>CM036905.1:79213163-80492806 GCA_020800305.1 Porphyrio hochstetteri | reverse complement strand
CAACCAGGTAGAATCCAGAAGAGTTCTAACTTAGGTTTTGGATTATCTAAATTGTGTTGCAGGCAGAAGTCAAACAGGCAAGAATTGGAATGTCTGAAAGCTTCCTTTGCTCTGTGTCTTGCTGCACGGCAGATTCTGTGTTCCACCTCCTGAAAGAGCAGTGAGGAAACCTGCTCCTAGGTTTCTTGGAACCTGTTAAGCTTAAATTTGCCCTGTAACTTTATCAGTGCATCACAAAACTTCAGTTCTAACATTAAAAAAGAAGTTACTGTTGAAGATGTGCCCTTCACTATTTTGGTAGCTCTATCTAAGCCCTATCCATCTTTAATGTCAGGAATCTTTCTAACAAAAGCTTGTAGCTTCTTTGTCTCAATTTGATAGATTTATTAATTTTCAGTGCGTATCAGCCTTTATTTTCTGTTCCCTCTTGGACATCCCATTAAAAAGTGTGACCTATGCTGAACAATCAATCCTTCTAACAGCTTATGAGCTGTTTGGAAAACATCTAAAGTAGTGCCAAGATTGACCCAGGAGGTGACAGTGACTCTGTTTTCCAAGTGGCATAAAAATGTTATCTGGTACTATTACTTGCCTGATGAAGGGTTTCATATGATTTCAAGTACTTTGCTGGATCTGGAATATACTGAAGAAGTATACATCCGGCACAGTAGGATGTTGTGGTGAGTTGGGTTTTCTTTGAGCAATATGGAGTTGCTGCTGGAAAAATGGAATATGATTCAGGATCTAACCTTCAGGAAAGAGCATCTAATTTTTTTTTTATTTATTCTCAAATTCATGTTTTCATTTCACCCACCAGGGTAAGAAATCTAATGGTGCTTGTTTCTATATCTGAACATTGTATGAGGCATTTGAATCTCTCTCTTTGGTATGGACCCATTTAGTCTTTAAAGCAAGGTCAAAAGAACACTAAAGGACTGTAACTGAAAGTCATATTAGAAATTCTTCAAATGGGAAGGCGTGCATTAGCTGACAGTAAAAGAATTTTAAGAGGCAAGCACCAGCTGTTACACAAATAGAAGAAAGATGGAACACATTTGACCTGGCAATTGTTTGGGGACTTTATTGTAGTAGAACAAAAGGAGAGCCTGAAAGCACATGAAAACTCTTATGACTAATGGTGGGGGGAGGAGGCAGGGGGTGGAGAGAATGGAAGAAGAAAAAGGGAAATGACACATGCCTTCAATTCTCATTTACAAACCAGCCTGGTCCCAAATGAAAATTAAGATGCAAATTGGTTTTGTCTTTTCTCATAGACTGCAATACTTATAAAAGCAACCTTGACTTGGTGTATTCATGTTGGGTTTAATTTGCACATTGAATTGTTTCCTGGAATAGATGAAGTGGATAAATACTGCTTGAGCTGTTACCTTCCCTCAAGTTTGTATGCCAAGGTGGATACCTTTAAATTGTAGCCATAGATTGCCCACACAATGAATTGTATCATTGCTTCCCCCTACACCTCATCTGACCACGAGTTTTTTGGGCTAGCACTCCTTCTTTGGGCTCAAACCAGGTAGCTGCGAGGCCCCAGCAGAGGTAGGTGATGGAGATGCTAGTAAAGCATGTAGCCGCATCCCTAGAGAGGCTTTTTGCCTCATGAGTTGTTGTGGTAAACATCACTAAACTGAAGAGTGTCAGAATTTAAGCTTAGGCTCTCCTTGAATAACAGAGATATCTCTTGCAAAACTTGGATCAGGTTTCTGGCCTAAGTTTGCAGTTATTTGAATTGGAGATTTTGGTTTGCATTTCTCTCTAGTAAGAATGAAGAAAAGTGATTTCAACAAAACGAGAGACAATTCAGTGTTCACCCTTAAAATGAACTGAAACAGGATCTTTTTTTGCTGTTTGAAGTTGCTTTAACTTTACATTATTTAAAACAATAACAAAAAATATTTTGCATCATCCTTTTTTCCGGATTTGGCATTGAAAATTGGCTAACCTTGCAGAACGTCTGCTGCACTGGTCTTGTCAGCCAGGAAATGCAGAGTCTTGTAAATGGTAAATAAATTGTTACTTTGCTCACTTAATGTTTAGTCTGGTCATTTGTTATTGCTGGTAATCAGTTTAATAATTTAGCAAACTGAACAAATATAAAGCTATACATCCAAAATGGGGGGGGGGGGGGGGGGGGGGGAAGTTCTAGAATAAGAAAATTTTCTAATGAAAGGTAATTTTGAGATTTAAAAGTTGGGAAAAATGCTTAGGAACAGTGATATTTGAACAAAATAGTACTTTTAGTTAGAAAATATCCCAATGAAATATCTCCACTGAACTCTGGTAGTCATATTTTTACAGGTATTTAAATGTAATAGTGTTACATGTAGGATACTGAATTGATACATGATGAACTCAGCCACTCAGTTTCAACTGATCGTGAATCAGTCTCTAAATGCTTGTAGACATTTCCTAAAATTCTTTTGTATATATTATATGGGAAAATAAACCTTTTAATGGGTGGCTGGTACGGATTTAAGACAGATAATTTTAGAAATATGAGGTCTTTTTCTGGAACATCAACAAAATTGCAACTTTGGTGCTGGGTAAGATGGTAGTTATTTCTGTACAATAAGAAATGTGCAAAAATAAATGCAGGGTGAGTGAATATGGCAGATTAGAAAAAAAGGATGCCATTAGAATGATTTAAGGATAACTTTGTTTCTGAAATAAGGGGTGTTTTTTTAAAGCATACTAGGAACAGAAAAGCCACTTGCTTACTATTGTTTCAATGATCTATTTATGAGACAGGCTAAATGTGTTTGGTAAACTGAAAAATTCTGTTTAACATGCAGTGATCACTGGAGTAATGTGAACCTTTTCCTTATTTCTGTGGTACAACTCTTTGGAACTCCATTTTTTTATCTGACAGTATCACATTATGAGGGGCAGACAGACTACTAATTATATCATACAGCTGCACAAGCAAACTAAAGTGTAATAGTGCTTCAAAGAAACTAGAGTTTGTATTTTTCATTTGATGTTTGTAGTTGTTATGATCATGTTACTACTTCTTTCATTCCTGTACAGGCAGATTCAAAGCCCAAGGAAGGTGTTGAATGAATTAATGGTGGTCTTTGATATCATAAAAATTTGCAAGTATTACGGCAAAATGGTTGTGTTAGATTCAGTCAAATCATCCTATTTCTAATGTCACAATAAGTTATGCTAGGTGATTTAATTTGACCTCTTTGGATGGCAGAGATGAACTTGAAATTGTCAAATTATTCAGATAATTGTACTGAAGAAATGGTGCAAAAAGCTGAAAAAGATAGATCCAATAAGCAGGGAATTGATTAAGGTTAAAAGGTGAGGGGTAGTTAGTGAAGTGTTGAAGACTGGACTGAGGTTCTGAAACTGAAGGTGAAATCCCACCAAGTGAAGCTTGAAGTAAGATGAACTAGCAGAGACAGGCAGAAGCAGCATTCATCTGTACGTGTTGAAGCAGGTTCCCATCAAATACATAATTTGTGATTTAAGCTTCCAGTGGAGGGAAAACACAATATCAACAGAAAAAATGACCTGAAGGAAGAGTATTCTATAGGCCTTCATTTAGTACTTTTAAAAACATTATGTTTTTACTTTGTCATCACAGGATATGTAGCTGGGCAAGGCTGATCAAGGAAGTAATGTAAAGCTATTCCTAAACTTTGACCTCAACCCAGTTCCCTGGGGATGATGTGCTGGCCCTCAGCTGTCCTGCTCCATGGGGAGAAGAATATTTGCTGCTAAAGAGGTATCAAACTAAGTGGGTTCCCATCTCTCCATACATTGATTGGAAATTCTCCAGGGATTGGGAATCTCTGTCAACCTCCAAGACAGTGCAAGGGCAGATGATAATAATACTTGGGGCAGCAGAAGGAAGTGTTTCTTGGCAAACATAAACCCATATTCTTGAGATGAGGAGAAGACAGCATCTGTTGCAAGAATGACCCATCATATGAAGGTAAGTTAGTCCACTTGCTGCAGCTATTTCAATCTAGCCCTTGTCCTCTGAATGACAGTTCTGAGCAGGCCAGTTAGACTGTTAATTCTTTTGCTTGTTTCTTTTCTTCCCCTATTTTTTTTCTTCCTATTTGGAAACTTGTATATTTGGTTTTTTTCTGTACTACCTGCTACGTCCTGCACTGAAAGGATTTTCTCATTTGTTTCTGTCTAGAGGAGGAAGGCAGGAAGGAGGAATATGCCACAAATACTTTAGGAATAATAGACTGTTCCTGGACTGAAGTAATTGAGGATCGACACGTTGACCTTTTCCACAACTGTAGTAGTAACTGCTATCAACTGCTCTGAAGGCAGTTCCAGTGAGACTAATGAAATGGCAGCCCTACTGCAACCAGATACACTGCCTCAAGTCACTTCTTGTCAGCCAGCAATAATCTGCCTTATGGTGACTCTCTTTTCTGTTCCATAGCCAGCTTTCAGTTGATGGAGACATAACTTCTTTCTCTTGTCCCCACTGTTCAAGACATATGTTGCATCTGAAACATTAATCTCCTGTAAAGTTTGTTAAATGTTTTCTGAATATCTCAGGAAATGCTCTCTACACTATCCTCCCGTATGTGTACCCTGGCCAACATCCCTTGTGAGAACTCCAGCCAGTTAGCAAGACATGAACTCCTTTTCCTGAAGCCTGGTTGCCTATCATTAATCAAGCTGTTCAAATAGCTTGCTTTGTTTTAAAATCAGCTTCAACTAATGCATGTGTAATTTCCTGCTGTGTCCCCAGGCTCTTTCAAAAACAGCTACATGATCTAGGGCCTTTTCTGGTTGCCTAGGCTGCTGAGGGATCTCACGTGTTATAAAAGCTGTCTCTAAGGGAGCAGCACCCTTTTCCTCAGCCCCGTGTGAGTGGCGTGCTGTAAGATGGTGATGTTTTTCCAAGAAGGGAAATAGTGTCTCTTGATTGCTGTGGGAATTCAGGGTACCCTGCTCGTGCAAGCGTCAGCACGTAGTGAGACGTGGGTCAGTACCTGCCTCTGATGTCTCCTTGGCAAATCCTTGGCAGAGAAGTGCCAGCTTCTCTGAAGTGACTAATGGACTTGTGTCAGGATCGTTGATGGCAGAATCTGTTTTCTGTTGCTCTTAGACCTGTGTTAATTAATACCCCAGCTGAGGAATGTTACAAGGAGTAGTTAAATCATGGAGAAAAAAAATCAATCTACAGCTTTGAATCTTTGAAAGTAATCTTGGCAGGGGACGGAGCCCAGGGTGGCAACTGTTTCTCTCTTACCACTAATGTGGAGACAGAAGCAGACAATGTAGGGAGGATTCATTTTGGTTCTACATTTTACACATTAGGTTTTTGAACATAAGGATTTATCTGAGTTTAATGTGGTGGGTCATCCTGCTAGAGATATTCCACTTGAATATTAAATATTCACTGATTGAATCAGTGGCAGAGTTTACCTGCAACAGGAGCCAAATATATTTAATTTATGATATAGTCTCTTTCTCCAATGAATGTTTATTTAAGCAAAACTAAACAACCTTCTTGGCAGAAACAGAAGTGTCCGTGGTGTAGTACCCTATGCTTAGATGAGGATGTAAGAACATTCACAGTTGATATGGAATACAGAGCAGTAAACCTCAATCTTCAGTATCTCAGACATATCCTATAGCTCCTCTGTTCTTGTGTGAAAGGGAAGAAAACAGGAGAACTTAAAATGTGACTATTTGCTTTGTTTTTCTTGGTCCTGAAAGAAAAGATTTCTTATACAACTATAGAGAATGTTTCATTTGACACAAACCAGCTTTTTCTCTCACTCTTATTTTTTTAGTAAGAAATTTCAAGTGTTTTCTACAGTTTTATCATGAGATACTTTTTCAGAGAAGCATTTTTGATCCAAATGCTGAACCACAAAGGATTTGTGCAGCCCTTCTTAATATATTCAAGATATTACTTTGTATGAAATTGGCAATTTAATAAATTATTTTTAGTCAATGAACTGTTTTTATAGCCTTTAGATGTGCCCTATCTCTCTCTACATTTTACCATGCAGTGCAATGTGTTGTAATGCATTTTATTTAGTTCATTATTAGTTCCCTTCCACATATTGCATTCATAGACTCAGTGCTGCAAGTAAGCACTAGTGCTAACACAGTTAACAATGCTACTATTGTGTCAATATTGACCAAATCAATCTATCAAAGGAACTGTGAGATCATCTTTGGGGGGGGGGGGGGGGGGGCGGGGAAGGAGGAAAAAACCCCGCCTGGGTTTGGTTTACAAGAATTGCTATTTGCTTGGTTTATCTTTTTTTAATTCATGGTTTTGTGTGATAAAAGAATTACAGGAGGCAAAATGATACTGTTAGACAAAGTGGATGGGTTTTCTGTAAAACCCTCCAGGTTTTTTGCAAGATTTAGTTGGGTGCTTCACATCAATAGAGATGTTGTGTAAGAGAAGCTTTTTTTCCTGTAGGCAAAGAATTATCTGTGATTAAGAGCAGAGGGACACAAAACTTAAGGTGGTATCAAGTAATTTGTAAGGTGGCAAAATGCCTATCAATCAAACTTTTATCTTACAACAGTATTCACCTTATGTGTGAAGCTCCTGGTTTTTAGAAAGAAGGTGTTTTCAAAATATAAAGCTGTTCCATGGAATTGTTAAAATTCAACTTCCTCTTACCCTTTCATATTCTTCATAAATCTTTCCTTCTGAAGGCTGTAAAATATGTCAGACTTCTGCATCTTGTCCTGTTGTTTAGCAGGCAGCTTTAAAAGAAAAAAAAAAAAGTAGATGATTATATATATCCTTGGTGTATTCCAAAGTAATTATATGCATTTTATGGAACTGAGTAAGTGTCAGAACTTTTAAGGAGCATTGTGAGGAATACTACTGCTGTGACAAATGCCTATGTGGATGAGGTTGTTTATGGTAAGGGGATGCATGACAGCTAAGGGCTGCAAGTTGGGTCAGCTCAAGCCTTTGGTGAAGCAACAGGTTGTCAGAGCACCCCAGTTCCTTCAGCAATGTCATAGGGAAGGGAGGGGTAAGGATGGGAGCTGCTGCCAGCCTGACCCTCTGGAAAAAATCCCTTGACTTATTGCCCCTTCACATGACAGGAACAACCTGACCCATGCTGGGCCTTAGCAAAATTCAATGCTATTTGAGTTGGTAAAAAGACTTAAGGTCAACCTGTCTGCTAAGAAAACTTCTACAGAACCACAAAAAGTGGGGAAAAAAAAAAAAAAAAAAGAAAGGCTGGGGGGTGGTGGTGGTGGTGCTTTTTTGGACTGAGGGTGTGCTGAGCTCTTGTTAGCACCAGCTACAATGGGACAGGTTAGATGATGCCAGTGGGGACCAGAGCTCGTTTCAGCTCACTGAGCAGCTTTCCCAGGGGAGCACAGGGGAAAAGAGATGTTGGCAGAGAGATGCAAAGAGAAATTGGGAGAGGAAGGTGAAAAAATGAATCCTCTCTACACAATGTAGTGGTGTGCCACTTCTGCTTCCTTGCTGAGTGTGGTGCAGCTTCCTTGCACTGCTGGGGAGAGTGCCCACAGCCACTCTGCTCACAGGGACCCTTTTATTTCTTCTTGTAGCCTTTTTCCTTTGTGCCTAAATGTGTATCAACTCTGTAATTATACAGGCTCCTCTGTATGGAAACTATAACACTGTTTGTATCGAGAGGCTTTGTTTACCAAAACAAATAATAGTTAAGCATAATTTATCATAATTATTCCCCAGCTGGTCATTTAAAAAGCACAAACCTTGGTACTATGTGCTTGGTGCCTGAAGCTGTTCAGTTTAAACCTTTATTAATAAATGTTCTCATAGCTTTTCTTTTAATTCCCATAATGGCCGGATACTGTGCTGCACTTCAAAGGCATTTGGGTTTTAAAAGCAGTAGTGAGCGCTACACACTGCATTCGCTCCCCTTTGATCGCCATCCGTAGCACAAATAAATCTCATTAATCAATATTTTCTCTATTTCCTCTTTGCCTTTCTGTCAGTGCCAGAGATCTGTTTCCGATTTGTTATGCTTTGTTTTAAATGAGAGGAAGATTTTTATGGCTATCTTCTGTCTAAAAGGTAAAGTTCTCATTAGTTTAGGAATGAAATTGTATCTGTTGGTAACTGGGGCTTGATCTAATCCTCCTCAGCTTGAATGTCAAAGCAGGAATATTGAAGCAATTAGAACAGACATAAGTCTGTGAGCAATCCGTTGGCCAGGATTCATTCACACAAAATATTTGGTATACCCTTGCCAACTGGAGACAAATTAATAAAAGTCACACTCTGTTCGCAGACAATTCTTAAGAAAAGTGATAAATTTGTTGAACAAATTGTGACTTGCTCATCCACTTCCAGTTGTGACTAGAAATTACTATAACTGCTGTACTTTCCACACAAACCTCTGAGATGCAGTCCTTATTCATTTTCTCCTGAGCTCCTTCATAGTTTTGTTGAGTGACTCCACACACTCACTGCTGTGGTATGAATGAATAACCAGAGAAATGATTTCAGTGCAACTTGCAAGCACATGTGAGGAGGAACTGGAGGTACCTTTGGATGAAAACCTCTCTTGAAAACTCTAGTCATTAGCAGTCTCCATCTCCACATTACCTAGAAGCTAACTTTGTTCAAGTGAAGCATGGGTCATGCATACCTCCCCCCATATCACTGGGTGCTTCAGGGCACTGCCTGCCCTAGAGAATTGAGTCTGGCAGAGGGAATCCAGTGGTGGTAAGGAGTCACAGCTACAGAACTAATCAGGGAGACTAAGTGTAACACAGTGATTGAAATACAATGTCTTTAAGGTAAGTTAAATTTTTTCTAACCTCAGATGCTGTACTGACCATTACTTCACTATTTCAGGTGCAGTATCTGTTTTAAGACACCAGTGTAAAACATGAAACGCAGCCTCAACTCTCTGCATTGAGTACACTTGCGGGTTTTGGTCACCCCCACTCTGTATGTTTTTTATTTGCCTTCAGTTTCTTGGTGCCAGACATTTTGGTGCATCTGCTGCCACCAGTGAGTGGCTGTGCCGGGAAAATCCAACTCCTTGGGGGTGGAAAGGGAGAGAATGGATGATTATTTTTCCATTCTATTGAACAAAGCTGGCTTCTGTTGCCATTTTTAACACTCCAATATTACTGGAATTCATTTGATGCATCTGTTCCTGAATTACCTCCCATAGATCTAGTCCTTACTAGACTTCCAAAGCAGTGTTGATTTAGGTCTTTTTGTTCCAATCCGTATTGCATTCCCATAAATTCTTTGCTATTTTAAAGCAGTTTAATTGCTTTTAAAATCCTTCTATATTAAAGTTACAGTAAATTTCAAACTTTGTTATTTTATTGACTATACATTTCTAGATTCTTTCTAGTACTGCATAAAGCCTGGTCAGGAGCAATTTCATATGAAATTTTGTGTATAGCACTCTTTCTTTAGGGATTCTCCAGATTCCAGAATAATTTGAATTTACTATTGTTGACTTAAACAACATAAAAAGAATAAATGCCTGTTGGTCAGAATATTGTTTAATCATAATTAACCCTTTCAAATAGCTTGCCATTGGCAGATAGCTGTGTCATCTTGAATTTAGTGGTTTTGTACTTAGAGTTATGGGGAAGTAAAGATTCATTTAATTAATCTATATTTGAGCTGATCTTGTTGAACAAACATGATTTCATTTGACTTGTGTCACTGTAACTCATCATCTATGAGTTTCTGGACTCGCTTCTCCTCTTGGTTCTTACGCATGAGCTAGTTCAGAAGCAGGAGGAGCAAGGTGGGAGAGAAGTGTTTTGTGGAGAGGGATTAAAGAGGCAGTGCTGAAACTCCCATTTAAAGCAAAGGCATCCTATTTAAAAGTCTGTCTTTAGGCATCATGCATGGGAGATCCATATTTTCTGTTTTCTTCAGCTTAAATCAATTTAAGTCTCTAGTCAATATTTCTCCCTTCCCCTTCCCTTTCTCCTGCCCCTTCCCTTTCCCCTGCCCCAGGAAATAGAGCTGAAAGCACAAGGGGAGACCTAAAAACTTCCCCTAATCTTGGTCCAGCCTGGGACATAAATTTAGAACAGCATTACATTACACTTCCTATGGCCCCGAGAGGCTGATACAATGGCCAAGAATAGCTGAAATAGAGCAATGCTCTGGCCATGTTCCCTCAACCTCTCTCACACTGGGAACCGAAGAAGGAGAGGTACCGAGTTGTTGCAAAGGTCCCACGCTGCCCGGGGAAGCCAGCTACGCTAGCGGTGCCCTCCCTCTCTCCCTCCTTCGCTCCCTCCTGCGTGTACTGACGCAGATGATTTACACCACCAGAAAGGGTTTGCATGCGTGCGACATGCTGAGTAGCTGCTTTTAAATAGGCTGCCCATATCAGGAGTGAGAACAGTAAGGAGTCCAGAGGCAAAAGATTTATTTTAGGTTGTAAAGAGGTAAAAAACCCGTAGGTGTGATATGTACCTTTTCCTAGCATTTCCATTAAATCTAGTCAGTTTTTCAAGCTCCCCACAGTTAGGCTAAAATCCACTGGAGATTCATTATTTTGGTTTTATATATATATATATATATATATATATATAAAATTTCTTTCCTAAATGTGTAGGTAAAAATAACCACTTTACCCAGTCAAAGGCATTTTGAATATCGAGTGATTAGGCTTTTTAATGAAAGAAAGTATGTGGTTTATTCAGAAAATAAACTGTGAAGAAAATAGTTTCAGCCATGTCAGTTCTAAAACCTGATATATGTAAAATACATACCTGTATTAAGTTATCTTATTTTGGTTATAGTTTTGTTTATACTGCTTTTGCTTTGTATGCATGAAAGAACAATATTTTCAGATAGGTCAGTTACAAACAATTTATCATATTTATGATAGAATTTATCATAAACAACGCCACAAACACATCAACTCACTCCATTGAAGGGATAAACTGCTTGGCCTTAAAACATTCCCTGACAGTCAACCACTTGAGCAAAGGTGGAAGAAGAAGCAGTAGGCTTCCAGATCAATATTTCTGTTCTCTGTTCCACCCTTTTTAACCCAAAACTAGGCTTAATGTTTTCAGCATTGCACTGATTTTGAGCACAAAGTTGTTCCTATAAACATATAGAATTACTTAATCCTGATCTTGTTGAAAGAGGAATGCTGGCACTAATCCTCCTGATTTTTTAAGGAGATAGAAATAGTGTAAAACTGTTGTAAATCTACCTGGGGTTTATTCTGTGTCTGACTAGTCCCATCAGTGAATTAATATTTACTCAAACATTATTTATACTCTGTATTGCAGGAACATTGAGAGAGAAATTCTTCTTGGTCCTTTGCTTCAGAGCATAATCAAAGGAAAAAAGTTGATCTGGAAACTGGATTTCTTAGGGAGAAAAATGCATACAGGGTGATGTTCACCTGTGCTTTTTGTGCATCTAAACAAAGGAAAAAATCACCAATCTTTCTTTCATGTGCAAAATATTGCAATGCACCTTCCTCTTGCAGAGACAGTAAACACATGCAGCACCATCGTA
This sequence comes from Porphyrio hochstetteri, assembly GCA_020800305.1. NCBI lineage: Eukaryota > Metazoa > Chordata > Aves > Gruiformes > Rallidae > Porphyrio > Porphyrio hochstetteri. The sequence goes on along the minus strand of CM036905.1, from coordinate 80,481,306 downwards.
GATTCAGATTAGACACTAGGAAAACATTCTTAACCAAAAGGCTTATCAGGTATTGGAATCCCTGGCTGTCCAGGGAGGTGGTTGAGTCATCAATACTGGATGTATTTAAAACGCAGGTAGATGAGGTGCTCAGGGATATATGGCTTAGCAGAGGACAGGTACCATCGAAGTTGGACTCGATGAACTCACGGGTCTTTTCCAACCTAGTGGTTCTGTGATTCTAACCTAAATCAGGAGATTTAACCTGAATCTGAAGCTTGAATACCATTCCTTCAAATCTTCAGGAATTTTCAAGTGTTACTGTGCTCAATGTTTTGGGGTTTTTGTTTTTGTTTTGTTTTCTTTCTTTTTAATTCACCCCTCTGACATATCTTTTGCATCCTCGTTCTCTCTCTCCAGCAGCAGAAGATATTGTGTTACTTCTGTGGGTGAGACAACACCATACTGCATTTACTTCATGTAGCTGGATGTCGTGGTTTTGCCCCAGCCAAGGGCCGCACCCCACACAGTCGCTTGTACTTTTAAAAGGAAGGGTGAGGGAAAGTTGGGGGAAGGGGAAAAGGGAAGGAAGAAAGGAGGAAAAGAAACCACAGCCTAGAAACCAGAACCACGCAGGTTGGGATAAGGATAGTTTACTAAACAATAACAGAAAACTAGATATAACAATAACATAAGTTTAAAGCACAAAATAGATGAAACTGGTGATACACAATGCAATTTCTCACCAAACCACACAACTCAGGCCGCACAGCTTAGAGCCCGTCCTGGACAACCCGACCGCCCCAGAAACTGCACGTCCTGGCGTTGTCTCCCCCTCTTCCCCCCAGTCCCCCCTTATACCGAACATGACGTAACTGGTATGGAATATCCTCTTTGGCCAATTCGGATCACCTGTCCTGGCTGCGTCCCCTCCTTTCTCACTAGTAAGGAAGTATGCAGAGCTGAGAAAGGTCCTTGATTGCCCGGCAACAAATCGGAAAACATCAGGGTGCTATCAGCACTATTCTCATCCTAACACCCAAACATGGCATTCCATCCACTGCTAAAAAAAAGTTTAACTCCATCATAGCTGAAACCAGGACATTATCCACCCCTTATTCCATACCATTTACGTCATGACCAGATCCAACAATTTTCTTTGGGTACAACCAGTTTCGTGTTTCACACACCCATATATGTATGTACACATGTATGCACACATACGTGCATACAGATCTTATTCCCTCAGTCTGTGAATCATCCCTCTGAAGTTGTTGAGTTCATTTAGTCCATGATTTCCAGGCTCCATTTGTCGTAACAGTTTCTCAGGATAGTTGTATGTTCCATTGGCTCGTTGCACGCTGCATCTCAGGCTCTTGACTGATACACCTGGCATGGTCCATGCTCATAGTCTGTGGGTCAGAGTTTATTTTCAACGGGAGCAAAAAGTTCTTGAGAGGCCAGGCTTTAGTTCCATCATCATGGCACTCATTCTTCATTAACTTGTATGACTCCGGCTATAATGCTATGGTACAACATACAGCAATCATAACAATAATGAATATACAATAATGGATTATTTGGCAATTATTATAATTTCTACTTTATTAATTATATTGGCTATTCTCACCCAAAATCAAATCCCCTTGAGGTACACATCGAACTTCTCCATCCCTCTGCATTACCCACCAAGTACAGCCAGGTCCTTGAGCAAAAACAATTCCAGACATGGGTTTACCTTTGCCTGAAGCAGGAATGACCCAAACTCTCTTTCCCAATACACTCTTCATATGCACTACTGGCACTCTGTCTCCCTCTACAGTACGTGGAAATTTTGACTGGGCAGGGCCAGCCCGATTGGTAGATCCCCTAGAGTTAACTAACCACGTGGCTTGGGCCAAATGTGTATCCCAATGCTTGAATGTCCCACCACACATTGCTTTCAGTGTAGTTTTTAAAAGTCCATTATATCGTTCAATTTTCCCAGAGGCCGGTGCATGGTAAGGAATGTGGTACACCCACTCAATGCCATGCTCTTTGGCCCAGGTGTCTATAAGAGTGTTTCGGAAATGAGTCCCATTGTCTGACTCGATTCTTTCTGGAGTACCATGTCGCCAGAGGACTTGCCTTTCAAGGCCCAGAATTGTATTTCGAGCAGTGGCATGGGGTACGGGATATGTTTCTAGCCAGCCGGTAGTTGCCTCCACCATTGTAAGCACATAACGTTTGCCATGGCGGGTTTGTGGGAGGGTGATGTAATCAATCTGCCAAGCCTCCCCATATTTATATTTCATCCACCGTCCTCCATACCAAAGGGGCTTTAACCGCTTAGCTTGCTTGATTGCAGCACATGTCTCACATTCGTGGACAACTTGTGCGATGGCGTCCATGGTCAAGTCCACCCCTCGATCCCGAGCCCATCTATATGTTGCATCTCTCCCTTGATGACCCGAGGTATCATGAGCCCATCGAGCCATGAATAATTCACCCTTATGTTGCCAGTCTAGATCTACCTGAGCCACTTTAATCCTAGCAGCCTTATCTACCTGATGGTTGTTTTCATGTTCCTCCATGGCCCGACTCTTAGGTACATGGGCGTCGACATGACGTACCTTTACAACAAGTTTCTCTAACCAAGCAGAGATATCTTGCCATAAGTCATCAGCCCATATAGGTTTGCCTCTACGCTGCCAGTTGTTCTTTTTCCACTGCTGCAACCACCCCCACAGGGCATTCGCCACCATCCATGAATCAGTATAAAGGTAGAGCCTTGGCCACTTTTCTCTCTCAGCAATGTCCAGGGCTAACTGGATGGCCTTCACCTCAGCGAACTGGCTTGATTCACCTTTTCCTTCAGTGGCTTCTGCTACTCTTCTTATAGGATTCCATACAGCATGCGGTGGTTTTGCTGCCACAGCCTTGTAAATAAATACAACATCGTGACCAGAGATTGCTTAAACAACAGTGCTTATCTTAATTGCGATAGTTAGGGTCAGATCTACCGTTATCCCAACCGTTTGTGTCCCTGTTCGGGCGCCAAAATAACTGTCGTGGTTTTGCCCCAGCCAAGGGCCGCACCCCACACAGTCGCTTGTACTTTTAAAAGGAAGGGTGAGGGAAAGTTGGGGAAAGGGGAAAAGGGAAGGAAGAAAGGAGGAAAAGAAACCACAGCCTAGAAACCAGAACCACGCAGGTTGGGATAAGGATAGTTTACTAAACAATAACAGAAAACTAGATATAACAATAACATAAGTTTAAAGCACAAAATAGATGAAACTGGTGATACACAATGCAATTTCTCACCAAACCACACAACTCAGGCCGCACAGCTTACAGCCCGTCCCGGACAACCCGACCGCCCCAGAAACTGCACGTCCTGGCGTTGTCTCCCCCTCTTCCCCCCAGTCCCCCCTTATACCGAACATGACGTAACTGGTATGGAATATCCTCTTTGGCCAATTCGGATCACCTGTCCTGGCTGCGTCCCCTCCTTTCTCACTAGTAAGGAAGTATGCAGAGCTGAGAAAGGTCCTTGATTGCCCGGCAACAAATCGGAAAACATCAGGGTGCTATCAGCACTATTCTCATCCTAACACCCAAACATGGCATTCCATCCACTGCTAAAAAAAAGTTTAACTCCATCATAGCTGAAACCAGGACACTGGAGTGACTCCAGGCTGGCTTTGGTACCTCCTCTTAAGTGAAGGCTTCATGTATGCTCTTTGTAGATCTGTGCATTATGATGGTATGGTTTATGAGTGAGGTCAGTACACAAACTTGGAATTGCATAATGTGTGCCTGTGTCTATCCTTATGTGAGCTAGAAAGGCTATAAATTCTTCTGTGGAAAAAGAGGAAAAGCAAGTTCTGCTGCCAGATCCACCTGTCAGCTCTGTTCTTTTCAAGCATTTTAAACCTACATTTGTGCCCATGAATACTAGAGATCAGGGTGGTAAAACAGGAAAATTTTATACCTACTTTTCTTGGAAGTGAGTGACTGCCAGGTGCAGAAGTAGTCAGACTGAGATTGAAAACTCAATTATATTTTTGTGTGTATTATTGGTATTTAGAAGCAACTGATTCCTTTTGGCAACAAGCAGAAAAATTAGTTATCATCAAATGGTTTGGGTTGGAAGGTACCTCAAAATCATCTAGTTCCAACCCCTTACTGTGGGTAGGGAAACCCTTCACTAGACCAGGTTGCCCAAAGCCCTATCCAACCTGGCCTTGAACATTGCCAGGGAGGTGGCAGCCACAGTTTCTCTGGACAACCGGTGCCAGTGCCTCACCACATTCATAGCGAAAATTTTTTTCACAATATCTGATCTAAATCTACTGTCCTTCAGCTCAAAACCATTATCCCCTGTCATATCACTACTTGTCCTTGTCCCTCTCCAGCTTTCATGCATATTCTAAGATTTTTTTTTTAAGTGCATAGGGGCTTAGGAAAATTAATCCAATTAACTTTCAGTGAACTTGTTCAGCTTAGCCCTAAAGATGTTTTGGATATTTTTCCTTCTAAGAGATGATCCAATAAGTTCCATATCATGCTTAGTGGAAATACTATTCGTGTTTTCTTTACTGTTTCGACAATTTGTGGAAATGATCTGCTGTGAAATTAAATCCTTTTCCTTCTCTGTCCTTGCCCTTGCCAGTTTTTCTTGCCATTTCTTCCTTGGCCAAAGCTTGTATTACAACAAAAGCATGGCAGTCATCTTGCAGCTGGAGGAAATGAAATATAGATTAACTTCAGTCCTGCAACTTTTGGAAAACCTCTCCATGGCCTTGTGGAGGAGATCATAAATATCCTCTGGCTTCTGCTTCAACCAGTCACTTTACCTGGGAAGATCAACTGCATACCTCATTTCCTACTTTTTGTGGTAGTTACTGGTAGAAGACCAAAGCAAAACTGTACACCCACCAGTGCTACAAAAATGCTTGACAGCACCAGAAAGTGAAGGAAGACTACAGGTGGAAGTGGCTTGTCTAATTGTGGTTTATAACTACTTCTCTTTATGTGTGACTGTATTATTGAAGAGCACTTGACATGGAGAATCACCCACTGGTCCAGGTGTAGCACAGTCCTGGGCAGGAGATGTGGCACCATATGCTGCCTCCCAGCTGGGGTGGTCTGTGTTATCATACAGGCTCACAAAGCCTTGTGGTCTGACTTGGCTCTGCCTGACTTGCTATTCCTGGTTTACCTCTGTGTAAACTAAACCACAGGGATGTTAAGTTCATCAAGGCTGGGCAGTTAATTTGCTTTACTTTAGCATAAGTCATATACAGAAAGCCCCTGATTCCAGACTCACTTGGTAAATGCATCACTGTGTTATGTCTCACAGATGCTGATTGATGAGCCAATATTGAGTGCTATGGACTACAGAGTACCTACTCTGACTTCTCTGTGATAAGTGGGTTTGGGTATTCACAAAATTAAATTAAAACATCTTTACTGTGTAGAAGCTTAGCTTAGAAATTTGCCCCTTTTTCTTTATGCTCCTATATAGTCATAGGAGAGAGAGAGATAGTTTGTCCACACTTTGCATGACTGAAGAAACAAACCATCAAATCATATTAAATTAAAGTAAGCTTCTGGCTTACATATCCTTATTTAGAAACTTAACATAGAAGGTGTGAGCAATTAAAGAGGAATTCATCTACTGAAACACATGCGTTAAGTATATCTCACTAACCGAGGTTGAAACTGGTAGCAGATAGATGTCCAAACAAAAGGATGATATGAGGATCACTTATAATAGAAGCAAGCAGAATTTTGGGTTTCAAAGCAGAAAGATTAATGTCTCAACCTCTTGCAAGTTGAATTGTTTATTTAGTAGGTTTTTTTAAAAGTCTGCTTAAATAAGATGGTTATCTTCAGAATTCCACCCACAGAAATCTGTGGGTTTCTGTAATTGTCTGGTCCCATATCTTATAATTATTTTTTTTTAAATCTGGAAACTTGTCTGGAAGGAAATTTCAGTGTCGTCTGCTGAGTTAGATTCATTATTTGGCTATGGAAATGATCCCCAACCTATCAACAACTTTGTACTCTGACAAACTTATTTGGAGGAGTACTGATTTTTTATACACATAGTAGATTCTAAAGTGCTTTTTATATAGTTCAGTTCAAGTGGTTAAAGAGAGAAAGCATGAGAAATGTAAACATTGTTGACATGAGCTGTTTTCTATTAATTAACTTGAGCGTATCAAGCAGAACGTTGCTGCCAGCACTTTGCATGCTGTTCCCTTTCCCCAGAAGCTTGTTTGCCAAATACAACACAGGTTAGATGGTGGGAAAAATAACCAGGGGAATCAAGTCTTGATCTAAACCTCTACTGCTATGTACGTGTCTGGCACTGGCACACCTGTGAACATGTTTACAGGAGCAACTAGTTTTACTATGTAAACACAAGGAACTAAACTTCTGCATTACTTCACTGAAGCTTTTTACTATGTATATTTAGAGGTTTTGGGTAATAATGCTAAACAGGATCTCTGCACTGTTTTATGCCTTCTTGGACAACTGGTAATCAAAGACTACACTGTTGGCTGGGTACTTGCAGCCTTGCTCCTTGGCATCCAGCCCTGGTATTCTTTTGTCTCCATTCTGCAGAGTGGTTATCACATTGACTCAGTACAGAGAAGGAGCAAAAATATTTTTAAAAAGTGCAAAGGAAGAAGTAGAATTAAGATAAACATTTACATAACTGGGGAAAATTACCCAGGAAGGACTGGAAATCTGATGACATTCTGTTTACCTAGTGCAGTATTAAAACAGTTTGTGAGAGATACAAAACAGAACACTTTGTATAAATCACTGTGAATGTAAGGACCTGTGAAGCGAGACAGTAAACACTAAAATTTTTAAGCTGGCTCAGCATAATAGAACTTACTCAAGACAACGTTTTACACAATACCTTTACTAACACTTTTTTGAGAACAGAACAAGATGGCTTCATGTTAAGAAAAGATATTATATACTCTACATGTAGCATCTACAAACTTCTCCCATTCTAAACAAGTCAAGGCCTTGCTGTTCTATAAACTCGGGTCTTTCTGAGACTAGCGAAGGTGCATTTTTGTTTCATTTTGTGTTAGGATACTGTTACTAAGATTAGATAATAATAAGATATGTTTTCATTTTTCGCCCATTTTAGCCACTAGCGGTAAAGTTGTGCAGAAATCTAGGCTTTATATCGACCAGTTCACTTGTCTGCTTGATACAACCTGTACTTGGTGCCCCAGGGAAGGCATTCACCTTTCTAAGGTAACAGGCCCCAACTCAGAGATGGACCTTGGTTTTTTAGAAGCTGGCGTTTCGTTTGGAAGACTACCACAGCATTTGGCTCTCTTTTCTGAAGCTAGTCTCATTTTTTTTTCATGCCCCTCAAATTAGTTTAGGTGCACGTTCTCTCATAAGATTTCACTGTAATCTTAAACAGGATTTTTGAAGAGATAGGGTTCAGTTGCAATATTGTAGGAGATGTTGGCAACTGTGGAAATGAACATCTCATTTTTTGGCTGGGTTAGTCTAGCAACTCTCTTGATTACAGCATCTGGTGTATGAAAGCAAGCATTGAACCAATCTGATAGGCAAGGCTGGAAAGAGAAGTAGCTAAAGAGGTCTGGGAAAAATGCACAATTGGGAGATTTGAGTAAAAAATAAGTTGGAGAATTATTAACGTGCAGATGGATCAGAAATCTCTTTCCAATGGGAAAGGACCACAGTAATCACAAATTTCACATTTTCAAAGTAAAATACAAAGTTCACTTCTTTAACCAAAGCTTTTCAATAATAATACAAGACGAGAATATTCATTAAAATAACATAACCATTCTTCTCACTGCCTGGGAGGAGAGAGAGAAATAGTTTTGTGCACAACTTAAATTTTGTAATAAATACTGTATAAGAACATAAGCTAGATAACATATGTCATGATAAATAGAGTCTAGTCTACCAGGAGGCATTATTAATAAAAATTACAGCAACAGCCAAAACAAACAGGCCCCCACACAGCTCAAGTTTCTTTATTAGCTAGTGATGTCTAGAGCCCTGCGTGCAGCAGTGAGACATATAGTAGCTGAACGATAAGTCAGAAGATGGATACAAGCTACTCGGTTACACCCGTAGATATGGAAACACGGGAAGGAGTCTGGCACTAGATGAGATGAGAGAGAAGAGGAAAGTAAGGCTGATGAAGCACAGTGAGCACAGAAGTGTGACAACTGTGAAAGGAGTCCTGGAAGTAGGAAGGATGAGCGGCTTGTGCTGGATCTGATTTATTCGCCCTTTCTGGGAATAAAAACTATCCCGATCCAGTGCCAGTTCTGAACATCTGGACAGATTCTGGACTTGTATCCAAACATTGTGTTCCCCTTTCCTTCTCACAGTTTCTTGCTCTTCTCTTTATCTCATGTGCCTCTTCTTGCTCTGGTGGCAGATGTATGCTCCATGAGGATGTACTGTTTGAGGATTTCCCCAGGGGAAATGTTTCTGGACTTTCTCAAGTCAATGGGGAGCTGTTTCTTGGATCAGTACCTGTGATCAACATGGCACATTGCCGAGCCCTATTAGCTGGCAGGAAAACATAAATACGCCTTCCTCCATCCTATCTTTGTTGAAGCAGCAGTGCTTAGAACACCAGGAGACTATCACAGAATTTTGGGTGCTCTAAGCATGTTCACATTGTAACTTTTTTTTTTCCACCCACCCCCACTTTTTTTTTTGACCTTTGGAAGCAGGTTTTATTTTCGTCTTTACTTCTTTGTAAGTAAACAATTGATTCCAAGGCCAGTAAAAAATGTCATCCCTTCATAAGGCGTAAAGTTGAGCCTTTCTCAGTAACGTTATCTCAGGTTGTTGATCTGTCATTAAGATGGTAAAGTTTTCTTGGTGTTAAAATATAAATAAATAAATAGGAAAGTTGTACGTGCCCCCAGAGCACTTGCTCGCCTATGAAAATATGAAGTTGAAGTACATTTCTCATCACAGAAAGGCAAATGGGGTTATGTTTGGAACAATAATAGTCAATTTTGGAAATGCTGTGATTCATTACGTGTGGTGGCTTCAGATTTTTGAGGCATGCATAATATAATTTTTCTCCCTTACCCTTTTCCCCATAGAGATAAAAGTTTTGGTTGAATTAGGATACAATTAACATGACGCTGTATGCTACTGGAACAGGGGAAAAATTTGTAATAACTTTCTCTGCTCTTCTCTGAAACAGATTAATAATTAATTGTCTTACCAAATATTTGGTCTCCACTTTAATAACATTATCTTATTTTTAGATATGTTTCATCACTTCCCCAGATGTACATGAAAAAAATGTGTTCTATGCTTTTGTCTCTGTATTTCCTCCTTAAGACACAAAGTATACCACTTCAATTTACTTTCCATTAGGATGGTGTTAAGTAGCTGTTATCAATGACATAAATTAGGTGTACTGTAATATAATTCTTCCATAGTAGTGACATTTGAAGAGGTTCCTTCTCTAGATGGGAAGGCTTCCTGACCCAGAGTTTCCAGGGGTTCATTTTTCACATAAGAAACTCCCCAACTCAGTACACAGAGCTGAGCTTGCTGTTGGAGCCCTGACTTACTGGTGTGTTAACAATTTTTGGCACTTGGAAGTAGAAAATATAAAACTGACTGGTGTTGAAACTTAGGTTGGGGAAAGCACCGATTCACATCTGATCTCTTGCTCAGCTTTTGCACTTGGGAGGTCTCTGACTTACTATAACAATCAGATAAAATTGGCTGCCAAAATCAAAAGTCATAACAATCTACTTAGAAACTTGCCAGATTTCCTGGAAGATCTAATACTTGATCTTCGGACATCTGCCTTCACTCTCTCTGTCACTCAATAAAAGAATACTGTGTTCCTAGTTAGGCTTGCTTCTCCCTGTACTCAGTGGGGTCATTTTCGTTGTCCTACCAGAGACTTTGTGGCCCTATTTATCTGCTGTGCTAGAAAGATCATTCTGATTCTTCTTCACTGTGAAGCTGCCTCCACAGAAAATGATAGCTTGGGCTTTAGCCTGCCTTTTTCACATGAACCCCTTAGTTGTCTCTAGCTCATGTCATATCCTGCTTTTCCCCTGCTGCCACTACAGCTGCTGCTTCGAAGCTTGGCCAAGAAACGCTTCTTATACTTGTTGCCAATTAAGAGATTAACCATCTTCACCTTGAAAACATTACCCTTTGGCCAAAGGTTGTGATCTGCTCCATCCACTCTGTTCTTTCTTACTTGCTTCAGCACTGGGCAGGGCCAGCGAGATACCAGCAGCCAGAAGGGTTGTTCTGGGACAATGGACGCAGGACAGGCAGCCAGAAGCAGGCTATGACTCACTGCACAGAACAGTCCTCATGCCGTGCGGGATGGGCATGCTTCTCTCTGTGACTGGGAATGTCATGGCTGGCTTTGGCTAGATGTGCATAATAATTACTGAGTGGGTTAAGGAGGAAACATAAAATAGTTGGAGCTTTGGCCTTAATGAAAGCAGGGCTATTTTGTTTCGGTGTAACTGCTTTCCCTCAAGCCAACGGGTGTATGGCTTTTTGTAGCTGTAACACGATGCTCACCCTGTTTCACCCCAGAGAGCTAAATCCCCTTTTTACCATGCCACTTCATCATCTAATTGTTGGTTTTATGCATTATGTGAGACAGTGCTTCGGCACAGCAGGCAGAACTGATCCCTGTTGCAAGTCCATTAACTCGGACTGAGCTATCTTCAGAGATTAATGTGTATAGAACTTCAGCATTACTTTAATCAGAGTATTTCATATTCATGAACCTGTGTGTAAAGAGAACTGTGTAACTAAGATCATTCATAACGCTGCAAGGTATTCAAGCTAAGATAAGGAAGGTAACTCATTTTTTAAGGACACAAATCGATCTCCTGTGGTGGTTTAGGAAAGCATGATCCAGTGCATCTGTTCAGTGGAAGATTTATTGGTTATGCTGTAGCTCTCCAAGTTCATGTAACAAGAAGAAAAATATTTTCGGTTAAATTACATGTTCTTTTTGCTCAGTGTTAATGGCTGTAACCAAGGCTAAAGCTTAGTAATATGCATAGAAATTGCATTGAATCAATGCAATGCTTGTCTACAGCCCTCTCTGGAATACTGGGAAAGGACGAGATTTTGGGAGGTAACTGCTGTGTCTCTTCTTTCTCTCAAACTTCTTCGAATTCCCCAGCATGTGAAAATACATGCACCTTTTTCTAAGGGGGGAAAAAACAACTGCAAATATGAGCCATATGGACAGTCTCAGAGTTCTTTGCTATTTGCTTGGCTCATTCAGAGCCTAGGAAGCTCTCTTCCACCTAAAATATGACCTGCTTTCCTCTGTGGGAAAGCAGAGCTTTGTCCCTGTAAGTCTGCAGATAGTACTTATTGAAGAGGTTTAAAAATGTTTCTCAGTGTTTTCAACACATCATGCAATTAATAATCAGCTCTATATTCCCTTCTGGCCTAAGTTGTGAAGGAAGGAGGCAGTCAGCATGGCTCTCCTTGCTTTCCACAAATCTCACAGCAACTTGACATCAAGTTGCTCAGGAGGGAGACTGGAAAGCTGTTTTGCAGAGGCTCAAGAAGCAGTTTATCTGTTGTCGTGATCTGAGCCTCTACCTTTTGGGAGAATTGGGCACTTTTCTTCTCAAAACTCATCTGAGAGAGGGGCAGTTGGCTAGGAAAATGCCGCCTCCTCCATCTCTTGGTGAAGTGCAGTTCCTATCTGCAGAGGGAGAGACAAATTTTTCTCTCATTTCCTTTCATGCCGATTCTGATATCCAAGAGACAAAACTTCCTTCTCCCATGGCAGCGCCTCTTAATGTACTGTGTTATCAGTGCCTTCTCACTTTGGTGTGGAAATCTCTAGGGAAATTGTGCTTCCCACAGCCTATGCCAAGTTCCCTAATTCCTGACTCAGTCCCCTGTAGACCCCAGCTTTAAGCATTTTGTGGAAGTGGAAATAGTATTGTCAGATAAATCACCTGGCAAGATCTGTGGGTGGCTCTGAAAGTTTTGTTTGGAATTTAGATTTACACAAATTGCACTTATCACTTCACAAAAAAAAAAAATGGTTTCTTTAATTTTGATGTACTGTTCTGATTTCATCTACTAGGTTTTTGACCTCACAAGTAATGGTCTGTAGTTTCGGTGAAGGCTCACTAGCAGTTTCTCTGATACTGTAATTTAGGAAAGGTAACCTGATTTTTTGCCATATTCTTTCCTGTGGTTTGCACAAACACTGTTCCAATTGACATTGGGACACCTGAAAAAACTGATGTAATCTGATATAGTAGTGTTTATATCTCTGCAAGATAAGACAGGCTGAAAACCACTGCTCTACAATTTCTGTATGGATAAGAAGATGGGTTTCAGTTTAGGTCTAAGACAAATTTGGGTGCCTTAATATAAAGGTATCTGTATGTGGGCTAGGAGGTTGTCTTTCCATTTTTGTCAATACAGGTCTAGTAAGTGCCACCAGAAAGGTCTAGAGAGCTAATCAGCTGACAAGTCACTAGAGCCTTGTTTTATACACAGGCACCAGTGCTAATGTGTCTCCCAGAGGTACCATACCTGGCCTCCAGCTACTCCTTCACATTGCCCCTGTGACACATCTGCCAGCTCCACCTCGAAGTCTCAGGTGGCAGTAGGCATCTGTGCTTAGAAACTGAACTGAGATTTGGATGTCTACTTCCGGATGACCTGAGATCAGTGAGCTGCTTTGGTGCGAGGTCTCACAGCTCGGTTGAAAGGTTTGCCTGGCTCTGCCATAGGTAAAGTCGAGTCTTATTCCACAGCAAAACCCCACCTTGAGTGTCAGGGAAATTCCAAGGTGCTTCACAGTATACTCATATTGTCTCTTATGTTTTTATCAAGTTCTAAATAAGACTATTCTTGATTTGCAAAATTTACCAGTTACTGTTTAATGGCTGTCACACCTCGTGAGTCACAAATTCAGTGGTGGGTGAACTGACCCGATGTTTATCTCACAGACTACTGAGTCAGGAGTTTGTAAAGTAAAGGAGTTTGAGATACACTAAAGAAAGAGACTGTTGAATATAAGGTTATGATTTTGAATGACACAATCCTTCTGCATACACTATGTTTCATTCAGACAATTTGCAGAAGCTGAGGAAGGACAAATGATGGTTGTACACTGCAACACTCGCAGAAATTTATATTTTAATGAAAATAAACTTCTGAAATTTTTTCTTAACATGTGAATCCCATAGTGATTTAACTGCCAAACCTGTTCTCATGCCTAGAGAAATACCTTTGTGATTGATTTGGGACAGATGTATTGCAAAGTATAAGCTGGCAAATGAGAATGATTATATGTATGACACTATGCAGTAATGAAGGTTTTGAGTGAAAGCTAAAACATTTTGTCATAAAATTTTCCATTAATTTGAATAGAAGATGTATTGTTAAACTACCCATACCACAATCTTTTTTAGCATTACTTCTACCAGTACCTTCTTTCTTTGCACTGAGTTTCCTGCTGGTTTTTCGGGGGTTTTTTGGTTTGGTTGGTTTTGTTTTTGTTTTTCTGTTCCTGACAAATACCAAAGTGGTGGAAGAATAACAAATAAAATAAAGGAATTTCTAAATTTTTCACTGTTTTTTTCTGTACTTTACCTACTCTTGCCTGATATTGGTTATCTGTTTGCTACTCTACAAACAGATAACCAATAGCTGAAACATTTTTCTTTGTATTCAGGGGACTCCAAGCAGAACATTCTTGAGATTCTAGAAAGTTCAAATAATTTATTTTACAGTAACTCATACATTTATATCTCTGGGCATCTCCCAGTTCTGGAAAGAGGGAGAACAACCAAAGTAATCTGGCACAATCACTTTTTTTGTTATATTTCTACTATGACCTCAAATGGGAGAATTTGCCATCTAGACAAATGTCCTAACCACCTGGAGCCACTCCAGTATGAGGTGCTCTAAATTTCTGTGAGAAGTTTTAAAGTCTCTGGGTTTGTTCTGAAGAAATACTTTAGTATTTCTTCATTTAGTATTTCGTATTTTCTGAAGAAAAAAATTTAGTTTTCTAAGTTCCTAAGCCATTTCAGGACAAAGAAATGGCTTTTCAAACTCTCTGAGCCTTTCCTAATATTGGATTTTATAGGTAAGTGGATCAGTACCTTTTTTTTTTTCTGAAAGCAATAACTGTTGAAATGCATTTCTAAGTAGTTTTCTGAACAATAAACTTATTACTCCCAAACTAATTAAAATGTAAACAAATAATATCTAGCTAGCATTTTAAATAATTTTGGTCAATATGGGATAGTGAATTAAGATTTTATCTAAAGATCTGTGCTTTGTAAGGAGATCAAGTAGAGTTTCTCTTCTGGTTGCAATTTTGGTTTCTTTCACTGTTTTTCTCAGGAGGGTTTGGATTATTATAGCTGAATAGAAAAACATCTTTTCCCACTGATTTGAAAGCAAAATCTAAAACTAATTGGTGTAATAAAACTTCATCCATAAATACAGAAAATGAAGAAGAAAATACCCCCAAACCACACAATCTAACAAACCCGCTTTCTTTGGGGTTTTTTTTTGGTGATGACATTCAGTGGTTGAATAATAATGCATCAGGCCACATTTTGTTTAGATACACAATATTTTCTGCAAACTCTTTTCATGGCTTTCTGTATGGTGACAAGAGTTTGGTTTTTTCTAGTGATGATTAGTGTCTTGGGGCTATTCTCAGTGTGTTGAGTGATGCTCTGATTGTCCATTCTCATCAGGCAACATTAAAAACAAGTGCTTTCTATGTAATATTTCTTTGGCCAGATGACGTGCAATACTTCTCCAACTCTTTAGTTTCTCCTTTCTATTGTGATTCATTTGGATCTGCAGAGTTGTCCCATGAACACAAGCACTCTGTGCAAGTGGATATATGATGTTCTCTTCCAACCTCTTTCTCTTTTTATATACATTTGTACAAGACATTATCATTCACAAGAAAACATTCTCCTTTGTCCTGTAGTTGAAGCACTGAATCAGGCTAGGAAGATTCTGCTCCTGGCACTTGTTTTCTTATATGGCTTAACGTAAGTGACCTGACCTTTCAGTATCTCAATTGCCTCAGGGATAAAAATCCATTCTTGCCTTCACTCATAACTGCTATTTCTCAATCAAACTAGGAAAGTCTATGAGTGAGGGAACGGTGTACTTCTCAAGGTAGAGTCTCAGTGACAGGGTGTGGGAACAAGGCAGCAGTCTGAGTGAACCCAAAAAGATTAACCAGAGAAGCCACGTTTTGCTGTTAAGCCTGTGTGGTGAACTGCTGCTCTCAGGCAGCCCACCTCTACTACTGTATCTGTACTTTGGTTGGCTTTTGCTGTGATGTCTCATCCAGAAGCCATATGTCGTGGTTTTGCCCCGGCCGAGGGCCGCACCCCACACAGTCGCTTGTACTTTTAAAAGGAAGGGGGAGGGAAAGTTGGGGGAGGGGGAAAAGGGAAGGAAGAAAGGAGGGAAAGAAACCACAACCTAGAAACCAGAACCACGCAGGTTGGGATAAGGATAGTTTACTAAACAATAACAGAAAACTAGATATAATAATAACAGAAGTTTAAAGTACAAAATAGATGAAACTGGTGATACACAATGCAGTTTCTCACCAAACCACAGAACCCAGGCTGCACAGCTTAGAGCCGTCCCCGAACCCAGAAACCGCCCGTCCTGGCGTTGTCTCCTCCTCTTCCCCCCAGTCCCCCTTTATACTGAGCATGACGTAACTGGCATGGAATATCCTCTTTGGCCAATTCGGGTCACCTGTCCTGGCTGCGTCCCCTCCTTTCTCGTTAGTAAGGAAGTATGAAGAGCTGAGAAAGGTCCTTGATTGCCCGGCAACAACCATAAACATCAGGGTGCTATCAGCACTGTTCTCATCCTAACACCCAAACATGGCATTCCATCCACTGCTAAAAATAAACTCCATCATAGCTGAAACCAGGACATTATCCACCCCTTATTCCATACCATTTACGTCATGATCAGATCCAACAATTTTCTTTGGGTACAACCAGTTTCGTGTTTCACACACCCATATATGTATGTACACATGTATGCACACATACGTGCATACAGATCTTATTCCCTCAGTCTGTGAATCATCCCTCTGAAGTTGTTGAGTTCATTTAGTCCATGATTTTCAGGCTCCATTTGTCGTAACAGTTTCTCAGGATAATTGTATGTTCCATTGGCTCGTTGCATGCTGCATCTCAGGCTCTTGACTGATACACCTGGCATGGTCCATGCTCATAGTCTGTGGGTCAGAGTTTATTTTCAAAGGGAAAAAAGAAAAAAAGTTCTTGAGAGGCCAGGCTTTAGTTCCATCATCATGGCACTCATTCTTCATTAACTTGTATGACTCCGGCTATAATGCTATGGTACAACATACTGCAATCATAACAATAATGAATATACAATAATGGGTTATTTGGCAATTATTATAATTTCTACTTTATTAATTATATTGGCTATTCTCACCCAAAATCAAATCCCCTTGAGGTATGCATCGAACTTCTCCATCCCTCTGCATTACCCACCAAGTACAGCCAGGTCCTTGAGCAAAAACAATTCCAGACATGGGTTTACCTTTGCCTGAAGCAGGGATGACCCAAACTCTCTTTCCCAATACACTCTTCATATGCACTACTGGGACTCTGTCTCCTTCTACAGTACGTGGAAATTTTGCCTGGGCAGGGCCAGCCCGATTGGTAGATCCCCTAGAGTTAACTAACCACGTGGCTTTGGCCAAATGTGTATCCCAGTGCTTGAATGTCCCACCACACATTGCTTTCAGTGTAGTTTTTAAAAGTCCATTATATCGTTCAATTTTCCCAGAGGCCGGTGCATGGTAAGGAATGTGGTACACCCACTCAATGCCATGCTCTTTGGCCCAGGTGTCTATAAGAGTGTTTCGGAAGTGAGTCCCATTGTCTGACTCGATTCTTTCTGGAGTACCATGTCGCCAGAGGACTTGCCTTTCAAGGCCCAGAATTGTATTTCGAGCAGTGGCATGGGGTACGGGATATGTTTCTAGCCAGCCGGTAGTTGCCTCCACCATTGTAAGCACATAACGTTTGCCATGGCGGGTTTGTGGGAGGGTGATGTAATCAATCTGCCAAGCCTCCCCATATTTGTATTTCATCCACCGTCCTCCATACCAAAGGGGCTTTAACCGCTTAGCTTGCTTGATTGCAGCACATGTCTCACATTCGTGGACAACTTGTGCGATGGCGTCCATGGTCAAGTCCACCCCTCGATCCCGAGCCCATCTATATGTTGCATCTCTCCCTTGATGACCCGAGGTATCATGAGCCCATCGAGCCATGAATAATTCACCCTTATGTTGCCAGTCTAGATCTACCTGAGCCACTTTAATCCTAGCAGCCTTATCTACCTGATGGTTGTTTTCATGTTCCTCCATGGCCCGACTCTTAGGTACATGGGCGTCGACATGACGTACCTTTACAACAAGTTTCTCTAACCGAGCAGAGATATCTTGCCATAAGTCACCAGCCCATATAGGTTTGCCTCTACGCTGCCAGTTGTTCTTTTTCCACTGCTGCAACCACCCCCACAGGGCATTCGCCACCATCCATGAATCAGTATAAAGGTAGAGCATTGGCCACTTTTCTCTCTCAGCAATGTCCAGGGCTAACTGGATGGCCTTCACCTCAGCGAACTGGCCTGATTCACCTTTTCCTTCAGTGGCTTCTGCTACTCTTCTTATAGGGCTCCATACAGCAGCTTTCCATCTCCGATGCTTACCCACAATGCGACAAGACCCATCAGTGAACAGGGCATATTGCTTCTCATTCTCTGGCAGTTCGTTGTAGGGTGGGGCTTCTTCAGCGCGTGTTACCTCCTCATCCTCTGGTGACATCCCAAAATCTTTGCCTTCTGGCCAGTCTGTGATCACCTCCACAATTCCTGGGCGATTGGGGTTTCCTATTCGAGCCCGCTGTGTAATTAGTGCAACCCACTTGCTCCACGTAGCATCAGTGGCATGGTGTGTAGAAGGAACCTTCCCTTTGAACATCCAGCCCAGCACCGGCAGTCGGGGTGCCAGGAGGAGCTGGGCTTCAGTTCCAATCACTTCTGAGGCGGCTCGAACCCCTTCATAGGTGGCCAGTATTTCCTTTTCTGTTGGAGTATAATTGGCCTCAGATCTTTTGTAGGCCCGACTCCAAAACCCCAGCGGTCGACCTTGAGTCTCCCCTTGTGCTTTCTGCCAGAGACTCCAGGTCGGGCCGTTCTCCCCAGCTGCAGTGTAGAGCACATTTTTAATATCCGTCCCTGTTCGGACAGGCCCAAGGGCCACTGCATGGACTATCTCGCGTTTGATCTGCTCAAAGGCTTGCTGTTGCTCAGGGCCCCATTGGAAATCATTCTTCTTTCGAGTTACATGGTAGAGTGGGCTCACAATGAGACTGTAGTTTGGGACATGCATTCGCCAAAAACCTATAACACCTAAGAAAGCTTGTGTTTTCTTTTTGTTGCTTGGTGGAGACATAGCTGCTATTTTATTAATAATGTCCATTGGGATCTGACGACGCCCATCCTGCCATTTTATTCCTAAAAACTGGATTTCTCACGTAGGCCCCTTGACTTTACTTCGTTTTATAGCAAAACCGGCTTCTAAAAGGATTTTAATTACCCTGTTTCCTTTTTCAAAAACTTCCTCTGCTGTGTTGCCCCATACAATGATGTCATCAATATACTGCAGGTGCTCTGGTGCTTCACCCTTTTCCAGTGTATTCTGGATTAGTCCATGGCAGATGGTGGGGCTATGTTTCCACCCCTGGGGCAGACGATTCCACGTGTATTGGATGCCTCTCCAGGTGAAAGCAAACTGTGGCCTGCACTCTGGCGCCAGTGGGATCGAGAAGAAAGCATTCGCAATGTCAATTGTGGCGTACCACTTGGCTGCCTTCGATTCCAATTCATACTGGAGCTCTAACATGTCTGGCACAGCAGCACTCATACCTGGAGTGACTTCATTTAGGCCACGATAATCTACTGTCAGCCTCCACTCTCCATTGGACTTCCTCACTGGCCATATGGGACTATTAAAGGGTGAGTGGGTTCGGCTGATCACTCCCTGATCCTCCAGTTGACGAATCAACTTATGGATGGGAATCAGGGAATCTCGGTTAGTACGGTATTGTCGTCTGTGCACCATCGTCGTAGCAAATGGCACTTGCTGTTCTTCAACCTTCAACAACCCCACAACAGCAGAATCCTCCGAGAGTCCAGGCAAGGCACACAGTTGTTCAATTCCTTCTGTTTCCAAAGCAGCTATTCCAAAAGCCCAAAGGAAAAGAAAGCAGTGCTGTTATTAACCCCTCCCTGTCCAAAGAATGGACAGGACAGCAAAACCTCATACAAGTACCAGATTAAGCTCATGGTCATCGATATTATTGTATCATAGACCGATATCATAAAATACACTATAATGAAGTATGGGAACAAATATGGGAGCCGCAGACCTGAGAGAGTAAAGAATCCTGCCAGGATTGTATACAGCATGCGGTGGTTTTGCTGCCACAGCCATGGACACAGCCTTGTGAATAAATACCACAGCATCGTGACCAGAGATTGCTTAAACAACAGTGCTTATCTTAATTGCGATAGTTAGGGTCAGATCTACCGTTATCCCAACCGTCCGTGCCCCACGTTGGGCGCCAAAATGACTGTCGTGGTTTTGCCCCGGCCGAGGGCCGCACCCCACACAGTCGCTTGTACTTTTAAAAGGAAGGGGGAGGGAAAGTTGGGGGAGGGGGAAAAGGGAAGGAAGAAAGGAGGGAAAGAAACCACAACCTAGAAACCAGAACCACGCAGGTTGGGATAAGGATAGTTTACTAAACAATAACAAAAAACTAGATATAATAATAACAGAAGTTTAAAGTACAAAATAGATGAAACTGGTGATACACAATGCAGTTTCTCACCAAACCACAGAACCCAGGCCGCACAGCTTAGAGCCGTCCCCGAACCCAGAAACCGCCCGTCCTGGCGTTGTCTCCTCCTCTTTCCCCCAGTCCCCCTTTATACTGAGCATGACGTAACTGGCATGGAATATCCTCTTTGGCCAATTCGGGTCACCTGTCCTGGCTGCGTCCCCTCCTTTCTCACTAGTAAGGAAGTATGAAGAACTGAGAAAGGTCCTTGATTGCCCGGCAACAACCATAAACATCAGGGTGCTATCAGCACTGTTCTCATCCTAACACCCAAACATGGCATTCCATCCACTGCTAAAAATAATTAACTCCATCATAGCTGAAACCAGGACACCATAGCAGGCTGTCTGCCAACCTCCAGATCTATAAGAGAGAATTATGTATCTGAAGTGTAATTTTTCAGAGATCAAATGAAAGGAACCGTAGAAAGTATATAATATACTCTGAAGTAATTATTTTATAATTCTTCAGAATTTTATAGACCGAACTCCAGAAATTACTTTTGAAAGTTTCTTGATTTGATTCATTTTGAATATTTTAGTTTTTTCTTTCATTTTCATAGAAAATCACACAAGTTTGTTTCAAGGATTGTTGCTGCTTCATCTCTGTAGTATGTACAAATGCATTCAATTGCTGACAACACATTTTCTACTGTAACCTAGGATGTTGTCTGCTTGCTTTCCTGCAAGGGCATGTTACTGGCGCTTATGCTGAACTTGGTGTCCAACAGAACCCCAAGTTTCTTCTCTACCAAGTTGCTTTGTATCTGGTTTGTCTCCAGAATGTCCTGATGTGTAACATTATTCCTCCCCGGGGCAGGACTTGCAATTTCTTCTGTTGAACTTCATAAGGTACCTCTCTGTTCAATTCTTTATTATATTTGGGTCCCTCTGAATGGCAGCACAAGCAACTTATGCATCATCCCCTCCTCCCAGTTTTTCTCTCTGCAAAATTTCTCAGTGAACTCTGTCCATCATTCAGATCATTAACTGTAGTGATCAACACTATCAGCCCCTCAAAAACACCTTGGAATACAACTCTAGTAACTAGCTTCCAGCTGGATTTTGTGCTACTGATCACGGCCTTTTCAGTTGTCCGCCAGGTTTAAATGCACCTGACTGTCCACTTATCTCCCTGTACTGCTTTAGTCTGTGTATATAAGTGGGTTATGGGAGACTGTGTCAAAAGCTTTGCTAAGGTCCAACTAAATAACCTCTTTTACTCTCCACTCATCCACAAAACCATTCATCTCATTGTACAAGGCTATCAGGATGGTTAAGCATAATTTCCCCTTCATAAATTCATACTGACTACTCCAAATCACCTTCTTTTCATCCACAGATTTGGAAAGGGTTTTCATAATAATTTGCTCCATCGCCTTCCCCAGGTAAGACGGACTGGTCTGTAGTTCTCTAGATCCCCCTTCTTGAAGATAGGGTTTTGTTTCTTCTCTTTTTTTTCCACAGCCCTCAGGAGCCTCTCCTGATTGCCATGACTATTTGAAGGTAATTGAGAATGGCCTTGCAATGATGTCAGCTAGTTCCCTCAACATGCATAGGTGCACCCCATCAAGTTCCATGTACTTCTGTATGTCCATTTTGTTTAAATATTCTCTAACCTAATCTTCATCCATGGAGGGTAAATCTTCCTTGGCCTAGGGCATCTCAGGGGCTTGAGATTTCTGAAGCCAGGTCCTTACTGCAAAGACTGAGGCATTGAAGTCCTCTGCCTTCTCTGTATTTCCTATCACCAGATCGTTGAACAGCAGCCCCATATCTTCCCTAGTCTTCCTCTTGCTGCTGGTATATCTGTAGAAACCTTTCTTATTTCCCTTCTTGTCCCTCACCGCACGGAAATTCGGGTGGGATTTGGCTTGCCTCACACTATCCCTGCCCACTCATACACCATCTGTTCCTCCTCAATCACCTGTCCCTGCTTCTACCTCTTGTATGTTTCCTTTTCATGTTTGAAACTAGTCAGGAACTCTTTCATTGATGCAAGCCTCCTAAAGCCTCTGCTTGATTTCCTTCTTGCCAGGATAGACTGAGCTTGACTTTGGACACATTACTCCAGGCCCCTCTTCTCTACAGGATTGTCTCTCATGGGATTCTTCTAAGCTGGTCCCTTGTCGTGGTTTTGCCCCGGCCGAGGGCCGCACCCCACACAGTCTCTTGTACTTTTAAAAGGAAGGGGGAAGGAAAGTTGGGGGAGGGGGAAAAAGGGAAGGAAGAAAGGAGGGAACGAAACCACAACCTAGAAACCAGAACCACGCAGGTTGGGATAAGGATAGTTTACTAAACAATAGCAGAAAACTAGATATAACAATAACAGAAGTTTAAAGCACAAAATAGGTGAAACTGGTGATACACAATGCAATTTCTCACCAAACCACACAACTCAGGCCGCACAGCTTACAGCCCGTCCCGGACAACCCAACCGTCCCCAGAAACTGCACGTCCTGGCGTTGTCTCCCCCTCTTCCCCCCAGTCCCCCCTTAAACTGAGCATGACGTAACTGGCATGGAATATGCTCTTTGGCCAATTCGAGTCACCTGTCCTGGCTGCGTCCCCTCCTTTCTCACTAGTAAGGAAGTATGCAGAGCTGAGAAAGGTACTTGATTGCCCGGCAACAAATCGGAGACATCAGGGTGCTATCAGCACTATTCTCATGCTAACACCCAAACATGGCATTCCATTCACTGCTAAAAAAATGTTTAACTCCATCACAGCTGAAACCAGGACATCCCTGAAGGAAATTGTATGCTTTTCTGAAGTCTGGTGGTTGTGCTCTGACTTTTTGCCACCTTGTTACAGAATCCTGAACTCCACCATTTTATGTTCACTGCAGAAAGACTTCCCTTACCTTTGACCAGTGCTTCCTTTTTTGTAAGCATGAGGTCTAGTAGAACATCTACCGTTGCTGATTCCTTGATCATATGCACCAGGAAGATATC
Source organism: Porphyrio hochstetteri (assembly GCA_020800305.1). NCBI lineage: Eukaryota > Metazoa > Chordata > Aves > Gruiformes > Rallidae > Porphyrio > Porphyrio hochstetteri. The sequence goes on along the minus strand of CM036905.1, from coordinate 80,458,371 downwards.
ACCAATGCACTCTAGAAACATCCTGTCTTGATCGTGCCCTGACATGTTTTTCCTCCAGCAGATGGCAAGATATTTCAAGCCCTCCATAAGGACTGGGGCTTGTGAATGTAAAGCTTTTTCCAGTTGTCTGGAAAAGGTCTCTTCTTCCTGATCAAGCAATCTGTAGCAGACATCCAGTGCAAAATTGTCCATGCTGGTCTGCTCTCTGATACATGTGCACACACTCTCAGCTGGGTCATCATTCATCCCAAAGTACAGCTGCCTGCATTCCCAGTGCTTTCTCCTATAAAAGGAACTCTTCTGATAGTCATTCTAGTTTGTCCTTCCTAAAAAAAAACATATGCATCCATTGCAGCACTACGGTTATGTATGCTATCCTATCACCTCTCTGTCATCTCAACAAGCTTGCACACAGACCTTTAATACTATTTGCTCTCCACAAACAGTGTAATAGTGTACAGGCATCCACTCCTGTTGATTTCCACGAAAAAGTGAGAGCTTCCACAATAATGTTGTCCTCTCAACAATTCTTTGTGTGCATACCACTTGCTATAAGCTTCCTTCTGCCCTGTTGTGGTGCTTCAATTTAGGAACACTCAAAAAAGAAATGTTAATTGCTGATAGGCTTGAGTGGGTATCATTAATTAATTTCTAGTTATAATGCCACCACTGGTTATTCAGGAATAGTGACTGACTAGCAATTGCCTATTGTGGCAATAATATTTAATTTTTCTCACATGTCTGCATTTATATTCCCAACCTTATAACTAGATTAGATTAGAACTAGCTGTAGTAAAGACTATTCTGCTGGCTTGCTGCCTGTCAATAATAGTCCATCATTTCCTGAGGGGAAAAAAATCTTGTAGACTTGTTGCCATTTGTCCTCATATCTATTTGCAGCTTCTTATTTCCCTTGAGAAGCATCCAAGACCATTTGGAACTTGTACTTTCCGATGTCCTCACTGATCTGTACCCCCTTCCCCCTCCATTTCTTGGAAGGATCAGCTTATAAAGACAAATCTCCCACATTTTTTTATTCCATTCTTCACTATTACGTGTCTATTCTATTTTTACTTATCATGCAGCATTATTAGCTTCTTTTTCTGAATTTATTTGGAAATCAGTACCATATAACACTTAAAGATGCATAAACATATAAAAGTGGATGCTTTATCATGTTATAGATCTTTTCTTATTTAACAACAGATTCAACTATGGGATTATCATTAGGCAATGTGCTGACTTAAACATCCCTGAGGGAGATGATTGTGAATTGCTGGAGGAAAATTATCAAGATTAGTCTGCCAAATATATGGTAGGTATTAATCTTCATCAGATAAAAGCCAAACCAGCATTTTTTTCTCAGAAAAGCAGAAAACTACAATTCAAAGCTTGTCCCTTTGTCTGCAGAATTATTGTAGCATTCAGTGAGCTGTTTTGTTTTTTTTTACTGAATCAACGTTGACAACATATTGATCTAATAATTCCATAGATGCTTTCTAGCATTTCAATGCTTTTTTCTTCTCAAAATTCCCCTTCAACACATAAACAGATGCATTTTGATAGAATTGTAGTGAATTAACATATAACTTGCATTATTTCCATTAAGACATTTCAAATAAGGTGTTTTTTTCTCAATAATTGATATTTCCCATTATTGAAAACACCAAAACCTACTTAGACCTTTTCAATATGCTTGTGTACCTTCTTATGACTGGAATAGAGCTTACTTAACATTGCATCTTTGCATTCTATATCTACATTTAACATTGCATCTTTGCATTCTATATCTACTAATGTACTTGAACTTAAATTTTAAGCTTAGCAAGACCCGGATCATAAAACCATCTATGTTAGTAAACTGAGGCTCTACAAGTGAGGCATTAGATTCTCTGTAAAATATTTTCTCCCCATACCCCAAGGGACGTTAGTATTCTAAAATTCAAGTACATAGGTAGAGAAAAAAAGGTTCTGTAAAGAACTAAGTTTATATGTGATTGTATTTTTTTTTTCTCTGGGTAGATTGAACTAAATCTTGAATGCAGTAGATGACTTAATTTTCCACTTCTCATTGTAAACATTTTTACCTCACTACAAATATCGATCTTCCTGTCTCTAAAATAAATCCATCAAGTGTTACATACATATGGTGTCAAGGAGGGAGTTCTAGTCATGCTTTTCACTGTCTAAAAAGAACACAAAAGGAAAAAAAGTTTTGTTGTTATCTGCCACCTTTAAATTTGTAGTATCTTCAAATAAATATTTGTGTGTCTAATAGATTGTTTAAATAGATACACAAATAGATTGTGTATTTAATAGGGCACCTCTCAAGTGTGGCAGTTCAGTGTTGTTAACAATTTGCCACTAAGGTTTTTGCCAGTAGTCATTAAATGGTGCAATGAAATTTGTTGTGTTCCTTCAAGGTCCATTTGCTTTCAGGGAATGCTCAGCTGTCAAATACAATGAGCTGTTCTGGAGAAACAGGAAAATCAATTACTAACTAGTGTAGTACTGTTAGTAAAATGATCTTATCCATTAATATAGCATTTTTCCTGATTGAAAAATGCTGCCACTGGGTTAGTCAACACCAGGGGATTTACCAATCTGACCCTGCCCAATCAAAATTTTTCGTACTACAGAAGGGGATAACATCAGGGGATAATGTCAGGGAGCAGAGTCAGGTGTACTCATGGAATTGCTGTTGCTCAAGGACTTGGGAGCATTTGGTGGGTAATGTAGAAGGGTGGGGCAGTCTGTTGTGTGCTTCAAGGGGATTTTATTTTGGGTAAGAAAACCCAATGATTTAAATTTTATGATGGCTTCAGCAACGAGCACCCAGTAACTTTCTCAAGAGTGACATTTTCAACCCACAGACCGTGAGCATGGATGGTGTCAGGTACATCAGCTATGACCTCTGGATGCATCATGCCATAATTCCCCATCACATAATATCTTTCCAGCTTCCCAGGCCCTGCTATGTGAGCAAGGAGTTGGGAGAGCACAGGCGGGACAGCTGGCCCAGGCTGGCCAAAGGGATATTCCCTGCCATAGAAAGTTATATTGTGGTTATAACTGAAGGGAGAGAGCTGGGAAGTGGGATCGCTGCTGGGAAACAGACTGGCCATCAGGTTGTTTATCCTTTTTTTCCTTCTGTGTGTGGTGAGAAATTCCATTTGAGCATCACTTGTTTTGTATATATTACTATTATTCTGGGCTCCCTGGTATAAAAAAGACAGGGATCTCCTGGAAAGAGTCCAGAGAAGGGCTACGAAGATGATGAAGGGCCTGGAGCATCTCCCCTATGAGGAAAGGCTGAGTGAGCTGGGGCTGTTCAGTCTGGAGAAAAGAAGACTAAGGGGGGAACTTATTAATGTTTATAAATAGCTTAAGTATGCGATGCAGGGGGAAATGGCCAACCCCTTTTCAGTGGTCTGTGGGGATAGGACAAGGGGCAATGGCTGCAAACTGGAGCACAGGAAGTTCCGCACCAACATGTGGAAGAACTTTTACACAGTGAGGGTGACAGAGCCCTGGGACAGGCTGCCCAGGGAGGTGGTGGAGTCTCCTTCTCTGGAGATATTCAAGACTCGTCTGGACGCCTATCTGTGCAATATGAGCTAGGGAGCCTGCTTTGGCAGGGGGGTTGGACCTGATGATCTCTCGAGGTCCCTTCCAACCCCTACGATTCTGTGATTCTGTGATTACTATTATTATTTTTTTATCCTCTTTCTTTTCATTTTTTTATCCTATTAAACTATATTTATTCAACACACAAGGCTGTGCGCTTAGTTTTTGGTTTGTTTGGGTTTTTTTTTCCATTCTCCTTATCCCCCTGGGGGGACAAGGACAGGGATGAGGGAGTGGCTTTGTGATGCTTTGTTACTGGCTGGGGTTACACTATGACGTATGTGAATAATTAATGTTGTTAAACTTCAGAGCCCAGATGAATTTCTAGCTTCAGACTGGGGTTTGAACATTGTAGGAAGCATAAAGCTAACAACTTTAGGCGTTTTGGCCCAGAAAGAGTTAATTTCTCCAGGAAATGACTCTTTGAAGATAATATCTTCTTCTATGTAAAAACTGCTGAACTGCTACCATAATGCAACTGGAATTCTTTTAGTTCCTGCATATCACTTGGCATGAAGATCTTACATTATTCTGCTGACAGCGTTACCATAAATGATACAACACAGAAGAATGTTAAATACATTACTGTTTCCATTTAGATTTGCAAGTACTTACATCTGAAAAGAGGAGGTGAGAGGATGACTATTAAAATGGCCATTTGAAATGTTTTTTCCTTCCTCTCATCATATAAGGTGGATGAATCCAATGTTGAAACAGATGAAAGTATTACTGTGTTCTGGTCATGAACACAAGGTACGGCTAAGTGCTAATTTTTATTTTTTTTTTTAAGTCTTGTGTAGGAGACCTCCTGAGAATCAATTAGGGAGTGTGTGATCACAGTAAAATAAAAGGATTTGCGTAGCAGTAGCTGGAAGCAGAATTCAGTTCTCCTGCCAAATGGATATATACTGACTTGCACTGGGCTTATTTAATACAGTGGGACCAAATCATGGTTTTAATGAAGCCAGTGACCAAACTCCCATTGACTGGAGCAGGATTTGGAATTAAAGTTCTGTTTCTCTGTAACTTATGTTTTCAGATCATTTACAAGAGGGAACTTTTTCCTCTTGGTCAACATGGTAGGAACTTTTCAGGACATAATGGAGATCTATGAAGTAAATGCAGATGAATGTGACTGGAAATGAGAGCTTGATCTGCTGTCAGTTGAAGAGGAAAGTTGAAGTAATGCAATGAGATTGCAAGGAGATCATTAGAACTGGAAGATGTGCTGCTATTTGGGAACTGCACGGTAAGGTTGCAATAGTCATTGCAGCTCCAGGATTGCTTATATGTAGGTTGGAAAGAGGGGATTTCTTATTGCTCGTACTTCCTTTTAACTTAATGTGGCTTCTGAGAAAGAGCTGGGCACGTAAAATAACCTGAAGGCAATTGAAGGTAGAAAGTGGTTGGTTGCAACATTTCTTTATAAAGTTCAGGTAGGAATTGTAACAAATAGGTACAACTAGTGGCTTTCCTCAGCAAATGGAGTGATACCTCAACTGAGCTTTTCCTATTCTCTCAGTTCTCTGGTAAATTATGTACATTGTAATATATTCTGAGAAGACATCGATGCTAGGCCACATAGCTACTGGCTGAGAAGCACTGATGTGGAGTCTGAGAACGGTTAATGTTTGTTTTTCATTGCATAGCCAAAATAAGACAGAGCTATACTGCAGACTCTTTCCCACTTATACTCTGGGGATTCTGAGTATTTCACTTTTCCTGGTGGCTATATGCAGCAAAACAAAACATCAGGCAGTAGTTTACATTCTTGCTGCCTGCTTTATTTAGCACCAACCCTGAAGTGACTCTGGGCATTTATAAAAAGAGAACTCTCACAACAGTAAGCTCCATGTGAAAGATAGTGTTGGCTTTCCTCTGTGGAGATTAAAAACAGAAGGTGTGCTGTACAGTGCCAAGCCTAACTTCATGTCTATGGCAAGCTGGGAATCCTGTTTTCTGCCCCATCGTTGACTGTGTAAAGCTCTCTGCAACAGTGTACTGTGAGAGAATGGTAAAACTTTTCCTGACAATCTTTCTATCCAAGTGAATTCACTGGTATGAGGATGTGATTGATACTTAACAATCTAGATCAAAACAGGAGCGTCCTCACCAGGAATAAGCAGCACATATTGCAAAATGGATCTGAACAGCCAATGCCCAGAAACTTCTATTGCATTAGTAAGCCCAGTACTAAGTTAGAATAGAAAATTTTTATATCACTGAAAGTTTGGGACTTCTCAGTGTTATAATAAGACATCATTTGATAGCAAGTATAGGATATAGCTTTTTTCCTTTCTGTAGTCACATGTCTGCATGCCAACGAAGGACTGATGTTAGGAAAACACTGAGGTTCTTTTCAGATGTCTTTAGTGCAGTTTAAAACAAAACAAAACAAAAAAACAAAGAGGAGAGACAGTCTAGTAGAAGTTTTCCTTAGGTTGCTATTCAGCAAAGGCCACAGTTCACAACTTCCCCAAAAAGCATCGGCACTCCTATGAACAATGTAAACCAGCCTGGTGGCATGGAGGAGAATTACATAGAGAATTACTCTAACAGCCTGTTTTGCTTATAGATGCTCAAAACAGGAATCACTTTTTTGAGAAGGGGACGGGGCAGAATACAAATAAATCAATACACCAGAAATGCTTGTGGGACAAAATATTTCAGTCTTTCAGGCAGCTGAAGTCCAGACATTCACGGGAAGTGAGTTAAATAACTGGTGGTGCATTTGAATGAGAACATTCATCTTGTTTGTCAAAGTCCCACAGATATTCTTCAAAATGACAGAAGTGTCTGACCACATTTCCCCCCTTCCCTACCCTGAATGAACTTGTGAACTAGTTAGGCGCTGTCTGGGTTCCGGACATTTCAATAGTTTTGGCTCTATTCTACAATTCAGCCTAGAGGAATTCCTGTTAATTTTGTTTATGCACTTTATTAAGCTTTTATTTTGTTACTTCAGGCCTTTGCTGTATGTTGAATGCACTGATGGGAAAACCATTTTGTTCAATGAATCTACATTTCCATAATTTGGAGCAGTGGCTAATGTCTCCGAGCACGTCTTATGCAAATATCCAGAGTCCAGGCATTCCTGAACTTTTTGGTGTTTGGGTTGTTTGCAAAATACACATGGACCTAGACTTCAGTTCTGCAAGTGATTTTTCTCTATATATAATAGGGAGAAAGAAAAGCTTAATGTTCTGCATCTGAATTTGTGATGGGTAGCTCTAAAGAACCAGACAGTTTTAGGTCTTGTGCCATTAAACTTGTAAGTTACAGAATAAGTGACTGGGGGGAGTGCTTTCTACTTCCTCACAAGTGGGCAATCAAGTTAGTAAACATCTAGGATGTGCTGGGTATTACTATCTGGGAGCCTACAGTTAATAAATCCAGAAACCCGTGTTTCGAGTGTGTTCTCTTGGCAAGTGTTATAACATCAGGACAACCACATTGAGGACCCTAGAAGAGATCAGGGTTTCTTTTGCAAAGCATGATGTGGAAATAGCCACCCATCCTCATACCACTAGTATTGTGCAACCTCCACTGTCGAAAGGAACATTCTTTCAGCTGCTTTACTGGATAAGCATCATAATGCAAATATCAAGATGAAATGATGCCAAATCTATCAATCTTGTAGACCTTGGATTAATTTGGCAGGTGCATATACTACCTAAAGCCATCCTATATGACGTTTGTGTAATGTGGCGAGACAATGCTGCTAAACATTCTGATTTACGAAGATTGTGGTTGTTCCTACCCACCCACTGGAACTGCTTATCAAATGCTTTTAGTATAACTCAAGACATAAGTACCGTTTTGCCTCCTGAGGCTTTTAACTGTGCCCTGGGTTTTTTATTTTTACTTTGGGCATGTCAAAGTTTTGCAAAAAAACGGTATTTGAACAGTTAATCTTGGTTCAGAGCCTATGAACATTTTTTTTTCTTGTATTTTCAAAGTCTACAGATATCGAGAGAATCAGAAGGTTGGGTTTTGCTTGACCATCACTCTCTGCCTTTGTTTTTATCTCCCAGAATGTAAAGCATAAACCATGAAGATCTTGAAGGCAGTTAAAAAATCTGTTTGGATGGTCTTTAAAATTATATATAATTTTACATGATACAGCTGTTCTCCCTGGTAGTTGAAGTATAAAGTATTAATGAGGACTATACTACATTCAGTGGAAGCTTTTTACTGAGTCTACTGGATTTGCTTGGCCAAGATGAATATTTCTAAAGAGAAACATAGGAAAACCTACAAATCTTGAGCCCTCATGAATGGTACGTGCTTTTTGAATGACATTTTGAAGGAGCTGAACACCAGTTGAGTAAGGAAGTGAAAAGGGTCAGTCTGGTATTAGCTTATGAGATTTGTGTATGTAGAAACAAATTATTTTTCTTGATGCATGTTAGCCTCCTGGTTGTGTTGACTCATCTTAATTTCAGCGAGTGGTGCCATGTGCAGCACCACTCAGTCAGGATTCACCTGAGCTGTTTGTGCAGCATCTGAGGAAGGAGAGTCACTCCCTTCTCTGTTCCCTCATACCCTCTGCAAGACCACAGAAAAAGCAGTTTGACATCTGTGTTGATTTTCCAGGTACAGTGACCAGTAGTTGTCTGAAAGCTTCGAGATCAAACTGGGTGAAACAAATGTACTGCAAACAACAAAATAGAACAGAAATGTATTTCAGCTGATAAAAAGCTGTGTCGTCTCCTCACTTCACCTCAGGTCATCAGTCAGATTATATGTCTGTTCTCATAAAATAACTTGACAGTTCACTTTGGAAACTGTCTTCTAGGAAAGGCGAGACTGTGTCATGGGCTATATGATGAGGGAGCTCTCTGATTGGATGGAAACTAGCAGACAAGCTCAATGTATTACAAACTGGATTTACAAAGTTGGCTTTGACTTTACTAGGACAACAGGAGCCTTGTCCGAGCAGCTGTCACCAGGACTGGCACTAGCTGTGAGACTGAGCTTGTTCTTACAGTTTCACTGGGGAAAGGTTTAGCACCAGTAAGTTTCCATTTGCTTATGTAATGGATGGTACGCCTCTTTCTTTACTATTTCAGGTTTATCCTGGCTCACATAGCAGCATCTTGTAATATCATAACATCCTTTATTTAGATCCACGTGAGAAAGAACTCAGGTTGATTGTTTATTTATGCTTTGAACTGGATTACTTTTGTTCTGCATGTCTTTCCTTCACCGTAGAGGTGAGATGGGACTGACTCATCTCAAAATAAGGCAAACAAACACTAGCAAAACTAAGAATAAATTTGATTTCAGTATTAGACTACGCTAATTGATAACTTGATCTACTGATTATTGGAAAAAATATTTTTAGAGGAAAAAGACTGGTTTTGCATTTAAAACTTGAACATAACTGTGTATCAGACTTCTATCATAAGAAACCTCTGTCAAAAATTTCCTTCCTGTATTGTTTTTCATGTGTCACTGCATTTCCTGATTTTTACCTCAACTGAAGTTAGCATGAATGTATCCAATCAGGAATCTCTTTGTTAAAGTGTTAAAGCAGGCACTGGATAAGTATCCTCACCTGGTGAAGGTATAGGTAAACTATTGTAAATTAAATGTCTTTCTAGTCTTAACCTCATATATTATCTTCTATGAGCAGTGTTCACAAATGTGTTCTAGTTCTAGAGAATCATGATAAGATGGATGAGAAAAACTTCTGTAAGTGCTTCTTTTATTGTATGACCATCTCTGTTCAGATTACTCTGAAAGAATATTCCTGTGATAAAAGTGATAGCGATGCAAATACTGCAGAGGTAAAAGATAGGGCTGGTGAAAATACAGAGTAGCCCTGCTAAATAATTTGAGTTCAACAGCTTCAACTGTAAACACCATTAGTGCATAACATGGTTAACACTTGTATTTGTAACCTTATATGTTTGTCTTCACTGATCCACAATGATGTCACCACTTTGGTGCTTGTTCTTTGAACTTTCTACAAAGTCATCTGGCAATATGCAGCTGCTGCTCTGGAACTTGATGGTAAGGCCAGACTTAGTTGGATTCCTCAGGTCTAGCTTTGGCTGCCATTTAGTTTCTTCCTGGGTATGGTGTGGAACAGGTCTGTCATGAGTTAGCCACCTCCAAGGCCTCTTTTCAACCAGTAGAACAGTGCTATTGACATGGTGGTGGGAAGACTGCTTTGCTTCACAAAGCTGTTGGGTTGTCAGACAGACACAGAAATCTCTTTAACCTATTCATTCTTTGCCATTTTTTTGGTGGTAATTGCCAGAAAGTGTCTTCAACTATGTCAGCTGGGTCTCATCCTGCTCCCATTTAATCACAGGCAAGTCTGCAGTTGACTTAACTGGGGCAGAGTCTAGCCCATTGTGTTTGTGGCTTTGTTTTCAAGAACTTGAAACACATGCACCCAAGCCAGATGGTGGATTAAATTAACAGCTTTTTCAAAGGGAAAACTGGTCTGCACAGGCTTTTTTGCAATGTTGTCTCATACATGGGTTGTTTTGTTGTTTCTTTCGAAATGTCTGTAAGTTTTTAAGATAAACATATTTACTTTTTTCACTTTTTAAAAAGTATCTGTATTTTTAAAAAAACTTCGTCTTCCATCCCCAAAGTTGAGTTGCTTTACCCCCAACCATTATGCAAACTCTTTCAACTGAATTCTGATGTCTTGATGCCTCTTACTCATCATTGCAAAGTCAATATGAGTAGTTAAATGGAAGTTTGGTGACGCAAGTATTGTCAAGATGAAGTGCTAGAAAAGAAGTTGCAGTGTGGTCTTCAGTACCTTTGAATACAGCTATGCTGCATGAAGATATATAGCAGGATTAAATCCAAGATACTACTAAATGCTTTGTCAAGCCTATGTTATGGTTTGACAAAATATACTTTGTGATCTATTAAGAACATTTTTAACTGATTACAACTGTGCCTTCTAACCTTAAAATCAACACAATACTGTTTGTTTGAAATTTTTAAATGTATATTTCAAACAACTGGAAAGTTATTTTCATCCTGCTTTCATCTAACAACCAGTTAGAAAAGTGTATCCCATACCAACAAATGAATTTCCATTTTTGCTACTACTAACAGACCTGAATACCATTATGAACATATAATTGTTTTGCACCCTATGATGATCGCAGGGAGATAAATAGGTAGTTTCTATTCCACAGCAGCACACATTTCTCTGAAAAAGTCCAGTCATCAAGAAAAAGAGGAATATATGAATATTATTAACCAACAAAAAAAGTGTTCATTATGTACTTAAGAGATGTATTTTGTTGGGAGCCAAAATGTATAGCTGAAAATGTAGACTGAAATCCTACTGAGGGGGAAAAAATAAGTTGCTGCAAGATCTTCAGCTTCTATAAACTCGCTGCTGACCACCATAACCGTGCTGCTTAATGACTGAGTTTATTAAGGTTAAAATACAGCGACAAGTCCAAAGGCCTTGATCCTTGAAACTAACATTTTCTTAAACAGTTTAACTCTCTGATCTGTTGAATTTAATTTCTAAATATATGAATTACATCTATAATTTTATGCATTTTATCCCATATTATTTAATGAATGAAATAGGAAATAATTGAGAAAACCACTATTTTTGCTATAAAATAGATTCAGAACTATGCTCAAAAAGTATCACTACCAAATTAAGTAGCCCCAGTTGAAGACCATAGGAGATTTTCTTCCCTTTCATAGGATTTAAAGCATAGCTATGGGCAAAACCAACCAGTAGGAAAGGTTCTGATGTGCAGGCTGCTTTGATTTATATCAATACATGTTATGTTAGTACCACAGTATCTTCCATAAACCAAACAAGTAATATCTGTCCTGGGTGGTTGTCCTATATCAATGTGTCCTCAAGAAGAAACATGCATGTTAAAGTGGTGAAGTTTTTATTTTCAAAGTTTGTTCAAACAAATTCACGTGGAGGAGAAACTTCAGGCATCATAATGTTTTAGTTTCTGGTAATAAGTATTGCTATTACTTTCAATAATTATAGTCTTGTTTTATCTTAAGATGTATTTAAAAGGCTGACAGACAGAAATCATCTCAGTTACTGAGAAAATTTCATCTTAAATTCCTTGACAGGTTATAAATATGAAACTATGTGAAATTATTTTTAGAGTCATAGTAGGAGTGTGGACATGCTTTAAATCCAGGTCAAGCATGCATCCTAATATACAAATATTAAGGAAAATAATAGTAGGTAGTCAGATGTCCCTTGGTAAAATCTGATACTGTTCCAAAAGAGATGGCCCCTGATGCCAAAATATCAAGAAATACTTGAGATGTGATTTATTTCAAAGGCTGACATTCTATGAGAAATTCCAAGCCATGCCAGCAGAATCCAAGATGAGGACCCAGAGACCTTGGGGTATGTGGAAGTACAACATAATTTTATACTCTATGGTTCTAAATGTAACTTACTTGAGATATTACCAGTGAAAGCATGGTGACATTTAAAGTGAATTTGTGTTTCATCTTTAAGTTTCTTGGGTAGCTTATTTAATAAAAAGTCACAAAATTAATGAATAAATCCAAGATATCTTGTATTTTTCTCTGGATTTTAAAATATCTATTCCTGTTCCAAATTAGGAACCTTGAGTACAGTAAACTAGTCCTAGAATATTAGGTACTCCTTTATGTGTGAAAACCATGTTTTGTTTTTTATAACAGCACCAATATGTAAACTAACACAGGAGACTACAATTATCAGTAATATGTGTCCATAGAACACGACTGTCTCTAATCAAGGCAATTAACCCCCTTCTGTTAGAAACTTGATCCTGGGATATAAAGTCTCCAGAATATTGGTGCTGTGTTGTATAAAAGTTTTCATTTGTAAGAAATAAGAATATTAAAATATTCCACAGAAATCTGCTCAGCTTTCTGATTGGGTAAGTCAGTTGGTGATAGTCTTTCTACTGCCAAATCAATCAGTGGATGATGACCCTCTTGTGTTAAATCATTGGAATAGACAAGCTAGAGCTGATGGGCTGAAGAAGAGCTCTTTAGATGGTCTCAATAACCTAGAAAACACAGGGCAATATACAAGGGGCCTTTCAGAAGCTGTAGTGAGCAAACTTGCTTGAAGGGAAGATGGATAACTGAAGTAAGGTCACATATATTGAAAATACCCAGGAATTACACCAAGGACAAATACCACCTTCATAATAAATCTTTAAAATGCAAAAATTGGAATTTCTAATAAATATTGAGCACGGAGCTTATTACAAGCTGGGAACATCATTATCTTTCTCTCTATGCATAAGACTCAGAACACACCTCTCAGTACTTATTGGTTTAGCTCTTGTAGTAGTTAAATCTGAGCCCTAGTATCTGTCACTGTCCAGCCTGCCCGCCGACGCTGCTGCTGCAGCCAGACCAAAGCAAAGCAGATGGTGCTGATGTTGCGCTGCCAGAGCTTGCTCTGCTTTGGGGGAGGGCTTCTTTGGGCTGGGTTTAGTCTGGTTCCCTGTAATGAAAGCCGCCAGGTTGCATGCGGGTTTGAAGCTGTCCACATTGTTGATCTCCTCCAGGCTTCATGTCCGTGGTAGGAGTTGGAGTACATTTGGTGCACATCTGGAACAAAGTATCCAGCTAAGTTTCCTCCTGAAGGAATTTAGCCCATGCATAGTGAAATCACACTGTGAATTATAATTAATACCCATTAAGTGGGACAGACTGGGGAATTAGATTGAGAACTGCACCACTGCTCAGAACCAAAACATAAATGTAGATGCCATATCTTCTCTCCTTTCTTGAAAATTGCATTGGTAGCTTGGTAGAGAAGGACATCTGTCTTCACAACCAGATAAAACTAGGAATAAAAATAAGGGGTCCTTTTTACATGAAACATTGCAAGGCTGATTTGAAAAGTATAATTTAATGTTGTTGATTGAAATGCTAGATAGCTGAATCCTAACTTTGAACACAAGTAAGTCAGGTTTTCCCAGCTTCATTCTGTGACTGAGAAGTGTTAAAAAAAATGTTGCAATTAACCTCCAATGGTTAATACTCCAATGGGTATTCATACATAAATACATTCACAAGATCAGTCTAAATGTGAAAATTTTATATATATTCAAATGTTTATTTTTCTTGAAGGCAAAACATCATAGGTACAAAGAATTATTTTAATTGGCATAACTGCTATAATTTCTGTCGTTTAACTTCATATAGCTTATTTCATTTCACATTGCAATAAGTAGGTGTTTTTTCTCCTGATGGGTGCAACTCAGCTTTTTGGAAACGAGGTACTACTGCTACTGCAACAGTAAGTGTTGCAATTTACAGAAAATTCTGCTGTTGCCCAATATTCTTGGAGGGGAAGAAAAATCTCTAGTGACTCACAGCCTCTCACATATTTTTACTCATGAAAATGGAATGGTATGTATTAGTACTGAGACTTAACCTGAAAAAAAAAGACTTCAAAACAGATCTATCTTTTTAATTTTTTATCTTTTTAATGTTGCTTTCCCAAACATTGACTATCCTTGTGAAATTACAAACACACACACACACTATCTAGTTCAAATACATCAAATTATTTTTGGAAATTCTTATCAGTTATGGTGAACTGTTTTACTCAGAAAAAAAAATCTTCTGAATTATTTCAGGTTTAAATTTTTTAAAAGTACCTTTTCAGTATTCAAATGGTTTGGACACAGTTCCAAAAATTGAACACACTACTGAGTAGTCCAATATGTTAGAAAACTGAACTCAAACAATAGATTACTTTATACCCTCTTTCAAAGTACAAGGAAAGTAAAATATACTCAATATATGCTCCCTTGCATGCTTCTGAAAGGTAAATTTTACAGTTCTTCATGTTGCCACGGTTGGCAACATATATGTAGAACATAGGCGGTATGTATATAGTATGAAAGTGGCTAATCAGAGCTTCCTATCAATTCTTAGTAGAGTATGGAAAAGAAATGAGGGAATCCAAGCTGTGACAGGGGAGGTTTAGGTTGGGTATTAGGAAGAGGTCCTTTACTAAGAGGTCAGTTGGGCACTGGAACAGGCTCCCCAGGGAAGGGGTCACAGCACTGAGCTTGGCTGAGTTCAAGAAGCATCTGGATGATGTGCTCAGTCCCATGTTCTGACCTGGCTGGCCCTGTGTGGAGCCAGGAGTTGGACTGGATGATCCTTATGGGTACCTTCCAACTCAGGAGATTCTATGATTCTATGATCTGCAAAAAGGGCAAGGTCCATGAAGAACCAAATGGTGAAAGTGTGGTGGGAAGTGGGATGGAAAACCATCTAAGATCTTCTCTGACCCAAGGAGTCCGACATTTCAAATCCAAGTGCTCTTGCAGTGAGTGTTTGGGGTTAAAAAGGTGATGGCAGGGAATGCTGACTTGCTCAATAGAAATCTTGACAAAATGTCTGTTTGACTCATTTCCCTGATAGTCACAGAGATTGGTCCGATCTAGTTTTCCCTATGCAGTGCCTTTTTCCCCCCTTCCTTACTAGGGCCCTGAGAAATAGAAAAGAAGATGTCATCTCACGCTAATTCTATAAACACTGCTATCAGAAAAGACATTTTAAACTATCATAAAAAGACCCATTCTGCAACTGGAGTCTTGGAACAAGAATGGATTATAGCTCAACCATTGTTAAAGGTTAATGTTCCTAGCATTGCATTCCTTTTCTAGTTCCCATAACCAGGCTGTAATGATAGATAAATATATGAGCTATTTCTTTGTGTTGGCAAAATCACAATTCAGAAAGACATAGTTTCCTAAGTTATTTTTAAACTAATATGCTGGTTTATAGCTAGATGAACAAAACCATCTTTTTTAAGAAAAAAAAAAGGGTTTTTTTCTAATGTTATGCTGCTTATGCTGCTCTTGCAGAAAGCAAGCATTTTTGTCTATCAAAACAGAGTAACACCATTCTGAAGTCAACTCATGAACTGAAAAGGAAACTAATTAAAACAATAACATTAATTTAATGCTGCCAAATGTTAACCAATCTGGTACTTATCATAATTATTTTTACTGTTGTAAAATAATTCAAGTGTCTTTGTCATTTTTTCAAATTGTTATGTTCCTGTAAGTGTTGAATACTGTTTCCAGTGCAGAAATTGTGTTTACTGTTAGCTGACTGAGCAACAGATTCGGCACATTTCTCTCCCCAGCTCTCCCAATTTTCTACAAGAAGCAAAGTAATGTCTCCCATATTTAGTGAGCTGGTGTGCTGCTTGCTTAGTGTATGAAGAACGCTTTCTATCAATGAGGTGCTCTGATATAAAAAACATAGCTCCTAGGCAACTCTGCAGATCAAAGCTTAAAAGTTTTCTTTTGACACAGCAGTGGGGGAGCATCTTCTTAGCACAGGTTTATTTAATAGTCAGGAGAGAGAAGACTCAATCTTCACAGTAGCACAAGATCTAGAGAAGCTTCTGGGTTTCTGTAAAGTTTATCTTGCTCAACACTATCAATCTGCTCAAATGCCTGCAAGATCGCAGGTGCTTCTGAGCTGTTAGGTACTAGTGATGGAACTTGTGGATTGTTCACTCTGTTTTGAAGGCAGTTTTCTGGTGAGTCCTGAATGCAGCACAGTCACGCTGTGTTCAGCATCTGTTCAAAAAAGATGCATGCTATATTACCATTACTGGTTATAGGTTTTCTAGTTTGGGGACAAACCAAGAGAAAGAAGCAGGCCAGATTATAGCTACCTCCTATTTCTGGAGTACACTCTGGTGGAACTATATGTTTCTTAACTCAAAGTAACCAAAAATAATGTTTTTTCCAGTGAAGGAAAGCATTCCATTAACTCTTTCCTGGCATGTGGTGGATTTGAAGGGAAGCAAATTATTCCTACTTTAACAATCTCAAGGAATATACCTGTGAAAGGTAAGTCAGATGAGAGTTTTTGATAGCATGGCTTCACAGCAGTGGTATACCCGTCAGCCATTCAGGCTTGGGCTCCAGATGGTGTCTGGGTAGATGGCCCTCCTTCCCTGCAGAGATTCAGTGTATCAGGTTGTTTTTTGGAGTGTGTGTGAAACTGGCCTTAAATCAAGAGATGGATGGTAATCCCTGACAAGGAAATACTTCTTGAAAGATTCTTTCAAAAAGTTGAACTTCCCATTGTTTTAGCACAAGAAGGAACAGTGAAGGTCCTGTAATTGCTTTCTGTATATCAGAGTGATATAGCTGACGATCCCATTTAGGTAAGTTTTTATGGAAAAGTTAGACTCTCCAAAATAACCCACACCCATAAAATAAAACACCCCCCCATAACAACCAAGGAGAAAGACATACATATATTAACCTTTCAGCAAACAACAAATACACACAGTGCATCACTATGAACTGTACTTTAATAATTTTCTGAAGTCTAAAAACCTCTCAAAAATTGTGCTCACTGGCTATTTGATTCCTGCTGTAGTGACAATACAAAGAACCAATAATACAGAGTTTTGAACCTTTTTAATCATTAAAGAAGCTTCCTGCATCTGTTCCTTGCACAGATCTCCTGCTAACAGTGCTGTGTGTTGGCTGTTTACGCAGGGGAGCAGATAGTCCTGTTTACAAGCTCCATGTGGGTACAAATTAAATTTGTCCCTTGGTAGCACTGAAATAGCAACTATAATACAATTTTAAGGTTACATTTTTTCTCTATAGACTTCTTCTAAACTTCTGTGTTGTAACTATCATAAACATAATACATCTAATCGCATTAATGTTTAGCCACAACATGCAAGGATTTGTAAGAAAAGAAAAGATCACTAAAATTAAAAAAAAAGTCTAAAAGGAAATTTCAAGAGGTCTCTTACAGATTCAGTTGTTTTGTCAACAACTGTAGTTCAACAGTAAAATTGGGAGGCTCTTCCCAATCTAGGAAAAAGAAGGCAAGGTTAGAGTTTGTCCTCACTGGAAAGGGAGGCTGCAGCTCTACTGATATGGTTAAGAGTTTTACGTAGGTCTTAACTGTGACTTAGGGCTGGAAGCTGTATCAAAGTTGTAAAGAATGTTGCTTTGTGAGCTGAAAGAGGAAGATAGATTAAGCAATGTACACAAAACCAACACAGTTCTTCCCTTTCTCTCCCCTCTCTCTTTTTCAAGCCCCTTCCTTCAAATAACCTCCGTAGAAAAGATAAATAGTATTACTTAAAAATGTGGGACAAGTTCTGAGGAAGATTGCTGGACTTAATTTTCATTCTGTTTTTCTTTACCTCCCTTTATGACCTTTAATCTCATAGCTCAGAAGCTTTTTTTGGCAAGAGGTGAAGGTTGTCTTAAGAACAGAAATAGCTAGTGAAATGCTTTAGTGTATCCCAATACATATGCAAATACAGGTGAGGAATTGTTGAGTACTGCTGGGGAGAAAGAACAGGATGAATTTGGGCAGTGAAAAGTACCTCTGTAGAACTTCATCATGCCCTCAATAGTGCAGATCTTGGGTATATCATGAATATTTTTTTTTTAGAAAGAATTTCGTTACACATGTAAAGTTACTTTTGTTATTATTAGACCACACAAAGATAACTAGTGGTGAACAAATCTGTGTCTTCCATGTAAAACTGATTCAAGTAACAAGAAATAACTGCCTCAAAAGTGTAGTCAGTACCACATTAGCAGTCTTTGGGTGTGTTTATTTACAGTGCAACCCTCTCAGCATCACCTTCATCCCAGTATGATGTCAATGGATATTAGCTCCCATGAAACATCGTCAATGGCAATGACTCATCCTGAGGCATATGCAATTCATTACAATTGCATTTTTGATGATGATATTACTATTGGCTCTTTATATAAAAGAAATGGGAAAGAAGAAAAAGAGACAGCAGTCTCCTTTCTGGTAGCTACATTATAAAGTATTTGTAGCTTTCAAAATAAGTGACTGTTTTTTTCCAATTTTTTTTGAAAAGGGAAAAAATCCTCCTGAGATGCAATCTTAAGCAAAGTACAAGAAGTTCCCAAAGGATGCTGAACACGAACAAAAACATTTCCAGCATTCTTATAATAATGCTGTGTTTACTTTGTCAATTAATGATTCATTACCCAAAACAGTTTGTGTATTACAAATAGCTCTGCACTGTATTTATGGAGCTGCAAACTGTAAAAGGCATAGATGGCTTTACTTTTCTTGCAAGTATTGTTTGTCTGAATACCAGAAAAGAGAGTTGTAGAGAGTGTATAATTTATCATACGTTTATTTATGTAGTCCTTGAGTGCCTTCCCTCTATCTTACAAAGTTTACTGTTGTAGGAACTACCAGTTCTAGGTTATCTTTATTTTCCTTTTCAAAGTGCTAGTATGAATGATGTAGGCAGGGCTTGCAGACTGTGGATGTACAGGCTGAAGCTAGTTACCTAAGTCTAGGAATATCAGGCAGAGGGTGAAACGTGGTTACTAGTCCTTTTTCTTTAGATCTAGAGAGTCTTAACACAGCCTCTACCACCGCGATAGGTGAACAGGGCCTCATGTTGTCTCTGAGCAAGAATACCTGGGCCCCAAATAGTGTCTATTTCCCTTTCAAGAAGATATGTTGCCCCATTACCTGCATGGGAAAAGGGACGATGTGACCCCGTTATTGCAGTGTGCCTGGAAGGTGAAGGCACAAAGGCAACTGGTTTTCAAGAGCCATTATAAGTTGGCCATGCAATTTCTGCAAGACAGGAAAGAGATCAGACCAAATATTCAGTTGGTGTAAATCAGTCCAGCTTGTCACTGGCTTTAATGGAATTGGTTGATTTATATCAGTCAAGAATCTGACCTATCACACGCAGAGATGGAAAATGTAACGCAGTTGGCTTCAGTGGGAGCTGTACTCCCCTGTCCAAGGCACAGTGTAATAACGTGTATAATATAACTGAGTTCCTGCAGCTGTGGGAGATACATCTCAGATTTCTCCACTTTGGTGTTCTTAAAATTATAGCAGAACTTTTCAATCACGGGACATTTTAATTTTATTACCATTAGGCCATCTGAGCTTGGCTACACATATGGTTGTAACTTTATTAGACATTTTCTAAAATTAATTACACCCCTTGCAGCCTTGATGGCTTCCACTTCAATAAATTATGTCATAAATGCACATAGGTGAAAGCTCAAATCTTCTAGCATTAGTCTAAAATAACAGGCTTAATGACTTTATTTTGCACATAATGGTTACAGAATTTGTTCAAAAGCCCAATGTGGAGAAACCCTCTTGTCTTCAGAAGGCCTTACTAAACAGAAATTGCCACTGCTGGTGCCAAAAGGTACAAGTTGTTTATTTGTAGTCGTATCTTTAATACAGTTTGGCATTCAGACAGAAGTCCACAGAGGGAGTTACACAAAAAGCCTCAGGCATCCAACTCTTCCAAGAGAGTCCAAGGTGCATCCACAGGAAGAGTCAGTACTTCTGCATGAATTGAAAAACACTCAGAGCATTTCGTACCCACAAGTAGAGAAGATGGAAAGAAGCAAGGATCTTCTGTCTGAACAGGGGAGGAAGGACACTTAGCTCAAAATCAATAGACTATACTTCTTTCCACTTGGGATTCATGCAGTGGGGATCACTTGTTAGTCATGAGAGAGAAGAGTTTTGGATCCCCATACAGAAGCCATCATTGCTAGAAAAGTAATCCTGCATTTCCTGACTGTTCCATATCTGTGAGTTTGAATACTAGCATACCAATGCAGTGATATTAAGCAATAGTATCAGTGTCTGCAAATCACCACCTTTTTTCCCCCCAAATTATTTTTTGTTCTTTTTCTTATCAGTTTTTATGAGCGTTTTCTATCTTGTGAATACGAGCTAACTAGGGTGATAAAAATCTTAGAGCTGTGAGAACTCAAGAGATATTTGCAAGCAATTATGCAATAACTATATTAAAATAAAACAAATTGGGGCCAAAGTCTAGATATTTGCTTTTCAGTTATGTGATTCTTATCTCTGTCATTCAGTTTCTACACAGAGGTCATGTAACGTCAGTAAAGTCTCCCCACAGAAGAAATGATATAAGGTCAGAAGCAGAGTTAGCCAAACAGTACAATTTAAACTGATACTGTATAATTTTTTCCCTATTGAATTAATTAAAAATGTAAATCCAAGTTATGCATTATTTATTTGATAAGTCTTCTGCATATTTCACTAGTTGCTCTTCTGAAGTCCAAAGAGCCCAGTTCTGGATCCAATACCTGTTAGAAAACAATGAAATTATGCTAATTTCCAGCTGAATAAAGGTTAGATTTACCTAATGAAATTGAATAAATTTGGATTAGAGTGAAATTTCAGGGTATCACAGTCAAGTCCATGCTCTCTAGTTGGTGCCACACCACCCTTTGGTAGGGACTGCTCTCTTCAGGATTTCCAAAGTGTTCCATGTGTTTCACCAATGTGCAGTTTCAGGACGTAGAGTTATCTTCCTGGAAAGGACGTACAAGGAGTTGGATGGAGGAAAACCGTAAAAAAAGTATACCTTAATTTGAAGATCTTCTCCTGTGAATATGCTGCATGTCTTTGAAGACTCTTGCTGTTAGCCTTTAATTTCTTCTGCAGAATTTGGCTCAGTGACTTGACTCAAGGGCTTTGCACAAAATAACACGTTATGAGTAAACAAAACAGTACCTACAGGAAGAGAAAAGACTCTGAAGAAGTAATTTATATAGAGTAAAAAGTATGCCACGGCTTGAGAACACGTTCAATTTGCTTATACTAGCAGTCCTACAGAAGCTTCTGGGTATCGTTACATAAGTGCAGTTAGGAGAATTTGGCCTCCTGATTGACTTTTACTGGTCTAAAACAATATATTGTGAAGTTCTGCAGTGAAGTTTCTGTTCTCAGAGCATATAGTGGAGGAATGAGCAAAAATACTCAATCTTCTTGGAGAAAACAAAATCAAGAGAAAGCAAGCAATCTGATGGGGTTGGTACTGGTCATACATCTGATGGTATCCAGTTGTCTATTTTTTCTGAATACTTCTTGGTGTTTCTATGGTGTTTTGATTTATGAAGAACACTCGTGGAAACTTCATTCTGTGGTGATGAAAACGAGACAACCTCAGAATACAGTTGATCTATTGTTTCTTTTATGTCAGACAAATAGAATGGTCGAGAAGACCTGTGCTCATATCTTTCTTTCCAAAATCCTGTTGCCTTAGGCTACTGTGGCTTACAGTACAGAGTAAGTACATTACAAGTTACAGAGGTCCTAAGAAGAAAGATGAAACCTAGTGTCTATACAGAAGGGATTATGACAGGTTAGTTGACTTTCTAGCCACTTTCATGAACCTGGACTAGTGCCTTTATCTGTAGACAATCTAGGTAAGTTCATATTGCTTTCATTGATTTCATGGTACTCCAGCAGTGCATTGTGGTAACATTTTTATTTTAATTTGAAACCATATTTACAAAGTGGGGTTTGTTTTGGTTTTTTTTTAAATTTAATGGTTCATCCTTTTGGAAACTCTGAGTTAGTGGGCAGGCACTACTGATGATTTTTTTTCTACCAAATATTAATGTTTTCAGTACTTGAGCTAGTTTGTTTAAAGCTACAGCAGCTGTTTTATCTACTTGAGTTACAGGCAATTCTCTTGATCTTTTCTTTTTGAGGGGAAATTGGAAAATGATTCCTAAGAAAAAATGTTTTGATAACCTAATAAGAAAATGTAATAAGAAAGAGGATCATATGATAAGTGAATGGCAGTAGAATTGGTTACAACACCTAACAAAGTTAGCTCAGAGGACATTAATCATTTGAAAGTAGGTAAATTTACATGGTATTTTGACACAAAAGGGAAATGCTTAAAATATGGTAGAAATATTGACTGTTAATATATAAAACGAGAAGCTGTGGTTCTCACGGGTTCTTATGAATTGGCAAGTTCAATAAAAACATATTTTCACTGTTTCCACAAATTTTGCTGTTTTGAGAACAGAAGAGATTTGAATGTGCTTAAGCAAAACCACTATGTGCTTTTGCAATCAAGTTCATGATTCCCAGCTCAGTTTGCCCCTACTTTAGCAGTTCCCTCCCACCATGATTTGTCACAAACAGGTACTTAAATCCTATGAATAAATCACCTGCTGTCACCTCAGACATATTTTATTGAGGGTGTTTTCTAGCTTATTTCCACATTGAATTCTCACAGTCATGTTTCACTCTCAAGCTTTTAATAATATTTCTTTTCTGAGCATTTTTTCTTGAACTACTTGAGACTGCTGACAGAAGACTACTTACTAAATATCTCTACCAGCACCACTCATAAGAACGCCAGAATAAAAAAGAGAATGGTGTCTTTATTGGTTGAAATCTTTGAATCAGTAAAAAACATTCAATGTCTTTTAGAACCTCTCAAATTTCATCTTAACTTCCTTGCTTAGCATCGAGTGAAATAGCAATAGAAGTTATTTCTTCTTGTGTGATTCTTTTTTGCACTTAATTTAGGTGAGAATTTGGGCTATTATCTTCTCTTGGAATGTTTGTCTCACCATTACATCTCCTTCCTCCAAATTGCTCAGCTAGTGTGTTTATAGTCACAACTAGTCTCCCACAAGAGGGTTGGGATTTTTTGCAATGCCTTTTTAAAGAAAGTGATTTATGAGATTACACTGATAATGAAAATGTACTTTATTGCAAGACAGACATGGTTCAGACTCTTTCACAACCTAACTCAAAGTGTTGGAGCCAGTGACAATCTCTTCAGGGATTTTTATTCAGTCAGTTTTCCATGGGAGCTGTGTTCTGTCTAGTATTCATGTAGGTGGATGAATGCAAGCAGAATGAGTGCCAGACCAAACATTCTAAGCAGCTTCTGACACAACTTCATGAGAGGCAAATAACATTCTAAGTTTTGAACTATAGTAATTTAATAACTCACCACTGCTAAGATTGGCACTTGACATCTTGCATCCACCCTTATACTGGCAGATGAGGGACTTGGCATGAGTAACATTAAAAATCCTTCTCTTTGAAGTCCACAGTCTCACTGCTATGCTTGGATATAAAATTTGTTTCAAATTTCATACCTGAACCCCAGAATTTGGCCTGTTACCATCTGAGGTTTTGGGTTCAGGCTTATTGCTAGTGGAGGCATTCTCTTTCTTCTTGGATGCTGCAATTATACAACCTGAGCTGCTCCAACACACTAACATCTTCCTCATCTCAGTCCTGGGCTAAAAAAACTGAGAAGCAGCGTATTTCAAACCCGCTAGAAAATAACTTTTGGCACATGATAGTTAAAGCTCAAGATAGTCCCTATATCATCCCACTGTGTATTTATAATCCCTCTTGAATTCCAGCACATTTTGTTTTGACATTTTTCTCAAGATTACTGAGACAAATACGAGTAGTTTTAATCTACTCCAAAACTCTGATACAAAATAAAAGACACCAAAGATTTAATTGATATAGACAGCTATGCAGTGAGTACTTAACTGAGTCATGACAGGAGAGCTCAGGGACTCAGTTCCACAGTGAAAGTTTCTTCTTCTTCAATATCTATTATCATGAGTGAAGTCAAGCTATGAAGCACAAAGTCCTGAACGTACAAGACATCCTTAAAGGTGTTATTTAAGAATCAAAAGACATAAAACAAACAATCTGGGACCTTTGTGTTGTTGGCCACTGTCCTGCAGGAGCTCTGCCTGAGCTGCAGAGTAAGTGCCTTTGTGACACAAGCCCTTTCTTCTCTCCCCATGGCAGCCTGTGTGGCACATCCTGCCATGTGCACCTTTTGTTCAGGCTTAAAGGTGAAATCAGCATCATCACATTTAGACTGGGAAAACCAATAGCTGCTCTGTTAGTGAAAAATTGTCTGAAACAACTTGGTAACTTTGCAAGATGAATCAGGCTATTTTTTCCCCACTGATACCCTGCCCCCCACCACTTTTTTGTGGCACATTTTTCAAAACCATTCCAGCAAAACATAGATTTGCACTGCTTCCTGCTCATATTCCCTGCCTTTGGGGGGCTGACACTTCAAATATGGCAGAGTGAACAAGCTGGTCCCCAAAAATGGCTCCTGCTTTTTGACGGTTTAGCTCCTCTCATCAGTGAGCACCTGGTATACCTTCCCCACAGGCTGAGGACTGTGTGTACTTTGTGGTATTGCACTTCAGTGAGGTTTGCACCATGCAGACTAAAAAGATTCAATTGCACAAACAGTTCTGGGATAAAATCCCTGAGTTGTCTTGCGCCCTTGGAGATCTTTTCTTGTGGGTAGAGTGGGAATTTTGCCCCATTGTCCTGGAGGACAGACTTTGAAAGTATTTCGTGGCAAGGTTGACTTGACACTTGTGAACAATCCTACTTAAATAGATTTTAACCTTGTGCAAAATTAAACACTTGTGTAAATGTCTTCAAATTTAAAGTCATCTTAGGAAGACTGACTGGATATTATGTTGAGAAGTGCTTACAGCCCTCTGTTTGGAACTTAAGCAGCAACATCTGAGACACCATGTCCTGCTTAGTACCACCCCTACTTCCCCATGTAAATGAGATATGAATAAACTGGAGCAAGTCTACCAGAAGACTGCTAGATGGTTAGGGGGCTGACACATAAAAGGTGGCTTGGGTAATGGACTTGATTGAGTTTGGAGAAGGTTAGGGGAATCTAGTTGCCCACTTCATCAACCTAAACATAGCAGGGTGATAGAGAAGATGGGGCTAGGCTCCTCCAAGAGATGTACAGGCGGACAAATGGCAGTTGTCACAAGTTGCAGCAAGGCAAATTTTGACTTTAAAAAAAAAAGAAGGAATTTGCAATGGGAATGGTTGAGCTTTGAGACAGCTAGAGGTTGTGGACAAGTCCTTTAGGAATCTGAATTAATAGTGATATCAACTGTGTTTTGAGAAGAGTATTAGACCAGACATATGATTTCCATAGGTCTCTTGGCCTTAAATGGGCCTATGATGCATTGATCCTCTCAATTTTATATTACTGATACTTTCAATATCTGCATACTATTTTAATTGTAGAGAGAAAAAAAAAACCCGCAACATTACATGGCATATTGCTGCAGAAATTACTGCCTGAAAAAAGGTATAGATATATGATTGCAAATAGATACACTTTTCACCAAAACAGGACTCAGCTGTTCTGTATTCTTTGTCTTGTTCTTCAATGACAGAGGTTTGTATACATACAAATTAAAGGGACACTGTTTCTTTTTTAGAAGTTTCCAATAGATCAAATATCAAAAAAAAAAGTTTTCTAAAATGTAGTCCTAATTTCTGAAGTTATGCACTCATATTTTAATTTTATTAATGAATCGAGATATTTAGATTTTTATTTTCTATTGTTATCTTGCAATTAGACCTGGTTATTGCTTTTTTGCTATTAAAGGTTGGCATTGTTGTGGGGTTTTTAGGTCAAATTTTACATGATTTTACTTACTTCTATCTTGTAATATTAGTGTTGTAGACCCTGTGAGAAATGGCAGCCAAACCAAAATGACTTTAGAAGGCCAGTGCTTCTGTAAATGTTGTTTGGTTTTTTTTTTCTGTTCCTACAGAAATGTAGGATAAAATGTTCCAAGTTGCAAAATCCTTTCCCTT
Source organism: Porphyrio hochstetteri (assembly GCA_020800305.1). Classification (NCBI taxonomy): domain Eukaryota; kingdom Metazoa; phylum Chordata; class Aves; order Gruiformes; family Rallidae; genus Porphyrio; species Porphyrio hochstetteri. Next base: position 80,432,238 of record CM036905.1, on the reverse strand, counting down.
TAGGACAGATTACAAAAGGAAGGGCTCTTCCAAAGGACTTATTACTGTTGTTTCTTATTTCTGTTAAAGTCATCTGAGGTACTAGTTATGGTCGTGTTATTCTAGGCATTATTTTAATAGATAGAAGCAATGCTTCTTCAGTTAACTTCTATTTAAGAGATAATAAACATGGCTAAGAGAAAATGCATTATCTGTAATTTTATAAGCAACTTGAACTTTATTTTCACTGTAAAAAGGCAACACCAAAAGTGTTCCTGAAATTGCTAACTGCAATTGCTAACCCTAACAATTATAGGCCAGTCAGCCTCACTTCTGTCCCTGGGAAGGTTATGGAACAGCTTGTTCTGGATGCCATTACCAAGCAACTGGAAGAGAAGGTGGTCATGAGGAGTAGTCAGCATGGATTCACCAAGGGGAGATCGTGCTCGACCAATCTCATAGCCTTCTATGATCTCATCACCGGCTGGGTGGATGGAGGGAGAGCAGTGGATGTCATCTACCTTGACTTCAGCAAGGCTTTTGATACTGTCTCCCATGACATCCTGATAGAAAAGCTGAGAGATCATGGGATAGATGAGAGGACAGTGAGGTGGGTTGAGAACTGGCTGTCGGATCAGGCTCAGAGGGTCGTGATCAGTGGAACAAAATCTGACTGGAGGCCTGTGACTAGCGGTGTTCCCCAGGGCTCGGTGTTGGGTCCAGTCCTGTTTAATATCTTCATCAACGACCTTGATGAGGGAATAGCATCCACCCTCAGCAAGTGCCGATGATACAAAGCTGGGAGGGGTGGCTGACACGCAGGAACACTGCGCTGCCATCCAGCGAGACCTGGACAGGCTGGAGAGCTGGGCAGGGAGAAACCAGATGAGGTTTAATAAAAGCAAGTGTAAAGTCTTGCACCTGGGGAGGAATAACCGTCAGTATCAGTACAGGCTGGGGGATGACCTGCTGGAGAAGAGCTCTGTGGAGAAGGACCTGGGGGTCCTGGTTGATGACAGGTTGGCTATGAGCCAGCAGTGTGCCCTGGTGGCTAAGAGGGCCAATGGGATCCTGGGATGCATCAGGAAGAGTGTGGCCAGCAGGTCTAAGGAGGTGATCCTCCCCCTCTACTCTGCCCTGGTCAGGCCCCACCTGGAGTATTGTGTCCAGTTCTGGGCTCCCTGGTATAAAAAGGACAGGGATCTCCTGGAGAGAGTCCAGAGAAGGGCTACGAAGATGATTAAGGGCCTGGAACAGCTCCCGTATGAGGAAAGGCTGAGTGAGCTGGGGCTGTGCAGCCTGGAGAAAAGAAGACTGAGGGGGGACCTAATTAATGTTTATAAATATCTTAAGTATGGGATGCAGGGGGAATTGGCCAACCCCTTTTCAGTGGTCTGTGGAGACAGGACAAGGGGCAATGGCTGCAAATTGGAGCACAGGAAGTTCCGCACCAACATGCGGAAGAACTTTTACACAGTGAGGGTGACAGAGCCCTGGGACAGGCTGCCCAGGGAGGTGGTGGAGTCTCCTTCTCTGGAGATATTCAAGACTCGTCTGGATGCCTATCTGTGCAATATGAGCTAGGGAGCCTGCTTTGGCAGGGGGGTTGGACCTGATGATCTCTCGAGGTCCCTTCCAACCCCTACGATTCTGTGATTCTGTGAATTAAAAATCTAGTGAATTGAAGAAATGAAAGTCATAGTTATCTCAAATAACATAGTTGCAACAATAGAGATGAGACTGGTAAGCATAAAATGTGCTGCCTAGAATCCTACTTTGACCAAAATTTCTCTATGGAAAAATATCATCCTTCTAATCCTTTAATATGAATGTTAATAAGGATGCTGTTAACCACCATTGCTGTTAATACCTTTGCAAAGGGCTTCAGTGTTGCATGTGAGGTCTTTTGTAGTGAGTAAAAATGAATCCTTGTCTCTGTAATCTTAATACAAATATTTTCTAACTAGATCACCCTCTTTCTTAATTAAAAATATGTCAGTAGGGTGAGTTCTGAGCTTTTGCAACTTCATATTAATTTCATAATTTTATAGTTGGTACAGATGCTGAACAGAGGTGAGAAGCAAACTAGTATCTTTGTTAAGATCTGTCTTATCCTGTGAAAAGATACTGCCTAGTTTTGGTCTATGCTTTTATGAAAATGACCATACAAAGGTCATTTCTATGGAAAATGCAATTAAAGAGATCAGTTAAGCTCTTACTTTCCCTGTCTGATGGATCTTAACCACATCTCCATGCACAGTATGTCCAGTTAATTGCTATTTCCAAAGCTAAATATTGATTCTGATGTTAGCTGGCTAGATAAGAGAGGCTACCTTTCCAGAATATCCATGTTCAAAACTAACTTTCTCATATAACAGAAATAAAACAAATTCATTATTCATATCCAGATTCTATTATAGGTCTTTATAGCTTATTCTAATTCTGTTCCATCCTATTATGGTTCCAATGGGGTGCTCTTCTTTGCTATTGCTGACCCACTTCCAATAGTGCATTAAGCTATGTGATTAACATCTGTCACATGTTGTTTGTTCTCTCATCTTCTCCCCAGGGATGTAAGTTTGTGCAGTGAAGTGTCTTGTTAATTTGTTATTTTAAATATGCATGTTGCTATGTAGTTATTAACAAAGGCAAGGTCATGGAAATGGCCCTTGCATTTGGACCAGAAAGTGAGCATGTCTGTGATACATTTTTTTCCTCAGCCCAGATGTAAAATAATAATGTGAGTAAAATTTATGCCAAGATTTCATTTTATAGGAGCAATGTGATGTCTGTCACATGTTCTTTTTAAAGATTCTGTCAATGTTTTGTTTTATTACTTTTGCTCTTACAGAAATACATACCTACCTAACAGTGAATTATACTGAGTTGAAAATGCTTTTTGGATTATTTATTTTTTTTTTACCTGCAGTAGTAACACTGATGATATCATAAGCATGTATATGCGTGGTACTATGTGACTGTATTTTAACCTTAGAAGGATTAGGAATGCCAGTAAAAAAAGCAAGCCTTCATCAAGAAGTGATGAGCATCATTTTACAGCAGTTTAAATTTTTATCTTATTTTTTCTCAGCTGTGGTTTCTGAAGTGGTTCCTCGTGCAACTTGTCTTTGTTTTTCTTACTCGTTTTTTGCCCAGTTTATTTCTGGTCATCTTTGCCTGCATAAAAGCTAGAAGCTGTGAGCCATTAGCTCTTAAAAATGTGAAAAGTTGGTTTTGTAGTGATTGGGCTGTTTCAGATTGAAGTGTTGGAAATGGCTGGGATGCTAAACAGTAACTTTCTGAGAAATACTAATTAATGAAAAATTCAGTGGTCTGGATTGTGTTTAGAAAAAGAGGTTCATTCCTTGTCAGATTTCTATATCCACTGGATGTCTGCTTTGTTATCTTTAGAGTGCTTTCTAAATGGAAAAAGGAAAGTTTAAAAAAGAATGCACAATAACAGAAAATGAGAAGATTATAAATATGAACTCTGGCACTCTTAAACTGAATGGCTAAATTTTAGTTAACCTCACTGGGGCCAGGATTTCATTCTGAAGGTTTCTGATAATGTTTTTCAAGCCACAGAATGCAAGTGTGAAGATATGCTATTATTGATTATATGTAAAAGTAGAGCATGCCAAGAACTACAACATATTTTATGAATTTCAGAAAGCTTTCTCTGTGTCTTTGCACTGTCACCAGGCTTCCCACATGGGACTGATTTTCTCTGTCACACTCAAAACTTTGAAGCAAACACAATTGTGAAATTTGGCATATCATATTTCAGTACTACCACTTATATTCCTTCTCCTTCACTCTTTGTTGCCTGGTCTAATGAAATTATTCATCTTGTTCTGGTTTTTGCCCAGGATATCTTGCAAACTATGAAAATAAGCACTAGATTTGATTGGGGTAATCTAGGTTTATAAAGCCTAGCAAGCTGATTTAAGACTTCCTATTTCAAGTATACAGTTTTCAACCAGAATGAGACCTCTGACCCACTGTTGATGTAGCAAGGACAGCTAAGATTACAGCAAGGAGAAGACCTGGATACAGAAGAGACTATTTTCCCCGCAAAATCAATTTCAGCATTTACCAAGGTAGGCTGGGAAGCTGTCATTCATGAAGCAGTTGTAACAAACTACCTTTGAGTGACCATATCCTCAGGCAGAGAGGCACAAGATTAAACCATTCTGTCAGAAGTAAAGCAAGAGAGAAGATGGCCTTAAAATTGGAGAGGAATTTCCAAAATTAAAAAGAAAAATAAGTTCCTGATGTTAAGCTGAAAGACTGTCAACACATCAAGAGCATACTCAAATTGATCTTTTTGTCCCATATCAGGCACTTAGGAGACCAGAATGAATTTAGTGCCATAGGCTCTTCTCAGTCTGTCCCCAGGATTCGTCTCTCTTCTGAATCATCTTATACTCTGCAGCAGCAGGAGATGATAGAAGAAGGGTCTTCACTTGCAAGAAATTAGTATTATAGTTTGGCTACCGAAAAAATCTGAGGCCTCTGGGGTCTGGACCTCTGAATTTTGCGTCAGGTACTTATTCACTGAGCCAACAGGAACTTTGTGACTGTACATAATACTGAGCACAAGTTACTGAAGATGCCATTGCTTCCTGTTGAATATTATTATAGGGGTAATTTCTCATGTAGTTAATTACATCTAATGTCAAATTAGAATTTCCTAGTGTTGATTATAATTGGTTGTGTTTTGCTGCACATGGAAATTCTTAATGCTGCGTTGTTTAAATCGTAGTTCTGGAGTAGCAGTTAAGAAGGATTCTTCGTAGTGAAGAACTGACAACTGTAATTGTGCAATGGATTAATTGAAGCAGGTTAAGTAATTAAGGAATTCTATTTATAGCCAGAACACATTTCTCATTCTTTTTCCCATCCTCCTTATTTGTTACCTTATGTACAAGAGAAAGAAATAACATAGTTCTTGTTCCCACAGTCTTAACCAGAAATGATTCATGTTTTGCATAAAGGTAGATTCAGGGGCAGCGTTGAAATCTGGATTGGACATGGGTCAGAATTTGTATTTCATGGCCAAGTCAGGGCAAGGGCTCAAGTTCTGATTTATGAGAGTAAAAGAACTTGGCAAACTTCTTGATGAAACTTCTTATCAGAATGGGAGTGCCATTCCTTAGGTTCATCTTCTGGTACAGTCCTCATCTTGAGCAGTGAGGTTCAGCTGCTCCTTTGTGAAAGTTTCATCACTCATCTCAGTCTTAGGAAAGTGACAGGCTGTTCCTTAAAGATTTTGGCAATAGCTGAACCTCACTGGAAGAGGGGCCACGACATTGTTTGCATAAGGGCCAGGGCCAACACCATGAATGTGGTTTCTGATTCAGGGACTGGAGTCTGAATAATGTGGAGGAATTTTTATTTAGAGTTCTGGTTTTGGCTTACTATAAATACTTTCTTGTTTTTATTTCTTATATATTGATGAGGTGTTTGAGCAGTATAATTCACAATGAATCAAGAAATATATAATCCAGTCTGGGGTAAAGAACATAGGTTTTTCATTGTCCTCCCACTGCTACCTATCCCTTGGCCTCTGTTTCATGATCCTAGGAAGACAGGGTTCATGTTTCATGGGAAGGGAGATGATTAACACTAATTCAAAGCAGGTTAAGAGATAGTAATGAAAGAGCTAAGGTCGTAGTCCACAGCAAACAAGTGAAATAAAATTTTAGCTGTTGTAAAGCTGGTACCTCTTTAGTAGTCAAGAATTAGTTCTTAGGAGTTGTTCTTTAATCTGCTGTTGCAATTTTGTGTCAGAGCAGAGTGCATATCAATGAAAATCACTGTGATATCTGTCCTGTCACGTTTATTTTGCTTATTTTAATGATGGTTCTAAATTATACCAAGGGTCTTCTCTTGGATTGCTCTTCATAACAGAAATGCAATTTCTTTGCTGGATCATTTCTAGATCTTAGTATTTTCATGTAAAACAACTCTTCTTGTTGTGGCATCAAATTCCTGTGTGTTTTGTTTCATAGTAAAATTAAAATTCTTTACAATTTGAAAGATTTTTTTAAGGACTGAGATGCTAATAAGACTTGAATATTGTTTATGTTAACTCAATTTTACTTCTGTAATACATTAGCACTTATATACACTTATATCCCTTTTGAAGTGCTTAAGTTTTCAGTTAAACATTAAGCACAGTAAGCGTTGTGGTCAACTGCCAAGAGTCAAGATAGGATCTGGCCTTCCCTTCTTATTTCCACAATGACATGAAAACAATCTTTCTTACACCTCTAAAAAAACCCAAACAACCCCAAAACCAAACCTTTTATGTATTTCTATTTGTCTAGACATAAACCCAAGTATTTCTTTTTTCTAGTCTAGAATCTTCTGCTGTTACTAGCATGCCAGCATTTAGAGACTAACCAAGGACAGACCCCTAGAAATTATTTCTATCCCAACGGTCTTACTGGTAGAAATGGTGGAAAGCAATTTGGCAAGTCACTACCTCACTGTGTCTCTCATTTTGACAAACCTTCACAAGGAAGGCTGATTTCTTTGTCTACCAAGTGGGTTTGGTTTCTAGGCTATGTGGCCCTCAGAATGTCAGCTGGATTTCTGGGCTTCATCAGTGAGTTGCATAAGGGTCATTAAGGTTTGACCCAAGGTAGCACATTGCTCTTCTGGAAATATTTTGTTTCTGTTTTATAGAGGAATTACTTATTTTACTTGTTTTTCTCCAGTGTGATACGCTTGAAACAGAAGTACTGTCTTTTCTGTGAGAAGCCTAGCTAACTTCTAGACTCAACAAAGAGGAAAAAAAAAAAGGAAGCCTCGGTAGGCTTCAGTATGCTCAAGAGGGCACCCTGGTCTGTGCACTGAGTGGACTTGCTGGGGACAGCAAGTGTGCCCCCAGGATGCTGTACCTCACTGTGAGGAGATAGCAGACCAGGTTCAGGTCCTCCCACTCTCTCTTTGCATGACAGAAGCAGTTGTGGGGTTACAGTAGGGCCTTGTCACTGTGCTGTTGGTCACATTGATGGTCATAAGACAGGCTCATTTGCTGCTAGATGCACACAATACCAAATTTCTAGGTCATGGGAAGTGTGTGGATGAGCTCTAGAGATATGAGGCCATTGCCTTGATTTCAGCTGGTAAGGTTTCTGGGAAAAAAGCTTTTATAGGGGATCTGAATGACCATCCATCTAAAACTTGATACAGCATTGATGGGGAGATGCTGAGGAGTGTGACTTAAGTTTGCAAGTATTGTGGGAAAATTAATCATGAGGACAGTCATGTTATCTTGGAACAAACAAGACAGGCAATCCTAGACAAGCATAGCTGTATAGCCAAGATATTTGACATTACATTGTCACTGTGGGTATGCTGTGTTTAAGATCAGAGTCATAATCTTGATGAAGGCTTCTTTATTGTCTACAACATTTTTGATTCTCTAGATTTCAATTTCACAAATGAAAATTAGGAAGGAGTGTTGACTTTATTGCCTAGTTGTGTTTTGTTGGTATTTTAACTTATGTGTTTTGAGGTTAAGATCAAGACAAAGCTTTTCAGTGTCATCCCTTTGCTAAATCAATCTCTGAAGTTTAGGATTGCAGACAAAAGGGTCTAACCATTGAGGCAGCCTGAATATGTACTGCTATGACTTATGCTGAAGAAATATGAATGCTGCCTTTCAAAATGTGAAGCATAATCTTCATCTACCAGCATACCAGACCAGTATGAGCTCATCAACATAATGGTGTAGGACACACACAAAAAAAATGACCTTATTATTCCTTATATAGATTTAAAGATGCTGACTTTTATATCTGAAAAAAAAACCCCACCCACAAAAAAACTCAAACTATAAGACAAGTCTGTCAGATTGCCATTCAAATGTGGACAGATAGAAACAAAAAACATGGCAAAAATCCTTGTCTGCAAGTGTCAGAAGTTATTTCACTTGACAATGAAGTGAAGATTATGTAGACCATTCCAAACACCCAGAGCAAGGGCGTGGAGGCTTTGACATGTTTGAACTGGTGGGTGTTTTTACATAGGTAAATACAGAAGATGATGGCCTGGGGTGACTGTTGTCAGTGGAGATGCATTCTGTCACTACCTTCCTATGGCATCAAGTTGGTTACACAGTCTTGGACACTACAGTAGTTAGGCTATTGACATTGTACCCAGTTATGAAAGTTCTGACAGCACCTTCTATGAAATGTGCCTTTCATATTTCAGTCATTTAATGCAAAATATGTGGGTAGAAATTTGTGAATTTTCTTGGGAACAAAAATCCAAGGCATTCATCAGCAATCTTTCCAGTTTTCTGTTACCAAATCTCTGAAACGTTTCTTGGACACCTGTGAAACTTTCAGGGATTTTAGCATTATTTCACCCATAAAGGCAGCAATATCCTATCTCTATAACTGAAGAATGATGAAGACCTGAAGAATTTTGCTGAACAGGTCATCATCTAAGTGGTCACACACAGAGAACTCTCTATGTTGACAGCAACATTTAAAAAGGTTAATGGCCATATGGGATTTTGTGGGAATCACAAGTGCTGTGTAAGCAAAAAAAAATCACTCCTGTATCCACTGTTCACTGAAGGAAGAATCTTTCCAGTACTGCTGTACCTTGCCTAGTGTACTAATGGGTGATAAATGACATCAGTGACAGTAGATAGCGACTTCTGAAGAGCTTCCTATATCAGGTGTCTCCAAATTGGAATTTGTAACATACCAAGAGCTTCAGGGAGTCTTTGCCAGTATTATAAGCATCATAGCATCCTTCAGTAGTGTACTGATTTTAGATACAGCTGAGCCTGAACTTGCTAAGTGACTCAAAAAGCTCTAGGTGCATGTGAGAAATCAGCTGTTCTGAGTTAAGAAGGAAGAATATGTAACTAGATGAATCAATGTTGTTTTCTTGTGATGTAGCAACAAAATAAATGGCAATGATGGACCTGAACATAAATTCAATAAAGACAAATATGTCCTTCATCTAGATGGAAAAACTTCATGCAACTGTATAGGTTGGAAGTCAAATAGGTGAGACGTAGTCCCCACCCCCAAAGACCTGTGGGTCCTAGAGGACAAGAAACCAGAAAGGAATCAGAAGTGTGCTCTTACAAGAAAGGATGTCAAGCACATACTGAGCTGTATTGGTGAGAGTGGAAGAAGAAACGAGCCTTCTCCTCTATCACTTCTACAACAGATTTTTTTCATAAAAGTCAGCAGTAGTTAAAATGCCTTACTGCCTTTTACTGAGGGAGATCCTTAGAGAGGGATTTGCCAGCATATAGGGGCATTCAAAAATATCAACTGCTGTCCAGCTCCACACTCATCCTTTACAATGAACAGAGGCTGTTGCTGATTACTAGCTATGCATCTTTTCGTGGTTTTGGAGCAATTCTCAGCCATTCATTAAGAGATGGAATTGAAGTACCTTTTTCTTTCCATTGAGGATTGCTGACAACAAATGAACAAAATACAAATTGATTAAGGGCTTGGTACTTCTAAGGATTTGCTTCAAAGACAAGCCATCAGCTTCAGTGATATTGCTGTGCATGCAGTGATAGAGTTGCTTGTATGCAGTAATTGAGTGTTACACTAAGTGCTTATGATCTCACAACTTTTTGTGAGCCAGAAAAATGGAGTGTAAATGCCAGTGTGTGGAGATGACTGCCATTGCATATGCCAGATTGTGCTCTTCCACCTGCAGCTGAATTCTCAGTGCTGGAATTCCTCCCATGTCTTTTCAAGCCAACCATGTCATGAAAATGGCTGCCAAAGATCTATCCAGAGCTTGGCATGAGTCCTTGGCTGGGTGGGGAGGAAGGGGTTGGCCAACAGAGTAACTGAATGGAGTCGAAATAATTTTTAACTCAGCAATCTGATCTGCCTGCTTATGAAGAAAGCCTTGTATTTTACTGTTCCTACAGGGGGAAAAAAAAGGAGATTGTTTTGGTTTTAGCTACATTATTTGTCGCAAATTCAGATTTAGTGCACTTAAAAACATTGACCAGAACTTCCATGTAATGTTCCAGAATCAGTGTTATGATGGTCACAGTTGAATGTGTCAGCCACCAAAAACCAAAGTGTTTCCTTGGAATATGGTCAAGAATCAGACACTGTCTGCCTCTTTTGAAAGCATTCAGAGTGAGGTTTCTATACAAAATAGCTTGAACCGATTTTTGTCACTATTAACATTCATTTCAACAGCCTCTTCTGTTTCTCAGAATCTGTGATTGTGTGATTCTACTGTTGTTCAACTACTTACATCACAATTAGTGAATATGCTGCATTTGAAACCAGAACTGCCTTCAGTTCTGCTAAGTTCAAGGGCTTTCCCAAAAGCAACCTGATTTGAAGTGTTACTACTGCATCAAGCCTAACCCAAGCAGTCTGATCAGTTGACTTGGAAATTATTAAAAAGTGTTATAATAGGCTCAATCCTTATTAGTCAGCATATTTATTCTTGTTCAACTACTGGAGTCAGCCCAGATTAGCTAAACTTAGGACAGGTCAAGCTGAACAACAGTCCTCTCAACCCTGCTCTGTCTGAAAATTTTCATACAGGTAAAAATATACTCTGAAGTTGTTGTTTTACTTCGTATGTATTTGCCAAGTAAACCAATTTGGAATTGCAAGAATCTGTGAAGCTGGACCAAACTAAGTTCCTTTAACACTTATTGATGCAACCTTGATCAAGCTCATTGGAGGCTTTAACTTAGATCGAAGGAATACTTACAATATATAGAAAGATAACAGCAGAGGTGAGTGCACACTCACAGGTGACTATATTATCTACCACAGAAACGTAGAATGGTTCGGATTGGAAGGGATCTCAAAGACCATCTAGATAGCCCTGCTGCCATGGGCAGGGACACCCTCCAGTAGACCAGGTTGAGCAAAGCCTCATCCAACCTGGTCTTGAACATTGTCAGGGAGGGGGCAGCCACAGCTTCTCTGGGCAGCCTGTTCCAGTGCCTCACCACCCTTACTGTGGAGAATTTCTTACTAATATCTACATCTACCGTCCTTCAGCTCAAGGTCATTACTCCTTGTCCTATCACTCCATGTCCTTGTAAACAGTCCCTCTCTAGCTTTCAAAAAAAAAAAAAAATCTATAGGGGAAAGGCATTTGGTATGTGCACAAAGAGAGGTCATAGCACAAGAGGCCATTTGTGATGCTCTCTTGGTATGCACCAGAGTGTTTTCTCTTGTTGCAGAAAACATTAATGCATTAGAAATGGCGTTCTTTCTTCTCTCTACTGCTACAGCAGCAATTTGTAATATAGGAGGGGCTCATTCATACTGTTTTTTTTATATACTATGTTGGTGATACTCCAAAGGTCATAAAGGTCATATTAATTTGCTGTTGACTGCATCAGTTTATCATGCTTTTCAAGCACAATAGGGAAAGAGAGATAACATATAACAAGCAGAGTTTTTTTATGTGAAAACATTGCATTAATTCAATTATTTTATTTATCATTTAATGCCTTCAGTATGTTTTACAGAAGATGGGATCAACAGGAAAATGTATTGAGAAAGATATTTGGAAGAAAAAATGAGGTTGTCAATGCAATCTGAACCCAGTTGACAAGTAAGTGTGGAAAAAGTGTATCATGAGACTAAGATGACGAGACAGACCTTTTGCTATTGAGCTAACAGTTCATGGAAAAACAAGGAACTACACAGGCCTTCTAGGGTCCCATTAGCTGTATAGACACATTGCTGCTTTGGTGGGACTCCTTGGCTGATATATATTTGTTTGCCAGACCTACCTGAACCCTTAGGTTCAAGCTTTTACTAGAAGTTGGGGGAGGTTGGATGACATAAGATTAACAAAGGGAGGCAAAACTACCAAATGATGTGCAGCTGTATTTAAGTTGAATATCATGAATCCTTACAACAAACTTCAGTGCATAAATGAAATTTCTATAAAAGTTTATTGATGTTTCCCATTATGACACAGTGCATATGGTTCATTTCATTCAATAAAGTTTTGTATAAAAAGAGAAATAACCTATAATTGTTCCATTAACTGTCAGTAATTAATATTACCTCTGTAGAATGAGAATACCCTCAGTTTCATTCTTGACAATTCAGCCCCAGAAATCAGTAATTTATCTTTATTGCATCCATGCACCTTAATCAAAATCAGAGAACGCAACTACTTAAAATGATTTCTAATTTAATGATGTGCTTTTAAAAAAGGATATTTCATATTAGTGATTTCTTTTATGGGAGAGAAAAATAATCACTCTGTAGGCTTTCAGGAAACACAGTATACGGATAACAAATCTCTTAATCATGTTTTTCTTTTAACAAAACTTCATCTATGAAGTGTTTTGAGAATTAATATGTAATCTGTTCATCTAAGTAATGCTATAATGGAAGCCCGTTTTATGTAGCCTCACCATAACCTGCCTATGAGTCCTCAGAAAACATTAGAAGGTCCCTACCTTTGCAAACATGGGATCAATTTATTAACTTTTTTGCTTCTAATTATAAATGACTGGGTTTTCTTCTTTAAAGAACTTGGACCATATGAAAGCAAGAAAAGACTATTAAAGTCAGAACGTTTGCCAAGAAAGAGCCCTACTGAAAACTGTTTGTCTTCATTGAAGAAAATGAAATTAGAATTACAATTAGCTTTTCAACATTTTTCATTTTTGATGCATGTGATATAAAGTTTCCCACAATGAAGGATTTTTTTCTGTGTAAACTGTTTTTTGTCCACAGTAGAACATGTATGCTACAACTGGCATGCTATTAGTGTGTTATACAATTTTTTTTTCTCTTTGTTTAATTTCCAGTAAATAGTTGCATTAACTTGTAAACAAAATGATAGGAAAAATTGTAAAACAACAAAAAAACCCACAAAAAATCCTCAAGACTAGGTAAGTACATATATACCTCATGTGTGTTTTGTGTAAGAAAGATTCAAAGAATGCATGTACACTTTTGCTACTGATTCACTGGAGGTGATAAGAGTAGGAGTTCAGAAACCTGGCTCTAAATGCCAAAGCTGCCATCCATCTCATGTATCACACCAGATTGGCAATATATCCTCGCTGAAGCTCAGGAGTGCTACATGGCATGCCCTGGGGTCCTAATGCAATGATCATTCAGAGCTGTCTGGAGCATGCTATATATCCATTCTGGTCCTTTCTTCTTTTCCCAAGAGTAAAGGTGTTGAGAAGGAGCTGGTATTCATCTAGATTTTCTCATAATATAGGGAAATATGTTCAATTTTATTTTTTTAAGCACTTCCAGAACCAACTATTTATATATAGCTGCTGAAGAGATAAAGATGAGTTACAGATTGAATATGATAAAATAAAATTAATTATTCTCATGCTATATCATACATTCCAGTACTGTGCTGTTGGAAAACAGCCCTAACCAATGAGCCTTGGTAGCTACAGTTACATTCATTCAGCCCAATGCTGCCAGCTCCAGATCAATGCTTAATGAAGCCCATGTAAGAAAGCCATTTTGTCTCACTGCCCTGTTTAGTGAGTTGCATCAGACGGCTTGGGGAAAAATCTTGTGTTGAACTTACCTCACCAGCCCTGTTACTCATAGTTCAGATATTCCTATTAGATAATGTAAAATCATAAAAGCAGAGGAATCTAAATGGTCTGGAAGAGATTGCCTCATCCATCTGTTTTTCTCATCTCTTGTCAAGATTGTCTAACTTGTTCTTTAAAGACCTCCAATGATGGGAACTTCCCAAACAGTGTAATATGCTACTTCATGGTTTTTCCCAATATTTCTTTTTATTTTTTCACTGTCATTAAAACTTAGCAACCAGAGCCATGAAAAAAAGCAATACTCTTCGTTTTTACAACGTTTTCTGTGACTGAGGGGTTTTGTAATGTTTTATCTCATGTTATTTGGTTTTGTGGGGTTTGTTTTCCTTTTTGTTTGTTTTTTTTTTTTAAGCGGACCACCTCCGTTTTCATCAGTCATCTCTCACATGTTATATTTTCTTCAGTTATTTGTATTTGGTGTTCTGTTCAGAGCCTCTCCACTTGGCCCACCTCTTTCTTGAAGTGTGGTGCCTAGTACTGGACAACTGTGATGGACCTAGAAAGCCTGGAAAGACAGAATGTGATTGTGCTTTTGCTCTGACTGCACATCCTGTGACACTGCATGCCTTTCTCAAAGCAGTGCGGCCTTGTTGGAATGCTGCTTGAACAGCAAGGAAATCTTCTGTCTTTTCTCTGCAGCACTCTTCTAGTCTTTCCTCCTTCTTGCTCACTTTTTCAATACAAGATGAGAGGCATGTAGTTACCTTTGTGAAATGTCCTGTTTTGTGAGACTTTCAGTTATCCAGGCTGTCATTCTGAATCGCCTCCCTCCTCAAGCATATTGGCAGAAGCTCTCAAGATATAATGTGTTCTGGAAATATTTTTTTACTCATCATTCTACAGCAGCTTACGCTGCTCATAAGGGTGATGATGATGTCCCTTTTTTGTAACTGTTCAAAATTTTTAAACTGGGAATGGGAACCCTTTTTTGGAATTCACTCCTCATTTTCTTTTTAATACTGCAACTGGAAATATTCCTGTACACCCTTGAAGTCAGATAGGTGTTTAGCTGAGCCTTTTGGGAGCTGGTATGGCAAAGCACTATTTTTTGAAAAGAAAGATCCTCTGGAAGGGGTTAGCATGTGACCTGTTTGGGGGATGGAGAAAGAATTCAGTGAAGAGATACCATATGGTCCTAGTTCACAGAATCACAGAATCACAGAATCATAGGGGTTGGAAGGGACCTCGAGAGATCATCGGGTCCAACCCCCCTGCCAAAGCAGCTCCCTAGCACATATTGCACAGATAGGCATCCAGATGAGTCTTGAATATCTCCAGAGAAGGAGACTCCACCACCTCCCTGGGCAGCCTGTCCCAGGGCTCTGTCACCCTCACTGTGTAAGATACAGGCTGAATTTAGTGACATCTACATAGACAGTGGAGCTGTCAGTGCTAACCTGAGACCTGTGCTTGTGGAAGGCTCTGGTGACACTATGAATGCCTCAGGTTAGGTGCCTAAAATTAGATGTTGTTGTATTTTTCCCTCTGTGACCCAAACATCCTGCCGCTGTAACTCCTTTCATGTAGATTCAGCTGCCTAGGAGCTAAAGGTGTCTAGTTTAAGCTGCATGTCTAAAATCACACCATAGATAGGTGATCCTCCAGAGATTAATTCATCCTTTCTCAGCTATTGATCTTATTTTTGACTGAATTCTTCCCTGTACAAGCTTATTATATTTCCTTAGACATTGAAGGGGCCGAGATGACTAAGACTGAGACTGTTAACATTAGATAGGATTAACATAGACTTACATTTGAGGTTATTCACATGTGAAGCTAGATAATTATACTTCATGAGGACACTTAAAGCCTAAATGGTGTTACTGAATGGATGCATTTGAAAATGTATTTTGGAAGGGTGAAGGTAAATCATAAAAGAAGGAAGGTATAAATCTTGTACCTTCAGTCACAAAGACTTATTTTCCTTGCTTTTGGAAATGGTCTATGAAATGACAGTGATTAGGAGAGCCTCCTGGTAAAATTAGCAGCTCGTGCATTCTCCTGCACACACAGAAAAGGTGTTCAATTGATGGAAGACTATGATATGGCTCTGCAGGCTGGAGAAAGTTTTGCAAATGTGCATTAGGTGACTTGTGTTGTCTTTTCCTTTTGTGTGTGGTGGTTTGACCCTGTCTGGAGGCCAGATGCCTACCAAAGTCATTCTATCACTCCCTTTCTTAGCTGGACAGGGGAGCAAATATATTTTGAGAGGCTTAGGAGTTGAGATAAGGACAGGGAGAGATCATCCCGCAATTAGCGTCACAGGAAAAACAAACTCAACATGGAACAAAAAAACCATCTAATTTATTACACTACACTACCCAGAGAAACAGGAGTCAGATAATGAGAAGTACAACCAGATCTACCCACCCCTTCCTTCTTCATGGATTTGACTTTATTCATGGTTTCTCTCCTTTCCTCCCTCCCATGTGTCACAGAAGGAGATGGGGATGGGTGTTTCAGTAAGTTCCTCATGAGTTGTTTCCCTTCTTAGCAGAGGTGGGCATTCCTCACACTTCCCCTGCTCCAGCATGGGGTCCCAAGCCATGGGAGACAGTTCTTCACGAACTTTTGCAATGTGAGTCCTTTTCCTACAGTGATGTAACGTTTCACTAACTGCCCCAGCATGGGTCACTTCTATGGGGTGCAGTCATGAAATCATAGAATCAATCTCAGTCTCTCAGGCCAAGACTGCTCCAGCCTGGTCCCCCCCAGAGTCACAAGTGCCCCCCAGCAAACCTTCTCTGGTATGGGCCTCTCTCTCCACAGACTGTAGGTCCTGCCAGGGCCTTCCTCCAAAACTGGTCACAGCATCTTCTGTGTGTCTCCACCTGCTCCAGTGTGGGGTCTCTAAATGGGCTGCAGGTGCGATTTCTGCTCCCCATCATCTTCAATGGGCTGCTGGAGGGCACCCGCTCCACCATGGGTTTCTCCACAGGCTGCAGGGGAATCTTTCTCTCCAATGCCTGGAGCTCCTCTTCCCCCCTTCTCCTTCACTGACCTTGGTGTCTGCAGAGTTTCTTACATCTTCTCACTCCCTTATCTGGTGGCAAAAAGCATATGCTTGCATTTTTTATCTCTCAAATATGATTCCCAGAGGTGCTGTGAGCATCGCTGATGGGCTCAGTCTTGCTCAGCAGTGACTCTGGCCTTGAGTTTGCTCTGTCAGGCCTGCAGAGAGCTTCTGGCTGTTTCTTGCAGAAGCCACCCCTGCAGCCCCCCCTTCTCCATCACAACTTCACCATGCAAAACTACAACATGTGGGATTCTTCAGTCCACTAAATCAAGGTTACTTTAGTGAAATTAAGCTTTAAGAAGATTGGTTGTGTTTGCATAAGTTGATTTTTGCCTGGTATTTTGTGTATCAGAAGATATTTTTATCTGATTTTTTTTTCAAATATGATTTAATATATTTTAAATCAATGACTTTCAGAGGAAAAAAATCAAACAAAGCAGTAGTTATTTATGAATGGTCAGGGGAGTGAGAAGAAAGTGGGACATGAAAAAAAGAGAAATGACAAGACTAGAATTACTCCTGCTATTATGGGTTCTGCATACAAACTAAGTTGTGCTAGTTATGTGGTGTTGATATTGAATTGAAAGAAATGTTCTTCATTGAAAAATCTATGAAGAGTGGTTGTTTTACACAGAAAAATGCTGAAACGTGTAAAAAGAGCTATATAATTTCTTAAATAAATTATTCTTAGAACTGTCATTACTCTATCTGATAGGATTTATTGCTTTTCTGGATAATGAAAGATGATAGATGAGCTTCTGAAATAGGGAAATAGGCTACATTTTTTATCAGGTATTATTTTTGCAAATAATCCTTTCTGGAGACATAGTAAATGTGCGAACATAAAAATACCTGCTTATCTCATGTTGACATGTGCTGAATAAGGTAAACTGAGGAATCCCCTCCCTATAGAAGGGATTTTAAGTTTTAGAATTCTTTTTTTTTTTTATGGAATTGATCCTAGTAGGTAGGGGTCCCAGAAAAGAAATTGGAATCTTAAATGAGTAGAAAAATAAAAGAATACTGATCACATGAATACTTACGAAAATTATGATTAGAGACAGCTTTTAGGTACAAAAATTACATCTAGATAAAATTTACTAAAATTTTATAGATGTTTCTCAAGGTATCCCTGAGTGTTCAAAGATCACAGTGGTCAAGTATCGTAATCATTCTCTCTAAAAAAGTGTGACCTCAGAGTGATGCATAAGCCTTACGAGACTCAGTTGGTGTATACCAAAGGTCAGATCCCCCCTGAGTTTGAAATTAATATCTATCTTATATTTCCAGTCTGTTACATCCTAAGTGACCATCTTTGGCTTTTGTGCAATTAATCTGGGGCATTTAATGTGAACAAACTGCAAGTAGGAATGCAACATCAATGCATTAGATGACAATAAAACATTAAAACTTGTCATAGTGGTTTTTTGATATTTCTTAGGTCAGCAAAGGCACTATTAATTTTCTGTATTTATATTCCTGCTCTGATGTTTCCTCCCTTCAGAATTCCTAATTCTCTGTTCCTTTCCCTCTTTTCTTTGAGAAAAATAAAGTCTGGCAGTTGGGATAGAAAAACTTCAGACACACACTGCAAACATCTGGGAAAATTGACAGTAGAGTGTTGAGTCCTGCAGCCAAGGAGTTGGCTAAGTCCTTTGCACTGTAATTGCTGGGTTATCTCTGTCCTTGGAGACCTATATTGAGTGAGTCTTCTTTTAAGAGAATTGATAGAAGTATCATCATGGAAGCATTTGGTCATACTTTCAGACACTTGGAAGAGGTTCAGAACAAACACTGTAACAAGGAGCTTTTTGGTCTGTGTTGTGACCAGCTGTGATTCTGTCCCCAGGTCTGATGCAGCGGTGACACCAAGCTCACACTCTTTGTTGATCCTCAGCTGTCCTTCATTTCCCCACACAGCTGTGGGAGTAGTTCTTATGTTGGCATAATCTTTCACCAGAACTAAAAACAATTCAATTTTTCACCCTGAAGTCTGATAATTTTAGTTTGTGTTGTAATTTTTAGTTTTGTACTTTTTTAAAAAAATACTTTCCAACAGAATCTTTGATTACCATAAAAGCTGCCATTGCTTTAATTTGTGTCAGAAAACAATTTAAGTTTACTGGCTTACAAAAACTGCAGACTCTGGGTGTTTAAGACTTTTTGTGAGTATCTTGTCTTAGCATACCATACAACTAAAACCAGGCAACACAGAGAAAAAGCACAAAGCGAGGAAGACGTTTTCTACATGTCTTTTACCATGCAACATTGCCACCAGCATGGCTAAGTTTTCAAATGAAGTGAGTTTATAGAGGAAGAGCAGATGATCATAACTAAACCAGGGGGAGACAGTCAAACACTTGCAGAAGTTTGATCCCAGGAGTTGTGCCTTTGGGTTTGTTTGTTTATTTTCTGATTGTTGCAGGTCTTTTTACATTACCTTTCCATCAGGTAGCGCAGTTAATCACGCAGCAAATCAGAGGTGATGACAACACTTGATAAAATACCTTATCTACCCAGGATTATTTTGGGCAATAAAGACTTGAAAACTCCACGGAGGAAACACACCAAGCGTGCTGTAAAGAAGCAGGGAAGAACGCAAATCAAACTGTAGAAATGACAGGTGAGTTGTCTGTCTCTGTCTCACAAAGTTTACCATGCTGTGCTGCATTCTGGCTTGGCATAGGTATTTGTTGATGCTTGCACAGTGCTGCGAGCTTTATATAGCACAGGTTGTATCCTTTCGTAGAATAATCTCTCTGTAATTCAACTGGTATCAAATCAGTTTTTCTTGAAATCAGAGCTATGAAAGAGAATTTAAGTATTTGTGTCAGGGTCCTGTGGGAAGGGGGGGGAGGAGGGAATTGCCCCTGCACACATTCCCCTAAAAATACTTCTAAAAATGTGGCTTTATGAAGCAATTAGATATAGTCACCTGCAAGGATTGAAAACATTACCAGACTAAACTCTTACATGGTGCTTTTCATTGGTGGTCTCTTTAATCATGTAAAGAAAATAAGATAAAAGATACAGGGGAAAAGAACTTTAGCTTTTTAATTTTGGTAATTACAAATAAGTTTAATTATGCTAACCTGCATACCTATTCTGAGAGAAATAGCTAGAGTACTGCAAGTAGCAAGCAGAGTGACAATAAAAAGGGAAAATTAAATAGGGCCATAAATGCATGCTGAATGTTCACATTATGCCATTAATTTGAATGGCTAAATCACAGGATATTTTAGAGTCAAAGAAAATAACACAGCTTTATTAACATATTTCATACAAGTAAGAGTAGTCTCATTTACATGAATATGAGTATTTACTGAGTGTAAATGGCAACATTCCAGGAATTCTATTTCATGAGATGAACAGAACACCAACTTGCACTAGGAACTCTTATACACTTTATTTCTCAAGTACTTGTAAAGATCAAGTATGTTTGCCTGGGGTTTTTTCCACCATTAGAGCACGCATATATGCTTATTGTCAGAAGTCTGTCAGCCAATTATTAGTTTGGACATTGAAAATACAAAATTGTCCATCAAAGCCTCCTAAAAACTGCCCTGGTTTAAATTAACTCCTATAAAACCTGTAACTGGGCTCACTCTGCTGTTTTTCTGCCCTCTGCTAAGAAACGGGCCTTCTTGCATCCCGTTCTATAAATACCTAATGTGAGTGTCCCAGCTTATCCAAAGGTCTGACAGATCCAGCTGCATCAGAGAAGACATGCAGCTTTTAGGCTTCTAGGGGATGCTAGGGAAAAAGCTGGCTATCATGTCCCTCTTATGTGCTAGCAAAACTCCAGCTCAGATGTGGTCACCTGTAGCTGTGACTGCACGTATGTTGTCACCAGGGCTGAAAGAAAACTGACTCATTGTACATTTATCTCTGCCAGCGTCGATAAGTGCTCTGTGAATATTTCGTTCAATTATTTCATTTTGAGTTGTTTTAGTTTGGTTTTGCAAAAAACTCCTTAGCTGGTGCCTTATAAACTTTTCTAAACAGTATACTCGACTCATGTCTGCAAGTGGGCAACTGGAGCATCTTTCTAAAGTCTCTTCTCTTTACAGTTTCTTGTTTAGGTTCAATCCTAAATATTCCTAATGCCTTTTTCTTTACTTTTTTCCAGACTTCACACTGAAAATTCCTCCAGCTGAGTTATGCCCCTTCGTCATGGAATTCACACCCTACCCCCTCCGCTGACGCAGACTTTGGAGCGCAGCTCTATGGAGGGTAACCTAAGTGCTGCCTCCAGAGCTAAGTGTGCTGTCCTTGCTTGTTATTGTAACATTGATATACATATCTTCCTTTCCTCATTTGTTATATCCTAATGTCATTAGGACAAGCCTGCAGCAATTTTAAAAGCTGGCTGCACAACCTCTTTGACGTCATTACAGAAAGGTCGCGACTGCAGACCCTGCATATACTGTCTGTGATATAGTGTATAAAAATCCATGTCAGTGCTGGCTCTGGGGGAGCACTGGAAATGATTCAACTGTCTGGAATGGGCAGATGGCTGCTATCAAAGTTTTATTATCACCATCATTATTATTACAGTGTTTTGTGACATATATTGAACTTTCAGACTAGTGTTAAAGCTCAAGTATTTGAGCAACACTTTCTGAAATTCAAATCTTGCAAATCCTTTCCAATCTGACTCGAAAAAGCAGGAGTAAGTTTAATGCTAATTAGACAGATTGCTTGGTTCCACTTCCAACTTTCAGAATAATTATCTCAAAATTCTTGTTCTCATGTAAACACAACTGTTAACTATTTTTAATTGCCTTAATTTATTGCAGAACTTAAATTCAGTACATGTTGAACGTTCAGCAGGGTGGAAAGAAAATCTGAGTCAGTTAAGGGTGCATATGGATTGGATTGTCTACTGTGGCCTCTGTTTGGAAAAGCTTGTATCTAACCTAGGCTACTAGATACTGCCTGCTGGAGGCATCCTCTGTAACTAAGCATACTGAGGTATATAGGACTAATTGATACAGGTTTATTTTAAACAAATGAACTTGCCATGTGAATAGCTTTTCTGGCAGTACACTAAGTGTGACATCTTGGTTTTATCTTGTAGCTGCTACCTCCATTTGGTTGGGTATATGGGCATTTCACCTCTCATGACATTGTTGTGATACATTAGCAGATGACTGAGGTCTTTTCTGGTTCGTTCTGGTAGTGGCTCAGACTGGGTTATGTTGGCTGTTGGTAACCGCTTTGTGCTTGCCTTTGGCTTTGTCTCTGCTGCTGTCCTGTAGCTCACCCGTGTGAGGTATTCATAAACCATGAGTGCTTTTGCTTTGCCTTTTGGGATTCCTTTTATGGTTGTACTTAGTCAGTAATCTGAATGCAGTGGTATTGGATTTTTATTCTTTGTTCTGGTCTAGTTTCCTGTTTAACTTGGTGTGCTTTTCACTCTCTCTGCCACTGGCCTGTCAGCAGAAGTCTCTTCAGTACAGGGGGCAAATTAATTCAATGTCATATTAATATAGATTTCCAGGAACGTCAGGATAGCTTCACCATCAAACTCTTCCCCCATGTAATGATGTCTTAGGCAAGGTTCTTGGTAGGAATGCTTTCTTTTCTTATTTATTAAGAGCTAGTTTGTATCATAGTTATCTCCTCTTCTTAACATCATCTTCCCAAATACATTCATAATGCCCTGGAGTCCTTTTTGGTGTAAGATTCAGTGTCAGAAACCCTGTTCTGAACATGAAATTGCTCTTCTAGCCTAGGCTGGGTCTGATACGCATTTTCACAGAGGCAAAGGTAAATAAAACCAATTTTCATTCCCCCTCTTCCTAAGTCTGGGTCTATTCTGTCTTTTGTAACAGAGTTTTGTATCCAGAGAAGTGTAACAGTAATTGCATTCATCGTTTCACTACCATTTCTCTGTGCTATAGAGGTAAAAAAGTCCACTGCAAGTAAAATTCTGATTTTGAAGGTAGGAGGGAAGGAAGGTAGCTGTATTATCTGACTGACTAGAGCTGCTGTACTTGGCAATCAGCACATTCACTTATAAACGATACTGAATGAAGTTTATCCCTAAACCAGCTTTTCCTGGGCATTGATTGCTGCCAGTGACAGAAGCTGCAGCCTGTAATGAATCTAGAGGTCAGCTTACAGTGATGCAGTTTTGAGGAACATGAGCAGAGACAGTCTGAGCTCCAGAAAATCAGTCCCAGGTAAATAGCTTCCAGTTTGTAACCATCAGAAGTGGTGGCAGCAGTGGGGAATTACCCCACAGCTTGTGAGATAAATGTGTTTTCCAGAAGATAGGGTCAATCCCTCCACAGCTGTTTGGACACTGTTACCCATAACCAGGGATAGATGAGCTCAGAGAAAGTTCACATAAGGAAGGACTAGTCTTTGCTATGAATGTTTCCTTTTTGTCTGCCAGAGCTGTCTGAAAAGATACTTCTCTCCTACCTGCCTTTCGGTAAAATCAGCTCTGTAACTCAGTGGTGCCAGAGCTCATCTCCTTCTGCGCTTCAGGAAAACTCACTGTGTCTCAGCCTTGTTCCTCCCTTTGCTGCCTACAGAGCATGGCTCTGTAGGGAAGGTCACAGGCACCACAAATCTTAAACCATGAAGGAAAGAGAAGTGTGTGTTACTCACTATTCCAGACGGGACCACTCTCCACTCTCAGAGAATCATTGAACATGTCTTATCACACTACATTTAGGCAGGATGGAGTCTCCTGAGAGATTTAAATAACCTAATCACCAAATGAAGGCAAGTCCAGTGAGCCTACATCTGTGTGTTTTCAGCTAATTTCCCTAGCAACCTTGAGCAGTTTGTCTAGTAAGTTGTGTCTGTATCGCCTGAAGTTTTTCTCAGACTTTACTCCCACTTGATAGCAGGCAAAAAGTAGATTTTGCTGACATCTTTCATGTACATTCTCTTGTCTTCCTCCAATAATTAACATGACAGATAGTGGTACTGAGAGATAAAATGGCCCATGTAGGCTAATTTACACAGTGCTTAGGGTTAAACGGATAGCATACTATGATATGTATCCTCTCTCCTACCCCTTCACCTAAAATATTCAGCCTGACTTACTCAGATCCCTACCATGACAGCTTACTTTTATGGTTGTGCAAGCATAAGCTACTTGTCAGATGTGTATCTGACCTTGCTCTCAGAGCAAAATGAAGCTGCAAGGAGAGTTGCAATCAAAACCAGTTAATGTTGAGATGTAACCACATAAGAAGAATTGACTTAAAAGGATAAATGAACTCACATTGAGTTGTGTAATGCTGCAACTAGCCTGCTAACCCCAACCAAGCTAGTTCACTAGTAGCTAGTTCAGGAAACTCCTTGCTCATTTCTGGGACAGACAGCTTTTGACACACCTTCTTGGGATGTGCACAGGAGTGGCCAGGTTTCCACATCCTCTGAGCTGCATGCCCAAACCTTCTTACCATCAAGACCACAGTCACATGTCGCTTGAGCTATGAGGGGGTTGATCTGAGGAAAACTTTCACAAACAAGAGGTGATGTTAATTCCTGAGGGGTCCCATTACTGCACCCTAGGGAAGTTTCCAGTGTACAGCTGACTCCCACAGCAAGTTGGAAAAGTTTGCCTTGGCAGGTCCTTCTGGCCCACTTCCCCTCATAGGTGGATTGTCATAACTGTGCTGCTCTTGGTCGTGGCAAAGCCATCCTTAGACCACTCATAGCTAGCATCTGGTTTGGCAGCAGTACCTGGCTCTCCTAGAGAAGAGAGATGAATGGAGAGGCGAATGAATAGGGAATTCTTCCCTGCAGAGGTCTTATCTGTCCCAGGCAGCTTAGCTTGTAGCCTACTTGTATTCAGTGAGTGGTACCACTGTGCAGGGCTCCTGACTTCCAGCCCTCAGTCAGCGGCCTGTTTCTTGATTGCTCATTCATCTCCAAAGACCGCTATGGTGGGCTGGAAACAGGACAGACCATTCAAATTAATTCGACTGTGAGCCTGGAATCTACATGGTCTGAGTTAAGTGTGTTCTTGAAATACGTTTGGCCCAGATCAAAGAGAAATAAAGCACAGTTGGCATATTTTGCTGTGGGATTAGAATCAGAGATATCTGAACAAAACCAGACCAAGGTTTCAGGATTTTTTTTAATATGTTTGCATTTTTATTTTTTCATGGAAATCCTGATAAAGTGCTTCTTTCCTATTCCTTAAAAAACATTTTCTCTTGACCTATTTTCTTCTCAGGTTTACCTACACAAAGCATTTTCTGTAGCTTAGGAGAACGTGTACAGCTGGAGACAAGAAGAAAAAAGCATTAGCCTCTTAAATTACAATATGATCTCTGAGTTTGGCTGGTGACCATGCTTTAAAAGCCACAGAAGTCAGGACACAGGGTCAGTTGTGAGAGGCACTTAATATTCTTAGCCCAGTTCATATAAAGAAAATGATTCCTTTATGAACAATGAAAGTGTGTATGCATGAACACAGGTTTAGCAGTCCAGAAACAAATGTGTGAGAGGTGAGTTAGCATTTTGGGGAAGCGGAAGGGAGAGCAGGGGAAGGATGGAAACACTGAGGTGCTCAAGAAGGGAGAAAACACTGTTTTTCTGTAAAAAAATAGTAGATGTTTGAGTTGGGGGGGGTCAGTATTTCTTAGGTATGTTATTTCATGATATATAGCAAATGATATTTTTGTAGATGCTAGAAATATTTCCTTGTGTACTTTCAGAAACCCTGAAAAACAAATTATGGGATTTTAACTGAGTTGATTTGCTGGAGCTTTACTGTTGAAAGAATCCCAAAGACCAACAGATCACATGACACTTGACATTTGAAAGAGACAGATAAATGGGACATCTATTGTATGGACATTTCATTTGAGGTCATTTGGATGCAGCACTCAAAAAGAACATTTTCTTCAGTTGTTGCTCAGCTAAAATTTAAGAGTATGGGTAAAAAATAAAAAAAGGAAAAAATGACTATGAAATACAGTCTCTAGATATTGTTAGATTTTTGGCCATCTTGGTTTCCTGGTCCTCTGTATTCTACACACAATACTGTGGCCAGAACAAGCTACTGTAGATGTGAGAAGAAAATGCACATCATCCTGATGTGAAGCACATGTCTCAACCACTCCATCTTTCCTGAGAATTTAGCCAGTGGTAACACATTAAAATACTTACGAGTCCGTTCAGCACAGGGCTGTGTTACGTCTGTGTGCTGGCCTATTCATTAAAATTCATGGGTAGTAGTGCCTTAAACCTGCCTACTACAAAGATTTTTCTGTTTGGATAGTCCAGACAGGCTCATAAAAACCACCAGTGCTTTATATTCTAGATCCAACTCTGCAACAATAAAGCTCCTTAAAATTATATATATATGGAATTAAACTAAATGCCACAATATAAAGAAAACCATCAAAGCCCCACACTGTATTCTTAAACTGTCAGCTTAATCATTCTCTGCAAGGTTAGTGTCTGTGCGCTGGCTGAATTAAAGCAGGTCTTGTATTTCATAGCTAGAATTCCAGTAAAAACAGAGCATGATATGCAAATATTTTCCTGTGCATTGAAGACTTTATACATAGCCTCAAACTAATCATATCTGAAAAGAAGTTGATTTTGGTTGGGGGTTTTGTTTTGTTTTTTGTAATGCAGGTAGCATAAGTGCTTAAACTAGGCTAGTAGGGTATATAACACACTGCCACTAATCCTTTCAGCTAATCCACCTCTTTTATCTTCACTTCTCGTGGAAGATTTAATGTTGGATTTGCACAGTCTAGAAAAGGCATAACCATGTGTGTAACATAACAAATATGTGCAATCCAGCTGATGTGATAACCCCTGTGAATGAGGTTTCGGACACCGTGGCAGAGAATTGCCCGTGACAGCTTCAGACAGAGTCCGCAGGCAGGTTTAGGTCTAGAAAGGCTTTGCTTTCAAAAGGCTTTACTTTTAGAAATGTTGTACAGAGCACCTATTGGAACAGAGTGAAGTAGCAAATTAATCTGTCTAATTAATTAAGACAACAATAGATGATACTTATTTCACAGTTAAAAAAAACAATTGTAAAAAATGGAAGAATCGAGTTCTGGATTCTGTTTGGCTGAAATTCTCACCCAAGATTACCATATAAATATATACATAAACACATGTGTACATGTTTTAGCTTATATGTGCAGGTTATAAGTTACATCTTTTGAAGGTGAATTCTTCAACTACCTAGAGATTTTGTAGCAAACACTGTAAACTAGAAAATGCAGCAATGATGAGTAATCAGGGGTATTTCCATATGTTTTTGTTACATTTCAACTGATTTCTTTTAAAGTTCCCTACATTTTCATTCTTACATTTCCTCCTTTTTTTTTTTCTTTTTTGATAATTCATAGTTTGAACAGCTCCTGGGAAGGTACACGGAGGTTTGTGAGGTATTTTTATATCTGGGCATCACTCCAAGGGGAGATTTACAGTGTTTTGCACATCAGTGGTAGTAGATGCTTGGACATTTAGTGGAAAATTGGTGAGGATCACCTTTACTCTTTCCATCCTGTGTGAACCATGATAAGCAACTGCGTGTGTTTATAGGTCACTTGAATTCCTGTTACTTCCTGTGTGACACAAGTAGTCTCTACTCTCCTTTTTATGATATGCACTTTGTATGTGCTGTGTGTTTTTGAGTTTGTTGTCTATTGTGCTGTAATGTTCCTGTACTCAGCGCTGCTTTAAACTACTTAAACCCCATAGCAGTGCAAGCAATGGGGTTGTTGTGGTGCAGAGCTTGGTGTATGCCTGCTGTGGGTATTTACCCAGCATCTCAGGTAGGCCAGAGTAGTTTGAGGTCTTTGTCTCAGCTGCACGAAGAGCACTCCACCTATGCTGCTTGTTTTCAAGGTGTCAGCTTTGCAGTGGTGGTTGGAGTGGTTTCCAGCAGTAGGTGCCCATGGAATTTCTTCCAGATATTTCTTCAGACAGGAAATCTGAAAGTGACATGTATCAGCTCCTGAGTATCTGCAATTTGCTTTTTGACTTAACAAAATTTGCAGTTTTTTCTGTTCGTAAGCCGGGGTCTCCGGTAGTTCAATGCATGTCCAATTCAGCCTTACCCTGGTTGGGAAGATTATGGTAACCTCTGGCAGTGGGGCAAGTGGAGGCTGCAGGTGATGGCTTCTGTAGCTGTCCCAATGCCAAATGTGATGCAACAAGTTGAAGCTAGTTTAAGAACATCTGTGAACTTGTGGAAATAACTCTGCAGGTATCTGCTTGGAAGCACAGCTAAAAGCATGTTGTTCCACTGGTGGAGTCCTAAGTGAGATGTGGTATTTATTATCATATGATATTAATTTAATAAGGTCAGCTAAAGGAGAAAAGACCCCTCATTTTTATACCTACATGAAATAAAAGTAAGACAGACTCAAGAAGGTTTCCCTTACTGTACTCTTTTCTTCTGACCAGTTAAGAAACAAAGCATTGGACTCTGCACAGAGGAGTAGGACACAATCACTTTTCCCTTTCCCTTTCCTTTCCCACTTCCAGATAAAGCTGCTGGACTTTGCAAGTATCAGAGCATTCTACAGGTGAAGAGATTGCACCACAAATTTCTTGTAAGCATAAAATATTATAAAAGCTAGGTCTTTCTGAACTTCCTTTCACACTATAGCCAGAGAAGATGGCAGAGAAAAGGTGTTTCTCAGTTCTGTCACCTTGAGAAAATCTGGAGCCTTTCCCTTCCCACAGGTCTGATGTGTGCTCTTCCCCATCCCTACTCTCCATGTTCCCCTGTTTATTGTGCCCTGCCTTATTGATGCTAGCTTGGGCTTTCTATGCATGAATCTTTGACTGACCTTCCTCATACCTTTGACTGTGTCATATAGTTCTGTTAGGTCTGAAGTCATTTATGGATTTTATTTGTTTACATAACGCCAATGTGAAAATTGTTCTGTTAAAGTTCTCAGAGCATGCTGAGTGAATGAAGGAGTTCAGTCCCTCATTCAGGACTCTTTATAATTTATATATTTTGGAAGAAAAAAGGTGTTTTGGTTTGGTTTGGTTTTTTTCTTGCAGGCTATCTGGGAAAGTCTTACTTTCTCACAGTAAATATTAGAGAACCTTTCATTTTTGACCAGTCAGGCAGCTTACTGACAGGACTATGGTTTCTTGCATGTTTAGTAAACTCAGTCTGAAACTCATACCCTGCCCGTCATGTTGTTATTACAGGCATAAATTTAAATAATATATATCTGTTTCAAAGAAGTTGCATAGTTATGCTCTTGCATTGCTTTTCTGCTGCATCTGGGATCCATCAAATTATTATACAGCTGGTTAGATGTAAAATACATGCATGTACTCAGTGCTTATATCTTCTGTTTCTGTGAATTGCTGGTGTTTTATTGTCTCTTTGTTTCAAATAAGCAAAATTTTAATACTCTATATTTGGATTGTATGGATAGCTTAATTTGGTAACTTTTCCTAACCAAATTTCCATTACGGAGAGAACTAGGTGACATTTTATGATGGGAATCTATCATTAATTGAGTCATTATGAGAGATAATGTAACTCCTCATGGGTACAAGTAGATATGTAAACATAAATTAACATTCTGTTTATCTGTTATTGAAAATACATTTTAATTACGAAAATAAATGTTATTTATGCTTAGAAGTATAGCACCACTAGTTTTAATGTTATGGTTCAACTGCAACTTGTTTTGCATGTTGATTTTTGGTTTTTATTTTTAAATTAGAGGAGCTAATTGGAGAGAAGAATTTGTCTCAGAAGCTGAACCAGATGGTGATCAGGCCAACAGGGACATCTACTCTTTCCCTCTGCCTGCCTTCCTTCAGACTGAAAGCAGTATCAACACTAGTAATGCCAACTTCCATGACCTCAGTATTCAATGATGTTTTTCTTAGAGTTTTACCATTTTTTCTGTCCCATAATTTTGCAAAGCCCTGCTCATAGTTTTGGAGTAGCTGAGGTTAACAAAATGGATTTTCACCAAGGGTGGTGACTATAGAAGGTGTCTGAAGGCCAAGTTGTTTCAAGACCATAGGAAAGGCTTTCTTGCTTTCTGCTTTTTTTATAATGTTTTACACACTGACAGTCTTTCCAAGAGCAATTCAGATGTTTCAGCCCAGGGATA
Organism: Porphyrio hochstetteri; assembly: GCA_020800305.1. Taxonomy (NCBI): domain Eukaryota; kingdom Metazoa; phylum Chordata; class Aves; order Gruiformes; family Rallidae; genus Porphyrio; species Porphyrio hochstetteri. The sequence continues at coordinate 80,402,549 of CM036905.1, read as the reverse complement.
AAAAAACTCCTCTCTCATTGACTGCAGTACCAAATCCTGCACTTGTCCTTGTATTCATGAAACAATTCTGATTGCCTCATTGCTGGTGGAAGGGTTAAGGAGTCTTTCACTGATTTTAAGCTTCATGAAACAATGTCCTGCCTTCTTTATGTCATGAACAATCAGGTTAATGACCTTGTTTCAGATAACTGTGGCAATGAAGACTATGTGCCTTCACGATAAGGGATGCATTTACCCTCAAGAAGAGTGCACAGTTTAGGAGAGTCTTAGATAAGCTTGGCAGGCAGAATCTCGATCTAAAGGCAGTTTGCTGTGGGATCACATGGCATTTGTGCAGTGATGTGTTTGTTCACAAATGTGACATAAAGAAATTTAGGAGGAAAAAGAAACCACATTTTCTTAAAGCATTTTAGATCACTTTGTGGTCTAACCACATGCTCAAAAATTTCCTGAGCTGGAAACAGTCTCCAGATGACCTACAGGCTTTAAAACTTACCAAACCAAAAGTTCTCTACCACAATAGCATTCCGATGGTTGTGCTCTGGTAGAATATAGTTTCTCAACACATGCTTTTTACTGAAAAATGTTCTGTTTCCTTCTCACCTTTTCTTCTTCTTCTGCATAAAATATAAACTTGTTATAGTTTAACATAGCTTTTGGCTTAAGAAATATCTTTGCATACACAGCAATAAAATGGGGCATACAGCAAAACTTCAGTAACTAGCCAAATTATCTCCAATGCAGCCAGGCACAATTGTTTTTCTTGGCATCAATTTCAATAGCATTTAAGCTGCATAATGCATATTTCTAACATCTCTTTTGTAGAAATAACAATTTCACTGGAAAAATTCAGTCCACTGGGAATCTGGGGAATAATTGACCACCATGTCCAACAGTAATTTCAATTTAACAGTCTAATTTATCCTTAATTTCAGTGGGCCTTTGAGATAGAGTATTTATCATTGAGGCCAACATCGGTAGAGTTTTTTTCCTGATCTTTGACCCACGTGCTGTTTTTTACAAGCTACTGCAACGTGAGGGCATTGACATTTTCATCTTGAAAGACCCCATTGTACAGTTCCTTGGTATTTTGGATTTCTATGTAAATGCTGAATTGTACAGGTTATGTTTCTTCTCTATACTTTTAAGCGTGCCTGCACTCCAGTGAGATGTAAAGGCACCTTATTTAGACTCACCTGGATTTAAATCTAATGCCTTGGAACTGATAAGCTGGAGCTCTGCACAGCCTACATAACCTTCTGAAGAAACTTGACTCTGCTTACAGGGCTACATTGTTATTGATACTGAAGTAGCTGGTTCCAACCCCTTTTGGGTGTGTTCCCAGGTACTATTCACACCTTTCAATACAAGGTAATATAGTTTTAAGAAGGTGAATTTTTTTTTTTTTTTTAATTCAAACTAACATTGGGAGACTGATTCTTCCTCTAGTCCTCTCGATCCTATCTTGGTGGTTCAAAGGGACCTTAAATGGGATGTCTGTTACATTTTTATGGACCTGTGGACCATCTTAACAGGAGTAAATGATCAAATTTTTAGGCTTCTTAGCTTAATATTGTAAAAGTATTCACTACATGTAAGTACACTCGTGCAGCTTGTGCAAGCATCGGTAAGCTTAAATAGGCATAAGGCTAAGAATTGTGGTCACTGACAAACTGCAACCCTTCCCTCCATCTTTCCCAGCAAGCAGTTGATTGTGTCTCTGTTGATCTGAGAAAATAAACGTAGGGTCTCTTTCAGTCCAAGCCCCTCCAAACACAAGTTACATTGTACAATGAATGTGCTTTTCACCAACTGACCAGGATTCAGTCTGAAAATGTGTTGATCTCGCTTCCGGACAACAACGTCAGTCATGCTGAGGATGTATCTTTACATGCATCAAAGGTTTATAGCTACGTCAATTTTATCTGTGGTTTCACATCTGCTCCTAAAAGGAAAGCATTTTTTGTAAAAGCTGGAAGTCAAATTCAACTAATTCACCAGGGAGGCTTTTTTCGATTTTTGTCCTGTCAAGGTGAATATCAACAATCTAAAGTAAAATACCTAATCATGATTAAGTTGCAAGGCCAAAAAGGAGCTAACTTTTTCAATCTTCAACATGTCAACTTTCAAAATTCAGGTTGATGGTGGAGGTAGAAATCTGCAGAATTAAAAATAACAGCAGCATATTTTTTAATTACATTAAATAATTACATTCTTTTTTTACTCCTCAGAAATAGTCTGCAGGCTGCCAGAGTTGAATATCATTGTGTTAGACTGAGAGGTCTGGCTCTTGGGGTGCATTTTGATCTCTGCAGGAGTTGGCCCCTGCTTCTTGTTTCATTTCCCTGCCTTTACTTCGTTTAAACTTACAGATCTGTAAAACTTGAAGACTCTGCTACCCCCTTCAAAGAGACAGTGTTAAGCACCATTATTAGAGAAAGACTGTCATCTTTGAGTAAAAGGATAAGTATATTAAAAATAAACTAAAAATAATTTACTTAGTAGAGCAAGAAAAAATGAAGTCAAGGTTTGAAAAAAAAATTAGTGGTGGGAAAACTGTATCTGACCCATGTAGTTCTAACACTTGTAATTCTCCAAGATGAAGTGGCACTGTAAAAAAAGGATTCTTACAGTGCCTTTTTAGACACTTACAAAGAAAGGTAATCCTGAAGTATCATTTATTTTCTTTTTGAGGAAAACACAAGTAATAAAAATATTGCCCTGGTGGTGGGAAATATATGAATGAAATTTCTATAGTATATTTCAAAATTCCTTGAGCTTTCTATCAGTTCTGACCAGCTGTACTGCCATGCCCACTGGAAGCTGGACTATAAAAAGGTCTCAGTACATGCTTATGCCTGCAGAACAAGATCCTGCTTTCTGCTCCCAGCATCCCTGATTTTCAGATCTATTGCACATAACACCTCCGTGGTTCTGCTGACGTCTTTGCCTGAACTTTGTCAAGTGTTTTTTATACACTTTGTTATAGCTGAACACAATAGAGGTTTGTGTTGATTTAGAATTAAGTGTACAACTAACCGGTCTCTACAATAAGATAAATGGTGTTTCTTTCTGTGTAAAGATAAATTGCTATCATCAATTCCTGATTCTTTGTGTTGTGTAATACATCAGCCTGAATACTCAGTTACACAAAATAGAGCAAGCAATCATGTCCACTTCCCTGTTTTCCTACTTTCCTTTTTTTTTTCAATGAAAAATGTGGTAAGTGAATTAGACTTTTTAAAACTTGATCATTTTAGAGTATTCACTAGGCAGATTCTGTGCTATTTGAGAATGAACGGGACAAGTATATTGACAGCAACCCATTTTGCTAGACTGGTCTTAGTGAAAATTTCTCTGCTAATTATTCTGATTCAGAGCTATGAGTTCACCTCTTCTGCCCAGAAATCGATAGAGTGTTATGGTCTGTTGGTTTTGCCTCATCATAGAAAATCTTCTCTGAAGATAGAAGCTGTATATCTTTCTGCATAGTCACTATTTGGAACAGCAGCTTTGCTCAAAATCCTACATATGATCCAATGCTTTGGGACTGCTGATAATACCTAATGAATTACCTCATGCAAACAAGTAAGAACTTTGAAAAACTACTAGTTTAATTCCAAACATTTTATCCTAGAAAATTACTGTGCCCTTGCATCATTTTTATGTCTTTGACAAAGCAGTGCTTCAAGTTTAGCACTTATTTCCTTTGTCAACTGATGAGCGGTACATTTGAGTTTATATAAACTTGTATAAATCAAATCAAGTAAAAGTAGTGTGCAATCCATGAGCACTATTCCCTTTTCTCCTTGTGACATATTTGCTGCACCCTGACTTTTTATACTATGTGAAATATGAAGCAGATATGCAACAAACGGTGACTTTCAGTATCACTTGAAGCAGAGGCTATGGAGTGACAGATACGGAGCTTGCACTCCTTGATCTAAAAGTCTCAATAACTTGTAATGCACTGCTTCTTTTCATATGCCTCTCTCTTTGTTATACCATTGATATCAAGGAATTTCCATTGGAAAAGACAATAATTTATCTTCTCTCCAATTTTTCTGCTATGTGATCAAATATGATTTTCTCTAAGTAATACATGTCTTGCTTTAAAAATATGCATCTCTCTCTGTGTGTTGCCATTGATTTCGAAAGAGATAAGGCTTTTTATTGAATCTACCACAGACTTGGGACTTCTGATCTATAACATGCACACCCTTGAGTTCACAAAGGGTCAAATTCACTCCTGTGCAGAGGGTTAGCACAAATCTTATCACTGTGTAAGTGCTTCATAAATCTTGAAAATTGGAATTTTCTCTTTATGGAGATAAAATTTACCTAACTCAAAATACACCTTGTTGTGAATATAGATGTTTGGAAAGGTCTTTGAACTTTGGTTATAGTTAAGAATTTGAGAACAATGCAGATATGAATATCAAAATCCAGTCTTTATCAATCAGTGATCACAATGCAGATTTATTGATGAAGTTCAAAGGACATAGGTGTGTCTTACTAGACCATACATGAGATGTTCCTGAATGCCTAGTGCTGATTTGCCATTGCTTTGTGCATAGTCAGTGTGAGTCACTTCATGATTTTAGGTATGAAAAATATACTATAGTATGCCTAGGAATATTTTCTTTGTGCCTAACATGGAAGCAGTTATTAATTAGTTAATGAGTCTGCAGGTTAATAAGGTATAAATAACACAAAAAAGCAGCTCCTATGGAGTTCTTTCCTAAAGGCGTAGAAAGCCATGTCTACTTTGGATTAATTTTATTTTCTCCTTGTCAGCTTTTTTAATCTTAAAGGGCTGGAATTCAAGCTGTGTTTATGGATTATGACTGGTCACAATCTGTAAGGCTTGTATATCCCTGACAATGCAAACCTAATTGTGATCCTATGTTTCTAGAGAAACTGCTTGTGGAAGCAGGATTTGAAATTTGTTTTCTATTAGTATTAAGCTTGAGATTAAAATTTGCACTAATGAAATTCAGATGTGCAATTTTACTTAGAAGCCAAATATGGGAGGATCACCAAACTGACTGGAAAAAAAAAAAAACCAACACACCCTATAAAAATATTAGGCAAGTATTTACAGCAAATAATTAGATATTACTTACCTGGGTATAACAGACCATTTAGAAGCAAAAAGTATTGTTATAGATTATTGTACTCTTTGCTATTATATGAGGGGGTTTTTTGTTTGTTTAGTTTGAGGCTGCATTGATTTATATTTGAGCGAATCTTGGATCATAGAACCACAGAATCACTAAGGTTGTAAAGAACCTTTTCGTATTATCTTTCCTAACCCCCCTACTCAACAGAGTCACCTAGAGCAGGTTACCAAGGATTATCCTCAGTCAGATTTTCAGTATCTCTAAGGATGGATTTCCCCAGCCTCTCTGGACACTACAGTATTTGATCACCCTTGCAGTAAAAAAGTGTTCTCTTGTATTAAGATGAAATTATATGTGTTTGAACTTGTGTCCATTGCCTCTCATCCTGTCACTAGGCACTGCTGAGAAGCATTCAGACTTAATATTCATTCCATGTACTGGTGTCTGAGGTTATTCCTGCCCAGATACAGGACTTGGCACTCCCCTGTGCTGAACTTAAAGAGATTCCTGTTGGCCTGTTTCTCCAATTTGTCCAGGTCCCTCTGAACAGCAACATAACCACATCATGTATCACTCATTCTTCTACTTTTCATGTCATCTGAAATCCCAGTGTGAGATTTAAAGAAGAGGTTAAATGGTAAGAGCACATTATTTGGCCTCTGAGATAGTCTGATTATGCTCTCCTGAACATCTTAGTTGAGGATATGTCAAGCTGTAGCCCTATATGTAGTACTGAAGTAGGCATAGCTGTTCAGCCAGTTTTCATTCACCTCAGCGACACCTAACCCGTTACTTCATTTGTCTATGTGTATGTTAAGGGAAAGAGTGTCAAAAGCCTTAATGAAGTCAAAGGAAACAATACCCATGATCTCCTGTCATCCACCAAGCTAGTTACCACACTGTGCTAGCCTATCATGCGAGTCATGCATGATTTCCCCTTTGTAAATCCACCTGACTGCTCCTGGTAACATTTCTGTCCCTCTTGTGTCTGAAAATGGTTTCCAGGATTATTTTCACAGGGATAGAGATGAAGATATCCAGCCCATAGGTCCTTGGATCCTTCTTGCCTTTCATGAAGACAGAGATGGCATTTTATTTTTTTTTCCCATTTCTCAGTAACCTCTTCCAGTCACCATAACCTTTGAAAGATAATCAAGCAACAACAGGCACCTCCCTCAGCTCTAATGGCTGTATCCCATCAGGTCCCACAGCCTTGTGTATGTCTAGTTTGTTTAAGTGTTAAGGGTAAGTCTTTCTTGCTCCAGAAATATGTCTTTTGAGCAGCACACAGATATTAGTACTAAGCCCTCTAATGTAATTGGGATTTCTTTTCCCATCACAGCAACTTTAGAAGGTGCTGAACATCCAAAATTCCTCTGGGTGTTTCTTAGCATCTCAATTCTCAACACCATTTTGTTGGCTCTGCCTCTCCAGAACTGCTCATGAATTTCATGTATAAACTTGAAAAATTAGTCTTGTGGATATGACATACATTTTGTTTGTTATTTTAGGGCACTTTATACTTGAGCTGATCTTCAAGGTCAGTGTTCTTGCCTTTATGTTAGAATAAACAAATCTTTATCCTTCTTTGACCAGGACATCACATCTTGAAAGTATGTGTGACAGAGCTGCAGTTTGTAAACTGTTTCAACAGTTGGTTCTCACAGCCAATAGGAAAGCAGCGTAGTGTTGTTCCCTGCCTGGATTTATGTCTGTGCCTTCATCATTTCTGTAATTCTTTATTGCAGCAATGTCCTGGGAAAGTTTTTATCTGACATGGGTAGGTGATAACAGTGTTCACACCAGTGTGAAAACATGGTAATGTTAATGTACAATTAGCAGGGTTTGCAAGCTGCTGATATCCCTCCACCACGTTTGTGATCTTTATGAAGAAACTTCACACTGAAGGATATTCTTAAACTATTCCAAAATTTCCATGCTGAGCCTTTAACAGAAAGAACTAGGGACAGTTATTCAGGCATCTTGCGTAAGTCTCAATGTCTTTATATTGGAGGGGTTTTCTGATCTCTCTTATCTCACTTTTCAGTTGGCCCATTATGATTATCTGGATTTTTCTGTTTGTATCGTCCCCATGGACCAAAAATGTAGGCTAGTAGGTTCAGTAACCAGAACTTGTGGTGGTGGGAAATGCAAAATTTTAGAAATTCCAAAAATTACAAGAAGTGTGAAAATGTTAACATTTCATTGTGAGTCATTGTTTCAACATAGTATTTTATGTAATATAATATTATTTAAAATTGCAATGGGACTAAAGGAACCAAAATTCTGAAGTTCAAACTATGTGCTTTCATTAGAAAAGCTGAAATATGATACCAAATCATAAAAATGTAATGTTTCATTTCTATTTTTTTTTTCAGGTGAAAATACATTCTCATTGGCATATTAATTTTAGTAATTTTTCCCTGGGGAACCGATCCTTTTTTTTTTTTTAAATCATTATTGCTTTATCAGTAGCAGCAGCAGCATTTGCACAGATACATTTTTGTGTGTGTGTTCCTATTGGTGAGCAAAGAAAGATAGGAAAAATTCTTTATATTAACAGGGAGTTCATCCTAACTCCCTAGTCTGTTCTTGTCTGCTTCTCTCAGCCATTTGAAAAAATTCTAGATATTTTAACAGAAGGTCATTTCTGTGGGAGACTCTGCTGGGAAGAGCTGACATTCTAAACAGAAAAGAGGAGTTATGATAAACACATTGGAGTTATTAAAAGTGCCATCTTTTAATAAGGAGCTTTGCCAGAGGTAGCAGTGAGTGAGAGGCAATAAAATCTGAACAATTCAATGTTTATTTCTTTGTGATGGCTTACATCTTACACCTATAGTGTTATACCTCTATATTGAATAAAGCTATTGTCTCATCCATAATTTCTTTACCATTTAGGATCATTTATTTCATTATTAAGACACCCTACGTGATATAGTACTTTATTTTTATTTATTCCACACACACCCCCAGTATTCCTGGTCCTGGCCTGACAAAAGTAATTAATGAAATGCTGGCCCCTACTTCACATTGCAAATAGGTTTACTACTCTACTTCAGAAAGCTACCATTGTAGTGAAGCAATGAGAACTTCCATCTATTATTTGTAAACTGCAGGAGGCTAAATAATCTATTGGGTTATAAACAGCATGCACACACACACAGAAATTCACAAAGACTGCAAAAGAATTCATGCTTTGTCTGGAATAAAATGAAGTCCCAGAGGTAATTTCTGTACTGTGTGGGAAATAATGTCTCCTGCAGGAAATTTATAGCCATGATTGTTTAAAAGAAATGAAAAATATAGTGTTAAATGTTTTTACAAAAACATTCAATTGTTTCATATTTTTCAGCTGACTCCTACCACTGCCAGTTTATAGAAGTTATAAATCCTGGACAAAGTTTTAGGTCATTTCATAGGAACTAGTTTGGCTAATGCCAATATACTATTTTGGTCACATTATAAAATGATTTATTGAATATGCATTTAATTTTAATTTAAATTAATTGCTGGCCTACACTGAAAATAATAAAGTTTATACCAGAATTCAGCCATTTGAGAATAACATTAGAAGATACTAGAAATAATACTTTATTTCTGTTTATAAATGACAATCAGAATTGTTCAAGAAATAACAGATAATTTGTCTTGAGAAGGTTCTTTTCCACCCTTATTTAGATGTAACTGCATGCTGTAGGTGTGATGACAATACAGGCAAAAGCATGTCAGTACAAATCCTGAGGCATCCCTTCAGTTCTGGTCCTGGGCTGATGACCCAGCTGTGGTTGGGCAGAAGGTGTGGAGGTGACATGATAATAGTTATCTGATCCCTTAAATGCTGTTTTCTATAGAAACTGACATTGACATTCTTAGCCTAATGAGTTTTCTCATATGTTATGACGAAATTACAATGCAGCTAAGCATCATCATCATCTGTACAGAAAAGGGGAAACTGAAATGAAACACAAGTTTATACTAATTTTCTTTAATCAGAACTGAGCACGGATTTTGTTTGTTGAGGTTTTTTTCTGCAAAGAGCCAAGTGTGTTTTCCCAAACTGACTGCTCTCAAAAAAAAAAAAAAAAATTAGAAATAGTCCATTCCAACATGCCTTTTCTTATCCTAGAGTCCTTAGTGCACTTTCAGGGTGGTGGATCAAACCCCATTCTCCTACCTTTACTGTCCTTTCCCTTTCCAATTGTCATTTCCTTCTGAGATATCTGACACATTTCTTTAGTGGTTTGGGTGATTATCAGCAGGTGCACAATTCCCCTTTTTCTTTAGCTTCTTTGTCAGTAAAAGGAGAAGAAATGCAGCTTGTCTGTTCCACAACAGCTGTGAGCCAAAGCTCATGCTTATAAAGCACATTAAGCTTGGTACATGCTAACGACAGATAAAGGTAGGTTTGTGATTGATTGTTATTTCTTTGGATTAATTGATAATAGGAATAATTCAAGGTGAAGATAAAATCGAACTGTTTGGACTTATGTAGATTTGAGAGACTGTATTATTTTTGTTCCCTGGCTCTTTCTGCTGAGGCGAACTTTTATCTCTAGGAAGAAAAAAACCCCAACCTGGCATTAACACTGAAAAAAACTCCAGTAATATGCAGAAGACAGAAAAAAAGAGAAAGTTCTACATGCCCTTTAGATCCTCTGCCCCATTCTCCTCTGGTCTGAATCCACTTTTCCTTTATATGAGATTGCCACTAAAGTATGAAAAGCTCAAGACACTTATGGTCTTGCAGTCACCATTTAAGGGATGCTGGGAGCCAGAGAGAAGCAATAAATTGCTTCTTTAGCGATGAGCCAAAGCGATCATTCACTTCATGGGTTTTGGTCCAGGCCAAGGGGCTTATATTAACTCTCTACTTGCAGAGATTCTTCACAGTATCTTTTTTATTGCATTTAAATCCCATGCTGTTATGCAAGTACCTCACTGAGGCCCAGAGCGGTTTTTTTGTTGGGCTTTGAGGAGAACTGGGAAGTGTAGCTGGATGATGCAGACACAAACAGGTATTTCCCTGCAAAATATCTGTCCAGCAGCTATTCAACTTCTCTTATTTAGTTAAACTAATAATTTAAAGATAACCATCAGGCATTTTTCAGCAAACCCCTCACCGAAACAATTGCATGTTTCATAGTTTCCAAAAGCTTCCACAAAAGTCAGCAGATTTATGGTTTAAAGAAAAACACCCTATCACATTCAACAGCTTGCAAAAATAAACTTCCTCCCAAATTTGTCGTTCTCTGATCGTGGTGTAAGTTTGTTTAAAGGGCAATTACTGAATAAGACCTTTGCAACTGCTAAGTTGAAAGTCACTTGTCTCAGTGAATTGTTCACACTGAGTATCTGCTCTGGTGCTCACAGCACTAAATGCAGCTCATTGCAAATAAGTTGTGTAAAAGCTGACCTTTAGCAAAGAGGAAATAATCTTCAGCCCTTGAAGACTTAGAAACTTCCATAGAAATTAATCATCACTTCTCCTGTAGCTCACTAGGCCTTTTGGGGTTGGACTGTACTTTTGGGACCTAGCCTTAACCTCACAGGGTCACAGTTCTTCCCACGCACCACTCTTGCTCTTGAGAAAAGTAACTGAGCAGTTCTGGAAAAGGAGCAGATTTATTTTCTTCTCCAGGTACCCAATCCAGTCACCCAGAGGGAAGTATCTCTTTTTATTTGATGGGTGAAAATGATGGGTCTCAGCATGAGATCCAAAGCAGTACCTGGTTAAAACTAGCGTGTAAAGTTGATAAGGTCTTTCTTGTCTTCTGACTCTTGCTTATTAAAGAGAGATGTGCTTCATTCTTTGCATAAATAATCTTCCTTTGACTAAGGTGTGTATTTTTCAGTTATGGCCCCAATGTTTCCCTGCCCCTCAGGCACCTGAGTCCACTTCAATTAAAAGATGGCAGCAATCTTTGAACTTGCTTATATGGACTTGGACAAAAATAACAGTGTAAACAAAAAAAAATTTCGGTTGCTCAGCAAATCATAGCCCTTAGAACGCTGCATACTACTTGGGACTATAACCACAGTAAAATCAGGAAGTTAGGAGATCTCTCAGAAAACATAACTGGACTCTATTGACTCGATTTCACTGATTGTCTGAGGTGCCTTTAAACATTTAGTTATGTAATAAATGTGGTTAGGAAGTATTCATTTAAATGGTTTATATGTGTGTTGGAAAGTGGTGCTTCATCAGAACCACAGCTCTTTTTTTTTTCTTTCTTTTTTTTTTTTCTCTCTCCTTTCCCCTGAAATAACCCAGCTTCAATAAAACTTCCAACAGCACAGATTCTTTGAGTCCAAGGCAGAATTTGGTGGGAGCGGAACTGGGTCTGGTAGCTAGGGATGTCTGTCCTAGAAAACTTGCTGGCCCAGAGGCTACAGTCATTGAGTAAGATGTGTTAACTTGTACTGATATTCTTGACTTGATCAAGCAAAAATGTCCTGACTACCAGCATGCTAGCTAGGCTGTTAGAAGTATTAATTTCTCTCTTGCTTTTCTGATGTAAACAGAAACAAATGAATGTCCATGGCCCATAACTATAATTTAACTTGAAATGAAGTCAATGTGTAGCAATAAGAATAATAATGAAATGGAACAGCTTTCCATAGGAATAGCAAAAATGCTAATCCTAATTTAACTAGCATAGGACTTCATGAACTTCTGTTTGTGAAAGGGATTATGTATGCATTTGCCTATAACTGCAGAGAGAGATTGAGATATGCCAGCAGGCCCATTCCAAACTTGTATTTTTAAGTGTCCTAAATTCTTATCTTCATCTTGCTGCCATACGGAGACAGTTTTTGAATTTAAGGTGAGATGGAATAACAAAACCGGTCCATTCATAGGTCTATTGTATAAAGAGTTGTAAATGCAGGCCTTAAGCAAGCATTGAATTAGTTGCAGTTGAATTCTGAGAATAGGACAGAGAAAGTATGGGTTCACTAACAACCTTGTTTTCTTAGGACTCTAACTTTCCTCAGTTACTTCTTGGTTTTGAGTTGGCTATCAATAGTACTTGGAACACATAGTTCGTTTTGGATTATTTGTACTTTTGAAGAGGGGTGGGGTAGGGGAGGGGGTAGGTGTTCCTAAATAGAAAAGTAGCTAAGTCCTAATTTCTAACTTTTGTTCATTTTCATGCTGTTGCATTCATAGTTATACTTGCATTTCTCAGAGCCCAGGTACAGGAAAAATATGACGAAGAGCTGATGTGAGAAATTATCAACATAAGTATCCTAAAGTACTTAGAACATTTAATTAGCAGAATTCCTCAGCTTCTCTTTTCTGTGTATTTCTGGTTTGAAAAACAAAAATTTTAAGAGGAATGCGTCATGTTTTCGTCAAGAAAAGATGTGAAAACCTTGGAAGGCATGATTACAAGTACAGTAAGGCACACTCTATTCTCTTTTTGTTCCTTCCAAATGACAAACAGAATCAAGAACATACAATTTATATATTGTGCAATTTAGGAAACAAAACTAGGTTTTGTTAAAAAGATAAAACCTGTCTTTGAAAAAGTTATGGCAGTGTGGGTCCCAGTGAATGTGATTGTCATCACTAGGCCATAACTGACTTTAAAATTACATTTCAGATCTATCAATTTTAGGCTTCTAAGAGAACATTAATTAATTTAAATTTTAAAAGAATAATACAAAATGACAGTCAGTTGGTTCTGTATTCTGAAAAAGCAAAAATATCCTGAGAAAAGAGTTGTGAGAATTAGGTAGATTATTCTGATTTATTATACAGAGTACTTGTTTCCAAACTAGCACAGGAAGATGTAAAGATTTACAATTAATTAGTCTAAAATAGTTACAGGTACACCTCATTTGCTAAGTGGTTTGTTCTCCACATTTTATAAGACTAAACAGTTTAGCACCTAAAATGCTAACAGAATGAAATGTTATCTGATAAGATGTACCAACAAACATTTATAGAAGTGGGTGCTGGATAGGTGAATTGAGGTCTTTAACAAAATTAACTATTAATGAGCTCTCATTTTTCCTTTCACTTTTGAACAGATGGTGATATTATTCTGACAGGACACAAAAGACTCCAGTCTCATCGTACATGATTTATGAGAGGTCAGTTCCAGTAAGGTGTCCTACTTGTATCATTTTCAGGTGACAGAAGGAAAACGTAAGATTTTACCAAGTCTTAATTTAACTTGTCTATGTCCAAATAAAATATCCAATGCTATGTTATTCATCCCTCCCTCCTTCACAGTGCTCTTGCACTAAAGTCCTGAGACAATTCTAAATCTTGGAAGTTTGATTTTGATGGCAATTTTTCTAAGTTCTCTAATTACTCTTCTCCAGTTCCAAAATACAGAGGCTATGAACTGACTTCGCTATTCCTAACTTAGGCTGTACAAAAGTTAGGCTTCAGTCTGACCTGGTTGTCCATGCTTTCAATTTTGTCAAGAAACCAGAAAGAAGAAAATCCAACCAAACAACATCCCTCCACCCCCCCCCCCCCCAAAAATATACTCCACAAACAAAAAACCACAACCACAAGTATCAGAGGGCAATTTGCCCTTACTACTTTAGAGATGGGCTCAATTTTTCCATATCTCTCTATCAGTCACACAACAAGCCTAGATTAGTTGCAGAGCTTCATGTTGCAGAGGTGTGTTCCTCCCAAACTTGCCCTGCTGCTAGCTGAAATCCAAGAGAGACCTTCTGGTAGTGCAGAGCTAGCATAGGCTTTATGTTTACCTGAGAAGTCCAGCTCTGGAAAACCTGTGATAAGATTAAGTCACTCTGAATATCATTCTTTTCTCATCGTTGCCATTTTTCCTAACCATCACCTAGGTTTTGTTCAAGCTGTAGTCTTTTGCCTTTTAGGAGAAATATAATCACGGGTGCAGAATTGCAGCTTTCAGAGCACTGTTTCTCTATTATTCCCAACATTAAAATGGACATTGGCTTTAATGACAGCAGTCTGACCAGCATGGCTTCACGTCCTATATAAAGGTATGGGTGCATTAATAACCTTGTTTCCTTAGGACTCTAATCTTCCTCAGTTACTTCTGGGATTTAATTGAGTTAATATCTATTTCAGTAGCACTTGAAACAGGTAGAGAAAAGGGGAAGCATCTCTAAACAGAGAAGGCGGTTTACACAGTCACACAACAAAGAGTGGTGACACTCAGAACTGAGAAGAAGAAAAAAGGCACTATAACCACACATTAATATGTGGTGGCATTAATCTTACTGCAGAATTTACTAATAAGAGACAAGGCAGAAAAATTTAATCAGTTTGTTTTGGATAGCTGTTTATTTTACTTTACTTTTTGTTGAATGTTGCAGAGTCCATCATGCTGAGATGAGGAAAGGGGTGTGTTTGAGAGAAAGGGCCATCAAGAGAGGATCATCGAGACACCACATCTGGGGCTGGAAGATCTGTGCTTAATTTTTACCTCTGACAAACTTTCTTCATTCAGTTTTAGCTATTCATTTTTCCTTGGATTGTTTCTGCCCTTAGCAAATGACTCTACTCTAGAACAGAGGTGTTGAAAGACTTTATTAATCTCTGCGGGATGCTCAGACATGGCACACTGAGCACCTGGATAAATGGCTGACAGCGAAGGTGGAGAAACTTATTAAATGCTTTCTTTTGGCTCAGGTTTTTGGTTTCTGGTTTGTTTCGTGTTTGGTTGTTTTGGGTTTTTTTTCTTGCTTTGTGGCCTGTTGTGTAGGAGATACGTATTTTAACTATTAAGTATTTGACTGTAAAATACAGGTTCATCTATGAAAGAGCCATGATATAACTAAATGACAAAGAGAAGCTTTGCTCTCCTGCTATATTACCTTTCTTTACATGTAAAAATAGTGTTGGATACCTGAAGATTTTTTACAATATTACAGAGGCAAAATACAAAGGAAAATGAAGAATTCTGTCAAGAGTACCTTTCTGGGATATGAGCTAGGGAGTCTGCTTTGGCAGGGGGGTTGGACCCGATGATCTCTCGAGGTCCCTTCCAACCCCTACGATTCTGTGATTCTGTGATCTTTCTCCCAGATAAAATTAATAGTGCAGTATAGTAACACATGAATTTCCTCATAATGTGGCCGAGCCAGCTTCTGATTGCCCACTTACTAAGATTTGCATTGAACTAGAACTGATCCTAGTATCATTTTCATTTCAAGGAAATTTATTGTGCACATTTCTTGACTGAATTCCTACTGTGTTTTTGTGTTTCTGTCATATGCTAGCATCTGATCTGCTTAATTAAATACCTTGTAGGTGCCACTGTTCTCCAGAAAAAAAAAAAAAAAAATCCCTGAACTTCAGGGCAATACATAATCATGCTTCTGACACATTGAGATTTTTTAAAAGTAAGTGGTAACAAAACTAAAGAAACCAAAAATAGCTGCAGTGCCTAGAAATTCTCACTATTGCTACAATATAGAAAAACTGAAACCCCATTTTTCCACTAAATACTAACACCAGCAACATAGTTACTGTTACTCTTAAATGTTGACAATGTGGATTCAGAGGTAAGTGATAGATAAGTTTCAACCATTTGAGCTTTTGCCATTTCATTCTCCCACCTGTAACCTGGAGATTTATGACAGCATAAACTTATTAATGCTAACAATCTTATTTTCATTTGGAAGCCTGACTGACAGTAAACATCAAAAGAACAGCTTGTCACAGATTTGCTAGAGTAAAACATTTATTGTGTTGATTGATGGCATTTATCACTTGGGAACCTTGCAGGTCTCTACAGAAATTGGGTTGCTGAGGACTTAAAATCTCTCTTGTTTTTCCTCTCCCTCTCTCTCTTCTTTTTTTTTTTTTGATGCATCTTTTGTTGGTGTGAATTTGAGTAAGGTCTTCATCATTTATATTAATTAGAAGTGTGTTTTTAAATCTAGGTCTACACCTCCTCTAAAACAAAGAGTCTTTACAAAGTTGACTGAAGTTGGCTGATGTTAGTGAATATGCCTCACATGCTATGGAACCTGTCCAAAGTTCATTAAAGTCAACTGCAATCTTTCCACTAACTTCTGCATATTTTGCCTCACATCCCTGAGGAAAAATACTGCTACTGTGAGTCACACAAATATATTTTGCCCCACAGTTAATTAAAATGCATTGAATTCCTGAGACTACTCATAAGTTCAAAATGGTAATCAATATGTGAGTGAGGAGTCTGCAATGAATGTTGTCGTTACCACTACATAGTCCACAGTCTACATTTATCCTTTCACTCTTGTGTTATTTTATGATCAGGAAGTAACAGTTTTATTTTGGGAGTATCCTGACTACTTGTGTTTGTGCAGTGTACATTTTTATAATGTTTATGCACCTATGGAATTTGTGATATTTAGTTGAAGATGAAACATTACATCTCTTTAAACTTAAAGCAGTTTTAGTGCAGAAATCCTATGATATTGCAAAAATGTATAAAATTTAAGGTACTAGAAAAACAAACATAGCATTGAATTAAGTTTTCTGAGCTTCAAAAATATTCAGTCCTTTGGATACTACGATAATAATTTAAATATTTGTTTTTTAATGTAATTTTTTTTAAAAAAAGTTCTTTTTACATTAAGCTTAATCATCTTGGCAAGAAGTAGTTTTGGACTTGACAGGCCATGGATTTTATGTTCCATTTATGTGTAGGATTTCTAGGTGCCAGACCCTTCTCTTACAGAAAGTTTCTTCTCCTTGGTGCTAGTAATACAAGTACCCACCTACTTCTAAACCTCTTCAGTGTTTTTACTGTCTAATTGTGGTGTTCATACACAGTTAAATGCAACACTAGCTGTGAAAAAAATCAGCGGGCAATGCCACCCACACTCCTAACATTGTCCCAAGTGAAGTGTATCTTATGTTTCCACAGACTGCTCCAGAAAGGCCTCTTAGACCCAATTATCCTGCTTCTCATGTGCTCCAAGTCACTGTCATCAAACTGACTCCTGTGGCACTCCTACCCCGTACACATACTCTGCAGTCAAGGTGACTCCAGCATACAACAGCGTTCCTAAGCTTACATGAGTCTAGGACTAGTATGATTTGTACTCCAGTGTGGGTGGTAGAAGTCTCTGGGAGTACTTGAACAACTCTGGAGTCCACTCGTGTTTGCTAGCATGCCTGCTGCATTGACACTTTCTGGCCATTGTGTAGACCTGCTTGCCAGAACATGCCATCCAATGAATGTTAGCACAGCATCCAGCATCCAATAATAGTAGTCTATGATGTTCAACTGCAGGTCCATTTCTGGCTATAAACAATTTGCTGCAAAACCCAAAAAGCACCAACTGTTCTCAGAACTTTTTTTTCCGCAAACTCATCCTTCTTTAATCTTCCTAGGATTTTTCTCAGTTTGTTTTTTAGGAGTTTATTTGGTTTATGGTTACATTAATTTTCCAAGAACTTTTGCTAGTAGCATGATTTGCCTGTGTTTTTCCAACAGGAAATGAGATCAAGAATGGTGCATGATGCCAATTTTCAAAATTTTATTAACAGTAGAGAAATGTTTCTTGGAGAAAAGTTGAGTTTTACCACCTGTGTTCTCAGTCCTGAAGACAGCTTTCTGTGAGGACTTGGGCAAATTTCTTCACACCATTCCACCTCACTTTTCTTCTGCACAAAATATGGATAATAATGCTTTATCCAGCCTAGAAAAATGCTGAAAATACAGAGACTCTGATGATAGGAATGAAAGCTGTTCTATCTGAGCCAAATTTTTGAGCC
Source organism: Porphyrio hochstetteri (assembly GCA_020800305.1). Taxonomy (NCBI): domain Eukaryota; kingdom Metazoa; phylum Chordata; class Aves; order Gruiformes; family Rallidae; genus Porphyrio; species Porphyrio hochstetteri. The sequence continues at coordinate 80,384,702 of CM036905.1, read as the reverse complement.
TTGTTGAGGTTTTTATAAAGTAGTTTTTGATGTTGTGTTCATGATTCTCAAGAGTTTAAAAGCAAATCTAAAAAGAATAAAGCCAAATGGAATTTGAGAGATTCCGTCACTCACTTTTCACTTGAACAAGATGTAAACTGTCAGCCAGAATTTGCTTACGTGCATGCTGAGCAAAAAGTATTAGGCCATTATTGCTGGAGTCCCTAGAGGGGTAAAGCATTTTTTATTGTAGTTTGTGAGAGTGTCCTCTCTGGCATCCACTGGATTGGATGGGTTGGATTGAGTTGTACAAGAAGAGAAGAAAAAAGGCAACCAAAACCCAAACTGAAATACCACATTACTCAATGGAAATTTGCTTCCAAATGTTTTCAGGGTTACCCTTGCTACAGAACAGCAGTTGCTTCTTCCAGCTGGATAGTACAAAATGTCTCCTTGTACCAAGATAATGCTAGAAAAAAAATCTTATTTCTTTACTAAAGTATGTTAGTGTGGTTTGGGTTTTTTAAAAATCTTAATTTACACTTATCCTTATTAGAATTAATACTCATCTCCTGATACAGGTAAAAGAACAGAGTTATGTCCTGTCTCCTGAAGTTTGTTCCTTGAGTCATTCAAAATTTCAGGGAAAATGCAAGGATGTTTATCATCCAATACAGCTATGGCATTGTTTGAAACTTTGCAAGTGGGAAGAGATGGACATCACAGTGATATGATAGGTTTGTTAGCAAACTCCTCAACAGCAGTATACTGGCTTTGTTAAGATAAACTAAAGCAGATATTAATTGGAGCCACCTGTATCCTTGACAAAATAAAAGAAAGAAAAAAATGTGTTAAGAGGAGAGAGACTCAATGAGAAGATTGGATCTGAAATGTGTATGATATGTTGCTGACAGGCCTGAGCGCAAGCACTGGAACCTGAAATATAATTCAAAACAGCTTTAACTGAGGTTCTGAAATTGAAGACTATAAAGCATATCATGTAGTATGACAAACAACCTGATAGCTGTCTGATGGTTTGGCACTAAGCCATCCAAGTATTAATTTTAGAGCAGATGGTGAGGGTGTTATGATTCTTAATCTGCTATAAGTAATATTTAAGAACATTGCAATAGACTAAATCTTAAAAATAGTGTTAAAGTGATAGTTTTTCTTCCTCACACCATCATCAACAGGAAAAATATAAATGCAAGTGCAGGCCTTTTCTTCCACTACTGATCAGAGAGCTTTCCTTCTCTCTCCTGGATTGACACACAAAATGTCTTTTTAGAACTGGTTATTTTTGATTGCATTTTCTGCATATAAAAGTTTCTTCTGTAAAATGTGTGTTTGCATTCCAAGTTTATTATACTCCTGTCGCTGTTCTTAGTGGTCCTGTAATGTTTAAAGGGTGAAAAGAAGAGGGAACTTGTTTTCAGTACAATATTCTTTGTGTCATTTGACACTGAATTATGGAAGACTGATTTGGGTGTGAAAGTTGTGCATGACAGGCCTGAGATAACATGCTGCTATTATATCCACAGGGAGGAAGCAGTGAGAAAATCCTTGGAGCTCCGTATAAACACAATCAGGATTTTGGTGGCAGTATAGGAAATTCACATTTGCTCTCCAGAAGTAATTTCTTTCTCCTGTAAGTTTTGGAAATAAGCCATGCAGGTAGTAATATTTTTTTCCATACCAATGGATCCCAAAACACCTTATAAAAGCATACATAAGTAGTAAAACAAATACGCCTCTGTATGGGTTGCAGCACAAGCCACACAGATAACCAGCGCAAAGCAAACGTACAAGATTTTTTTTTTTGTCTCTCCACCCTTTCTTTTTTCCCTTACTAAAACAACCTCATTATCAATGTACCACAGACATAACCAGAATAGTTAAGGTTTGCCAATTAAATAGTTAAGGTTTGCCAATTAAATATGCTAACAAGTTAATCAGGTAACATCAAATTTGCCATTCTGGGTTGTACGCACTGGCATAATTGGTGGAATTACAGCAGTGTAACAGAGAAATTAATTGAGCTCTTTTTTAGAGAACAGGTTTTTTTGGGGTGGTTGTTGTTGGGTTTTTTTTTAGCAAGTTTCACTTTTTTAAAGCTGAATAAGACATTTGTGAATTATGAACTATAGAATTAAAAATTGTGGATCTACATGGCTAGTACTGTAACGGGCTACTTCTGCCGTTAAGTTAGAAAGAATCTCCTTGAAAAAACACATTTAAGTCTGACTAATATTTTATAGGAAGCAGAGACTGTGCCATAGGGGGTTTTATATGGAAAAGAACCTATTAAGCACCTCATGATGTCGGGGTAATTCCAAATTACGTGAACAGAATTTTCTTGATTTACTGGTAATGTTATTTTTCAGTGCTACAACTAGTGGCCACCGGCATGCCTTAGAACAATGTTCAAGTAGTCCCACCCTGGTAATTTTCTAGCCTGGTTTTGGATGCAGTCACTTGGAATTCCACATCTAGTAAAAAAAGCAATAACAACATGTCTGTTCCTTCTTCATAGTTCAACTGTATTGTCTTTCTGGAAAATATACTCATGTAACTCAATGCTATATTAAAGGAAAATGGCCAACATAATCAACTTTTTAATCTGAATCATATCTCCTTTTAAGAATCCACTAAAAAACAGTACATGTTAATTCATTTTGGTCTCCATGACGCACGCAAGATAGGGCAGAGTTGACCAGCTGCAGTTAACCTACTGCTAAGCTCAGCCAATAGATTGCTCCATACTCCAAGCAGATGTTTCTCTTTTAGGCTAATGGAACTCTTCTAGACCATATCCCTTCCCAAGAGAAAACACCAGCACAGTTGGAAGCTGGAAAGACTCATCTCAGTAACAGCAGCAAGGTGCCAGCAGCATCATCATCATTTTATTACTAAAAATCCATGAACAGCACAGTAATTACATTTTCGTTTAGCTTTAAAAAAGACCCACAATCAACAAAAACCACCACAAAACAAAACCTCAAAAAACACCAACACATGAAACCAGCAGCAAAACCCACCATTTTTCTTCTCTGCACAGCCCTTTTAGAGGTAGCATTTCTTTTTCCAATAGCAATTGACTTCTGGGTGAGAGAAGAGGAAATAAACCTCTTGCTGTTGGCAGTACTGTTGCTGTGTGCCAGTCACAAAATGGGAGAGAAAACTACATTTATGTAAATACTCAATGTTAAAATTCACACATATCACAGATTATAATTTATATACTGTAGCTGTGTCCTAGGCTAAACCAAGGAGAACTTTATTATACTTCAAGAGCATAGATTGGATTTGATCTGAATCTTATACCAGAAGTAGCTCTGTCAATGTCAGTGAATTCATACTTGTATTGTGTCACGGAAAGAAAAGAGTAGTGCTCATTATATTTGCTCTAGAGGATGAATGACAATGAACAGACCTAGGCTTCTATATTAGACTTTGAATAAGAATTGTTTCCAATTCCTGGAAACCTTCTCTTTTCTCTTGGGACTTGTACATCCGTTTTTGTCCAGTCAATGGTACTGAGTTACTTACAAAATGGTAATTAATGCCAGGGTTTTATATTTTATGTAAATGTGACCTGAACCAAGTTTGGAGAGCGAGGTTCCATAGAGAGGACATAAAGGACAGGGGAAATTTGGGAACAGTTTGTCTTGTTTCATTGCTATTTTCCAGAAGCTGTGGCAAAGGATTGAATCGCTTCTCGTGCTATGACTGTTAGAGGAAATTTTATAAAATTCTGCAAAGTCTTTGGAAAAGAAATCTCTCTCTTTTTAAAAATATTACAATATCTAAGGTAGTGGCATACAAACTCTACGTGGCTTCTACTATGCATACATCTTTACGTGGGGGAAGATGTTAAGAATTTTCTCCAACACCAAGAAGACAAGAGTGAGGAAAAATAAGATGTTAGAATAAGAACACTGAAAGTGTTTAGAGAAGGTAGAGCATCCAAGAAAACTTCACCACAAAATGAGAATTGCTGCTCCTTCCAACAGCCTGGAGTGGAAGTGTTGGGCAACTTGCTGCTTGCTCATTTTTGCTTGCCATACATGTTGGGTCATGGGGCAGGTAGTGCTTGTTAGAACTGACATATGTGGGTTCAACTAAGCAATGTGGACCACACTGTGACTTCAAGCACTATTTGTAAGCTACTTTGCCCTGGTGAAACATCTGCTATTGATATTGAAGGAAAGAGTGGGGAAATTACTAGTTTCCATTACAGTCCAGTTGAAAGGGAATGGCAAACAACACCATATCACACTTTTCATTGGCTATGTAGCAGTGTTGGCTTTTAATAACATCTTCTTAGGGTTATTTATATAGTCTATTTGCCATTACCCATATCAGTTCATGCCCTTTGTGTGCTTTAGATAACATTGTTGTGTTTCCTTTAACTTAACATTTAGTGTGCTGTGAACTTGCCAATAGTCAGAGTAGTTCTGGGCTGCCTCTGTCCAATCCCTTCTATAAGCTGTTTATTAAGCAACCATTCATTATTAAAAATTGTAAATTCAGCTTTCACACTGGAGGTCTCTGTAGCTACATTTGTACTACTTTACTACCCATGCTTCTTCTGGTTAGTTTTATATCTGGTTTTTAAATGCTGAGGAATCTTTCTAGAGTGAAAGAGAAGAACCCAGGCAAAGCTCAGCATCCTTTCCAATGGATTCTGGGATGCGGTGAAATGGCCAAATCTGAAATTCCCTAAAGCCCAATCTTTTTCAGTTATGGGATTTAGACTTGGCTTTCCCTAGAAAATTGGCTAACCACAAGAGCTGTAATCAAATCCAAATTTCTGCCTGCCATATGGCTCTTCAGCCAATTTTCATGCAGTATCCATGAAGATCCATTGAATACACTATTCAGAGCAGCCCTCTATGCTTCAGTAATACTACTAAATAGCTAGGATGGCTCATGAGACACAATCATCTGAATAAGGAAAAAAAACCTTTGTACAAAAATGCTCAAGATGCCAAACAAAGACTTGGCAAAAATGAATACGAATATTGATTGGATCGGTAGTGACTTACTGATGCTGATTGCTAATAACTAAAAAAGTAAGGATAAGAAAGAAAGGAGTCTTTCAGGCCTTACTTGCTGTACCTGCAGAAAGAGGTTCCTGATTAGATAGGTTGTAAACTATTACAGTTCTACCAGCCTACCTAAAAGTAAATATAAAAAGTATATGTAGCAAAGACAGAAAACAGCTCTTCTCATAGTACACCACAGCCTTTCTTCTTTTTTAACTCACTAATCATTTGGGAGTCCAGCCCCTGGTACAGGGTTAGTACAGTCTTTTAGGATTTGTGGGGATTAAGAGAGGTATTGTTTTGGGTTCTTTCCTTCTGCATCTCATAGGGCACATGAATCTGATGGCCAAGTCATAACTGTGAGACTGCAGGACTTTTACTTATGCTGACAGCAAGGGGCATGGCATTTTGTTTTTCTGTTTTTAATTTCTAATATTTAAAAAAACACATTCTCCATCCTAGACTTTAATTTGTGTTACAAAACAGAAGAAAAACAATCCTTGTCATCCTGAGAAATGCTTCCAAAAAATGAAATAAATTACTCTTTCCAGAACCTGTGCTGAGAAAGACTCAGAGCATATTCCCTCAGACAGAATATCTGAGGAGCTAGTTGTCTCTTTTTAGGACCAGAGAAGCCAGGTAGGGTGCTCCTGGGTAGTTAAAACCAAGAACAGGAGAAGCACCATTTGAGGTGCTCTGCCTCCTGATAGTGACCTGGACCCAAAAAGCAGCCAGTGCCATGTACCACAGGCAGATTGTGTTGTGCTGACTGCCCTTTAGTCATACAATAAACCTGCCTATTGCCTCTTGGTGTGCTGGAAAAAGCAACTGTGTGCAACACACCTTTGCACTGGCAATACCCGTCATCCATCTGAGACAATAGATGGGGCAGGTGGCATTGCATTAGGAGTGAACCTAGGAGAGCACAGGGATAGAAGATGGGTGACACAGTATTTTATAAATAAAATCAGGAGTGATTGCTGTCACAGCAGCTCAAATCTGGGCCAGAGAGCAATGTTGTTAGGAGTTGCAGATGGGTATTTGTGCCCAAGTGAGGGACTCCACTAGCACGTGTCATCAAACCGTGAAGTACAGCAGAGACGGAAGGCAGTATCAAGGGCCATGGAAAGAATGATTGACTTTGGACAAGCCTACCAGGCTAGCTAACAACAGTGTTTGTGCAACAGATGGCGTCTGAAAAGAGGGAAAATTTTACTTAATGTTTGTACAAACATACAGTTGATCCATAGATGTATTTTCCTAAATCAATGCTGTGATCCTTTCCCCTTAATAAAATTGTAGGTATACATGCTGAGCTTCTGAGCTCTGTTTGTACACTCAAGGAAAGGTGTTTAGTATTTCCTGTTGGCTGGGTGGGGGTTTGAACCAACAGTGCTGGTAATTTAAAAAAAAAAAAAGCATGTGTAAATCTGACTCTTTTTCCTGTCAAGTCCCCTTCCCTGGCATTCTTGCAGCCCTTCGCTGGTTACATCTATGTTCTTTCACTAAACAGGAAATCCTTGTCCCCATTCTGAAGGCTCTTCACAGTTCTTTCTTTCCCTGCCTCCTACCTCCTGTCCTCCATTTCTTTGGCTCTTCTACTCCACTCATTGCTCATTGTCTTCTTTTACAACAGTTTTGAAGTTTTATGTTTTCTTACACTTCTTGTGCTTCATCATCTATGTCTGCCAAAAGCCTGTCCTGTTCTGTATTTCCAGCATCACTTCTGTGAAATGACGATCCTGTTGCCCAGAACAGACCTCAGGTGCTTGATAGAGGATAAAACTTTGTGGTTTTATATATTGTTAAAAGAAAATAATTTTAAAATCAACTCAGTTTTCAGCTCTTCCATATTAATAAATGACACATTGCACAAAGGACTGGGACATGGTGTGGTTCTGCATGCTCTTGATTTCATTGAACTGGTCTGAATGTGAAGCTGAGAAATGCTCTAGGGCTTTGTGATAATGGAAGGCTGGAAGGGTATTTGTGGATTTCAGGACAGAGTTCAAATTTACTCACTTCTTAACCACTCCCATTTCCTACATCCATTCAGCAGATAAAGCCACTATCTAAATCAATAGCTGCTAGGCTAAAGATATTTCCTATCATAGTTCTAGAACAAAAACAATTTCATTTGTTTCAAATTGGAGTCATTCCCAGTTCTTAGTAGTAAAACAAATATATATACATACATGTCTCTATATATAAATATATATGCACTTGTACAGAAAAACACATACTGAAAGTTGCTCATGCAACGGAGTAACACTAGATGTATTATTTGAAAAATGGAGCTGGAATGATTACACTGTATTTATTAATTAATTTTAACATCAGCATAAAGCATTAACCTGTCTAGAGAATAATTAAAAATGAAGCTTTATGTCAACAAGGTAATATTTGACTTGTATAATAAATATACTGCTTTGTATTTTTATTTTCACTGTAGTTTATTTCAGTGCTACAGTTGGGATTTTAAGAGCAGTGGTCAGACCTAGTTTCAGTTGAGTGTTTCAGCAACTACCATTGCTGTTTTGCTCTTCAGCAGAGTTATCCTGGGTCTGACTGAGCTTGATGTCACTTTCTTGCTTTTCCCCTAGAAATCTCCCAGAAAAATTCTCCAGGTGTTGCATGCCTCTCCAGCATCACAGAAATTGCTATCATTTTTCATTCTACTTTGTCTTCAAGCCTTAGCTCTGTAGAAGGACTCCCAGCTCTACAGCCAGCATATTCCAACACAGAAATCCAGACTTTCTCTTCTCAGAGAATATGTAAAAAAAAAAAAAATCTTCCATTTCTGCATGCCATGGTCCTTTCTCCTGAGGCTATGAGTGTCTACTTTGCTCTTCATGGATTCCTATCACTGTTCTCTGGCTTCATAAAGCAAATACTATTTTTTTAAACTGCAGTTAGGAGCTTATAACTGACTCTTTGTTGTGCCAGTTAGACAAAGTCACTAACCTCTCCGTCTCTACCTGTCCCCTCTCCTGCTTCTTTCCAGTACTCTACCTGTGCAATTCAATATGCCTCACATTTTTTTCTCTCCTAGAAAAAGACATGCTTTTCAGAGTCACTCATGCCAATCTCCAGTTATCAAAACCTCACATGAAGTATACATTGCTTTTTATCCTATTTACTCTACTTGAAAGACTATTCCAGGAGTTCTTTTTTCCAACAGTTAGAACCAGATGATTTATAGTCTACATTTATTTGTAAGTGGTACATACACTCACACTTTAATTTGTCCTATAGCTTTAATAGCAAAGTATTTACAGACCTACCCCTTAAAATAACTTTATGCTAGCCTAAACAATTCAAGTTTTCACTGTTTTCTTTTAAAATAGACTTTCTATTTCCTTGTTTATTCTGAAGGACTTTATCTGTACCTGCTACAGTTTGAATTAATACTTAGTGAACATGAATGACCATACATGGAAATTATTACTATGCCTTGGTTTATTTATCTAATAAATTCCAACTTCCCTTCATCCATCTTCAACTAATTTAATTTTCTCCCACAACTACTATTTCCAGTCTTTCTCTGTCTCAGAATCTCTTTACAGAGCCATTCTGGCTTGACTAATTTCTAAATTTACATCCTAATTTCCTCTTTAGTCTCAATCCCTGTGTTGATCCCTTTGTTTCCATTTTCATTCCTCTCTACTTATATCAAGTTTAAGTCAGCAATCAGATCAGGTTCTGAGGTGCAACAAAGTGGTTGCCAAAGATCCAGACCTTTCAGGTGAGGTGAATAAAATCAAGTCAATTTCCAGCAATGCATTCATGTGCCCACACCTGGAAAAGATCTGATGTAGAGTGAGGTTTTAAGAAGCTGATTTGGTAAAATGAAACAAATCTCTTTTGAGTTTGTATTAACTGTGAATCTTTAAACTGCTGAATTTTCAAACCTGACCACATTTGGTGGCTTTTCAGAGGGTGAATAAAAGACCAGTGTTAATAGCTGCTCTATTTCAGTGTCAGAACTGCTGCTCCCAAGCATCAGAATGTTCCCCCTTTCTTGGAGAAAGGTAAATAAACTGTTCTTAAAAAGAATAAGTAGCGTCATTTTTTTCTGTTCTAGTTTTTAGCAATGATTGGATTGTTTTGGCTGAAGGCTTACAGCTTCCATTTAACTAAAATAAAAAGTCACTCTGAGACAGAGAGAAAGCCTGGAGACTCTCAATCTTAGTGTGGAATGTGTGTGTACCTACTATTTTGTTATGTAGCAATTATTGTATATTTAAATGCAAGAAATGTACTGAAACTTACTGGAAATCATGAAAGTGTGCTAGCTCTTGATGTGTTCTAGTTAAATTATCTACTTTTATAGGACATGCTAGATAGTAAAATGATACAATTCCTGAAACAATCTATTTAAAAAGAAACGAATAATCTCAGTAGAGGAAAAAGCCTAGATGAAAAAGAATTTCAGCTTCCATTATGGGGTTTGCCATGGTTTTCCTGTAAATCAGGACAGTAATTTAACCTTCTGGGGTTGTTTTTTTCTTTGCCTTATATTTAAACACTTTTCTCTATATAAACCTTTTTCCTCCTCTGTTTCTTACAATTGCTTCTAGAGAAAAGATTATTCTTCAAATGGGCCTGTAGTAACTTGCATACTTGCAGGTCCTTCTTTTTCACTTGGCTACTTTTAAAACTCTACTACTAGAGTTTCAAATACTGCTGACAGCTAGGTTTTTTCAAACCTATTCCAATCCCATATGATAGTGTGCTTGGCTTGGTTTTCGATTTAAAGCTGTCCTTTGTAAAGAAATATAATCCATTGTTTGGGAATCACAGAAGTGATACTATTTTGATTCTGGGCTCCTTCACTAGCCTCACTAGGGCAGGGTGTATTTTGTCCTTCCTCAGTGTCAGTGACTGTTATTAGTTTGTTCCTTGCTCCCAGATAATAGACAGATATTTGTCAATTCTGTGTAGCCTATATAAAGATTCAGATTGAGTTGATGTAATAATGTTTATTTCCATGACTCTGTGACATACATTCCTGGAATAGTCAATGGACTGTTGCCTCAAATGCCTGTGTGTTACTCATTGTGAGGTGTATGCTCCTGCTCAGTGTGTGCCAGGAGCTAATGGGCTGGATGAAAGGACTTTGTCGATCTGTTTCACCAGTCTTTATATATAAGTTTTTCAATACGCTTATATATAATTCATTCAGGTTCAAACAGATGCTGCAGGAATCTGAGGTCACACGAAACTTCTTTCTGTGGTCCTTCTCTAAGGATCTGCATGTTGGTTTAGCTGAACCAGAAAGTTACTAGTACATGTGTACATAATTAAATGCCTTTGATAAGCTGTTCTTTTATAGTAAACTGAAGTAAGTTACCTCTAGTAGTCTGGAGTGGGTTAGAAACCAGTAATAAGAGGGAAGGTGGTGAGTGGCATCATTTTCCATTTTGACTTGTTGAACCTGACAACTTGAACCTTTTGTTGTCTGTGTGCGCTTTTCTTTCTGATGAGACTTTTTACCAGGCAGCAGAGACTCACTTTGGGAAAAAACAAATCTCATGACTTGTTGAAACACTCTTGTTGACTGAGCAGCCACAATGTGATTTGATTTTTCAGTAGACGGGTGAATTTTCCATGGGCTTAGGGTCCTGTTTTAAAAAGAACCTTGCTCCAAAATCCTGAGCTTCAATGAAAACAACAAAAAAAGCGTTATGTTTATCTGAATGTTTCATCTGGGGTAATCCATGCATTTAAACTTTTCTTGCAAAAGAAATTTCCTCCTTCTCTCTCATTCCAAGACAAACTCAGGAACTACTGCATGAGGGTTTTCAAGAATTATGAAAACATTTGAAACTAAGGGGGGGCTTGCTTGGTTTATTGTAGTGCTTATAGTACTAGCCTGGAAGCTGGGATCTGTGGCTCTATTTCTATCTCTGTCCTGCTTCATGTGCTTTTTTAATACTTCTGTCCTTTGCTTTTTGTCTCATTTGTTGATCAAAATGGAATACATCACTGTGACAACATGTAAATGCATCTGCAGTTTTGGGTTATCAGTAAATTTCTTTTCCTTATTATCAAAAGGGACATCATAAAACTGTAGTGGGTTCAAAAAAAAAAAGGCACCAGGATGGTTGATAACACAGCATCTGCATGAAGAGTGACTGAGTAATTTAGAATTCTACACCCTGAAAAAGGCACAATTGCTAATAGCCCACAGGTTGTCAGTAGTATCAAGACAGTTAATAGACACAGGCTGTTTACCATCCCTTTCAATTGAGTGGAACTAATAGGAGACCAGCTCAAAACAAAATGGAGTGGCTCCTTAAGGCAATTGAGAGCAGACCTGTGGAACTTCTTGGAAAAGGATGCAGGTACAAGATATTTGAGTGTCAAGGGAAGTCTACATAAGTATTTAGAATACTTAAATTACATCAGGCTCAAGGTATAATCTGAGCTGAAACAGTTGGAGATAGGAAGATACTTAGTGAAAATGTCATATAGCCATTTCTTGTCCTTTCTTCAGCTACTTGTGACTACTGCTTGCCACAGGATCCAAGTTTAGATGAACCTTTACTCTGAACAAATGTGGCTATTCTTATATTGGCTTTATTTATTTTTTTCCTAGGTCCAGTATTAAAAATACTTTTCTTTTATGAGAAATTTTGTCTTTATCATCATGACATCAAGGTTATCTTGATGATCACAAAAGCACTGTTGTGTCAGCAGATAGCTTGGACAAAAAAAGGATTATTGGAAGGCATTCTGATCCCTCTCTTTTTAAAAAAGAAAGTCAAAACTCATGAATTACAATGGACCTTGTGCTTATTGTGCTGAGTGTACATGAAAGCACAATGTTTTCAGTATTACCTTACTAACCAAAATGTTTGGTAAACAAAAAGCCTAAATGCAGGTCTGAACCTCACTTAGCCTGTGGGAAAGTGTATCAAAGTGTACTGCTGGGAGTTACATATACGTGTCAAGTGGTTTTACAGGTAGCTGTTGATAATATGACTTGATAATTGATCAGGAGATGCTCTGAGCCACATAAAAAGAAAGCTTGAGAAAATAGCCACAAGGAACTCCTAAAGTCCATGATCAGACTTTGAAAGCTTTGGAGTATTGTGAGTGTAATCATCTAAAAAGTACAAACTGAGATTGAAGTATTTTGGTTTCTGCAGCTTTAAGAGTAAGAAAGCGTTGTTGTAATCTGTCCACAATTGCTTATTGTTGATATGTATTATGGTGGGTTGAAAATTCCTTGGTAAGTAAACAGGAGAAGACTGTTAGCTTCAATTAGGTAAACAAACTAATAATTACTGAAAACTTTGCAACTGAGTCATGTGATTTAGCTAAACATTAAGAATGTGTCCTTTGGAGACATCAGAGTTGATATGCATTGGCTGCACCAAGCTAACAAAGGTGTTTCCTGTTCAAAAGAATCTCAAGAAAGCAATGCTATACAGACACTTCTGATCATGCTTCAGTCATGTTGCTATCCTTCAGGAGGAATAAGGAAAGGTCAACTTGTGATCATTTTGGTCCTCCTTTCTTCTCATGTTTTGCTTCACATATCTTCTATGGGTAGTTTTTCAGGGAAGCCAAAAGGCTGTGTGCTTCTGCGTGTTGTTTTGATACATGTAGATAAAAGTTTCCATATGCTTTTCCCCTCCCCTAATTTCTGACCTGTTGAAATACCTCTTCATTTTGAGGCAGACATTCCAGAGACATAACGGATCCTAGCAAGGTTGTTTTTCTATTATCTGTTTTCTTGGGATTTATTCCACATTCTGAGGGTGAGGTTGCTTTATGAGTTTACTACTGCTGTATGAGATTCATCTAAGGTTGCTTGTTATATGAACTAAAGCAAGGATTCTCAAGGAGAATCTCCAGCCCTTATTGGATGCTGATGGCACATTAGTGACGAGGGATGAGGACAAGGCTGAGGTCCTTAATTCCTTCTTTGCCTCAGTCTTTACTGTTAAAGAAGGATATTCTGTGAGTACTCATCCTCCGGAACTGGCTGACAGGGAGGGGAAGAATAACAAAGTTCCCATGGTTCAGGAGGAAATGATTAGCGACCTACTTGGCCAGTTAGACACCCACAAGTCAATGGGGCCAGATGGGATTCACCCAAGGGTACTGAGGGAGCTGTCAGATGTGCTTGCCAAACCCCTTTCCATCATCTATCAGCAATCCTGGCAGACTGGGGAAGTTCCAGTTGACAGGAGGCTGGCAGATGTTACACCCATATACAAGAAGGGTCGGAAGGAGGATCCAGGGAACTACAGGCCTGTCAGTCTGACCTCAGTCCCAGGGAAGATCATGGAGAGGGTCATCTTGGGAGCTATCATGCAGCACATGCCTGATCCCCTGGCCATCGTGCCTAGTCAACATGGGTTTACAAAAGGTAGATCCTGTCAAACTAACCTGATCACCTTCTATGACAAGGTGACCCGCTTAATGGGCGAGGGTAAGGCTGTGCATGTGATCTACCTGGACTTTGGTAAAGCCTTTGACACAGTTTCTCACAGAATTCTGACTGAGAAACTGGCTGCCACTGGCCTGGACAGGTAGACCCTCAGCTGGGTTAAAAACTGGCTGGATGGCCGACCCCAGAGGGTGGTGGTGAATGGAACAAAATCCAGCTGGAGGCTGGACACGAGTGGCGTCCCCCAGGGCTCAGTCCTGGGTCCAGTCTTGTTCAACATCTTTATCAATGATCTCGACAAAGGGATTGAATGCTCCCTCACTAAGTTTGCAGATGACACTAAACTAGGAGGAAGTGTTGATCTGCCTGAGAGTAGGGAGGCTCTTCAGAGGGATCTGAACAGACTGGACCGATGGGCTGAGTCCAATGGGATGAAGTTTAACAAGGCCAAGTGTAGAGTGCTGCACATGGGACATAATAACCTCATGCAGCGCTACAGGCTTGGGGGAGACTGGCTGGAGAGCTGTCAGGCAGAGAAGGACCTGGGGGTGTTGGTTGACTGCAGACTGAATATGAGTCAGCAGTGTGCTCAGGTAGCCAAGAAGGCCAATGGCATCTTGGCTTGTATCAAAAACAGTGTGGCCAGTAGGTCTAGGGAGGTGATTGTGCCCCTGTACTCGGCATTGGTGAGGCCACACCTCGAGTGCTGTGTCCAGTTCTGGGCTCCTCACCACAAGAAGGACATGGAGGTCCTGGAGTGAGTCCAGAGAAGGGCAACCAGGCTGGTGAAGGGGCTGGAGGCCAAATCCTATGAGGAGCGGCTGAGGGAGCTGGAGCTGTTTAGCCTAGAGAAGAGAAGGTTGAGGGGAGACCTTATCACTGCCTACAACTACCTGAAGGGAGGTTATAGAGAGGTAGGTGATGGTCTCTTCAGCCAGGTGACAGGTGATAGGACAAGGGGGAATGGCATGAAGCTGCACCAGGGCAGGTTTAGATTGGATGTTAGAAAAAAATTTTTTACTGAAAGAGTTGTCAGGGCCTGGAACAGGCTGCCCAGGGAGGTGGTTGAGTCACCTTCCCTGGATGTGTTCAAAAAAAGGGTAGATGAGGTACTTAGGCATATAGTTTAGTTTAGGATGTGAATGGTTGGACTTGATGATCTTAAAGGTCTTTTCCAACCTTGTGATTCTGTGAAAATCTAGAAGCTGAAGCCCCATTTGGTGAGTTCTCATGCAGGCAAAGGAAAAGAGACCTCACCAGCTAAATGTAGGAGAAAAAGTGCTTCAGTTCATACTGAGTACTTGGTAAGTAACCTGATTTATGTGTGGCTCAAGGTCTCCCTTGAATGAGAATAGCTTGCATGACATGCAGGTTCCACAGGAGATTGTCTAGTAACGTAAGTGGGCGAGTTTGACAACTGAGCAGTATATCTACTAGTGAGACAAAGGGTCTAACAACTTTATATATTTCGTAATGATTGATAAGGTACAGATAGGCCATGAGGCATGTTAGAAATCAAGACTGGAGTCTTCTGCCCAGCGAAATTAATTTTTTTAATTTGATTTTTATTCCATGTTTCTTTGAACTTAAAATCACTTGATTTGAACCTTTAGTAAAAATAAAAATAATTGAAAGTTAAAGTGGACATCCTGAAATAGATTAAAAAATACAGATATCAGTTATATTTACATATTTCAGCAGAAATCCCTTTCAGAAGCCATAAACTAAAAGCTAATTTTCTATTTTGTTCTCCATCAGGAGGGTGGGGACTGTAGAGAGCTCTTACCTTCCAGTCCTGTTTATTAAGTGACTTGTATTAAGTGACTTGTATTAAGTTTCCTTTTCTTTCCCTATAGTATTGAGTTTGAATTTTGCCTACCCCCAATGACTTCACCAGGCGACGCTGCAAGTTTGGGTAAATATTTAATAAGAAAGAAATTTCTTTCTGTTTATAGGAAATTTTTGTGTATACTACATCTCATAGACATGCTGCTATTAAATGACAGAGGAAGGATTTTGTTTGAACTAAACTTGCTCAGGGCATTGTAGTTTTTTCTTAAAAATAACTTGCTTGGTTGTTTTACTTGTTTGTTTCCCAATTCTAAGGTAACTCTTTCATCTATGTTGATCTCGGCCTATAAAGTGTTTGAATCTCAGGAGCATTCAAAACCCTTTATGGATCCAAACTTCTAGTCTGTTTCTCATTTAACTTGCATTATCATTTTAAATTTGAATAGTATCTAAGAACTCTGGTTGTGTGTGTTAGGTGTGTGCTCTCCAGCAAAGGAGGAAGGGAGTGAGGAGCACAGATGGAATAAGTGCTACTGAGGCTCTGGACATAGAAAGCTGCAGACAGATACAGAAGGTAGCCAGGCAAGCTTGGAGCTGATACACCAGGACTTCTAGATAGAACAAAGCTTAGAATAGCAAAAAACAAGAGAAGTTTAGTTATCAGAAGAGTAATACCCTTAGATTGTAAAATAGTAAACCACTTTATGCAAGTTATGATGATGAGGAAGCTTACAGCTGTCTTACTATTATTACAGATGACTGTCAGTTTTTTTGTCTTTTCAAAAAAATATTCTAATTTCAGCTGGCTAGAACTAGACCTATAAAACTAGTATTTGGCTGTTTGGGCATGTGGAGCATACAATGAACTTCCCATAGCTTAAAATATGGAATTTATTTTAATTGGATTACACTGTAAACAGGTTATCTGTTGCATATCCTACTGCGTCAAAAGAAATGACAAATTATGTGATTTATGCAATTAAGTAAAAGAAGGCTTCTAAAAATTCTTCTGGCTACTGCAATATCCTGGTCAAGTACATAAACAGTATTTGTGAATTTGTATAAGTTTCCAATACTGCAACACAAACTTGGTGCTTCTATAAGCATACGATAGCAGTGGCAATATACCCAACTGCTTGTGATGCAGAGGTGAATAGGGTGGCAGCATCAGAACTCAGTGCTCTGGTACCTCTACTGCTCAAGCAAACACATTTGTCCTTTTCTCAATTTATTCATCTGAATGCTGGGTGCTAGAAACCTGCCTATTGCACCAATGTCTGGGAATGTTTCCATTTATGTGGATAAATAGGTAAGATACGTGAATGAAAGTCTGTTCTGTTGCATTTTCCTTAAGCCATAGCACTCTGAAGTTGGTAAGAGTTGTCAGTAGTGGTGGACTAGGGAACAGTTTGAAAGCTAGTTTCATTCTTATTAGAAGAAAACTAAGCTTTCAAGCTTAGCCTTCTTAAAATTGCTGAACTAAAGATTGTTGCTGTGTTTGCAATTTGGATCCACTTTATTGGGCTGTTTGGCTAGTTGTCTTTGCTGTATCTTTTTCTTATTGTCATTAATTACATGAATAAGTGGTTTTAAATTGTGTTTAATTGCAAATGTTTTAAATTAAGCCATCCCAGTTGAATAAATAAAAATACACTAGAGAGAGATAACAAAAAAAATAATTCAAAGTGATGACTCTGAGTGTAAAACACCATATGGTTTTAATATAGTTGTACAGATATATGAATTTTTAAGCAGCATGTCCTGTGGAATTACATTGATGCTATGGGAGATTCTGTTCACATCTACAGATATTATTCAGTCTGAATTGACTGTATTCAAACCTATTGTAAATTAACAAATGTAGCAGTGACATTGCAATTGATATAATCACTTCAATAATTTTTCCTCTACTTTCAAAAAAGTTCTTAGAACTCTTTTCAGCAAAGACTGGTTTATCTAAATTATTCTGAATATACTTTTCTTTTAATAAAATATGTTAGGTTTATTTTCTGAGTAGGTAATCTTCCGATGAAATATTCTGTAGTTGTGTGGGAATTTTTTGCTTCAGTTCTCTATACAAACTCTTCATGTTCATGATCAAGCTAAAGAACAGCTTGCTCTTTGTCTTAAGTCCTTTTATAAAGTTTTCATTTTTAAGGATTGAACCGCAACTTAATACAGTTGGATCTGCACAGAAGTGCCTTCAGAACAATATGCATTTAGCAGTTACTTTCATGTAATCTTAAATTATTTTGGTGAATTTTGATAAGTAAACAATATGGAAAATCAGATTCTTTCTGATTTAAAGTATAGTTAATGGAAGATTCAGCACTTAGCCAGATATTTGTTCTTCCTTTCCTAATTTCCAGACTTTAATGAATGTATTCAGTTCTAGGGCAGTAGCAAAAGATGTTCTCCCATTTTTCAAAGCAGCAGTGAAACCTTAAGTAGGTTACAATTTACTTTACCTCAGATGCACATTACCATTGTTTTTTGCCTGGATAAAGTATGAGGACTCTGTAACTTTCATTTTCAGACTTTTTTTCTCAAAATAACCAAGCTTAACTTAAACAGTGGATCATTGCTAACCCAACATAAGCATGCGTTGCCAACACCTATGGAATCCAGTGCCAGACTATAGTCCTGAGCTGGAATTGACTTGTTTCTATGTGATTATATTCTTATCAGTGTTGATATTTCTCAGTCTTTTTGTCATTCCTGGGAGCACAAAAGAAGTCTGCAGGCTGCATGTAAATTACAGGGACTTATGGATCCTTAAGCAAGAAAGATATTATAGGAATGCAAATTATAATAATTATTGCTGTTATAATAATATACTACTGCTCCTTTTGAATAGTGATGGTGATTCCAAGTTCTCGCAAGAATAAATTGAAACCATTTCTTTCTTATTCAAACGTAGTACTATGAATTTTACTCACAAGTAGTTGCTTTCTATAGAAGGGTATGTACTACCACTTCTTAACATTAGCACAGCATAACCTTCTGCTGCTCCCTGTTTTGTTGTTCAACAAACTTTCAAGAAGGATTTTCACAGTGTTGATTATGAAAATATATTTAAGTACATGACTATATATTTTATATAGGAATATATGAAAATACTGATTTTATTCACATTGTATATCATCAGTTATAACCAAATATCATAGATTCATAGAGTATCCTGAGTTGGAAGGATCCGTAAGGATCATCAAGTCCAACTCCTGGCTCCACACAGGGCCAGCCAGGTCAGAGCATGGGACTCAGGGCATCATCCAGATGCATCTTAAACTCAGTCAACCTTGGTGCTGTGACCCCTTCCCTGGGGAGCCTGTGCCAATGCCTGAACACCCTCTCAGTAAAGAACCTATATAACAGATACCTGGTCTTTATTTCAATAATCAGGCTCCTGACTGTACCTGACCATGGCAGTATTGTTTCTATGAATTACCTGGCTGCTTGCAATGTCTCTGTTTCCAGCAAAGAGCATTTATTCTATCAAAGATCATTTCTAAAAAGATGGTTCTAAGCAATCTAATCTGTTTTCATTATTGAACTTCTCATGTAACTGAGGGGATTCTGAATATTTGGGAATGTTTTAAGCACAGAGAAGTCATCTATCACATCTACTCGATTTAATTAATGGCTGCTGCTAACTTGTTCTAATAGCTTTATTTTCTTATATGCTTTACTTTGTAATTAGGATTTTTTTCTCCTACTTTTCTCATAATCGTAGAGACTAATTTGCATTTTGACATAATGTATGAATTACAGTTTCTAAAATACAAATGTTGAAAATAAATATCCATTTCTTTGCCCTGACAGAACAAAGGTCAAGTCCCCAAAATATTTCTTCACTTGTATTTTAATCTGTCATGTTAAAATTTGTTCTCAAAAATGTACAGAAGTTAGAAGTTACTCAGCCTGTTCATAGTACTGTGGATTCTTTAGGTGATAATGTCTTCTGCACTTGCTTCTATGTCTGCAAAATATTATATATAACAATATTTTTCACTTAACTCTCAATACCCCATCCATTTTGAGGTGAATGTCTGTGCTCAATATTGTTACTTTTTTTAAAAAATACACATTTTTTAAATGAATTGAAAGATTTCTCTTAGATTTTTTCTTCATCTGTGTTCAAGTATATGTTCAAGATTCCTGTGAAATAAGAGTATCGGTCATGTTCTGCTTGTATCATGGTGACTCCAGGAGGGACATTTTGGAGACAGAAGAGAAATGCATGGAAATTCTTGTAGCAGTACCATTCCTGTAACAAATGTCAAAATACTACCTTGTTTGGTTTTTGGAGGGGATATTAATATAGGAATAGTTTGTTTGTGTGTGGCTGTTGTGCAAAAACAGGTGAATGAGATAAGAAATAATGTGCAACAATGAGGGTTGGCTTGAAATCAGGCATTAATCATCAATTAGAGAAACCATAGGATTTGCAAATACTTTGCCCTCCCCCCCCTTTTATTTTTCTCCTCTTGATTGTCACATACTTCAGGAGGGGCTGCTTTATTAAATGCAAGCATTTGCTGGATGTCTTGTATTTTTTCCCTAAATGTTTCTTTATAGTGAAAGAATTGAGGAAACTATTCCTTTCAGACTTGCTGAAAACTTCATTATCAATAATTAGTATCCACACCAAAGTAAAGCCTTTGCCTGGTCTGTAAGACATTCCTCAGCACACCTATTCTTTGACCTATTTACTCTTAAGCTTCCCTCATGCTAGACCAGCTCCTGCAGTGTCTGTCACGTATGACTATACCCTCTTTGGGTTTTTTAAAGGCAATGAAATTTGTGGCTCAAGGCTTTCTCTCACCTAAGGTCTGGGCTTCCAAAGAGTCTTCGACCTTTTGAGCATTATGGTTTTCTGTTATGAGGGCAGCACAGCAGGGATGTGTAACACAGTGTTTTGTGTTTCTAATATGATAATTAATTAGAACTAGAAAAAATGTAAATGAAGAATTAAGGTCAGAGTATGTGTACATCTACTGAACTTTTTTTTCTTGAATCTCTCATTCCTCCTGTCAACTTTCTGCTTCTGATGCAATTTTGTTTGAAATGGCCAAGTGACCCTGGCTAGGCTCGTCAACAGAACAAATCCCAGTATAGTCTACAGGGACTCCTGCTTTTAGTGAGTTCCAGTTATTGAAACTGGTTTGCTCTGGTTTGCAGCCTTTGGGTTTTGTGTCTGAAACTCTTCCCTTGACTAGACTATTACTAAAGCTTAAGGACATGGTACAGGGTAATTTGTTCTCTTCAAGAATTTTCCCCAGGGCAGAGGGTGGTGGACAACACAAGTGGATGCAGTCTAATGCAAGAACATCAGGAAAACTTGTAATAACTGACAGCTTCATAGCCCGATCGATGCATTCTCCAACCAATGCACTTGGTGCAATATGTAGTATCCAATCTGAAAACAAATGTGGCTGTTTCTTAAGAGGGAAGTGAAAAGCTGTTATTGTTTAGAAGCTGTCTGTGTCAGATTTTCTATTGTAATATAGCATTTTATTGTGGTTTACAGAAATCTGAATTAATTTGGGGTATTTGGGGTGTTAGGAAACTTGTCTGCGCTTTCAATCTGAAAGGATGAACTTCTATTTCTCCAGAGTGAGTGAAGTGGCATGCATGTAAGTAGCTGGGAAGTCTAGTTTCACTAACTTATACAGCCTTAGATCTAACAAAAATCAGTTTTCAGTTCATGAATTGCATTTGTTTTGGAAAAGCTATTTATCAAGGCGTTCATTGCAAATGTGCCAGACAACATCATGATGTAAAACTAACCCAAACCAATCACATTAAACACAGGGCCTGCCATGCCAGGGAAATTCAGTAGCTTGCTGTATCCTGGTTATCTGAAAGCAACTGCATCATCTGATCAATAGCACCTGGGAAGGAATAACTGCTTGTATCAGTACAGGCTGGGGTATGACCTGCTGGAGAAGAGCTCTGTGGAGAAGGACCTGGGGGTCCTGGTTGATGACAGGTTGGCCATGAGCCAGCAGTGTGCCCTGGTGGCTAAGAGGGCCAATGGGATCCTGGGGTGCATCAAGAGGAGTGTGTCCAGCAGGTCTAAGGAGGTGATCCTCCCTCTCTACTCTGCCCTGGTCAGGCCCCACCTGGAGTATTGTGTCCAGTTCTGGGCTCCCTGGTATAAAAAAGACAGGGATCTCCTGGAGAGAGTCCAGAGAAGGGCTACGAAGATGATTGAGCATCTCCCCTATGAGGATGGACTGAAAGAACTAGGGCTGTTCAGCCTTGAGAAAACAAGGCTAAGAGTGGCTCTGATTAGTGTTTATAAATATCTCGTGTGGGACACAGAGGGAAATGGCCAACCCCTTTTCAGTGGTCTGTGGGGACAGGACAAGGGGCAATGGCTGTAAACTGGAGCACAGGAAGTTCCGCACCAACATGCGGAAGAACTTTTACACAGTGAGGGTGACAGAGCCCTGGGACAGGCTGCCCAGGGAGGTGGTGGAGTCTCCTTCTCTGGAGATATTCAAGACTCGTCTGGACGCCTATCTGTGCAATATGAGCTAGGGAGCTGCTTTGGCAGGGGGGTTGGACCCAATGATCTCTCGAGGTCCCTTCCCATCCCTACGATTCTGTGATCAGAGAAGGTAGCAAAAATCTCTGTAAATGGATGATTTAGAATTATAAATGACATCTTGTGTACTGTAGGTATGGTTTCATTGACCATAAACTTTTGATTCTCTTATGAATCATATTTAACAGTTGGTATTTATGACATCTTGTAACAAAGAATTTCATTATTTTTGAATGTAAAATTTACCTTTTAGGGCTCATAATCTCTGTTTTGGGGGGTATAAAGGGCTCTGAGTAGATTCAATCTGTCTATAGACTGTGTTATTTTAAGTATTTGGTACAGTTACTGTACATCTTGTGGAATACAGCTGTGTATTAAATGTGCAGGATTAAAGAAGAAGAAATGCTTTGTTGTATACAAAACAGCTTTTGGAGTAAAAGTTGTTCTTCTAAATTTTTAGCCCGAACAATGGTGTTCCTCTTTGTGCTATTCAGCTTCAAAAGGTTAATCTCTCTGAACCAGGGAAAAGCATGATCTTAGGATGGTGAAGAGTGCAGCTTGGCTGTTGGGTCTTTTTTGGATTTTTATTGTTTGTTTTAAAGAAACACATGGTAAATATAACACAGGTGCCATAAGTAACAATAAAATTGAGGTTTTGTTGTGTTTTTTTAAAGTAAAAAATCTGGACTAGAGCAGTTACAGGTGTATGGTATTAATTACTGTTTGATATACAGAGCAATTAATGCAAGACTAGTTCCATTTCATCTTCCATGTGTTTGTTGCTTTCATATGTCTCAAAATAAGTTTTTGAGTAGCAATTTATAGACTAAGATAGTTGACCATCTTACTTGTGTCCTCTAGAATATCTTCCTGTGCACAGTATATCACAATTTGTCTAATGAAAATGAACCTTGTAGCTCTTACCTGCAGTTAATGAATCTCCTGTCGATATTTTGAGGCAAGACTATGGCAGAAATGAGGCAGAGCTGTGCACTGCCTGAAGTAGCAATGAAAACTGTCCTTATAGCAAGCTGAAATTAATTGTGCTTTATGCCAGGATATCTGCTGCTATGTGATACTGTCCAGGCCTGAGCTTTAAATACCTTTATTTAAACATGTCAATGACTACCTCAGAATTCTAGAAATCTATGACAGGATTATCTAACATTCTTAAGTAAGTCCTCAGACGCTTTTGGTAGAATGGTCCTGTAGCTCACTGTACTTGCTGCTAGAAAGTTTTATTGCTTGACTGGCTTTCCCAGCAATTTAATGTCTTTGCTTCCTGCCTTTTTAGCAAAGAAAAAGAAAAACCCATTATCTTTTTATTTGCAGTTTCTTTTTTGTATCTATGAAGACTGCAGTTCATCTCAAAATGTCTCTGAGATTCAAGTGCTTTGGTCACTCAACCTTTCCTTGGGGGCCATGTTTTCATCCTTTCTCACAGTGGCAATGAGAAATTTTTTGCCATTGTTTCTTAGTGCTTGTATGTGCTATTAGCTCGTGGGTGCATAAAAGCATTGTCAGGAAAGATTCAAGGCTGAATGTATGTGATGTGCTGACGTCAATAACCCAGGCTGCAAAACAACCTCATAACCTGGAGAAAACAGAATGAGTCTATAAAAGCTGCATGAGTAGAATCAGTTTGCTTCTCAGTACTGCATAATCCTTCCTCAAACAGAATAACTTCCCAGCAGACCCACAAAGCTTCCTCAGCCTCTAGCTAATCCTACATTTTCAGGCTGGATGCAATAACTGTTCAAAGTATGTCACATTTTACTCCCTGGAAACCCTGTTAGATGGGTTTCCTTGTACTCCAAGGCAATGAAGGGGTCATTCTCTCTGACATGAGACAGTTCAGTTGCTGCTGCCTTTTGGAAGTTCTCTGGTGTCTCATGTCCACCCTGGGTTCGTGTGGCTGAGAAACAATGTCTTGGACAAGACAGCTAGCTTAGCGCTTGAAAATAAAAGCTAAGCAGGAAGGGTTTTCCAGATAATATAATTCTTAAGATACCTTTGTTTTTCTCTTGAAATGCACAGTTTCACATTCACTTTAAACCCACATCTCTAGGGCTTGTCTGCCAATAAAAGGGATGGGTTTCCCTGTTCCTAGCTACAGATCCTCCTTTGTGTTGACTATATCATCAGTACAGTGAATAAGATCGTCGGACCTGCATCACTGGGAGTATTGTTACAAATGTGTTTCTCACCACAATTCTGCATCCTTAGAACATGCTCCTTTTGTAGTTTCATTTCTTCCTAGTTTATCAATGGCTTTGGAGCTCATACTGAGACAGGTCTTTAATGTGAAGCCTAGGGAAGCACAGGAACAGTAACATCAGCAGTTCAGGAAAGAAACAGCAGCTTGAGTAAAGGGGACACATGCACATCTTCACTTTCTTGGGTACCAGCAAATGTCTATATGCCAAACCATTTCTGCTAAACTGGTTTTCAAGTGCCATGTTTAAGCTGGTATAGAGTTAACTTTCTTAGTAGCAGGTATAATGCTGTGTTTTGGATTTAGGGTGAAAAAATATTGATAATGCTAATATTTCAGTTGTTGCCAAGCAGTTAAGGACTTTTCAGTTTTTCATACCAGCTTGCCAAAGAGAAGGCAGGGGATGACCAAGAAACTGGGAGAAGACATGGCCAAGACAGCTGACCCAAAGTGGCCAATGGGGCATCCCATATCATATGGCGTCTTACCCAGCATATAGCTGGGAGGTAGCCAATGCTCAGGAACTATCTGAGTGTTGACTCCAGGTAGTGAGCAATTGTGTTGTTCATCACTTGTTTAATATTTATTTTCTTCTCATATCCTTTCAAATTGTCTATCTCAACCCACAAGTTCTACCTCTTCCTTTTCTTTTTCAAGTCTCTCTCCAACTCTGCTGGAGGGGGAAATGAGTGAACAGTGGTAGACTTGTGATATCTGCCTGCTGGGTTAAACCATAACAGGCATAAGCACAACAGGTTTGGCATTGCTATACTGACTTGGGTGCCTTGCACATTGCTTGACCTTTAGGCCTTGTTGAATCTGGGTTCATCTTACTTATTTCCCGTGAAGGCTAAGTGATCAAAAAAGCAACAGAGGCCACGTAGATTTTCAGCATAACACCTGAGGCACAAGATGTTGGTTCCTTCTTGCACATGTTTTTTCCAGCATTGTGTTCTGGAACTCATGGGACTATCTTTTCTGAACCAGGTAATTTAGTTAATGTTCATGTGCTCCATATCTAACAATGAACTGTACAATAACATATTCATCCCTGCTTTCCAAATAGTTACATTTCACGAGTCACCTTCTACTTGTACTGGTAGCAAAACAAAACCATGCTCAAGTCTGCCACTGCATACTTTTTCTTATCAAAGACTTTTTACTACAAAACCACATGCTGAAACCTCCAACAACTGCAGGAGATGGTGTGACTTCTCCCCTTCAATTACTGCCTACCAGAGGTTGGCTCCCCTATTTAAAATGAGACCTTTAGACCATTTGGGATTTATCTTACAATAAGCCCACAGATGAAGTTCCTCCTTGACCCTGCAGCTGATCTTGAAACTGTCAGGAGAGAGTTATGATCCTCAAAAATGCATAAATCACAGAGTTAAGTCTAATTAAACCTGCAGAAGTTAGACAAGAATCAGTTAAAGGCACAAGACGGATCTAGAAGCCATTGCAAGCTGCCTTTTTTGCAAATCTATCATTTTAAAAAGATAAACATGCAAAGAAAAACAAATATCTTTTTCTCGAATGCAGGCAACATCCAATACAGAGGAGGTTGCCTTGAAAGCCCAGCTCTAAATAATTTGGTTTGTTCAAAACATGAGTTAGAGATGAAGATGGTTGGGCCTTTTTGGTTTCGCTTTTGTGGGGTTTTGTTGAGCTTTTTGGTTTGTTTGTTTGAGGTTTTTTATTTTAGTTTAATCATACTTGCAAAGTTCCCTGTTTTGCCTGACCCGACAGAGATTATTGGAAAAGAGGGTTTTCTAGACTTGTAATTCAATGAGATACAGGTTTGAGCGACCACAGAACGAGGTTTAGAGGGGTTATGCAAAATTCAAGCCTGACTTTGCACTAGAAATGCAAAGTGTAAAACTTCCTGTACTTGGTTGTTGAGGTTTTTTGGGCCCCATGTTAGAATTTCTGTCAGAAGTTTTTTGTGTGGCTGCTACTTACGTACATGGACCAAGCATACTATTGTTCTTGCTGAACAAAACTACATAAGGCAGGGCTTGGCACAACAGTAGTTTACTGCTTGATTGAAGTGGCAGAGTCAAGAAGATGGAAATCCATTTCCATATTTGGATAAAACCAAGCCCATTACCTTTATGTGTGTATTTTATTGTCGGGGTTGTGTTGGGTTTGTTGGGGTTTTTTTTTTAAATGTAAAAGGGGAGAAAATGAGAGAGGAGAAAGAGCAAGAGATCAAGAATTAAGACTTGAACCTCAGTTCAGAACCTCTTGTACAAGTGGAATGCCAAGATCAACTATA
The DNA here is from genome assembly GCA_020800305.1 of Porphyrio hochstetteri. Classification (NCBI taxonomy): domain Eukaryota; kingdom Metazoa; phylum Chordata; class Aves; order Gruiformes; family Rallidae; genus Porphyrio; species Porphyrio hochstetteri. The sequence continues at coordinate 80,358,434 of CM036905.1, read as the reverse complement.
ATATTGGCTTCTCTGGCACGAATTTTAAAATAACTTTTTAGAGTCTCATTTTATATGAAGAAATATGCATTGGAGAAGAGCTCTTATACCTCACTGGATGCAATGTTGAAGGTAAATGAATGTTCTGTGGCAACTGGACTGTGGAGCACTTCATACCAAGGCCCAATGGATGTGAGCAGTTTATGCAGAATAAAAGATCTGTGGCAGGAGAAAGTGCAGCCCACCAGCAAGCCTGCTAGTAAGCTCAGCCACCTGGCATTAAAGTGGCTTCTGTGGACATAGTCGCTTTTGACCAAAAAAGGGTAACATGAAACTTGTTCATGCTACAGAAGTTCCTTAAGAACTGGAGTTTTCTAATATTATTTTTCTTCTCTGTGCCTCTCATCTGTGTGATATATTTTAAAAAAACCAACTGGAAATTATATTTTTCATGATGCAACTTGCTCTGTGCCTGTTTCATGAAAAGTTTTGATCATCGTATGTCAACAGCTTCTGACAAAAGAAAGTTTCATTAGGAAATCCTTGATCAAGCTGTAATTGGCATGCTGCATCCCAGAGCGCTTGTCCTGCTTCTGTATGAAAAGAAAGAATGCATATTGCTCTGCTCCACTCCTTATGGTCCTCAAATCTAATTAAAGATGCTTTGCCATCTGTGAAACAGTTGCAGCAAGAAATGTGAAGGCAACTCCAGTTACAGTATAATCACTTCTAGCCCACAAGTTCCTTTAATGATTGCTCATTTTGTCCTCATAATTTGGGAATTAAATCCTTGGTGCAAACACTTTCTGGGCATGGCCACTTCTGAAATGTTTGTATTACTGGTCTGTGTTATTCAGGAAGTCGGATTAGATGATCACAGTACTGCCTTCAGGTCATAGGCCTTATTCAACATTTACCCATTTCCTTTCCCCCTTTCAAAGTGTTAAATGCCAGATTGGCACTGCAGAGCCCTGTGTGGAGCACCTCTTTGACAAACCCTTTTTTTTTTTTCTGTATATTTTCGTCTACCATTCTCCAGAAACTCTGTGGGATAACAACATACGTGGTGGAGTTCTGCTCTCCCAGGAGAGTATGCTCAGCTATGGGAAGTACGAATTCACAGTGTACTCAACTTTGCAGAGAAAACCTGTGGAACTGATATGAAGTTGATTAGATATTGCTAAGGTGCTACAGTTGGGTAGGGTTTTTTTCTTTGGGGTTATGGGTTTGGTTTTGTGTTGTTTTTTAAACAAACAAAACCACAAAACCCCCCAAGTGGTAATAAATCATAGAAAGGGCTGGTTTGGAAGGGACCCCAAGGATCACAGATTTCCAACCCCCCTGCCACAATCAGGACCACCAACCTCCAGGCCTGGATCTACGCAAGGATGCCCAGGGTCCCATACAACCTGGCCTTTAACACCTCCAGGGACGGGGCATCCACCACCTCTCTGGGCAGCCTGTTCCAGCACCTCACCACTCTCTCTGTAAAGAACAATAAACAAACAAAAAAAACCCCACCAGCAAAAAACTGAAAACTTCCCCCTAATACCTAATCTAAACTTTCCTTCCTCTAGCTTTAGTCCATTCCCCCTTGTCCTGCCATTATCTACCCTTTTAAAAAGTTGATTCCCCTCCTGTTTGTTTGCTCCCTTCAGGTACTGGAAGGTTTCAATGAGGTCCCCCTGCAGCCTTCTCTTCTCTAGGCTGAACAAGGCCAGCTCCCTCAGTCTCTCTTTGTAGGGCAGGTGCTCCAGCCCTCTAATCATCTTCGTGGCCTCCTCTGAACCCTCTCCAACAGTTCTATATCTTTCTTGCACTTGGGCTCCCAGGTCTGGACACAGGACTCCAGATGGGGCCTCATGAGGGCAGAGTGGAGAGGGACAGCCACCTCCCTGTCCCTGCTGGCCACCCCTCTTCTAATGGAGCCCAGGATACCATTAGCCTTCTGAGCTGCAAGAGCACACTGCTGGCTCATGTTAGGTTTCTTGTCCACCAAATAAATACTTTACAAGGGAGAGATGTAAGAAGAAAACTATCCTCTTTCATTTCAGAGGATTGCTTAAAGATTTGCAGAAGAGTAGAACTTTTCTGTGATGGTCTCCAACACCTTCTAGTGTCCAGCAGATGGTGCTGAGGAAAGTAGATATTTTATTTACAAAAGCAATAGTGAATGTTATTAGTAGGTGTGTTTCTCCCCATCGTCCAATGCAATCCTTACTGCATCCGCTGCTTATGCGCTAAGCGGCACGAAGGAACCTTCCTCAGCTGTAAGTCACTGGAGATGGAAAAAAAATCACAGCTCTGTTCCTCAACCAGGTGTGTAACCTTCCCTGGGGAATAATGTTATGCTCTGCACTTGATTTAGCATACAGTCATAGATTTTCATCTGTAGTAAAACTGCCAAGCCAACTATAGGTATTTTGCAAAACACATCCAATTGTCTGAGACAGGAGTTGGAATAAAGCACAGCTATATCCTCACGGCCATGGGTTTGCCTTGAACAGAGTTACCAGAAAGGCTTCTACCTTTGGTTTGCACTGACAGTGATTTTATTAGCTGGCTGTAGGATACATTGCAGGCAGAGCTGAACAAGTAGATTAAAAAATTTGAAAGCACTTGTGACATCAAGGGATAGATGAAATCACCAAGACAATTGAATCATATTTGCAGCAGAAGGTAACATTGCAAAATGATTAAATCCACAGGCCATCTTGGCTGCCTTGTTTATGTTATATGCTTTAACATATTGAGGCCAAAAATACCAGAGGCCTCTACTGCTCAAAATATCAGCTTGAATATCTGTCTAGGGTTGTCCAGTCTCCTCTAGAAGTAAATTGTATAAAGGCTTCAGCATGAACAAAAGTTGAGACACAGAGTGTTTGCAGACCTTGTTCAATAGAGACTTATACAAAGTACTTGGTGGAAAGGGGATGGGATGCTTACTTATAGGAACTGCTATTCTATTTGTACTTAAACTATGGTTAATCTGAATGGTTAAGCAACTTGCTAGGTGACCTGGGTATCTGGACAGAGCAACCACATAAGTCTCATTTTACACGCTGCCAAAAACCAGTCCAACATACAGCAGAACTGCAATTACAGAGGAAAAATCAGAGGCTGCATGAAATAGTTGAGCAACATGTTCTGTGGGACTCATGGGGAAAGCAGTGGACATGAAGACAATGAAATCTGTGGCTTCAGGAAGATGCTGCCACGGGGGACCCTAAGGAGGCAGTGGAGAAGATGGCAGGTGGTGAACACTGCATGTAGTCCAAGCACTTTTTTGTGAAAGATCATCTCATTTGGAGATCTTTCAGCAGGGCTAACATGTCTGCCCTTTACTTGGATGAGGAAAAGTAAAGGGTGGTGTCCAGCAGTCACAACTAACACTGTCATGATATTTGGATTTGGACTTGTAAACCTGTCTCCGGTTCCCTTCTTCTGGCAAATTCTTTCTGTGACAACAAGTGAACTGTTTAACCTCCCTGTTTCTCACTCCTTTATATATATTATAGTATGTATTACCACAGCACAGACTTAAATGAATTAGAGTGGGAGGATTTGTTCCCAGCAGTAGTAGGTTATAGAAGAAAACATGCTGGACGTAATGGAGAATGGATACTCCTGGAGAGGGAGAAAAAGATTCACTTTTAGAAAGTAAATGCAATTAGAAAATCTGCAAAGGGAATTATCTGATGTTTAAAGGCAAGCTAGATTATTTTTTCCCTCCTCTTTTATTCCTGATTCTCTGGAAATTGTTTCTTTTCTGATTCAGCTATTTACTGCCTTGCTATTAATGTTTTACTTAGGCTTACCAGCCCTCATTTCTTATTTGCTTCGTTATGGCTCTAAGTGATAACATCTCAGCCTGAGTTAATTGACTTGAAAACAAAACTATTGTACAGTTCCATTCTGTAATTTGCAGAATAGCATACAGTATGCATATCTTCACTGCATCATCAGAATGTATATCACCTTAATGCTGGGCTTAGCAAGCTGAAATATCAACACACATTGGGCAACAAAGTTCAGGGAGATTCCAAAACTAGTGCTGTCTACGTTGCACTGTGTTGCTCAGGAAAACTAGCTGTAGTCCTACAAAAGTGGTGGCCACAATAGTGCAGTAGACATCTGCACTAGTAAGTTCTGCCTTTGCAATTACCACTGTGCCTGAGTGTTTGTTTGATCTGATTCAGGTAACACTGGTGATGTTCTGGAGGAATAAATGTATGCAGACAAGGAAACAACATTGTGAAGGGAGGACTGAGGCTGGGATCTGATGTGGTTCAGACCTATGCATAAGGCATGCAGAGGCACTGCACCCCAGATGCTGTATGTGCAGCAGGGTAGGGTGCCTTATGGGACCCCAGTGCACTGCCATCGGTGCTACATTGCCCACAAGCTCTGCCTTGCCTGGAGAGCTGCAAGAGGTATTATCTCTGAGTGAAGTAGTATTTCTTCTGGCCAGAATCTACTGCTTAAGCTTAAAATGCTGTTCTTTGGAAGCATTGGTCAAATCAGGTTAAAAGACTGATGAAACACAAATGGAGTATTTTCTTATTGTTTAAGGTGCCTTTTCTAAAAACACTGTGTGTTCAGCAGTTTTTGAACGTGTATAGACCCAGCTGCTTGTTTGTCCAATGAGAAATTAATTAGTACTTTGATAAATAGCAGAAGAGCTATCTATATATTTCAAATCAAAATGACAAAATAACTTGGCATATTTTCTTAGCACAATCACATGGTATTAAAAATGTTTTGTGGAGGAATTATTTTAAACTATAAAATATTCTGTTTGTTTTTTTCTGTCTACTGAGATAACAGCAGAATGTTTTGTCTGCGCATATCCAGCTTCATTAGCTGCTGGAAGATGCAAAACTGATTCAAACTTCTTGGAACTTCAGCTGAAAACAAGCATAATTTATAATGCCTTGGATGGGAAGTTTCTCAGAAAGTAACTGACTTTAATAATACAGGGTTCTGTTGGTTTCCTTTTTTTTCTTTTTGTTTTTAACAGTTGTTGGTGTTTAATACTCTGCATTAATTGTGGTTAGTGATTGTGTTACTTTTCTTTGGTATGGTTTCTATCTATATGCCTAGACCTCTTGCTCACAGTTGAACTGTTGGTGCTATTAATTAGTCTAATAGCTGCTGGTTATCTTTATTACAGTAAGACCTTGATGCCGTTTAGAAATATGATTTTCTTTCACTATATGCTGTATAAACAGAGCAAGACAGCCAGTGGCTGAAGACTTCAGGATTTAAGTAAGCCAGAGAGCAGAGCAATGAATTATAATAAACAATCAGACTAAACATTACATAGGGACAGCAGGGTTTTTTTTAATTTGGTTTATTTAATTTGATTTGGTTTATTTTATTTGTTTAAATTTTAAGTAGGTGGTGCTCAGTAAAAATGGAAAGAGATCATTTGATTACGAAAACAAACGCTAGAGAAGACGTGGGAAGGGAAGCACTGAAGTGAACCCAGTGGGGAATAAGAGAAAGGGAAATAAGGCAAGTAGATAAACTAGAGGCTAAAGTGAAGTGTCAAAAGAGAAAGTTGGAAGAAAATATATGGATTGAAAATTATAGTAGAATTATCAAAGACATTGTGAACATAAAGTATTACCAGTTGGTGTTGTACTGCTCGGTCTCTCATTTTGTTTTAAAAGGCCTGTTTAGACTTTCTAACACCAACTTGTCTCATGGTACCTGTGCAAATGCTGGTAAAGGGTTGTGACCGTTCTTGTATTGCCCAAGCAGTCCTCCTCTGCTGGACCAGGGCTTCTAGGCTGTTGGCAGTTTGCACAAATTTACAGCTGACTGTGGGTTTTTTCTATTAAATATTAGGGACCAACCCAGCATAAATTGATCTTTACACCAGGAATACAAAAAGAGTTTAAATTCATTTCTTTAATGCTCAGTGCAACTGATGACCTTGGTATCCGCAGTTTGCTCTGGTAAAGGAAAGCAAAGGATGCTGTGCTCATCTGGCTGTTAGAGAATAGATCTGGTTTCCATCCCATCTCTCATTTCAGTGGTTGTTTTCCATACCCTTTTTAATAAAGCTCTGGCCATGACAACATGAAAACTAAACATGTCTTTTTGGCATTGATAATGCTTCAATCAATAGGTAGACAGTGCCTATATTAATATGCATATGAATATTTGGAGAAGTTAGCTGTTTCTGTATACTGCTTTTAGGGAGGAAATCTTAATCTGGAGTTTGGTCTCTCACATTGCTGCTTTTTAATGAAGCTTAACCTGCTCCATATGTTAGCCATACAGATTACTTGGAGAAGTTTCATGTTGCTATTCGTACAATAGCTGACACATAATTTATGTTTCATGCTAGATAATTACCTTGAAATATTTCTTCACTGATTTTTAATGAAGATATGTTATCTTTTCCTGTAGTCACTGCATCATCCCTATTTTTTAAACAAAAACTTGAAGAAAAACATTTAATACATTTTATGTTATAAACCTGAAATCTTGAGCCAGTACCTTAAAATACAAGAGCAAGCTATTAAAAACTACCCACAAACATGAAACAACTGTTTTAATTTTTTTGCCAGAAACAGTTTATCAAATTAAGATGGCTAACAGGCCTTCCTAATGTTTGTGCTTAGAACATTTTCTGGTCCGTGGTTTGCTGTGTGGGATGCTTTTGTGTCACTGGTTTAAGAGTCTGACCTTTAGTTATGAGAAATAAATATTTATTTTTTTTAAATGAATAGAACACAAAGAAAGCATAGCTTCATTTTCACTATGCTATCTTTACCATAAAAACTCTAATACAGCTGAAATTCTCAGATACCTTACAGTCTACAGCACTGTTGCTGAGCTCTCCTCTGCCTCTAGAAATATATTGAGTATTGGCCAGCTATATAGGAGAGGGTCCATTCCTACCCCAGAGATCTAGTATCTTTAGTAATTGTTTAGCTACTCCTATGATGTTGTGAAAAAGAATTTGTGTTTGCAGAGGACTCCATAGATGAACAGATGAAAGGCTCTGAGTAAGTCCAAAGTATAATTATTGGCCAATATTTAACAAGGATTTATGATTAGCATACTGCCTGTGTAAACAGCATTTAACCTAGAGTTAATGTAGAGTGAGGGCTGGTTGCCCCACTTTACCATGTGCTACTTTTTAATTTTTTTTTAATTGCACTGAAACTCATGTTAAAATGTTTGAGATCTTTGTTTTCAGTTTGTTGCAGCTCAGACTGAAACTCTCAAATGAGGCTACTTTGTTGATAAAACATTGTTTACTTAAATCTTAAAAATAGGCAGGAAAGAACCACTTGATTTCAACAGCTGTTTTTACAAGGGTGTTTTGGCAAGTAATCATCGTTTATTCAACCATCGGCACAGAATTAACATGTTAAGGTAAAATTCAATAGTTTCCTTACATTGTCCAAAGAAAAATGTATAATAAAGAGCAAATCTCTAAGTTTGACATTCATACGCACTGTAGTACTTGGGCTTCTGAGGAGTTTTGCTGTTTTGCAGTAACTGGATGTCTACTTCCTAATTCCTGTTGGTATTTGACTACCCCTGGAACAGGCTGTATGGCATACATTGCCTGACATGGTCAGGTTAGAAATGCTTTTAATTGAGGAGTTATTATCCATAGAACTATACTGATATTTCTTGTGGTTCTCGGTGCTCAAAGTATCATTGTGGGTGCAATTCATGCACTACACGTTCTAAAGAGGCTATTTAAGGTAATAAAATTCAATAGTAAGAGGTGCTCTTTTGATTATATGAATATAATGATTACACGTGCACGTCCATCTCTATTTCATCTCACTGTGTGAGTTGTTTCTCCCTGTATTTACTGAAGATCTGTGCAATAGTTTTGGTGGGAATAAGAACTGGATGTACCTTTCTTTTCCCTGCCAGAACTGACACTGAGAAATTTGTCCTTAAATGCCTACAAGTTCATAACAGTGTCTCTGTAATTTATTTATGCTACTTCTTACCTCATTACTTGAGAAGAAAATAGAAGTTCCCTTAATACAGCTGGGCAGGGGTTAAAGAGAACAAAAAAGTTTAAAAAAATAGTTAAAAAAGGTATTTTAAAGACTTCTAGCACCCAAGTGAATTTGCTTGGTTTCAGTATTTCACAGTGCTTATCAACTTCAGCATGTGCCTTCCTCTTTGCTTGAAACCTGATTTCCATTCAGAAGATGCAGCTGCTTCTAATGCTTTTTGTTCTTTCCTATGTTCAAGCAACTCCATTATACCATAGAAGAGAAGCAAGGGGACAAGAGGAACATCCTGACAAACCTGAAAGTTTTGTCATAGCTTATCACAGTGTTAAAGGTATATTCCTGTGAAAGTCATCCCAAAGGTGGTCATAGAAGCAGCATACTCACTGCCTAATGCTGCCTGGAGCAGCTATAAACAGCCTCTTCTCTCCCTAGGGCCGGCTAGATGCTAGATTTGTGATTGCACTATTTCCAGTCCAGCTCAGCCCAAACAGATTCTGAGCCAAACAGTAGGTGAAGAAAGCAAGCAAGCTTCTTCAGATCTCAGCACAGGGGATGTAGGAAATTAGATGATTAATTCGTTAGAAGCACGGAGCCTTTGTGGCTGAAGTAAATATTACTCCTGGGTCAGGTCCCTTCCTATCTTCTCTGAAAAATGTACTGGCATCAATGAGTATATTACACAGGCTTTATGTTTTGGTTTCAGTTTATTCAGACGTGGACAGAGGAAAGTTATGCTTTTTTCACTCAGCCAAAGGCCTCAAAGAATCTCAGCTCTGAGTAAGGTCTGAGGAACCAGGTCTAATACACTAATGATTTTAAAAAATAGAATCAGTGTTCTCCCTTTTTACCAGTTTGCTTTACAACGTGCAGCTTGGCACTTCGACATTCCCCAAGAGAGAAGCAAATATTAGCAGATAACACTCAAAGCAAAGAACGTGCAGCACTGGGCATAGGCTGTTGATTTCTGAAGCACATCTGTATTTTCTTTGAACTGGAGCACTAAAACTTTGCGAATCAATAGTTTTGGGGTTGTTTTTCTCTTTGGGGTTTTTTTTGGGGGGTTGTGTGTGTTTTGTTTGTGGTTAGAATTATTTGTATGGAGTTGGAAGACTTCGGGCTTTCTGTGCTAAAAAACACCCCTACCAAACCAGCAACAATTTTTTGTGCAGGTCTGCATGGTGGCTGATGTTTAGTCGCCAAGGGGAGTGTTTGCATGTGAGATGATGGTCCTTACTCTTGTAAACAGTCCAAAGCAGAGGGAAGGAACAGCAGGAAATATGACAAATGCAAGGGAAGCTCAAAGTAAGCACAGAGTGAAAGATTCAATAAACAGCACTTCCAAAACAGCAAACATCTGTCTGTTACCAAACCTCTGTTGCAATAGCATCTGTAGGGGAGAACATGAGAAGACAGTCTTAGAGGTCTGTTAGCTGTGTGTAAACAGCCTTTTAAAGCATTAAAACTATTAAATTTACAAGCTTAAAAACAAGACAACCTCCTTCCCAGGCCTGCCTATTCAGCTAGCAAGCTTGAATAGTGCTCTTTTATACATTTATCAGTTATGATACCTTGCTACCATATTTACTCTTGGTTACACCTGTACTACTCTGGCTTTTAAATAGGCATCAGATGATTGTACTTAACTTCGGTAAAAACCAAAAAAAGTAGTAGTATCAGAGACAAAAGAAAGCAAAGTTTAGCTTGCTTTCACTAAGGTTTGAGTTTGTAGGACCGGCAAAAGAAAACATGTATTTGAAACAATCCATGGATGATTCAGAGTGTATATGACAGATGTGCCAAATCAGTTGATGTTGCTTTGCATAAAGCTAAGGTTAGCTTGTGTGTTAGATGGAAGTATCATCAGTGGAGGCCTGTTAATGCTTCAAGGAGAGAAAGAGCCTTCATGCCCTCGAAGTAGCAGAGTTGCAATTGTGAATGTGGTGTCTTGCCTTCAGGGGTGGACAGCACAGGAAGTGAGCTATAGAAAGTTATGGTTTTACTGAGGTTTTATCACGTATCACAATCTATTCTGAATTCTTTGAGGGTAGTGCTTCAGGTCATTAAGGTAATTTTTTTTTCTCCTTATCTAGATACTGATTTTTTTTCCATTATAAACAACAAAGTTATCTTTTTTGCTTCTAAAGTCACTTACAAACTTTTTTGGCTTTGTCAAACCTTTCTGGCTTTTGCTTTTTTCCATGGGTCTGCCAGTTTCTCTGAGTTGTTGTCATTTGAGGGGGCTGCTATTATATCTTAAAATGTTTTGCTGGGGGGTTTTTTGGGGAGTGAGGTGGCATAATGATTTCAATTTCCTTCTGTGCAGTATAAGAGTTGTCTGTTTCCCATAGGTTAGTGAGCAGTATGTATTATAGGGTTGGGAGGGTCTACTGTCAGTGTAATGAAGTGGCACCTACAACTGTAGTTGTTTAATAAAAAGCAGGAGATGACAATGGAGTTACCCAGCTTGAAATTTGTGGAGTCCAGGTATAGTATGTACCTGTAGTCTCCAGGGAAAGCTACTAATTTGTAGTTTGAGGGACATACAACTTACTCCACTGGATTAGACTGATTTTAGCACCACCTTAGGTTTTTCTATTGTACCAGAGCAATAGTACTAAGTGTTTTTTTCTTGGTTAGAAGCTAGAACTATTGGGTCTTCCAATAATTTAATTTATTTTAGTAAATTTTGCTGCAGCTTTTTTTAAAGTAGTTGTTTATGTTCCTGTCCAGAAGGAGTAGGAAATTGATAAGTGGTCTGTGTCTAAAATTTAGCCAGGTCCTGGAAAATAGACTTACTGCAGTGTGATTCTAAGCTGCCAGAAGGTTTTGTTTATATGGGTGAGTTTTGGGTTTTTTGGGGAATGTGGGGGGTTTTTTCGGTGCTTTTTTTGTTTGGGTTTTTTTTGATGGGGCAAGGTTGGGGGTTTTTTGGAGGTGGATTTTTTTGTTGTTGTTTTTGTTTTGGGGTGGGTTTATTTTGTGTGGGGTTTTCTTGTGTGGTTTATTTGTTGGGTTTTGGGTTTTTTCCCTTAGAAGTATAGAAATACAAGGAAGCCAGTGGATGAAGAGCTGTGCTTTCATATATCCTTGATTTCCAACCCTGCCCCTGTCCAGTTAAGGAACATTCTGTTCTTTTTTTCAGGTCTCTTCCTGGCTTTAAGGGGTAGAATATAGGATAATATAGTGCTAATCCATTCATAAAAAGGCTTCTTAGAATTTCAGGCTAAGAAAATTTGAGCAGCTTGTGATTCATTCAGAAACTACTTGTACTCAATCAGAAGTTGAATGGAAAGTTATACTGAGAGTCAGTAAAGGGGACAATTGATCAACATTTGTGTCCATTTTTCTAAAAAGTCATTTGTTAGATGACTGAGTTAGGTTTAGCTGATGAAAAATTCCTGTGCCAGTACCTACAGGACCAGGTTCTCTAAAAAGATATGTTGGTATAAATGTTACAGAAGTCTTCTGACCTGTAACAATGTGGTAGACTTCGTACCGCCTTACACATAGTTTACAACAGTGGCTACCTATGGACAAACAATCTATGCTTCAAGCTTTACACTTGTGCAACTTCTCTTCTAAATTGCTTGTCTAATAAAAGATGATAGATTAACTAATCTACCTTTTTTTCATGAAGGAAAGGCTCATTCTACAGCTGTGTAGCCTTTATTGTCACAAAAGCCAGTGAAAAAACAAACACAATTATTAAACTATTGCCCAGATTATCAGAGCCTTGCCAAAAGTACCGTCCTTGGTTTTGTTAATTGCTTTAAAAATGTTTCCAGTGAGGGCAAAAATTTTTAAAATGCCAAAGTAGCGGTTTCTTAATAATCATTGTTCACATGCTTATCTGAAGGGTAATTTGCTTCAACACAAGCATATGACAAAATACGAAGATCTATCATCTATGTTCAATAGTCCCAAACTAACTGTGAGAATCATTGATTTCCACTGTTTCATCTCTCAGCCTTAATTTTGTCAGACAGATTTTCTGTGTTTGTTTGGGTTTTTTTTTAGATGTGGGATGCAGAAAGACACAATTGTTTCTACTTCATAAATAAACAGTTTCAAACATGATCTCTACTATGGGTTTTAAAATACTGTCTCTGCCTTTTGTGCTTAGAGACCACCTCTCATTTCCAAAATAAAACTTTGCATTGTGTGGGAACCAGTAGTATAGCAGAACCATAACCAGATAACTGTTTCACCTTCTTATACTATGTTGCCAGTGGCTGCTCCCCATCTGAAACAACAGAGACCACCTATCTAGTGTTTATATTTCTAATTATGGCAGTGGACATTGATAATCTTCATTCAGCACTTTCATCTGTTTTTAAGAAAAAGGTAGATGTCAGGTGAGCTAAAGGTAGCAGAAGCACTCACTGGGGAAAATGACAGTGGATGGGGAGGATGAGGATCTGCACCTGGCCCATCCTCATCAGGACCATATGATTTGGAATTTTAAAGCAGGTGTAAAACAAAGATGCATGTATGAAGCTACTCCATCAGCAAAGCAAGTAGCAATATAGTGGACATTGGCGGTTTTAAGGTGCTTCATGATATTTTCTGGCCATAAAGGTGCTGTTCTTGCACAGTAGGTAGCAATGAGGAAAGGGTGTGGACAAGGATTTGGTTTTGAAAGAGTGGGCTCTGTATGTTTTCCACCATTTTAATACTAAGATACTAAGGTCCAGTATGGTACTCAAAGCATCTGTGAGAAAAGGAAAATCATGGAATCACAGAACGTTAAGAGTTAGAAGGGACCTGAAAAGATCACCTAGTCCAACCCCCCTGCCAGAGCAGGATCACCTAGATTAAATCACATGGGAACACATCCAGGTGGGTTTTGAATGTCTCCAGAGGAGACTCCACAACCTCTCTGGGCAGCCTGTTCCAGTGTTCCATCACCCTCACACTGAAAATGTTCCACCTTATATCCCCATGGAACTTCCTGTGCTCCAGCTTCCACCCATTGCCCCTTGTGCTATCGCTGGCCATCACTGAGAAGAGCCTGGCTCCATCCTCCTGACTCTTGCCCTTTACATATTCATAAACATTAATAAGGTCACCCCTCTGTCTCCTCCAAGCTAAAGAGTCCCTCTGCCTTTCCTCATAAGGAAGGTGTTCCACTCCCTTAATCAACTTGGTGGCCCTGTATTGGACTCTTTCAAGGAGTTCTATGTCCTTCCTGAACTGAGGAACCCAGGACTGGACACAATATTCCAGGTACAGTCTCACCAGGGCAGAGTAGCAGGGAAGAAGGATGTCTCTTGACCTTCTAAACACACCCCTTCTAATACACCCCAGGATGCCATTGGCCTTCTTAGCCACAAGGGCATATTGCTGGCTCATGGTCATCCTGCTGTCTGCCAGGACCCCCAGGTCCTTCTCACCTACACTGTGCTCCAACAGGCCAGTCCCCAACCTGTACTGGTACCTGGGGTTGCACTTCCCCAGATACAAGACCCTACACTTGCTCTTGTTAAATCTCATTAAACTTCTCCCCACCCAACTCTCCAGCCTATCTGTCTTGCTGAATGGCAGCACAGCCCTCTGGTGTGTCAGCCACCCCTTCTAGTTTTGTGTTGTCAGCAAACTTGCTGACTGTACACTATTCCCTCATCCAGGTCATCAATAAATATACTGAATAGTACAGGTCCCAGTATCAACCCCTGAGGGACTCCTCTAGACACAGGCCTTCAGTAGACTCTTCAGTAGACTCTGTCCCATTGATCAAAGATCCCTGGCTTTTTCCTTTCAATCAGCTCTTGATTCACCTCACTGCTTGACCTTCCAGGCCATATTTCCTCAGTTTCAGCCATGAGGATGCTGTGGGAGACAATGTCAAATGCTTTACTGAGGTCAAGGTAGACCACATCTACTGCCCTACCATCATCTATCCACCTGGTTATATCCTTGTAAAAGGCTATTAGATTAGTCACACATGACTTCCCCTTGGTAAAACCCTGTTGACTGCTCCTAACAACTCTCTTATCCTTGATGTGCCTAGAGACAGCACCAAGGATAAGTCTTCCCATCACCTTTTCAAGGATGAAAGTGAGGCTGACCAGTCTGTAATTACCTGGGCCCTCCTTCTTGCTCTTTTTCAAGATTAGAGTAACATTTGCTTTCCTCCAGTCCTTGGTCATCTCTCTCATTTCCCAGAATTTAGCAAGGATGATGATGGATAGTGGCCTAGCAATGACTTCTGCCAGCTCCCTCAGCACCCTTTGGTGCATCTTGTCAGGACCCATATACAAGAAGGGTTGGAAGGAGGATGCAGGGAACTACAGGCCTGTCAGTCTGACCTCAGTCCCAGGGAAGATCATGGAGAGGGTCATCTTGGGAGCTATCATGCAGCACATGCACGATGGCCAGGGGATCAGGCCTAGTCAACATGGGTTTACAAAAGGTAGATCCTGTCAAACTAACCTGATCACCTTCTATGACAAGGTGACCCGCTTAATGGACGAGGGGAAGGCTGTGGATGTGATCTACCTGGACTTTGGTAAAGCCTTTGACACAGTTTCTCACAGCATTCTGACTGAGAAACTGGCTGCCGCTGGCCTGGACAGGTGGACCCTCAGCTGGGTTAAAAACTGGCTGGATGGCCGAGCCCAGAGGGTGGTGGTGAATGGAACAAAATCCAGCTGGAGGCCGGTCACGAGTGGCGTCCCCCAGGGCTCAGTCCTGGGTCCAGTCTTGTTCAACATCTTTATCAATGATCTCAATGAAGGGATTGAATGCTCCCTCACTAAGTTTGCAGATGACACTAAACTAGGAGGAAGTGTTGATCTGCCTGAGAGTAGGGAGGCTCTTCAGAGGGATCTGAACAGACTGGACCGATGGGCTGAGTCCAATGGGATGAAGTTTAACAAGGCCAAGTGTAGAGTGCTGCACATGGGACATAATAACCCCATGCAGCGCTACAGGCTTGGGGGAGACTGGCTGGAGAGCTGTCAGGCAGAGAAGGACCTGGGGGTGTTGGTTGACTGCAGACTGAATATGAGTCAGCAGTGTGCTCAGGTAGCCAAGAAGGCCAATGGCATCTTGGCTTGTATCAAAAACAGTGTGGCCAGTAGGTTTAGGGAGGTGATTGTGCCCCTGTACTCGGCATTGGTGAGGCCACACCTCGAGTACTGTGTCCAGTTCTGGGCTCCTCACCACAAGGAGGACATGGAGGTCCTGGAGTGAGTCCAGAGAAGGGCAACCAGGCTGGTGAAGGGGCTGGAGGGCAAATCCTATGAGGAGCGGCTGAGGGAGCTGGGGCTGTTTAGCCTGGAGAAGAGGAGGTTGAGTGCAGACCTTATCACCGCCTACAACTACCTGAAGGGAGGTTATAGAGAGGTAGGTGATGGTCTCTTCAGCCAGGTGACAGGAGATAGGACAAGGGGGAATGGCATGAAGCTGTGCCAGGGCAGGTTTAGATTGGATGTTAGGAAAAAATTTTTTTACTGAAAGAGTTGTGAGGGCCTGGAACAGGCTGCCCAGGGAGGTGGTTGAGTCACCTTCCCTGGATGTGTTCAAAAAAAGGGTAGATGAAGTACTTAGGGATATGGTTTAGTTTAGGATGTGAATGGTTGGACTCGATGATCTTAAAGGTCTTTTCCAACCTTGTGATTCTGTGATTCTGTAATTCTGTGACCCATAGATTTATGGATGTCCAGACAGCTTAATTCATCTTTGACCCAGACCTCATCAACCAAGGAAGACTCATCGTTTATCCTGACTTCCTCTGGGGCTTCAGTCATCTGGGGCTCCTGCAAACAGTCTCTAGCAGTGTAGAGAAAGACAAATAAGGCATTCATAACTGCAGCTTATTACTATCCTCAGTCAGCAGAGCACCCACCTCATTCAAGGGAGGGCCTATGTTGTCTCTAGTGTTCGTTTTGTCTGCAATGTATTTGGAGAAGACCTTTCTCTTGTTCTTGACCTCCCTTGCAAGACTCAATTCGAAAAAGAGATTAGCTTTCCCAGTTTCCACCCTACATGCCCTCACAACAGTTTTATATTCCTCTCAAGTGGCCATCCCCTCCTTCCATGATCCATAGATTTTTCTTCCACTTGAGTTTGCCCAGTGGTCCCCTGTCTGTCCACACAGGTCTTCTGCCTCCCTTTCTTGAATTCTTTCCAATTGGGATGCTCTGATCTTGAGCTTGGAAGAAGTGGTCCTTGAATATGGACCCAACTATCTTGGGCTGGGCTATCTGAAATAACTCCCATGCCTGTGTACTCCATGTTGTATATCCCAACTCTTCCAAACCCTCTTCCACCATACCTGGCAAAATTGTCTGTTTCATTTCCCTAAAGAGCCTCCCAGCATCCTGGCCCTCTTTATCCCACTTCCTTTTAGGTTTCTACCAGGGACCTTCCCTAGGTTTTTTCCTGTTGATTCCATAGATGGCCTCCCTGCCTGTGGTGTTTCTGCTTTTTTCGCTCTGGACAGCCTTCATGCAAGTGTCAATGAGAGTGCACAGCCAAAGAACTGCTCTACAGGGTCTGAGAAAAGACTCAATCATTGCGCTTTCTTAGGAAAATACCTCTCATGGAAAGGTCTGCCTGCCAAGGCTTGGGTTCTGCAGGGTGAGGTGCTCACGCTTGGCTCGGGGCAGGCATAACGGTCTGCCTGCAACCCTCCAAGTGGCCAAGGCCTAAATGCTTCTTTGTAAAGAGTGTGTTTACTTTATACAAACTTAAGACAAGACTTTTGAAACCTTGATTTTAAGAAAAGGTAAAAGGTTAGAGAGATATTTAAAGGGGTGCAAGGATGTTTTTTTTAATTCTACCTTTAAATGTTAAGGTTAGTTGGTAGAGCGAAGACAGCGCAGAAATTAATGGAGTGTATACATAAAATGCGAATGCTGTCAGAGCCAATTTTCCCAAGTGTTGTGAATACTACTGACGCAAAATGAAAGAATCTTTTTTTTCATTGTTGTGCTCTTATGAGTGCCTGTGAAGCTGTTGGCAAGTAAGACATGGAGTTCTGGGTAATTTTTGGAGGGCATGTACAGAGAATAGGTGCAGATGATGTCATTTTCATGTTTATAAATCACTTCAATAGACTTGACACAGAGGAGAAGTTTATTGAACATAGTGCTATCTTTCATGTAAAATTGTGTGCCTGTAGTCCACAGCTTTTAAGGATCTAGTTTTTTTTTCTCCACTGTATATTGTAGAATTGTAGCCTTTCCTAATATGGCATTTGAGAGATGTTTTAAAAAGAAATCATATTGACATTTGGATTTAATTATGAATTTCAAAGATAGAAGCACACAGCTTATACAATATTTTGGCATGATGTCCATCTGAGTAGTACACAATGAAAACAAAGTTTATGAAATGTACGCTATTCAAGGAGCCCAAATATTTACGTTTTCAAGAATTTGTGTATTGATACACAGAGAGGACAAAATAGGGATTTGTTTAAATCAACAGCAAACTCTTAGTCCTCTACAGAAATAAACCTGTGGGGACTATGCAAGTTACTTGAGCTGGGAAGAGAGTGCAAATTAGATTTCCTTCACCATTTATTAGAGGATTTTGTGAGAGAAGGAGAACTAGAGAGAATAGTTATAACACTGCTGAATTTTAAGACAGTATCAGTATACTGCTCATCTTTAGCCAGTGGTACTTCAACATATCATTTTTGCAGCTCCAGAACCTTAGACAGATTTCCACCTAAGGCTCTTTTGGAGCTGGATCATTGCAGGATAACTGAAATGCTTTGACATAAGATTTGTCTACTGACTTTTACAGTAGTTTGCTTAAGAAGTAACAGAAGCTTATCCTGAGATCAGAGCTCGGGCGTGGCTGATAATGCAATGGCTTGCCTGGTGTGGCAAGTGTCAGAAACTCTAGTGTGGTCTCCTGTAGTAGTATTCTTATTGGTGAGATATGGACTGGGTAAATGAATGACAATCTGGATGGAAAACTGTCTGGACTGTGCAGCTCAAAGGGTCAAGACTGTCAGTTTTATGAAGGCCAGTGGATTGATAGCCACCAGTGACATCACTCAGGATTGATATGGGAATCAAAAATTTATAACAAACTTATAAGTGATATGGTTTGTGGGACAGGCTGCATTCTTGACAAGTTTGCAAAATGATACTGAGTTATGGGAGGGGAAAGTGATATGCTGGAGGGTGTGGGACTGCTATCCACAGAGAAATAGGCTGATGGGGTCCACATAAAATCCAACAAAGGCAAGTTCAGGGTACTGCATTTGGGCTGGGATACTGACTCGATAGAAAGCAGCTTTGCAGAAGAGGGCTTGTGAGCCCTAGCGGGCAACAAGTGGAATGTAACTCAGCATTGTGCCTTTGCAAGAAAGATGACCAAAAAGCATGGTGGGATGTATCAGAAAGAGAATGGCCAAAAGGAAACACTTCCTTTCTTTTATCTGAGACTGTGAAACCATGTCTGGAGTGTTATGCTCTTTTCGGAACTCCTCAGTATAAGAGGAACATTGATGTACTGGAGTCCGTCTGACAAACAGTCACCAGGGTAGTTGGGATCTGAAGCCACAGGCTTCTGAGAGCTGTATTTGTTCAGTCACAAGAAGAGTAATCTAAAAGGAGATTTTTATCAGTGCCTACAGCCACTTAATGGGATAATAGAGAATAGGGAGCCAGGGTCTTTTCAGAGGTGTGCAATGGAAGGGTGAGAGGTAGTAGGCACAAAAGGTGAGAACATGGGAAGCTCCAATTTGATATAAGAAAAAACTTTCAATCACAGGGCTTGCTAGACCTGGAAAGGTTATGGACTCTCCATCCTTGGAGACAGTCAAAGCTTGATTGAACAAGACCCTGATGAAGCTGCTGCAACTTTGAGCAGTAGATTGGATTAGGTGGCCTCTATGCATCTCTGCCCACCTACATGATTTTGTGGTTCTCAGCGAGTGGGGAAACAAAAAGCAAGACTAATCATGATCATGAAATTTATATAGACCAGTTGGCACATGTCATTTCTAATACTTTCAATATCCAAGCATTTTGTTTTTTCACTTAATAGTCTGCCTCCCAAAAACTCAATGCTATGGTGATCTAGCTCTTGTCTAGGGTGTCTCTCACAACTAATATACAATGGAGCATGTTCCTAATGCACATAGCTTTTAATTCTTTAAGTGTATTTCCCACACGCCATCAATTTAAATGTTTTTGCTTTATGGTAGATGTTCCTCCCAACTTCTCAAGTTCTTCAATTTTACTCATCTCTTTGTAGACCTGCCACTTCCTTTTTATGAAGTTGTAGGTTCTAAGCTCAATGTTTTATGCAAAATATTGTACTAGATTCAGTGAACTTTTTCTTTAAGATTATCAAAATGATTTATAAGACCCTGCATGTGTCGTATCTCCCAAAATATACTGACAAATGGGAATCTTCCAATACTATATTCTCTAGGGTGCCTCTAATGACTTCATGACTATAATACAATGCATTGCAGGACTCTGAAGCATACTTCATCTTTCTAATGTTACTATTTCCAATATTTATCAGTAGTTCAACTGTATATTCAAAGCCCCTTCCAAGAGCCTTGTGATTTAAATGAAGATCACAGTTTTCATTTATTTTAGAAGCTTCTGTCTCTTATAATAATGGATGGACTTAACAATACAGACGAGTGAAACCATATGAGAGGAAAGAAAATGGGAATGGTGAAATAACACATTCTTTCAACACTTATTTCTTGAAGAAAATGAATGAGACTGAGGAAGTATGGGATTGCTTGAATCAGACAGTTGGAGGGCTTGAAGGTGGAACCGCTGGAAGCACAGGTATAGAATTCAGTTCCCCTAGAGAAAGGATTTGTCTGGCTAACTAGGAAGAAGGAAAGACATGCAAAGACAAAAACACATAGAGAATGACAAATACAAGCCTGATTATGGAAGCTTGGTGAAGCTGGAGAAAGGTAAGTAGATATTAGACTGTGCTGGAGCTGGAATTTACCAAGAGTAGACCAAGTGATGGGGAACATAAGCAGAAATTATTATGGAATCCCGGAAGGCACAACAATAACAATCATGCTGATGAAAGTACCTTGCAGATTTTAAATACTGTGGTCTATAAAGGGCTTTTGTTCTAGCTTACATGTTGGTGTTAAAAGTTACTCTAATGAATTTAGTATGTTAAAATCCTGACAAAAAGTAAGTGTGAAGACAAGCTTGGAAATGTTTATCAACATAGTGGACTAAATTATTTTCTATAGCAAATTAAGTACATGAGTCATCTTTAATTGTTATAATGACATTCAATTGACCTTTATTAATCTGAAGAACCAGAGTTGAAGTGTGTTGGTTAACTGGTTCTGCATGATGTAACTGTTGAGCCATTTTTAAGCAATGGTTTAATTTATTCTTATCCTATTGGTTTACTTTAGAAAATTTGATTTTTGACTCTTGAATGGACATCTAGCCTTCAAATTGGTAACAAGAGCAATGAATCATTGCTCTTGTTACCTTTCTTCCAATCAAAATAAACAGCCAGTGACAGAGTGGGTGGAGGGGGAAGAAACAGCCCTCAAGAGAGAGTTCTGTGGAAGGTATAGCCCAATGGATAGAGGAGGCTGAAATAGAAGATCCATTCTTGATTAAAATAAAACAAAACACGACAATATTCCAAGCAATAACAAAGAAGCTCTTTAGACCAAATTAAATTCTGTTACTTGCAAGGTTGTTTTTTTCTTTTATTTAATATTTATTAGGATGTTTGTGAGTTCTAATGAGATCATGTCTCAAACTTCTTTAACAATTTGAGATGAACTGGAGAGATGTCACATGAGTTTCCATTTTAGTTACAGAACCAAATCTGTACTTCTGAAATTGTGCTTGAGGTTATTTGGCATATCTACATATCTGCTGAAAGAAGTTTGGTTATATCTAATTGCATTTGAAGTTCATTCTGCAGCTGATAGTTTTCATCTGTTCAGAAAATAAAAATATTTTAGTCAAGCTTAACCTTCCCCTGCTTTACATGCGTAAAACTTATACAACATGAAGTTTTAAAAGTTAATTTATATTAGGTTTCCCAGTATAGAGGTTTCAAAAAGTGGTATTTAAAATCTTTGGGAAAATACTGCTCTACAGTCTATAAATAATTTAAGAAGTTATAAGATACTGTCTACTATGACAGAGATACTTCAGTTATTTTCTCTATATTCTTCATTTTTCATGTGGACAGTATAATCATTGTTAGTATTATGTAACTGTATTTTATACTTATATGGTACAGCCTTATCCCTGATATATTTATTGAAGATGTCTTATACAGATTGTGTGGTTTCCCATTGTTATCACTTAAAATGGATCCCCTTTGTATGGCCAGGGGATCAGGCCTAGTCAACATGGGTTTACAAAAGGTAGATCCTGTCAAACTAACCTGATCACCTTCTATGACAAGGTGACCCGCTTAATGGACGAGGGGAAGGCTGTGGATGTGATCTACCTGGACTTTGGTAAAGCCTTTGACACAGTTTCTCACAGCATTCTGACTGAGAAACTGGCTGCCGCTGGCCTGGACAGGTGGACCCTCAGCTGGGTTAAAAACTGGCTGGATGGCCGAGCCCAGAGGGTGGTGGTGAATGGAACAAAATCCAGCTGGAGGCCGGTCACGAGTGGCGTCCCCCAGGGCTCAGTCCTGGGTCCAGTCTTGTTCAACATCTTTATCAATGATCTCAATGAAGGGATTGAATGCTCCCTCACTAAGTTTGCAGATGACACTAAACTAGGAGGAAGTGTTGATCTGCCTGAGGGTAGGGAGGCTCTTCAGAGGGATCTGAACAGACTGGACCGATGGGCTGAGTCCAATGGGATGAAGTTTAACAAGGCCAAGTGTAGAGTGCTGCACATGGGACATAATAACCCCATGCAGCGCTACAGGCTGGGGGGAGACTGGCTGGAGAGCTGTCAGGCAGAGAAGTACCTGGGGGTGTTGGTTGACTGCAGACTGAATATGAGTCAGCAGTGTGCTCAGGCAGCCAAGAAAGCCAATGGCATCTTGGCTTGTATCAAAAACAGTGTGGCCAGTAGGTCTGGGGAGGTGATTGTGCCCCTGTACTCGGCATTGGTGAGGCCACACCTCGAGTGCTGTGTCCAGTTCTGGGCTCCTCACCACAAGAAGGACATGGAGGTCCTGGAGTGAGTCCAGAAAAGGGCAACCAGGCTGGTGAAGGGGCTGGAGGGCAAATCCTATGAGGAGCGGCTGAGGGACCTGGAGCTGTTTAGCCTAGAGAAGAGGAGGCTGAGGGGAGACCTTATCACCGCCTACAACTACCTGAAGGGAGGTTATAGAGAGACAGGTGATGGTCTCTTCAGCCAGGTGACAGGTGATAGGACAAGGGGGAATGGCATGAAGCTGTGCCAGGGCAGGTTTAGATTGGATGTTAGAAAAAAATTTTTTACTGAAAGAGTTGTCAGGGCCTGAAACAGGCTGCCCAGGGAGGTGGTCGAGTCACCTTCCCTGGATGTGTTCAAAAAAAGGGTAGATGAAGTACTTAGGGATATGGTTTAGTTTAGGATGTGAATGGTTGGACTTGATGATCTTAAAGGTCTTTTCCAACCTTGTGATTCTGTATTACCTTCATTGTACTTTTGCTAGTACAGTTACTTGCTGTAGAAGAGGTACAAATCCTGGATCTTAATTTTTTTTTTAATTTTTAAAAAAGTAAATCCTGCGTATAGGAGAGGTCTCATGAACTTAAACCAACTGAACTTCAGTGATACATGGACTCTCATTGCCCTGACCAGCAGTGGAATTGCACTTCTGTGAAGGGAGGTTTATTTCCAGTTTTGAATTAGTATGAGTAAAAAAATAAGTAGCTTAAGAGTTTTACCCAAATAACAATTGAAAATGACCCACTATTTGAAATCAAAATTCTGTGCACTATATTGTCATGTAGGAACAGTTAACTATATTAAGAGAAGGAAGTAGCTGAGTGTAGCTCAAGGATAGTGCACTTTGCAGACTTCTGATAAAGGAAGTAGCTCCTTGATGAAAAGGATGGCAGTTACCTTTTTTATTATTCTTTTTTTTCCCCCAGTAGGAGTGCTACAGCCACCAGCATATTTGGCAAGCAACAACAAGTATAAAGCAAATAAATTTCAATATCCTGTCCTGGCTTTCTAATACCAATATTTCAAGTACTTAATTAAAGTACTTCTTAGAAATTAAATAAGTGGGAATACTAACATAGCAGGTCCAATATTGTGCTGAGCCTGGTTTTAAAGGGAGTTTGTCTTCATGGTTACAAAGCTGGTGAAGAGTTTGGAAGACAAGTCTAATGAGGAGTGGCTGATTGTTTAGTTTGGAGAAAAAAAGACTGAGGGGAGAGACATTATCACTCTCTACAACTACCTGAAAGGTGGTTGTATTGAGGTGGGTGTGGGTCTCTTCTCTCTGGTAGCTAGTGACAGGACAAGAGGAAATGGTCTGAAGTTGCATCAGGGGAAGTTTAAGTTGGATATTAGATGCTGGAACAGGCTGCCCAGGGAGGTGGTTGAGTCACCATCCCTGGAGATCTTAAAAAGAAGAGTAGGTGTTATACTTGATGACATGGTCTAGTATTGGACTTAGTAGGGCTGGATAGATGGTTGGACTTGATGATCTTGAAGGTCTCTTCCAACCAAAACCATTCTGTGATTCAGCAAAGGTACAAAAATAAGGGCAGAAACTGGCCCCTATTTGGAGAGTCATGTTCAGAAGATGCACGCAACTGTTAGTTGGTTTCTAAGAGAAACAAAGGAATTAGGAGCATGGCAGTGATAAATCAGGATATACCCTTGTCTCTGAGAAACCCACAAAGTAGATGTCTTAATGTCTTTAGTTTTGCCTTTTGACATGTTCATTATTAGACAGTATGGAGCAGAAAACTGAGACACAATGCATTGCATTTATCCATTAAGTTACTTTCAGCAAATGTGATAGAGGAAACTATAGAAGTCTTTTCTGCTCACTTGCACTTTCTCAGCACCCTCTGTAGATCCAATTGCCATGCCCTAGTTTTAGTTCAGAAACTACTTAGGCTACCCATTTAGGAAAAATACACATTTTTGGTTTACTTCTCAAGACTTTTACCATTTTCACAGAAATTGCTATTTGATAAAGCATCTTTTTTCAATATATTAGCCCTTTAACTCTCTAACAATAGCTTAGTAATCTTAATATTTTTTTTCCTGTATCTCAGCAATGAAAAAATATTTAGAGAATCTGTAACTTTTATCCCATCTCCTTTTCTTGCCTGATTCTGTTTGTATTGTGTAAATATTTTGAATGCTTTTACTTAGCCTATCCGAGGATATTTGCAGTATCTACATGATATCAAAAGGCTTTTGTCTGGAAACTGCAAAGGTTCAAGTGTGTCTAACTTGTATCAGGTTTTAGCAACTTAGTACAAAATTATGGAACATAAAAGGGATTTCCACTGGCTTGTTAATTAAGTAGAGATTTCCACTGGCAGGAGGTGGTTTATATAGTTTTTTTGCTTAATTGTTTGTAAACTATTTTTTTGTTGAGGAGGATTGAGGTGATAGAAAAGATGCAACAAAAAAAGGTATGTAATTCCCTTTGAAACATTATTTTTATTAGGAAGCAGACTGCAACAATAAAATCTCACGTAGATAATGATGCAGCATTAACATTGTAGGGATAAATCTTTCAATTAAAATCTAAAATTAATCAATAACTTGAAGTTATTTTTCAGGGGTATTTTTTTAATGTTGGTGGGGTTTTTTAAACTTTCTGTAATAATTTCACTCCTTTCAATAACCAATGAAGGAATAAAAGCTTCTATCTATCATTTATTTCATGATCCTTTGAAAAATTAAGCTTAACCCACTTGAACTTTTCTCTAATCCAAATTTTTCAGATGAACAACAGATACTCTTGTTAGGTAGTATGACTCAATAATTCTTTCTCTTTCCTGGAAAGAGAGGTCAATACCTACATAGGCTTGCATAACATTTGTGTGCATCAGTGCTGTGTCACTGAAAACAGGAAAACAGTGACAAGCAAATCAACAAAATTGAGAATCATTGCTAACGTGAGGACAGAGGTAGAAGAGTGAGAGCAAACAAAGATTGTGCTGTGGGTGTTCTTCCAAGAAGGATGCCGAATAGATATGCCTCACACTTTCAAAAAAAACCTAACTAAAGCACTGCTAGGAGACTGGGGGAAAGTAAATAAAAGTTTACTTTAACTTTGGATAAGGAAAAAAGCAAGCCACCTGGGTGCCACAATATTGTATGTTTTCAGGTCATACTTTGAGGGTACCTTCAAGGCCTTTAGCTGCCTTCTATCTCACCGGTCCTTCAAAAGAGATGCACTGCATTGCCAAGAGCCAATTTAAAATCTGTTGAACACAAGTAAAAGTGTCAAGCCCATTTCTTTCTCATCTTTTCTGTAATAAGCAAGAAAAAACTTTCTTCTTCCTTTATTGCTAAGGTGTTTTGCTATAGCTGAGGAGCTCTGCTGCTGAACTGTTATAATTCTGTGCGCTTTATTTTCCAGAGTGGGGGAAAAAACCTAACAGTGATCAGGACAAACTAGCCTGGGTCAACTGAAGCAAGCTTACACTCCAGGTTCCAGACTAGAGACCTATATTTAAGGAATTATGTATTTGTTCCTTTTGGAAAGCTGTAATAACTAGAGTGTTCCTTTCACTCTTCTATTTTTGGGGGTTTTCCACGAATTCTTCTTGATATACTTCCCATGTACAGGAATATGAGAACTATTGAAGGTTCATGGCTCTCCTGCAGAGCACAGCCTTCTCACTTCTTGATGCTGCATGTACGCACTGAGCATCCGTGGTGTTTTGCACACTCACAAAAGAGCTGAGAGGGTAGCAGAGTTGAGACTATCTCCTCTCTAGAGCTTCTTTAAGATAGATATTCCATTAAGGTTTCTAAGACTGTTCATGTTTATGTTTTGAAAGTACAACATATAGGCAAAGTCTCCAAAATTTGAGAAACATTATGCATGCTTCAGCTTTGTCCTCCTTAACTTTTATTAGTAGTTTAAGACTGTGCAATGCAGCAGGTTATGAGGAAGTAGGCAGTGTTAGAAAGACCTTTTCAATGGTAACTTTAAACATAGTCTCTTTGGTTATCAGTGTATTTAAGTGTGTTATAAATAGCAAAGATAGATTGTGAGATAGTTTCAATAGGAAAGAGCAGGGGCAGAACAGGGAAGTAATTAGTTATGAGATACCAATCATATTTCCATCAACAGAAAATGACTCATGATTCATAAAAGCCTTCTTTATACTAGAATACATTGTTTAAAATTTTGTTTAAAAATTAAACAGAGCATCTAACCTTTCAGCAGCTGCAACTTCCTGGCCTGATTTCTAAGGGACATTCTATAAACAAAATATACATTTCAAAGGCTGAATTCTCTTTAGAAGATCCTATAGGCAACTTCGGTGAGATATTGTTTTTCAGCTCAGCTTTGTTAACTTGCCAGCTGAACAATGCTTTTGCAAGAAAAGCAATGATTGAGAAGTATGTTTTGAGTTGGCAAGAAAGCAAAAGACACCTTGAGAAAACAAATGTGTAAAAGAGATCTCTGCAAAATCTAAAGCAAAATTTATACTCAGATTACTGTTCTGAATAGCAGTGTACAGCAGCATGGTGAGGTTTCAGTCAACTCACCACCTGTGAATAGCCTTCTAAAAAAGGTATGTTTCACAGTAAATCCTTCCACAAGGCTTTCAACACCCTCCACGTGAACAAGAAAATATACAAAGCACAAATCAATTTGATCTGTGGGGAAAACGGGAGGCTAGAAGATAATCTTTCACTCACTTTCTTGTCATGCAGGCTATTTGCACCTAATGTCATAAGAATAAATTCCTCTTCTGGTGCTTTGCTGAGATGCCCTATCACTCCTTGATACACAGTGCATCACAGGCACCAGAGGCAGGCCTCAACTAGACACTAGAAAAAAGGAAGATCCTCTCTGAAAAGGCTTTCGTACCTTGTCTGATCTCAAGGATGGAGACTAACAATATTTTAGTATAAGTTGAGCTTCTCTGAAGACAACAAAGGCAGTAGGTGGACACATCATGCAGAGCTTCTTGGCATGTTATTTTAGTGGAGGGAGCACACCCTAGTGTCATGGTTTAACCCTAGCAAGTAAGCAAGCACTGCGCAGCCCTTTAATTACCCCCTTCCCTCCAAAAAGGGGTGGGGAGAAGAATGGATAAAAATCATCCACATGAGTTAAAAACAGTGTAGGAGGATAACAAAGGAGGAGATGAGTAATATTTGTAATAAAACTAGTGATGTATGAGCGCAACCGCTCACCACATCACAGCAGGGGGACGATGACAAAATTAAAAAAAAAAACCAACCAAAGAACCAAAACCAAACAAAAACCCCACAACCCCTCAGGCTGAGTCTGTTTCTGAGCAGCAATCCTACCTCCTGGCTAGCTTCCTCAGTTATGTATGGAGCATGAAGTTATATGGCAGGGTCGATCGCTTTGGACAGCCTGGCCAGCTGTCCTGGCTGTGCTCTCCCAGCTCCTTGTGCACGTGGCAGGGCCCAGGAAGCTGAAAAGTCCTTCACTTAGTGCAGACACTACAACTACCTCCCTACATGTGATTCTGTGATACAACTAAAATGATCAATGTGTTATCAACATAACTCTTGTAGTAAATCTAAACCACAGCACCATACTGTCTACTAGGAAGAAAATCAACTCTATCTTAGCTGAAACCAGGACAGAATTTATGATGTGTATAGATACATGTTTGTTTTATTATTTGCCTGTTTTAATTGTGTATACTTAGCCAGAACAATGTAGGGATGGTGGTGTGTCTCTGAACTTTATTAAATAGTACAAACATAGCCTTTACTAAATAGACCAGGTATGACTCTGGCCAAGTGGTAAAACACAGTATGGCTTACGTTTATGCACTTAAACTCTTATCCTTCCTCATGCCACCTGCCTCTGACACCCCCAAATAAGGTGTCTACATCCAGGCTCCTAAACATGAGCAGCAAGTGCCTCACATGAGCTATGACTTGAACCAAGGCCAAACACTGACTGGGAGAGTAAGCCTTCGAACCAGCCATAACCATGCCAGGGAACATGCCAAGAGTGGGAGGTACAGATGATTGTGGTCCAGGGCTCAGTCTGTGTCCTGGCCTTGATTTGTTTACTGGAATAGATAGAGCACATAGCCAAAAGGGTCAGGATGAGAGAATAGCACTGAATGTTTTCAGCACACTAGGGACATTTGCCCTGATGGCCTTGGCAATGGTTTCTCATACACCACTTCTGCACATATGTTCATTCCCTTCCCCTCCTTGCTCTCCCCTGCATGCACCCTACCTCTTCATGCACATCTGAGATGGTCTGAGCAAAAAGCCTGTGATTATAGTTTGTCCTGATTGTGTCCTCCAGTAATTGGAAATGTTTCTTGAATTTTAATCTGCACAGTCATATGAAGGCCAAGCACATCTGGTCCAAGAGCCCCAGTCACAGACTTGGAATGAGGGACTGAGACTCTACCACCCTTTAAAAAAATAATGTTCCCAGGAATGTATGGGACTGCAAAAGGCTGCCTGCTGCCCTGCAACTGAGCCTGCAGTAGCGTGTGTACTCCTGTGAACTTCTGCAAAAATCACATAGTTTAATTTTTTTTACTTGGTTTGATTCCAAGGGAATACAGAGCTCTAACCCAGGCCACCCTGTGCTACACACCAGTAACTTTCCCACTGATGGGCAGTGTGTGCCTCTGGGGTACAGGCATAAGCTTTGGGAAAAGTAAAGAGAACCTTGTTAGAGTAGAATAATTGCTATCACAGTAATACCAGAATTGAGCATTTTTTCCTGTGAACATGGCAGCAGCAGCATGGGTAGTAATGCCATCACAGAAATGGCAGAGGTAGAAAGGATGAATTTACTGTACAGGTGAAGAAGGTGAATTATCTCCATTTTATGTAGGTGAGTTCATGAAGTAAATAATAACGCTCTCCTAGTGATCTATGACCTTATGCTCTGATGCTTTCCAGCAAAACAAGAGCTCCCTAGTGCCCAAAGCGTTTCTCAAAATAGTGTATAGGATCTTAAATCACTGAAGTGTTTGAACACTTTCCCACCACTAAATTTGTCTGTCTCTGATTGTGGGAAGCCCTGTGGGTAGTGGTAAGAGATGCTTTTGGGGTGTCCTGGGTCAGACCTTACAATCTGCAAGTGCAGCTTGATTTTGGCCAAAAATCCTATGGGCGCATGTTGGTTAAGACATGCAACCCATGAGCATCATTTAGAGGAACTGTCAGGAAAGGGGGAGGGGGTGTTTGGAGGTTTAGTTCTTTTTGTGATTTATAGAGCAATGTAATCAAAGTACAGTTGTTGTCTTAATAGAATGTTGCTGATGAGCTGACTTCAGTCAGAATCCAGAACAGGGATCTGGAAAACTAGAAAACAAACACAGAAACATGGACATAAAACTATGCAAGAGGCAGAAGGCATGCAATGTCATTAACTCCAGCACAGGAGAGCTGATCCTGCTCATGTTGACAATTTGTTAACTGGCTTTGAACTAAGAACTGGATCAAAATTAAGATTATAGGAAGAATTTGCACTTTTAAAAAGTGTTTATTATTTTGCTCATTCAGAAGTCAATTGCCTCCATTCTAAGTTTGGGGGTTTTTTTCCAGGATCTGAAATGTTTTGCATTCCTGAAGAAAAATTCATTTCCAGTAAAACACTTTATGTTCCATATCAACCCTTAATATTTCCAGATTGTAAACCTTACAGGTTTAACAGATTTAATCTTGTTTTCTATTACTGTGAAACTAAGATTGTGAGGTTAACTTTTAGCATGCTGTAAAGGTTGAGCCTTTATATCTGTGTACACGACTTTGCTCTATGATGAATCTAAATATCCAAAATAAACCAGGAAAAGAAACTCTTTCCTGGAGTGGCTGAAGTTTGAACAATTCTAGCTTTAACCTGCAGTGCAACAAAGGGAAAAGATGTAAAATATAAGATCTATTAACATCCTGAAAAGTGAACATTTAACAAGAAACTGTCCCATAAATAAATATTTACTGGAAAATGAATGACTACCTCAAAAAATAGAGATAGAAGAGAACTATATAGCACAAGTTAGGTTAGTGCAAATTGTCATTAATTCCTTTACTATGACTTTTGATACCGGCACCTAACATGATTAACCATTGATGTGAGCAGCCACAGGCCTGAAGTGTGGTAGGCTGAATCCCCAGCTGATGGCAGCTCACAGGTTCCCTGCCTGAGTTGAGGGCAAAGCAGAAGGGATCTAAAACCTGCTGTTTCCTGGTATTTCTGGAGGGCAGGTGGGAGTTTCCAATTACTTTGTCACAGTATGAAAATGATTGATACTATTAGTCCAGCACAAAACTAGTCTAGAGATTACAGATGGGAAGACTGGGGCAGAAGGATCACCTTGGATGCTGGCCAGGGAGAAACCGAATACTTCCTACTTGTCAGATCAGAAGCTCTGGTTGTACCTACTGGGGCATTGCCTAAGCCTCTTAAACATGCACACAAACAAAACCCCTTATTATTCAATTCCTGGTTAGTGATTGAAACTGGTTTTAAGTATTTACAGTAAGCTGTGTTTGGATTCTTAGTGAATGAACAAGCCTTTTTTTTTTTTTTAATGTATAGCTTATGTCCATGAAACAAACACACTATCTGATGCATTGTCCCAGTGTAGGGAAAACACAACTTACCATGAAAAATCACACTAGGGCCTTTATTTATTTCTTTCAAACAAAACCAAAAAAACCACTTAGCTAGAAATATAGTTGTAGGTTCATTAACAATATCAGCAACAAAGTAAGGTGGGACATAGGTTTTGGTATGTTGTATCAATACAGTGTGAACGAACTAGCTAATTCTGCATTAATTAATTAAATAACTGGCTGCCTCAGTGTGCAATGTGACATATTTCCTGCCTAATCTCTCATTATTTAAATGTCTGTTGATATGGGAAGAGCTTAAAGTAATTTTGAAAATGGATTTTAGTGCCGTTTGGCTCATGTATCTCTAACACTCAGCACATAAAGAAGTGGTTATTTGACACTGGGAACACATAGTAGAACTTTTTAAGGAAGTAAGAACTTGATGTTAACTTTAAGGTTAGTTCAGTGCACTTAATTCTACCTCCTCAGGAATAACAGGAGAGGCGGAAAAGAAATGGTAATGTGACTAGACATGAATGAAGGAATTAAAATGACTTTGCAAGAATATTCTGAAGCCAGAGAAAATTACTTTTGTTGATGGAAATAGTGTCGTAGAGATGTTAAAAATAGTAATGTGGATCCAAGCAGTCTCGTACTTGGATCCCAAGATTGCAGCTTGGTTTCATGTCTAGCATTGGAGCTGGCAGGGATATACCATGCTCAACCAGAGGGCTACAGCAGAAGGACTGACTTGGATGTGCACCAGTCATAATTTAAAGCTTTATTTGCCTATATAAAAGAATGAATATTGCTCATTGGCTTTTGAATAAGGCAGATGAGGCAAGCAAGAATGTATTTGTCTGACTAAGAACAGATAGATTTTTTTTTTCTTATGCTTTGAGGTGACTCTATGTGAGAATATGAGTATGATTTCTTTTCTTTTCCCAGAAAGCATATAGCATGGTTTTGTATTTATCTCAGCAGACTGTGTTTAATTGGGTTCAGCACTGCCATAAGTTGACAGTAGCAATTTCTGGTCTGGAACCAGTTAATGTTTACTGCAGATGTATCGCAGGACTGAGATACATCCCAAGACTAAGGACTGACATACTGCAGATGCATCTTGGGACTCCTAAAGGCCTGTAAAAATTGAGCTTCTGAGGGACTCTATAAAGCAATATATTCGTGTTCCTAGTGGAATAAATAAACTGTAACTTAGGTGTATCGGGTTACTTGACATGCTTCAGAGGTCGACTCATGGAATAATATCAGCTAAAATTTCCCAACAGTGATTCTCTATCTCTTTCCCTTGAAACAATTTGAGGGGGTAGGGGGAAGAAAATTCTGGCAACTGTGATCTTTTATGTAGAGAAGGTTATCGTTTGACTTACAGTGAACAGTCCACCATCCTTTCAGTTTTTGCTGTGTTTTTCTCATATTTACTCATTTCAAATATTCTAGTAGTTTTACTACCTTAGTTGCTAAGTTATCAATTATTCATTGTATACTTTTAATATAGTTTTTTTGCCCTCAATTTAATATGTAAATTAAAAAAAATTACTGGAATATGTGAGTATGCATGACAATTATGATTATTTTCAAAGTACCAGCAGAAACACTTTTGTTAAGAATTCCAGATGCTGACAACTGTACCTAAGATGCTGAGTAGCAAAGTTTAAATGTTCAGGTTGTACAGCACCTAGAAGTAACTGTACAAAGTGGTTGCTCTCACTATCTATATTGGATATCAGATAAGGAGTTTAAAACACAAGATTAATATCATTCCTAGGAGCTATTATTAATTTATCCTTTGTGTAACACAGATTGAAGTGTTTTGGATTAATATGAAAAAATACTAAGTACAGAAATAGTAAAAAGTGAACAGACAATTCTGTACTTTTACAGGTGTGTTAAATATTAAGTGTATATGTGAAGGTGCTAAAAAAATAAACCCCTAAAATCATAGCATTGTGTGCAGCATTTACTCAGAGCAGACCCACAGAGAAACTATTTAATTTTTCTTTTATACAAACTGACAGCATTTTCAAGAGAGCACTTTCACGTCAGCTCTGTACATAATTGTTCTGTTTTAGCTGGCTAGTATTATTTGCTGAAATACCACTTCTTATCTTCCATCTCTTCGCTGGCGGTTGTCCACTTTTCTGCTACTCCTCTGCATCTTCTGACTTGTTGGACTTCTTTAGAAGACAATTTATAATGCTTTAGATTGTCTTTATATGCTGCCTGCTTTTGTGGTTTTTGTTTTGTTTTTTTTTTTCCCTTAGTACTATGTCTCACTATTTTATTAGTAAGGAGCATTCAGGGGGTTTTGTGAATAACTGGGAAGGTGTCTCTCTGTGTTGCAACTGTGTGGCAGTGGTGAAGGAATGAAGTTATTTAGTTTGGAACCATAGTTCTTAAGACATTAATTACTTAAGATTTTCTTGTGATATGACAGGAAATTTTCCATACTTCAGTTTCAAATGGATGCCTTACTGTTTTGATTGTCACCATTCAATAATTTTTCAATGACAATAAGAACAAGAAACATCTCGTACTTTCTTTTGCATAAAATAGTATAGAAAGCTGCCTCTTCATGAGGAACGGTAAGGACAGTAAGGAATTGTTGCATTTTTTTTTTCTTTAAAAAATATTAAAAAGCTGTTTTTAATAAGAACCTGGAATTACTTGTGTGTAGTCCATCAAGGCTTTTATGATCTTCAAAACAGGGAATGCTTTTTGTTCCAGCTGAAGTCACATACCAGAGTGATGAGAGGCAGGAAGACAGATGTCCTATAAGGTTAAATTCTTTTCTTCTGTGTTGACTTTTTCTGTAGAACATACCATAATGTGGCATTAACTCCAGCTCCTGCTTATGACAGTAAACTGAAGTCATTATTTCAGGCCATATTCTTATTGTCCCTTGATTTAATTTCCCATTTTACATGTGTTGTAAAGCTCAACAAGATAATTTCTGTTGAGACCTACATACAACTTTATCATAGTGTATTAAAAACATGATGACGGTTATTTGGTTAGCCACCAATTTCCTTTCTCATGCTCTCAGTCTCAGATTACTAAACTATCATCTGGCATTCTCAGACATGCTAACTAATTGCCCTGTAGTAGACAAATAAAGAACACATTTTGCAAGTAATGTGTGGGACATACTAACTAATGTCAACTCATATGTTGCCTGGATACAGTTTTTATTTGTGTTTAGGATTATTTAATTAACTTCTTAATTATAAAGTACAGAGAATTGAAGCATATAGTACAAAGTCTAGTCACTGGAAAAACTCAATAGGTTGTAGTGGACTTTGGCTCAGATACCTACTGCTGTGGTCATCAACTGTATCATAGTTGCCACATGAAAGATGAAAATTAAAAGGGGCTTAGATGAAGTTGAAGGAAGCTATGTGGAGGAGAAGGATGTTATTAGGCATGCCAGATTAATGACCCTGGGCAACCTTGTCTAGATCCAGGCCTGGAGGTTGGTGGCCCTGCCTGTGGCGAGGGGGGTTGGAGCTCTGATCCTCAGGGTCCCTTCCAACCCAGACCATTCTACGATTAATGAAAATGTATTTGTAGAGGACATTGTTCAATACGTGTCATACAGAAGGGTAAGAGAGCATTGAGCAGCTGCTCAAGTGAACATTGCTAGCCTTTCTAATAGACTAAGCATGAAGGTCTTGTAGCAGAAGAACTGTAGGTTGTGATGGATTGTGATCTCTGTCTGCCTTATGTTGGGCCTTCTAATTTTTTGGCGATGCAAGGTGCAGGAAATAGTAAATGTTTGGTAACAGCATATACTTCTCAGTGTTCAATGAAAAGATAGAAGGAAGTACAGAGCATCTGTAGGTAATGTTCAAAAGTGAATCATGGCTCCCTTTCCATAAACTTCTAGAAACACACACAGTAGAAAGGTATGTGAGATATTAATTGGTTGAGAAAGACAGCTGCGGCTGAGGCCTCTGCATCTTGACATGTTGATCTGGGAAGAAGAGATCTCTTGATTTATTTGCTCTCAAGCTATGGTGAATTTGCATCCACGAGGAGAAGGGGAAATAGAACAACATAGTAAAATTGTCAGATTTAAGGAATTTGTAACACCAGCTGGAACGTGAGTGCATCATCAAGTTGTATTAGACTGCCTGTGCAAGATGAGATGGGGCCATCATTTGGTTGTTTTGTGGGAGGTTTTTTTTTTCCCAAACTTAGAGGTACAAAAAGTCCACAAAATCTTAATTTTTTGTGGTCTACTGTAGTATCCTGCAAAGCAAGTTTAGGGTTGGTGAAAACACCATAATAGTACTGTATCTTTTACCATGGTTATGTTTGCCATACTAGGTTTATGGAGAAATGAGGGAGTTTAGTGTAAAATACCTAATTTTAGCATTGTCATGAGTAATAACAATGGATCAAATGGAAAAAATCTAGCTAAGATGCTAGATTTTTGCTGTTTTTCTCTGTGCGTACTCAATGCTATATAAGACCAAGTATCTTGCAGATCATCTTAACTGAGATTGCAGATGATACATTGCATCACTTGGGTAGATTTACTTTGATTTGCCTAGGGGAAAAAAAAAGGGCAGAAATTAAATTAAAAAGAGGAAGAATTAAATTAAAGGATCCAAATACTACCTACCGCCTTGACAACCTGGATTGTTCCATTGTACTCAGCTCTGGTGAGGCTGCACCTCCAGTACTGTGTCCAGTTTTTAGCTCCTCAATTCAGGAGGGATATTGACACGCTACAGCGCAGAGATGTTTGGGTTGGTCTCTTCTCTCAGGTGACAAATGATAGGATGAGAGGAAATGGCTTAAAATTGCACCAGGACAGATTTAGGTTAGATATCAGGAAGAATTTATTTACTGAAAGGCTTGTCAAATGTTGGAATAGGCTGCCCAGGGATGTAGTGGAGTGACCATCCATAGAGGTATTTAAAAGGTGTGTAGGTGAAGGTCTTAAGGGCATGATCTAGAGGTGCACTAGGCAGGGTTAGGCTGGGGTAGAACTCAATCTTAAGGGTCTCTTCCAACCCAGGGGATTCTATGATTCTATGATCTAAAAGTGATCCCATGAGTTAGATCTGCAGAACTGTTGGATGGTAAAATTCCCACCATATTACACTAGCTGTGTGGAAACAGGACAAATGGCAACGGCCACTGAACAAAACCAAGAGCCCTGAAAATTCAAAGGGTAATGAATTACTGGTGCAGGTGATGAAGAAGATATAGAGATGAGGGCTGAGAACCAATGGGCACATATCTGGTGGCCTCTGTTCCCTGGGACCCAAGAAAGAGGCAACCCAGAGCAAAGTGGGTTTTTCCTGATCTTCTCTGGAGGTATGACTGGTGGATTGCTGCCTTCTGGGCTCATCCTTGTAGGTGCAGAGACTTTCTCCTTACTTAGTCTAATTTGAACCTGCAGCATGAATTAAATCAGTGGGAAATTTATGCATGGCATGGATAGATGAGCTGAAACAGTCATCTGATGGCATATAAGGCACTGTATTTGTTTTCCAAAATGTTTTTTTTACAGGGGCAATGGTTTATTTTCAAAGACCTGCTTAAACAAAAGCAGTGTACTTAAACCAGTCTGCCTTATTAGAAGCCAAAGATTTGCATTGCCTGTATTGAATGGAATTTTCTACTGCCCTAACGTCATTGGAATGCAAAGTAAGATAAAACTTGCACATTTGAAAGTTAGGTGAAAAAACAATTTTTTTCAGCAACTGAAGTTAGCTAGCTATAGATGTGCATGCATATATTGGTTGATCACCACCTCTTTCTACACTACTCCAGAATTTTGCTCTCACGCTGAATCCCTTCTTACTTGTTGCAAAGGGAGGCTCGACTCCTCTGGAGTGATGATGTGCTGGATTTGATTCACAGCCTAGCAGACTTAAGGTGTTTCATGCACCACAATTTAATATGAAAAAAATATTCAGGATGATTATTTGAATGTTATTTACCAGACTTTGTTTATATGAATACCAAATCCATCTAATCCATTGGATTTTTTGAGATTATGTGCAGTTGAAATATTCAAGACTAGAGTCTTTTCGAAAGATTTCCTTTACTTCAGTACAATCTGTCCCTATCCCAGCTTTCACAGATTTTTATGGTAGCTACCTTACAGCCCATTAGTCCTTCAGAAAAGCTGATCCAAGTTTTATAATCTCTCACTTTTTAAAAATTTTTTTTTCCCCCCAGATGATTTTTCAGAAGCCAGGAGTTTCTCTCTAAAATCTCTTTCTTGCCTCGTTATTTCCTGGCGATACAGAGCTAGTTCTTTGTTTTCTATTCCAAAAGTCTGGAATGCCACAATACTTCTCATTCAATTTTTGAGGAAGAACTGTCTGGCTGTGATATAAAAGTTTCAGTGTCCTGTTCCAAAAATTCATAACAATTTTATTTAATACTTTAACTCACCAGTGTTTCACTTAAAACAATATATCTTGTGTTTTTGTTACAGTGGTATGGAGTGAGGTGTTTAAGGATATATTGATTCCTCTTCTACAACTTGCTTTTCTTAGAAGAAAAATGAAATTAAAATTGCTTCACACAGTGCTGCCTAGAACAGTTATCCTACAGTAACTGGAAGAATAAATCTCTCATAGAATATTTTAGAAGAGTGGCCAGTCATTCCTGAAAGCTCATTCCTGTCAGAAGTTCTCTTTTGATCTGATTTTTGACTTCTTTTTCCTTGCTGAGCATATTTGGATAATTAAAGACTTTTTTTTTTTTTTAATTCTGTGTGAGTGGTGTCTAGCATACTGTAAGTATCAACATCAAGACACAGGAAAGTGGCACATAAACCTGGAGGCTGGCATTTCCAAGACACATGTTTGCATGAGAAAGGACATGTCCTGAAACCCCTTTCTGTCACCCAGTGCTTCAAGCAATGATGGCAGCCAGACTGCTGACTTGTTACATCTTACTGTAAAACCTTGTGTGCAGGCATAGCATTCAAGGTCCACTACATATCTAGATGAGATCAGCAATACTGGCCCTGTTCACCATCAAATAAAATACAAACTTTTGAATCCAATGTGTGTTAGCATGCTAGCTATTTTTGCTAGCAGAAAAAAAAAGCTCTGCACGTTTTTTGTCACAGAATAACATAATGAAAGAGATATATTAATATATCTTTGCTATGAAGGAGATTTACAATGTGAAAGTGCTCCACGAGGGTATCTTTCAGGCTGCTTTTCCTCTGGTCTTTGGCCTTGAAAATCCAGATAATAAGGTATTGAAAAGAATAATGCTGTAACTTGAAATAAAATTCTCTAAGACATGCCCTGTCTTACCAAAATACACCAAACATTCTGCCTCTTGCACTCTCTCCTTCACAAAAAGCCCTCTGAACAAATCAAAAAGAAAATACTTTCCTCTGCCCATTTCAGGCTACAAACTAGACAACCTTCTTGCTTTTTATTTTGGTTAGCAGCTTGGACTCCCTTACTCCACAACTAACCTGAACAAATATTATGCCTTAGATCATTTCAACAGAACAAATTCCAAAACAAGCAAAGAAACAATAGAAAACAATTATTATTTTTTTTATCACGGAAAAATAGGTAATTAATTATCCTTCTAAGGAGGATAGATAATCATTTGCAAACTTCTTTTTAATAAACAAAAGTAAAATTTACAAAGATTTTTAAGTCAGGAAGGAAAAAAGAACCCCATGCACAGTAGTTTCGAACTAGCTGCAGCCCTACTGTGCTGTGTACACAGAGTAATAATATCCTTAGTAAAACAAGGAATCGTTTATACAGCCTCATGCTGCATAGGAACCCTGTAAATACTGGAATTTTACATAATGCAAAAGTGTCATGCTTTATAGAGAATATTACATACTTTTGCAACCAGGAATGAATTTTTGTGGTTAGTAAAAAAAAAAAAAATCATCTATAGACCTGTTGCTGTTGTTGAGAAATATTAAATTTTAGAATACTTGTTACAGTTCAGCCCCTTGTGTATCTCCTGCCAAGCAAAATGTACAGACTGATGGCAGTACTTCCAAGTGTGTTGACCCTTTCTAATTCCTTGTGATGATCCCTTGATAAAGACACAGCAAGCGCCTCCTTATTTCATGCTTCCTTTGAAAGGGAAGGGAAATAAAAGGACCCATTACATACCTACAGGAGCTTTCAAAATCTGATTAACCCTTGACGGTGGTGGGCAGTTTCCTTTGTAGCCCCAAGCCATAGCTCATGCTGTCTGAAATAGGACAGAAAAGTGTCTTCCCTATATTCCTGCTGGGAGTGCAGTCACCTGCTTGTGCCACAGCTGCTGCACAATAATCCAGCCTAGAAGCTGGATGCACCTAGGTATTTCTTGCACATGATTGACATGATAAGTTTTTGCATGACTTGTTACATTTTGAAAGCTTCTCTGGGGGACCTCAAGTCTCTTTAAATGCAATGGGGAGAAAAAGAACTGAGGGTAAAAATAGGTTTGCCAGTCAGGCTTGGTGACCATTGCAAATGTCAGCCTGGCAAAGAACACGTTCAGGACTTTTCCAGCTCTCTTGGATCTGCAGATCTCTTGTAAATTTTGAGCACCAAGCATTTGTGGCTAAGACATGCCTCGTGAAGGCTTTCATTCTTTGTTCATCTGTTATATTGTCCTTTAGAGACCTGACTAGAAACCAGAGATTTACACAGCAGGGTTGTCTCGAAGTGAATGTACCTAAGTGGCGAGAAGGTTAAGGAGGTGGATTGGATCCATGTACCACTGGGCTGCCCTGTTGGAAAAAGTACCTGGGTATATGCAAGAAGTCACATATACTTCACCTACAATTGAGCTATCCAGGAAGGGCTTGGCTCTGGGGGATATTTAGTTAAGCTGACATGTTCCTGTGTAGAATACTCATTAGCTGGTGTCCATCATTGAGTTAACGTTGCTGGCCAACTTTGGTACATGGGTTGCCTGCTTCCAGTAGGCTCAAGTGATCAATGCAACAAATACATGAATGTCTCACACCAACAAGGATGATTGGCCCATAGGAGAGGGAATTTAAAAGCCTGTTAAGTCTGCGAACATCAGGGAGGCACAGATGGTCACCACCTGAAAATCCTCTTGCTTATTAAGGATTCTTACTACGAATCTATGTGCCACATTTGGGGCTTCCTATCCTAGCTTATTTTGTCTCCATTTATCACCTGCATATCTTCACTATTTTCACTGTTTTTCCTGAGCAGAACTTGGTGTTTATCTCTTACTAGGGTATTTTGCCTGATACTTAACCCAAAACAATTCTGCTATTGCAGTGGAAGGGAGCATCACTGTTCCCAAGGGAATGTTCTCTTCCCACAATTGTAACAAGATGCTTCTGAGGAAGAACGCAAAATAAACTGTGTCTTTTTAATCTGACACAGCCTTGCGTTACGCTTTCCTATCTAACACCCTGTTGCATACTACTCATCTGTCTTTGCCTTCCTGCCTGCAGTGATCTGCCTCCTGTGAATTTTTGTGAACTCTTCCCTATCCTGATGCTAAGAGTGAGATCACATGAAATGAGAACATGACAGACTGTTGAGTCTCAATGTACTGTGATGCAAAGTGAGCGTGCTCTGTTGGGTAGCTCAGCTGCGGTTTTAAAAACATTAAAAAATTATAGTTTTAATATAAAACTGAATAAGATCCAATGCGTTTTCCATGAGATATTCAGGACTGAGGGAGGCAGTGCTATCCACTCTGTGCTTATGCCACACTGCTGCCGTAATAAACATAAAGAAGGAGATACTCTGGGCTGTGGGTTTACTCCTCCAGAGTGCAAGAAATGCCAAGTGTCATCCCATTTCCACAGGGCCTGAAAAGGGGACCTTCATCACAAGGTGTAGTGTTTGAGCTCCAGAGTAGAGTGTTTATGGCATGACAGCAGAATCAGGTCAAGTACTAATGAGCTGGGGCTGATGTTGTTTTTTCAGGATTGGAATGTGAATTAAAGTATTTATCCCACATTAGATTAAGAGCCTTGGGGCAGTAGATGTTAGGTCTGTTATTGCTCTCACTTGCTGTACTACTTGGATAATTGCATAGTTTTCCCTTATTTTCATTATTTTAACCGAGCTGTGCAAGAACAATATTATCTCAGTTATAAGTGCTTTGATAGCTTCCAAACTGAGTTTCTATAAGCACACTGTGAATTTATTATAATACTGGACTTTGGATTTTCCTATGGGAAGAGTGCATTAATTATGTAAAGCAGACCAAAAGTTAGCAATGATAATGGAACTCCATCTATTAAAAAGTCCTGAGATGTATCTTAGGACTCTGAACTTCTGAGTCTCCCTTGAACTTTTGAGTCTCTCTTGTACTTTTGAGCTGGCTCAGAGATGATACCCTGTGTCTGTTGTGCTCTTCAAGTGCTGTGTTGAACATCATATGCTCTTGTTAATTGTAAGGGTGGGTAAGTGGAGACAGACATTGCTACTTGCTGAAAAAGAGTGGGATGGCAAGTATGAGTCTTCTCTGCGTCAGTTGTGCCTGTGCTCATTTCTACACTTAGTCTTTTAAGCCATATGGAAGATGTGTCCTTAAGGATGGGACCAAGTACTGAGTGGATCCTCCTAGGACTGCCGCAGTTTTTAAAAGGTGCTGATAGGGATGTTCACTCAGGCAAGTAAAGAGGTAGCACTGGTTTTCTGTCTGCCGCCTAGCAGAGAATAGTTGTACCTGATAGCTCAAGACCTGGAGACCTGTGCAAGCCTCTCCAACAGTGCCCAGGGAATTTTCAGAAAGACCAAGAAAGCTGACAAGAAATTTGGGCTACCCTGTTGCTTTGCACTGAAATAGGAAGGGGAATGTGGGCAAGCATTCAGCCTACAGCTTGAACAAGCTTGAATGTCATGAGTTCACAATTGACACAGACCGAGGAGAAAGCGTTCACTCCCTCCTGCAGTCTCAAGGCTGAGGCACAGTAACCAAAGCATTGTTTCTGAGTGAGGATCTTGCAAAGTTTCTAGACTGAAATCTCCAGTCTAAGTTCCCAGAAGCTCTGACAAAACCTGGCGCAGGTCTGTATCTGAAACCGTATCTACCCACCAAAGCGAATCTTGAATTGCTTGTAAATGTTTCTGCCTTGTTGTTTACTTGCATTGTGGACAAAAGCTTCCACAAATAAGATCTTCATTAG
Organism: Porphyrio hochstetteri; assembly: GCA_020800305.1. Taxonomy (NCBI): domain Eukaryota; kingdom Metazoa; phylum Chordata; class Aves; order Gruiformes; family Rallidae; genus Porphyrio; species Porphyrio hochstetteri. The sequence continues at coordinate 80,316,630 of CM036905.1, read as the reverse complement.
CAAGCTGAGATCCCAGAGTTAGAATATATGGGAATGAATTACCACAGTCCTGAGGAAGGAAACTAACCCAGTTCCAGAAGATAGTGATGCAGAGACAGAGCATTGCATTTCATCAAATAAGATGGGTAAAGCTCTGGCCGAAGTGTTTGCAAACTTTGAAAATCAATCTAAAGTGGCCAAGTGCAAGGTCCTGCATGTGGGTCAGTGCAATCCCAAGCACAACTACAGGCTGGAAGGAGAATGGATTGAGAGCAGCCCTGAGGAGAAGGACTTAGGGGTGCTGATCAATGACAAACTCATCATGAGCCAGCCAGAAGTGTGCACTAGCAGCTCAGAAGGTCGACCGTGTCCTGGGCTGTATCAAGAGCAGTGCATCCAGCAGGTCGAGGAAGGTGGTTCTGCCCCTCTACTCTGCTCTTGTGAGACCTCACCTGGAGTACTGTGTCCAATTCTGGGGTGCCCAGCACAGGAAAGATGTAGAGATGTTGGAGCAAGTCCAGAGAAGGGCCACGAAGATGATCAAGGGTCTGACCACCTCTCATAATGAAAACAGGTTGTGAGAGTTGTGTTTGTTCAACCTGGAGAAGAGAAAGCTCTGGGGTGACGTAATTGTGGTGTAATAATACTTAAAGGGGTCCTACAGGAAAATGGGAGAGGGACTGTAGGGAATGTAGTGATAGAACTAGGGGTAATGGCTTAAAGCTGAAAGAGAGCAGGTTTAGGTTAGATGTTAGGAGGAAATTCTTTACTATGGGGGTGGTGAGGCCCTGGCACGGGTTGCCCAGAGAGCTTGTGGAAGCCCCATCCCTGGAGGCATTTAAGGTCTGGTCTAGTGAGGTTGTCCCTGCCCATGGCGGGGGGTTGGAACTAGATGATCTTTGAGGTCCCTTCCAACCCAAAGCATTCTCTGATTCTAATTTTATACATAAAAACATTTGTTTTGAACTAACATCATAAAAAACCTCTGTCCAGAGTCACTTAGAACTAGTTATGAGAAGTATTCATTTTTGAGATAGAATTCTGAGGTTTTAAAATAGTAAACAGAGAAGGGAACAGGAAGGCACTTAGCACCAGGACTGCCTTGCTTGATACGTTTTATATACTTATTTAAGAATGAAATTAATCTCACTTTAGAAACGCTTTCTGCTGAGTAGTCTAGGTTAGTGTCTCAAATATTAGGTATATGCATTTGTTCAGATGTACCTTATGCAGATTGTGATAAGAATTTTCTGTAGTGTTTTCCATAGTTTAGCCATTCTGAAAGAACTTTTTCTCTCTACCCCTTCCTCTTTCACCTGGAGGGTTATTTTCTGAATGTTGACTATGAAATAGAACATGACCCTAACCACCGGGAAAGAAAGGCAAATCAGAATCTACTTGAACAGATCTCTGGAACCAAATGAAAATTGTGCCTTTGCAAAATGTGTTGTTTTGATGGAGATTCTAATAAGGGAACATTCCTTGTTTAGTTTAAGCAAGTAACTTTCAAGATTCTTCTGCAACTGTGTTAGCAGGAAACAAGGCAATGGAGTTTAGAAGGTGTGTAATACAGATGCTAGACTGCTGTGTGCGTGCCACATCTGTGTTATAGGTAAACACAATATAGACATAATTGAAATGTGTTTTCTGTTTCTTCTTTTATTTTAGAATTATGTGTCCACTTGCACAACAGAGAACCATTTAAACCCACCCCAATTTGTTGAAGCAATTGCACTTAAAAATTTCTACCCCCACATGTGTACCCATTCATATTCTTCAACGATGTTAGTTTATACTTCCACCTAGCAAACAGTACTTTTTCCCCTCACATACCTTGGATAGTAAAGACAATAAGCTACTGAAAAATAGCATGGGGTTGGTCTGTTGGTTGGGGTTTTTTTGTGGTTTTATTCTCTAATGGTACTTTCTTTGTATGTGCATTTCTAGGATTACACAAACTTGCTCCAAGGCAATTGTACTAACTTCGGTGTGTTTCCAAAGTGTTTGACTTTGCATTCTTAACATTATGTAATGTCAGTTCTGCATGTAATATACATCCTGCTGACAGTCTGAGTGCTTGTTGAGTAGCTCCCACACACACCAGTTCCTGGCTAGTGAGTGAAATGGCCACTTCTTCTAAATGATCCAAACTCACTTAGTTTTCCCGTTCTTTCTCATCTCCCAAGGCAACATAGCTGGCTGACAAGTAAGAGGTCTCAGCCTCACTGGAGCGTTCTTGTCAGCCAAGGTAGGTGTGAGCAACAATTTACATTTTTTCAAAAGCAGAGAGGTGATTTTATGGCGTTTTGACAAAAAATGTAAAAATGTAGTAGCAGCAGTTTCAAACTGAGAACCATCCATCACCACCTCAGTACCAGCACTGCAGTTTCACCACCCTCCCAGATGGGAACAATCAGTACCTCTTTAGTCTGTGCTTTTTCACCTCTGGTTTCTTTTATCAATTTTTGTGCTCTTTGCTTTTCTGACATCTGGGACATTTGTACATGTGTTCCTTGTTACTTGAGAAGAGGATTCAGTGTGAGAGGTTGTCAACGCTGGCTGAAGGGGAGGCCTCTGCATGGTGTCCCCACCATGTCTGGGGTCTTTTGAGGGCTGCGTTCCCCTTAAGAAGAGGAAGAGGAAAATGTTATGGAGGCTGCGATGTTATCTGAGGGATGTGAGATGGGGTAAAACTTGATCCTTTTGAGTTGAGTTTTGGAAGGCAATTTTCCCATAGCCCCAAAGGGTCTTATTGCACCTGCCCATGCCTCAGGATTCCTCTATGCTGCTCACAGCCCAGGACATTATGTCAGCCCTGAGGCTTCTCCAGAGCTGTCATCCCCTTCCCCAGCCATGCTGCAGTAGGATTGGTCTCCATATCCCCACAGATCTGCTCACCCACAGGCCCATTTTCTAGCTCGGCCTCAAGCTGTCCCCACAGAGGTGCCTCATGCTCGGGGATGGAGCTGCCCAGGTGTCCCCAGATGCTCTGTCCCTGGCTGGGGAAGTAGGATGGGTTCTGGCTGTCAGGCCCTTTCCAGCCACTCTGGGGGGAGCCCCCATATCTCCTGGCCCCCAGGACCCTTGTTGGCTGGCCTGAACCACCTTTTTGATGGATTAGCCACCATGAGTGCAGATGGGTAGGAAAACCCTCTGCACCTTGAGCACAGATAAGGGACCTGCACTGCAATTCTCTCATTCAAAAATCCACTCATTTTATTATTGAAGGTCAATCAGGCCTGTAAGTTGTGATTTACCCTTGGTAAAGCCATGCTGTTCCCAGTCACTTTCCCCTCTTTCATCTGTTCAAAAGTGGCTTCCAACAGGACTTATTCCATCATTTTTCTAGGGACTGAAGTGAAGCTGACCAACCTCCCACAGAAGAGTTCCCAGTTTGCTCTTCTGTAGTCATCAGGATTTTCCCCTGATCTCCATGACTTTTCAAAGACAATAGAGACTGGCCTCACTATGGCACTGGCCAGCTTCCTCAGCCCGTGGGACTGGTATGGATTGAGTTCTTACAACTAACCCCTGATTCCACCTGCACCTAACACTGGTAATTCCTTTCTTTCTCAAATCTTGTCTGAGGGCAAGTGGAAGATATTGTTGGTAGAGGCTGGGACAGAGAAGGCAACAAGTCTTTCTGTCCACTGTCACTGCAGTGACACTCAGTAATGGGCCCTTATTTCCCTTGTTCAGCCTTTGATTTTGACATTTCTCAGAGCTTTCTCAAGAAAGCTCAGACTTTTTGAGCCAGGCTGTCCTTCCTGTTTCAGCTGTTGAAGTTTCAATGTCTACATTTTCTGAGTATGTTTGAGTGCTTTATTTTGTAATCTCAACAATTCCTTTAACTTTTTTTTTTACATTTCTGTATGTAAATAAATTGCTATGCTATCTCATAGCAGCATTCTGAATTGATTTAAAGGGATTCCAGAGCCTCGGCCATAAATCTAATGGAAGTGTTTATACTTGCAAACAGTTTCTTTTAAGTGCATCTATTGCAGAGCCACAATCCAAATTCTGCCTGTGGAAAAAACTGATGCCTTCCAGACGGAAGCGGTTTGTAACTATACATTTAAAAGTGTACATTAAAATATAAGATCTTATCAAAACAAAAGGTATACTTAGAGGTTTTCTTAAAGATGGGATTTATAGTTCTTAATTATGCATTTGTCGAAATGTTTAACATGTCTTGTCTTCCTGTATTCGTACAGCACATTCGTACAGCACTTAGCCTGATAAGCTGTTATTCCACTTAATGCCTTTGCTCCTTCCATATGCCCAGAACTATCTTATTGTGTACGTGGGCACCTGTTACAGATTATTTCTAATGACCTTAATTAGGTTTATTTAAAACTTTTAATCATTGCTTTTCAGCCTTTATTTAGAATCAGATTCCTGTGAATTTGTCAGAAATTGCAGTTGTTGTAAACAAAATACAATGCATTAACTGCTGTAGCAGCTATAAACAATAAGCATTACTCCCATAACATTCAAGTTGCAATAAATGTGTTTGCCTGTCTCAGTGCTTTAGAAGCTTGAAGTTAAAATTTTAAGGTAACAACCTGTTACAAAATCATTGCCAAAAATTAGTCTAATAACTAAGTCCTTAGTGGTCAAAGAGTGCAGCCAAAACCAACAGTGTACACATTGATATAAACTGTAAAAACGTGTTATCTACACATTGATATAAACTGTAAAAACATGTTATCAACTGCTATCTTAAATTATCTTCCACTGTCTTAAATAGTCTTCATGGGTTTTCTTTTACCTTCTTTAAAATGCCAGGCTCGAAGTCATCCTGTCTTTCAAATTGATGGGTAATCATGTGTATGTATGATAGTGGACACATCTGCAAAAATCTACGAAGTCTATACATACTGACAGAAAAGAGGCATTTTGCAGTATTGGTCACTTGTTTAGTCAGCCTGACCCTTTCTCCTTCTCTTCCTTTTACACACACCTCTCTTGGAGCTGAGAGTATTTTGGAATGGGAATCGGGGAGGTCAAGTTTTGACCATTCATTCAAAGGAGAGGCTGCTGTAAAATGTTGCTTCTCTCTTGTCATATGTCCCATCTTTCCTGTACGTCAGCCACTTTGCAGATTGTGAAAACTCAACTTTCAAGGCTTCAAAGGTCAGAGACCTGCTATGCCTGTAAAGGACAGATCAACACCAACAGGTCTTCCGTCCCTCTCTATGCGCCTCTGGTTTCTTTTATCCATTCCTGTTGGTGAAAGAGGAACTGAGGCCTGTCTCTTTAGGGGCTTTACTTCAGGCAGAAGGAATGTGGCCTGCAAAGTTAAGCCAAGCATGAGCTATTGAGATGCAACTTGGTTTAAATTGTAAACTTTCAGCCTGTAGAACCTTATTTCCCACAACTCAGACCTGCTTTTTACTGAAGAATGGAGAAAACACCACAAAACTACTAACAGTACCAAAAACTTACCAGAATTACATAGCATGCATCTTTTGTTACAATGCTATGAATGACTGCATGAGGCTGAAGACAAATGAACCAAGCAAAACTTTCTGATATAATCAGCAGTAATTTATCTTCACTCTGATTAAAGAAACATTATGTTAGTAAACGTTTCTCGTTGATTGTACCATTTTTTATAATCTTGCTCAACTAAGTATCAAACCACTTCAATGTTTCTCTCAAGCTCATCGATGAGGAAGAATGCTAGGGAGTGAAATAGGGTGGTGTGGTTTTACCCCAACCAACAGCTGAGCACCATGAAGCTGCTTGCTCACTCTTCCTTGGCAGGAGAATTAGAAGAGTGAAAGAGAGAAAACTCGTGGGTTTTGATAAATACTGTTTAGTAAGTAAAGCAAAAGCCACATGCACAAGCAAAGCAAGGAATACATTCCCCGTTTCCCCCAGCCAGGCAGGTGTTCAGCCATCTCCAGGAAAGCAGGGCTTCATCAAACATAATGCTTGTGTTGGAAGACAAAGGCTATTGCTCTGACATTGCCTACACATTACCCCATCCCCCTCTTCCCCAAGCCCCTTGTCAGATGAGCATGACGTCATATGGTATGGAATATCCTTTTGGTCAGTTGGGGTCAGCTGTCCTGACTGTGTCCCCTCCCAACTCCTTGTGTACCCCCAGCCTTCCCACTGTCAGGGTGGTGTGAGAAGCAGAAAAGTCCTTGGCTCTGTGTCAGCACTGCTCAACAACAAAAAAATACCTCCACATAACAAAGCCATCTCTGCATTATCAACTCTGTTTCCAACACAAATCCAAAGCATAGCCCCATACTAGCTACTATCAAGATAACTATCTCAGCTGAAACCAGGACATAGGGTGACCAGTCAGACTTTTGTGTGTTGAAGGTACTTCATATGCTAGTTTAATTTGATTATTACTAGTCAGCACTCAATAGTAGGTTATATAGATTTTATATCCAAATGAAAAGTTTTTAGGTAAGTTATTCTAATAGACTCTGATTTAATTTCATTTAGACGTGACTGCCAAGCTCCAAGAGTATGACTTGCAACCAAAAGTACTCTTTTTTTTTTTTTTTTTTCCAGGATAGGGAATTAAAGACCTTTTCAAAATACTGAAGAAAAGTTGCTACTGAGAAATTTGCTTGGGGATTAGAAACACACCATTGTTTTGTACATTTATTGTGGAACATGGTCAGAATCAACTTGGGGGCCAGCAGTTATTACTAGTGAAGTACCAAGTATGGTTATCTTTTGGTTAGCCTTCTGGTTTTGGAATTCTTTTAAGAAGGAATCCCCACATAGTTTCTTTCCAGGGAAGAGCAGTGTTTCACAAATAGATGTAAGAAGTCTAGTTCACAGTAAAATTTGCTACATCTTACTTAGATATCTTATTTTCATTTGAGTCAATGTTACACAACCTTTTCTTCAAGATGATGGTATATGGTGATTTAACTGTCTGTGTTCCAGAATTTGTGCATCTTTTCTACCATCTGACACCTGTAGAGTACAGTGTGCCTTTAGTTTATTCTTTAAAAAGCTCTTTCCTTTTTTATATAATATCTGGCCTTTTGGTTCTTTGGTCTTATTGAACTTCAATATACCTGAATTTTAAACCCAAGGTTTTCCTATCCTTATATAATTCTTAAAAACAAATGTTTCCTGTGGGAATTACAGCTTAGAGATAAAAATGACTAGGTAACGACTACTGCTAGTGAAATATTCCATCTTTAACAATGGCAGCAATTGCAGTGTTACAGTGTTACAGTCAGGTGTGTGCCAGGACTTGGAAATCTCAGACAAATTTCATCTACATTATCACTCAAGGTGCTTAGGTTTCAGATTTCCTTTTGTTTAGGATAATATATCTGACCATGTATTTTTTGTGGTGATTGGACTGAGTAATTATGAGACTAAAGCATTTTGTTACCATCTCAAGATGCTAGTAAATAGCAACAGAGGTATGGTATAGTATGGGGCAGACAGCTGTTCTCACCTATTTACCACTTATTTCTCTGCAACGGAAGGCTTTCAGCTCAGCTTTGTGGCACTGTAGCATAGTATAGTGCACGGTGCAGAATATGGATATCTACCTGCCTAACTTACTGGGAAAATAATGAAAAGGAATTATCAGTTAATGCTCAAGAAAATGAAGTGATCATCTAGAGAGGGAAAGAAGCCAGGAAAAATATCTGATGGTATTAGACTTGGTGAGAAACAGCATTATGGACTGTTTCTAGTAAAATTTTCACTGAGAGGTGTTTGACTACAGTGTGTTGAATTTTTAGCTGACTACATTAGTAGTATTTTCAAATAGTAATGATTCACAGGAAAATGGATCCTGTTTCAAAGGGGGAAAAGTTAGAATTCTTGTAAGTTTGCACTTTTTGTGAATAGTATTTTTATTGTAAATTCTCTCTGGTTGCATTTTCTTATTTCAAAATTAATGGAGTAACAACAATCTGCCTGTGGGCTTTTTCTCACAGGATTTGTTACCAAAGTGATTAAACCCTGCAATTCAGTTCCTGCCTGTTAAAGTTTAATCCTTAGCCACTTAGCTGTTCTGTTACATGCTTTGGACTAGTTATACCATAAAGCAACATGGCATCGATTAAAATTAAATTGTAACAGACTGGTAGAAAATGTCTGAAACACCAGGCAAAATTAAGACCTAGAATCTGTTAACCTGAATAATTACTACCTCAGGCAAGGCAGGTGTGTCTGCTCACATCACTGGCCTCAGCTCAACTGAAGGCCAGCAGAGCTCAAGGGTAGAAAGAACTGTTCCATAGGACACTCTTAGGAACAGGTGTACTTTTGTGAGAACTTCAGATGATACAGTTTCTGTTATCTTTTATTAAAACAAACAAGTGAACCCAGACTTGACAAATCTATGAATAACCTGGAATATGAAAGATCAGTGGGGTCCAAAATCCCAAAAAAGGAGTTCAAGTACAGTACTGAGCTGCAAAATCAGGACATATTACTAAGTGCTCTGGCCATGCATTCAAAGATGTGTCACTGTATACAAGAAGATATACTCAAAGTGAAATCTAGTCAAGATTATGGTAGTAGTTAATGGACTACACTCATACCTAGAATCTTAAAATAATTCATTACAAAAAAATTAAATCAGGCACAATATGATAGCACCTTTACAGCTTTAGCAGCAGCAAAAATATTGGGCAAGGTTTATAAGGTATTGCATGTGCTTAGAGACATTCTGCAAGGTGCACCATTCAGAAATATTGAGCTTTCTCTCATGCTGAAAGGTCTATTTGTTTCAAGATATGAGAATACAGTTTAGTTTTCTCTTTTTAAAGCCTGATGATATAGGGTTGGAGTTTCTGCTCTAAAAGGAAGCAAATGTTGATTCCCCACCCCTCAAACACACACCCCATTTAGAAGGATATAATTTGGAAACTTAATCTAATTGGGACCATGGTGATCCTTCCTCCTAAAGTTCCAGCTCTTGGGACTGCATTGCAGGGTGGTGCTCTCAGTGGCACTGATGCCAATGCTGAGCAGATACCACGTCTAGGCAGTTGCAGTGTTTGCTTTGGTTGTATTTCCAAAACTTGGCCAAGAATAGCTGGCACATGGACACACACATGTGCAAAATCTACAGGAGAGTGAAAGAAGTCCCTGGAAGTTTGAATACTTTTGGAGCTGGGTTATTTTGTGGCTTTTGTTGGCTGGTTCTTCTTAAATTTTTTTTTTTCCTACAAACTGTTCCAGCAGGATAATACTTCTACTATCAAAGTCATAACATTTGAGTGGCTGTGACCTTTTCAAGAGCTTAGTACCCAAAGAGGTACCACTGTGAGTAGTTTTTTTGATGATGTTACTTAACAGGGTATACAGCTTCTTTTAAAGATATGTCCAAATACCCAAGCCCTCTCGGGAATGAAGCACCACACATTGCTAAGGACAAATAGAGTCATGTTTCCCAGCTTTCAGTCTTAAACAGAACCTTGAATTTCACTCTGGCCCAGAAGAGTAGAAAAAGACTTAGTGGTATAACTCTTAGAAAGAGATTTTTGGGTAAGGGCTTCTGGATTCAAATGAGTTGTCTGTAGATGAAAGTTTTCCATCCAAACTGAACTGAAAGGCACTATCGCGTAACCCCAAAGGGAGTGGAGTGGGTTGATCAGAGAGATGAGTTTCTATATTCGTTTGTTCTCTCTAATAAAGTGGTTTGGGTTTTTTTTCTTCAATTAGAATCCATCTCATGAAGTTATTAGGCATAATGTGAAGTAAATAGAGACATGTAAACCAAGGCAGTAGGACAGAATATGGGAAAGGACAGAATTTCAAGTTCAGAGATAAAAGAAACAGTGATAGAATGCACACCAAGATACCACTGCAGAACTATGCTAAGTACATTAAATAGCAGGCATTTTGAACTATGACAATGTTCTTTAAGTGTTGTGACTTTTTATGAAAGACTGCTTGAAGCATCCATTTGACAGAGAAGATAGAAGTACTATGAGTCTGGTACAGCTATGAGCTAGGCTGGTTGTGCGTGCATTGCCTGTTGGAGTTATTGTCTGCAGGACAGAATGTCCTAATTGTTGCTAAGGAGCTTAAGTAAATTGAAAGTGAGGTGGCAACAGTACCATGAAGTAGCATATGCAATAATTCTGATGTGCACTACCACTTTTATGAGCCTTGCGCATATTAAGCAATCCAAACCAAACATAGGTATTTACATAGTAAAACCATTAAGAGTAAGAAATGGCATCTGATTTCATCTGAGTTTGCTGATACAGATTCAGGACACTGGCATCTTGATGTCAAAAGGAGAAATAGCTAATTGTTGAGCAGGGCATTACTGGGTAAGAAACCACATAATATGTGACCTAGAAAATATGATGTTTTTCCACCCAGTCTTGGAAAACATAAAAGCAGAGTTCCTAAGGCAAAGGACACTAACTGGTGCTGCCAGAAGAAATTAGCAATATTACAAGTGACTTTTTCATGCTTCAGCTCTGTTTGAGAAAGGATCTTGCCATGCTCTTTTTGCTGGTTTGTGTTTTTTTGTTTTGTTTTGTTTGGAGAAGGAGGGGGTATTTGTTTTGGTGTGGGTGGGTTGAGAGCACACCCCATGACTGTTATTAGTGTAAATACAGGGGTCAGTTTCTAAGCGAAGTAGAAACCCTGCTAAAGACTTAAGAAACGGGACTCTTGTGCTGTTCACTGCTGCCATGTTTCATTATTTGCACAGTCATGGAAAAATTTTGAGAAATAGAAATTATATTACTGACAGATGGAATTGTTTCTGTTTAAGGACAGGTGCTTTTTATGTGGCATTTATTTAAACCTATGGATTTTTGGAATGCTTGTTTATGAAAAGTTAAAAGACCAGATTAGCACTTTCTTCATAGGAATGTGTTTCCCTCAGTAGAATCTAGTTTTCAAGAACTTATGTAACATATCATGTAGCTAAATTAATTACATAGCCGGTGTTTTTATATTATTTAAATGCTGTCTGGGGAGAAAAACCAACCCGATTTCCTGAAATAAGTCAAAAATCCTTGGGCATCTTTTGCTTATAGATGGATAAATCCTCCTCATCCCCTCTAATAACAAGGATTCTATGGTAAAACTTGCATAGTGAAAATGAATTTTTTGGTTTTCCTACAGTAAACTAGAAGAAAGCTATCGAGGAAACTCATGCAGCTTGAGCAACTGAGGATTAAGCAACCACATATGAACTGTGGGAGAATAAATAAAATAGCAATAAGGGCTTCATGTCCCCAGATACACTCCGTACCATGAATCTGGTTAATGTGCCTTGCAGCTTAGTCCCCTGAATCTAGATTGATTTCTGGTAGATGTCAGCTCTTGGTACCATAGAAGAAGGCAGCCAGATATAAATGCCAACTTTGAAAGTGCTGTATTACATCAGAAAGGAAACATAAATAAAGAAAACTTTTCAGGTCAACCAAAAAAATTCAACTGTTCGGTTTTGGGTTTAACAAGTTTCTTTTTGGCTTTCCTAATTTTTTAATTTTTTAAAAAAATTTCTTTCATTGTAGAAAATTTCAGGTTTGGGGAGACAATATTTTTTGTCACAGGTGCTACTCAGCAGAACATATCTGCCTAGCTCTTAACCTTAATTTTTGAAGTTAATACCATTTTATCTCTGGTAAAGGAGAGGTCCAGTGACATGTCTTAGGTAGCATAGCTAGTTAGTTCTATTTCAGTCACAGAAGAAAGATAGCTTTTATGAATTTTAGTTGACATGAGAAACACGAGATCAGGCAGACAATGTGCTGGCAAATTTTAATGGAATTGGAAGATGGTTAGGTTCTCCCCTCTCTCTCTCTCACTCTCTCTCTCTCTCTCTCTGGATTTATATTGGGTTTTAACATAAACTACAAGACTTGTCTGGCTAAGCTTAATTTCAGTGAGAACAACTACCCCTGTCTTTGGAAAAAACAATGAACCAACTAACACCAAAACATACTTGCTCTCTAGATCTATCTAGGAGAACCCAAACAAAGGTGATTATTAAATGAGACCTTCAGCCATGAGGTAAACAGAAATTAATATATCCGTTTCATAAGAAACAAACACCTTCGTTGTATTTGTGAAGTCCAAGTACTTATCTGCTGTAGACAGTAACTCATCTTCCAGTGACGGTCTTACAGGCTTCAGCAGAACATGTGGCTGAAGCCCAGTTGCAAGATGCATCACCAGAGTAATTTATTATATGTATGTAGTATTTATCAGAGTATAAATATATAAAAGATAAAGCACACATACAAAAGATAAAACACACAGACAGCTAAGTAAGCTGTGCGGCCCGAAAGCAAAACATCTTCAGAAAGATATATTGGAAGGCAAGTCATTTCAGAACACAATAAATGATAATTTGATTTATAAAATTGTTCTAGGCGTTGCCATCTCTCTTCCCATTGCATCGACTGCCACGTGTCTAAGGAGCAGCTACTTTTTCATGTAACTACTTGCTGATGTATCTTTAATTGGGAAGGATGAAGAAACAAGGGGCATATGGAAGTGAATTAAATCAATTACAAGAGGGAGAAATGAAATAACTGCATGCGTGATCTTTAGATGTGTTTTCTGGGGAGAAGTGAGTTTGCTTTCTCTTTCACCACTTCCCTTCCAATTCTTTAATTCTTTATTCTTTTAGGAAGATGGCAGTAGGAATAGTGATTTAAAAAAAATTTTTTAAGTTAATTTTGACTAATAAGCACCGCTTAGTAAAAGATAGACATAGGTGTCTTGGGTAACTTATGAGCCTTTGGGCTTGATCCAAACACTGGCTCCACAGGTTGGCATCCTCTGATAACAGCAGAGAAGGAAAAACCTTATATACTGATCAGCAACCATTTCTTCCTTATCCTTTTGGGAAACTCAGCTTTTTTTCCAAGGAACACAGGTACAGTTGTTGCTCATGATTTGGCTTCAGGATGTTGACAGTCAAGTCAGGTGCCATTTTATTCCAGTATTTCCTTAGTGCTTAAATTTGCAAGCAAGTTCCGGTTGAGTTGCTTCCACTTCTTTTTCCCAGGTAATCCGGATAATAGTTCATGTGCCATACAGATGGTGAGTTTGATCTTTTAATGTGTGCTTTTAAAATCCTGATGGTATTCTGAGAGCTGTCCGTTGTCTTATCTCTGACTTCAAGAGGTAACCACTTCTTGCCAGAAAATGCATTAATTTATTTCTCAGGACTGGGAAGAATAAACACTCGACATGAAGTGCTTTCATTTTTTCTGTCCTGTAAGGGGCATTCTAGAGTTCAAGAGGGGGGTTTTGTGGGTTGTTGGGGTTTTTTTAAAGTCATACTTAGGTGTGCTCTAATCAGGTTCTTCATAGAGGGTTCATTTTGTCTTCCTTATCATTAACATATTGGGACCGTTCCAAGGCCAGTAAGAATGTTACTGAAGAGTGAGCAATTGAGATGTCTTTCATCTATGGTTGAATTAGTTTACTTTCTCTCTGATAGTTACATACCAGTCTCTTGGGGAACATCTGCCTACTCTTGGTAGGCTAAAAACTAGAACAAAATGGAATTCTTGTCTCTCTGATCAGGAGTGTTTTCTTGCATATGTCTGTAACTTGGGAATAGAATCGTGTCTGTAGCTATCCTTGGATGACAATGATCAAGCAGTGGCCATGACAGCCCTCTTTTATTTGAGTTTGGCTGCATTTGGCATGTGGTCTTTACTTTCGGCTGCCAGATCCCCGTCCCCTAATTATGTCTCTCATCTGAGAATCTGACTGTTGTAGGCCTTTCTGCTTCCAACTGTCTTAAATATATTTGGAAGCAAATAGTTATTAGATGAAGTCTTTCCTGATCATTATGTCATTAAAATGGCTAACTCTGAGATTTTTCAGTAGGTTCCAAGATGTTGATCTTCTTCTCCAATTTCCTCTATATAATTTGATAATTGACTAACCTTCTGAATACCAGTTTTAGACAGAAATGTTAAAGTTGGGATGCCTTTGACTTGAGAGGGCCTAGGAACATCTGTGGACTTTGGAAATTTCTTCTCAACTCCTAGGCTTTTTTCCACTTAAGATATCATCAGCAATATTTGAGGAGGATATTTGCTGCTCAGTTTACAGGAATATCAATTGTGCCCAGAACACAGGATAAATGTTTGCATGTTTTCTCTTGAACTTGAAGAGAAGAAAAAAAATTAATTATAAATGACAAAGTTAAAATTAAATTATGCTTTAATATCCTTCTTAGAGTACAACTTTAAAAATAGAGCTATGCTTAACATTCAGCTATGCATCAATCTCTTCTACTTTATGGTGCATAGTCAAGATGTTCAACACAAATTTTATGTATAGATGTCAATGAATTCAGCAGTACAGGATGTGGGATGCCATGCCTGGCCTTTGCTTTTCAAAGAACAGCTCTTTGTCACTTTTGATGGACAGTCTTTGCTTTATAAAGAACAGACTGAAAAAGTCTGTGTAGGACAAAGTGCCTTTGAAGTGCACAGCTCCAGTTTATTTTTTTTTCTTTTTGTTTGCCAGTTCAAAAGCAAAATTCTAAAACATGCCATAATTTCCTTTTCTGTTATGCAGGAAAAGAAATAACGGTAATTTTTTTTTTCTTTTAATTAAAATAAGCAAACAAATATGGTCTGAGACTGCAAGCCCAGAACTTTTGAGTTGAGAGATTTGTCTGATTTCAAGTTTGTAGTTGGTCTCCACCTACAAAATGGGATGGTAAAGAACCTAAATGTAACTCTGAGCTCCAGGATTTGTAGAGGATTGGATCTGGCTCTGAATTACGTAAAACTGTCAATAGAAAGCCTAGTAAATATGAAGACCTGCAATTGGATCCAGGAAAGCAGTTTCATGCAAAATTCAGCAGGGCTTAATTTTCAGCTTTGATCATTACGTGGGGACCAATTATTATTTTTTTATTTATTTAAGTCTTATGTAAGTTCACTCCCAGAAACTTCACTGTCTGTGTTTTGGAACTGAGAAGGGTCCTATTTTATTTTGCAGCTGGAATGGAATTATTTCTGGAGGAATTCTGTTCCGGCTCTTGGCTTACATTAAGAGGCCACAAACTCAACCCAATAGCATTTCTCTGTATGCCTGTAAAACAATAACTTCTGAACATCACATCTGATCACTTTCAAAACTTTAGGGAAAGTTGCAGGTTTTGATAGCCAAAACCTTGCTGATTATATAGAAAAGCAGTAACGGAAAAAGGGAGACACATGGAGCTTCTGCTTTCTCTTGAGTATGGCCATAGTTTCAGTCTTTTTCAGTCCTGTACAGCAGAGTAGAAATGTCAGCTCCTCCTCACAGTTGTTTAATGTTGTTATTCTGATGGACTGCATTCTACAAAAATGTTGGTGGTGGGAGATGGAGGGGAAAATGGGAGGTGCCAGAAAGTGTGGAAGAGTCATTTGTGGAGTTAGAATATTCAAATAGAGACAGCAACTCAAGTAGCAGGGACAGAAAGAGTGAACAGGAGTATGTAGAGGCAACGAAAGAATCTGCTGTTATTGGAGAAAAATGGGTTGCACAAAAGCAAATTTTTCTGGCCCTTGTAGACCAGAAAAAAAAATTAGAGATTCAGCTGTTCAGCTGCCAAGAAAGAAAGAATACTGAGAAAAGTTCAAGGCCAGTAAGGACATCATAAAAGGTGGGGTGGGGACTGGAAGGGGGATCTGTAACATCAAGAGTTCCTATAAGGTACATCTGGAGGATTCTGCTGTGCCAGAGATGAGGAGGTGGAACGGGACAATGCAAGTAAACTGGGAGAAACCTTGCATATTAACTAGGACAGTAGAGGAAACAAAGATGTGGAAAACACAGCACCTCTGGGAAGAAGGCTTTGTAACAAACATTGATTTGAACAGATGTGGAGTGTGGAGGAGAGACTTTGGAGGAGGGCAAGAAACCTCTATGTCATGCTGCACGCTCAGCTTACAGAAGCTACAGAGTGTGTGACCCTCTCATTAATTTCATTTCACAATGTTCCCTGCATGCTTTGTGTGGCTTCCAAGTAATGCATGACATCAGCAATCTTAATAAAAACCACCTGCTTTGTACATTTTATGTTCAACTCTGTTAAACTTTCCTAGTGCAAAATATCCAGTCCTATCTGGAACAAGAGTATAATTAGTTTTTTGTAAATTTGCTGAGCTTTGTTAAGTGAGTTCTTTCCTTAGGGAGAAAAATGTGAATTTGTAAGCTTTAGATCTACATATTGGAAAATCATCTTTCAGCTTTGTACACTGATAAATACATCTGTCAAAATTAACTCCTGATCCCTCTCTTGAACTTAGTCTACTTCTAGCCGTGTTCATGACCTATGTTTTAAGAATGAATGAATGACCCCTATGCACTAGGGAAGTACAGAGTGTAAATGACCATAGATCTAGTGGGAGGAAAGGTCAACACACTCCAGAAGATCTCCTTAAGCTTCAGGTTGCCTGGAGTCTTTCAAGTCAGACAAGAAGCTATGTTTATACATCCCTCAGTACAAGGAAGAAGCTGCTGTGGGCCAGAGGTAATTAATTTCAGTGGTTAAACTAGCTGCTACCAGAAAATAAGTAGCATTAGAAATAACTGCTTAGCTTTCCACTATATTGTGCTCCAAAAAATCTCAGGTTGTGGTGTTGCTATCTGTTAAATATTAGCTTAATATCTCTCAATTCATAACAGAAATAAGAAGAATAACTCTTTTTTTTTCCTAGGCTACTTCAGAAAGGTTATTCCAAATTGTGTTTAGTTGTGACAGAGGTTCAAAAAGTTATCAGTATTGCAATGGAACCTGTCTTTTTGAGGAGTCTGAGTCTTTCATCATAAAGTCACAGCCAGAAGTTGAGCTCATTCCTGTGGCTCTCCTGTTCAATCTGTTATTAGCAACTGAAGAGTGCTTGCCTCAAGGTAGATTTTGCATTTTGAGTGAGTGGAGACATTTGCAGGAGGTTTTTTGAACCTCTCTTTGTTTTATCAGAGAAGTCAGGCACAAGGCTGGATTCTGAAAACTTATTTTAGGACAAGGAAAGGGGTCACGACCCTGAGGCTTTGCTGTTTAAATCACCAGAACTTCTTTGGAGTCTAGCTAGGATAAATGAAAGGGTATGGGCTCTGCTGGTTGTGTCACAAATTTTCCAGAGTGCTTTTTCTGAACAAGCCAAAAAAAGATTTGCCTGAGGGGACACATGAATATGGGGCACACAAATAACTTTTTTTACATAAAAGCTCTGGTTTTCAGAGGCAAAAATAAAAGAAAAACTGGGTACCATGGAGAATGGTGGAGAGAAGAAGGGATGCGATTGACCTCTGTGCACTTTCAGTAGGATGTGCAACATGGCAGGGACCTCTGAGCCCTCCTTGAAATCTGCTGCCAGATCTCAAGGTAGCGAATCCCATGTGCCAACCTTAAAACATGAAGCTCAGCCTGGATATAAAGAGAAGATGAGATTCCATTTCTTTTTAATTACCTGCAGTAGGGAGACAGAGAGAGTGTCTCTCTCCCTGAGCAAGGATTTCCTGTTCAAGTCTTTTGGGAAAAAAAAAATTGATCAAATTGATCTTTGTATACACTTAATAGCCTGTAACCGATGCTGCTCTCCTTTGCTGCTGTCTTGCAAATGTTGGTGTCTTTCAGACACCCTCAAGAGAGGGTGGACTGAGAAGGCAGTACAAAACAAAAAAAGATTGTGAGTAAATCTCTACACATAAATGCCTCAGAGCTCTCTAGACACATGCTTCTAATCCATTTCTTCACCTTTCACCCTTATTTTCACATTTAGATATGGGTAGCTGTAGTGTAAAACAGAGTTATATATTTTTGTCTGCTTAGGACATGAGAAAGGGCACAGTGCTCTATGTTTCAGCAGCTGTTCTCAGAGGCCAGCGTGCTAACTGTATTTATTTATTTATTAGTGGGTTGTTTTGGTTAGGCTATTTTTCTCCCCAGTATAACTTGTTGCAATTCTGATGTAATCAGTATACATGCTTTCCCTTTCTTACACCAACATAGAGGTTGGCTCAAGAGAATTTCATGGATTATTCCCTTTTGACCTCTAAATTCCCCAGGTTAAGATATTTTTCCTACATGGTTCTTCCGTTAACATGTAGCTCTGAATGCATCCCCTTGGTATGTGAAACAGCAGATGTATATGCCACGTGTTTTCGGAGGACATGAGCCATAGCCCTCAGAAATGAATTTGCTGCTTCTCTAATCCAGAAGCCATTGAAGAAATTACATATAGATGAATAATGAAAATATATTGCAGTGAAAGAAAAAATGCAGCTTCTTTTTGACAGGAACTGTGGTTTCTAATGCTCCCTTAATTTTCAATTACACATATCTGAAGTGACATTTAATCAAATGTATTGTGCAAATGCAAAATTGCCCACGTAAATCTGACTTACATAAACAGGAATTATCTTAAAGTTTCATAAAATGTTCCAACATTTGGATCTAAACTTACTTTTGTGATGCAAATAAATGCCACGTATCTATATCTTCTCACGTTTCCAGTAGTTCCGGAGGAAGAATTTTCATCCACTTGAAAACAGCATCTTTTTTCTCCAAAGGTTTACTCATAGTAAGAGCAACTGTTTCTTCTGATCAGTAGCAGAAATGATGTTGCTTACCCCTAGATTAAAAAATCTCAAGCTGGAAACTGACTTGCACCTGGGGAGGAATAACCATCTGTATCAGTACAGGCTGGGGGATGACCTGCTGGAGAAGAGCTCTGTGGAGAAGGACCTGGGGGTCCTGGTTGATGACAGGTTGGCTATGAGCCAGCAGTGTGCCCTGGTGGCTAAGAGGGCCAATGGGATCCTGGGATGTATAAGGAAGAGTGTGGCCAGCAGGTCTAAGGAGGTGATCCTCCCCCTCTACTCTGCCCTGGTCAGGCCCCACCTGGAGTATTGTGTCCAGTTCTGGGCTCCCTGGCATAAAAAAGACAGGGATCTCCTGGAGAGAGTCCAGAGAAGGGCTACGAAGATGATTAAGGGCCTGGAACAGCTCCCGTATGAGGAAAGGCTGAGTGAGCTGGGACTGTTCAGCCTGGAGAAAGGAAGACTGAGAGGGAACCTAATTAATGTTTATAAATATCTTAAGTATGGGATGCAGGGGGAATTGGCCAACCCCTTTTCAGTAGTCTGTGGAGACAGGACAAGGGGCAATGGCTGTAAACTGGAGCACAGGAAGTTCCGCACCAACATGCGGAAGAACTTTTACACAGTGAGGGTGACAGAGCCCTGGGACAGGCTGCCCAGGGAGGTGGTGGAGTCTCCTTCTCTGGAGATATTCAAGACTCGTCTGGATGCCTATCTGTGCAATATGTGCTAGGGAGCTGCTTTGGCAGGGGGTTGGACCCGATGATCTCTCGAGGTCCCTTCCAACCCCTACAATTCTGTGATTCTGTGATTCTGTGACTTTCCCCTCTCCCTTCCTGTTCAAATAGTGAAATTAGCTTCACATTCCCACCCCTCTCCCCCTCCCTCCCCTTCCCCTTTCTGAGTCATTCTGATGCTTGGTGTTATGATCAGGAGAAATGGGTTCTTCTTAAAAAACGAAAATGCTGGTTGTCTTGATTCCAGCTGCTCAGGCCTTGAGATAAAACAAATGTCATGCTTATCACACTAAATCCTGAAAGCTAGTAACACAATGGGAAAACGTGGTGAGAAGCTGTGCAAAAATCCACAGATGGAAAGAATAGCTGGAGGGCTGATAGAAGTTTTTGCTGACTTTCCTTCTGGTGCCTGTCACATGACATCTACCACCGTCAGGTGGAGAGAGCAGGGAGCAGCATGTTCACCCTACAGCTGTTGGGGCCTATGCTCTGACCTGACCTTCCTGGTGCTCTGCTTTTGTGTCTCCAGTGATAAGTTGTGGGAGAAAAGCAGTAATTAGTACATGAGTTTATACTACATGCCTGTTTATAGACACCGGTAAAGTTGTTGCTCAAGCACATCAGTTCTCAAGAATGGGACAGTAGCTTCTCATGAGTTTTGTGGCAACGGTCTGTATTCTGGATTTAAGTCTGCCAAAGCAAGAGATCTTCCGCTTGAGTGTGCTTTTAGTAAGTACAGTTACTTGGGCTCTGCTACCCCTGTTCTTTTTCATAAAGGTTTGTTGCATAAAGACTTATAAAAACATTGTCCCGAGACAATAGACTCTGAGGTTGTAAACACATGCTTGTGACCTTATTGAGATGGAGAATTTTGGTTTGAGAAGAGGAAAATCTTGTGATCAAGCAAATACAATCACAATAATAAGAAAGGAAAACAGAAAATTACTGTCAGTATAATTATTTTGGGAGTCTCATTGCTCTGTCCTGCTCAGTGCCGCCATTTTCTGATGCCCTTTATTTCAGGACAGAATACCTAGTTCATCCTAACAAAAATCTAGAAGTGTCATAATTTTGGTAAGTTTTTACTTACTATTTGGTACATTTGTACTTACTATATTATTCAAAGGATAAAAATTGCACAAAATTAATTTTGCAATCCAGAAACTCTATGAAATTGAAGCCAGTGAAACCACTTCTGAGTATTACCAAAATGGCTGTTCCTTAAGGAACCACAGATGCGAAGATTAGTTGTGTAACTTCAGCTCCCATCAGCCTAGAAAGATGTATAAGATACATGATGAGGTTTTAGTAATTCAGCATTGTTTCTGTTAATAATTAACCCTACAAGAAGCGTCAAAGATCACTGCAAAAGTCATTTGGTTGCTCCACCTCTCTAACAGGGCATTTCAAAGAGAGGATGTGTAAATGTTTGATTATTTATTTTCTGGCCTTTTGTTATAATCAGCATTGTGTCGCTTTCCATTATGCTACCTGTGATGAAGATAGTGTATGTAAATAAACCTGAGAAGAGATGGAACCAGGGACAGCTTGTGTACATCAGTGTTCATTTAAGTCAACCAACCAGCTGGTCTTTCATACCAGGTCCCTATTCTCCCATCTTTTCTCCTCAGAGCAAGAGAGATTCATGCTTCCTGACTGCTCCCATGAAAAGGGTAGATTATCTCATTCTAGTGGCCAGATGGCATGACCACAAAATCCACTATGTCAGCTTTAATGGCCTCAGAAGGGGGGAAGTTCTTTGCCTCAGGACTGTCCCTTAAGGCATGGCCAGCAAGGAAGCAGAGCACCATAAGCATTTTCAGAAGCTGACCTGAAACTTTGCCAGCAGGACCTGTTTTATAGAGAGCAATATTCATCTGGCATCTCTAGTAAGTGGTGGCTTCTCCAGCCTTCCTGATATTTCAGTATAAAGGTACTGAATAATCTCAACAGTGTGCACAGGTGATGCAGGGACACATGCAGCATTGTGCTACCACCAAAGTATGCACGTGGGCACCCCTGCAATCCCTAGGCTGAATTTTGTGTGCAAATTTTGGTTTGGCCCATTGTTGGGCCAGGGCTAAAGTTTGCTGTACATGGGGTTTGTCTTGCTTTAACTCTTGTAATTCTTTTGTGCAATCACATCACATTAAGAAATAAAACTACATGTAGGAACTTTTAAAATATGTCAGGGAACACTGATGAAGAAAAGGTGAATGGAAATAAAGCAGAGAGTGAGAGGGGAAACATTCTTACTTTTCCTGTTTGTGTCATTCTGGTTTGTTTTCCTTAGATACCGAATTACATCTTCAGCTGGTATACAGAAACTCTGTTTCACTGACATCAGCCTTGCTCTGTTGCTGTTAGCTTACAGAGACTTAAGATTCAGCCACCACATTTGTCCATCCCTCAACTGAACAGAGGCTTTTTCTCTTTTAAAAGTCACCAGAGTGTTGGTATGAAGATGCTTTGGAAAGAAGGGCTTCTGACAAACCTTGTTTAGTCTACTGCCAAATTAGTTCTCTTTTTAAGGGAGCTTTGCAAGTTTTAATTATGGTATTTTTACAAAATCCTTGAAGTAAAGTACCAGTTTTATGCATTTTCTTACTTTTCAAGGAGGAGGGAATAATTATGGCTCAACCATAGAACTTAAGATGATTGTTTAAATATGTCTACCATATTTCTGTAATCCAAATCCATGCTTAATAAGTTTACAATATGTATTTTCTAATCTGTTGCATTGCTGGTGATGTGTGAAAGAAGCACAGATTTGCTTAAGCTGAAAATGAAATCCATCTCTAGAAGTATAGGTAACAAGGCAGTGTTAGATTTAATTCCCATCGCATGAGTCACTTCATTTTCACATCTCTTTACACTTGATTGGACACACTGATATTTTAAATGCATTACAAATTTAATCAAAGGCATCAAATAAGATACACAATGTTGAAATTACATCCAGGAAAACATCTGGCACTATGGAGAGAGAATTATTCTTGCATAAAAAAATAGACATTCTATACTTTACCAGATTAATTGAATAAATAAAGGAATATTGAAGCTCCTAGGAAGTTTATATGGAAGGTCAGCTCATGGCATTTCCCAGATTGCAAGCCAATGCATTGATCTTGAATAGACTTCTGTGTTTGAATAGCTTCAAGAATGACTGTTGGATTTTATTTCTTTTTCTGTGCCATCGCTTGAGAGTGCCCAGATGAGATCAGGATGACTAATCCCATGTGCTGAGTCATTCAGTTGTGTTATCAGGTTTGGGGGTCTAAAGGTTCAGCCTTGAAAATTTCATTCATGCAAATATGTCTATTTGAAGAACTATAGATTAGAAAGGATTAAACTCTTGAAGTGAGTTTGATAATGTGGTTATTGCTTTATTACCAAGATAGAATACCCTGAAAGTGTCTGAAGTTATGTTCTTTAGCTTTCTCTGTAGTATATAATCTTCCTGACTTTTATAAAATGTACTCCTCATTTGAAACCAAAGTTCCAAAATGTTATTTTCTCTCCAGATTTGCTCCATATGGAAAACATGCCAGACTATGATAATAGCAAGAAAAATCAGAAGAGATCCAAGTTCAAAATTCCATTCAGCTGACTGGATAATTTCAAATAGTTCAGAAACAATCTTGTCCACAGCCCATTCTACATTATGGATACTTTTCTATTGATTTTTTTTTTCCCCTCAATGATTTAGACTTCAGAAAAAGAGACAGACAAGATCACCATCAATCAGAGTAGCATAATGAATATAAATAATTTTCTTTCTTACTATGCATGGCATCTACACAGTAACACTGATGTGTTAGAATGCCATCAGAACTAATTGTGTAAGCTGAAAAAGCCATGAATCTCATCTTTGAGCTTTTTAAATGAAATCTCAGGTGTATAGTGCATCTTGAAAGAAAGAGATTGAAAAGTTTAGATTAACAAAAGGTGGTAAAATTAATTGCAGCTGACCTTAAAAAAAAATTACATTCATTGCTTATGAAACAGGTTATGACAGAGAGAGTTTTATTAAACCTGAATATTTCTGAGCAAATTCTTGAACTCTACAGATACACCCCTTACTTTGTCCATATGTCTGATCAGGATTGTCTTAAGTTCTTGTGCTAAATGCCTTTTCTTTGTTTCTTTTTCGTTATTTTGGAAATAATTTATATTATCCTGGCTTAGGAGTCAATATTTAAGTGCCAGTAAGGAAACAATAAGCAATGATTTTTTTCCCCGCAGTGTCTCTCTACAGACTTAACTGTTGCAATTTGCATCCTAGGTGCCATCCTGGACCATTGCTTAGTCATAGACTGCTCCAGAGATACCCTTTATTTTCTTGTTAGGATCAGATTCATGGAAGGTGAAAGAATTTGACATTTTGGTGAATGGAAGGTTAAGTCTGCAGAACAGGAGAGCAATGACGTACTCTTCCATAATGTGCTATTGAAACCAGATTAACAATTATGAAATCTAGGATGAAGAAATATCATAACTTACAGGACAGTTATTCTGTAAACTCAGGTTTGATCATCTATCATGTAGTTCTTAGTTGCCTTTTCCTAGCTTAAGCTGGAAGATATATTTTGAAATGGGTCAGTCCTTGATTTCATTTAATGTAGCAATAATAAAACCTATTGCATTCACCTCTGACTACATAGAAGGGATGACAGTTTAATTTGTTTTGCAGAGAAGAGTAAACTGAAAAAAATCCAAGGTTCAGTTTTCCATCAGGTGTGGAGTATTCTGGCCTTTTTGCCTATTTTTTTTTCCCATGTCTCAGACGTGAATAGGAGGCTTCTGTGAATACTTCAGCAAAATGCCCAAAAGCTGGAAACTATTTGAAAACCAGAGGTTAAAAAACTTACAAACAAGTTCCACCTCCTGCTGCTCTGATCTGCCACTAAGGCTGAAGGCCAATATTTTGCTTGCCTTTCTCTCTACGTTAAGACGAAATGTTGAAAACTATGCTCTTCATATATGAGGCTAGAAGGAAATTGGCGTGAATTAACAAATTGAACAGATGTTACCTTCTGTTAGGCAGATAAAATAAACATAGCTATGTCTTGTAAAAGGACTATCAAATTACCAAGTACATAATGCCAAAATACTCTTGAAGAAATTAGTAGGTTCGTAGCACCCATGGTAAGCTCAGTAGCTGTAAACCTGACACTTCCTATAGTTACGTGCTGACTTCATGCCCTTTTGATACTGAACAGTTTATAAATAATTTGTTTGGGTTATGAATGCCTTCCAAATCTTGATATATTTATTTAGCTTAGTTCAGTCTTTAATAATGTGATTGTAATGAGACAACGAAAAAAAGCTGCTGTTTTCACTGTAAGGAGTATTATCAGATCATTTGGGTTTCTGTTTTCCTGTTTTGTAGGGGATTTTCTTGGTGGACTACGTTTGCTTTTAAAACAGGAGAAATCAGAGGCCATTCCTACATCTAGTTTAGAGAAAGATGAACAAAGAAAAATGGATTCATTGAAATCTAGTTAAGGACCTGGTTAGAATTCTGGATTTCTCTAAGAGCAGGGAATGTGTTCTATTACTCACTTTCTTGGATTAGACCTAACAAACCCATCAAAGCAAAACCAAAAGTTATTTCCTTCTTGCATTTGTGATAGAAGTTGTTCTGAACCTTATACTGAATTTGTGCCTCTGAAAACTTTCTTGCTAGAGTTGCAGTGTTTAGGGTGATAGGGAAAACCTGAAGTCCTCTCTGCTTCTGGAAATGCAAGCATCTTGTTGCGTTTTTTTGTTTTGTTTTAGTTTAGGTGTGGCAGTCTTAGGGTACAGGGAAAATTCCATCTTGGTTAATTCTGTTCTGTCTTTCCAGTTGTCTGCAGTTAGACGCAGTCATTTCCTTTTCTTCCAGCCCTGTTTCTCGCTGTGATGTTTATAGGAGAGGTTAAACAGCTGCTTTATTAAGATTCAGAGGTAGATATACTTAGAAGACACGTAAAGCAATTCCTGTGAATGCTCTGTACTCTAAAAGATTTTGTTGTGGGTTTTTTAACCCAGAAAACCTTCAAGTATTCCATGAGTATTTGTGACAAAATTCAACATCCTTTGGGGAAAGATGTAAACATCCTTCAGTCAGTTGTGCTTTTAATCTCCAAAAGAAATGACCTTCTAAATAGGAGGGGAAGACCAATTTAATAAACAGAAATTACTTTGACACCTTTTTGAAGAAAACTATGGAGGTTAAGAGCATCACAGCTGTACACTGTGCCTTACCAAAATGGGAGGAGCTGTCTATGGACCTTGTTAAAGTATCTGTGTAGAGTCAGGCATTTTCGAGTGATCTATAATAGATGCAAGTAGGTTGTATACAATTGGGAATATGCATTCTATGCAAGTCTGTGCTCATTATTACAGCATGACCTAGCTTTGACTCTGCATAGTCAATTAAAAGAAGAGCTAAGTCAAGTGAAAAAGGCTGTATATGTTCATGGAGAAACTATTCATTCCTTCACTGCATATTGTAAGATACCGTAAAGTCAGCGAGGTCTTAAAAGAACAACATTAAGCCTGTAAAATGAAAAATCCATGAAGTAATCCCCTGCCTGCACACTCCTGCCTACGCAGTTTTAATTCAGTCTTTTTTGTGATATATAAGGCCAGTTTTAATTATGATGCGATACTATTTTTCTGACAGGACCCCTGCTTGATTTGGTGCACAAGAAAGATAGTGCTCGTCTAATAATCTTGTATTAATTTCACTGTCTGGCAGAAGGCCTTTTGTACCACATTACTAAAACCCTGTCTGAAGAGAGAATTAATTATTCCTCCTTTTGCTTTTTGGCAGTGCTCAACGCTGAACATCTGGGCACTGCATAGACTTTCTGCTAGCTTCCCACCAAACCCATGAGGTGAGGGGCTGATAGGGTTCCCATGCTATACCCAGAAAACATGAAGTCCAAGGCAGACTTGAATTGAAATGACACCCTAGTTCTAATTTGGGAAGCCTGCATTTTTTTGGGGGGGGTTCCTGGTTGTTGTATTGGGTTTTTATCATTTTAGTGCCTAGCTTCTCATATGAGTTGCAGTTAGGATTTCTGCAGAATCATACACTTGACATCCAAAAAAACAAAGCACAGTATTAATGACTACTGCTAACATTTATATTTTTAATAATTACTCAGGCTTTGATGGACACAGGCTTAAAATCCCCACTTTGGTCAGCTTTCACCTGCCACAAGAAAAAAGTTTTTCCTTTTCTTCCTGTAGAATTCTCTTCCAATACTAGACCCAGCCAAGAAAATAATGTTTCAAATAGATGAATATTTTCTTGAGCTTCAGGCATTTTTTCATTCAAATCCAAGTTGACACATCTTCCCTCCACCTTTTCCCTTAGCACCCAACAACTGCAGTTTTGCTGATCCAAAACTCAGCAATATTTCATTTCAGAAAGCAGAGGCTGTTTCCACAGCACAAACAGTTCAGTGTTTCAGAAGCAAATTATATTCTGCTCTTTCCTTGGCTCTCAGACTGAGGGATTATTGAAACACCAGAAATTCTTTCTCCTCAGTGGTCTACTCAATCACATGGAAAGCCAACCCTAGTGTCTTTTCTCCCCTTTGTCCTGGTCCTTGCCAATCCTCTCTCTTCCTGCCCTGAAATCTCTCTTCTGTGTTGCATTCAGGGAAACAGCTACTTGCTCACAGAGCTGGAAGTTGAGGGAAGGGAGAGCACAGGGGACAACCTTCATACTTGACATTCAGGTGCCCACCCTCCAGCAGCTGGAAATGCTGGTGATGTGTTCAGTACTGAGGTCTTTGGGGGAGTTTTCACTGCAAAGCTGCAGAAAATTCCACTGAGAAAGTGCAAAATGTTTTGCCAAGTGCTTTTAATATGATTGAATCATAGAATGCTTTGGGTTGGAAGGGACCTCAAAGATCATCTAGTTCCAATCCCTGTGCCATGGGCAGGGACACCCTCCACTAGCCCAGGTTGCCCAAAGCCCCATCCAGGTTAGATGGCCTTCAACACTTTCAGGGATGGGGCTTCCACAACCGTTCCAGGGCCTCACCACCCTCAGAATAAAGAATTTCTTCCTTATGTCTAACCTAAACCTACCATCTTTCAGCTTTAAGCCATTGCCCCGTGTCCTATCACTACATTCCCTGTTGAACAGTCCCTCTCTCACTTTCCTATAGGACCCCTTCAGGTACTGGTAGGCCGCAATTATGTCTTCCCAGAGCCTTCTCTTCTCCAGGCTGAACAAGCCCAACTCTCACAGCCTGTTTTTGTAGGAGAAGTGCTCCAGCTCCCTGATCATCTTTGTGGCCCTCCTCTGGACTTGCTCCAATAGCTCTACATCTTTCCTGTACTGGGGACCCCAGAACTGGACACATTACTCCAGGTGTGGTGTCACAAGAGCAGAATAGAGGGGCAGAATCACCTTCCTCACCCTGCTGGACGTGTTCTTGATGCAGCCCTGGCCATGGTTGGTCAATTAGAGCTTAGTTCAAGAGGATGAAACCGTGTGCTTTCCTGACATAAGATCATTTCCTCCCAAATGCAAATCTCAGCATTTCAAAATTTCATTAATGCTTCATAACACTAAAATGACCTGAAAGTGTAACTTTTTTTTTAAAAAACTTTTTTTTAAAAGCAGATGAGGAATGGAGGGAGTCAAGTAACAACAGGTATTCCTCTGCCTTTGGGTTTAGAGATGACCAAACAATTTTGGCTGAAAATGTCCAAAAAAAAAAATCAGCATGAAGCATACCCTGAGCATGGGGAACTTGACTTCAGCTCTTTATGGCTTCCCTGGACTTCAAACAAGGTCGTATAAATTGAAAGTATCGTGCAAGCTTAATAATAGGCTATGTCACCAGTCTGCTTACAGCAAAGCAACGTAACTGAAATTCCTAGAGTATAGTATGGTTATTAAAAACGAGTTTTCTGTAACTTACTGCTGGAATTCCAGCATGTCATAAATATATTTAAAAGAAAAAAATAAAAATTATGCTTTAGCTCTTAAAGCTTAACCTGATTTTCTGTACCTTTCTCCAAATCATAGTGGATCATATATTGCAAAACAAGTTTTAGTTGTCCTTGGACTGCTACTCTACCCCTGTAAATGATCCTTTTCTTTTAAATTATGGTATCTGTAAACTTGACGTTAGCAGAGATGAAAATATTGGAGACTGATTGTTCACCCAGATGAGACAACTTTGTTCTGGTTGTACAAGGAGTCTGGGAAAAGGTCCTTGGTGACTACTGTGAATAATTTTGTGATACGTAATCTTAGATTTTACTATCTATGGGCATCAGTATCTAGTAATTATCTTTTTTTTTTGAGGTGCTAATGAAATTCCCAAATAAAGCAGTGATTGAGATGAATTTTTTTCTTCTGAAACAAGCTTATGAATTAGCCAAAGCAGGCCTCAGGCACGGATACTAAAAGTAAAGTGAAGTAATGGCAAAAACAACTGCGCCAGCAATAACAGGGCCTTGTTTTGTCTTGATGCTATTAGCATGGAACTCAGAATGGTACTGAGTTGATCTCGTGGATATATACTGATTGTTTACTTACCTCGATATTAGCCATACAGAAAAATGAAGGCATAGTGAACTGTAAATGGAGTTTATTGGATTTTTTAGCTAAGTAAATAGCTGAAATCAAGCTCAGATTCTCTCACAGGCTTGAATTTCTAGCAAAAGCATAGTTTAAATTACAGATTTCACTGCTCTTTAAAATTGAGGTAGCCAACCCAGGTTAAGCAACCACAAAGACAGGCGTTCCTCCAGCAAAGACAGGATATGAAGCATATTCCCGTACAGTACGATTGAAGTTTTGGAAGACTATTCATTTGGACAATTGGTAAAAGAAGTTGCCATGACTCACAGTCTCCTCTAAAACTATCAGAAAAGTACTGTTTCAGCCCCAAACACTGTACACTGTTGATTTGTCTCAGCTGCTGTATTTTGTTTTCTTTTTTTCTACCACTTTCAGGGACTATCACAGTCTTTCTTTTTTCTTCATCTGCTGTTTAGAAGAGAGATTGGTTCTGGGACTTTCCTTTAACATACTTACTGCAAGAAAAGCAGTCAAAGCAATTTTGGGAAACTTTGATGTGGACATTTTTCAATTAATTATGTTAGCAGATGCTGAGCTTTCTATATTCATTTTCAGGAACCTGTCCTATTTTCTTAGTGTCAAATTCAGTGAGGTATCTGGAAATTTAGAAATATGAAACAAGTTTCAGGCTCTGTCACTATGAGACTTTGAGCCAGGTGTCTTCTCTCTTAGTGCTCTCACTTGTAAAAAATAGACAATTCTATTTTTTACCCAGCTGAGTAAAAGTACCTGTAAATCTAAACGCAGAGTATCATTCTGATGATAAAATGACCCTTACTGTGTAGCAAAGAAGTATGTGTTGCAATGTTTTGTGTCTTATAAACAATTTTGAAATCTCTGCAAGGTACTGTTTGCAGTACTGGGAATCTATAATTACTACATACTTCTTCTGGGCTTCTTTCTTTTAGATACAGGCCATATTTTGCTATGTGCTTTGCTGACGTCTCTTGTCTTAGAAAACAGTTGGGGCATGTCTCTCTTACAGCTAGGTCCTGAAATGAACTGCTTATGAATCAAAATAAAGAAATTATGCTACTCTCACCAAAAGAACCCAACCAAACCCCACAACAGCATTTGTATCATAGATTAATGAGGTTCTCGACCAATGTAGAATAACATTTTGTAAAATAACTTTCTTCTAGGTGATGACAGATTTCAGGGATTAAAAGTAAATACAGGTTGTATAATTCAATTTCCATTCTTGTGATTCTTCCCATAATAATAGACTGATTGCTCTTTTCATTTTAAGCTCCTTGGCCTATTTCTGAGTGGCGCTGAATATCCAGTGCTTCCAAGGAAATCAGTCGTGCATGCTTATTGCCTCTGAACTAAATGTCTAGGGATCAAACCTTTGTGACGTAGTCATGGATCAATTACAAATTACAACAGCAAGTATCAGTAGTTGGCCTATGCATTTTGTTTTATTATAGTTGAGATAATTTGAGCCATTTTAATGACTTTTCGTTTAATGCAGTCTTCTCTGTTAAGTAGCTGTACCACCAATCACTGCCTATACAACAGGGCAGAATATTAGTGACTAAATTTTATTGCATGCCTTGGTGTTTTCAGAGTTTACACAAGCAGATGCAGTCTATTGCTTTAGGCTTGAATTGAGTCTCATTTGTGGTTCTTCTGGGTGAATCTTTGCTGAAGAGAAGAAATTTTTTATATTGTTTCCTTACATCCTACATTGTGTGGAGTATTGTGAGAGATTACCTGTAAATTGCTGATCAACTGAGATTATGGTAATCTGTAGCAGGCTATTGTCATGCAAGAAAAGTTTGGTTTACCTAGATTTAGTACTCTTTCATATCCCAAGGCCCAACTTTATCCCTTACAGAATTGGGGTCTGAGTTGCAAAGTTTTTGAACTCAGGAGTGGAATACCTGGATTCCACATATGTTGTGTAATACCCTCTTTATTTGTTTAAATCTGGTCTAAATTTTAGACTTTTTAGAAGCAGATAAAATCAAGCAAGTTCTGCATAGATTTATTTTTCACAGCTCAGGCAACTGCTCTGCATATATTACTGCTGCTGAGCTATATTGCCGTGGAAGCTTTAGAAAACCATGAGAGGAGTCAGCTGAACTCATCGCTTTCTTTCTAGGTAACACTGACGTACATGGTAATTCAAAGAGTTTACTGTCTACATTAGAAAGTAACATACTTTTCAGTTTGTGCATAATTAGATATAATCTTTCTTGCATGGATAATTTGAGATAGAAGTTAAAATAATGGAAAATCTATTTTGTGAGGGGGAATAAGTTTGTCCTTTAAAAAAACAGCTGGAGGAAAGGTATTTGTGTACTAAAGGGTCATACGTTATTTGATGACAGAACTATCAAAAACATTTTTAAGGTCTTGAGTTTGTTGGGGTTTTTTTTAAGTCATCTCTTAAGAACTTTGATATTTGTCCTAGAATCAAATTAAGGTCTGCACGGAGAGCAAGCGTTAAAGTCTGAAAGACAGGACTGCCAAGAATACGAGTAAGCAATGCACAAGGGAAGGATCTCTATAACTGCTTCAGTCTTTAAGCAGAAAAAACCATACAGCCAGCCACTAACTTGAACTGTTGAGGAACACTAAAAAATTTATGAAAATGATGACCTCAAGTGTTTTCTGCCTTTTGGAGTTAATCATATTGAACAATATGGTACCTTTGCAATTGAATTAGAAGCCTGACAAAATTTCAAATCTATGTTCTACTTTACAGTTCCATTTAAGTCTATAACCAAACACAGGAAACCTGTGGCCCACCCATAACTTTTAACAGATCCCACCGTGACTCTTCTGTGTTAGCAGAAGGAGATTTTGGTACTGCACCATGGCTGTGTTCCTTTCTTGATTGCGGAGAGCTCTATGGAGGTGCTTTGGAGAATTCAGTTCAGTTAGAAAGAGTGCTAAAGGATGTGGATTCTCACTGTTTTTTTCCTATGATTGGACAATTTTTTTCCCAGCATGAAGGAAACTGTATAGTTTGTTATAGCAAGACATGTTAGCACTCTCTAGATTAAGAATACCTTATTTCATTTATAGAGTAAGTTTAGCAAAGCTGCAGTAGGAGCTCCCTGATGGTTCATATCAAGGAAGGAGCCTCCCTCTAGCTGAGTCTGTGGGAGCTGCACAAGGCCCTTGTCTGCTGGAGACAGTTACTGCACATCTGACATACCATTAAAATGCCAATGAAGACATTTTGTAAATTTTGGAGCTTTTTATTGCTATCATAACTTCACATGGAATGAATGAATGTAGTTGTAATTCTAGCTGGAGGTGAGCTCATTCAGCTGAAGTAGTGTAGCCTGCAGGTCTCATGGTTTCCAGCTTTGGAGATTCAGAACACCCATTTGGTGCATCAAAACCTGAGGATACCTCTTCCAGTAATGCTTGCTTGGACTGGTGGATGCACAATGTCAGCTTTGTGCTTCTCTTCCATGTATCTGCACTTGAGGACATGACTGACTTCACAGTATGGCACTGAGATGCTTCAGACCAGGCTCATGCATCAGCATGTTGATGGGTGGGTAGAGAGGCTTCAGTACTTTCACTGTAATGCTTATACAGGGTTGATAATCGTTGGTAATGGTCATTACATGAAGGGAGGAGCACAGCTTCAGTCCTCACTATGCCTGCTCTACAATGATGGCCTAGATTAAAATGTGCAATAGCACATGGCTGACACCAGCTATCTTTTTTGTCTGTGTGCACATTTGCAAAATAACAGGAAAATCTCCTGCTGTAGACTAATACACTCAATGTACAGTGGCTATTGAACTTTCACTGAATATTAACTTCCATCGTGCTTTGCAAACACACTTAGCAGAAGGTGATCATCCCACCCTGAGCTATTGATTGTAATGAGGATCTGCTATGCTTATCAATGCTAGTTCTTATAGAGAATACCAGGTTAACTCTCTGATAGGCTTTTCAGTATTGTGACCTGTGAACTGTTCGGTTTCTGATGTCAGGTGGTTTCATTTGCCTTTCTGGATAAAGCCATCTTTTCCTGCTGGTGGTAACTATTAGCAACCTACTATTGAATCTGATTTATGTTGTGCTTTTTCTTTGTTTGTTTGAACTATTCTACAATGCTGATTAGATTAAAAGTAAAATTTAGCAGTCTATTGCCATAAACTCTAGAGAAAGCCTGTCTGATATCAACAGGATTGTTTAGATGTAACTAGTGGAAGAATCAGATCCTGTATCCTTGCTCAAAGGAGAAGTCAAAAGGTTGAAGTCCACTTAAGGATTCATGTTGTCATCAGAAACGCAAACAAAGGAGATGGCAGTCATGAGGCTGAATGAACAATGACAGGTCAGCATCTTGGACACTCCCAGATGATGGCATGTGGAAATCCTGGAGGGCACTTTCAGACACTGGAATATCATAAACTACTTAACTCAGGTGACTAGTGAATTGAACACTGTGTGGGATCAAAGCAATGTGAAGGTTTTTTGAGATATTTTTTGTGCTTCAGGCTGGAAGGGCAGATGAGGCATCCTGTAGTTGTACCCAAGAAAGTTGCCATGCAAATTCTGCACCCTTTTCCCATTAAGAAGTTGCATTGCAGTCTGCTAAGTTACATTTTAGCATCGTTGAGCATTCAGTATTGTTGTTTCATGGCATTTTATGTTCAAGAGTATTAACTCTGCAGTATCATAGATCTAACTTACTAATAGATTAGACTTAATCTTCATAATGCATTAATCGTAGGTATCACATATTTCCTGATTATTTTTCTTCCCAAAGAAACTATGGCTTGAAATTAATAGATCTACATTTTATTAAGCTTGCAGAGAGATATTTGGAAACACATTTTAAAGGACAGGGCATGGCAGTTACCTGCTTTGCAAACTGCTTTACTGTGATCACGACTTAGAGGAGCAGCAAAGCAACCTTTGAAAGCTCGTTCACTTGGACAGCTTGTAACAAAAAGCTCTGTGTCAGTAAGCACAGTATATCTGATAAGAGCCTGTGAATTGAAATATATGCAAAAGTGAAATGAACTGGTGTTCCTACCGATCATGATATGCAAGGTCAGTACAAACTACCAGACTATTGGATTGCAAAACAACATACACTCTTGACAGTAAAACTCCGTACAGCAGTACAGCTCGATCGTTATAGGGAAGTACAGAGCTGTCCCATAAAACTAACACTGCATTTGAAGTCAGTTTCTAAGAAAGGTCTATGAAATCTGAAGGAAGTTTGAAAATTTTAGAAGCTTGTTTTGGTTTGGGTTTTTTTACTATTCTGAGAATCTCATTCCTGTGCCTTTTTACTTGTGTGCTTCACCTCAGTGACGGTGGCAGCTGACGAAGGAAGTCAGGCTGAATCCTAAAGGATTGATGAAAGGGAGGTAGAGGCAATTCCCTTTTCCTTTTGAATGTGTTGGTGTCTTTTCTCAAGATGTAGTGATGAATGTGAAAGTAATAAGGACCGAGAAGCTAAGAAGCTGGGACTTGAGGGAAAAAGCTACTTCACATAAGGACAGTAAACACAGGAATGTACTGTCAGTGAAACTGCTGGAAGCAAAGAAAAAAGTAGAAGTTAAAAAAATCACCCAGTTTTTTCATGAAGATACAGGATGATAAAAGCAGGACAATGGACTTAAAATTGGAAAAAGAAGAGAAATAAAAGCAAGCCAGAGGCTACATCCTGTCTATAAATTTCATATGTTCTTTCAGCCATTTTTAAGTGCTTTTAGCTCCAGTAAAACAATGGTCCAAAAGATTGAAGACTTTACCATATTAGTGGAAAATCTACTGAAGTTAAAAGAACTTTAGTATGAAGTTCTTACTGAATGACTCACCATATTTTGTCATTTAATTACACCATGAGAGGAAGAAAAAACTGTGAGTCTGCTTGTTCTCTCCTTTTAAAGTCTCTAAAATGAGTAGAGATTTTGCTGCTTTCCTAGCTCTACAAAAGATGGTTGCCATATCGTGCTTTGGTGTGCAACCTGAGAGTCTGTGATTTATGTTCTCAGTTGTATGAGTAAAAGGCACTGGCAGTACTGCTATTCCTCTAATCCTTGGACGCTTGCTGCTTTCCTATCTGGCTGCAAGAAAACTTGGTTAGTAGTGATTGTCCAGATCAGAGACTGCCACTACAAAAAACGGTGGCAGACCTAGTCAAGCCTGGGACACACAGCAGCGGAGCTACCTCAGCCTAGGAGCATGAGAGATCTGTTCCTCCTGGGGGTGCTCTCTCCTGAGAAAGCACTGCAGTCGGCCTCCTGAGTGGTGGTCACCTGTTGTTAGTAAATATGCATTAATTTTAATGGCAGTGTGTCCCAGTGCCCCCAGTGTGTTGGTTCACATAAATGAAAATTGATAGGATTACCATACGACCCTGTATAGCAGAAGCCTGATGTAGTGGCTTCAACAGGTCCAACCTAACAAATGGCCCAGGGTGGAATTTGTTCTTCTTTTACCCTAGAGTGTTACATGTCAAAAGGACATGAAAAAGGAAATAAAGCCTACAAAAACCAAATAAACTAAATTCCCAATCCTCATCAGCCACAGCTGCAGTGATCCTTGCACAGTAATGTTAACTGTTTTCCTTGTGCCTGCAGGCACGTTACCTCTGCCATTTACTCTTTAAGAATGAGAAATTGAACTGGCTTTGCTGAGAGATGGATTCCCAATTCCAGGAAGGGTAAGGCTCTAACCCATCCCCTGGAGCTAAAACAAGACAATGATAAAACTTTCCCACTCCTTACAGAACATAATTGTTGTCAGAATATTTTGAAATGAATAAAGGTTACAGTTAAAAGTTTCCATTTGCATGTCTTCCTATTGGCTTGGTTGCTGCCATTGTTCTGATTTTGAGAGTACAAAAATTCTGTAAAAACATCTTATTTGTCATGATACTAAAGAACTAGTGCTATTTGCAGCTTGGGGAAACACCATCCTTGTCCTCCTTCTTGGCATGTTTATGAGTTATTGCAATTGCCAGTCTTTCATCAAGATCCATCCAGGGCCACTGACAGAGCCCCATCTATCCAACAAAGGGCAAACATTACATGAATACGTGTATAAATAAAAGTCTCTCTTGGGTTCTCTTTGTCTATTACTTTGACTGAAAACCAGATTTATAAGGTTGATTTAAACAAATCTAAACATTGTTTCCAGCCTCTCTGGACTATAATTTTATTTAAAAACATTTATTTCTTGTTCTTCTATTCAAGTTTTACTGTCTTTTATACTATGGCATACTGAGGAAGTTCCAGATTAGCTTAGCTGAATCAAAATCAAGTGTGGTTTGGCCAGGTTCCTTTTAGGTCCCCATTGTCATAATGTGTCTGGCCTTTTTACATGGCTAAATTACTCTGTGGTTTGAATGGTGAGGAAAGAGTTCTGATGTGTTTGTTCTGTCGAACTCTTCAACACCATACTGCACATTTCTCATAAGAGCATGCTTGGAAAGAAAAACCCCTTGTTGCCACATAGCTAGGTTTTAGGCAACTCTTGTAAAAAACAGGCACCTTAGTAGAGCTGGAGCTGAAGTTTTTTGTCTTAAAGAATCGAATGAAGCCTTGTAGCATAATTTTATTGAAATATTTAATGTGACCGTATTAAGTTGTTAGTTTTTTATACAAGGAGATAGAATTATGTCATAAAATCACAGACTGGTTTGAGTTGGAAGGGATTTCAAAGGCCATCTAGTTTCAACTTCCCTGCTATGAGTAGGGATACCCTCCACTTGACCAGGCTGCCCAAAGCCCCATCCAACCTTGCCTTGAACACTTCCGTGGGCGCTTGGAACATCCACAGCCTCTCTGGGAAACCTGTTCCAGTGACTCACCATCCTCACAGTAGAGAATTTCTTCCTAATATCTAATCTAAATCTATCCTCTTTCAGTTTAAAACCACTACCCCTATCACTACATGCCTTTGTAAACAGCCTGTCTCCACAGTTAACCTAGCATGAGCATACCTGAGGTAAAAATATGCCCATAATTTGCAGCATTAAAGCCTCTTCTCTCAGTCACGCTTTCAAGCAAAAGCTGTAAAATTCAATCTTATAATTCTTACTGATGATTTTAGCTCATAATCTAGTCTGATTATTATTGAAATCAACATACTTGCCAAGTTCTTATGACCTACTTCATCCACTGGTAACATTATCATATTTGTAAATAGCTGTACTGAACTTTTAAGGCCATTTGATGTCCTATAGAATAAAACCTGAGAGCTAACCCTGTCAGTTAAGTCTTCAGTATATGGAAATTCAGATACATCTTTGAGCCTGAATTCCTGGGCCTAGAAAGGAAGGGAAATCCATAGTGAACCTGCAGAGGAGTAGCAAAAGCTCTTGCATTCTCAGTCCTGGCCTTGCTCATTAAGAAGACAGGAGATGGTAGTCTACCAACTAGTCTAATTAATAGATCAGCAGTCTCCAAATTCCAGGGCTTTGTGTATCAAAACCAAAATTATTGAGTTGTATTCTGAATTTCTGACAAATAAAAATCTCTTGGATTTTACTGGGGTGTTTTTCTAGATGTGGAACTGACGGACTCATAATCAGCCTTCATTCTTTGTGTAAAACTTCCTTTTAGGTATACTTCACCACTGGGTTTTTTAAGGTTTTCTTTTAATAGAGATATTTTAAATACTGTGAGGTTTAGTCAACATAATGGAAAACTTGAGTATCTGTCACTGATATTTGTATCAGTATCTGTCTGATATTTGTAGCTGTATTGGTCTAAGAGGAAGAATTGTCAATTTAAGATAGTACAGATAGCATAATAGCTTTTACTGAAAAAAGAATAAATAACCTGTATATGATGATAAATCCAGAAACAGAACTTATGGGCCTTCAAGCTTTGAATGTTCTAAAATATTATTGTTCCAATAAGAAGTATCATATTATCTACACTGTCTATTTAAATACATGTTCAAAACGAAGGATTAGTGACTATTTTGGGTGCATTTTAATTGTCTTGTTATCATGAGTGTCATGTAACTTACACAACTGTTTTTAAAGTTATAAACATGTATTCTTTATATGCCAAACCGAATCATTCTCTTTGCTCTAGTAACACTTTCAAAAGAAGTATAGTTTACACAGTTACAGAGTGTTGCATGAATGTATTCATAGTTTATTTTTATTATATTTTACTTTATTTTTGTCAGCAAGATAAAATAGTTCCAAGAAATGACCCCAGTTTTTAATGAATCTTATGGAGGAAAATCAAGTAAAAACAAGTTCATAGCCTCTATAAAGTCATTATTATTGGAAGTGTGGTATCTGTAGACATACTACAGTCTACTTGGTATAGAGGAAAGATGGTGTTGTCAATGACTGCAATTATCAATCACTGCATGATTGGTAAGATTTTACGATGTCAATCCTTCAGTTGCAGCCTTTTTATTGTTTGCATCACTAGTTATCTGGATCTGTAGAGATGTATCATAACAGATCTAGCAAGCCTTGTTCGCATCAATTTTTTTTTTGAGATGAGAAAATTAGAGAGGCAGGAGTAAAACAGGAATGACTATGGCAGAAAGGAATCCTTGGTCAGTACTCTGATGACTTTACATGACAGTACTCCCAGTGACTGGGTCTTGGAGGGCAGTTAGTCAGCACCATTAGGAGGAGTTAGATGCTTAAATACAGTAATGGACTTTTTCTTTCACCCACAAGTAATCTCACTGAAGTAAGGGGACAGTATTGCCTACTGGATAGCAATATAATAAAAGTAGCAGGTTCTCTCCCTGGAGACCTAGCTGACAAATGTGTGACATGTAGGTCAATGCTTAATATTGCCACTTGTTAAGGGAATGAAAAGTAAAACAGAAAGTAAAAACAGAAGACTTTGGGTTCAGAAAGAGCTTGCACAAAGGATGCAAATCAGTCCCCATTGCACTAATGGGGAAATTCTGAGCAGAAATACCATTGCAGTTTTTCTCAAAGTCTCACTGCGGGAGTAGTTTGGAACTGCTGCCAGGCTTCCCCTGGAGTGCTTCTAGATAGGGGCTGTCCAAGCGATGTGCTGCACCAGAGCCATCTTCTCCACCACAGCCTGAACACTTTGGCTGTGGCACCTGGCTCTAGGCCTTCTGGAAAAATGAAGCCTACAATGAGCTCTCATCACTTCACAATCACAACAGACATAACCCTGCTAAGTGAATGATACAAGATTGCAAGACTCACTGAGGCCTTTACTGGGTTCTATGTGTTTTCATCTGAGAATTTCTGAGTGTTTTATAAACCTGAAGTTTATTCTGAAAGAGTGATAGGTTTTAAAAGCTGTTTTCCTGCTGAAGGAGTAGAAAATATCAGCATATACTCAGACTTGGTATGTTGACTAGGCTAACGACAGGTGGTTAGAGTCAAACAATATGTAGACAGATCTGTCCCCACCTCTGCTTTCTCCAAATGCCAGTGCAAATGGTAGCCCACTCTGGGAGCAACTCTGCTCCAAGAGTCTCGTGTGCCTAGAGAAATTCAGCACTGTATGCACCTTTGTTTTTTGATAATGGACTCCTGAAGTATTTCTTCTGGTTCAAAAGTGTTCAAATAGCAAGAAATGTGTACCTCTCTGGCAGTACGTTCTGTTAAATTCTGCCATACTAATTAATCTTTCACACCCTCAGGAGGTCCTTCAAGTTTGTAACACGCAGCGATCACACCGTACATCTCTGCAGCTTAACTGCTCGTACACTATGCAGGAGCCTTTTCTAGGAAGCAAAGAGCAAGAAATAACAAGTTTTGAGGAGTGCAGGAAGCTATCAGCAAAGATAAAATTAGGGGGAAAAATATCAGGAAAAATCCTAATGTTGCCACATCTAAGTCTGTTAAGGACAAGAAGAGAGACTGAATTAGATTTTAGCCAAACCTCAAATGAAGCTGAGATCAGGTATGTGGGATGGCAGCAATCAGCTACAGAGCTCTTGTTCAGCCATCAAAATGCTCCTAAGTAGAGAAGCACAGGCTTAACTGCTGAGCAAGAAGCCAAGTTTGGGAGGTGTAAGGAAAAACAACAGCTGCCACAAAACTGCTAGTTTTGCAGTTATCGTCTATACTGCTCACTTCGGGCTTTATACGGGGAACCTCTGGGGCACCCCTACATCTGTGGGATGGGAGCAGGCGGTGCAGTTGGATTTCTGCTTGGCGGCCTGAATGCATGCGTCTTCTGTGAAAATAGGGAAGGGAGGCTGTTTGTAAAAGCAGCTACTTCCACCTACATTTATTCTGGCTCTTTTCAGTTACCCATTCCTAGATAAATTCTTTCAAATGCAGTGCCAAAACTGCAAGGTGCTGGTCAATTTTTTGCAAGCTGCCTGAATGACTCACCTCATTTCTCAGATTACTGACAAAACAGGGGGGAAAAAAATGCCTAGTGGGATTGAAGTGATTTGGCAAGCCTGTACTGTCACTTTTGTGAATCAGAATGGCTCATTTATGGCGTCTTTCTTCTTGTGCAGCATTTTTTTGATAGTGGCTGTCAAGATAAACATACAGCAGTGGCTCCGCTAAGTGCAAGGGGGTGTAAAAGCAGTTAGGCCTACTGTGTCAGAGAGGGAGGGTTGCTGGAGATGCTTTCCTGGTGATAAGACTGTGGCGGAACTACCAGGTATACAGACAGCACAGGAGATGAGGCGTGCAACCATTCTGGCTAAAGCTGTGGGGTGTGTGTCTGCTGACGCAATAGGATGCCAGAGAATTTGAGTATAGAGTACTGGAGGCTGGTGGATCCACTGGGAGGACCCAATGTACCAGGGTACAATAGGGTCTGTTAATGTGCCCAGCAAACCTGGAGTGTTCACAGCACCCACTGTACCACCCTCTGGCTTCAGATCAACAACCACTGGACTGGATTCCCAGTCCAGATAGAAAAACCACATTGTTTCCATGGGATGTGAGTAGCATTGTGAGGGGCTTTGCAAAGCTTTTCCTCTGACCGGTCATTGGAAGAGGTGTGAGGTGCCTGTTTATACCAAGTACCCTTAAGTGTATCAGGGTGGTTAGAGAAGAATCTTTATAGGGTGAAAGGTGGGTCAGTGTCACAGATCTGGTCCCCATGTGTGTTTGTTGCAGATGACACATGTTTTGCCAGTACAATTATTTCTGGCTGAGGTGGGCCTATGAAACATGTGGCTGAGCTCATAGTGGAGGTGGCTCGGCATGAACTAGAGGGTTTCAGGTTGGTGAACAAAGTCCTGTTTGTAGACATAAATGAAACAGCTGGCCTTGAGCTTTCCTGTTGCTGACAGCAGTAGCCCTTTTCTCTGAATAGTGCAGTAGAGGGCACTAGTATGTTAATTAATTTCTGGTCACACATTTTGTCTTTAATGGGATTCACCAATAATACAGTGGGGTCTAAAGGCTAATGAACAGTAATTGCGTACTATTAGTAATATTTGTTAGATAAATAGGTTGATTACTCATAAGTAAATAACTGTGCACAGCATTCTTCTGAACTTTGGGATGAATTTCTACATAAAACCCTGCTGAGAAATGGGATTTCAATGAGTTGGTATGAACACTTCTGCTAGCTACCACACTGAAAAGGTTGATGAGATCTCAGCAACTGGTGTGGGTGTGCTTTAAGACAGCTGAGAATCTTCTAGAATGTTCCTGTACGTAATTTTACTGTGGCCCTAGAGAGCAAGACAAAGAGTGGCAAAAAGCTACTCTATTCTTCCAGTGAGTGTGCAAAATTTAGTAGTTATCAAGGATAAAGGATGGATCTTGTGAATGAGAATTCATAGCCTGCTTGATATATCTTTAATAAAGCATCCCAACAGAAGTCTCTGAAGCAGCAAATACTTCAGTCAGGTTGCTTAGAAATCACATCAGAAAGTGGGCTGCCTAAGGGAATTGGAGATACGATACAAAGCCATGGAGCATGTGATACTGGTCAGCCTTTCACATGCAGCTCTTGGGTAGCTGGACTTTTCATTTTCTCATGATGGCTCCGTATCTCTGTGAAATAGGTTTGCTAGCCTGTTTTCTTGTAAATATGCCCAAGTATAAACAGTTCTGTAATAAGCAGCATTTCACAGAATCACAGAATGTTAGGGGTTGGAAGAGACCTCGAAAGATCATCTAGTCCACCCCTCCTCGCCAGAGCAGGATCACCTGGATTAGGTCACACAAGAACATGTTGAGGTGGGTTTTGTGTATCTCCAGAGGAGGAGACTCCACAATGTCTCTGGGCAGTCTGTTCCAATTTGCTACACAGGAGCCAATGGGTTGGCTAATTGAAATTCCTACTCATAATAAGCCTCTGCAAAGACAGCATTCAAAAGAATTCAGAGACAGATCTGAAGGATCTCTTAAACAGATCCTTCTTGCCCGCAATTGTAATACAGTGCTGATCTAGGATGGGAAAACACTGTCCCTGGTTCATTACTAAGAAATGGACAACAAACAACATTTAAAAACAATGCACATCAACCTGGCACCTTTTTCAGTCATGGGAAGTGACTTAGTAAAATGGGGGGGAAAAATTTGGCTTGGCACTTATTAAATTTATGTGCAAAGAAATTAGAAAGGGGACATCCTCCCACCTGGACTTTTCCTAGCTCTCACTGTTTTTTGTTGTTTTGTTTATTGAATAGTTCAGTATCTTAATTTGTCCTCATAAATCTATTGCATACATTGAAGACAACTATAGTTGCAGCAGTGTGGTTTTGGCAGAGTTTAACGTCAGAATTGGGCAGCCATTGTTCATTTTGCTTCTCTGCGTCATGTTATAATCTTCTGGAGTCCATTCTTCCCCTGTTTATAGCAGTTTTTTGTCATGTGAAGAGACAGTAGCTTAAATTCTGTGAGGAGATGTCTTTGGTTCAGTGAGTGAATAAACCCTTAGCTTCAGCATCCACAATTCTGCACTCTAAAGACACGTAGTTGAGTTTCCTACATCAGTGTGTCTGTCTTCACATGTATGTTCTTCTTTTCTCCATAATACTTAGCAAAGAGAACTCTCATAAATCAGACTGAAAAAAGGAATGATGGAAATTCCTGATACAGATATAGATGAGAAAGGAGACATGGAATTTTCCTTCATACTGCAACCAAGAAAGACTAAACCAGCCCTTACTTTTATTCAAATCTTTGGAATTCAGTGGTCACATCTCTAACTGATACAATTTCAGAAAAACATGGGCAAAAGTTTTCAGAACTTTACCACACATTCTAGTAAATGCACAGTCTTTGTTTTCTGTCTGCATATATGATGTCATCACATACAGTAGCTCAGACTCTATCTACAACTGAACAGTAGGAGGGGTACCAGTATATGTCTCAGACAGGATGGGAAGGACCATAGCACGGACCATTTCATAGTGTGAGGGATCAGGAAGGAGGAATGTGCAGGTGCATAAGAGGAGGGAACGATGAAAGGACTGTCTTGCTTGGCTAAAAGGTCATTTGGGGACACTCTTTCTGGGCATTTTGAAATAAAAACCCAGGCTCAGTAGATTTAAAAATCAACTCTGAGGATGTGTAAAAAAGGTGGTTGTTTTTGGAAACAAAGCTAAACTTCAGGAGTACAGAATTAAAGGAATAGAGGTGGAGTAACAGGAAAAAGATACAAAAATATTCAGCCTTGTCATATGATCAGGTTGACTTTGTCAACACCTTGTTTTCATCACAACCACTAATAATTTAAATAATTTATATAATAGTCCATGATGTGGGCATACTTTGGAATAGAAACACATTAACTATGTGGTAAAATGGGATTAGCTAATATTTTTTTTCCCGTTTATGACCTGATTAATTTCTTTTTACTGTATTAGTTACAAAAGCCTGCC
The DNA here is from genome assembly GCA_020800305.1 of Porphyrio hochstetteri. NCBI lineage: Eukaryota > Metazoa > Chordata > Aves > Gruiformes > Rallidae > Porphyrio > Porphyrio hochstetteri. The sequence goes on along the minus strand of CM036905.1, from coordinate 80,272,998 downwards.
CTTAAAATATATGTACAAAACCCCAATGGACATTGCAGTAAACATTGCACCATGTCTTTCTGACTCTTAAAACAAATAAACAAAAATAATCATGAAATAGTGCTAATAAAGGGGAACAGCACAGTTTTGATCTGTGCTTTTTATTTCTATGAATGACTAGTATGACCATCAGAAAATCCTTTAACCTTTCCTGTTGCAGTAACAAGTCAGGGTTGCATACATCTGTACCTGCCCTGAGCTTAATTCAGCCTAAATAATTTCTAAAAAGTTCTTTGATCAGTTTATTTAGATGCAAAACATAACTGAAGGAAAGTCTGCTCTAAACATTATTTTTTTCTAGTGCCGAGAAAAATGTTGATAGAACCCAAAAAATGAGAAATACAGAGGGAATGCTACACAATAGCTAGAAAAATGTTCTGCACATTCCCTGTATTCTTTATCTTCCTTATTTTCCCCCAAGGAAAGAAAAGTAAGATGTAATCTCAGAAAGCAGGATATTTGGCCAATTTAGAGAGGAAGAAAGCAAAATGCGTTCTTGAAAAGTAGGACAATTCTACCAAATGTAGGACAGCTTACTGCACATTAAGTACCTTTGGATTATGTGTATTGTATCATGCTTACTTTACACACACAATTAGTTACACTGACTTCAAAGTGGGACTTCCCGCATAAGCTAACTGAGGAAGATTTATCCCACATTACAAACCTGTAGTATCATATCAAATAGGGTCAGAATACACACCCATTGAGAAAAGAGTCTGGAGAACAGTTATAACTGGTTGAACCCATGTAAAGAAGTAAATGTCACTGGTGATTAATCAGATAAGAAAAACAAAGTAGATCAATGATGCTGGAGCAGGAGCAGGTTACACAGGTTAAAACTATAGACCTGAACAGCTAAATTTAATCTCAGAATAACTGCAAAACCTGTGAAGTTTGTGTGCCTTTAAGGGCAGCATAAGGATGAAATCATATGGCTGTTGGTAAAGCATGATGAAGAAATTTTGTTCTTAAATGCCCTTTTCTTTGTTAATGCTTTAATGGATAAATGCATTTTTAGTGTTCCAATGGCATTTTGAGGACAGTATGTGCATGATCCCTTCTCCAAAAATAATGGATCTGAGAGTATATCACATGCAGAGAGATTATTTCTATTTTATAAGGTAGGGTGTTTGAGTTGTTGGGCTTTGACCCCTCAAAAGCTGTGTGTGCATGGTCCAGGTAAACCACTCCTGGTTAGACCTAGAAAGGAGAAACTAGAGCTCTGTGTTAGGCTACTTAGCTCCTTACACTGCACATGGGGAGTTACCTTGTACAGCACCTGTTCTCAAGGCACTGGTCTTTATGAATGTTGTACTGCCTGCCCTGGAAATAGAGTTTGCTAAGGAAAGGATACCTCTCAAGTCTTGTTCATCTTGAGATTAATGCCACCCCAGTCTGCTGTGAGGTGCCTTGTCAAGCCAGGATTTACCAGGACAGGGGGCAATGGTTTCAACTTGAAAGAGAGCATAGTGTGGTTAGACATTAGGAAGAAATTCTTTACTCTGATAGTTGGGAGGCCCTGGTACAGGCTGTCCACAGATGGGAAGTCCCATCCCTAGAGGTATTCAAGGCCAGGTTGGATAGGGCTTTGGGCAGCCTGGTCTGGTGAGGGTGTCCCTGCCCATGGCAGGGAGGTTGGAACTAAATGGTCTTTGAAGTCCCTTCTAACCCAAAGCATTCTCTGATTCTGCAATATATACAGGTGCTTTTGAGACTTCCAAATATAGATGAAGTCCTAGGTATACACAGTAGCTCCAGGTTAGCCATTTAAGAACTAGTGAAAACTTACGTATCTACAGACCTAGTGGCTCTTGAAGCATTGGTTTTTATCATGTGGTCTATAGCCTACACGATGTAGTCTGCAACTCAACCAAGAGATTTAGGGTGTGACTTTCATTTATATATTATATTACTTTTAATGTTGGTAAGAAGAGTAAATAGAGAGTTCAGAGAGAAAGAGTGGTTAAGTGAGAGGATGTGAAGGTTGGTAATGGTTACTAGATATAAAATGCGTCACCTTGTAACCTTGAAGGTTACAGCAGGCAGTGTTAAAACATCGGTCCTGCAATCAGTACCCAAAGCATGCCTGCATCCTATTTAGTTGCCAGAGCCCCTGTTTGATATTAACCCAATGCTCTTGGTCTTAGATCCCCATTTATAAAGTGCTATAGTCAACAAAGCAATGCTATATGTGATGCCTGCATTGTGTTTTAGACAGTATCAGGACCTGAGAGCACTTATGGGCCTTAATGAGTAGTGCAGTTGATACGCTTGAGGGAAAGGATGCCATCCAAAGGGGCCTTGGTAGCTTTGAGAGTTGAGGCCATGTGAACCTTATGAATTTCAACAAGGCCAAGTGCAAAGTCTTGTACCTGTGGAAGGTTAATCATCAGTATAGACTGGATTGTGGATGGATTGAGAGCAGCCCTGAAAAAAGTAACTTGGGGATACCAGTAGATTAAAAACTTAGATATGAGCCAGCAATGTGCACATGCAGACAATCCTATCCTGGGCTGCTCCATTCTTATGACACCCCACCTGGAGTACTGAATCCAGCTCTTGGGTCTCCATCGCAAGAAAAACATGTTAGAGAGGGTCCAGAGGAGGTCCATTTAAAAAGATCAGTTTAGTAGTCATTAAGGGGGCATATAGACACATAGAATGGTTTGGAAGGCACTTTAAAGATCTAGTTCCAACCCTATAAGAAAGCTGGAGAATTCTTACATGGCTTGTACTGCTAGGATAAGGAGGAATGGTTTTTAAGTAAAAAATAGTAGATTTAGATTAAAGTAAGAAATTCTTTATTATAAGCATGGTGAGACACTGGAACAGGTTGTCCAGAGAAGTTGTGGACACCCCATCACTGGTAGTGTTCAAGGACAGGTTGGATGGGGCTTTGAGAAACATGGTCTAGTGAAAGATGCTCATGGCAGGGGGATAGACTACATAATCTTTAAAGCTCCTTTCCAACCCAAACCATTTGAAGATCCTATGGCAGTGTCCCTGACCAGCCTCACCTGGGACCAACACCCTGCCCATCGTCCCAGAAGTCCTATTTCAGATGGAGCTGCACCATGTTGTAGGGGTGTCTGGGCCCAACCCTGCTTCTCACCACTCTGATTTTCTGCTCAGCCTCCCCGAATGGACCTTGAGCCCATGCTGCAGGCATCCTGGCTCTGGCTCCAGAGTGCACCTCAGACTTAGGTAACAGGTTTTTCTGTCGCCCAGGTGGACCCCAGATCTGACTTGTTACCTTGCCTTGTCTGCAGCAATTAATGGGACTTGATTACATCACTACCTGCACCCATCAGCATGGGTGGCCCATGACTCCCCTCTCATGCTTCGTCATGGGGCAACCCCACTCCTGCAGCTTCCTGATGTATAGGACTTTATGCAAGGGAAAACCTGATCTATGTTGTACCAAATATTGTCCAAGACTTCAGTTTTATCTCCAGGAATTATTGTTCCAAGAAGGGAAAGCTTAAAGCCTACTGACTTGCCTCTTCACTAGAAGGACCCATTCAAACACACCCCTCTTACCTATATTTTCAGCAAACCCTTGATAAATCTCTCAACACAGAAAATCTTGAGGGTATTATGCATAAATTCAACTTAATCCTTAACATTATCACTTTTGCATATTCCAAGCAACAATATCAACCCTGGCTCCTGTCACCCTCCTCCACGGAGACCTCCTGCGGCTTGAAGCAGAGTCAGAAATCCAGCCTGATATGAAGACTGTTTTTTCAGATCCAACTTCTCAACCCTTTTATCCAATTCCATTTCAAAATTAGCTTACACAGACTTATCTGTGATTTGTTGGGGATTTTTTTGAGGTATGATGAAATATAAACTGCACGTTCCAAAAGTATGTGGGAGAGTGAAGGTGAGGGCATATTAGTATGCAGAAACTTAAGATAACTCCAGTGTGCTACTCCCTTCCTTCAAAATAAAAAGATATATTTGCTAGCAGGGCCCACTTGGCCTGTCTGTCTGAACCAGTGATCTTCTAGTTTTGTTTGGGTACAGTCAAATTGATGCTTCTGTTGGAAGGAAGTGAGAGCCAGTGCTCCTTTACAAGATTACAGCTATAAGTTTAAACGGGAAATTTCCCTTCCTTCTGTGTCAGAAACAAATGTCAGCATCCAAGGCACAGAAACCATGTTTTTTTCTTTTATTTAAATTTGAAAGACTTAATAAAACAAATGAAGAAAGGCAGTGACTGTGAAGAGAAGCCTCAGAGCATGGAGGTGGGAGTCAGGAAGATCTGAATTATAAGTTACATTATAAGTTACATTAGTTGTAGCCAGAAAATAGGTTTCTCTTAAAGTTTTGAAGAGATTGAAAGAGAAAAGTGGGTTCTCTCTCTCAACTCCTCCCCCCACACCCCTCCCCCCAAAAAAAACCCCACCAAAAAAACCCAAAACAAACACACAAAAAAGCAAAGTTGTGTCTGACCCACAGAGTGTCTAGTTGGGATTTAAGTAATGCAGGGCTTCAAATACTGGAATTATTATGGTTTTAAGATATTGAAAGGATTTGCTGTGGGGAGAGCCAATGTCAGTTGAATTATGAAAATTGTGATCTGTAATATCAACTTTTTTCTTCAAGAAAATCTTACAATATATTCAGCCATACTGTCTACTAACAATGGAGAATCTACATGTTGGAAAGTCTCTGTAACGGTTGCTCGGATCTAGGGAACACAGGGGTTACCTTCTTCAATGTAAAATTTGGTACATTAAAGGGACAGTGAATGGAAAGCCAAGTAATTTCCAAGTCTAATAGCTCTTTGTTGACTCAATTTTAAATGGCTCTTTTTTATTAGTTTAATAGTAGAAGATTAAACGTAATGAATGTGCTCATTAGTAAAATATGGTGAAGCCCTAAACCCATCCACTTCATATAGTAATTTACAATGTACCACTGCAATAATATAGATGTTTTAAAAGCCTGTTAAAAGAACAATAACTGAACTGAGCCAGACTGCCTATGTGCAGCAGAGCTAATTGGAAGGGAGAAATGGTTGATGACAGCAAACCAGAAGCAAAGAGAACCGTAGTTTGTGTTAAAGCCATCTAATGGGCAAGTTACCATTTAGAAGCTCTCCTGGAGGGATGACCAAGTGCCCTTAATGTAACAAAAAGTGCTGTGGGGCTGGACCTACAGTCTGTGTGTGGGTCATGCTAGAACGTTATGGGCTGCCCCCCTGTAAATTAGGATCCCAGTTATCACCTGCTAACTCTCCATGGTGAAAGTAGAAAGCCAGGAACAAAAAAGCTGGGTGCATTTTGCAAAGGGTGTCATAGCCCTCAAATTCTCCTTCTCAATAAAAGAATCTCTCAAAGCTGTGAATTTTGACTAGTGTCTCAGGCCAGAGAGACAATTCTCTTTGTGTTTTTAATTCCTAAGGTTTATAGTGGAATATGTGAGAGCTCTCAGCTGGTTTAGATGAAATCTGAGGAGCAGCATTTTATTTCCTTTGGTTTGGGATTTATTGGTTTTGTACATTTTTATCTGAATTCTTCATCTTGCAGTCCTAATACTGCATTATAGTTCTATACAACTAGAATATTAAAGGCAGCTATAGGAGATTCCTCTTTGAAAACAGGCAATTGAGTGGCCCTCTAGAACTCCTAGTTGAATAAATCAATAATTTTACTTTAAGAAAACGATTAAGGGAGTTTAGGGAAAGTGGGTTTTTTTTATGTTATATAAACTGTTTTCTAAAAAGACAAACTAGAAAATAACACAGGCTTCTAAGTAGGAGAGTTGGAGTCTCTCCAGCAAAGCGGGAAACATTTGTCAGCTATCAGAAGGACTAATCTCCAAATGTTTAAGGAAATAGGATCAAGACCAATTCCTTACTCGCCTTCCTGCCAGGCCTGTCTGTTTAGCTGGTGGGAAGTCTTCAAGGAGGTTATCTCACACAATGGAGAAGAACGATTGGTCCAAATACTGTAATGTCCCAACAAAGCTGAAGTTAGCATAAATGTAACACAACTTTCTTCTTGCCCACATGCTCCGGCTTCCAAGATGCTGGAGCAGCTTCATTTACCGATGAGGATTCCAACAACTCAGATAACATGCTTGTGATCTCTGGAGTGCTGTGATGACACTGAAAATACTTTCCTCAGAATTTATTTTTAGTTTCTTAGGTAGATGTGATTTTTTTACTTACAATTCTTTAAAAAAAAACCCAAAACACTATGTCTCGTTACTGAAAATTCTCCTTTGAATATAACTAAAATGGAAAAACATATGTATTATATAATGCCTATATGCATTCTTCTGCAAGTGAAAGACTATGCACTATGCTATTTTATATTAATGAACTCATTCTAACCCTTATCCTGTTACTTTCAAGTTGGTTTCTAGTCACAGTACCTAACTTTTACAAGTAACTTCCACTTCTTGTGATTTTTTTCAAACATGAATGCATTCATTTTGTCGTGATTGGCTACTAGATGATCCAGCTACAACTATTTAGTAAGGTATAATAAAAGACTCAATTTCTGAATCTGTGCAACTACATCAGTGCTGTGTAGTTTCACAGATGCCTTGAAATCAAATCTGACTTGAGTAGAAGTTATATAAGTAAAAGTTTACTTAAAAATAAGGAGTGTTCATTCTTGCCTGTCAAAATATTCCAGTTTCCAAATTAGGTATGATAGAAAATACATGCAATATATTTGCTGCTGAGCGCAATATAACTTACTACTGATGATGTTCCCCTCTGAATGATTCTCGCCTACCTACACTGCATGTAAGAACAGCAGACTTTCTGCAGTGAGCAGAGATTCAGTTTTAAGGGGGTTAATGTGATGAAGGAATTAAAGAACTGTGGATTACAGGTCTAGTGAAGTTTTGGACTACAGTTATAATATTCACAGAAATTCACATACTAGAAGCTGCAGAGAAGTGTCAGGTATATATGAATAAACAAATACGTAGGCTTAGACACCTCAGACTAAATCAAACATCCCAGGAGGACTTTGATTAATTTTTTTATTTTAATATTTCCTCATTACTTTCTCTCCTCTGACCTTTGTGGGACGAGGATTTTCGGGGGGGTAAAAGTTCACCAGGTAATTGGTGAACTTTTGTCCCTCATTTCAGCAATTCCATTATCAGTTTAGATATTTTTAATTAGGTAATTAAGTCATGTTTTCTTTACACACTTACTATAATGACTATGATGGAAACTGTCACCTGAACCCTGGGAAGTCACTGAAGCCCTGAACGGACACAATCATTTCTCTGTAACCTCTGGAAATCCTTTTTTTCAGCAAGTGCTTACCACCACTACTCTCCTCTGCCTTTGATTATGTGATGTACATATTGCATTTACGACCCCTTTGCTTGCCCTTGGCTTTTTTTCCACTATTTTATTTGTGTCCATCCACCTTATAATTCTCTTCTTCCTTGTTTTGCGTCTCAAAGGGATTCCTTCCTGCGGATCACCGGAGAGGTTTGCATATGTCTAAGAATAAAAAAACCGCTGCCAAACATGCAAATTGCAAACAGGTGCCAAGATGTCTTGCTCTTTCCCAGCATAAGGGAGAGGTTCCCAGTACAGCAAAAAAAAAGATCATTATTCAGAAAGAAAGAAAAAAAAAAAAAGTGGGATCTGTTGTCAGAAACTACAGTTTGAGTGCCATCAAACATACCTTTTTCCCTCTCCCTCCCAGTCTCTTCTTTTTCACATGACTGCTGCTCAGGATTTCACTTTCAAATAAATATTTGGCACTTGTATCCAAAAAGACAAACAAATATGCGGAGGAAATTTTGCCTAAGTAAGTGAACACTCCTATTCAAAATTCTGTGGCTAGATGAATGGATAAGTGACAACAGTGATGAATAAATAGTGCCTGGGCCTGCCAAAACCCAGCATTAGAAAGTATAAACAAAGCAGTACTGAAAACATATGGATTCATTTTAAGTTTTATCCCTTTTCAGTCAAGAGATGCTAATGAGGCAACTTCACTTTGTACCATGACCCTGACACATTGTGTGCTAACACCAGCAAGGAGCTGGACTGACGGTGGGTCTGAGTGCCAGCACGCAGCTGCCTTTCTTCAGGACTACGTAATTATTACCAAAACTACAAAGAGTGCAAATCTTCCTGCTGAATAACGACAGAAGTGAATTGCAATAAGCACCAGAGCTATGCAATTCCAGTAATTAGGTATTTGTGAGTATTTGCACTGGATTCACAGCGGAAAGCTGAAACATGGGGATTTGATTGCTGGAGGGTGGAGAGGGGGGAGGGTAGCTGAGATGAACTGAAATCTGACGAGATTTTACGGGGATGGGAACTGTTGTATCAAATCAGATCCATTGCCTGTTTACTTTGAGGATGGCCAAAACTCGGTGGGTATTGGAGGCAGGTGCAGTCTGCTTGGCAATTGGCAGCGATACGTTATGGCAACTTTTTCCTGAGGAAATCATTCTTTTAACTGTTTCTCTTAGAATCCAAGCAACAGAGGTTGTTACGAAAAATATAGGTTATGAGGGTTTCCATTTCCAACTGGTTAAGCCAATTTTTAAATGTAATAAAGTTATGCTTGAAATAAAACTCCTGATCTGAGAATTCTGTGTATTTGGGAAGCTCTGGTCTAAATATCCAAAATATAATCCTGTGTCTGGACAAACCACCAAGAAAAAAAAAATCTATTTGTCTGGACGTCTGGATTTGGATACTCTTTCTAGAAGCAAATTATAAGATAAATCACATCTCCTAATGACAATCACTTGTTCTTGAAAGTTAACAGAGGAACTTTTTAGCAGCAGGTCTCAACTTGCCTGCAGTCTGATTCCTCCCAGAGACTGCAGCTGCCTCCTGCTCTTTTGCCTCCTCTCTCCTCCCTGTCCCGCACTTCTGTCTCCTTCTCCCCTGTGCCTTTGGACACTGTTTCCTTTTGGAAGGAGAGTTGTTCACCCGTTTTGCTCTACAGCTTTTTCTTTGCACCACTGATGGCTCCAACAAAATTATTTGCATTTAAAAAGGAAATAGTATTCTATGGAAGTGATGTATCCAGCCTGTGCTGCTAACAGATGAAAAACTTTCTTATAGAGCTATGTAAAGTCACTTTTCACACATATTTTCCCTCTGGGCATTGTGAAAACTACTCCTGGCCTTTGATTCTGCTCTGGGAGTCTCACGTGTGACCTGCATATAATTATGGCCTTCACAGCCAGCCCTGGTGGGATCTGTGTTAGGACACCTGCAAGCTGGAATGTGTCTCACCTGTTGAAATAAGTATTTTATAGCTACATGAAAGGTAAAGGAAATATATAGCTGTAGAAAGTAGGATTATCTTAAAGAGAAGCCAGGAGAAACCAGCCTCATGAGTGCTCAGCCAGAAGGGAAATAAAGCTAAAGCGTTTGAAAACAAAACCCATGACACTCCCCACTGATATAACTCACTTTAAACACACTCAGTTATCTCACAAGGGTTGCTGTAAAGGCAGACATTCATACATGCATATATTTGAAATAAGTAAACTTTCCCTGCAGTATTTTTGTAGCAGTTACTGTAATTGCCAAATAAAGAGTTGACCCTAATTCTTTGACTGCACTAGAGCAAGAGGGAGGTCTAATGGCTTTTTCTGTGCTTAGACATATCTGCTGAAAGTAGTTTAATAACATAATAACGTTGCTGCCTTCTGCTGTCATCTCTTAGGGTATCTATCATCTAGTTGATTGGACCAAATTCCTGAAAGAGTTCTGGTACTCTAGATCATTTCCTGATCAAATGTGGTCCTGTTACTTACGCAATTTATGCTTAAGATTGTTCATTCTATGGAGATTTTTGAAATCAAAATCATATCATAGTTCCATTTCTCACCCTTCCCTACCCTTGACTTACTTTTGTGTAGTCACTTGAAGAATGCCATCATGCTTGCATTCCCTTACAAAGGAAATTGTGTTATGAAATACATATAATTTGTCGGCCAACGCTGGGGCTTTCATGAGATTGCAAGAAAGACATATATTATATTCATTATCACATCTGGTAAGTCTTCTTCATTGTTCCTGCAATTTTGTTGAATTGGGTGGTCCAATGGGTTTCCATCAGCAAGAAGATGATAATAGTCAATTACTAAGTTTCCTGGGAATGATCTAACCACAAGGAATATTCCTAATTTAAAGAATTTAACTGCCAGAAAAGAACCTTTCTAACTTTGGCTATCAAATATAATAATAAATTTTATTTCCTGCTGTTGTTGCTCAGAGATTGTGCCTAATCCTGGAATTACTGGCATCTGTGTATCATTTCAATGGTAAATTACAGCTGGGATATGCTAACCCCAAAGTGTGAGTAAGAACTGTTTCTTAATGATCAGAAGCTTCTTGGCACATTATAGTTGATTTATAGTAATTAGCCTAGTCTTCATTCTCTTTTGGTAGTTTGTATAAAATTTGTGCTATTTTCTTAGCACTAGAGCTGATACACCATTCTTCTGCTGAGAAAACATTCTGGTGAAAATTAGATTTCAACTAGAGCTCATTTTAAGTTAATTACCTTCCTTCACTGACAACTTCTTTTCCTTCTCCCCTCCCATAAGTATTGGTGGATGAATGATGGAAACCTGGAATACTAATTTTTCATTAACATTTCCAAGGGGAAAATGTCATTTCCTGACCAGTTCTAAACCAATTTCAAAATTCATTTCATTACTATTTTGACAAAAAATGTAATAAATAAAGGCACATGAATGAGACTTTCATTGGCTTCATTAAGAATAACACATGCTTAATTGAGAAACCCTAATGAAATTCAGGAAACCTTTTCCAAATCGCCTTCCTCCTTGGAGATGCCTAAATTTTGGAAGTTTGGAAAGCTGCTGAAACTTCCCAACAAATTATATTTTTGTAAGTGTGAACTGAGGAATAAAAGTAAAAAGAAAAAGAACATAGAAGCTAATTTTAGAAGATGATCCTTATTGAATCTTTGTGCATAAAAGGTATATTGAACTCATACATGAAAAAAAAACCAGACTGAAATCTGAAGGTTGTATTTTCATGTATTGGGACATTACACAGAAAATAGCTAGCTCTATCTCCAGTGATTTAAGATTATAAGTCAGTCAAATAAATTGTTCCTTATTACATCACTTATTCTATTCGGTATATATGTTCTCCTTTTTTCAGAACTTCCCAGAAATGAAGTTTTCATAGTCAGGATTCAACTTATAGTTCCCCTTAAAGGAACCATTAAAAGAACTAGTGAATTTAAAATGCATATAAAATGATGCAGAGTTTGATAACTCTGCAGGATAACTCTGTTCTAATTTAGAAGAAAACAACAGTTCAATTTATTCATCTCCTTGAAGGAGCAACAAAATTCACATCCTCCAAACACTCATAAACTGTAATGAAAGTTATACTAATCAGGAAGTCAGACAAATAGCACAAATTCTGAAAGCAAGCCATACTAATGTGTCCTCAATAAATGATACCGTATAGCCAAACCTGATCACACAAGTCATAAATTCATTAGATCATTCATCCTAAAAAGGCTGGGTCAGAAATATGCAAACCATCAGTGTGGCTTATTTTGGTCTGCAAAAGGTTTAAATATCCTTAATGCTCCATCTTCACTGAGGGCCCAGTTTAAGCTTAGTAAAATGGTAAGTGGAATGGGTTTTCATATATAATCTACAAATACGTGTGTGTGTGTTTGTATATATGTATATCCATACATATATCTATTTGTATACATAGATACAGGTATCTAAATATTTTTAGATTGATCTTATCAAGTATTACAGTTCACTAAGCCTGCCCATATGAAGAAGTTCTGTGCATGTTTGTGCAAGACAGGGAACTAAATATGGAAATAATAAGTTAAAAATTGAATAGCCTATATGATTTTTGGTTTATGTTAGATTGGATTTGGGCCAGTATCTGACAAAGCATCTGTTTTACATAAAATATTAAGAGGCAAAATGGCAACAATGTCCATGTGTCTGAAAAGCTTGTATTATTTCAAGTAGCTAGGAGTGATATCTTTCCTCTCTCTTCTCCTCATCATTTCATTTTCAAAACTGGCTCTAAATGTAATTAAGGTCAATGTCCAAAGCGTTATAATGTGAAGATACAGTTTTATATCAGTGTTGTGTGTAAACTCATTTTTATTGTTATGATTAATGGGAATTTCGACATATATATTATTAGTCAATTATGTATCAAATATGAAAAATAAATAATGCTACAATACTGTATTTATATGGCAATATATTTCTAGTATTCATTGCCCAGTACATGACAACAGCAGTTTTTAAAAGTAGACATCATATATGATTTGGTGCTGCTGTCCATATCAGATTGATGAAGGCAAGATGCAGCTTGCTCTTTTTGCTCTTTTTTTAACTCATTGTTTTCCTAAAGGATGCATTTGCCCTGAATAAGGCAATTCTTCCTCTGTGTCAAACATTTTCAGAGTCATAACTCTCATCTTGATTTGGGGAAAATACTTAGACACTGGATGAAAATTCTTTCCCTTTCTTTAGTAAAGTTTATAAGTTAATGAAACAATATGTTGGAGGCATGCTCCATATATTGTGCTTGTAAACCTGTTCTTCACTGAAACTACAGGAGAAACTAATGATTTTGTTCTGCTATAATTATATTATCTAAAGATTTGTCTGAAAGAGAGTAATTGACTTTTCAGTTGATTTATCTAAACTTTGAATATTCCTTTGCAGATGTAGCCAAGAGTAGAAATCCATATGGAATAAGTAACTATACATCTGATCATGTATGTAGGATGCAGCAGTGTCTCTTTTGTGTTACTACAATCAAGCATCATAAGAAAACTCAGAAATATTTGATGATGTGCTGTGATGTAAGAGTTATTTTTAGATCCTGAATGGATTGAGGTGTCTTCAGAAGAAAAATGCTTCTCACTTTCTCCTGTGTACACAAACATTGTGTATGTTATCAGAATAAGATAGGGAAACATATTCAGATCCTTCTGAATATTTACTGAAGCTGTTACTGGCAACTGAGAACAGTAAAAGAGGTCACATAGGACTATTATGCTGTCCTTCGCCACCCTGATCAGCATTTCAACTTATAAGTGAACTTGTTCTCTAGACTCTTTTAGATAGGCTTTTGTTTTTTGGAAGTGGGCTAAGCATGACATCGTTAATGTTGGCATTGAACACATGGCTGGGCTTTTTGTGCTGCTTTTTATTTTAGTCTTGAAAGGCAACTTTCACATTGACAGTAAATTCCAATTTGGTGGTTTACTGAGGATAAATTCTTCCACCAGCGAAGACAGAGCTTATTAGGTTTTGTTTTGGTTGTTTGTTTTCTTTTCTTCAGTAGTGATACTTCAGAATTTTCTGAAAGTAGTGCTGCTTTGGAGCCTGGAACTCAATTTGTTCATTTCATTTTCATGGAGTTTTCTATTTTGCTTTTGCATCTCAAAGAAAATAAAGACCTGGGATACCATCACAGCTGTAACTGGTCTCCAGGACTATCTATATATATTCCTAAATGATGATACCTAAGAAGCTTTGGCTGGGAACTTATATGGGTGTGTCCTCATCAGTATCCTCCATCATGTGAATACTAAGGTTTTGTTTGCTTGCATTGTTTTGTTTAACCCATTTTTCTCACTCTCTGGGATTTCAGCTTAAGTTGATGACATGTTGTAAATCCCACTTTATGTTTTAAGGCAGTAGGCCAGACAAGCAGTTTTAGTAAGATGAACCAAGTCTGTAACAAAGAGTGAGAAGGAAATAGAAGGGGGGAAAAAGACCATCAAGAAGTTCTTCATTTTCTCTCCCGATGCTGTTCTCATCTGTGGAGGTACTGTTAGAGCACCATAAAGCACTCTTTAAGGTAGAACTCATTCTTGCCTTTTTCAATTAAAAAACTTAGACTACTTGTTTTTTTTTTCTTTGCAACAATAATCATCTATTCTATTCCCTTTATCTTTCCAAAGTTTATGTTCTGAAGAATAGAGTAATGGTATTAGCCTATGTTCTGTGGAGAAAGAAAGTCTATGTAACTAGACTGAAAATCCAACTTTGAAATAAGTTGGTTTCTCTGGATGTTTAAAACTACAGAGAGGTGCTCAGCATAAAGGCAGGCAGCAGTATCCTTCTCATGAAAGGTAACAAGACTTTGACTGCAGAAGACATTTTTACATCTTTGTGGCTGAATGTGTTTTCAGAAAAGGCAGTAGCAAGATGGATTGTCCCTGACTCTCGAGGCCCTCTTGAGGCAAGCATCATTTTTAGCCTTGATTTCAGAAACAGTACTGCAAGAGCAGCCTGCCATAGCCCTTGTGTGCTCTGCTCTATTACAGTTCTATTTTCAAAAAACCAAATGTTCAAATATGCCAAAATAATATGGGCCACATCAGCTTCAAGTAGGGAAGGAGAAGGAAATGGCAATTCGAAATGCAAATCATAGCCAAGCTTTTTGCAGGTTTGTCTGGAAATTTTGTCTGGAGGAAAGAAGGCTGAGGGCTGACAACACATGCCTCTACAACTATCTGAAAGGAGGTTGTAGCCAGGTGATCTCAAGTGCTTGTTAACAAGCAACAGGACAAGAGGAAATGGCCTCAAGTTATGCCAGGGGAGGTTTAGATTGGATATTAGGAAAAAATTCTTTACCAAAAGGGTTGTCAAGCACTGGAAACCGCTTCCCCAGGAAATGGTTGAGTCACCATTCCTGGAGGTATTTAAAAGGCATGTAGATGATGTGCTCAGGGACATGGTATAGTGGTGGATTTGGCAGTGCTAGGTTAGCGATTAGACTTGATCTTCAAGGTCCTCTCTAACCTAAAGAATTATGATTCTATTATTCCAGCTTTTGTTAACTAAGCCAAGCTCGACATTGTAGGCTTTCTCCATGGTAAACAGGGGAGAGAGGTTCCACTAAATGGCCATTCCGAGCAGGAGTCTGATCTAATCACTACATTGCCACCTAGAAGAACCTCTGCCTCCTCCTCCCTAAGCTCGTTGGAAGATTCACAGTAGATTAATCTCACTAAGATAAAGTTATCCTTTTTGAGTATCTCACGATGTGTTATTGATGAGATGCAATCTTGTTGTTCGTGACATCGGACGCTTCAAAGCTGTGTAAGGCTCTTCACTCTTGTTTCACAACCTGCTAGCTGACCCTTTTTGTGTGACAGTAGATATGTACATTAACATTTTACGTCTGTGTTTTATGAATGTTCCAAATGTGGGTTTAACAATATTTGCTTGGGCACTGAGAAAGTCTGGGAATTTGATCTAAGCATGCACTGGGAGCCAAAAATATAGAGCAGCAAATGGGTATATGAAAGACCTGGCTGAAATTCATCCCTCTTATCCCAAATGTCACTCCGAACATTTTCCGAGACTTTTAGACTCCTGATAGAGTTAGTCATGCCAGTGTATCTGAATGTAATGTGCTGGATGTGTCAGGAGCAAGTCTCAGCATTTTGACTGACTAGCTTCACAATGTGATTCTTTATAAGATTGGGTTTTTTGTCTTTGTATAAGAGATTTTTGTGATTTAAACTTTGGATTAACACCTACTGCAGTATCTGTCTTAACAGCCTGTGTCCCATTGCACATACCTGCAAGCATGCTTAGGAATGCAAATGAATTACCATTACTGGAGGGATATTTTAAAGACCATCATGCAGTAAAGCATATTCACTGAGTGGGAAAGAGTGTCTCATTTCTTATTGCTCTGGCAAAGTCTCCTCAGTTGTTCCATAAGATAATATAACAATGGTATCCAGAGTAGGGTGCACACTTACATTTTGTTTGCTCAAGCTAAGCTGGCCTTATATCCACACTAATCTTTTCAAAGTTTTACTCTGGCTTTATTTTGAGCAAAATATACCATGAAATATGGCAGTAAATGCTAAATTCAGCTTGCTACACCACACCCACTCTGACTAGTTAATAGCTTCCTGATCTGTCACTGGTGCATGTTTCTTGCTTTTCAGGTAACTCTCTTGTCCCTTTTGAGGCTAAAGTATCTATTTTTCTTCTTTATCATTTGTGTTTAGATCAGTGACAGCTGTGAATGAAATATGTTTGCATTAAGGTTTCATTATGATTTTCAAATGGCCCAGGTTCATTTAAGAGATTGTCTTAAAACACCGCTGATAGACTTGGGCAACTTCTATTATGCTTCAGAGCCAGCTGCTGACTACAGGATGAAATCAGAAACACCTCACAATTCACAGCTTTGTTTGGCTTTAGGCTTAAATCCAGTGCACAGACAGGAAGGGCTGAACTTTCTACTCTAAGGTTCACTCATCTCTTTTGGACCCACAGAATACCAGAGTGCAGTTATTTTTAGCAATATCACTGAAAATGTTACTTTCCTCCCACATAAAGCCCTGTTTTAAATAATAAACTCTTCTGTAATTATTTTGGTATTGCTAAATGCTCTATTAAAATATGAATGCCTTTGCAGCAAGTCCTCTAGGAGGAATACAGAATCATGCTACCATCATAGAAACATCACAGTACAAAGCAAGTTAACGCAGAGAAAAGGAGAAAAGGGAACCAATATGTCCAGGTCCAGTTCCAATGTCAGCCCAGGTGTTCTTTATGGGATTAACCTTAATAGAGAGCTTCACAGTCATTTCACGATACAGCATGAGAGATTCCACAAACTCTAGTAGTTCTTGTGTCCTGCACCAGCACAGTTATGTTCAAAAAGTATGAAAGTTTAAGAAGTGCTTTGTTTTCAGAATCTGTTTCTTGTTCAGGAAGACATTTTATTTGTAAAATATAAAGCAAGGTGTTTCTTTCACATTTTTAGATGTACGGGTTCTTGCCAAATTTCATTGCTGTATTTCAGTTAATACAAAGAGTCACAATTAGCTAGGAGAAAATAAGATTCAAAGACTAATGCTTAACCTCAAAGTATATTAGTAAACACATTGTGAGTTAACGCTTGACACTTAAAAATCAAATATAATTTTCTGATCTGCATTTCAGTTCTCTGGAATAGATGCATAGTCAGTGCTCATCTTTGGTACTTGGTCTAGATGCTGAAGCTACAGAGCTAAGAAATTACCTGAAACATCTTCATGTACCTGCATTATAGTTACAGAAAGGAGAGGAAATTTATGCAGTAGTTGGTCCTCTAGTTTCAACCTTCTGACAGTTGCTACGTTCTCCTTGTGTGGATCCTCTAGATATTTGTCCAGAACTGATTTTTTTCTATCATACATGGTTTTGAAAACACACATAAGTTATTGAAGAGATGCCTTTCACCCGATCTTCAAACAATGCTGTGAATGGCATTTATACCGCAGTGATAACTTAAAACATACAGTTCCCCTCAAACTGAAGATTCCCAACATATTTTACAAACTCAAACTATAAATGGAGAAAATAGAAATTAAAAAATAAAGCTATAAAGAATACCATGCCAAAACAGCTATTAGGCTGACAGCATTTTGGTTATACTTCATAACCAAATAAAAATACTTACAGGAGTTTTTTAAAATGGTAAATGGTCAGACATTAACTGTAGCTTTATCAGAAAACTACTTTTCTATCAAAAGTATATCTAACATGACAGAAGAAAACCCACCTATTCTCCACTAATAATATTAACAATGTTAATATTATATAGCAAAGATGGTAATTAGCTAAATAATTGCAATACATTGCAAGGAATAAAACTTGCATTATCCATGTGGAGGTCACTAAACACTGATGAGCAAAACAATGTCTTAGTGATTTTATCTTGCCCTGTATTTATGAACAAGGAACTCTAATCCTCCTGTTTCAGCCTCCTGCTAACATACCTTCCTGTTGAGGGAACCACGCTAAATTAATCCCTTCTGACTCTGCAACTTGAATTACCTAATATGTTGATGGATTCCTGCCTTCTTTGGTTCAACTCGGCATATTCAGAACTCCAAAGGCTGTTTAAGTTCCTCCCTTTTAAACTGTCAAGATGAGAAGTTCTAGGATGAGTGGGGACAGGTTGACTCCAAAACTCACTTGGGCATGATGGTTCATTCAGCCAGCAATGGACTAAAATGTGGGTGGAGCCCCTGCTCATGTTGTTCTAAACCCAAGAAAAATACTTCAGACATTGAAAACAATCATTAAGGGGAAAAAAACATTACTCACTCTTAGGGTGAGATATTGCCAGTTCAAGGAGGTGCAATTAAAAGTTTAGAAATGTGGTGGAAGAGTCAAAGTTGGTTATAACATTTTGCAAAACTTGGCGGATCTGGCTCTAGTTCTAAGTTTGTAGCAGTCCAGGTTCTGGTTCACTTGGTTCTTGGTACTTTCCACATAGCACTGCGTATACTTAGCAGCTCCCAAATTTAATGGGAATTGTAAAAAAAAAAGAAAAATAATTAACAGGCTAAATCCCAAATTCATGCCTGTCATCTTGCATTCAATTTAGTTAGACACTGAAATCTGCAGTCTGCAAAATCCATCATGCTGTGTGTTGGATGTGAGCATCAATCCTGCTGGCTGGGTATGCACAGGAGCATCACTGCTGCCTGCCTGCTGCTGCTGCTGTCACTTCTGCACTGGACTTCCAGTTACAGCCCAACACTCCCATGTTCAGTCAGCACACCAAAACTTCAGCTGGACAACTAATCGGCTCCACAAATGTGTACCAGGTAGGAGATAAAACACGTTACATCTTCTAATTAACCCTTCACAGTGTTGTTCAGAAATGGAAAATCACCCAAGCTCTTGGGAACCAGCTACCAGTGAATGAAAACCACCTCCTTGAAGACTCTGTGTGTGAAACTGAAACAAAGAAGATCCAACTAAGTAGTGCCAGTGGTCTATATCATATTGAGAACCTCTGTAGAGATCACAAACTTAAAATAAAGCAATCTTAAGTAAGGATATCTAAACAATTTTCAGATTTTTAAGTAAGGTTAGAATATGCTCTAAATTTGGTTTGGAAATAGTTACTCAAGTAGTGCTGATTAATGAAGCATGATTCTGAGGGAAAGGATTTTTGTCCATAGTGCATCTTTATTGTTCCCCTACTCCACAGAAACTTTTTCAACAATCATTTGGCTTCCTCTCCCTTAATTCTGAAGGAAAGAAATGGCTTTTGTTGGTCTTTCCTACCTTTCTGAAACTTCGGATTTTGCTCCTTTTTTTACTTAAGAAAACAATAGGCAAAGATCTCTCAAAAAAAACTAGGCCACCACAACTACTAGCAACAGTAATGGTAGGTCCCCCTTTGCTTATTTGATTAAATTAAGCCTGTGAACAATGAAACCCAAGGTGTTTAAGGGATTGTCTCTCTCACTGACATCTTGGTGTGCCTTTAGCTGCCCTTATCACCACCTACAACTACCTGAAGGGAGGTTATAGAGAGGTAGGTGATGGTCTCTTCAGCCAGGTGACAGGTGATAGGACAAGGGGGAATGGCATGAAGCTGTGCCAGGGCAGGTTTAGATTGGATGTTAGGAAAAAAATTTTACTGAAAGAGTTGTCAGGGCCTGGAACAGGCTGCCCAGGGAGGTGGTTGAGTCACCTTCCCTGGATGTGTTCAAAGAAAGGGTAGATGAAGTACTTAGGGATATGGTTTAGTTTAGTATGTGAATGGTTGGACTTGATGATCTTAAAGGTCTTTTCCAACCTTGTTATTCTGTGATTCTGTGATTCTGGGCATCACAGTCTTGCTCGGAGGATCTGCAGTTCAGCTGCTGATGACAACAGATGCCCTCAGTAAATGGTTCTAGTTCTGCAAAGTGGCTCATCAACTTTCTCCTTGAGCAGAAGAAGAATCTGTTAGAGATACAAGTGACATCATCTTGCAAGGTCTTCCTCTAAGCCTTCCATTGACTGTGTGGAGTGAGGGATATGTCTGAGAAGTAAAAGGAAATACGAATAGAGATGTGGTGGTGTTGTAGACATGGCTCCAGCATCAGGTATCAACATCCAAGAGGCTGTCCAAACTGGAATAGAAAAGTCTCCTTTCTCTGCGTAAAGGCTGGATAGTTACAGGTCACAGAACTTGCACTGTGATCACTTGGTGATGTTTCAACAGCTGAGAACAGAAAATAAAGAAGTACTCGTCTTTCACATTTGAGAGAAAAAGCGTGAACTCTGTCAGAACAGATACCAAACAGACATTAACTTCATAACAGTCTCATTTCTGTGCGTCATCAAGGCATTTTCATTCATTCTGAGCATTTGTTAATCTTAAAATGCCTCTCTGTGCAATTCAGTAATTTCAATAATACATTTGCCACTGTGCTTTCCTTCCTCCTTCAGACCTCTCTGAAATCAAGCACTGCAGTCCACTGACACGTTGACAGGTTTGCATGAATTAATGAAAAAGAAGTGGCTGACAAAGATATATTTATTATTATCAAACTGACCATGGATCCAAGTTGCTCTTCTGAAAAGAAAACTAAGAGGAGAAGGAACTGGAAAAAAAAAGTGCTTAAAATGTATTAATTAGAATATATTCTGTTCTGCAATCTACTATGTATAATTTTAAGAATCAAAGCTACAGTATTGAGGTAGAACTTCTTGCTGTAAATTGTAAGCAGCACGGCTTTACTGGTATTGTTTAACACGCTGAGAAGAAATGAAACTGGATGTTTCCAACACCACGAAGAACACAAATTCCAAAGATGGTCATTTAATAGACAGGGGCTAACTTTTATTTTTGCTTAAAAAGAAAAATATGAATCATCTTGGTAACAAAACACAAAGCTACAAGTGGTAAACTTGCCTTCTGAATGTTTCCTTACATACTTCTTCTGATAAAAAGCTAAAATGCATGTCTAAGTCATCCAAGCAGAGAAGTGCCACCTAACCTTTCGGAAGCAATGCACCGTGGAACGTGTTAAGTTAAGTATATCCCACAAGGCTTGTACTCCCTTCATTTGCATGCGCTCCTATTTCACAGCCATATTTCCTTTAACGCTTCAGCCCTCCCCGTGCGTTCTGTGTTTGGCTTTGCACTTGCCTGGTCTGTGGTAATAACCCCAGGCAAAGAGCACAACGGCGGCCTGCTGCCAGCAGCCGAGGCCTGGCGCTGGCTCGGCAAGGATTTGCGTGGCACATGCCAGCTCAAACACGGACACTTCCTTTTTCTGTTTTCCTGCCTTTAGAGGCCAGCCAACCAAAGATGAAATTTCTCCATTCCTGGAACATCTGGCTTAGACTTTCAATGCTCATAATTATCCTCCCGTTCCCAGCTCTCTGCAGGTGCAGGAAAGCACGGTGCAGGTTCTCTGAGAACACAGCTCCTCAGTGCACAAGTTCATCCATAAATCTCCTGTAAATGCATGCCATATGATTTAACATACATTTATGTTTTTATAATTTATGCTGAGAAAGGGTCTCGCTGATAAAATGCCTGTTAGAATAATATTGCATTATATGGTTACGAAGCCTAGGGCAAAACCTCCAACTCTTAGTAAATGCAGGACTGTATTGCAGTAAAAATCTGCATGTCAGCATCTCACATTGCTGTATCACTTATGCCTTCACCATCTACCCTTATATCACTCATGCACTTTTTATCCCTTCTCTCAACACAGGCTTTCACTTCTCAGGCACTTATCTCCATCCACTACTCCTCTCTTGACAGTCAACAACTTGCTGTCCTCATCTCGCGTGGTAACCCCAGCAAAAATCTTCCCATGCATTCCCAGGCAGCCAGATGCTGTCGTAGTCCGTATTGGCTCTTAGACAGGCTCTGACCTGTGAATGTTGTTGGAGCCGTGACCCGTTCCTTGTTCGGCTCAGCATGGCTTGCCTAAACAGATGGTGAGTAATGGCATGCAACGCCTACTTGTCTTTCTGTGCCTCTCTCCATGTGGTTCCTGTATTAGACCTGGAAACAAATTGAAGGAGCTAGTGTGACTAGGAAATGAATTTCATTAATCTCCACACAGTTGCTGTTAAAAAGTCTTGTGATCTTGTTCCGATATGAATGGCTGTGTGAATCAGTTAGATTTGAGATGGCAATATGCAGCTCCCTTGATTTTATTTGGGTTATTCCGCCTGTACTATATCTAAATCTTACTCTGCGCTGTGTGAACCTGCAAGCCCCTTGGAACATACACGTAAGTAATCTCAGGACAGGTGTGAGATTTTGCATTCTTAATAACTGTACATGTACATTACATAATATGTGAAAGTGTTCTGATACTACGCAGCTTTAGAAATGGATAATGTCTCTTGATCCTTTTGCTGCTGGTGAGGGAGACAGTATTTAAGCATATGAAACAACCTAGTATTAAAATGGATGTGTTTAGATCATCTTAGGTATACCTATATCCCCTTTGTGCTTGAAAGGAACCAATTCAAAATGTCAGGATTTAGGATAATGTTCTCAAAAAGAGGTCTGGAAAGGGTCAGGAGTCTAGCTGTCATTGCAAGCCATACCTCTCAGTAAAACTTAACCTCGAAAACTGGAATTATTTTACGGATATTTTTGGTATATTTGCTTGTCAGTCACTTGGGATCAAATTCCCAAGAGCTACAACATGAAGGATACCCAAAGACCGCAAGCAAGAACGTATGATCCTGCAGCAGCTAGTAAGGAAGGACTATACCTGGGAGCTGGGAAAAGGGGGAAAAACAAGTCTTGTCTTCTCATACCTTCTTTGGGGTTGGCTCATGGATTTTACATTGAAAAGTTACAGAATAAATGGCACAATCAGCGGGGGTTCATTTCCTTTCCTGATCCCCTGACCTCTCTCGCACTTTAACGTATCCTGCCTTAATCACTGTAGAGTAGTAAACCTGTAGTAAAAGCTGTGGAGGAGGCCATTCACTCCTCTCCCACTCCAACGTGAAATGAGGCCAACTGAGAAGAAATAATTAAGGATTCTTTGTTTTGAAAGACAGCATTATTTCCTATAAAACACTGACATGTGTACAACATACTACTGAAAAAAATGCTGTCTTAATCACTGCTGTATGGCTGGAAGCTCTTTTCTAACTCAAGAGAAAATACTAGAGCTCTCTTCCTCTTGAGAAGAAGATCATACAGACCTGAACCATGTACAGCTCTTGAGCAGGACAAGGATGGTTTCTAGGGGCATCTTGGTTGTGTAGTTAGCTCTGGTGCTGTGAGTCAGTGCAGTGGGCTGTGGAGTAATCTGAATTTCTATTTGTGGGGCAGAGTCTGGCAGCCCAGGCTATTGAAGGTGGTATTATTGCACTGATTTAGGACCCAACTGCATCGTTACTGCAGTCTGGCCCAGTAACGGGCTGGTGGAATACTTCAAGGTCCACAATTGACTCCTGCTGTGAGAGCTCCTGCTTCCCTCTGCTTCCCAGCATGCAAGGCGTGGACATATATTGTGGCTCCAGCCATGTGAAGTGTGTATGCAACTCATGTAGGCAAAGAAGCTGGCAACCAGAAAAAGCAGGGAAACTCATGAGGTAGTAGAGATACCTGTCCCTGTTCCAGTGGCTGCTTTCTGTATTTTAAATACATTTTTGTGTTATATTCAACACTTACATTATAAATCTTATACAAACCAGCCTCTGGAATCAGGGCTGGGATCCAGGTGTCTCTGCCCCTCAGTGAATGTTCCAGCCACAAGACTGTGGAGTTGTACTTGTTGCTTCTCCCTTTAACCACAGACTATTTTTTTTTTTAATTGATGCAAAGTGAAATAGATTCTTCAACACAGTTTGCAAGATTAGCAAAATATTCCATAGCCAGAAATTTAAGGCAATCTGAGGAAGAATGAGAAGAATTTGCTATCCAGCTTCCACATTTGGTGACTAGTGACTTTGGGAAGCTGCTACAGGTGCCAACCACATACCTCTGGGATACAGTTCCTCAGGCAATACAGGTGGAGGAACTTTGCTTGTGGAACCTGCTAGATATGAACTAGACATGGAGAATTCAGATCTGCTGATGTTGAAAGACTCTTAGACATGCCCAGAAATGAAACATTAAGCAACTGGTTTAACATTGGAAGCAGAGGGCTGTAGAGGTAGCTGAAGAAATTTTGGATGCAGGTATCTTAAGATGTATATCTTTGAATATCCTACTTATTTGCACCTTTAAATACGTATCTCACTGCAACAGTTTGATCCCTGGTCAACTTAAGTTCTTGTGTTTCTTGCATGTTATTTTAAGACTCACAACTTTTACAACTCTTACAACTTTTTCCACTCTAAAAGCAGCTTCCTATTGTGACTCAGCAGACTGTCATTAATAAGCTTGTAACTGTGTGCATTACATGTCAGGTGAGAAATAGTTCAATGAAATTAGTTAATTTTGGCTAATCATCAGGAAAAGTATTCAGTCTTAGCATCTCTTTACATTTTGCTTGGAATGAATTAGTTAAAAGTTACTTTCAGCCTGCATTTCTGTTCCTCTGTTATTTAAGCAGAAACACATTATGATAATCTTACTAGGAAAAGATGGTCTGAAAATACCCGTTCCATTTTCTAGGGTGCCTTGTTAAAAGGTTGTGTACACACTTAAAAATCACAAACCCGGGGGAAAAAAGCATAAAACTTAATGTGCATAGAGAACTATTTAAAAATAATAATTGTTTGCTAACATTTTTGGTAGTGAGAGCTTGGGGAGACAAGGCAAAATAGAAATGGTGCCAAAGACAATACCACACATTAGGGAATATAGCACGACTTTTCAGGGTATCTCCCAGGACTGTCACAAAACAGATTATGATAAAAGGGGCAAGCTCAGCATCAGCATTCAAACTCCTGTTTGATGAACTTGTACAGTATGCACAGTATATTTAAGCATCAGAAAAGAACAGGTTAAGAGAAAGTCCAAGAAAATACTTGGTCTTTACAGGTCACATAGCTGGGTATGTGAAATGAAAGCCCATGGGAAGTAGGGCCTCATCCTACAAACAGTCGTGTACCCACTTAAATTTGTTGAACAAACAGATTGTTAATAAAATCATGCATATCTAGGAGTATTAATTCAAAAAAAGGAACAGTGGAAGAGTTGACCTTAAAACAGATATCAGGAAACTGAACACCATCTGAAGCATAAAATAAACAGAAGGTCCTTTTCAAATTTGAACAAAAGAGCCAAACTATTTATGATTGTTACTTTTAAAAGGAGTTGAATAATGGTCTTCAAAACTTGTACTTATCAAGTGATACTTCAGGCAGTTTCAAAATCATAACATACATAATTTCTTTAGTTATTTTCTCAATACTTCTTTGAAAAAACACCAAGACACTGCTAAAAATACCTGTGAAACATACCGGTAAAAATACCAACTGTGAAACAGTCAATACTTGGGGCAGCGACTTAGAGAGCCAGCCTGTGCAGATGAGGTTCAGTGCGTGTCAGTGGGAATGGACCTCTTTCTGCCAAACACTGGGAGGGGAATGGGCTGCGCCCAGGGCACTCCCTAGGAAGGGGTTTTTTGGAAGGGTTTGTGCCTCCCTCACTATGCCTGCTTTTCCCATAGGTCTACTTGCTCTATGAACTGTTTGTATATCAATGGTAAACATGCCTCGTTCTGGGAGAGTATGTTCCTAATGTATTTTTTATATGCATAGGCAAAAGCACAGGTGATTAATTTTCTGTAGACTACCATCATGTTCAATATTGCAGTAAAACCCCATGCAAAATGTGAAGTTTCAGTTGTGATAAAGTGGTATAACTCTCTGAAAGCTAGTTTTCCTTCACGGGCATCATAAATTATACTGTCTTTTTAATAGCTGTTAAAATTATGTGTCAATGATGAACATCCTGTGACTTCCTCACAGCTAAAACCAGGTGGAGGGTTGCATTTAAAACAGGGAAGAAATCTCTGGCTACATTACCCCAACCTTGTAAGCAGGTTGCATTGCCTTCACTTGGAACTCACCTGAGCACAGTATTCCATACATGTGCCATCAACCAAAGATACACAGACAAAAAATAATATGCATAAGATATATTATCTGGTCACAGCCTTTCCTTCCGCAGGTCAGAATTTTACACTTTTATTATAGCACGTGCATTCTAGTAAGCTAAAAGTAATCCATTTATTTCTGAATAATACTTAATTTGAAATACAAAGTCTGTACTTTCTTAAACGCCTCTAAGGAAAGTTTAACAGACTTTCAGAGACTGAAAAGCTCACTTCTGCGCTTCAGCAAAACCTGAATCACAGCCCACTCTTTACAATGCATGAATATAGTAATTGTTTTCCTAATGCAGTAATCGTGATTCTTTCTATGTATGCCACAATGAAAGGCAATGGAAATTTTCATGAATGAATAAATTTGATGAAGGTATTTGTCATCAAATGGATGCTCTCCACAATACAGGATCTCATTTTTGTTCATTACATACCTCAGTCACCCCATTATGAGGAAAACCTTGAAAATGTGAATTAAATGAAGCAGATGCAGTGTGGGTGGTGTGAGTATGCATGCACTCAACACCAAAATACCATTATTTACTATTTCATTGCTGAAAAATCAATTCAATTCATATGGTAAATATGTTTCAATGCCACATTCACTATCCAGATCGTTGAATCAGCGAGACAACTCACATGATAAAATCTTTTACTACCTAATAATCTAAATCCTAACAGAGAAAAGTGTCGATTAAGTCCAGAATATTACCATCATGTATGCGTTTTAATCACAGTGTATTTCATAAATTCGGCAAACTAATATTCACCCAGCGGAATTATAAAAATTCATACAGAATTATCCACACATATTGTGCAAGGTCAAAAGAAGGTGAGAAAAGTTCAATTTCAAGGGAGAAAAAAGCAAGAAAAATTATCAAAATGTATGTATGTATAAATGTACGTATATACATTTTGTTGTACTACTTTTTGGGAAGTAGATGTTTGTTGTGGTTTCCCAGACCAGCTGTGGCAAATGTACTGTGACCTCAATCCGGTCTTGGTATGAGAAAAGACTCTAGGGAAGTGTGGACCAACCAAACCAGTGGTGGTTGTATGGGTGGGCTGAGAAGCTCCATTATAAAATTTTTGCTCCTTTGTTTGTCAGAGAAACCATTTTTCCACATTTAGATGAAGAATCAAGTGTCCTTCATGGATGCTTCATGAAAAGTCCCTTTGAAGTGATTAGGTAAGAGTACAACCTCCTGTAATCTTTATTCATTATTCACACCACAGTAATGAATAAAAGGCATTTAAACTTTTCCACTGATTTACCATTTAACTTTGGAGAAAATATGGGTTGCTTTATCAAGAAATGACAGCAGAGCCCATGATTATAAGGAAGTGATTCCAAGACAGACAATTATGTCTTGGGGAACCATCAACTATCCAGAACTTCCCTGCATCTCCTCTTTGTTGCCTATCTCCTCCTCTTCATTGTCCAGAGGAAACTTTTTTTTTCAGGTAAATCTATTTTGACTTTTTTATCTAATTGGACATTCACTTTTGTTTCCTTTCGTACCTTTCTGTGATGGTCACCATGAAACTTCCTGGGCACGTCTCCTTTGAAGGTTCTAAGAAATATCAACTATTACCATGGAAGATTGTTCTCCAAAGGGAAAATGGAACAGTACTGCTAGGTTTTCACCCCAGCATCATCTTCTGCAAATGGCGGTTTCTTTGGTGAATGTTTGATACTGCTCCATTATATTTATAGAATAACCTTAGCACTGGAACAGGCTTCCTAGAGAGGTTGTGGAGTCTCCTTCTTTGGAGACATTCAAAACCCACCTGGACTCATTCCTGTGTGACCTAATCTAGGTGATCTTGCTCTGGAAGGGGGGTTGGACTTAGATAATCTTTCAAGGTCCCTTCCATCCCCTAATATTCTGTGATATGTAATGTTTTTGATTTTCTTTGGGTTATTACAGATGGCTATTCATTATGAAGACCCTGATTGTGCAAATGAAGGAAAGCCTATGTCCCCAGAACTTCCAGGAAGTCTTGAGCTGTTCACTATTTGCAGGGGTAGAGTCTGTCTTCCCAGAACTGATAGGATTTTCAGATGCTTGTAACTGTGGTGGTTCAGTCCCCAGCAGTGGCTGAGCAGCACACACTGCTCGCTCACGCCCACGGGAGAAAGAGACAGAGCCTCCATGGGTTGGTATAAGGGCAGTTTACTGACAAAATCACCATGAAAGGGGAACAGTAACAGTCCACAGCAAATTTCACTTACACCCAGTGATAGGACTGACCCAACACCCCAGCCACACTCAGACCACCCTGGAGGTACAGGAGTACCCTTCCCCAACCAGCCCCTCTTATGGGGGGAGTGACATCAGGTGGTGTGGGAACAGCCTGGGCTAACTTAGCTCACCTGGGCTGTCTCAGCTCACCTGGGCTGGCTGCTTGGGGAGATTGACTCTGGCCTGGCCAGAACCAGGACAAACTGTTCAGTTACATATGAATATATACGTTCAACATACTTTTGTAGAGGTTCCTATCACCTGGATCCATCATCTGTACAGAGCCCAGACTGGTGGAATCATATTCTGAAGAACGAACTAACACCAACACCCTCGCTCCCCTCTTCTTTTTGTGTGTCTTTGCATGGGAAATCTCCTAAATGGTCAATGCTCATCATCATCTGTGAAACTCACTTTTTGTTTGGCTCATAACCTACCACACTCTCCCACCTGGTATTGATTTTGATGGAGATGCCAAAATTACATGAATGCTGCCTTTTTGTCAAAGATATAGAATCACAGATTCATAGAATGGTTTAGGTTGGAAGAGATCTCAAAGACCATCTAGATCAAACCGTGCAGCCATGGGTAGGGACACCCTCCACTAGCCCAGGCTGTCCAAAGCCCCATCCGGCCTGTCCTTGAATGCTGACAGCGAGGGGGAACCCACAGCTTCTGTGGGCAGCCTGTGCCAGTGCCTCACTGGCCTCATAGGAGAAAATTAGTTCATAGAATCATAGAATCATAGAATGGTCTGGGTTGGAAGGGACCCCAAGGATCATAGAGCTCTAACCCCCCTGCCACAGGCAGGGCCACCAACCTCAGGCCTGGATCTCCACAAGGTTGCCCAGGGCCCCATCCAACCTGGCCTTGAACACTTCCAGGGATGGGGCATCCACCACCTCTCTGGGCAGCCTGTTCCAGCACCTCACCACTCTTTCTGTAAAAAACTTCCCCCTAATATCTAATCTAAACCTTCCTTCCTTTAGTTTTAATCCATTCCCCCTTGTCCTGCCATTATCTACCCTTTTAAAAAGCTGATTCCCCTCCTGTTTTTATGCTCCCTTCAGGTACTGGAAGGCTGCAATGAGGTCCCCCCGCAGCCTTCTCTTCTCTAGGCTGAACAAGCCCAGCTCCCTCAGCCTCTCTTCATAGGGGAGGTGCTCCAGCCCTCTAATCATCTTTGTGGCCTCCTCTGAACCCTCTCCAACAGTTCTACATCTTGCTTGTACTGGGGGCCCCAGATCTGGACACAGTACTCCAGATGGGGCCTCACGAGGGCCCTGTCCCTGCTGGCCACCCCTCTTCTGATGGAGTCCAGGATACCTTCCAAGCTGCAAGAGCACACTGCTGGCTCATGTTAAGTTTCTCATCTACCAGAATCCCCAAGTCCTTCTCAGGGCTACTCTCCAGGAGCTCTTCTCCCAGTCTGTATCTATGTCTGGGATTCCTCTGGCCCAGCTGCAACACCTGACACTTCGCAGTGTTGAACCTCATTAGGTTCACCCGGGCCCATCTCTCCAGCCTGTCAAGATCCCTCTGGATGGCTTCCTTTCCTTCTAGGGTGTCGACCACACCACTCAGCTTGGTGTCATCTGCAGACTTGCTGAGGGTGCACTCAATTCCATCATCGATGTCATTGATAAAGATGTTAAAGAGTTCCTAATGTTGAAGTTCCTAATGTCTAATCTAATTCTGCCCACTTTAAGCTTAAACTCATTACCCTTTTTCTTATCACTACGTGCTCTGATAGAGAGGCCCTCTCCAGCTCTCCTGAAGTCACCTTCAGGTACCAGAGGGCTGCTCTAAGGCTGCAATAAAGTCTCTCTGGAGTCTTTACTTGTGCTGGCTGGACAAGTCTAACTCTCTCAGCCTGTCACTATTCACAAATGCTCAAAACACCCTTAGATAATCAGTAGACAAATAAGAGACAGTTACTTTCCTTCATTTGGAAACAAAAAGTAACTTCGATCAACTCCCACATAACAGAGATCACGGTGAAGCGAAGCTTCCTGCGTACTGCTCAAGACACCACCTCAGTGCTCAGAAGAATGAACTGGAAAGAGCCTGAGCTGTGCTTCTAGGAATTCTAGAGGTCATCATGTTTGCGCTACTTGCTTTTTGCTAGTCTTGACTTTCATCATGCTACCCAAAGCTCCTGGTGTGGAAATCAAGACACCAGGAAAAAACAATCAAAATTTTATTTTTTTTTTTCCCTATAAACTTCATATCACATGGCTTAAGGTGGTCTAGTCCATTACATAAAAGACTGGAAAGACTCTGGCTTAGAGTTGCCAGCTTTGGGCAAGCTCACCCACAGATGGCTCAAGCCCTGAGCCTCCATGAAGCCTAACACTCACACACCCCACTTTGCCAGCTGGGCTCACAGCACCCTCAGAGATCCAGGCAGGCAGAACTCAGAAATGGATTTAAATCATTTAATGAGTTTGAAATAGTCTTGGAAAAAAAAACCCTTGCTATTAGGCTCAAACCACTATGGTAACAGCTTTTAGAAACGTTCCAAGTGCCTTCATGCTAACCTAGAATTGTCCAACCAAAAAATGCTGCTGCTTTTAATCTAAAGTAAGTAATTTGTCTTTTAGTTTAAGGAATTAAAGGACTAGTAGAACATTATCTGCTTTGATCTAAGTGCATAATATGTATTTAATGGGGGTGTGCAGCAAAAAATAAAGGTTAAAGGTAAGAAGTGTTTATTTCTCTAGGGTTTTTTTTCAATGTTTATGACTGTATTTGAAGTGTCAACATTTCTGCTATCAGTAAATCTAATTGTAAAGTAACAAAGTGGAGATAAATTAAGATGTAAGCGATTGCTACTTGGTATGAAGGACTAGGCCAAAGGTCTGATCTATCTGAACTGCAGCTGCTGCACGTGTCATCCAGTATTGCAGTATCAATTTATTTGTGCTGGTTTGATGCATCTAGGCTTAAAAAATATCCAAGAGATTCACCTTACTTATAAAAAGCCAAAAAGGAGTTTGGAGTCTCATCACTCTCTAGGCCCTGACTCTGCCTCTGGGATAGCTGATGCTTGGGGTAGACAGAACCCAGCTATGTTTTTCTAGGTGTATGTGGCAACCTGCTGATTGCTGTCTCACCAGAATAAACTCTAAACCTTTCCAGCTGTTCTTAATCTGGACCCTTAACCTTTAAAAAAACCCAGAGGCTTTCCATTCCTCAGAGCCAAACTTTGCTAACAATATCTAGGTTGTTTTCAAACCAAGCTTCAAACATAAAAATGACTAATAAATCCATATTCCATAATAGTCAGGTTGGAAAACTATTATTTAAAAGCATACTCAGTTTTTACGACCCATTTCTAGTAAAAATCCAAAACATGCTTTGCTAACGCTACCAGTTTGGATATCCAGATCCTGGATGAAAGGCACGATACCCTGATAGATACACCAATAAACCCCTGAAGGCTATAAATCTGCCCCAAATTACTGCTTTTTGTATGTGTGAGGGGGCAGAGGGCTGGGAAATTCTTTGTTTTCTCTTCCGTTTGTGTCCTGACTCTTAATGCTCAGGAAGTTCACAGCTGGTCATTGTGTTCTTCTGTAGTTTGTGCTACGTGCTCAACGCGCTATTCCATGCCCCTCGGTGGGACCCCGGGGCTTTGAGAATCAGGCCCTGGGCTCGCACGGGCTGTCGGGCTGTACCTGTGCCCACTCGTGCGAAGGGCGGTTTTCAGCAGCCCGGGGGTCCGGGCCGGAGTCAGCACGCAGGAGGAGGAGCCCTGCGGCGTGAGGGGGAGGCAGGTTTGGAGGAAGGAAACAGCGGGTTTGGGATGGAGCCGCAGCATTAGAGATTCGTAACGCTTCGGAGGACGGTAGCCCGCTGGCTTTGGGATTCCAGTTCGGGCTTCCCATTAAAGCTACAGCAAAACCAGTAATAATATTTCATAAACATCCATCTTTCTGACTTTTTTACGGCCTCGTAATTGCCCCCCCTCCCTGACAGGGAGATTTATGGCTCAGCCGCCAGAGCCCGGTGGCAAGGGAGCTCCGCCGCCCGGGTGGCTCCGGCGGGGAGGGGGGAAACGGGGCGCTCCCCAGTCCCAGGCGGAGCAGCGGCGGCCACCGCGGCGCAACCTCGGAGCCTCCTCCGCTCCGGGGCTAGGCAGGGCCAGCGCAGAGGCGCTCTGGCCGTTTTGAAAGTGAGAACCCCCCCTCCCCGGCAGCCTGCAGCTTCGCTATCGCTTTCAACGCACCCCCCAGCCCCATCCTCCCCGCCGCTCCTTTTTGGTTTGTGGTTCTGCTCCGGTTTGGGTTTGCTTCTGGGCTTGCGGCAGCCTCCTCTCCCGGCTGCGGGGGTTCCTCACAGCACGATTTCTTTTTCCGTGCAAAACTCAAGGAATATCCCGGCAGCGTTCAGGAGTGGAACGCTTTCCTCCTCTCCCTTCCCCAAGCAGCCTCCCTTCGAGTCCCTCCCGCGGATCTCTCTCTTTCTTTCGCCCTCCCGGCAGGACTTCGCAACTTCTGCCCGTGGCTCCTTTGGCCTTTTATTTACGATTTAAAAAGAAAAATTTTTGGTTTTGTTTTGTTGGTCATTTCTCCTTCCCCGCGGTCCGCAAAGACCGGGACGCTTCTTCCTCGCGGCCACGGAGCACTGTCGGGACAACCGCGGGCTCTCCGGCGGGCAGCACCGCCCCCTCCTTCCCTGCCTCCGCGGGGAGCGCCTGTGAAGGAAACGATGGCCTAGAAATTAAGCAGCACTTCTGAGGTGGTACATCTGCCTCTCCCCTACCCCCCGCCTTTCTTCTTCCCCCCCCCCAACCCCGCCAGTGTTTAGGATTTATTCGCGTCTCTCCCTCTCTCGCACTTTTTCTTTGTAAATTGTAATTTACTACCCTCTCTGCGAGCCTGAGGTGGTCGCGGAGGAGGCGAGGTGCTCCGCAGCCTTTCATGCGCGGCGCCGGGCTCTCCGGGAGGACGCAGGCGGGGGGCGAGCACCGCGCTCCGCAGGAAATGCCGGCGCCGCGGCGGGGAGCGCCCCCGGCCCGCCGCCCCCCGGCAGCCCGTCGCTGACGGGGTCGCTCCCGGCCCCTGCCCGGCTGGGAATAAGCCCCGGGGCGGGGGGCCGCGTTGCCGAGGGTGCCCAGGGAAGCCCGTCGAGGCCATGGGCGGCGGCGAGGCACGCAGTCCGGGCTGCAGCGGGCGCTGCTCGCCGGCGGGGCGGCAGCCCGGCACCCCGCGGGGCGGCAGCGGGGCGGCGGCGGCGGAGGAGGGGGGGCCGGCCTCCCGGGCCGCGCTGCCGCCGCCGCGGGAGACCTGGCGCCGCCGGAAACTTTCCTCGGCGCTGTGCGCCGGCTCCCTCGCCGTGCTGCTGGCCCTGGTGGTGAGGCCGGTGCGGGCGGAGCGCGACCGGGAGCTGGCGGCGGAGGGCGGCGCGAGGCCGCGGGGCTGGGGCTGGTTGCCCCCCGGCGCCGTGCCCCTGGGCCTGGCCGGCGCTTTCTTCGGTGCGGGCCGCTACCTGCTGCGCGGCGGCGTGCGGCCGCGGACGGCGGCGCTGCTGCTGGCCGCCTGCTGCGGGGGGGAAGCGGTGGCGCAGACGGCGCTGGCGGCGGGGGAGGATCACTTGCTCTCCCTCGCCGCCACGGGGGTGGTGCTGAGCTGCCTGGCTGCCGTGACATGGCTGGTGCTGAAGCTGAGGCAGGGCGTCCTCATGCTCGCCGTGACTAGCGCGGCCAGGACCACGTCCCTCGTCGCCTTGGAGAGGGTCCCGGCGTCCTGGCGGCCCTACCTGGCCTACCTGCTGGGGCTGCTGGGCATCCTCCTGGCCGGCTACGCCGACCGGCTCTGGCCCCCGCGGCGGGCCGCCCCGCTGGCGGAGCCTCCCGCCGCCCCCCCGGCCGCGGACGAAGCCCCGGTGCTCAGGAGGAGGCGGCGGTCCAGCTCCATGATCTCCCCCGAGATGTCGGGCGGCGGCGGCAGCAGCAAGACCCACCGGCGGACCTCGCTTCCCTGCATCCCCCGAGAGCAGGTAGGGCAGGGGCTGGGCGGGGGACGGGCGACGGACACGGGTCTCAAACTTTGCTGGCGGGGAGTCGGGATCCCGCCGGC
Source organism: Porphyrio hochstetteri (assembly GCA_020800305.1). Lineage (NCBI taxonomy): Eukaryota > Metazoa > Chordata > Aves > Gruiformes > Rallidae > Porphyrio > Porphyrio hochstetteri. Next base: position 80,238,777 of record CM036905.1, on the reverse strand, counting down.
GGCAGCGGAGGCGCCGGGAGCTGCGTTCTGCCGGCCGGTCCCGGGTAGAGGGGCCGAGCACGGTGCGGGTTTTGCCTGGCGCCCCGAGGCGCGGAGAGCCCCGGGCGGATAGCCCCGGGACGGGCTGAGGGCGGGGGAAGCGAAGCTCTCCGGGCACAGCCTGACTTGCGCCGGCTGCGGGCGACGGGGAGAGAGCTCGGGGTTTTCTTTTCTTTTACAGCCGCCGCCGGCGCTTGCTTTTCTTTAAGCCTGGTGGAAAGTTGGGGTCGGATGGTACCCGCTTGGCTCTCGGAGCTGGTGGGAACCTGTCCTCATCACAGCCCTCAGGTTTCCCAGCATCACTTCCGAACCTTGCTTTTCCACACCCGTAGTTACCTGGGAAGGTAGCTTAGCCCTGTGTAAAACTTGCTTTAGGTGCGTGTGTGAGCCAAGCAGCTCGTCCTCGGTGGGAGAAGTCCCTTATCAGGATGATAGCTTGTCCTCTGAGGCTGGCCCGCGCGGTGCGGTGCTCATCTTTGCACTTTGCCTCCCCAGGGCTGTTCCCGTGCGTGCAATCAATAGCTCCTGCCTTGCTGTGGCTGTGGGAGCCGGTGCGAGGCACACGCGATTTATCTTAACTTTGTTTCCTTTAAGAGATCGTGATTTGAGCTGGGCGAGTGAGAAGTTGCGCTTACCAGCGATGCGCTCCTACAAACACTCACACCTTCACAGAAAGAATTATGGAAAAAGAAAACACCAGACACTATTATCTTTACTGCACAGAGGTGTAGAGCCCTGCCACGAACACGAGGTCAGCTTAGTTCTGCGCTTGAAGTGTTTTATCATTTTATTTTAGAGATTTAAGATTGCCCCCCAAAAGAGTCGTGCAGTGGGTAGAGTGTAACGGAGTGTGGTGAAAGTCAGCGCAGCCCTCGCTGAGCGCTGGGAAGGGCAACCTGGGGGGAAGATAGGTGGCAAATGGTGTCAGGCTTTCTTTTTTCAATTAGTGCTGAAATGGATCCTGTGTTCTGTGGTCAGCGAAGCGTACTGATGTACACCAAAGGTTTTCTTTCAGATTGCTTGCTGGACGAGCAGCAAAGTATTTTCCAACTGATGGCATCTAACCATATGGTGTGGGTGGCTAGTTTGTTTCTTGAAATGGTTTGATTACATCTCTTTGGAGTTGGTTATGACATTTTCTAGAAGAGGGCCTGGCAACCTTATATACTCAAGGCTTTATTTTACAACAAATGTACTTATTTATTTAACATTTTTTGTTTGGATAAAATAAATATTTACCACAGTGGCCAGGCAAATACAGTGTGAAAAAGTAGAAAGCTGACTTGGTTCTGACTTTAGTAAGAACTGAGAGAGAAGAGTGTAAGAATAATTTGGGAATACAATATCTAAGGCAAGGAGTTAAAGCTTTTTATACTTACTTGATGATGCTAGGTGGTTTTGGTTACTTCTTACACTAATAATTTATAAGGTTTTAAACATTTTTCTGCTCACTCCCGCACTTCAAATAAAAGCAGCTTTTCAGTTAACCTTTCTAAATGCAATCATTCAGAGGTCAGGGCTCACTAGTGTGTGGCCACAGCCTTCTCTTTCCTTACAGAGGAAATTTAATCTGTGTATACCTGGATGTTAAACTGGTGATAACCAAGCAGATTTCTCCCCTCCACCCCCCAGCAAATGGTGTGTTACTTAGGGACAGTGGTCGGCTTTGCCTCGAGCATTCCCACTTCCAAGTTGCAGAGCTGGACTGGAGTTAGCTGGCGACTGTTCAGTTTACCCACGGCAGGATTTTGGCAAATTTCTCTGTCTTTTGTTCTCACTTGCTATTAATCAATAGCGAGATCTGGTATTGCTTGCGTCACTGCATGATTAGAAATGGATGACTACTTTCGAGTTTGGGGAGACTTTTTGTCTTTCTTTTTTTAAGCACAATGAGGCTGTGTGTGTGAACTTCCCTCCCCGAAAGCTGTCCTCTTAAATAAATGTTAGCCAGATAGAAAAATGGAAAAGCTGAAACAAAGCTCTGTAAGGAGCTTGAAGAAATGCTGGGAGAAGTGGGACTCTTACAGCAAACAAAGTTTGTGTTTATTGCAAAAATCAGCTCCCCGTAGACATAAAGAAACCATAGGTAAATGTTTCCCTTTTGGATAGTTTTTAAATATAACCTGTTAAAAATAGAGGTGAGGGCTTTATAAACAAACCCAGGCTTTCCCTCACCCAGTTTTTAAAAAATATGTCCTGAATGTTTATGGTCCAAAAGACAGCTTGTTAATATATTTGGGAGCTGCTAATAATTCTCATCAGAAAACAGATCTGCTTTTTTTTTTTCCTTTGAAACACACACTTTTGTTTTGTAAGTAACAGTAGGTGAAGTTTTAGAGATGTTTCCCGTTGCCTTATGTGTAATCCTTCCTATTTCTGAGCACTTGATTAAGCTTTTTATTTTTCCAGAGTTTGATTCCCTCCCTCTGACTGTTTCTGGTATGAGATTCCATAAACCTTGGGGTTTCTGAATTTATTTTTTTTTAAATCACACACGTCTCAGGTTTTATATGAATTTTCCCCCAGCAGAATACAGAATTGAAATCTACAAGGCCTTGTGATAGCTGGGGCAGCACCCGAAATTACAAACTATCATCACAGAGGTGTTAGCATACTTATAATTAAAAGTATACTTCTGTTTAAGCTGCTAGCAGAAGTAGCTGGATATGTATATGTCACTAAATTATTGCTTCTGTGGAAACATCTTGTCTTAGTTGCTAATCAGTTCCCAGAAGAATTTAAGAAGAAAAACTGTTTCATTAAAAAATCCCCACCATCCAAAATCAAACCACTTTCTTTGGTTGCTCGAAGCGCTCTTTGGTCTTTTCCTTTAATTCCATTTTTTGTGGTTGATTTTTGTGTATGTTTTCTCTTTCTCTTAACTTTGGCAAATTCTTTGGATTAAAAGCTTCCAGTTTGTGTAGATCTCATTGAGAAATGTGTGCTTTGTAATAGCCTGGTCCTGCTCCCAGCTGAGCGTTGTCTCCCTGTGATTTCATCAATGCCGGCTGAGGATGCTCAGCTCCTTGAGGGTTTACTCACCCAGATTTGAAAGAGGCTGCGGAGAGAAATTGTGAATGGATGGATAAGACATTGAATGAATGAACAAATGCTTTCTCTTTTTCTTTTTCTTTTTTTTTTTTCCTTTCCTTTCCTCTCTGGTAAATGCATAGGTATTACCAGGACAATAGCTTTTGGAGTTTCTTCTTCATGTTTTTGCAGACAGTTTTGCTTGTTCCTTAGTGTGTGCAGAAACAAGCACACGCGCGCGTGCGATGGGGATGGGAACGATGACGGAAATGTATTCTGTGTCTTGGCGTTTCATGTAAAAGTACTATGTGTCCTGTGTGTTCTGGAGGTTGTGCCTCTGATTTCTGTTAATCTTCCATGCAAAAGTGGGAAGGGATGATTTTGTCCTGGTGGGCCACAGGAGATAGTAACCGGACAATTTTAAATCGTACCGAAGACTCCTGAAATTGCTTTTAAGGCTTGCTTCTTGTTTTGTTTGGGGGGAATGGGAAGCTTTCAGCTAACTTGGATTTATTACAAGTGTGTGTTAAATGAGCTCAAGCAGCTGCTGCAAGTAGTTCAATTTGCATAGCCTTTTTAGATTTCTTTTTTCCTTAGTCAGAAGACTGTCACAGGTACAGCATACATCAGGGTTTGAAGTACTTTCTAGCTCCTGAAACTGGTGGGATGACATAACCCTATACGAGAAGGCACAAGTGAGGAGCTGAGTCTGTGCCAGCTGGAAAGCTCCGATCCATGCAGGAGGTATCACCAGGACAGAAGAGTTTCCCCCTCAGCTCTGATGTGTCCAGCTGCCAGGCCAGCAGCTCCATGTGCAAACTCTCTTTGTCCGTGTCCTTTGGCTCCCAGAGCAGAGAGATTTTCTACTCATTTTCCTTCCTCCTTTCTCTTTCCTCTTTTCCTCTGTCTGAACAGCTGGAGAGGTAGAAAGCCGTTTGCCTCGCTGAGGGACATCTGAGGGTCTGTCACTTCTTTGTAATTTGTTTGAAGTTTGGTTTCATGCTGCCACATCTTTCCCTGACTCTTTTCTCCTTTTAAAAAGTTTTTTTTTTTTCAGATAAGTAACTTTGGAGTCAGACTCCTGTCTTGCTGCAGCGGCTGCAGAGGGGGCCTTGCTCGATTTGACTGCTTTTCGTGGTGTTCTGGATGGTGACTCTGCCTGTTCCCGGTCTGTAGCCTGGGAAAGTTGTGAGCCAGGACTGTTGTTATCGCTGCCTGTCTGTGGAGTTGAGAAGACAATACTGTAGCAGTTCCCATGGTCAAAGATATCTCTTCAGCGATAAGATCTAAGAAACGGAGGAGAAAAAGAAATGTATTTGTTGGGTTTTTTTCAAGGGAAAATTAAGGCTTTATCTGTTCTTCTCATTGTTTGTCAGTGAGAGCTTTGCAAGTGCCAGGAATACGTGCCTTCCTTCCCCCCCTCCCAGCTTGTCTATCATTCTGCCCTTAGAAAAGGACAGATGTACCCTTATAATATAACCCATTTTTAATATTACATGTCCTGCCCTTTGGCCTAAAAACAAGGGAGATCAGAGTGCAACATACAGAGATTTAAAATTTTGGAGAAGGCAGATTACATTTAGGTACTGAATTTTATGTATGTCAAAGTTACTGTCTCCTATTAGACATGCGATGTTAATATGCCATATACCTCCTCCTGCTAATAAGCTTTATTGAGCTGTAATTACTCTGATAAGGTTTACTGGCATTACCATTTAGGTCACTCGAAACCTAAGGAATACCGAGGAGTTATGTCATCTGGTGACTTGCTGAAACACAACCGTGTAAAATATTTAAGGCTCCAGGAAAAAAAAAAAATCACCCTGGGATTCCAGATGTAATGCTTTATTTTCTTTTGCATGGCTTCATTTATGTAAAGCTGCTCTACTTAGACCTTTTTCTTTATATTTTTGTTAGCCTCACAAAAAATGTATAAAAACCTGCTGCCGAAACACTCTCATGATTGGTTTTGAATCTATTTTTGTTAATGGGTTAAATCAAGAAATGTGTATTATAGCATATTGGCAAAAAAAAAAAGAAAAAGTAAAATACAGTAGTGACTTTCTGCTCTTTCTGCCTGAAGTGTGAAAATGCAAAGCCGGGGAGCTGAAAGAAATCCTGTGTACGCTGGGTTGTCATGTTAATTAAATAAACAGCCAGAACAGTGACCCTGTGTATGAAGTGTGTTTTGAGAAGCTTGTTGGGGGTTGGAGGGGAAAAACAGTGACACATGATGTTTTGGACGTTAACTGCGACATTTGTATGAATTTGTCCTAATCTGCTGTTAGTGTGCTTACGTTCCAACTGGGTTTTTTTTTTTGCAGGAGACTGTGAGACAGCTGTATTTTGCAAACTTAGGGAATATTGCTTGGCCTTTTTTTTTTTTCTGCGAAAAGTTTAATATATATAAATAAAATTATAATCCCATCTTGGAAGTGGAAAGGTTGCAGGGCTCTGGTGCCTGCAAACCGCAGGGCTGGAAACGGGGGTGAACTGACTGCATCCTAAATGGTTTGAGAAGGAGGACACTGCTGCAAAATGAAAGCTTTGAGCCAGTTGCTGTGGTTTTACTTAGGTAATCTAACGGGAGAGGCTCAGCCTGCAGCATACTGCTCCACGGCTGAGGAAATAAACGTAAAGACTTAGCTAGCAGAGTGGAAGTCGGGTTTTCTCTCCTGTGTCGGAGCGTCGCTGGGAAATAAATGCTATTGGACTGTGTGGTTTTTCAGGTCGGTTTGTTTTTTGTGGTGGTGTGTTGGTTGCCTTCTTGTTGGTTGGTTGGGGTTTTTTCCGTGTTCAACTTGAGTTGCTCTAACAAGCCCCGCTGGAGGCACAGCGGGTGCCTCAGGAGTCCTCTGCGTCGGGGTAACGAGTTGAGAAATGGGGGGTGAATATTAAAAGAGATGGGATGCGGTGTCTGTGCAGGCTTTAACGTGTGGGGAGATGGCAGTGCTTTATCTTTCCGAGCTGTCTGTGGCGAGTGAGTGAGGCGGCGAGAGGGAGGACCGCTCTGCCCCCTTTACCCAGCCTTCCCTTCCCATCATTTATTTATTTATTTATTTATTCAGCGGAGCGCGTGAGCTGCCTGTCTTCCCCTCCCCAGTTGTTGCAAGCCCGTTATCGTTGTTGTGCTTTGTCGTCGTCACCATCGTTATCGGTGACGACGCTGCCTGCGGTCACCGGCCGCCCCGCGTGCCGGGTGCGGGGGGGGGGGTGTGACCGCGAGCCCCGGGGACGGCGCTGGCGGGGCCGGACCCCTAGAGGGCACGAGCGCGCCGGCACGCGCCTCCGCTGCCGGTCCCGCCAAATCAGTTTAAAATAAACCCGTACGAAACAAAATCTGTCCGTGGTCCTTAACTGAGCCTTTGCATATCTACATATACGTATTTAACATCGTCCTGCCGATGCGCCGCCAGCACGGTTGCGCCTGTCGCTTCTCCAAGCCCGTCGCTGGGGCCGAGGCGGTTGGCCTCGAGCTGGCAGCCCAGGTGAGCGCCGTGAGGTGGGGGCGGATCAGCAGGCCTCACAAGAGCACTGTGCTTCTCTAACCTGAGCGCCCGGGGCGGGCTGACGGCAAAAGTAATTGGAAGGAGAGCGGCAGTGGGTTTTCAGCCTTCGAAAAGCCAAGCAGAAGCGTGGTTGGAGGTCGTGGTACAAAGAAGCAGCTACTTCGGATCCGTCAAGAATACAGAAAAATAAGACTAAATCGCCGTTGCATTATGTATTGTGGCGCCTTGTGACTCCCTTCACGCATGTAACTATTTATAAATAAACCGGGAAGTGGCACGTGAGGAGCTCAGTAGTGGAGTGTGCTGATGGACAAATGACCCTCTGTTGTGGTTGAATGTGGGAGGTGGCTTGATGCTTTCCTCATGCCGCCTTAAGGGCTGCCGAAGGGAAGGTAAAATACACCGCACAGGAAAGATACCGGGTATAAGGGCTTGGTTGGTGAAATTACATTGTTAACTTTGGAACCTGTCAGGACAAAGACTGTCAGCTGGCAGAGCTGATCACCGAAAAAGTCTGTGTGTGAAGTATTACCATGAAATTAGATGAGCAAAGTCCTGGTGCGGGCTGTTGTGTTGGGTTTTGATCAGCCATGGTTGGGGCCCATGGGTAGCTCAAACCTCTGATCATCCTCAAAGAGAAGATTGGAAAGTTAAGTAGAAATAGATCTGGCAAGTACTGAATAGGTATCTTCCTGAAAATGGAAGACTGGATGGGAATTTGAAATAAAGCCAAAACCATCCCCAAAACAATTCCCCAGCCTTTTAGTTTTAGCTGCTAGGAAAAAGTCTGGATGTGTGAGTTACACGTTACAGGATTAGTGTGTATTTCTCTGTCACCAGGTGTGAGGGAACCTTAGACATTTTTATTTATTATTTCCTGAAGTTTAGAGATTTCTCGTGCCAAGCAGGTTGAGGATTACAAAAACTTTTTTAAAATCTGATGCCAGTTGAGAAGGAATTTCCCAACTGGATACTCTGTTGTTTGATTTCGTGAACTTAGTCATGTTCTATCTGAAGAGTCCACTGAGCAGGACTTACCGCTTCATGACTCTGTGTGTATTTTTACTACAATTAACTACTGAAAACAATTAGGGAGAAGATATTTATGAGCATCAGTTTAGCTAAAGGCTTTCTCTCTCCCCCTTCACAGGGTTGGAAAAATATGAAGCCCCTACACATCAGAAATAGCTCAGACCATAGCTGAGGCCTCCCTGTCTAATGCTGCTTGCCCACCAGTGAAATATGCTGGGCTTAAAGCGACTTACTTGCATTTTGTATTTTGTGGGTTGCTTAAGTTGGCTTTGTTTTGCAGTAAGAATTTATGCTTTGGTTTGAATTTTAAAATAAAATAAAATTATATGCCTAATTCCACAGGAGTGATGCTTTTCAGGCATACTCTGGATGCTTTTCTGATGGTATCTGAACTCCCGAGGCAGACTCTGATGATGGTTTAAAAGCAACCACTCCTCTTAGACTGGTTGGTCATCTTAGCTTTTAATGAGGATGAGATATTTCTGTGATATCTGATGTTGACGAGATTTGATGGAAAGCTGTATCACTTGCTGTGCTTTCAGGATCTAAGTCTCTGATGGCTGTAGGGTTTATTTTTTGTTTTAAAGAAGCTTTGTGTTTTTTTGAATAAGCTTGCAGGCTGAATTTCTTCATGTAAATGATAATAACATAGGGGAGCAATTGTTACTTAACTTCAAAACTGAACACTACTTAACCTGAGCAGCATCCTTCTGATGGAGGTTTGACTGAATTTTTATGTAAACATGATATTGAAATGAATTCCAGAAGGGGAAAGAATTGAGTGTTTGAATGGCAGAGGTTACCTATCCTTTGAATTATTGCACTCTCATCTGGTTGATGGTACCTGGCTGGCATCTCCACGTGCAGGAGTTGTGGCCGCGGCACCAGCGATCACCAAAGTTACTCCTCACCCTGAAATACAGAGAGTTGTACTAGTCTCTTGCGCTTACATTTGCTGTACAGTTTTAAATAAACTAAAGTATGTTTGTGTTTTGGTACCTATGTTAGGTCAATCCTTAGCAAAAACATACCCCAGTTTACCTTAAAATGAGAATGTGGGGCAGCTGAAGAACCTGGAGTAGTGGGCTCTCAGCCCTGTGGTGGCAATGAAGCCACTCAGGTGGCAAAGGCACCCTCAGGACTGTTTATGTCTGCTGTCTGACCAGCAATGGATGAAGGCAGTCAGAAGGGGTGATGAAAGGTTGAGAAGCTATGTCCAAGCAATATTTTCTCTGCTTCTGTGAGCAGTAATCTAGATATTCTTTCCCAAGCTTTTTGTTGCCTGCAGACTAAAACCTGTGAAACCTTGTCTATGTTAATGTGTTAAGTCTCAGTTGAAATGACAGTTGTGGAAAGGTGCAGTCCGCTGTGCAGAAAATACAGATGAAGAAGGGCTGCACAGCACACCTGATGTGCTGTTCCCCTTTACCCTCGTTATTGCAGTTTCAAGTGCTTTTATTACAAGATTCTTTCTTTCTTTTTCTTATTGTAGCCTGGCAGAACTCACCCTCTGACAGATCTAACTTGGTTTTCCTTGCAGAGTAGACTGTGCTGCTTCGTTTCCACCACACCCCCCATTGCAGGCAGGGCTGTTTCTGTAGGGTTAATACTGAAATCCTTTCCTTGATGCTCACTCGGTGAGTGGTAAAAAAAAAAATTGTTGGATGCTGGTAGAGTTAATCAGGTGCATTTCTTTCCAGTTTTACTGCTGATCCTAGCCACTGGTTACTCTTGATGAGGTCTGTCAGCTGTATTTTGTGTTGATAAGGAATGTAAGTGTGTTTGGGAACATTTCTAATTGCAAGATAACCGATAAGATATTTTACATGTGGCTGGAGTTTTCGTTTGAGGCTGTAAATGGGATTGTTACAGGAATACCTGCGCTGAGATGCAGCTCTGCTTCTTACTCTTGTGACACAACCAGGAGGTTGTTCAGCGATACTTTCAAACTTATATTGTACAAGTCAAGGTTTGTTAAAAATGCTATTTTCTTACATTGTTTTGTAGTGATTCCTGATAATCACTGCCTCCATGGACTTGAGTGGGAATTGAGAGCACTCAATCCTCCCAGCATAACAGGCCGATCCTTTTGGTTGAATCATTAGTGCCAGAGGAGGGTGTGTTCCCATGTGCAAACCTGTAGATAGCTTTTTTTTTTAAAAAAAAAAATCAGATAACTCTCTTTTATTTTAAAGTAAGCAATTCAAAGCCAGTATTGGTTGTGCTGCTCAAAATGTGACTTGAGACCTGTAGCATGTTTTTACAGATGTGTGGGCATATACATCTGTATTTATATATACATATCCCTGCATGCGTGCAACACTCAGATTAGTATTGTGTGGCCTAGAGGGATGGAATTCCTTCTTTGACACTGATGTCACAGTCTGCAGCGTGAGTTACATATGACAGCGTTCCTTCTGGCTATTTAATAATATTTTCTGCTGTTTCCACAGGCAGGCACATTTCCTAATATGCCAGCCTGTAACCATCGCTTGACTTAAGATTTGTTCTAGTTTTAATCTTTCTTTTTCTTTCTTGACTTGCAAATGTGTGCCAAGTTTTGCATCATTTTTCTTCTTCAATTTGTAAATACCCCAGCCGTGACTTTGATCAACCAATAGATACTTGTGCCTTAGTGACTCATTCTGTTCTGGTATTTAACCTGGAACGTGGTGCTACAACTCCGTTCTAGGTGTGCAAAGCCGTAGCGGTGCCTTACAAGGGTAGCTCTGGTGCCTAGCTAGCTCTAGCTGTGACGTGGAGCTCGGGACTGTCTGGACAGGAGGAGCTGATAACATCCCTGAGCGGCCTGAGCTAGCGTCCTTCTCGTAGGCATAAACAGGGGGTTGTGCAGCCTGGAGCCAGGTGAAATAAATAGACAACTCAAGTTTTTACTGGTAAGGCTGATGAGCTGTACAGGGTAAAACTCACCTTGTTACATGTAACAGGTGTATTGTTGCAGTGATATACCTGTTCTCAAGGAAGCTGTGAACTAGTTAGCATTTGATACTTATTAAGACAGTTCTGAAAATTTATTTATTACAACAGTTCCCTGAAATTGACTGCGTTCCTGTTGATTCTGAATTCTGTATGAGGTGAAATGTTGCAACATAATTCATATGCCATTACCGACTTCTTTTTTTAAGACCAGCTTCATTCATATGCAAGTGCCATTCTTAAATGCAGTCCTAATTGTCTACTGATTATACAAAACTGCAAATGAATAAACATTTTCTATTAAAGGACTTAATGCCATATTTCCCGTGTGCTTGCAAGGAACTGCACTGTGAGGAAGACTCCACCAGAAATTCGGAAGTTAGCGGGGGGTGAAGGGTGGGAAGGGAGCCCTACCCTTTTGAGTAAAGGTCTTCTGCTCAGAGTTGCAGAGCGTTTACCTTTCCTCTGACTTGTGGAGAGGCAAACACATCTAGTACTGCCCAGGAGCAGTCAGGTCTACCTGTGGATGTACACAGTTCGGTTATGTTGCACAGTGCTGGCTCTGTGTGTGCCTCATTACAGAATCACAGAACCTTAGGAGTTGGAAGGGACCTGGAAAGATCATCTAGTCCAACCCCCCTGCCAGAGCAGGATCACCTAGACTAAATCACAGAGGAAGAGACATTACAGAGACAGTACAGAGGGTCTGCTCAGTGGCAAAGAGAAATACTGTCCATGCTGTACTGATACTGCAAACTGACCTCTGGGTTGCCGAATTCGGAATGCTGCTTCTTACTGAGCTTGCTGTGTTTGTCATGCGGTGTAACAGAGGAGCATGGGATAATAGTGCAACAATTAGATGGGTTGGGGTGCCAGCGCTGAAGCACGTATTCCAGCTTAAATTCCGCTTGAGGATCCAGGCCTGTTGTTTCCTCTTGGCAAGGCACCTTTGGAGTCAGAGCCAGCTAATAGGAAATACTGGGCACCAGGGCTTAACTGAAGTTTAGGACATGTAAACCTAGCTAGCTCTCTAGCTCTCTGGGTACATGTGATGTGGTGAGACAGAGAGAGAAGGCAAACCCAAGTGTTTCTTGGAGACTTCTTGAATATTTTTGTCCATTAGTAAAGATAGTCTGTCTGCTTCCTATTAAATCTATCTGATCTTTATTTCTGCTGTCTCTTCTACTGTGTGTGGTGTATAAATGTAGTCCTAACATGTGTGATGTTCTTATTCAGGATTGATGGATGGTGTATGCTTGTGTATTATTCCAACATTTTAGCTGCTGTTATCCTTGGATCTAGAATTTTCTTTTCCTTTTGTATTATGCATGTGAGAAGATCCTTAAGATTAGCCTTCAGATTTCCTTACTTGGGGTGTGATATGCCACTTGAGCAGGCCTTTTTTGGAAACCCAGAATTTTAAATTCTGTGTTCATTTCTTGACGTGTTGTCATGTGGAGATCTTTAGTTTTTATTATTCTTTTGGGAACTGCAATTGATCTGTGACAAAAAGGATAAAAATTTTGGCCATGAATTAGTACAGCTCCTTAATGGAAGGGGATTTATGGCTGAGATATATGTGTTTATTTCATGTTCTGATTTGCTTTATATATTGTCTCTTCTCAAACAAAAGTGGAAACATGATCCTGAGGAAACAGATTGATTTTTAAACAGAACTCAGTGTGTTGCAGAATTTACTGATATGTGGTAAAAAAAAAACACCCCCCAAAAAATCCTGGGCTAGTGGGAGCAATGGCAAAACAGCTTCATTTACAGCCATTCATTGTACTCATGAGAACTTGGCCTAGGCCCCCCCCTCCGCCCAGGTCTTTTATTTGGTCAAGGTTTATAGAATTGAGATAAAAGTAATGATCAGATTGTCTTAATCATTCATAATAGCAGGTTTGGGAGATGAGAACTTTAGGCAGCAACTTGATAGCCCGTAGAGTTGCTTTCTATCTTGCCTGTGATCTTAATGGATTGCTATCTAAAACAGAGCATCAGTGTTTGCAAGCGTAATTATGTTGTACGCTGTCTTTTCAGTGCTCGAATTCACAAACTCAGATGTTTTTAATTAAATTTTGTATATCTAACTTTTTAAATTTATGTAGAGGTTTTTGGGTTTGGTTGTTGTTTTTTTTTTCCCAAGTGTGTGTTTAATAAAAATAAAACTTAAGAGAAATGTCATATTGATGCCCATGTGCTTTAACAGCTTCCTTAGTGCTGCTCTTCTGAGATGTGAATAGTCAAATGTCCCTTTCCCATCTAGGAATGCTTACATCAACGGCCTCATTCCTGTGTCGTTCCCTATCTTCTAGCCCAGCAAATCTGAAACCCCTTCCCTCTCCCATGGAAGCCAGGCCAAAGAAATTAGGGGTGGGCTTTGGACACTTGATTCTGCTTGCATGTGTAAGAAAGGTGTGCAGCATTTGTTTCAGACTGTCTGTGACTGACATTCAAGAAACCCTACAGTTTTGTCTGGTGATACGTTTTTTTCCTTAGCTCATCTTGCTGCCTTCCCTTCCACCAGGTTCAGGAGAACCTGGTGATTTTGTTTGCTTGCACTTGGTTTTGTTTGTTTTGAGGGGTGGGTATTTGTTTGCTGAGCCTGAGAGATCCATCCATGGGTTTGAATCTATGGAGATCCTCTCTCAGATTTTAAGGAATGATAGAGTTACCTGGCTCTAAATGCAGAAGCTTGAACGCAGAAATTCATTGGTGCAGGGGAGGAAATTTCCATGCATCAGTGACAGATACGATGTGGTCAACATATGTGATATGGACATAAAGGGCTTGTAAAATAAGTATAATAATAATAAAAAAAGGCAGTTTCAGATAAATAAGCACAGGTAAAATTTCCAGTTAGTGTGTGAACTCTGTCTTAAGAACATATATTTATTGGAGAAAGATGCTCACTGTTCTTTGATTTGTTAATACCAAATCAAGAAATGCCTTTAGTTGATTACCACTGCTATTTCCCCTCTCCCTCTTTATTTTTCTGGGGTTTTTTTTTGTTTTCCCAGATTTTCTTAATTCTAATGATTGAGATATATATGTATTATATATATATTTATTTTAAATCTTTTGCTTTCCATAGACTGTAATAGCCTTTCACCTTTAGGGACTGTTTCTTCTGAGTGATGGCTGGAGTGATAGTGCGGCTTGTGTGACATCATAAACATTTGTGTTGGCAGTCCTTCCTCATGGATGATTCTGAAGTCTGACACTGGTGAAGATGACTAAGTAGAGACAGATTTATGTGGAAATCTTATTAATACCCATAAAATAGAGAATGAAGGCATAAGAAATTTGGCTCCAAATAAACAACCAAAAAATGCTCTGTTCTTAGAAGCATTTGGCATAGCTCCATCATGCCTTTTGTGGGAACTGGCTCTTTGTCTGGCCTAATCTTGACTTCTTTTTTTTTTTCTTTTTTTTCCTTTTTTCTCTTTTTAAAGATTACTAAAGACTTCCACTTTTCCCAAACTTTCTCACAGTAGAATAAAATTAATTTTCACTTTGGTAATGCACAAATCGGTTAATTACTTCAACGACGATTTAAAACAGATGTCTTGCCTAGTTTCTCAGCAAAGATTTAACGGTAGCCTTGCTGTGAGATCTCTCACTGCCACCAAATGTCCCTAGATGTTTTATAGTGCTCATCATCAAAGCAGTTTACAAAGAAGGGAAAATATTTTTCAGCTACAGCATGTGATGGCTGGAGAGAAATTGTATCAGAGATGTGAAATCATAATTCAGTTTTCTGGTACTTGGATCTAAAATTTACCCAGACTTTTAAAGAACAGGTCTGCACTTCACAGAAGAGGCTTGGCTGTTCATAATGGGGTTTATGGTAGGGGGTCCTAGTTGGGGATTCCCTTTTGATTCAGCTTTCTGGAAGGAGAAAGTTAGCAACTAATTGAGCATCGTGTGTTTGTTCTGTCCGGTGCCTATATCCATTTTACCCTGCCTGTAGCTCCGAGAGTCTCACGGGATTCCCCGCTGTCGTTGTGAAGGCTCCCAAGAGCAGTGCCCTGCTTGGCACACCCGGCACTCTTATTTCACGTCTGCTGTTGGCAACAGAAGCCCCTCTGTCATACTGCTGGAAAGAAAACCTCTTTGGTGGTGAATATTGAAAATGTATGTGCAACAACGGGAGCGAGGGCACAGCGCATGTTGGAAGAGACTTGCCAGAGGTCAGATGAAAGGGTCTTTGTAGGAGTTTTGGTACTGGTCTTGGGAGAGGTGCCTGTGATGCTCGGTGCCTGCTGTGACACATGATCATGTCTGTGCAGCTGCAGTAGGGTTTGCTGCTTAGAAAATTCATCTTGATACTTGCTGTAATACATAGTATGTACAGGCAAAATTCTTATATAAATGAAAAAAGCTGCGTGTTTTCTTTGCATGCTGGCAGAGCTTTTTGTCCTGGAAATGGTTTCTAATATTCTGAACACTGTTTCTTCCCTTTTCCTGTTGAATGTGTAATTCAAACAATTTCAGTTTTCCTTTAAACTGTTACTGTAATGACCTAGACATATAGTTTGTCGAGACATTGTGTTTTAGATCTTTAACTGATCCATGCACTGGTGAGTGCCTTGTACTTTTTCCCTGTGTGTATTATTTTTCCCAGCAAGTACAATATGACAAGCTCACTCCTGATGTGAGCACACACTGATTTGGGATAGGAAGCAATGAATTAGCTTTTAGGGCTGTCTTATGAACAAGATGTTGTTTGTTATTTGTTTACGTCTACTTCTTGAATGGGTGTAGTTTTTAGGCCTACTGTGAGCACCTCTACTGAAATCGTAACAGTTTCAGGAGAACAAATCAACACAAAATGAAGAAGAAAATGTAAAAGAATCCCTACCTGGGTGTGAAGATCGTTTGTATCTTCTAATGTTTGCCAAGGTAAAAATCTTCACCATGAACTGTTGATCACCAATCTGAAGAGACAGCTCCAGATTCAGAGACACTCATCCCTTTCCCTCATCTGGTTGCAGTGGGAAGAAACCTGCATCAAGCAGCTGTAGGTGGGACTGATATACGGCAAAAAGCTCATTGTCCAGGAAGTGGAGTTACCCTGGATCTGCTCTGCTCCCATGGTGGTAGCACTTACTGTGCTCCTCATGTTCTTCAGATGTTCCACAGTTTTTTCTGTTAACTTTTGACAAGATTTCAAAACTACTGTCTACACTGATCCTCTACATCTGTTCTTGTGCTTTTGCATCATTTTGGAGAGCAGTAATGCTGCAAGAAAATACATTGCTTCGGGCCAGTAGGTTTCATTAACTGGATTAGATGCTTCCAGAGTTGCCAGTATTGAAGTCTTTTCATTCCTTTGGTGTCTGAATATCAAATGACAAATCGGTGTCCTCTCTGCTAATCATGCTTAGCATCTCTTTACTTTTAGAAAACCCTGTAGGCTTCTGGCCTGATGCTCTGAGGTGTTTCGTGTTCAGCTTGTGCTGAACTGGGTGAGAACGGAGGGCATTTGGCATCCCACTTGAATTAATATGCTGACAGATAAATCCTGTGTTAGCTTTCACCTTAAGTGTTGTTGTGGAAAAGCTGTAGAGACTCATGTAATTTCTTGCTGGGCCAGAGACATGATTAGAAGGTGGGTACTGAAATTGCTAGCTCTTCTAATGATGAGCTTCTCTGAGTTCGTGCCTTCTGAGTTAAAGGGTTATGATATATATCTCCCTAGGTCTCTAGGGAGCTAAGAGTGAGGGAAGGCCTGAGAGCTTTTCCTGTTGGGTGGACTGTCTCTTGTTGGCCATACTTGAGGCAATTGATACACTAAATTGAATGAGGTGAATTCATGCCATATTCTTCTCTGCCCCATCTAGCTTCCTTGCTGTAGCCCTGTGATTTATCTGAGACCAGCTAGCTTCAGCTGGTGCAGAATGAGTGTGCAGATTTGGATAAAACTCAGTTCAAAGAGAAGCGTGATTCTCAGTCTGCCCTTGTTTGCCACGGAGGCCAAATGCATCGCATCCGGCCTTTGCTGGATGAAGCCTGGAAGTCCAGAGTTCCCTCTGAATTCTTCTCGTACTTTGCAGCTCCTCCCTGCTTTGTATATACAAACAACATTCTTTGAGAAGACTGGAGGGCGGAAACGGCTACGAACAAAACCCATATCTTTTCTGATATGTCAGAAGATACCAGAAAAGAATAGTGTGCTCCATGTCTGCTTGTCACTGATTTCTGTTGGTTCTATTTATTTTGTAGGAAAAGAAGGCTTGGTTGGGTATGAGTGAAAACTTTTCTAACAATAATGGCAATAAAGCACCGCAACATGCTATCTAGGGAAACTTCACGTGTGTATCTGAGAGATTCTTTTAGAATAATAGCCATTTAGGTGTTTTTCCAAGTGGTTCTAGATACCTGCTTTTTCTTAGGCAAGCCCAGTTGTTGCTGCCAGTGTTTCCCCCCAATCTTCACTGCCTCCACCTGCTGTCTCCCCACTGCCACCAGCATCCTTGTGCAGTACCCATTCCTCTTGCTGCTGGGATGCAGAGCTGAACCAGTGTACCCTGTTTATGTTCTGCTCACTGCCCAGTGTGCGATGCTAATGTTCCTCTGCAGCCAGGAGCTTGCAGTCTAATCTGAGTGTTACAGAAGAACAGATTTCTTGTGTCTCTTCTGGTGTTGCCCTTCTATCAAGTCCACTTGTTAGCTTAATGCTTTTATGGCTGTCAAAAGAGTATGACATGGTGCAAGTGAGATGAAGTGGCCGGGAATTGTTAGGCTTTGCATGTAGGGTGGTTTCTTAGCAGCCAGATAAGAGACAGCAGTTTGAAGGACACAGCAGAGCACTGGGGCAGACCTCCTGACCCTTGATCACATGAGTTACCAGTATCGGATTTTGGAGAGAGCTCCCACAGGAGAAAGGGCCTGGGGATGACTGCATGTAGGGTACAGCACATTCTGTGCATTATTCTCCACTGCCCAGCCCAGGTTTTTGTCTGCTGGGTTTTTAACGTGCTCATTGCCAGTTTGTGTTGGTTTTGTTCTGTTGTTTTTTCCTTTTCAAAGTAATTTCAGCCTCAACTAACTGGATGGTTCTTAAAGGCTGTTAAAATCTCAGCATGCCAGCTGTAAAATTGCCTAATCAACTCCAGGAGATAATCCTTCCTAGGGGAGACCTCAGAATGCATTGACTGTCAGTGGGAATAGGTCAGATGCCTCCAGGTAACTTTCTGGGAGGGAGTCTTGTCAAAACTGTATCTGTCTGCTTTGTTAAGAACTAAGTAGCTGGTTAGTGGGACCTCTAGTAAAAGTTGTCTTTTACATTTGTGTTAAATCTTTTTAAAGAAAGCAAATAACTCTCTTCTTAATGCTGCTCAGCATAGAAATAAAGCAGCTGTTGGGACCATCAGAGGCTTTAAGAAAAACTGCAGATTGGGAAGAGTTTTTAGACTTTATCAGTTGATGAAACTCAGTGGGCTATGGCAGTGCAGTCTGCTTTGCAGTTTCTCCCTGCAGTCTGCGAGTTTGGGCCCAAGGACTAGTTTAGAGCTTTATTTAAAGTGGGTAGGAGACACCTGGGGGAGATAAGCTGTGACAAGAACTAAGATTTTTCATAATTCTCCTGTAAGTGAAATGATAAAAAAATGGCAAGTTTTGGTGTATCAAACTTGAAGAATAAATGAATCCCTTGCTTCCCATGCTGAACTCCAAAATTCAGTGGTGGAAATGCCAGACAGTGCCATTTGGAAGTGATGCTGGCCATATTGGTGACTTAAAATACCTGGTTAAAGCTAATCCTAAAACTAACTTTGAAATTGAAAAATTAAATAGCTCTGAAATACAATAAAGCTTCTTCAGATGTCTCACCTTCTTTCCTCTGAACTGGGGAAGCAGAAGGAAAAACACCCAGCAAATAGGCCAGTATGGCTCAGATTTATGCTTCTCTTTTTCTGGCACTTCTGCTTGTGAGCCTGGGCTGGGTGCAGGGCTGTGGAGTGAATTCCCTCCTCCACTCCTCTGGCTCTCCCGGGTGCCTGGGGCTCTGCACTCTAAGATGTCCTTGGGATCCTGGGCTCCATAGTGAGAGAGCAGGGTTGTGCTGGGAGCTCAGCAGTGCAAGCGTGAACATGTTTCAGGACCAGGTCTATGTTAGGTAGGGAATTCAATGGCAAAAGGGGAGTGTGTATATATAGAATAAGTATATATGTATATTTTTAATCAATGTGTGGGTACATGTGGGCCTATTAATAGATGAAAATAAGGAGAGGGGAGAGAGGAAATAAAGCACCACAGCTGTGATTTATCAAGATTGACATGAAAACAAATATTATTCTAGTAATCAGAGGAAATTCTTTGTAAAGCATGTACAAGAAAGGTATTTTAACCCACCTCAACGATTTCCTGCCCAACTATATCTGAAGAAAATCAGATTTCTCCCTCCACCCCCCACCAAGGGTCACTTTTAAATTACTCTTTCTCCCCTCCTCCGTTTCTGTTGACGTTGGGGGGTTTGTTTGCTTTAGATGTTTTTCTTTGCTCTCCTCAAATGCTTCTTAACTGATTTTTTTGACCTGGTCTATAAGACTGCTTATAAAAAGTACAGTCGGGGGGGGGGGGCTGAGGGGGTGGGAGAAGTATTTGGTTTGACATTTAACTGTAAGATGTACAGAAGCTGAAGGACAGTGATGTTGCCTTCTCTGAGGGCTGTAAGGCTGGACAAACTTGATGCACTTGCCCAGTGTGTTGGTGTGTTGCCTGTAGCAGTGGAGGAGGTGATGAGCCTCGCTCTGTTTTGGTCAATCACTGCTGAGCTGATGTTTGGGTAGAGCACCAGCTTTTCTGCACTTGGTCAAAAGAGGGGAAAAGAATAACCTTACCTTTTCTACAGCATAACTGTTTCCAGTTCTTAAACATCTGAACTCCAAACAGTGGTATGGGAGAAAAATGGTCAGGCACCGCACCTAGCCAGAGGAATGGAGATAAGCAGTTCAAGCAAAGTCAACTGGAAAACTCCTGGTGAGCCAAGGGATTGAATCTGGCTCTTAAAGCCTTGCAGGTTCCTCTTGTTGAACTTCAGTTGCCTGAGGGTGACACTTTGCTCGAGGACCCAAGTCCCTAGACCTTGTTTGCATCCAATTATTTTTATCTTTATTATTAGAAAGGATTTGTCTAACTCTGTTTAATAATGTTCCTGATTCAGTCTGTCAAAAAGTGGGAATTAAGGGAATTGCAGCCGAAGGCCTTCATTAGGTGAAAAAAGAGGAGAAAAAAAAGGGAGAAAAAAAAAAAAGAATACTACCAAAGAGGATGCTTTACTTTATACTTCCCAGAGACATTTCCCACTTCTTGTTGGCAAAAAGACCTCTAATGCCTTGTGCTAATAATAAGCCTTCCCTCTCAGTGTGTATCGCAAAACCACAAATGCACCATTTATCTGCAGAGAACAGTATTAATAATTTGGAGAGTGACTAGAAATAAAAACAAATCTGGTTAGCATCACCCACGACCTGACTTGATTAAAAAGAATTTCCCCCTTGAAAAGCTATTCAGATGTTGTTTCTGAATGAAACTATAGGTAATAAGAGGGGCTGATAATACAAGACAGAAAAACATTTGCAATAGGTGTAACCTGGGAGCTCCTTTCAAGCCCGTGCTCAGTATGAGCACCTGGATTGGAAAAGAATGATAGATGGGAACTAGCAAGACTTCAGGGTGAGGCTTTTTATGTATTTCTCCTGTGATGATCTTAACATTTAAACTGATGCTTGAAAATATCAATCATTATCATCTGAATATGTTGCAGAAGGCTGCATTGTGGAGAGAGGGGAAGGAATGAGGGACAACTGTTTCTGTCATGTAGAAATTCAGCTTTGGCTCCAGAGGTTAAGGAGGCAGAGGATATTGCAGGAGTCTGTGGTGAAGGGGCATTTTCTGCTGCATCACAGGTGATCTGGTCTCATGGGGAGCCAAAGGCATTTCTTTGGGGTTTTCCCTGATAATTAAAACCACACTGGGACACAGGGCTATTGGGCCCCTGAGCCTTATGCCCTGGATACAGCAGCCGCTGCGTGTGCCGCACACCGCTCTGCGTGGCTGTTGAGCTGCGTGCTTCGTGGTGTGGGCAGAGTCCTAGTGAGAGCGGTCTTTGGAGCACGCCGGTTACTGAGGCCAGTAGAAGGACGACAGGGATGGGAAAGAGCTCAGTCATTTGCCGGTGTAGGAGTGGAAGCCAGCATGAAGGTAGAGGAAATTGCTCTTCATGTGGGAACAGGTCAGGAAACTGCAGGGAGAGATGGAATATCTTTGGGGAGCTGCATCAGTAGGGTGCCTTTATTCAGTGTCCTCTGTGCTAACTGGGACTAAACTATTGCTTGGGACTTAGATTTGACATCAGTCAGTATGGATGGATGCAAAGTACTATTACCTCCCTTGGTAGGCTGCCATCCCTACTAGACAGATGTGTGGTGGATACACTTCTTCAAGAAACTGGCTGCAAGTCTAGGAGGGATTTCTGGATGCATTTTTTTCAGGAAGATTGGAAGTAGTCTTTTTTCCTTCTGCAACAGCACACATTTTTGCAAATTCTTCATTTCTATTGCACTCAAATACTCCTGACCTCTAGGAAATGCAGATTGTGCAGGACAGTC
Organism: Porphyrio hochstetteri; assembly: GCA_020800305.1. Lineage (NCBI taxonomy): Eukaryota > Metazoa > Chordata > Aves > Gruiformes > Rallidae > Porphyrio > Porphyrio hochstetteri. Next base: position 80,217,611 of record CM036905.1, on the reverse strand, counting down.
TCACTGGGGTGAAACCAGTCTTTATCAGCACCTCCAGTGTATCCACAGTGTGACTGGCACATACACCCCGTACACCCTTGACAGGAGGGAGCCTACCTTCATGTGCCACCTGCGGGCTTTGTCTTTCCTGAGGATACTGTTGGTGCAGTGCAGCTCTGCTTTATCTTGCTTTGTTCACATTGTGGCTGCAGCTTTCTCTGCAAAGCCACCACTTTTGTTTTTTATTACCATAGGTAAGTGCATTAAAGGAGGTTAGAAGCCTGGCAGTATCCTTGCAGGTGACATTTAAAAATGTCCTTCCCCCCCCGCCCCCCAATCCCTTTATTTAATTATTTTTACTATAATTATTTTTACTAGCATAGAAGCCTGAATTATGTTGTTTGACTAGTAAATGCTCATCCTTCCTCCTGCCTCCAAAGATGCTGCTGAATGCTTTGGTGGAGATGTGGAGCAATTCTTAAGGGTCACGTAGGAGCTACTTGATGCTGGCGGCTTTCTTGGAACTGCACGAGCAGCCACTTGAAAATGGGTTGTAACTATTAGCTGCACTTGCTGAGCATCAAGCCGTTGATTAAGCTGCTGATGCACAAGTATCTGTTCTATGGCGTTTCATTTTTTGCTTCAGATTTAAAACCCTAAAATGCCCTGTAAGTTGTCCCACCTTATCAGGTCAGGCATGTAACTTCTTTCTTTTACAGCAGTGGATTATACCGCTGACAGTCCTGAGTTTTCCTACGCGAAGGTGATGCTTGTGTGGCTGCTTAAGGCAGTGGTGCTGCAGGTGTGCTTGGGGCTGTTCCAGTGTAGCTTATATTGCTGTTTCCTGAACCGTGTGCCTGGGCTGGTGGTATTAGGGTTGTTTCCGAAGGTGTTAGCAGTCTGGCGTGTGGGTGCTCTGGTCCACCGGTGTGGATGGAAGCAGGGCTCTGCACACAAGCAGTTAACTGTGGCTCAGCTGTTCATAGGTAACACCTAGTTCAGTCACCTCAGTTAACTTTGAAGCACATGGTAAACTTCATGAAATTAATAGGCTTGTACTCAAAACATTGTATACAAAGAAGTATTTTATGTTCCAGATGTTTTAAATTGCCCCTGTATTTATAAAAGTGATATTTAATCAAAGTAACTCTGAATAGCATTTTGACCAAAACTGAAATATATTTGGAATGTTTGTGTTGGGGAGAATGCTAGTAAAATCTTACTCTGCTTGATACAAAAGATTTATATCGAGAGAACTTTAAGTAACCACATTACTTGATTTTTACGGAGATGAAATACAGGAAAAGGGAGATGAGAGAACCTAGGATTAACCATGGTGAGGAAAAGTAGCTTGTCTGCACGGAGAATAACTGGTTTTGCTGACATAGGTAATTGTGCTGTTGGCTCAGGTGGGAAACCTGTACCTAACAAGCATTTAAAGGGCTTTGTTTAGAAACTTGGTGGTGATGCTGAGATTCCTGGTGACTTTCCTTCAAAATAAAAATGAGTTTGTGCATTCAAGCTACAAAAATAAAAAATAAATTGTGCTATCTTACTGAAGATAAAGAAATTCCCTACATGTTTTGCTCTTGATGTGAGGATAAAAAAATAGGGTGCTGAGTTTGCATGGGGAAAGGAAATAGGGTTTTTAAATGCTCTAGGTCTCCCTATTGAATCTGTGACAGATAAGCACCAACTATCTCTACAGAGTCTGGACGTATCTGACATACTTCACAGTGAGAAGCAATTGAGGGGGTGAGATCAGGTCATCTGCCTGGTAGGAGGTGCAGGTAGTTTTTGGCTGCCCTGCCCAGAAATAGGAAGGAATAAGGACTGAGGTAGGTAGGTTTGTGAAAGGATTTCACTCCATAAAGAAGGCTGTTCTGTAAACCCTCTAATTCTGTAAGCTGTTCATGACTGTATCATCTGCCACACTGGTAATTCTGCTGTCGCTCGATGGTAAAGCGGAGTGTGACATGGAGACTGACAAAGTCCTGTCTACATTTTGCTTGCTGAGTACAAACTGCTGTGGAATCGGTCAGGTCGCAGGACAGTAGTGAGGTGGCCTGTATCTGGCAGTACAAGGAGACCTCTGCCCATCTCAAGAACCGGAATGTGAGAAGGCGCTGTAGAAGGGTCAGGACAGGAGTCTGTGAAGCTGCCTTCTGCTTCTACTGATACAGTAATTAATGTTCATATAACTGATTTTTGGCTGAGATGTGGGCAACTTTTTTTTCGTTTCTTTTCTTTTCTATGAAGACTGCTTTTTTTGTAATCATAGGCACTGTTGCCTTAGGTAGTGTAGCATGATTTCATTTGCTGTTGAACAGCAGTAACATACCATACATCTTTACTCATGTTAAATGCCAGGGTTTGGTCTATTTTTCCTAAGCTTTTTGCCACCAGAAGACTGATGTATGAGGTTTTACGGGAAGCCAGTTTTACAGGCAGAGCCATGTACCAGCGGCAGAGGTTCAGTTTTTTTCAGTTCTGCACTGTAGCATGTTTGATGCAGCCTCCTGCTTTTTGTTCTGAGCAGTGGTATAAAATCAAAGCGCAAGAAACTGGTGAAATGACCGTGATGACTTGTGTGATAATAGTCTGAATCAAGCACAGCTACACTGTCTCTCAGGGGGGTTATTCAGCCTTTTACTCTTTCAGCCTTATTTTTGGTAGTCTTTGGGTTTATGCAAGATACCATGTTTCCTTTCCACATAACCACAGCAGGAGCATTTAGGACATTTACCAATTCCATACAGACTAAAATTTTCATGAATACTTGGAGCTTAAGCAACTTTCCCCACCCCCTTTGTTTGGACAGTACTTATTCAGTCTCTCTGAGCTGCAAAAATCAAGCAGCTGCTTTTCTTTTTTCCTTCTTTTTCTTTTTTCTTTTTTGTTTTCTGCTGGGAAATATCAAGAATTTGCTAACTGCTTTCTTAATCCCCATCAGAGATTCATTAGGGCTGGTGTTTTCATCTTGTATTTAAAATATAAAAATAAGAGATTAATTTACTAATTTGAAAAGGGACTCGTGTAATTTCAGAGCGTGCACCTTCTGAAAGTCTGTCTTGACTATCGAGTAGTACCCTAAATATGTCAAACTAATCATAAAATGGATTGCTACAGTGAAATGGGAAAAGGTCTAAAAAAATGAATGTAATTACAGTTACTGATGATGGGAGATTCACACAGATTCACAGAAGGGTAGAGGTTGGAAGTGACCTCTGAAGATCATTTAGTCCAATCCTCCCTGCTAAAGCAGGATATATTTTTAAAATTGAAGTGGAAACAAAAACAAAACAAAACAAGCAAAACCACACACCCCCCCCCCCCCCCCCCCCAATACTTTATCAAGACTAGGCATTGCAAAATGGTCACGTAGAGTCCAAAAACTGAATATTTGAACAGGAGTAGACATTGCAACTGCCAGGAAGTGAACCAGCAACATAATCTGCATCCTTCTCAGGGCAGCAGGTTGTTTCTAGGTACTTGCATGCGCTGAATATTTTTACAACAAAACTTTAGTGATCTCAAACACCCAGTTGTGTAATTGTTTCATCACTTTTGCACAGTTGGAATAGATATGCTGGTACGTATATTGCTTCCTAGAACAATGCTAATTCTTAACTGCACTGCTTGATTTTATAAGTTTTCTTTTTGGGGGAGGGTGGGGGTGTGCCTGCAGGCTATTTCTTTAAAATGACTGTTCTTATAGGACTCCCGGGTATGTGGATTCTGTTCATAAGGAGTGTTACTGTGCAGGACAGTGATTTGTTGTGAAATTAGGATGTTGCTTATTATCCAGGAAAAAGAAGTGGCCTTAGTTGAGTGGACAATTTGATCAAAATTTTGTAGGAATAAAAAAATTGTATCCCTGTCAAAAGCTTGTTTTTGTAAAGGCTTCTAGGTATGACAAATCCTTCATGTTTTAAAGATGGTTACTGTGCCGTTGTCGTTTGGCAACCCCAAGGAAAATGATAGAAGCCAGTTAATAGTTTGGGTGCCCACCCCAGCTGCCAAAACAGCAGCGTACAGGCGGTTGCTACTCGGCTTCTGCCAGCCACTGATCCTGAAGCTTTGTGTTTCCCTGGACTTCGCTTCTCAGAGGAAGGAGTATCTGTGTATGCCACACGCATTGTTTCTCCAACCCCTTTGTGATAAGGAGCAGTCACACGTGTTGCCCTCTGCATGAGGGCAGTAAATCTGCTCACTCTGCCTTTGAGCATGTGCCTGTTGATGTTTTGCTGCCTCTTGCTGCCATGGCAGTAAATGCTGGTTTGACCACGGCGTAAATTAGGGCAGAGCACAGGGACCCAGTTGTTCACGCTTAACTTGTTGCTACTGCTTCCTGCAGAGCGACTCTGCCTTGAGGGCCATGTACTGCCCGGTTTGTGTTAATCCTCTGTGCAGACCAGGTCTGAAAGTGGTAGGTCCAGCCTGCCCAAAAGATGAGTAGGTTACAGCAGGCATGCTAAGGCAGGGGGTTGTGTAGGGTTATATTGATAGAGAGCTCCAGGTAAGGGGGACTTTGACTGTAACCTTGTTCCCAGCCTGCACCAGTTTATCCCAGTGTGTTACAGTGGCTTTCCTATCCCTTTGCCCATCTCACTTGCCACCGCTCCCCAGTGGAGATGATTGTGTGACTGTCAATGCCAGGGCATCCCAACTCCTCTGGCATTCAGATTATAGCCACATGCTCAGACTGGGGATGCGTGGATTAGGCTGGCACATTGCTCACGGGCTGCTTTTCAAGTGTGGTCCAGAAGGTTGTCTTGTAACTGGTGTGACTTGGTATCAGTGTCTCATCTGTGGGTTTGCAGCACAAAATAAAAGATGACCTGGCTGTTCAGTTCACCAACCTAAGTGGGCTCTGGCAGAAATCACGTTGGAGCCTTGGGAAGCTGATAGTGCCCCAATAATTTTTTTGAAACATTTTTTTTCTTTCTTTTTCACCAATTAGAAAAACTTTTTCAATGGAAATATGTTAAATGATGTTCTTTTTTTCTAAGCAGTGACATTTCCTTGGTTTGCCAGTGTTTGTCCCTTCCTTTCTACTTGCCATCACCTCTTTCCTTGAAGACAGATGCTGAAGTTTCTGTGAAATGGAGGGAACTGAAAAACAGATGAAAAAAACTTGTGAAAGCAGGCACTTTCTGTGAACTTGAACTAGCAGTTACTCTCTTTTTCTGTCCTCTAGAAGGCTTGTTGTGTTGTTTCATGCCTGGGATGGCTGAGGGTGGAGGTCTGTAGAGCTGCTGTGAAAGGGCTGTGCGTGAGAAGAGTGGGAGGCACAGTGTCATAATTAATGCTGTCAGAAAGTGTTTTTTTAATGTGACTAGTGTTGTATTTCCAGCATATTGTATTCATTTTCCTTTTATTGTGGTCTGACAGTACACCCTGAGCTCAAACTAATTTTTTAATCCTGAAAATGCGCTCAAGTCAAATCTGACTATGGGAATTCAGGCCTTGAGGAGTTTAGGGTTCCTTCACAGCTGCAAAAAAAGTTACTTTTCCCAATAAAACAGGCATTAACTAGCTTTGAGTGACTTATGATCATTTTATCTCAAGAAACCTTGTCAGTAATGAGACGAGCTGAAATTGTGATGGTCTGCTAATCAAAACGAAGATGTTTTGTGTTACAGTATTTCCATGACATTGAGTGTAATGAAATACTATTGATGTTAACATAAACTCGATAAAATTATAGAACCGTTTCAGTTGGAAAAGAACTTGGAGATCAAGTCCAACCATTAACCTAGCACTGCCAAGTCCACCACTAAATCATGTCCCTGAGCACCATGTCTGCATGCCTTTTAAATACCTCCAGGGATGGTGACTCAGCCATTTCCTGGGGCAGCGTGTACCAAAGCTTGATAACTCTTCTAGTGAATAAAAGTTTCTTAATATCTAATCTAAACGTCCCCTGGGGCAACTTGAGGCCATTTCCTCTTTTCCTATCGCTTCGTACTTGGGAGAGGAGATTGACACCTGCATTTCTACAACCTCCTTTCCGGTAGATGTAGGGAGCGATAAGATCAGGGGAGATCCCACCATGATAGCTGCTTTGTTGACCTTCCCCCTGGTTCTTACCCATAAACACTGAACCCTGTCATCACTACTGCCAAGCTTTAGACAATCAAAACATTCCTGAACAGGGCTACCCCAGTGCCTCTCCTTCCTTGGCTATCTCTTCTGAAGAGTTTATAGCCATCCATTGCATCACTCTGGTTGTGCAAGACTGTGACATCATCCTACTGTGTTTCCATTATGGCAACTATACCTTAGTTTTCCTGCAGCACAGTGGCTTCCAGGGTTGTAGTAGTCTCTGCGTGTTTATTCCCTCATCATTCCCACTAAAACTGGAAGGATAGAAGGGAATTCTACTTCAGTATAGGGTTTTCTGCTCCTTTCAGAAGGGAGTCTCCTATGACAATGACCCATCTTTTTTTTTCATGGAAGAAGTTTTGACAGAGGGTGTAAACCAGCTTATCCCCAACAATGCCTCCAAGCTAGATGAACCGTCTTCCTGCTTATCGTTCAGTTCCACTTGCAGGCCCTCTATACCTATTCTACAAGGGCATTTGGGAGAGTGGGGCTGTCACAGACACATCTTCTGTGTTGGGAAGGAACTGGTTGCCATTGTCCCCCATCCTTTAAGTGCTGTGTTCAGCCAGGCAGAGAGAGGGTAGAGATTCCTCTGTATCATGTGTCCTGCCTGCCTGTTACATGTATCTCCTAGGGAACTTAAGGTGCAATTCCAGTAGTCTGTTGCTCCCTGATACTCCTCCATGTACTCGCCTCCTCCCAGAGTTGTCACTAAGTGTAAGAGAACCTCAGCCTGGGAATGCCTCCCATAGCTGTGTTTACTGCTGCGGCCCTGTACTGGGTAACAGTAAAGGCACACCCTGTTGCCTGACACTTGGGTGGCAGCATCTTCCCATTGGAGCTCTGCCTGGGAAGCTGCATCAGTTGTGGGTGCAGAGCTTTCTGGTCAGCGGATGCCATTGCTCCCTGGTTGAGCTGGCAGAGCTTCACTGCCCTTCTGCTCACCCTTCTGTGTGAACACATCCTTCCTGCGTGAACTCAGGATCAAGAATGTGTATCCTTAATGATTCTCAATGAAAAACATTCTGAATTAAATGCATATGTGAAAACTTTTGAATCCTTTGGTAATTTTTATTTTATCTATTGTAAACTTTAAGTTTGCAACAGCAAATTCCTTGCAGGGATCATGAGCACAGGACTGTTTCTGCCTTTCCTGTCTCCAGATTTCTTGAAGCTATGTGTACGGGCACCAACGTAACCCTAAAGCCTCCAGGTTCACTTTTCCGTATCAGTTTTGTGTATAACTCCCTTATGTGACATCTCAAACATCTTTCCAAAAGTAGTATCTAACTGCTAGCTGGTTTTGGTCTTGGAAAAGCTATCATCAAGATGGTTAGACTTAATGCATGAAGCATAAATACATTTGCTGCCCTGCCTGTTTCTTCAGCAGTTTTTCTTCTCATAAGCAATATTTGCTGGAACACCTGCTTGCTAGGGTTTCCATTTTTTGGTTTTTTCTTCTCAGTGGAAAGAGGGTTTTGTAATACTTATGTTTTGAAGTTTAGAGTATCTAGGCACTGTGAAGTCCAGAAACATGTGAGGCTTCTGGTTTTGGATGTATGTGCTTTTGGTTTTACATGTATGCCCACATATGATATACTTTAATATGTACTGTGTATACATATGTATTTTGTACTTTATGTGTAATAATATTCTACTGCATAAATGTGCATCCAGGCATAAGGCTCTTTCACACTTGGGTACTTTGATATTTGTGTGCTGTCTTTTCCTCTTTGAGTTGGATTGTAGATCGCAACATTAATTCTTTGTGCAGTGACAGTTGGTCAGGGACTTAGAGAGGCAGAACTGGGCACGGTTGGATCCTTGGTACAAGCTGTGTTATGATGGGAGAATGGATTTGGCCAGAGGGAAACATGAAATGGTAACCCCAGAATAACTATGTAGGCATCTCCAAGTTATGCCACTATCTTCGTATCCCTATGAATTATTTTTTGACTGCTTTGGGTGTTTGAAAGCATTGACTGTCAAATGCATTCATTTTTGTTACCTTGTCACATGAAGTTTGTAGGACCTTACCTTCAAGTATTCAGTAGCCTGGATTTTGAAGCAGGTTGGTGGTTTGTCTGTTTTAACAAGTAGCAGATTTCATTCTGTAACTGGAAGATGCTACTATATAAATGTACTTGGATGGGAGGAGGATTTGTGGGTTCATTTTTGTTTTGAAGCTTAGATGTATATACTTGCAGTTAACAACATTATTTTTATATGTATATGTATAATTGAGATATATATATAGAGAGATTGATATATATTTTATATATATTTAGATGTGTATATATAATTGATATGTATATATATAATTAAAACTTTATTCTGTAGTGAAGAATCTCTGTTCAGATCAGGAGTCAGACACCCCCCCACTGTAAGAGCAGAGCAAGTCCGTGACCGCCTCATGAGCCTGAATGTCTACAAGTCTATGGGGCCGGATGACATGCATCCCAGGGTCCTGAAGGAGCTGGCTGATGTGGTTGCTGAGCCGCTCTCCATCATATTTGAAAAGTCGTGGCTGTCAGGAGAGGTCCCTGGGGACTGGAAAAAAGGTCACATCACTCCCATTTATAAGAAAGGGAGCAAGGAAGACCCAGGGAATTACAGGCCGGTGAGCCTCACCTCTGTGCCTGGGAAGATCATGGAACAGATCCTCCTGCATGACATGTTGGAGCACATGAGGGAAGAGCATGTGATCCGGGACAGCCAGTACGGCTTCACCAAGGGAAGGTTGTGCCTTACCAATCTGGTGACCTTCTGTGATGGAGTGACAGCATCAGTAGATAAAGGGAAGGCAACCGATGTCATCTACCTGGACTTGTGCAAGGCCTTTGACACAGTCCCCCACCACATCCTTATCTCTAAATTGGAAAGATGTGGATTTGATGGATGGACCATCCAGTGGATAAGAAACTGGTTAACAGACCGTAGCCAAAGTGTGGTGGTCAGTGGGTCTATGTCCAGGTGGAGGCCGGTGACAAGCGGGGTCCACCAGGGGTCTGTCTTGGGACCGGTGCTCTTTAACATCTTTATCAATGACATCGATGATGGAATTGAGTGCACCCTCAGCAAGTTTGCGGATGACACCAAGCTGAGTGGTGTGGTCGACACCCTAGAAGGAAAGGAAGCCATCCAGAGGGATCTTGACAGGCTGGAGAGATGGGCCTGGGTGAACCTAATGAGGTTCAACACTGCGAAGTGTCAGGTGTTGCAGCTGGGCCAGAGGAATCCCAGACATAGATACAGACTGGGAGAAGAGCTCCTGGAGAGTAGCCCTGCTGAGAAGGACTTGGGGATTCTGGTGGATGAGAAACTTAACGTGATCCAGCAGTGTGCTCTTGCAGCTCACAAGCTAATGGTATCCTGGGCTCCATTAGAAGAGGGGTGGCCAGCAGGGACAGGGAGGTGATTGTCCCTCTCTACTCTGCCCTTGTGAGGCCCCATCTGGAGTCCTGTGTCCAGATCTGGGTCCCCCAATACAAGAAGGATGTGGAACTGTTGGAGAGGGTTCAGAGGAGGGACATGAAGATGATTAGAGGGCTGGAGCACCTGCCCTACGAAGAGAGGCTGAGGGAGCTGGGCTTGTTCAGCCTGGAGAAGAGAAGGCTGCGGGGGGACCTCATTGCAGCCTTCCAGTACCTGAAGGGAGCTTATAAGCAGGAGGGGATTCAACTTTTTAAAAGGATAGACAATGGCAGGACAAGGGGGAATGGATTAAAACTAAAGGAAGGAAGGTTTAGATTAGATATTAGGGGGAAGTTTTTTACAGAAAGAGTGGTGAGGTGCTGGAACAGGCTGCCCAGAGAGGTAGTGGATGCCCCATCCCTGGAGGTGTTCAAGGCCAGGTTGGATGGGGCCCTGGGCAACCTAGTGTAGATCCAGGCCTGAGGTTGGTGGCCCTGCCTGTGGCAGGGGGGTTGGAGCTCTATGATCCTTGGGGTCCCTTCCAACTCATACCATTCTATGATTCTATGATCCCCCTTAATTGTTCACAGTGCAACAGAGCTATTTTAGAGGCTCCAAGCAGATCAAGTTCACCTTGTACCTGGGGATGTATATACATGTGTTTGAGATGTTATCCTAATCAGATTTCTTTTTTTTAAATACAGTGTAAATAAACAGTGATATAATGGGGCAAAGTCAAACTTCCTAATATGATTATTGCCTCCGGTCTCTAACCTAGAGATACGCACACCTGGCGTGTGCTGGCAGCGGGGGGAATTGGGTCTCACACTGTGAAGGGGAATCTGCCCTCTCTTGTAGGGTTGCTCCTCTCCCTGTGGTGTTGTCTGTCTGTGGGTGACTCAAACCAACAGTGCTGAGTGGGGGTGACAGCAGTGCCTGCTGTGACAGTGTCTGTCATTGGTGCCCTTTCTGGTGTGCTTCCTTTCCCTCTCCCCTCTCTGAGCAAAACAGCTGGAGCCTTCCTGCTCAACAGCAGTTGCAGATTGCTAAACCAATTCAGGTTTAACTTCATCAGTGGTTTCCATTTCCTCCTTCTCCAAGGTCATATGAGTTGTTTATCATATTATTTGTCTTAGAATCCCTCACCGTTTGTCATACTGTTTACCTACATCCTCTCCTGCCTGCTCCTGTGGAGGCAGGTGGAGCAGACTTTGGTGTAGCCTCACCGTGCTGTGACGCTGTGCTCAGGTGCTGGCAGAGCTGAAGCCAATCACATGGGGGTTTGCTTTGCCCTGCCCTGTGTCTTACATGGTCAACCATCCAGGTTAACCTATTGTGTTTGTTTGTTGCAGCAGTTTGTTTTTATTTTACTAGTCACCTGTGTATCAGTTGAGATGAGATTTTTGGGGTTTTGTCAGTGTTTTGACCTCTGTTTCAATTAAAAGGAGAAGTCTTTTGAAAAACAGAGAGTCAGTTCAGTGCTATGTTCCTGAATATTAATTTTTTTGTCTGCAGTGGTAGTTGGACACATTAATTCTTTTACTGTCATATTCAAAGGAGCTTGAATGTCATAGGATGGGAAATGGATAGATGGATTTGAAATTCTGGGCCACCATGTCTTCTATTTTTCCTGTTGATATTTTGATTCATGTGATAGAGGTTTTCAGTAAAAAGCCCTAAGTGTTTATTTCTAGTCCCAACTTCATTTTGTGAGGTTCTCATTCTCTACAGTTCTTATACCTGCAAGATGTTGGTGAAATTTTGTTTCTTGTTCCTGAGGTGGTTGCAGCTAAGTTGGTAGCAGCTGCTGGACTTGCATGGTTCAGACCATTCACATGAATGATGTTTACATCCCTGTCAAGCATACATTTGCAGCTGGGTATGTTTAGTTGTGTAGTTCAGTAGGACTGATACTTTTTTTTAATGTGCCTTTAGGTGATGAAGATTTGGGTTTCTGGAGGTGAGTGTTGCTGTTGGCACAGTTACGTTCCCGTTCAGTGTGTAAACTTGCTCTTTTCTCCTGGAGGAGGTGGGCAGGGGAGGCTTTTATGTGCTACCAAGCCTGTTCAAATGTCGTAGGAACTAAGGTCACTCCCAGAACTTTGATGTGTGTCACAGTAAGCTTTTCAGCTGGGAAAGAAACTTGCATTTATTACTGTTGTGCTTCTAAAAGAAAGATTGAAAGCATAGAGACATTTGCAAGAGAACTTGGAAGAATAGTTAAGGGGCTGGTTTCAGGAACTGTCCCAGAAGAAGTCTAGAGGCAGAAGAAAGAAAACATGCCCCAGCAGTGGAGGAGGTTTTCAGAGATCCCAGCTTGTCTTATCTGCACATCACCAGTGCCTGTGACATTCGTGAGCTCTCGGATTGAGGCCTTGAGCAGAACGTTTCCCAAGGGAAGAGTGGCAAAAGCCCTTTGGAGCCAACCTGTTCTGCTAGGCTGTGTTGTGGGTGTCTTTCTCACTCATTTTCTCTTGCTGTTCCCACGCGTGCCCCCCCACCCCTCCTCCTCCACCAGTTCTGCTACAGGCTGTCCCATGCGAAGAAAATCTCTTGGTCAGTCAAGTCAGCTTATAGTGGTCTTGTTCCCTTGATGTCTGTGGGGCTGCAGGTCCTTACCTCCATTCTGAATTTCAGCTCCTGCTTAGGACACTTCAGATACATTAAATCCTGTTGTTCACAGAGGTCTGCGAGCGTGGTGCTGTGGAAGGTCCTGCGCTGTCTGGCTGTTGAACGTGCTTTTATGCCTTTGACAAGTGGGAAGAATGAGAGGCTAGCAACAGAATAGCTTTTTGCTCCTTAGAGATCTGCTATCGTTTCTGTCCCTGCTCTACAGAGGGGAGGTATCTCAAGAGAAGAGAAAAGAACGTGCTATTGCTTGCCTAGATTGCTTGCGTCAGTTTTATGCTGCTACTGCTCCTATTTAGAAAATTGCCCCTCCTGGCTTTGTGTTAACCCCCGTCACGGAGCTTACGCATGTTTCTGCTCAGCAAATGCCCTGGCTGTGCATTGTTCCTGCCTTTGCCAAATGACTGCTTTCAGAACAGTTTCCCACACGTGTGCAATAGCTGACCAGATCTGAATAGCTGTGTTTGAATTTTATGAAAGCTATTTATTCCTAAATTGTAAATAAAGGTCTTTCTGTTTTTAACCCTCTTCCTGTACATTCTGACTTGTCATGTACTTGAGAAACAAGAGGCCATTGAGGTATTGAAACTGTAGGGGTAGATGAAGTATAATAGCAAAGAAAACAGGTTTCCAGCCATGCTGCTGCTAATGCAGACTGCAATTTGATATTATGTATTTGCCAACAAGACATAGATTTTATTTGCGCTGCAATGTCGCTGAAGATTTCATTACCTCTCATAGCTCTTACTAGTTTAAAAGCACTCCGTTCTCACCTATTACCAAGAGAAACAGAGGATGTGGATGTTAGTTCAGGGTGGCTAGTGGTCTCTGTGCCTGTGAGCTTGCATGGAAGAATAATGCAGAGCAAAACACTCCCCTGTTCCTAAAGCACCCTCCCTCCCCCATGAAGATCTGCTTTGTTTTGTGTTTCCTGTGAAGTACCAACCGCTGTATTTCGTTGCTTGCTGGGCTGTAGGACATCCCTCTTTCGCTGAATTCACATTCAGGGTGGTTCATTGATCTGTCCAGAAATCCTTGATGTAATCTAAATTAAAGAATTTCTGAGTAGGGATGTGCAAAATGCGAAACGGTGTGGTATCGCTGGAGGTGCTGGCTCCGTAGTACACCCATGGTTTGGGGTTTTTTCAGGGTATAAGACTACTAATGTGTTCATGCCTGTTTGGGCCAATCAGGATGTCTGTGTATAAGTCTGAATCATGATGCTGGTGACTCCATTTGTAATCACCTATTTTGGTTTTCACCTGTAAAATGTAATTGTAGTTCTTTCTTTTTTTTTTTCTTTTTTTTTTTAAATAAGAATCAGTCTAACATGGGTGGAGGCTTTAAGTAATTATGAGTTTACTGTCCAGAAGAAAGAACCATCGGCAAAAAACAAAAGGGGATTTTTTTTCTTTCTTTTTCCTCCATTAAAAACTTGCAAGTGCATTAAACAAAATATTCAAGCAGAGGAAAATCTGCTTCATACAGGAGCATGGCCAGAGTTAGCCATAGTAATGTTAGTGCAGGCTGATGAAAGGAAGGAGTTCGGTATTTAGTAGGCAGGAGTGTAGATAAATTAACTCATAAAAATACTGTAGAGTTTTATGGTTTTGCATATTACTAAGCATTATGTTTCAGATAATGTATGCATGGCTAACATTTGATTTGGGTAAGATTTGCTAAGTCAGCCAGAAAGAAATAGATCATGTTTATAATCACACATGTCTTTAAACAAGACCGCAAGTGAATGACAGAAAACAGGGTGGGTGCTATTATAAGAAGAATTGGTAACTGTTTGTCTTTTTAGATGCATAGTTTCCATGAAAGCTCTATAATGGTGGAATAGGAAAGGGAAGCATCCTATCAGCTTTAGGAGCTTGCATGCTGTATAATGAGTGGGTCTGGATGAAAAATGAATGCTATGCCATGTTGAATGATGAAGCTTTTTTTCAGCATCCCAAAATAAAGATGAGTTTTTAAATACTGAGCATTTACATGTCTATTTGTTGTCCCAAAAAATGCTCTATTCTCCATCTGTACCCAAGAAAGCAAGTCTATGAAATGGAAGGCACCTCGTTGCTTGCCCCAGCGTTCCCGTGGTGTCCTCCCCACATGTCAGGGTGCTGAGCCAGGTTCTGGGGCTGGGCTTCAGCTCCAGTGCTGTCTGCCAGCAGCCCTCTGAGCCAACAGCTCTCGTGCTCAGCTGGGCTGTTGAGGCTTTGCTTTGAGGGGGCTCGTTGTGTCCCATCAGGGCATCTTTGGTATGCTTTGGAGACCTGGTTGTCAGCATCTTTGCTGTCTGCAAAATGATGAAATAATGACACAGAACAAAGCCTTAAGTGTTAGGATCTTAAAGTGTGTGAGAGTTGTGTTTTTTTCCTCAGCTATTGTAAGCTTGCTAGCAGCTGATGGCATCCTTCTGGGAGCCTTCCTAGCTTGTTTTCTTTATTTAGGCCTTCAATTTTCCATCCTTTATTTCCTCCAAGGGCTGTAGTGGCTGGCCAGACTTGCTCCAGGACCTGCTGTTGAAGAAGTGAATTTTTAAATGAGCTTGCTGCAGGGAGGAAGGACCGAAGGATGGGGGAGTGCTCCTCCAGGAACACCCAGACTTGCTGTCGGGCTTCACACCTAGCTCTCCATGCTGCAGTGCACACCATCTGACTTCCAAACCAGCTGTGCTTACTCGTTTTCTTTGCCTTGGACTAGGAGCTTCAGATATCAAGGAAAAGCTACGTGACTGAAGAGAAAATAAAGAGCACTTGTATTTCCCACACTTCTGTATCTGGTTTCCTTGCCAGTGGCTGTCGCGTGAGATGTTGATACCGCTACACCCAGTCCTGCACAGTTGTGCCGGTGCTGGATGTACTCCAGCTCGTTGAAGGAAATATTATTCTTTTTATCCCTTCCCTGAGGGCAAAAGTCCTTCCGTGGTCCATTTAATTACTACAGGTTATTGTGATTGAAATTTCCACTATAACAACGGGTGCCAGGAATTGCAGTGTGGTTTCTTCTGGAGCCTGACCCTATGCTTACTGATTTTGCTGGCATATTTGGGTTGGTCAGGAAGCCGTTTCCCCCCTCCACTCTTACCAGCATAATTCTGTCAACAGAAGCCCAGGTGTAGCTGCACTTATTCCAAGCACGAACGTCCTCTTGGTGCTGTTGCTAATCCTCCTGCAGAGCCGTCTGCCAAAGTAAGCTGTGTCTTGGCTAGGCACGGGTGTTTACCAGTATGGCAAAAGTAAGCCATCAGATCCTCTCCAAGACCCTGAAACAGGCACCCAGCGCTTTCCTGGTGTGTGGATGAGATGACTGCAGAGTGAGCTCCGGCCTGGATTGAGTTTGCTAGCTGGAGCCGTAACTTGAGCCCTTCCCTATTGCAGCTGGGCAAAGTGTCACAAAGGGGCTGTAAAATCCCCATAGCTGATCTAGGGGAAGATTGTGGAAGCTGTGTCACAGCTTCCAGAAGCTCAGTTTGTATTTCCCTCACCCAGAGCAGGATGGGAGTAGGAGAACGGTCTGCTGAGGTGGTTGTATGCAAGAGAGGTTTTGTTCTGGAGAGGTATGCCGACTCGGCAGGGCTGGCAGGATGTGTTAGCCTCTGTTGAGCTTGTATTGTCACGGGCTTGGTGTTATCGGTTCCTGAGCGAGCTAGTCACGTCTAGACGGTGGTGTAACAATATACCATAAATCATGCTCGGGATCTTGCACAGGAAACCTGGTGCTCTGCGCAAAGCAGATGTCCATAGGCGTAATCACAACAAGGCTGCATTCCCTTGCACTGCGCTGGGTACAGAGTTCAGCACCTCAGCACCTCGAGCATCTTGGCTGGTTGTTGCTCAGAAGGAAGTTGAAAATTCTTTCTTTTTTTTTTTTTTTTTTCATTGAGTAAATAACTTCTTTCTGAACGTTGGGACTTGGGATTTGACTGATGTGAATTTATAAGGGAAGAGGGATGGCTGGGGAACTTCAGCACTTTCATTCTCCACTGCTGTATTGGCTTCACTCCGTTTTCCAGTGCAGTGTTAGAGCGTGTCCCCAATTTCCAGAGACATCAGGTTTGCAGCAGCTAGCCTGTGCCTGCAATGGCACTGCCATTCCTTGATCTTATTCCAGCAGACAATATGGATCACAGGGCTCCTTTCCCTGCTGCATCTCTCCTTATCCTAGTGTCCAAGCTATTTAGTATTGTCAAGGGTCTTGAAAATATTTGTGAGAACAGAAATCAATTTTCTAACATCCGTATGTAACTTACAGCATCTTTAGCATCAAATAAGAAACAGCCTGAAGTTCTGTGAACTGGAATTTATCTTCTTTTTTAAAATCAGTTTAGTTTTATTTGTTTTCATTTAAAAACTTGTTTGATTACAACCCTTGTTATTGCAGGCCCTAGAAATACCTTGTGGTTTGGAAGAGGAGAAAAATTTTGCCCATGTGATTTTCTAAAAGAATCTGTTATTTGGATAATATTCAAAATACTTTCATAATTAGCATAAAGCCCCAGTGCTTTTCCCTTTCACTTTGGGTTGAAATGTGACTGTGTAATCCACCTCTACAGGAAAAATGACATGAAACTATGGGTTTTCTACTCTGAGTCATCCTCCTTTCACACATGCCTGAAAGGTTTTGAAATCTGATAAGGGTTCAGGCCCTCCTTGGTAGCAGTAAACAATGGCAAATAATACAGCCATGTGTACGTGTGTTGACTTTTTGTTTACTCTTCTAAGCTCTCTTTGATCTTATCATGGCTTCTGGCAAGAGAAGCGATCAGCACATACTAGAGTGCTGTGCTTTTTTGGTGCACCTTGGCATGCCTGCTTTGGAGGGAGGCTTGGCAGCATCCTTGGTGCAGGGACTGCAGCAGATTTCCAGACCAGCATGGGAGATGCCAAGAAGGCTGTCCCAACCATCTCTCTTCCAACATAGCTCACTCTTACCACTTCATGATTTATTTTATCTGTTTTTCTACTGGTCTCTATAAAAGTCTGAAACTTTTAGGAGGTCACGTTTCTTCCAAAGAATGTAAGGGTTTTGATGAGGTGTAGGACCCCATCATCCCTTTGATGGGAATCCCAGGTGGAATTTTCAAATTTCCTGTAATCTTGTTCTCAGGAAACTCTTCTGATGTCCAACCAAAATCTCCTCTCCCTTACACACACTCCTTCCTTTTTTTACTTCTATACCAGTATGCAATCACTTCTGCCCTAATGCTGCCATAGAACCTCCTCATTTCCCCCCTCCTTTTTGGGTTCCCTGTGCTATGTGTACTTTCCTGGGGAGGTAACCATATAGGGAAGACAGCGTCTCACTGTTAGTCTGTTGTGTGGCAAGGGCTGATTAAGACATCGAGCTCTAGTGACTTGACCATGTTCCAGTATTTGTACATACACTTGCACAAGTGCAATTCCGTGTGTGGGGGGCGGTTTTATTCAGTCTTCTTGGAAACAAATTATAATTGATTTTCCAAGTAAAAATGTCTACATTTTTATAATTTTTCCCCTCTTCTCTCTGCCAAGTATATCTTGGCTCTACCCAGAGACCTGATTAAAAATGTTAAAACACACTTACCAGTGTGCAATGGCTACGTTTATAGCATCTGACTTGAATGTTTGTTTCATAGTCTGGGTTGTAACAATCTGATTCTCAGACTGCCATTGACGTCAGTTTAATAGGAAAATTCAAATAGAACCTGTATTAGATTTTCACTATTAAGTTAACAATAAAAACTTTCTACAGATGCCTTACGTAGACAAGGCTGTTAACAGAAATATTACATTAATGAAAAATCAGGCCTCCAGAAACACAGAGACTAGCTTATTTTTTTTTTTTAATAAATAATTTTGTTTTCCTAGTTCACAAAAATATTTCCTTTTTAATAGCGCTGGTGGTTTAGAAGTTAAATGTGGGGAGGAGGCAGCTCTTGGCCATTTGTGGTCATGTTGCAAATCTCAGCTATTCCAGAGGAGGAGAGCCCTTCCAAAAGTCTTCGCTTGACCAATTTTGTTGCTCTCAACCTCAGATTTCCCCCCTCAGTTTCTGTGGCACACCATGTTTATCAGTTTTCCTTAACCTATTCAGTCATGGTGCTCACTGTTAAATGACAAGATACTTGTATGACCAGAGGAGCTCTGGAGGTACCAGCTCAGGCCAAGACAACATCTATCAGGGTTTGGACTACTAGTAGTGGTCAATAGTCCCTGCCTTGAGGACTGAGCATTGTACTGCAAGGAGATGATGTGGAGAGGAAATCATGTGTTTGTCCTTTTAGAGGTAAGTAAATTCTGATGTAGAGCACGTGGGTGTCTTGTTCGTACTTAAGTCAGGAAATCCAGGCATGGACTTCCTAAGGGAGTTGTAGAGCATTTTGCCTCTCCTGTTAGCGTTAATTATCACTTCTGTGGGACATGACATGACCTTATCTTGCAGTCTTGAGTAAAACAGACCATGTTCCTCACCATGGAAAATTGGCCTGGAAGGGACTTCTGAAAGCTTGTTGAAGTATTTTCTCTTCCCAGTGGCAGGGCTGACTCTACCCAGCATGTTCCTAACTGATGCCTGTCTATGTTACACTGGGGAAGCTCCAGCAACAGTCATCATTTGAGGAACCTGTTCTTGCACTTCAGTGCTCCTTGTCCACCAAGGCTCTCTGCATGGTCAGCCAAGATCTCCCAGCCTGCAAGCTTCTAGTGGGCATGCAAAGTTGGTTATTCCATCTTTTTAATGTCTATGTTTCTATGTTCCGCATCTCTCCTTGGTCTCATCTTTCCTTAAAGGATTCTTCCAGCTTTCACAGTTTTCTAGACTCAGGGAATCAGTTCTTAGAGTTTGCAAAGTCTTGGGAAAGTTGCTTTCAGGGTAGCACTAGGTAAGCGTGGGCCATTTCATTGCTTTTTGCCACACTGTTAGATACTGGAGTGGCCTTGACTGCGCTTCACAGCAGCAGATGATAAGAAGGGTTTCTGGGCCGCAGTTCTGTGACTACTGTGCATCATCTGGTTTTTGAACTGTACTTAGGGTGTGTAGGGGGAAAACAGCTTTCTCATTATTTTTATGGTCTCTGGCAGGGTGGTGGATCCTATTCAGAGTTAGAGCCTCAAAAGGCCTGGAGGGTTTGGTTTAGGCTTAAGGAATTGAAATTAATCCAGAAATACCCAAGTCATAGTTTATTAGCTTCACAGTTCAATCGCTGGCCAAACAAAATTAGTTATACTGTCTTACCAAGTTACATTTTTTTGCAGAAGAACAGCTAGTTAAAATCAGATGACTTTGTTTTGGCAATTTAGGGTTCATGGAAGACTGACCATTACTTATAATTCCTGTGTGAAATAATCGAGGCAGGTGGTAATTTACCTGGGCACCTGTGCTTTGAAAAGCTGAATCTCCTGATGGCCAGAGTTTCACTTGCCCTAATTTTCACGTTGAACACTGCACGTGGATGGAAGCAAAGCTGTGACCAGATCTGGACACTTCATGTAAAACATGAGCATATTTCTGTCTTTTCTTTCAAGCCTTTTTAAAGCAAAATGAGTGTTTTGGGGGAAGAAGTAAAGGTGAACAAAATAGGGTTGAAAGAAAATGAACAGGGAGGAAGCTTGGAAGAAGAGAAGAGGCCTAGTTAATGACTGCACACACGTGTCTTCCTACTTTAGTGTTCTCCCTTGATAAATAACTCCCCTCTTACCAATGCATTTACCTAATGTAGGTGTAATAATAACAGCAGTGATTAAGCTGTTCTTCTGCAAGGTAAGTGTATCTGTGTTAAACATCATCTGTACTGGTGGGACTGCATCTCTATGGGGTTTGTCATGATTTAACTATTTGAAAAGAAGAATTGTACCTATAGGAGAAATACATAAGGACCATATGTGTTTTTCTCTCTGAGGATGCGTAGATTTGATCCCACAAATGAAGTGGCTCCTTAAACAGTTGAGGGTGATAGATGAACATCACGTGCTAGGTTGCAGTGGCCAGTGTAGCACAGTGAAATTTAAGCCACTTACTTCATTGAGTATCAGGAGAAGGGCTCACTGATGTCTCTTTTCCTTGTGGGGAGCATCACACAGTCACAGGACACCTGTTCCTGATGATCTTGATGGATCTCCAGAGCTTGCTTCCCTACAGCTTTGAGTAGAGTTAACAAAGCCTCTGCATATGGTCTCCTTGCTGTGGTGAGGAAAGCAAAGGAGGTCAAAAGGAAAGAAGGGGCCAGCTGTGGTCCTCAGCGAGCGTGCAGGTACTTCTGTACTGTTGTCCTGGGGGATAAAATTGGCTGGTAGACCCACTTAATAGCCCAAGGTGCCCATGTTGCAAACCAACAGAGTAGCACTACGCTGGCACAGGCTCTGTTTCCATGGTAGGCTTTGAAACTTCCCCATCCCAACAGCAAAACCTGAGCCCAGCCTAGCCTGCCTGCAGAGCTGAGGGTCTATATTGCACCAGTGCCTTAAATTTTTTAGTTTCATTTTGTGTTTGCCAGCTGAAATAACAAGGCTTTTAAGGCACAGCTGCATTGTGCTGCTGTGGTTGAGGGATTTGTATTCCTTTGGCAGGGTTAGGCAGGTATGCTGTGCAAATGGGCACGAAAGGTGGCATTAAGGGCTCAGTCCTGAACTTTCCACATGTGGTAAGGGCAAATGAAGGGTGCTTTCTATCTGTCCTCGCTCCACCCCCTCTTGAGAGCCAGGGATTTTGCAAGGTGTGTTTTGGATGAACGTAGACTTGCATAAACACAGCTATTTTGCTTGTCTGCCTCCGAGATGGCAATGTTCCATTGAAACGTTTGACAGCCTGAAGTAACTGACAAGTATTTCACATGTGTGGTGTTTATCTCCATAGTACTCCGTGTGACAGCTCAGAAGAGACACCGACATTCAGTGTGAATCGCGCTGTTCCTCCCATCGGCTGTCCTGATAGCCTGCAACATTTGAAAACCACTCCCTGGTTTTCACAGCTGAACAGAGGCTCTCTGTTCCAAGTCACGTTAGGTAACGTGGTGATTCCTTACCCTTTTTCATCTCCTGGCAGGACAGCACGTCAGGAGGAGGGGACTAGGGTTTTATATGTTAGTAAAAGTTGACACTAATATTCTTAATTCTGACCACATTTGTTTACTGGAGATCTTGTGAAAGCTCATGCATATTTATTTGAAAAGTTTAAAGGACCTGACAGCATCTGTTAATGTGACTTTAAATATAACATAGGTCTTTCACCACAGCCCTGACAGTGCTTCGTACTGTTGTCTTGTTCTTTTTCATTCCACTTGCACGTTCCCATATAGCCTTGAAGATCAGTGCCCTAACCTAAAACACCATGGGGCTTGAAATTGTTTTAAACTTTTGTTAAGAACGTCAGCTATGGTGAATTTTCTAACAATTTCTTTTGCATGTGTAGTTTCATATTCAAACTCTAATTTTGCTGTGTTTGACTAGGGATGAGGTTTTATCTCAGGCAGGTAACGCATGTGTTGTGCAGGCACTTCAAATATAAACTGGCTGCACAATTACTGGGGAGGCACTGAGTGCCTGTTAGGAAAGTGATTAATAGTGTATTTGCTGTAAAAGTCACAGACATCACAAGGCGGATCAGCAGTTTGATGGCAGGTAGGAAAAATTGCTTTTTGTCCATTATATTACACTTTTAAAAACACACACAAAAAATCCCTGTCTCCTGTTTACGTCTTAGAGTAAAATGCAGACTGATCTGTTTTCAAGTCAGATTTGCTTTCTGATTTTCATAGTTATGCACAGTGCTTTGCATTATAAAGGGAGAGGCAAGCTGTAATGCGTTCAGTATCTCGATTTCCTTTTGCAAAGTTAATTCTTTGAATTTTTGGCAAATTGACTGTTCATTTGTCAGTGTCACCTTAATCTACAAAACAGATAGTGAGCAGCTCTGTCATCTACTTTTTCTCCTCTTTGTTTAAAGAAATAGAAGAAAAAGTAAGCACAGCTTGCTGAGCTCTTTTCTCACTTTATCCATATTGTCCATATTACATTGTTTTCTGTGTCTGTAAGATGACATCAAGTATTTCTGTCAAAGGGGTTTATTAAGGCTTTTTAACTATTGCCACAGTGAGATTTTCATCTCTACTGACATTTAGGTAGAATACAAAATGCCGAGTTCTATATTGGTCAGCCAGATGCTCATTTTGAATGTGGCTGTGGATTTAACTTGCTGTGCTTGGTGTAACAGGACTCTTCTAGTTCTGAATTATTCCACCCTTAAAAAAAAAAAAGTTTCCTAAGAAATCTTGCAGCTATTTAGACTGAAAAGTCACTTCTCTCGTATTAGCAGCTGAGATTTATTTTTCTGTTTAACTAGCTGGATCTTTTGTTCGTGAGAATTGGCATCCTGCTGTGGCGTGGTATTTGTCCAGTAGTGAATGTGAACCTGCATTCTAATGTCAGGGCAGAGATGGCAGCGTGATTTATTATCAGACTGGGCAACTGTTGAGCTTTGTGAAGCTCAGGCAGCCCGCAGAGGTTCAGGGATGGGTGACCTTGGATTTCCCTCTCCTCCTGCAGAAGTGACGCTTGAGGCAGAGCCAGTTTGTGGGGGGTGCTGTGTCATGGCCTGGCACTGCTCTGGGCCGTCGCAGGGGTCTGGCATGGTGTGGCATGCGCCTGGCCTTGCAGCTCTGTCCAGGCCCAGCAGCGGGCCTACATGTGCAGCTCCCGTCTAGCCCAGTTTACACCATAGGTGTTTTATCAGTGAATTATTTTAATACCAGCATTTTTCCTTGGTGGTGTGGGGAATGGCACAGCTGCTGGTTTCTAGTATTATGTGCAGCAAGCAGAGAGAGAGCATTGCGTTTTTCTTCCTTCCCTACTCTGGGCATCTGACGACGGCGCTGTTTTAGTTCAGAGCAGAAATCCGTATCCGGGGTGATACGGTTTGAACCATTAACGTCCACTGGCTGCCATTCACTGGTGACACACAGGCCACCTCAGAGCAGTTGGTGCTGGCTGTTGCCAATGCCTCTGAGCAGCAGCATCTCTCTGTGCTGTGGTGACCTGTGCCTCTGCAGAAGCGGATTCCCCTTTGCTCTTGGCATCTCCTGCAGAGTCCTGAACAGTGCAGGGACTCATTTTCTCTGCTCAGGACACGCAGGCAAGGCCAAGCACGTTGTCAGAAGCAATGAGACATGAGCCGATGCTGCATGGAAACTTCTGAGGAATAAAATCTGTAGTACTTGGAATATTTGGGGTAACCAGAGCATCTATTACCCAGGGTAATTGCAGTTGGATGGTAAAACACCACCTACCATCACAGAGATCGTTCTGCTTTATTCTCTGTTTCTCAGGACTGTAGCACGCTTGCAGTAATTCCTAGGTGGTCTCTGTATGTGTGTGGTGATGTCAGCAGCTCGGGGAATTAGCTTTGCTGAAGTTTACATCTGCTGACTCATCTGTTTAAACAAGTTGATTCTTAATTTTCAGTGGGTAATAATTTTTCTCCCCTGTTACAACAGTTGAGGAGAAAGAGATGGTTATGAGGTTTAGCAGGGGCTACCACAGTACAGGGTTTCCGTGCAGTCATTTAGCTTACTGCATATTTTAATGGCTGCAATATACAGAAAGCCTCAGTTTCATGGTTCTTCTTGAACCTGGTCCAGGTTTTGCTGTGAAAGTACAATTCAGCAGAAGCCCTTTTAGAATATTTATTTATTTTGAGTATCCAAGAGTTCTGCATGTGGTATCCTGCATCCTCATGAGAAGAGTCGTAGCAGTGGTGCCCTGGCACTGATGAACACCTCGATATCGCTGCTTGGGTTTTTTTCCACTGTTTTTTTTTCACTGGGTAACAGAAAGTAACAGCACCCTCTGCTTTCCTGCTCTTAAAATCCAGTTTTGCTCTTCTTCCCTCCCTCCTCCCAGCACCCCTTTGGGAACAAGAAGGAATGGTGTCTCTGGCAAAGAAACAGGTAGGGTTTGGTTGGTAAGTGGAACTGATTTAATTAAATCTCCTTTTCAGCCTCATAATGGATTCATTCAAGAAGGCAAAGGAGTAGGAATGTGGCTTCTGATTTTTTTATTTATTTTTTTCCCTCTTTCTTTTGTCTCTCCTCTCAGTCAATGGGAGTAAAATGCCTTTATAAACAGAATGCTTTTTCTCATGGAACTTCAAAAAATAGGCTGTGTTAAAATTTATTTTATGTCTAATTTTGATTAACTTGACTCCTGAAAATACTAGAGCAACTTCAGTGCATGCACAGCATTTGTTCTAGACGTATGCCAGTGCAACAGTGAAGACTACAGACCTATTTAACACCACCTGAAAGCTCACAAACATTGAGCGATGCAAATGTAATACCACAGAATTCTGTTTCCCATCCTAATTAGCTCATGGTCGTGTATTGGTTTTACTCTGCCAACACATTTTGGTTTTGTTATCTTGGCAGTTGCTGACAATACTAGTGTTACTCAGAAAACTTGGATTTGAAATTTTGTTGAAATGTTTTTTGCTTTTAGGAGCCAGAGTCTTTTGCAACACTTGTAGGATTTTTTTTTAAATCATTTTATTTATTTGAAATATGTTTGGAAGAGAGAATGCTGAAGAAATTCAGAGAGAAAGTGTGTGCACGTGAGCGTGCGGATATGTGGAAGGAAGTGAAGGGGCTAGCTTGAGCTGTGGGAGACTTGGTTCAGCTTCCTGGTCTGTGTGATACAGAGTAATGCAGGATGGAAAACTACTCTCTGACCTTTGAATTGGGTGGAGTAAAAACTCAATCAGTGGTTTCTTACCGCCAGGAGATTGCTCTGACTAATGGTTTGCTTTCTTGAACTGGAAAGCAGAGATTTTTTTGGTTTCAGAATGAAATTGTCACACTGGGATCAGCTGTAAACGTTAGGAAGAAAACCTGGTCTTGCAACAGAAGGGATGACTCGTGTGAATAAACTGAAGGAACTAAACACAGGAGTAAGATAGTTGTTTATGGTACTTATATAGTGCCAAAGGAATATATGTACACACTGAGACATGGGGTAAATCTAAGCTGGTTTTCCTTACCAGAAACAACATGACTTTGGCTGAGCAAATGAACCTTGGCTCACTCTTCAGCTGTTTTGTTTTAGGTATTTGAACTAGCTCTGTTACTGCACTGCATCAAGTTAAGAAGATGTAGTTTTGGGTCTTAAAGATGGTGCCTGTAGCTACGTCTTTGTATATACCCATCTTTTGAGGTGGAAAATGGCTGCCAGCATCTGATGCTGTCATGCTTGCTGGAAAACATGACTTGCCACTTAGTTTGCTGCTGGTTCTGTTGTTTATTGTTGCCCTGAGAAAACAAAGAGCTGCACTGCGTATGGATTGCTCGGAGTTCAGTGGAAGATTGTGCTCTCTGACTTAACTGAACAACCCTATGGCCATGTTATGACTCTGCTCCATCAGAATGCTGTAGTTCATGCTTTTCCTACATATATTTGCTTTGTTGGACATCTTTTTATGCCATAGTTATTGTTATTTGACTTCTTGTCTTCACATCTCTGTGTGGGAATGGATGGGTCAACAGATTACACATACACAAAGTCAGTGCACGTGCTGAACGTGGACGAGAAGTCCAGAGCAAAGCGGAACAGCTTGTTCTCTATTTTAGAATTGAGCAAGGGCAATGATTTACTCAGTGTCTGCAGTTTATAATGGACTGATCTCTAATCCGCATAGCTGCTTCAAAGAGGTAAAATTTGTTGTGCACAGGTAGATGTCTGACATGGCAAGTTGAATGTTGACATTGTAAGAATCCTAACTCCAGTGTAATCATCTCAGTGCAAACTATCTGACAGCATCAAGCTGGTTGTTTTCTTAGAATTGCTGTAGATTTATGATTTATTTTTTTGTCAACACTAATACATCAGTACATATTCCCTACGTGCACATATGTCCATGCAGTGCAGTGTGTGTCCTTCCTTGGGGATATGGCCCTGTGTAACTAGAGACTGTATGAATGCTGTACAACAGCTGTGCTGAACATGGCAAGGACTTTGTTTACTTCCACATTATTTATTCATGTATTCTTTTTCTTTGTCCAGTCCCCCCAAGTAATGGTGGCATACTTTCTTTTTTCTTTTTTTTTGTTTTCTTCTTTTTCTCTTTCTTTTTTCCATACAACTCCTTTGGTGGAGAATTCAGCTTTCCCTACACAACACCACATTCAGGGGTTTCATGACTCACTTGTAGTTGGAATACCTACTGGGGCAATACAAGGGGCTTGGATGCAATAAAATGAATCACCATGACAAGCTCTATGTAAGAGCTGTTTGGTAAATGTTCTGATACAAAAGAATGCCAAATGAAACAATTCCATCCTTCCTTCCTTTGGTCTGGCAAGTCACTGCCCTGAAGATGAAAGCAATTGCTCGTCAGTTCCTTAGACATGTTAAAAAAAAAAATAAAAATGCTTCAAGATTAGGTGCTGCTTTTTTACCTGTACTGGTTCTTACGTAATGTTGTGCTGTTGCAATCTGTGTACAGAAGGCTGGGCTTAAATCACTGGCTTTAGCATTCAGGCTTAGATCTATGTGGACAGGACATTTTGGGGGGCAGTCATTAAGTGTTCCTGTGGGTGAAATGGAGAAGATAATTTTAAATAATTTATCATAAGAGGGTTTGCACTGTTAGAAGCCAGGGCTCCATCCCATTCTGTATCGCTTTTGCAGCTGTGGTCAGTAGCGTTTGATGCGGCAGAGAAGGGAGAGGAAGCCTAGCAGCACGTTTGAAAATGGCTGGATCTTTTTTAGAAGGAGCTCTGTGAACTGAGCAGCTCCACTTCAGCCAGTCAGATGTCCTGGGACTGCAGCGTGATGGTGAGATGGCAGCGAGCCCATCAGCTCCCTTTGCTAATAGTTAACCTGTTTAGCTAGAACAGTGGTCTTGAGTGAATTTTGGTAAATGTTTCAATTACTGTTACATAGCTGTAGTACACTGTACTCAGCAAGCATCATTAGAAGGTATTTTTTAATTAACTGTATGTAATCTGTGTTTCAGTAATGGGAGTTGAACTGAACAATTAATTTGGCCAAGCTGTGCTTACGCATAGCTTAATATAATAATACATACATGCACATGCGCGCTCTCGTGCTTGCACTTGGTTCTGTGTTGGTCTCACTCATCTTTATTACTGATGATCCTGTGTTGCTTGTTGGGCTTTAGTTCTGTGACTTGAGAGTCCTGTAGCTGGAAACTGTTTAGAAAAAAAAGTGTGCTTTTTCTCAGTGAAAACATAAACACCTTAGAGCTGGACAAAGTGTATTTCAACTTATTTCATAACAGCTAGGAAGAAAATAAGTCCTGTTAACAAATTGTACTCTTCTGGTGGAGAGGATACAGCTGGATGTCTTGCTAGCATGCTGCACAGTATGATGCTCCTATTGTCATCTAGTGCTACCACGCAAAACACATTGCGTCATTAAGCTACTGTTCTAGTTCTAAAGGCCATTTTCATAACCAAATAAACTCCATGAGCTAGGTGATGAGACTTGAAACATCGTCAGAAAATAATTTGAAATCACCATTAAAAAGTAGTGAAGCAAATTTTAAGGCAATGTGCTGGGTGTATTTTTTCTCAAAATTGATGTTGTTAGCACTGCAGATGAGGCCTTCGGCTGAATTCCCACAGGGATGCCCATGGAGAGTGAAATAGCTCAGTTCTGTGCCTGCCCAGGCATTTGTTTATTGTTGGCATTGATTAAGGGATAGGCAGAAACTTCAAGATGAACTGTGGCCTGGTTCCTTTGTTCTGAGGCTATACAAATGTTTTGTATATTTTAATTTAAAAAGTCTTGGGATAGCAGATCCATGCCTCTTTCCCCCAACCTGCCCCCACCCCACCCCCTCAATTGCCTGTGGTCTAAACTAACCCATGAAATAGTTTTACGTCTCCTTAGGTGTACAGAAGAGAAATGACTTTGGGCTCACCAAGTTGGATGATCACCTTCAGTAAAACTACAGAAAGAGTGGACCCTATAATCCACCACCTTCATCAGGAATAGATTGATTCTGGAAAAAAAAAATGTTGTGGATTATAAAATCCTGCAGGAAGGAAAAACACCAAGGAATTAGCAGTTAGGAAACTGGCTTTAAAAAAAGGGTTTTTTTTTTTTTAAATTGAAAGTATTTTTTTTCTCTTCTGGTTTTTGAGCCTTTTTAAGGGACTTGCAAGCCAAGTCCCTTAAAAAGGCTCAAACTTTAAAAATTTTTTATTTATTTTTACTTTTTTCTCCACAAGCAAGAGAACTTGAGATATCTTCTAAAATAAATAAAACACAACTGCAGCTGAGACCCTTGGATTCTCACGGAGTCTTATGGTTACAGCAGCTGGAGCTCTAGGAAAAATACAAAGCTTGTAATAATTGTCACCCCACCCAAACGGGTTAATGTCTGGACATCCATGGGATTACACATTTCAATTAAATGCAAGATACAGTAATGGGAGCAAAGTCATGAGCTGAGTTCCCATTACACATGCTTATTCAGATGGACAGAAATTCAGTTAAGGGAGTGCAGAGGAAGTGGGCAGCATGAGGATGTGTGAAGTTCAGAGAAATTCTTTCTTGGGTTGTTATCATCCCCTTTCTTTCTTCTTAGTGTCTTGGCTTTTACACCTATGTTGCACCTCTCGTTCATCATGTTGCATTTGCCTTTCCTTGTTTTTATGAATAGAAAAGTTCACAGATTCCCTAGCACCTAAACATAAAGAATCTTTTCTTTCTACAACTGTACTATCTTCTGCAGATCAAGCTTGTCCTTATGATCTTCAAGGAACTGAGGGAGTGGGTGGGACATGGTGCCAGGTATGCCAAAGGGTCTGTGGAGCTAACGTGGTTGGGATGCAGAAGGAAACCGGACAACAGTTTCTTCCTGCAGTGATGCTGGTTCCCTTCTTTGTCTTCTGAGGCAGGTATATTGTTTTATTTCTTTCTGTTTGTTTTTTTTTTTTGTCTGTGTCAGGAGCAGCTGGAGAACTGATTCCAAAATATCTTGGATGAGCATGCTTCCAGAGGTGAATTTCAATTCAGTTCATAACCCACAGCCCTTGTCCGTCCCTTTCTGTGTCCAGGACTGCCACAAGCCACTGCCATGAGGTGGCTTAGCTCTCTTGCATGTGTTTTGGAATAGATGCAAGCACCTTAGGTATAACACACTTTTTCAGCCCATCCTGGTCAACAATTTAGTTATTTGTAGAGAAGCAGAGCAAACCTGTTCCCAAGCACAGCGTAGTGTTTCTCCCTCTTGCTGGACTGAATGATTGCTGTGCTGTCAAACTCTCACTTCTCCTGTCCTTAATGAGTGACAGGTATAATGGGCTGTTGTGGAGGCACAGATCAGCATCTAACAGTTATTCATGAAGGTTGACTTAAACACTTGGGTTGATTGAGATTGATCTGTGGCAATGAACTGAATTGTTGGAGTTGTGTGATGAGTTGGTAGATTTTAATATTCCTTGCTATGTGGTTTGTTTGAACTGATGCCAGTAACTTTGTAGTCTTCCTCTTCCTTTCACCCAGGAATTCAGTAAAAGACTTCTTTATATACTTGACGTGAGTTGCCTTGTTTTTGAAGAAGTGGGAGTTCTTCCTGAAAATTGGAAGTAGCAGTATGCTTGCAGTGAATGCTCAGAAACTCAAAAAAATCAAGCCCTACCAAGAAATGCTTTGTGTTTCCTACACAGACCATGCTGCTGTGGGAAAAAAAGATGCAGGAGGCCTGTCCAATCCCCCCTGGTAGTTTAGGAATTTCTGGTTTTTTTGTGGATGTGTTTTTCAGGTTTTTTTTCTTTCTCTTTGCCCTCCACCTTTTTGCTGGTGTGTGTGATGGACGCCTCCCCAGTCTTTCCATCCCCTTAAGGAGGACCATCTGCTTAGTTGGTGGATAATAATCTTATGCATAAAGGTGCTTGCTTTTTGCTTGTAGGAAAATAGTTTTCTATTGTTTTTGATTTTTTCCCTTTTAATTTTTTTCCTGGGAATTGTTGCCTTAGCATGGAAAAAGGAAAAGATTTAGAATTTTCTAGTTCATATTTGCTCCATGTTAGACCACTTAAAAGTGGTGTCTCTGACTACTCATGTAGGCTTTTGTACTTTTTAATTAAATGAGCAAAAAACCCCTAGATCTATTTGTTGTCACCTGGAAATATTACGTGACTAAACTTGCCATGAATTTCCTACAAATTACAACATGTATCAGAGCTTTAGGTTAATAAAAGGGCAGGCTGATTACCATGTCTTGTTAACCCTCTTCGATGCTCCAGGTTTGGGACCTAAAATACTTAATGCCAGCAAAGAACAGCCCGTAGTGGTGCTGAGAACTGGTAACCTCCTGCTGACCCAGTTAGCCCGGTAGCAGATGGCTGAAATGGCAGTTGCAGCCAGGCTGCGTTGCAGAGGGCTGCGTGGCGCAGGTAGTTTGTTAGCACCTGTACTGCTGAGGATCGTGTCGTGGGGTCCTTAATGAACACGTTAAAAATAACTGAAAGCTGATTAGCTATTTGTGTAGGAGAAAAGAGTGAGTGAGCAGCGAGGGGACTGGCTTGGAGAGGTGGGTACTGCGTTTAAGCGTAACGTGCTTTTACTTAGTCTTACTGGTGAAAGACAACAGCCAGCCTGTGATTAAAATCTGGCAGGGCAGCCCTACGGCTCCTTCCCCCACCTCCTTCGAGGCTGGCCCTGTTGCTCTGACTGTCTTGCTGGCCCTTTCACTTCCCCTGTTTCGAAGTCCTGCCAGGAATAGCACATTTTATACGATGCCAAATGTATAAATTCCTCAGACTACTCGGTCTGGGAGGAATGTACTAATGGTGTGGCTGACTGAGTTTTAATCTGGGATGTTTTTAATTTTCAGACCATGTTAATTTATTTTAATCTGAAAATTACAAGATTCATTTCGGTTCTCCAATTTATTGCTTCTTTTAATACTTCTTTATTTGCCTTTTTTTTTTTTTTTTTTACAATTAACTCTTTCCAGCCTGCAGTCACACTTCTTTTTTCTGTCTTTGATAAGTGATAAAGGAGCTGTGTAATGCTGTCAACTGTGAATCCCGTTGAGATGGCAAGATTGATGCATGTATTCCTGATGGTTTGTGTCACGTGTGATTTTGATTCCAGTAGCTGTTTACCAAGCATCCCACTGCGGCTCATCTCCAGATTGTAAGCACCTATTCAGAAATCCTCTGTTCTGTGGGATCCGATCTTGGGTTTTTTACTGCTTTGTGGCCCTCCTTCTTGGAAAAAGAAGGTAGGCTCCAAGCTGAGGGAATGACAGAGCACCCTGTGGTATTTTTGGTTTTCATTGACATTAGGTCTAGTTTTGGAAATTTCCTTTTAGTCTGTTCAAAGGATTTTACTTTACACTATGTTGTAGCATCACCTACGATCACTGCCGTATCTGCATCTAGAGTGAAGCAACCAACCTTACTGGCTGAAGCCAGTGTCTTCAGCCCCAGCTGCTTGGACAGTCTCAAACTGCATGGGAGATAATAATTATCTGAGTGCCTCCCCTGAGCTCTCCCGATAAAGAATTTCCACTTCTGGAAATGCTTCTGACCATACTGAAGTTCTGCATCCTCTTCTTACGTAGTTTTTGCCTGTGTAAACTCATTTCACACAAACATATTTGCTCATTAGTTATGGTTTCTTCCCAGTATCTGTCTTTTCTTCCTGACTGCTGTAACAGGAAAGTATGACTGTGACAGAACTTCCACGGTGATGCCATTAGCAGGTCTGTGACGCAACCGCCCCAGTCAAGAACAAACAGTCCATCAGATAGCACATTTATTAAAGCACTGCAAACTTGGACCCACAGACTGTGTGGGTCCATGCCCTCCCAAGGGCCCCGCTGCTCCAGCAGCGTGGTCAGGAACTGGAAGCTGCTATCTGAACATTGAGGCTGGATGTAGCAACATGTGTGGCAACCAACCCAGAAATATGGGCACTAGTAAATTTATCATCTGCTTCAAGGGGTAGTGCCAGCACAGCCAGTCAATACCTGGAATTAGGAGAGGCTTCTAGAGTTAGCTGTAAGTCAAGGAGCTTCACAGAAAGGGAATACATAATCTTTGGTTCCTGCATGTCAGTTGGATTTTTGTGCTGCCTTAGTTTTATCGCACATGTAGTTGATGGGGTCTTTCCCCCTCCCCCCACCCTTCCTTCTCAATAGACTCTTTTCCAGCTCTTCATATAGTCTTGACTCTGTTTAAATTCTTTCTTGGAAATGAGAAGATCTTTTGCTGTTTTTAGCCTTCACAGACTACCGACTAGTTGTTGATGTAGAGACTGCCTGCTGGGTGCCAGTACGGGTTTCATATTGGCTGGTGGAGAGAGACAAGCTCTGCTTTGTTCTGTGCTTTTTCAAACCTTCACCACCAATATGGTGGGCAGATGGCAGAAACATGAGCCCTCTGTAAATGAAACCACGGTGCTCGCTGTGAGAGGGGTTGAGGGATGGAGAGCCGATGACCTGTGAGGAGGCATGGCTTGCTGGTGGGCAGCAAAAGCCTGGAGTCCTGAAGTGTACCTCAAAGTGTGTGTGGGGTAAAATTTTTACCATTTTCTGAAAGCAGCTAACTGTGACAGAAATTTTGACCAAAACCATCACAGATCTGCTGAAAGCAAATGAAAAGCAGGGCACCACCATGCCTCCAGTTGTGCTGGGGAAGGGCAAAATTTATATTATTTTCCTCTCTAATCACATCTAATCATTCTTGTAATGATGCTCTTGATGAGGCCACTGTAATAGGTGAGCAAAACAATGTTGCCCGTGCCTTTGTCCTGCAGAAATTGCGTGTTTACAATACATGGAAGATTTAGTACAGCACGTTGTGACCTTGCACGTTAGGTAATTATGTAAATGCCTCCGTGGCGCCTGTTTAAATGCATTTCTGTGCTGTCTGAGTACTGTGGATGGACTAACTCATTCTAGTCTTCATCAGATGACAATTCAAAGGGAGAGACACACCACTGGCAGTAGGGCAGGACAGCCTGTATGATTGGAAAAACTCTTCAGCTGTATGCTCATCTCTGTTATGGTTGTCCCTCTGCCATGTTGTACTATTTGGGGGATGAGGGAGGATTTCATGTCCTGTTTCTCACTGGAAAAAGGTGACTTATCCATGTATATTGTTTCTTAATATAAATACATAAACATTGGAGCAGTGGTGTTAAGGGGTATACAAGCTACAGCATTTTTGATGCTGGAAGCATATGTGTCTCCAGAATTGGCTCAAGTAAAGCTAAGGCTAAATTCCTTGAGTTCTTGCTACAGCACTCTCAAAAATCAGCAACACTCAACTAACAATGCAGCATTAAAGCAATTCCAGTCTTAAAAGCTTGCATGCCAGAAAAATGTTGGTAAGATTTTGCGTGGCAGAGCTGCCTCATGAACCCCCTTGGGACAGGCCTCTGCCCTTCTGAACTGAAAAGTGAGAGTAGAGGGATTTTTATCCTGGATGAACCCTTAAGCCCTTGGTGCCCAAACCCTGGTATACTGTCCTAGGGCAAATTCCTTGTCTTCCAGGAGCAGGATCGTTTGGTTGAAGCTGCAGTCTGCAAACAAGTGTCTTGACTGAGTAATTTTTTTCCTACCTCTTCCTCTCTGTTTAGGCAGCTAGACAGAAGAGCTGAAACTGGAACAAGGCCACAGGGTTAACAAGGCTAAAGTCAGTTACTTTCTTTGTTGTACCACTGTCTTTGTTGTTGGGTTTTTTTTTTTCTCCTTAACCTAGTTAGATCAAGGTGAAATCAAAGAGGAAAAGGTGCTGTTGTAATTTGTTATCTTCTCAAAGACAAACATGGAATAGTCCTATCCCCATATCCCCATGCTCACAACAAAAAAAAAAAAGAAGGAAGAAGAAAGAAAACAGAAAGGAAAGGGTTGGGTCAAGTTAGCAGGATTGTTTTACCTCTTCCATTGTGTGTGCTTCTGTGGATGGAACTTCATGCTGTATTACAGCAATTTACACTGTGACAGAAAGTGTTCAGAAGACTTGTTTTGAGTAAATGTTTAACTTTTGATAAATGCTGTATTGTTCTAGCCAAACAGCAGTACAAACATGTCACCATTTGGTGCCTTTCCAGCGTGCACGCCTTGTTCTTCTGGGATGCTTTTGCTAAACTTGAATGAAATCAAAGTACATTAGGTACTCATCTGAAAGATAGACATGGAATTCAGCCAGCACTCTTCACAGTCAGGTTCATCCTTGGTGTAAGATTTTTTCTGTCCATGTAAGAATGAACTTTTCCTGTTACACATCTCTTCTGGCTAGTTGTGTTTGAGAACAGGCCCATTTTTTCCACACATGGTTTTGCTGGTCCCAGGCCATCTCTCTTGTCCATAAATCTGTGATGAGTAGAGGTACCATCATACTGTTTTCTTTTCTGCCCAGATAAGACCAGAGAAGGTGGAGTGTCTAGGTGATATTACTCACTGAAACACTGCTTTTGTAGCCAAAAGCTGAGATGAGCTGTGTGTGGAATTGTGAGAGTCCCTGAGAGTGTGGCAAAGAGCTCTGGTCAAGCAGATCGGCAGAACTGAGTTGCATTTGGAGGGTAGACAGGGAAAGTAAGGATGCTTCAGAGACCATAAAACAGAGCTTCTATTTCAGGACGCTTGGTCTAGCCAGTGGTTGCCTCTAAAAATACTTCAAATATCATCTGAGTCAAAAACAAAAGACAGGC
Organism: Porphyrio hochstetteri; assembly: GCA_020800305.1. Lineage (NCBI taxonomy): Eukaryota > Metazoa > Chordata > Aves > Gruiformes > Rallidae > Porphyrio > Porphyrio hochstetteri. The sequence continues at coordinate 80,182,818 of CM036905.1, read as the reverse complement.
TATATGCATATTTACCAAAAGGAGAAAATTAACCACCAGGCATCTTGCCTTTCGGAACATTTCACTGTAGGTGGAAAACATTGTTATCCTCCATGTCTGTCAAAATTTCCCATGACAAACTTGATTAGAATAAGTCAGCAACTGTGAGCTCCAAAGTACGTTCCAGACCTGGCAGCAAGTGTGTGAGAATAGCTCCGATAGGGAGGTTTCTGCCATCGTCTTTCCCTTTCTGCTGTTGGGCTGTTGCTGCCCATTTTCTGGAAGGAGATCAGGAACAAAGCATGTTCATGGGCAAAAGTCATAGTAACCCTTAAAGCAAATAGCTTGTTCATGAGGCACGAAAACAAGTACTCACAAAAATGGACAGATCTGTGCTTTAAGCCAGGGCTTTCTGGTGTCTTTGAACGATGCCCTTGAGTATGGAAAAAAATGTATTTCTGACGGACCAGTGTGCACTAGTGAGGGAACTGAGCTCTCCCCAGGAGAGGGGTGGGCTTGTTGAAAGCAAGAAAGTAAAGATGAGGACCTGCAGCATATTTACCAGTACAAGCAAGTATTATAGAGAAAATAATTGTGGAAATTCCAGAAAAAAACAGATCTTGGTGACTTATTTTTATATTGCTGGAGGTTTGTTCTTTGAACCAATCAAACAGTGCTTCAAGGGTGACTTTTTTTAAGGTAGAAAGTGTGGGTTTTGTAAAATGCAAATTTCAGCAGCATCAAAACATTTTGAAACAAGACTACAAAGTTGTCTAGGAGAGGTTTACCTTTTGCTCAAGAAGTTGAAGCAAGTAAAACCTTTCTCCAGCTTGCATTTTCCCAGGAATATGGTGATGAATAATCCAGACTTCACGCTTCTGCAGCACTGCAAATACAACTAGAACAGGGTACTCTTAAGTTAGGACATTTTTATTTTAGGCTATTTTTCCCAGTGAAAGCTGTGTAAGCGTCAGCAGCACTCATATGACTACAGTATCATGAAAAATCTCTCATGCTCCTTGCTGTTCTTGAGTCAGCTGGTGGAGGTTGGATGGGGGAGTGGGTTCATCCAGCTGTTGCACCATCAGGACATGGCTAATGTGCCTGTAGCGTACTCTTGAGCACACGGTCTGAATACATCACGCATCTGAATTTATTTAGTGATTTGCTGAGGGCTTGAGGTAGTGCAAGCAAGCTTTCTTCATAATGTAACAAATCTGTGTGTTGTTTATGATTCTAATTGGTTGTCTCTGTCTTACAGTGTGTTGGGTGCTTTTTATACTTCATTTTTACTTCTGTGTGGAAAAATATTTTAAAAGATGCTTTTAGGTTTGATCAAGAGAGCATCTGGTATTGCTTAAAGAAAAGGTTCACAGCCACCATCTTTAATAATTTTTTCCCCCTCAAATATTAATGTATTAGTGCATTATCCATTTAAGATTTGATTTTTTCTTTTCTTCAGACGCAAATGATCATCATCATTAGTTGATGACACATTTCAATACAAAATTGTCTTTATAATGAACTCCATAATGAACAAGCTGCATCTTAAAATAATCTGTGGGACCATCTGGTAGCTTGGACAGTAGGCAAATGGATCAACGTCTTCATGAAAACCTCAAAAAAAGCCATTCAGAACCAGAGGGGTTATGTATCCGAAAGGAAATGTTTCATTAGGAAAAAAAAGTATTACATGCTGAAGCTTAAGGTGATAAACTTGTGTATGTCCTAGTCCAAATCAGTATTTGTCTGGCCATAGTCACCGATTTCCTAGCCAGGGCTGGATCACAATGACAGCTTTCCCTGTTTGGGAATTCCCAACAAGACAAGATCCTCAGTCCCATGCTCGTTTAACAGAAGCCAGTCTTGGTTTTGTTGTGGAAATGCACCTGGGGGTGTGTAAAGAAGGGTAGGTATGTGTGAAAGAGAGTTGTTGTCCAAATCTGGGGAAAGATGTCCACAGGAACCTGGAGTGTATTACCAAACCTGCTGGTCTTCTCCTCACTGCAAGAGCCAGGTGTGACTCCTTGATCCGAAATAAATGTGCTGCCCGGACCTAATCAACAAGCAAGGCACCCGACCCTTCCCGCTACCATAACCCACTGAGCAGACCGACCAAATTGCCCATGCCCATTCCCCATCTCCGAGGAGGGGGCTGGAGAACATGAACAAGCAGTGATGCTTTTGCTTCACTTGTGGGAAGTGCTGTAGTGACAAAACTGGTCTGGGGAGCCTGTGTTTCATAAACGTGCCTTTATTCGACTTACTGATATTGGTATTTTAAAGTTTTTACTGTATTTCCCTGTCTCTGAAAGTTGTATACTGTTCTAATGTATGGCCTGGTAAGCACGTTTTTGGGCAAGCAGGACTGGGCCTTTAATATTTTTTTTTTTCTAGCTGGAAGAGCAGCAGTGAAACCGAGCTGCTGCTTCTCATACGTGGTTTCTGCAATTAAGGGCTGCAGCTGTTCTACTTTTTTTGTCTCTGTGACGCAAATCAAAGCGCAGCAATGGTATTGCCTGAGGGAAGAGCGAAAGCTACTTGCTTGCTTCCCCGTGCTGATAGCTAAGCGGTGATGACAAGAAACTAGGGCAAAGGAAAGTTCAAAAGCAGCATCTGAATATTATAAATGACTGAAGAAATGCAGGTGCCTCTCCTTCAGTGCGAAAGGGAAATAAAACTTGGTGACTGTCAGAAGAAATCATCAGCTCCGCAGAGGGGAACATGTAGGGCTGAAAGTTTTCTGTCGCTCAAAGGAATTCTGACATGTACAGTAGTTGGAGTCTGCATACTATCAAATATGGTACAGTCAGCCCTGTTTTAGACATGATTCATTTTTACCTAGGGACTTCAACCTTAAGAATCTTGATCTTCTCACTTCCTTAAGCAAATCTCTTTTTCATATGCATTTCGATGTCATCCTGAGTGATGAGATTCAGTATCCCTTGTGCTCTTCTTTCTTGATTAGCTCTCAAAATCTCCTCCTCTGTGGAGACACTGTAAGGAAACAGAGGTTCTGAGAGCGCCAGTGGCATTACTTGTCTGAGGTCACGCAGCGAGTAGAGGAGAGAGTTCCGAAGTCTCGATGTCTTGAATCACAACCTATTTATTGCTTTCTCTGTGAACTTCTAAGCTGATTTGCGTGACCATCCCAGTTTTGTGGATTTGTTCACATGTGTTATCTAAGCTGAACTCCATAGATGTTTTACTAAAAAGAAATGTTGCAGGTTTGAGATAGAACTAAAACAAAGCCAGAACTTTCTTCAGGCATCAAAGGTGCCTAAACAGTGAATGCAAACTTCTGCCAAGTGAGCTAGCAAAGTCCGTTCTGCTGGTGGTTGCTTTCCATGAGCCCCAGCTATGGCAGCTGGCAGCATTGTGGGAGGGGAGGAGCTACAATACGAAGGCATCCAAGGCTCTGCTCAAGATTTTCTTTGCTCTGATGTCAACTCTGTCCATCCCTACATCATTGCTAGCCTCAGCTGCCTCTCATTTCTGCTCTGGCACCCTGTGGAAGTGAGGACGGAAGTCTGGTTTTCTGTCCCTGGCCATCGTACTCCTGAATTACGCCACAGCTCCCCACCACATCTGTGTTCCCTCCTCATTTATTTTCTCTGCTGTGTTTTCAGTCCCATTCCACCTCCCCTATTGTATCTTGTAATGCCAGTATTCATCCCTCTCTTGCTTTGCTGTGATTCTCTTCTTTGGTTTTGTTGTCCTCTAAGCTTTCCCCGGCATCTTCTCCCAGGTTAGGAGAAGGGTTGTCTCTCTCTGTGCTTCCCATAACTGACTGTGGTAAGTGCTCAAGGTGGAGAGGGAAGCAAACTCTGTTTTAACACATAGTCAAAGATGTACATTTCCCATCAAAGCTTTAATCTTTTGGGACACCTCCTGTAGTTTGATTCCGTTGTCTGGAGCAAGTCAGGTGTGGGTGTGATCTTAGCAGCAGTATTGAATGTTTTAATGAGTGTCTCTAGTAGTAATTTTTAAGTACTCTAATTGTTTTATAACTTGGCCAGTTTGGGGAGCTTATGAGACAGGTAAATGACACATGTCTGATACCATAAGCCTCTCCAACCTCTTGAATCCATGATCTGAAATAAGACTTATGAGAAAGTAGATTCTTTTTTTGGCTAAAAAAAATGACTGCGTCGTTCAGTGAGTGTTCAGCCACCCATATACATAATCTTAGGCCACATAATGAAGAATCAGACGTTGCAGATGCAACTCAAAATGAGCTGTGCCATGGAAAGTGTCTGGCCACCTTAAAGCTAGTCCTGCCTGTGTCACAGTTGGCCAGTGAGGCAAGTACAGAACTGAGTAGAGGCTTTTTCTTCTGGTGGTACTTGCATCAGCAAAACACGCACGCTATAATAGAAAACAAATCCACATTTATTGCAAGGCTGGGATTTGAGATTTGGGGGTTTTTTTAACTCCAGCTTTATTCTTTCAGCCAAGGCAAAAGTAGTTTTCAGGGTTGAATAATTACCATCAATCTAACTAGTTTACAGTGCTTGATTTTAAAAAAGGAAATAGTTTAGAAATATGTTTATATGTTTGCTACTAGCAATTTTATTGGTAATAAAGAGGCTTGTTGACTCCTTTGCTGGAGCCTGGATTTATGTCTTGGTTTTCATGACTGGAGGCTAGGGGAGTATGAGTGCTTGGTGGTGGTGCCTTTTGGGCAAGATCCACAAAGGTACTTGGGGACTTTTCAGTCATCTGAATGTTACTAGGTAGCCCAAAGTTGACCTGTCCACACCTGTCTTCAGTCCTAAAGCATCAGTAGTTTTTACCTGTGGGATCCCTTCTTTGTGATTTCCTCAGGCTGATGCAAAAAAAGGCTTTCTGAACTCCGCAGTTTATCATTTGGGTTGGTGGTGTCTCAGCTTCATGCGTTGCGGTATGAGCATATTGTCACAAGTCTTTTAATGTAATTTTTGTACTTGGGTGTAGTTTAGGATGATAAAGGAACATCCCTTTTTGTCTGATCCAGTTGTAACCATAATGGCAAATGAAGTTAGGACTGGAGTTCAGACATTTTTAGGACTCCCTCCCTTACTGAAGAGAAGGTAGAGAGAGCTTCAAAATCTGGTGTATACTGAGTACTTATTAATGATACTTTCCAATACTTGTTTCACATTTGTTCTACTGGCTTCATATTAATAAAGTAATGAATGCCCATTAACCTTATTATGGCAAATCAATATCAAGCCTAATAGTTCCTGCTGTAAAATGCTTTAGTATGAACTTCAAAAGCAACATTAAAATTTATTAGTCATTCCTTAAAGCTGATTGATATGCTAAGGAGTTTCTTACAAAAAAAGAGTTAGATGGGGATGCATGCACTGCTAGCCTGATTTCAATAAATTTTAAAACTTTTTCCTGCTGTTTATAGTTATGATAATTGGGTGTTAAAGACTTTCTACTGAGTCTGATGCTGAGTCTCCTTCTTTATTACTTCCTGCTTCTAATCACCCTTGAACTGGATTCATCTCCGCCACAGGCATATTTAGCACGAAAAGACCTTTCCACTCTCTGTAGGATTTTCCAGGGCTTTGGTACCATTTCGTCAGCGGACAAACCCTTTGCGGTTGCCTTTTTGCAGTCAGCATTGTTAAATGCGACTGAATGTGGAGTTCTGAAAGGACACATGTGCTTTTCATTTCTTTGGGAAGACTAGGTTGTCTCAGTCTCAGTCACAGTCCCACTACTCTCTGGGTGTGCTGTCCATGTGCAGCTTTCAACTTCATCTCTGTCCTCCTCTGGAGCTGCACAAATAATAGACTACTGTTGGGATCTGGACCTTGTCTTCTGGGAGAGCTTTATTTATTATTATTATTTATTATTATTTTTATAGTATTTCCAGTGTGTCTGGAGTGCTGCTGAAGTGCAGAGCCGTGGTTTCTAGCTCCCCAGGCACCATGTGCATCAGCTCCTGGCTGGGATGCTGGAGCTGGGCGGTGGCACATTTGTCCTCTGCTCAGCTGCTCTATGGAATATTAGGGGAACTTGGTAAAACTACTCAGTCCAGCTCAGTAAAATAAGCAGATTAAATTTATTCAAGACCTTGAGAAGTGTTTAAGGGAAAAGATCAGGAAGCATAAGTGGTTTCCTAAGTTGCCTCGGTATTTGTAGTCCTTCCACGTTGCATTCAGCTTTATGTAAAGTTCCCTCCATTTTGTTAATACTAAAAGAATAAATACCTTTTTTACCCAGTCTTGCAACAATATTTAAGGTAGATACCCTTGTTCTGCAAACCTATGCAATTCACTTTGAGTTTGTGATTCACCCATTATTTAAAGATCTTGTCTTACAAATTAACTTGGAAATGCTGCTCTAGAGCCTTTCCTGATGCGTGAGAGAAGTCTTGAACAGACCAACACTTGTCCACCATTTGCGAAAATGTTTGATCTACATCCAGGCTGTCATACTGTAATCTAGCACCCTGGGTCACTTACTGGAGAAGGTGAGGTCTTAGATTTGTGTAAGACATGTTCCCATGCTTGCTGTTTGGATTTGCTCTAAATAAATGTAAAAAGACACTTTATTTTCTGGAGACATTGTGAGTTTTAAGTGTATAATGAAATCTGCATTAATGTTGTGGGGTTTTAAATAAATTCCAGTGGCTCACCGAAGGAAAAAGGTTATCTTCCTTCCCTCTGTCCCTGTTGCTGCATCATCCTCTGTCGGGTTCCCAACTCTGTCTGAATGACGCCCATAAATAGGAACTGCAGTAAAATTGTTTGTGTAACTTCCCAAGAAGGGGAAGAGTCTATTCTGGCTTTTAATACCACTGAAATTTGTATTCATTAAACTATCAAAAGTAGTTACTGTTGTCATTGATGTTACCTTTTGGCAGTAGAGTCCTGGTCAAGTACCACTTTATGACATGGCAGCTAGACAACTGTGCCAAACACTGCTAAACAACATAAGCGGCTTGTGAGGTGCCATCCTCTAGTAGAGGTGACAACAGTTGAAAGGAAAATGCTACAGAAGATGTCATTGCAGCCTCCCAGGCACATGTCAGGTGTTCTGTTACAGTGCTGTTTCGTAGCCTTCCTTCAGGTTTGTTGTGAGCCTATGAGGAGACCTGGCCTCAGGTGTCCCACTTTTCTCTGTTCATGCCCCTGTAATCTCACATTTGGAAAACAGCACTGGGACCCAGATTGAACTTTGATGTGATGCCATGGGAATCACTTTCAGATTTATAGATTTTGTACCAAAGAAGAGGGTATTGGTGGGGGGAAAGGGAGACTGACCCGCAGATCCACCTTGTCAGAAAGAAATCTAGGAAAGAAGAGAATAGGTAATATCATGTTCCAGTGCTTGAAAAATTTTATTGTTTCTGTTCAGTCCAGTTGTAGGCAGGGGGTGAGTGGAAGAGAATTAGTAGTGAAGTACTGGAAATAACCAAATCTGTCTGCAAAGGTACTTTAATAGATATTGGATACCTTTTTCTGTTCAGGTTTATATGCGATAACTGAGCACAATGTACATTTTACACACTGTAAGTAACATTGTCTTTGTTGTGTTCTTATGTTCTCATCACCAAGGGCCTGGCTGTGCATGCCATTGCTAATTGTAACCGGGATTTGGGACAGTCTTTGCACTTTGCAGCAAAAGCAATTGGTCTTAATCCTGGCTATGATGCAGTCTCTTTGGAAATTCAAGCAGTTGCCTTGGCCAGCACAAATGATTACTTGTGTGTTTTTGTCTTGGGCATTTGCATAGTTGTCCTGGTTTCAGCTATGATGGAGTTAAATTTTTTTTTAGCAGTGGATGGAATGCCATGTTTGGGTGTTAGCATGAGAATAGTGCTGATAGCACCCTGATGTTTTCCGATTTGTTGCCGGGCAATCAAGGACCTTTCTCAGCTCTGCATACTTCCTTACTAGTGAGAAAGGAGGGGACGCAGCCAGGACAGGTGACCCGAATTGGCCAAAGAGGATATTCCATACCAGTTACGTCATGTTCAGTATAAGGGGGGACTGGGGGGAAGAGGGGGAGAGAATGCCAGGACATGCAGTTTTCTGGGGACGGTTGGGTTGTCCGGGACGGGCTCTAAGCTGTGCGGCCTGAGTTGTGTGGTTTGGTGAGAAATTGCATTGTGTATCACCAGTTTCATCTATTTTGTGCTTTAAACTTCTGTTATTGTTATATCTAGTTTTCTGTTATTGTTTAGTAAACTATCCTTATCCCAACCTGCGTGGTTCTGGTTTCTAGGTTGTGGTTTCTTTTCCTCCTTTCTTCCTTCCCTTTTTCCCCTTCCCCCAACTTTCCTTCCTCCTTCCTTTTAAAAGTACAAGCGACTGTGTGGGGTGCGGCCCCCGGCTGGGGCAAAACCACGACAGTCATTTTGGCGCCCAACGTGGGGCACGAACGGTTGGGATAACGGTAGATCTGACCCTAACTATCGCAATTAAGATAAGCACTGTTGTTTAAGCAATCTCTGATCACGATGCTGTGGTATTTATTCACAAGGCTGTGGCATCAAAACCACCGCATGCTGTATACAATCCTGGCAGGATTCTTTACTCTCTCAGGTCTGCGGCTCCCGTATTTGTTCCCATACTTCATTATAATGTATTTTATGATATCGGTCTATGATACAATAATATCGATGATCATGAGCTTAAGCTGGTACTTGTATGAGGTTTTGCTGTCCTGTCCATTCTTTGGACAGGGAGGGGTTAATAACAGCAGCCGGTATGGTGGGGGCACTGCTTTCTTTTCCCTTGGGCTAAATACAACAGCTCTTAGGACAGTTTTTGAAAATCTTCAATATCTCTGGGATATTCAAACTAGCATTTTGCTATTGGTAGGTTTGGTGCAGATGGTTCAGTTTTTGTTATATATCAAGCATAGGTTTATGAATACCACTGAAGAGCTTTCTCCGAGACAGAATAATCACGAGTGGCAGGGCATGTGGCAAAGTATGGGCGAGTACCTAGGTACTTTCTCACGCCCGATGGTTTGGAATTTCACTCCTGAACAGCTACAAGACCCCGATCAAGTGACTGCATACCTAAGGGAAAATTGCTGTAGGTTTCCCAGAGATGGACACCTTACTGCACTGTGCTGGGCTCTGGCCACTATTTATCAAACACTGCTTGATAGCAGGCAGCACTGTCAGCACTGTCAGCACTGTCAGGGAGAAGGGAAAGGAAACAGACTGGCAGATACTATAGCTGCTGCAACCACTGGGGCTGACACTGCAGCTACTGCAACCCCTGTGACCGACACTGCAGCTACTGTAATCTCTACAGCAGACACTGCAGATGATCCGAAAAACCAATCCACACCAGTGTCTGTTGCTCCCGTACAAAAGAGGAACGGCACAAAGAAATCAGTTCGCATAGTGACGGATAAGGATGATGATCAACTGGGACCATCTCGAGGATATCAGGATGAGGCAGAACCAGAGATTGTTACCCGATCCCTGACTCTGAGTGAGCTGCGTGAGGTTCGAAAAGATTTCACTCGCCACCCAAGTGAGCACATTATCACTTGGTTGCTCCGATGTTGGGATCACGGGGCCAGTAGTTTGGAATTAGAAGGCAGAGAGGCCAAGCAGTTGGGATCCCTAGCTAGAGAAGGAGGAATTGACAAAGCAATTGGGAGGAGGCCGGAAATCCTCAGCCTCTGGAGGCGACTACTGTCAAGTGTGCAGGAAAGATATCCCATAAAGGAATATATTACATGCCAGACACCCAAGTGTAACAGCATAGAGACATCTGTCCAGCACCTGAGAGAATTAGCTGTACGGGAGATAATTTATTATGATCTGGACAATTCACGGCTTCCCGCTGATCCCGATGAAGTCCTATGCACTCCAGATATGTGGCGTAAGGTTGTACGAAGTGCACCAGCAGGGTACACCAATTCACTGGCAGCAATTGACTGGAATGATATGGATCCGCCAACCGTAAATGAGGTGGCCTGCCGACTCCGGAAATACCAAGACAATGTTTCCCTCTCCGTCATTGCAGCAGTAGAGAAACTGGTTCAACGACTTGACAACAATGTGTCCAACTCCCAACCCGTATGGAGCAATGTTGCAGCTACTGGGAGAAAGCGTCCATCGTTCCAAGAGGGAGAATACACACCACGACGTACATTGTGGTTTTACCTGCTTGATCATGGAGAGGACATGAGGAAATGGGATATGCAGCCCACCTCAGCCCTTCGAGCACGAGTAAATGAGCTGCGGGGTAAAACATTCGCACAACGAGATTCTGCCAGGAAGAAGGCTGCACCAGTTTCTACTGGGCAGTTCCCTAGACCAACTGGAAGGCCTACCTATATGTCTGATGTGCCTGATCCTTTTGAAGGGACCTCTAAGTCCTTTATGCAACCAGTGGAAAACAAATATGATCAGCAGCAATAGAGGGGCCCTGCCTCCAGCCAGGTGGAGGAGAGGGATAATCGGGTTTATTGGACTGTGTGGATCCGATGGCCTGGCACGTCAGACCCACAAGAGTACAAAGCTCTGGTGGATACTGGTGCCCAGTGTACTCTAATGCCATCGAATCATGAAGGGGTAGAACCTGTTTGTATTTCTGGAGTGACAGGGGGATCCCAACAACTAACTGTGCTAGAGGCTGAGGTGAGCCTAACTGGGAAGGACTGGGAAAAACACCCCATTGTGACTGGTCCAGAAGCTCCGTGCATTTTAGGTATAGATTATCTACGTAGAGGGTATTTTAAAGACCCAAAAGGGTACCGATGGGCTTTTGGAATAGCTGCTTTGGAAACAGAAGAAATTGAACAATTGTGTGCCTTGCCTGGACTCTCGGAGGATTCTGCTGTTGTGGGGTTGTTGAAGGGTGAAGAACAGCAAGTGCCAGTTGCTACGACGACGGTGCACAGACAACAATACCGTACTAACCGAGATTCCCTGATTCCCATCCATAAGTTGATTCGTCAACTGGAGGATCAGGGAGTGATCAGCCGAACCCACTCACCCTTTAATAGTCCCATATGGCCAGTGAGGAAGTCCAATGGAGAGTGGAGGCTGACAGTAGATTACCGTGGCCTAAATGAAGTCACTCCAGGTATGAGTGCTGCTGTGCCAGACATGTTAGAGCTCCAGTATGAATTGGAATCGAAGGCAGCCAAGTGGTACGCCACAATCGACATTGCGAATGCTTTCTTCTCGATCCCACTGGCGCCAGAGTGCAGGCCACAGTTTGCTTTCACTTGGAGAGGCATCCAATACACGTGGAATCGTCTGCCCCAGGGGTGGAAACATAGCCCCACCATCTGCCATGGACTAATCCAGAATACACTGGAAAAGGGTGAAGCACCAGAGCACCTACAGTATATTGATGACATCATTGTATGGGGCAACACAGCAGAGGAAGTTTTTGAAAAAGGAAACAGGGTAATTAAAATCCTTTTAGAAGCCGGTTTTGCTATAAAACGAAGTAAAGTCAAGGGGCCTACGCGAGAAATCCAGTTTTTAGGAATAAAATGGCAGGATGGGCGTCGTCAGATCCCAATGGACATTATTAATAAAATAGCAGCTATGTCTCCACCAAGCAACAAAAAGGAAACACAAGCTTTCTTAGGTGTTATAGGTTTTTGGCGAATGCATGTCCCAAACTACAGTCTCATTGTGAGCCCACTCTACCATGTAACTCGAAAGAAGAATGATTTCCAATGGGGCCCTGAGCAACAGCAAGCCTTTGAGCAGATCAAACGCGAGATAGTCCATGCAGTGGCCCTTGGGCCTGTCCGGACAGGGACAGATATTAAAAATGTGCTCTACACTGCAGCTGGGGAGAACGGCCCGACCTGGAGTCTCTGGCAGAAAGCACAAGGGGAGACTCGAGGTCGACCGCTGGGGTTTTGGAGTCGGGCCTACAAAGGATCTGAGGCCAATTATACTCCAACAGAAAAGGAAATACTGGCCGCCTATGAAGGGGTTCGAGCTGCCTCAGAAGTGATTGGAACTGAAGCCCAGCTCCTCCTGGCACCCCGACTGCCGGTGCTGGGCTGGATGTTCAAAGGGAAGGTTCCTTCTACACACCATGCCACTGATGCTACGTGGAGCAAGTGGGTTGCACTAATTACACAGCGGGCTCGAATAGGAAACCCCAATCGCCCAGGAATCGTGGAGGTGATTACAGACTGGCCAGAAGGCAAAGATTTTGGGATGTCACCAGAGGATGAGGAGGTAACACGTGCTGAAGAAGCCCCACCCTACAACGAACTGCCAGAGAATGAGAAGCGATATGCCCTGTTCACTGATGGGTCTTGTCGCATTGTGGGTAAGCATCGGAGATGGAAAGCCGCTGTATGGAATCCTATAAGAAGAGTAGCAGAAGCCACTGAAGGAAAAGGTGAATCAAGCCAGTTCGCTGAGGTGAAGGCCATCCAGTTAGCCCTGGACTAACTGGAGAGAAAAGTGGCCAAGGCTCTACCTTTATACTGATTCATGGATGGTGGCGAATGCCCTGTGGGGGTGGTTGCAGCAGTGGAAAAAGAACAACTGGCAGTGTAGGGGCAAACCTATATGGGCTGATGACTTTATGGCAAGATATCTCTGCTCGGTTAGAGAAACTTGTTGTAAAGGTACGTCATGTCGACGCCCATGTACCTAAGAGTCGGGCCATGGAGGAACATGAAAACAACCATCAGGTAGATAAGGCTGCTAGGATTAAAGTGGCTCAGGTAGATCTAGACTGGCAACATAAGGGTGAATTATTCATAGCTCGATGGGCTCATGATACCTCGGGTCATCAAGGGAGAGATGCAACATATAGATGGGCTCGGGATCGAGGGGTGGACCTGACCATGGACGCCATCGCACAAGTTGTCCACGAATGTGAGACATGTGCTGCAATCAAGCAAGCTAAGCGGTTAAAGCCCCTTTGGTATGGAGGACGGTGGATGAAATACAAATATGGGGAGGCTTGGCAGATTGATTACATCACCCTCCCACAAACCCGCCATGGCAAACGTTATGTGCTTACAATGGTGGAGGCAACTACCGGCTGGCTAGAAACATATCCCGTACCCCATGCCACTGCTCGAAATACAATTCTGGGCCTTGAAAGGCAAGTCCTCTGGCGACATGGTACTCCAGAAAGAATCGAGTCAGACAATGGGACTCATTTCCGAAACACTCTTATAGACACCTGGGCCAAAGAGCATGGCATTGAGTGGGTGTACCACATTCCTTATCATGCACCGGCCTCTGGGAAAATTGAACGATATAATGGACTTTTAAAAACTACACTGAAAGCAATGTGTGGTGGGACATTCAAGCATTGGGATACACATTTGGCCCAAGCCACGTGGTTAGTTAACTCTAGGGGATCTACCAATCGGGCTGGCCCTGCCCAGTCAAAATTTCCACGTACTGTAGAGGGAGACAGAGTCCCAGTAGTGCATATGAAGAGTGTATTGGGAAAGAGAGTTTGGGTCATCCCTGCTTCAGGCAAAGGTAAACCCATGTCTGGAATTGTTTTTGCTCAAGGACCTGGCAGTACTTGGTGGGTAATGCAGAGGGATGGAGAAGTTCGATGTGTACCTCAAGGGGATTTGATTTTGGGTGAGAATAGCCAATATAATTAATGAAGTAGAAATTATAATACTTGCCAAATAACCCATTATTGTATATTCATTATTGTTATGATTGCTGTATGTTGTACCATAGCATTATAGCCGGAGTCATACAAGTTAATGAAGAATGAGTGCCATGATGATGGAACTAAAGCCTGGCCTCTCAAGAACTTTTTTCCTCCCTTTGAAAATAAACTCTGACCCACAGACTATGAGCATGGACCATGCCAGGTGTATCAGTCAAGAGCCTGAGATGCAGCATGCAACGAGCCAATGGAACATACAACTATCCTGAGAAACTGTTACGACAAATGGAGCCTGAAAATCATGGACTAAATGAACTCAACAACTTCAGAGGGATGATTCACAGACTGAGGGAATAAGATCCGTATGCACGTATGTGTGCATACATGTGTACATACATATATGGGTGTGTGAAACACGAAACTGGTTGTACCCAAAGAAAATTGTTGGATCTGGTCATGACGTAAATGGTATGGAATAAGGGGTGGATAATGTCCTGGTTTCAGCTATGATGGAGTTAAATTTTTTTTTAGCAGTGAATGGAATGCCATGTTTGGGTGTTAGCATGAGAACAGTGCTGATAGCACCCTGATGGTTCTGATTGTTGCCGGGCAATCAAGGACCTTTCTCAGCTCTGCATACTTCCTTACTAGTGAGAAAGGAGGGGACGCAGCCAGGACAGGTGACCCGAATTGGCCAAAGAGGATATTCCATACCAGTTACGTCATGTTCAGTATAAGGGGGGACTGGGGGGAAGAGGGGGAGAGAATGCCAGGACGTGCAGTTTTCTGGGGACGGTTGGGTTGTCCGGGACGGGCTCTAAGCTGTGCGGCCTGAGTTGTGTGGTTTGGTGAGAAATTGCATTGTGTATCACCAGTTTCATCTATTTTGTGCTTTAAACTTCTGTTATTGTTATATCTAGTTTTCTGTTATTGTTTAGTAAACTATCCTTATCCCAACCTTCGTGGTTCTGGTTTCTAGGTTGTGGTTTCTTTTCCTCCTTTCTTCCTTCCCTTTTTCCCCTTCCCCCAACTTTCCTTCCTCCTTCCTTTTAAAAGTACAAGCGACTGTGTGGGGTGCGGCCCCCGGCTGGGGCAAAACCACGACAATAGTATTTTTCCAAATTCAGGTCTTCAAATACTCAGCATCTTTTTGAGTTCAGTCTAATAGAAGCATGAAGAATTTGAATGCTAAACCATCCCATTTCCTAAATCTGAATCTGTTTATGTATGTTTTCAAAGTAACGTAGCTTTTCCTTTTTTTCTCTGTTTTTATGTGAACTGCAGTTAAACTTTTTTTCCCATTACTTTCAGTGTTTGGTATTTTAACTTTCTAGGGGTTTGTTTGTTTGTTTGCTTTTCCTCTTGGATGAACTCATGGGCAAGAACTTACAGTTCTGCTCCAGTCTTTTACCTAATGTAAAATGTTAAAATACTGTCATAGAAGATTTTCCCCCTACTTGCTGTTTGACCACTTATAACTGAGGATTCTTGGCTCTTCAGCCTTTTGATAAAATGGCTTGGAGGACTGGTTATGGAATCATTTGTAAATTCTTACCTGCTTATGTGAGGCTGTTTTTTGGGGTGCCTGGAATGGAAAGACAGAAACAGGCAGGAATCACAACTACTCCAGTTTTTTAATTGTTCATGTATTATATCTTGCATAAATCACTGAGCAAGGGAGGGAAGATATTTAAGCTGAAATGTTTCTTTTTTTCCTCCTAGTGAAAGCCTTTTACTGGCCTCAGGGGATTTAAGATATACTGTTATTCTATTATTTGTTCGTATTAATGTAGTTCTTTTTTGTCTTCCCAAACTAGTATTAAATATTCCAAACTGTATTCAGAGGGAAGCTCTTGGGAACCATTCTTCAATTGCTTTGCACAGGTTTGGTGACATTAGAAGACCCAATTGATTTCTCTTTTCCATTGTTGTCAATAACAAGGGTTTGTTACAGGAGATTGTTTTAGTTTAGGGGCAACCTTAAATGTGTCTTTGAAGTAATCTGCAGCAGGTCACACTCCATTTTCCTGTGTCAAGCACACTACCTGTATTTTTTGTATGCAGTTGAAAGGAAAGTGGTCTTGTAAAGGTGTCTGCTAAGACAAACAAGAAATACAGGACCTTTATTTTATGAACCTCGCTAGGCTATTACTGCAAGATTTTCATAATTCTCAAGTGCAACAGCCTAAAGATTCATCTCTGGCTTGGGTGTCTCTGTTAAGCTCAAAATAAGTGAAGCAGTAGATTTTAGGGGAAAAAAAATCACTGAAAGTGTTGTCAAGCATTGGAACCCAGGGAGGTGGTGGAGTCACTGTACCTGGAGGTGTTCAAAAAACGTAGGCGTGGCCCTTCGAGACATGGTTTAGTAGATATGGTGGTGTTGGGTTGAGAGTTGGACCCTTGGAGGTCTTTTCCAACTGCAGATACTATGATTCCATATATTAAGCTGAGAATAAGGGAGGCAGTCAAAAGGGACAGTGGTGTAGAAAATACGATCCAGTGTATTTCCCCCCACCCCCAAGCCGTGTTGATTTTAAATTCATTCACAGAGCTACACAGCCTATTTGCAGTTCCTCCTAATTATCAAATGAGCTCTGCATAGGAGCAGACAACGGTAATCAGACAGACGATTGTTTACTAGTTCCTCTGCTTGCATTTGCATCTATTTTCATTAGTTATTACAAGAAATTTGAGAGGGCTCGCAAAGCATGAAAGCAAAATGGGAGGTGAGAATTTCATGTGGCTTTCTTGTTTCATTGCCTCCAATAAAGTTCTTTTCATGTTTGCTCCCAGCCAGACCTATGCCGGTGGTGGGGAGAGAGGGGTGGGCACACAGGATTTCTTCTGGTGATTTCCACCGAGCGAGAAAACTCGGTGTGCAACAGAGAGCTCAGTGTGGAAAAAGCTTTGGAGTGCACTGACAGTTTTATTGACTGTCCCTTTCCGAGTGACACGCCGGCCCCCTTTGAATTGATAGTTAACAGAAGTGAGTGAATACACATGGCTTTTGTAATACAATGATAAATTGGTGGACAGTTGGACCATGATGGCTTCAGGAGTTACGTGTTCGCCATCAGTGCCCCGAGGCCATTTATGTTCTGTGTCAGTGGGGTGCATCTGAATACCATATGTCACAAAGACTAATGTCCTCGCTCTTCCTTCTAATGGGCATGGCAGGCATCGCGCTTGGAAATTTCCGTGCCTGCCTCCGAGATAAACAGCAACAGGGCCAGCTAATTGTGTATGTTGTTAAACACCAGAGCTGCTTACTTGAAAGGTGGACCCTGGCAATTAAGGAGAGCCATTAAGGGAGTGAACAGCAAAAAAATAAAATAAAACCTGCTTTTTTTTCCTGACACGGAGCTTGATGCTGGCAAATTAGATGGGCTCCTGTCCAGACCTATTGCTGCATCACTGTTTGTAAGAGGAATAGTTTAGAAACAAGAGTTGGAGTAAGAATAGTAGGTGATACCTCAGACATTATTTTGCAGAGGCCAGTGCAAGAAAACACTTGAGACAATGAAATTTCCCTCCTAACTAGGTCTGAGGAAACGATTTGTTAAAAATGTAGCCAGGTCAGTGTGCAAAACCCACTCTTGGCAAGAGGTTAGGTTGTGATGTGTATGCTGTGAAGACAAGAGGTCCTGATGCAATATGAGTATGAGTAAGCAAAATGTTCTGGAGCAAGGCTTTTGGGCAAGCACTGTGTCGTCTCACATGCAGGGTGGAGTTGATTACAGGGATGGGCTCCAGATGTAGTGAATTTTGGAATGAATCAATCTCTGAATTGACAATCATGTTAAATGCTGTTACCTGCATCTCTCTAGGCTTTGCCTCGCTTCTGGTCTGGTTTAGTGCAGTGAATTTAATGGAGGTAAGGTAAATTGAGCTGTTCTGTGCTTTATTTCAGACACCAGATATTCTGGGAGTGCCGGTGGCCAACAGTTGAATGCCTGGCATTGTAAATCACAAGAAAATGGCAGCAATGTGAAGAATAAAACTTACTGAATGCTTTTCATCTTTGTGTGAGAGTCCTGAAAAGGCTATATCCCCATAGAGTGACCGCTAAGACTGTGGCTCCTGTCCTTAATTGTTTTTAGAAGTGCCAAAATGACGCTGTGGCATAGATGAGATGCTCACCCGTTGATGCTCATCCTTCAGTTCAAATGTGCTGCTAAATAAAAGGGAGTGTGTGTAGGAGCAGGGAATGGCTGGTATTTGTTCTTTAACCAGAGAAGCTAAAAGCTGGGAGGGCAGGGCATTGTCTGTGTAAATGGAAAGAACAGAAACCAGCTGGAAAAAGAGGTGTTCGTTTCCAAACCAGGTCAAATGTACAAAAGCTCAAATTACATTGTCTTACCTATTTGCTTGTCTGTGCTAAACCATTTAGGATTTTTAGGGGGTATTTGGCATGCAGGAAAGGGGTTCCCACATTCAGTACCTGCATTTGCTGAATGCTTAAACAACTAATCACAAAGAATTAGTAGGAATGGCCAAAAAATGCACATATTTTAGAGAAGCTAGAATAAATACCTAATGAATCTGGAAGATCTGAACACTTACAAACATGCATTTGTTACAAAACTTTCCATTTTTAGAACAATGTTTTCCTTGGGATGTAAACTCACTGTTTAGTGAACTTAATTTTCAGCACATTCCAGCGATATAATAAGATGTGGTAAAACCTGAGACCACTTCTTTCACTGCCTCTTAAAAGGCTGATTTTCAAATCTTATCTTTGTTTTGTTCTTAAAGAGAAATATTTTATTATATAGTAGCTGATTCACTACCGTGCATTTATGCTTTGTCTTGTTTCTGTTGCTTTCTTAATCTTCAAAGCATCCTCTAGCTTTAAAGAAGCTTCTTCAGACCTCAAGTGATGTAGATCTTCATCCTGCCATTACAGCTGATTAAAACGAAAGGGAGAGGTTAAAATGACCTGGTCAAGGTTATGCAATGAATCACTGCTGCAACTGGGAATGGGAGAGAGAAGGGCATTTCCCATAAATTCGTTTTAACCATTAGGCTGATGATGATGACGTGGAACGAGATGCTACAATCAGAAGCGTGTCCCTGGTGTATTTGCTTTGCTTTGTTTTTTTCTTCCTGCCTGTAATGATGGGTCCTTTTGCACTCCTAGTCTGTGGCTTCTTAATCCGCCGGTCAGTTTTAGGGAGGTAAAGACAAGCTCTGTGGTGCCAGGTTGGGCAGCAAAGGTGAATAGTGAAAGGGAAAAAGGTAGCAGAAGGCAAACGATCTCTACTACAGTGTAGGTCCAAAGTGGGGGCTTTAGACCATGAGGCAAAAAGCTTTCCTACTTCAATACTAGATGTTTGTGATGTTTTCCCTCATATGTGTGACCTTGTATTTGAGCTAGTAGTCTTTTGGGGAAAAGTAATCTTGTGCTGGAAAGCTTTGTTGGTGGTTGCAGTCCAGAAAAGCAGGAGTGAAGAATTTATGGTCAAAGGGCAGGATATGGCCCACAACTTAAAGAGCCTGTGGCCACATTTCAGTCTTTTTCCCTGCTGTTGTTTGATTTTGCTCTGGGGTGTGTACGTGAATGTATGGCTCACCGAGTACATTTGAAGGGCCCGGGCAGCCCTCAGCCCATGACCTTCCCTGGGGAGATGTGAGGAGCAGAAGGGGGTGTGATGTGCCAAAGCTGATTTCAGATCTGGAGAGCAAACCCCTCATCCTCCCTGGTTGCTGAGAAACCAAGTTTTTGCAGTAATGAATTTGTGTGTTTTCACAGGAGCCCTGAAGTGGGAGGCTGATACTGAAGGTCACATAAAACACCCTCCTTGTCTCTTCTTGGGAATGTGTCAGCCTTACTTCTAAACCTCCCGGGGAAAAAAATATTTAAAGATTCCTGAATTCCAGTCTTCCAGTTAATCCCAACATTTCCCACCTGATGATGCTTCAGGTTGAAATGGTAATTTTCTGAGATAATACACTGACTGATTTTTTTTACATTTTTTTTTTTGAGGGAGAGTCAGTTTTGTTTCCTTGATTCAGTCTAATCGTGCTTCCTGTGATAAATGGCTTTTCATGTAATGGGTGCACTGATTACTCCGTGGCACACATCTGCTAAAGGATACCTTTGAAAGTCAGGCTAATTTGTTGGGTAAGTGGCAGATTTCTGATTGCAATCTCCTTTCAGTACAGCAGATGATTTAAGCAAGACAATAATCCTCTCTTCTTTGTTTTTTTAGACCTTAGATTTGGGGTATTTTTCCATCTCTATCTTCATCCCCTTTTTCCAATTTTTCATGCTCTCTAGGTACACTTTGCTCTTCATAAACAGTTATCAAACACGATTGCTAGCAACTTTGATGTAGCACAGTTTGCACACAACATTGACACAATCATGAACTCAAAAGCTTCATTACGTGCAATTATAGAATTATGTAGTCTGGCTTCAAAACACAAATAATCTACACTGGATTCTAAAATCCACACAGAAGTGGCAATTTTGGAAATAGCTGTCAAAGAAATGCCATGCTGAATTTTTGAATTATTGCTAGAGAGGTTCATGTGGAAAGGACTGTCCTATCTCTCTGGGTGTTTTGCCTGCATCTCTGTCTGGAATGTGTGCATAAGGGCAGAGAGACTCAGTATGACACAGACTCGGTATGACATTGTTGTATTCTCTAATAAATGTCAAATGTTAAGCCCCCCACCCCTCCCTTTCTCTTTCTTTTTAATACACAGGACACAAAATGTTTTAATAGCTCTTAGGCTAAATCTGTGCTACGAACTTCCAGAATTTAGGGAGTGAGCTTTATTTTCTCCTTTGCTAATGCTTGCAAGCCTCTGAATACATAGAGCTGTTCCAGCTAAAACTGCTTTTATTTAACATAGCCTGTTTCACCACACAAACTGGTCATAGACTGCGTGAGCAAAACCACCCTCTGGTGCCTGGGAGGTGTGCTTAGAGGGCTTGGCTGGTACAATTGGAACACTGGATCCCACCTGGTCTTTCTTAGTACTTTGCAAGCCTCATTTTTAAAGCTGGTAGGTATGGGGACTTCTACTTGGGGGATGCGCAGACTGAGAGAGGAGATGGCTTGAATGTTTCAGTGTATGTAGATGATGTTGCTCAAAATGGAAGCTGGGTATTCTAGCTCTGTCTAATGCTATGACCACTGTATCACACAGCCTTCATATATAAATGTATCTGTATTCTACATATATACATAAAGTAAGATTTGCTAAAGCAGACAAGACAATTGCTCTTTATAGTTACAGAGAAATACGATTGACAATAAAGTGAACTGAAGATGGGGTAAGGCTTCCCATCTTCTGCAAATCTACAGTAGTCATTGGGATGCTCTTTTTGGCTTGATATGATGTGTGCTCCACCAGTGATGCAGCACGGATTTCAGACTCAACTGCATCCCAGAGGAGAGGCTTTTGAGGATACCTCTTTGCTCTTACTGGTGCACTAGAGTTAGTGCTGACATGGGGATTGTAGTGGAGGGAAATACATGTATGAAATACAGATGTGGTTAGGTTAAATTCATCTTCTTCTTGTTTATTGGAAGAGCTGCAGATGTTGAAAACATTGAGATTGTGGTAAACTCTGCTTTTTTGTTTTGACATGTAGCAATCTGTTAAAGAAGAGCTAATTAGAATATATAACTGATCAGGTACTTGTATTTTCTCATGCCTGGCCACTTCATGAAGAACGACTTGAAAGCTCTGTAGTATTCTTTGTACTTTCTTTTGGGTTTATTTTGAAGGTTTTTTCCATTATACTTTTTTTTTTCCCCTTTTTCCCATAATAAAGTTTGAATTTGGAAGTGTGTGTGAATTTGAAGGAGCAGAGTTAATGATCGTCTCATCTGGCTTTCTAAAATAGTGCAAGGCACTGAGTCACTTCTTGCCATTAATACGTTGCGTCATTTTGCCAGGATCAGAATGTTCCAGTCTCAAAGCAAATAGTTTTAACAGCGAAAACCCAGTTGTTACCATATATATATGTCTTTGCATGCGTATATATATGTACACACTCAGTCCCTCTCTTTTAATATATCTTCTTATCCAAAGATTATGATTGACGCTACTATGCGGGGAGCAGTGAATTAATAATCACCATTTCTTTCTACTTTACCTTAGCCTTCAGTTTCAACAAGAAGGGAGATTAAAAATACATTCAGACCATAGTGGTTTTTTAAAGGTGATGTTTTTAAGCATGAATGAGGAAGAATGTGGGGAGATTTGGTGGGGGGAATAAAGAATAGGTAGAGGAAATGCTAAACTTGTCATTAGCTTTTTCTTGTGATATTGCTTCCAGCATGTTGGATGTATCATCTTTTATATCCAGTCTTGAAGTGAGTTATGTCAGTTCTGCTGCAATACTCTAAGGTAGATTCTGCAAAAAGCCACGTGTGTTCCTCCTCCTGGTTGTGTGCAGATGTTTGCTGTGCTGAGCATTTGATATGTTGATTTCGCAGACTTTATCAAACGTGAATGAAAAGCACCATTTTTATGCTGATTATCTTATGTCTGTTTATCTTCTCATGCTTTGCCAGCAAACCTGGTCTGTTTTGCCATCAGGATTTCATCAGGCCAAGTCAATGTTAATGTTTTAATGGCCCCACTGGTAGGAAATTCCCCTCAGATGGGAAAAGCAGACCGCAGGGGGAAGCCGGTGGAGCAGTACGTGTGCAGACAGTACAGATGTGCTGGGACCCGCGGGCAGAGAGCCTCAGGTGCTGGGAGAGGCCCAGAGGGATGGGGCCGCTGCAGAGAAGGGACGGGGCAAGCCTTGGCACTCACACAGAGATGGCTCCGTTTTTTCCCCAATAATTGTGCTAGAGCCCTGGCAGGGAGCTGTAAGTGCCAGTACACTGGATCTCATCTGAGAGGAATCAATTTGTAGGGCTTCGGGAGCCTGGATCTCATTGCACTCAAGCAGTCAGACCCCAGGACTTCTGTGGCTTTGCTCCCCGCCTCTTTGGCAGTGCTGACGTGAGCCTGTTTCTACTTTTTGCCCCCTTACTGAACAGAAAATTTAAATGGTCTGTGTACAGGAGAAAAACACCAAACTCTGATGCTGAGATAAGTGCTAAAAACAAATGAAGGGCCTTTTTTTTTTTTTTTTTAAATTTGCTGTTTCAAATCATCTTAGAACTGATGGGTTATGATTATTAATGAATTAGCAGTTCTCATGAAGGTGTTGAGAGAGGTTAAATATTGAAAAACTAAAGGAGCGACAGGTTGCAGAGGATGTCGATGGTGGCTCTGGAGAACACAAGCTGAGGAAGAGGGCAGAGTTGACATTTGTGAGGTTACTGAAAGCCCTATACTGTCGAGATAGTTTTAGTCTTTGTGCTGACAAGTTCTGTAGCTGCCATTGGTTGCGCTTTCTACTTTCAAAAGTTCTTTAATAAAACACAACAGGAAGGCATCTGACTTGTATAGCAGGATCTAGCAGGGTGGTTAGTGGCCTGCCTCTTTCAGAAGCTAGTCTATGCTGATTTCAAAGGAGGGTAAGGTGGTAATTGGCACAAACATTTAGTATGAAAGGGAAGAGAAGCTAGATATCCCCCCCAGTAATAATTTGATAAGGTAAAAATGGTGAGTCTTTATTTAGATAGAGACTTACTATGTGATAAAGTTCCATGGCCAAAGAGGGGCAGGTAAGGAGTGATGCCTTTATTTCAGCATCCTTGCTCTCTTACCGTAGCTCGTGTGGTGTTTGCCTGATGCTCACACAAGCTGTCTGCACAAAGCTTACCACGAAACATCCCACCTACCCCATTTTTTCCAGCAGAGCATGGACCACCTGCACCTATAATCCGTGCATGGGAAAGTAATTTAATGGTTCATTTCTTCACTCTGATGTCTTGAACAGCTGAGCTGCTTGGATCAGCAGCAAATGGCTATGCTTTGTGGATCAAGGTAAGAAGTCCAAAGGGAATGTGGCCTCTGAGGTGCAGGGCTTGCACAGGTATTGCAGGACATTAGAGGTCATGCATACCTGATGTCTTCTGGCAGAGCATCATCGTGCCATCCACAGAAGCTAGAAGATCTTTGATCTGCCCCATCAGGCCTGGTCTTTTCCATTAATTCTCTGTGTAAGGATCTTATAAAAGCCTTCAAAGGTAACTAAAGGATTTTGAGGAGCGTGTCAGTCTCTCATAGTAAAGCTGTTGAAACCTCAAAGACGTGACAGATTCAGGTTAGATATGCAATGTATATTTTGCGTGGTTGTTTGATCAGGGACTTTTTCCAGCTGCCTCAGCTGGAAAAATTGGACAGCAAACCTCAAACAAAAAGTTTTGATAGAAAAGAAATACAGCTCTACTTTTCCAACCAAATGTTACAAATTACTGTGGTAGTCACCTAAATAAGCCATATCATCCCCAAGTTATAAAAACACAGAAATAAACCTGTATGTTAGGGTGTTAATATTAAACAGAGTGTATATATTGTTTTTATTTGCCTTTGAGGGAGGGTTGGTGGTTTTTTGCTTTTCTGGTGTCAAGCTTTCCTAGCATATTGTCACTGGAAACTTTTCTTTAAAATGAAAGCAGACATCTCCCCATTGCCTGTCCTGCAGCAGGCATCAAAACTTCTAGGGGAAAATAGGAAATATCAGGGACTGTGACACCTGGCCATACTTTGGTTCCATGCAGAAATACAGAACCCAAACTCTAATTAAATGGAAATATATAGTATTTATTCTGAGGTATTTAAATGATTTGACAATAGATAAAAATTCTGCATAAATCATGTGTGTTGCAGTATCTTTGTAGTGTGGCCTTCTTTGTTGGGCAAAATACATTTTGTGATAAAGAATCATGAAGTTTTTATTTTTACCTGCATTTCTTAGTCAAGAAATAAATCCTGTTCCCTTGCTGTTTGTATAAATGTGTTTTGCTGTATCTTCTAAGAGCATTTGAGCCCACTGGCAATTTGCAGCCAAGTTTCTAAGAGGATACAGAGAGGTGAAGGGAAGTTATTTCCTACAAGTTATGTGAAAAAGGTGGCTGGGCGAAGGAGAGAAGGGGACTTGATTCAGTTCCCACCTTTTTGCAACTAAAGGGAGGAAACTAAGGTGACCTCAGCTTGAATTTCACATGAGAACATCTGCGTGGGGCAGGGATGTACGTGTACCGTGGCCATGGAGTAAAGCTTGGGCTTGGGCACAGACAGGTACAAGAGGTTGCAGATGGGTTTCACTAAGAAGGCACGCTGTCTTGGTGTTGGGGGAAACTACTTGTGCAGACTGAAGTGAAAAGGTGAGAGGTAGAGCACCGGGTCCTGGCTCTGCAGCAGAACCACGTTGGGAAGCAGTGAAGCTGTGCAGAATCCCGTGTGGCTGTTGCTGAGTTAGCAGGAAGTACTCGCCGTGTTATCATTACAGTGGAGATACACACTTGACCCCAAAATACTTGTTTTCAGAGAGTATCCTTTCAGTGTGTTTGTGGTGAAGTGCAGGAAGTTATTTATTGTGCAGCTGGTTTAAATTGAAACTTTTGAGGATAATGGGATGACTCTCCATCTCCTCCCATCCCCCTCCTTAAGTTTTCATGCAAGAGCACATTTTCCGTGACTCCATTATTGTTTGAACATCAGGATATTGCATAAGCCTCTCCTGGGGAAAATAGAATATGCAGAAGCAGAAAATGACCTGTGCCCACCCACAAGGGCGATTAAATGCGGCTTCACGTATAGTGTCAGTAATGAAGAACATGAGGCGGAGGAACAGAAGTGTGGTCATTTGAATGTTTTAATTAGTGGGGGTGGCAGAATTCAGATCCAGGTTCTCACGCTACTTTCTGTGATGACTATCTGCACTACCATGGGTATATCTCCCAACTTTTCTGTTCCTCTCTCTACTGCTGTGAAATCTAGCTTGCTTTTCTCGTGCAATGTGTAGGGGAGGAGAGGATAGAGGAGTACAATTCAGGGGTTTGTCTTGTTGCTTGGTGGTTTTTTATTCCTTTGTCTATAGAATCTGAGATGAAGAAGTCATTAAAATGTAAATAAACAGGCTAAACTATTAGACAGCTTGTGTAAATTACAGAGTTTACTTTGGAAAAGTAGCTTAGGCCGCAACATCATATGGCAGGCTTCATCCTAGACAAGATTAACGCTTGGCAAATTTACGTAACTGCTACTGAGGGCGAGCGTTCCTGGGTCACCCTGCGTTCCTGTCAGACTAATCTGGAGTTCTGAGGGTTGCACAAGTTGAGGAAATGCAGTCCTGTGCTCTGTGATCTCCGGTTCGGTGTTGCTGTTGAAGGTAGTGACCTAGTTCATTTGAATGTCAAGACAAATACCTCAGGGTTTTTTCAGCATCAGGGATTAAATTTGTGAAGTATTTTGCAGGCTGCTTGAGTTTAATTTCCCCTTCTCTGCCTGAGAAGCCACCCTCTCTAGGTTGAATGAAGCAGTTCTCAAAGAGCTGATAGCAGTGCCGGAGGTGCACGGGACAGTATGAGCAGGCAGTGGCCTCTGAGCTCCATATGGCCAGATCACTAGAGGAGGTGGAAAGAGAGACATGTGGTTTTCATGTAGCCACGCTTGTGTGTTGAATCCCAGAGAGGGAACATGGTACCTCTCTGCTACTTGCTCACAAATAGAGAATTAGCCTTTTGCCTGTCTTGTATGTGCTTTCAGGTCAGTAGTGTGTGAAGGTGGAGCTGCTGCTGTATCATGTTGGAAGCAGAAAGGTGGCAGTGGAGGGGAGCTGAACTTCAGTTTGGTGTTTTCTGTCTGGAAACCAAATCCCATGGGCAGTGAGAGGTCTTTTAGTTTTCTCCGTTATCCCTTGTCTTTGTTGCTCCTCTGGAGAGCAGTGAGAAGTCTGTTGGCCGGTGGAGCAAAAGAGCAGCGCATTGCATCCTTTATAACCCTCAAAATAGAAAAGAGAGGAGGGAGTGACAAATAAACACAGAGATGATTACACTCCAAAGGCTCATTTCTTTTCAAGTGCAAATGAAGGGGATCCGTTACCCAGTAAGCCCTGGCACCTGCACAGCACTGAAAAGGTGTATTTACACCATCATGCAAGTGGGAACAGATAGTGAAGTATCAACAGGCACTTCATTTATTTTGTGTCTAGGTTCAGGAGGGAAAACAGACCTATTAAAAGTCAATGTCTGTTTGCAACATTATCTTATCATATCCTATTGAAGAATGTCAATTGACAAATTGAGGGAAGGTTGTCTCTTCCTCTCTTTGAAAGATACCTCTCCTTGAGAGAAGGATAATCTGACTACATAGGGCAGAGAGAGGAGCAGCCCTGACCAAGTCTGGTACTATAAATCATTTACTTGAGATAAAATTCTGATAAGCATTATGGGGAAATCACCTCACTGTTTTATTATGCCAGTTAATGTGAGATGGCACTTTGTGTTTATTACCCCTGCAGTTAAAAGTTTATGGGAGGTCCTCAGAGGGGATGCCCTTGAATCTGGGACTTAGTGACTGCTCCCTCTACTGGTGTTACATCTAACTGGAGCATCTTTGATTAATTCCACTTTTGTTGCATGAATAGTCATGTACAACCAACCTGCAGGTATCAGACCTCAGATCTACTGCTAGAAATCTACAGTGTTAAAGGCCAAAAAAAGCTCTAAGCCACTGTTACATCTTAAAGCTTGGGAGAGGAAATTGAAGAGCATGCGATGATAATTTTTCTAAGGTTATTTCTTTCATTTAAGTAAACATACCTATTAAAAAAAAAATCCTCAGGGTTTTTGTGTTTCAAGCTCTCTTTGCACATGTCCCTCACAGGGCCAAGGCCTAGTGGTTTTGTTTGTTTTGTTTGTTTTTCTCCTCCAAGTGAAAAAGAAGAACTTGATGTAGTTTTGAGATTGCCAGTGATGAGAGAGAACCTCATCTATTGTAAGACTTGTTGTAGACTAGCAAGCACAGAAAGTTGAACAAAATAAGGTTTTATCTTGATCTCAGGTTGCATTTTGGGACCCAGGAGTTGCAGACCTGAGTTTCATGGGAGTGGTGGTGGTTTGAAGAATGGAGCAGATCTTTGAGACCTGTCTGGATCCATACAAAATTGAAAGTGCCTCATTTCAAATAGCAGCAGATCAGGTAATCGAGGGGTTTAAAACAAATTGCATCCTGCTTAATTCAAACTGAACAAGGTTCATAACTTTGAGAGAAGCCTGAAAAATCTGAAGTAAATTAAAGGTCCTGTACAAAAGAAGTGGGAATACTGGCTTATCTGTCTTTAGGCACTGGTTGAATTCTTGAAGGTGTAGAGCCTGTGGCAATCTCAGTGAAGGTCATATAAAAGTGCATGCATGCTGTGCTTCTGGAGATCCTTGCATGTGCAGCTGGCAGAGACCCCTTCCCAATCTTCTCTACTGAGGTTTGATTGGAAAACTGTGGCTCTGGTCTTGCTTGCTTTTATTCTGGATTTTGTTAATATTGCCAATAAGGAAGAATTATAACAGCTTCTTTGCTTCTCCTTAGATTTCTGCTGAGGTCTTAAGGTCTTGTGTTAAGGCAGGAGTCAATCTGCTAGTTTTACTTCCCATATTTGGTTAATTCTTTTTTATTTTTTGGACTGCTTTGGCAGTAAGCTTTTATGGGGCACACCAAGTCTTTATCTCTGCCAAACACACAGTGTACACCTTGTACACTAGTGAGAATCATTAACTTGCAAACATTGTAAAAAAGGTTATCTTCAGCACAGATAGGTGAGCAGTCAGAAGGATGGAAACACTGCAAAAGAATGTTTTAAGTAGGTCATTGATAATCCTTTTTATGGGCACGATTGAGTAAAACACTGAATACTTTGGCCTTGAACCAGAAGAGCTCTCAACTGTGAGTGTCAAGCCCAGAAGTAAAAAGGGAAGACCTGCAGTGATTTCAGTGAAGTTTGTTTCCTTGCTGACATTTGAGCACCTGCTTGCATGGATTTGTGGAACGTGGACCCTCTTGGGTAGTGCCTGTGGAGGTGTAGGATGGGGAACTGCAAGCCCCCCTTGAGCTCTAAGCTCTGTTTGCTGTTCTGACATTTGGTTGTTGTGTTTTGCTTATCTGAAATGGACTTTTTGATTTGTCCTCGTGTCCTAACTTGAGTGAATCAGTTCTGGAAGTGGTGAAACAGTGTGGTGTTTGCAGACAGGGGATTCACTCCTGGTCATGCTTCAGTGGAGTTCCACAAAAGGTGATGATGTGCCAGATGTTTTCTAACACGTTCTTCTGGTAGGTTAGGGGAATCTTCCCGTGTACTCAGTCTACTGAAGTTACTTGTTCCCAGATGCTTTCTTAATAGCACTCCTATGAGGTCATTTGTGACCTCATACCTACCTATATTTGTTTTCTCAGTTTGAAAACACAGGAGGTTGAACACTTGGGTTTTGCCACTTCTTCCTTGAAACATAAGTTACTTTGCCATAATGTGTACTAGTTGACTTACTGAAGTAACTTAGATTTCCACAGTGGACTTTTGAGTTTGTTCATTATAATGGCATATGATTTGTATCACTGTGCATATAAACAAAGAAAATTTAAGTATGGAGTTCTTAGTCTAGGAATAAATGGACTTGGAAGTATCCAGAAGATTGGAAATTTAATGGGAGACAAAGAAACAAATACAGAAGGCTACAGCAAAAAGCCTCCTTCCTGTTTTCATAATTTTATTATTTGTTCAGTAATGGAAACACAATGTGGGTAAGTTTCCCAGAAAATCTCCAATTTCCTCATAGACTTTCTGTGAGGTAACTCATAGACTTGTCAAAATCTGACCTATTTTCACGCTGCTGTTTACGTGTAGTCCTAAATTTCTTCTCAGTAAAAGAAGTTATTTGACTTTAAAACCTGATGCATTGAAAAAAAAAAGAATCCAAGTTGGACTTGCTAACTTCATTGCTTGAATAAAGTAAACCTACCGTGAACAGCACGCTGTCTGGTTTATTTTTGTATATGTTTTAACCAGATATAGGGGAAACGACTTTAACTTAGTTCTCCCCTCTTTGGTGAAGTACTTTAGCAGCCAAAGAATTTGATGACTTAGAAAACTTGCTTACTTTGGTGTAGTTCTTTGTGGCGTACTGATGGTATTTAACAATATGGGGGGGGAAAGTAGAAAGTGTCCCAACTCTTAATGCTCTGGTTTTCTGAGAGAAGACAGAGGCACTCAGTGAAAAAGAGGAGAAAAAGACCAAATCACTTAGTGAACAACTGGTAATTTATCTAAGTTTTCTCCTCAGTAACCCTTTGATATTTTTCCTTAGCCATGAGCTGGCACCCTGAAGTCTGGTGGTACGAACCATTTCTCAGCGTGCTGAACACAGCACATGGCTGGGTGCAGAGCGGGCAGCCTCCAGCTGGGATTCTGCTGGCAGGTGAGGCAGACAATAGTTTCCAGTGGAAAATGTGGCCAAACCAAAGGTGAGAAAAATAGATGAAGAACAGATTTTGTTGGTGTTGGATGCTCATGAAATTGGGTGGTTTAACTCCTTTGGTCAGGCTTGTGTTCCTTCATTTGATTGAAGGGAGTTGATGTTGATTATAGTAATGGAATTAGGATTAGAGTTGGTTGCTGTAGAGTTGGTTGCTGTAGAGTTGGTGTGGTGTTTGTAACTACATATTGGAGGTCGGACAAGAACTACTAACTGTTTGTATTTGAAGCTACAGAACCTTTGCAAGCATTGAGAAGGTCTTTTAATGGCTCCTAAGACAGGTAAATAGGACTATTTACTGACATTTTCAAGTGGAATACTTGAAAGTTGTGTTCCTTCCCTGTTAGCACCTCTGTACTTTGTACACCTCTACAAAGCTTTACGGCTTTGTGACTGGTTAGTTTTTTCAGTAGGCCACTGGTATCTCTTCTCCAGAGCTTAGACCTACTTGCTAGTTAATGGCAGCTTTAGTCTGCCAAGAAAACCTGTTCCTCTTGCTTAGAAGAAGGGTACAGGGGAAATGATTTGCTTGCATGGATGTGAGAAAACTGGCTTGTGAAGACCACTGCAACTTCTTGTTTTACTGCAAATTGTGAATTCTCTAGAAAAGTAGTTTGATTGAGGGTGCGTCTTTCCAGAGGGTACATCTTCCAGAGTGCATGTGCTGCAGGTCAGCAGAGACCACAAAGAAATAAACGCATGATGAAAGTTCTGGTTGTTTTGATGACAACTGAAATGTCAATCAATGGTTTTGTTTTTTCCATGACTGAAGTACATACTCTTTGGGCTCTCGTGTATTGCATGTGATATGAAGGAGTCTGTAAGCTGCATCTGTTACATCCAGAGGCTCAAAAAAAGCAGAACTGATAATTGGTTTTGCATGTGTTTTTATTTTTTTTGGAAGGCAGGGCTGAAATAGCTCCCTCAGCTCTTTGTACGTAGGTTAAATGTGTTTGAGTGGGTCCCTGAGCTCTTTTGTGCTTGCCAGTGATTTTGCAGAGCATAATGAAAATGGGAGAGGCAGTTGTGTGAATTAAGGCTTAAATGAAGACCAGGGATAAGAGAGAGATTCTTGTTATCATGACAGTTACTACTT
This sequence comes from Porphyrio hochstetteri, assembly GCA_020800305.1. Classification (NCBI taxonomy): domain Eukaryota; kingdom Metazoa; phylum Chordata; class Aves; order Gruiformes; family Rallidae; genus Porphyrio; species Porphyrio hochstetteri. The sequence continues at coordinate 80,151,757 of CM036905.1, read as the reverse complement.
ACAGATGGACTGCAGTGATGTCAAGTAATAAATTCTGGGGGCTTTTCTTCCACTCAGTGGTGATGCTGTTTGATGAGTAGGCAGCATAAGTGGAACATAACAGGAAAAGCACCTAATAGATTAGAGTAGGATTTGTGGACACTAAAGCTGTCCTACCTCATGATTTTCTAGGAGTGATGAATTCTCCTGTCCTGCCTCCTTCTGCTTTATCTAATCTGCATTGAAATCAAATCACAGGTGTGAAATCTGCATTGTTTTCTGCAAACTCTGAAAGCCATTGCATAGACTGTCCAGGGGGTGTTTTGGTCTGACACCTCTCTGCCATACTGGTGTCTCTGGCTCACATGCCTATTTCAGGGTGCAGACACAGAAGAAAGAAAATCTTACCTTTCTTGAGGAGAAGCTGGAAAAAAAAAAAAAGCTGTATTTCTAAGTATCCAGAGATTGCTAGAAACAGTTGAATGTGGTTTTTAAGTGGGCTTGATAGCATACTTGTAACCCACAGATTTGAAATATTGCTGCTTCATGTTGGACAACTGGAGATCTGGCAAAATAAACCCCTGAGAGAAGAAATTGGCCAAGACTCTGAGATCTGATCAGCATTTGATAATTTATTCTTTATACCAAAAGGATTTATTTAAAAAATAAAATGTATAATAAAAAATAGTATACATTTTTAAAAAGCTGTTCATATAAATAAAAATTCTTGCAATACATGAAGTATATGATCTTTATGCTGGACTCATTTTTCCTCTGCCTATAGTTATAAATAGAATAATGACGTCTTACTCTCCGGGCTTTGTGCATCATTCATACAGTACATCTCCTTTCTAGGTCACAGAGCTTCCCCCCACATGCACAATTTTTGTTAGACACTGACAGTGCTCAAGAACACAGAATTTTTTGCAGCTGAAAGCGATGCCTCATTCCAAGGTACAAAAGAATAGAAATTTGATTCAGAATTGTAAGGTATCCTAATTTCAGTAAAAAGTATGCTTACTTTCAGGAGTGACTCATAGGGACGTGATGGTGAGTTTGAGGGGCTATTGAATTTTATTTTTCCTGTGGTGGTTCTTCGGAAGTTTTACTGAAGGGTGTGGTAGATATTACACAACAGCAATGAGTATATGGTTGAGTTGTCTTCGGAGTGAATTTTCATGAGGAAATCGTGATACTAACTTTCATTTCATACAATTAGAACACAAATATGTCTATGTGATTTCAGTGCAGTTGATGGAATTTTGGTAGCTGAGATCTGGGTTTGCTGATGTGTATCTACCAGTTGTATCATCCCCAATGGCCAAAGAAAAAGGTCTGTTGCTTCCTGGCCCTTCCTGTGTACTGACTGCTCCATGTCCAGAGGAAATAGCCAGGTTTCTAGTAGTCTGTTGGCATTTCTCCAAGTGAGAGATTAAATCAGTCCAAGGCCTCATTTTGAGAGTACTCTGTAGTTGTTTCAGTATGAATACTTCCTCCTGTATTTCACGTTGACATCTGATAGTTCTGGACTGGATGACCTCTGGGAGTCCCTTCCGAACAAAATTACTGTGTGATGCTTTTGTGTAGGCAAACTGGTGATGCCCAAATAGGGTGGGAGCACTATGTGTACCTTAAGCACTGTTGCACAAAGCACGATGGTGCAGAGGTTTATGCTCCAAGACAAAAAGCCCCAAATTCTTATTCAGTCACATGGTCTGCATCTTTAAGGGAGGTAAACAGGAGTTGGTTTTACCCACTGGGTTAGAGCCAGCTGGGGGCCTGGCTATTCTGCTGCATCTGCTGAAAGGAGGTTGGAGCAGTGATGTCAAGTCAAAGGCACCAGTTTGGCACGACAAGTGTTGCTTTCACTAGGGTGGTGCCACTTTGGTACAAGATCTAGATGCTACTTTTCAGCACAGAATATTTTCCTGTGCCACAGTACGCTTGAAAAGTGATTTATGACTTGGTAAGTACTTGTAGCCTTGTAATTTTATTTTTTTAAAACGACTCTCACTTTTCCAAAGAAGACATTTTTAGCTATCAGCATTTTTAGTAGTTAATTTTTTTTTTTATATATATAATTTCTTTTTATACACACAGACACAGTCCCCCACCCCCCATGCTAGCTGCAGGGGAAAGTGGTTTAACTGTGGTTTTGAAACAGATAAACTTGGGGAAAAAAAAAATTGGCCAGAAATAACACATCAAAAGGCAGCTGCTGTTTGTTATGTGTTTATTAGGCAGCATCATCATCCCTTTGCTGCCCCTCACTTGTCAGCTGAACACTTCAGGTTTGAGAGGTGTGTCATTTTGGGTAACCAGTGGAGAAAAAGAAGAAAGTTGTGCGTGCCTCGCTTCCTTTTTTAGCAGGAAATCAATGTGAATATACATTAGCCTAAGTAAACGAGCAGCTGTTCTAAAGCAAGGTCTTGACACACAAACACTGTAATGACGTACAAAGACTAATATATGTACACACAGAGAAATGTCTGTGTATCCCCCCTCAGGGGGCAGAGGAAAAAAAAAATCAGCTTGTTACCATGGTCACTGTTTATAATGACAGCATTTGCCAAAAGTTACCACGCTGCACTTCCTTTAACTTGATGCTGCAAAGCCCTCTCTACCTTTTAACTTCTGTTAAGGTTTTGCATCAAAAGAAATCAGATACGGAGGATTTGGTTTGCATTTTTTTTTCTAACAACCATCAAAATGAATACCAGGACTTCTCTATTCTGGTGATGTGGGATCATAATCTGAGCGCACGCTTTATTCTGAAGAGGAAACCGTTGTGGTAATTTGCTGGCAGATTCTTACTCTAAGGCAATCGGCAAAATACTCTTACAATTTCTGCTAACCCAAAGGAAACCACAGGCCATTCTGTCTTGTGTAGTTCCTGTGATTTTACTCATACCAACAGCTGATACCCTTTTCTTCTTTTTCCACTTCCTGTGATGCTACAGCTACTTCACTTGAACAGCTCCATGCCTGCACGCCAGGCAGCCATGTTGACTTGTGCAAGAAGCCAGTCTCTGCAGTTGCTTTTTGGTGTATTGGAAAGTTATCTGATCCTTGGCTTTTTCCATCTTCCTTGGTAAATTCACAGGTCGTGTTTGTGCCTTTTTTTACTGTATTTGTATAGACTTGAAGACTGGTGCCATTTCCAGAGGTTCTGAAGCTGCAGCTTGTGTTATTTTTTTCTTCATCTTATCTCTGCGTTTTTTTAATACTGTTTCTTTTAGCAAGACTTATGGTATTTAATTCAAAGCTTCTTAGGCTTTGTATCAGAGTGTGTTATGATGCTGTTTCGTTTAACACAGGCATCCAAATACATGACCAGTGTAGATGGCTAGACGTTATTGCCTAATACGAGATATTTTCCAGATGGCTTTGGTGGCCTGGGCAATTTGCACATTAAGGGGATGATTTGAACTGTGTTTTGGAGAGTCTGTGTGTGCTGGAGATCCTGGCTGTGGTAAAAGATGAGCCACGCATTTTGTTGATGAAGCAGCTCTGTGCCAGCCAGAGTTGGAGCACCTGGGAAATTCAGCCACTCCTGTGAAGCTAAAAACAGCAGCTCTTGACTTGTAGAATTGATTGCTGATGTTTCGTTCTTCCTCTTGACTGCCAACACCAAGGGTAGTAGTGTTTCATTTTGGGACTTATTTTAATTCTCAATCTTTCCATAGATCTCTCTCCATCTAGAAAAGCCCTTGTAGTCAGGAATACACAAGTGGCTTGGCTTCCACCGAGTGGCAGTCCGGGTTTTAGGGTTTCACTGTTTTTCTTGTGAAGTACACTGGAAGGACGGATCATTTAACTGTTTTTATTCACTCCTGCTGAGGTTGAAGGCAGGCAGAAGTCCCATCATCTTCCTCCTTTGGAAGTGCTTTGGCTGCCTATTTTCTTTTCTCTCCCAAAAGAGGGATTTTTCTGCGTACAAACTGGATTTCGCAATCCCAGAATCCATTCTCCAGATGTTCAAGTATGCTCTTCCCTAATGCTTCCAGTGCATTAATGAAAAAGCAGTGTGGTTTGGAGAGCATGTTGTAAAGAGATTCACCTCAACTCATCTATAAATTATGATGTCTGCATTGTAATACAAGCAGACATATTTTTTTTTCTTGTAAAAAGGAATTTATTTGTTACTTAATCAAGTTCTAATTTTAATTATTTTTATTTTGGAACGTGGAAATAATTTTGAAAGCTGCATGGATTATTAGGTAAAGTGCTGCAGTGAAGAGAAGTGGAATTGACTTTACAGCTAATACTCTTTTTATACAGAAATGAGAGGCTTTGCTTCTAACAAAATAGAGACAAATATCCTTCTTTCCCAAATGAAGATAACTTGTTGCCTCATTCCCTTACTAGTTTGTGGAGGTGGTGGTTGGTGTTTTTATGTTGCTTTGGGCTTTTTTTCATCCCCTCCAACCGTAGTACACCTCTCTTGGACAAAATACCTAGAAACTGAGTTTCTGAAACCATGATTTTTAAAATGCTTAACTGACTGTGGTTTCATAGTTACTTTAAGGTAATCTTGTTATGTTCAGATGGCTGTTGATGGAGGAATACTGCTTCCTCACCCTTTTTCTCCATTATATGCCAGCATTGCTATTAAATCAGTTGCACACTAAGCTGTCAGAAACTGATCCTGCTGAAAGTGTAGAGATATATATTTATTTTTTTCCTCCCCTTGATTGGTTCAAATCTTTGTCACCAGCCAAAATTGAATTGGATTTAGATACTCACAAGACAGCACATGTGTTTATTCACACATTTTATCACTAGAGTATGTCAGCAGACTGTCTGCAACAGCAAAGTGTTTAGTGATAGACCACTGACTTTCCCCCATGGCCCTTAAATTTATGGCTTGCTTCTGCTTTGTTTTTTATGGAACTCCTTGAATTTCAGATGAATCTGACATTCTTTCAAGGAGGTATTTTTCATCTAGATCATTTTAACAGTTCAGTTTTCATCATGGCTCACAAAGAACTCTGTGTTGACAGAGTGGAAAAGGAGACCTGATAGACTGCAGTGAGAGGACTGGACTGAGGGTTAGGAGCCCCCTAAATGAGTTTTATTCATAGAAGAAAATACACGTTGTGCTGTTGGTACACGTGGTCCTAATGTAGAACTAATGGCTGTGTTCATCTTCATTTCTTTACCCTCTTCAGTCTGCTCCCAGCTGGTTTTCAGGGAGCTCATGGGTGCTGTTGGGTGCTTGCCATTCATGAGAACTCCCTTCCTTATACTCTAAAGGTATGTAAATTTATTATGCCACAGGTCAAATTGTTGATGTTATGAGGTGCACTCTGTTCCTCTAACTGAAGTCCACGATCATTCAGAAAACCTGTATGACTAGAGAGTTTAACACATTTAGCTTTCATGTTTGAACCTTGGGAGGTCCCATTTTTAGTTCTTCCCAATACTTTTGATTTTTTTTCCTTTGGCCAAAGTCTCTTGTTTATGACTGAAATGGAAAAAACAACAAACATAAAATCCTGTATCCTGCTGGTACTGCTTTCCTGTTGCAGGAGCATCACATAAAGGCTTATGTTTAGATTTTCATGCCTACTGCTTCCTCACCATTGTACTCGACGTGATTCTTTAAAACTTCCATGAACCTGGAATTTCAAGCTATTAAGGGTAAAAATTCTGGTTTGTGGAGTGTTTGGAATCAAAGTAGCAACATGAGGGAGGCACCATGAGCAGTGTGGAAAAGCATGGCTGGAATCACTGGTCTAACTTGTTCCTGAATCAAGCCTGATACTCTTTTTCCCATTTGGCTGTTGTATGCACCCCTTCTAATCATGATACGTTATAGGGGATTTGTGAAGACTTAGTCTTGGGAACTCCCAAAGAATTCTAGACAGTCAAGAGAACTACATGAGAACATGAGAAAGTGTGAATTAAGCAATGCAAGATGAGATGGTTTTTTTGTCTCCCTACTTACTGTCCTAAAGAGAGCACTTGAGCGTTGATGCATTCAAGCCTGATTTGCCATGTCATGACTCAGTTACTGCACTAGAACTTGGCTCAGTGGTTGCAGGAAACTGCTCTGTTTGTTTCTATTTTAGCAAGACCCAGCAAGTCATCTAGATGTCACTACTGTTTTTAGAAGTGGGTGGCCAATGGAAGATGAACTGTTGTTGGTCCCGTTCGCTAATGCTACGGAGTATTTACAGTTGGGTGCAAAAGGTGGGAACCCGTACTCCTGCTGCAGCCAGCGTGACCCTTCCCAGGGAGCTTTGGCTTTGGTTGGGCTCCTGGGAAGAGCTGTGCGCTCCCAGGCGGCAGTCTGATGAGAGAGAGAGAGACCTTTGCCAAGCCAGAAGAGTAAGTAGAAGCAGCTGTGAAGCCCTGTCCTGTCAGCCACTTCTGCCACTCGCTCAGCTCCCACCACAGTGTCTGCATACAGAGAACCATACAGGGCAAGGAAGAACAAACTGCTTTCTTTCTCTGCGAGAAAACAAGCCCATTTTTGTTTCTTCATGCATCTCTTCTCCTGAACCAGCTATCTTTCCAGAAGAAAATTATTTTAATTTCTCCCAGAAAATACAAAGAGAGGTTTCATAACTAAACACAGCGGGGAGGGCTTGAACGGCTGTCCCTCAACTTTTCTTGCAAGCTTTTCCTTTTTTGGTGGGGGAGAAGATTTTGCCAGCCTCTCCACAAATGATAATTTAAAAACCTTCCAACCTCTGGGATACCAAAACCTAACCCAAATGCAGTAGAATCCTGAAGAAAAAGGCAGGTACAAAGCAAGATGTAGTCTTGAGTCTTGAGTCCACCGTTGTAAGCTCCTGAGCAGAGCAGCTTTGTTTTCTGCATTCAGAAAAAAACACACCTGCCATGTGCCACCTCACCTTGACTCTGGCTGCTTTGGTTAACTTCATGGCAACGAAACAAGAGGTTGTATGTGAAGGAAGTAAAAGGTTTTCTCTTACCCAGATTCTTTTCCATACCTTGCTCCAAGTGGTAACATGGATTATTAAATCAAAACATGGAAGAGGGCTATCAATTAGGTGTTGATAGCATTTTAGTATTTCATACTGTCTCAAGATATTAGAGTTTCAAACATGTAATCTTTAACTGCTTTTTGTTGTAACTATAAATTTATTATAGAATATGGTATTAAGGAAAAGCAATAAAAATGTATCAGTAAATATTTACAGAATGTAAACTACTGAGTATTTTGCTCAAAAGAGTGAAACCTGGTAGTTTGTCCTCAGCAGCTAGGGCCAATTATGGAGGAACATCCTGCTTCTTGATTTCAGTATTTTTATTCTTTAAAACTAGATGAGCACATCCAGGTTCACTGCTAAATTTTCATAGTTGTGAGCATATTTATTTTCTATTCTCCTCTGAAAGTTAAAGCTTAAAGAAAGAAAAACATCCCCTTTTCATAGTAGTTAAGTAGCAAACATTCTTCTGAGTGTGAACATAGTCTCGTGTTCGTAGATACTGCTTCATGGTGGCCTGAGTCTTCCAGGAGAAGACATTCAGGAGACCCAACTAGTTTGTTTAGAAACTGCTACAGGTATTCACATTAGGCTGTCAGAAATCAGTGTGAAGTGCATTAACAGCTGTTAAATAGACCCTGTCTGTTAGTTTATGACTTTCTAAAATTATGCTAATACTGTTATCTTTCTTTATATAGAGAAATATAAGCAGGACTTTATTTGGTCAAGATAAACATGCTTGTAAGTTCGATGTGAGTTCTGGTTTGCTGGGAAGAAAGAACCTTGATAATGGGGAGCTACCATAATCTGACTCAGTGCCCATGTTTGTATTGTATTCAGGTGTATTTTTATTTGGTGTAGTAGCAACAATAAAATCAGCAAAAGCACACAGTAAACCAAAATTGAGCTTATTTTGGTTTAGGGTTCACTGGACATTTACTGTTGAAATTTTTATCTGACTTTGCCAGCTTTCAGTTTACCAGTGAACAAGGGTCTGTAATTGTTATAAACTGTGACTTGATGGATGTGTTTGTTTAAAAGAAATACTCAAACTTCTGCTACATAGTGTGAATGTTGTTCTTTGGTTATAACAAAAAAAGCCCAAGAAATACAGGTTTCTGATAGAAATGTTCAGGGGGTTGGAGTGTTTTGGGGTTTGTTTGGGGTTTTTTTTTGTTGAGGTTTTGTTTTGTTTTGGGGTTTGGGAGCGGGGGGGGGGTGGGGTGGGGGGGTGGCTTGGAAGGTTGCATGTTACTAGATTTCAATATTTGATGCCTACTGTGTGTTTTCTTCAATTTTTTTCCTCCTGTCCTTGGGAATGGAAACTAATCGCACTGAACCCAAAATGTATCCAGAAAATATGGTCTTAAACATTATTGCACAGAAATCAGATCAGGAGAGTATTTTCATGTGAGTGGGTCTGGTTTTCTGGAGGATCCAGATCTTTAGCTGTTAAGTGGCACACTCATGTTCTTAGGTCACAGCCAGTGTTATATGAGAAAATAGTATCACATTAGACTCTTCTGTTCTTTCAGGCACTAGCCCTGTTAAAATGTAACTGTAATGGTCAGAAGTACTCCACTTTATGTGTTTACTATAAACCACAGGACTTCTATATCAACACCTGATAACTAAGCAAGCTTGTGAATAATACTTCACCTTAGGGTAAAACCTGTACATAAGAATTTTCTGTTGTGTAGCTAAAAGACAGTTTGGAGAGGTTAATCCAACTGGATTTTTTTGAAGTATATGTTAAAGTTGTTCCTACTTTCTTGTATGTGGCAGTAATTGTTGTCTTAGGGCAGGTATTTAAAAGAAATCCATTTTCATGCCAGTCAGCAGTAAATGAGTTCCTTTGTGTAAGTTTTACCTCAGTTGTCTTGATTAAACTGAATAGGATGGCTTTTTCAGAGCTGGTTCTGGAGTACTCTGTTAATATGTACCTATATTACAACACAGACAGAATATTGACACCACATTTGTAAAATATGTAACTATCAGAGTGTTGTATTTCTAGTAGTTCCATAAGAAGGATAAGCAATAGAATAGAGACAAAGCTAAATGTTGAGTTACCAGAAGGTTAAAAATCTTTAGATTATCTATTTTAAAAAAAAAAAACAGTACAAGTTTGGTGACACTTAGCACCATGTGGCATGTCTCTTACACTGCTTTTTGTCGCTGTCAACCTGGTTACACTATTGCTGACTTTTTAGTTAGTTTGTGTAAATGGGCAGCTATTATATGGGTTTGTTCAGGACAATAGATAAGCCTTGGTGATCTCCAAAGGAATGGTAAAATCACAGGAAGGTTTGGGTTGGAAATGACCTTAAAGACCATCTGGTTCCAGACCTCCCTGTCTGAACCAGGCAGTATAGGTGGTGCTTGGTGGTAATTCTTACTATTTTGTGCTCTTTCCCAGTAGCATCTCAGCAGGGCTGCAGAGACATTTTGGCTGTCCTGATCCTGCTGTTTGTACGCTCTTTCTCAGGAAAGTAGTTGAAGAAGCAGTATTTCCTCTTACACTGTTCCATGCTGCCTCTTTCTTGCTGTTTGACTTCTCAGGATGTAGGCCTCGATGGACAGTGCAGGTGCGGTTTGGTGAATGCCTTCCTAGCTTGAGATCCCAACAGATCCCCAACAATGTGTAGTCAAGGCAGGTTTTGGGATGTCTGTCCTTTGCAAATTAAGCTAAGAGGTGAGTCGACCAGCTACAGGTTTATTTGTACGTGATCCAAAAGGTGAGTTTTAGTGCTCAGCAGTACAAGTTTACCCCTTGGTTTTCCTGATCTAGCAGGGTTTAGATTCACAGTCTGGAAGCCCGCTACTGTTGGGCTCCACTTGGCTGCATCTGTAGGGCCAGAAGAGATGCATCATCTTATTACTTTGAAGGTTAATTTAATTTCTAAAGTTAACTTTTAGTGCACGTCCAGCTCTTTATGTTCTTGCTGCCAAGGGTTTTGCTTGTGGTGTTTCTTTGCCATCAGAGTTTTTGTTCCGACCTTGAAGCCAGAAGCCAGTGCTGCTGTGCAGGTCTGCGGTGAGGAGACAAAGCTGTTTCTTTGCATGGTGCTGGGAAGCTCTGGGAGGGCAGCGCTGTGCTTCCACAGCTCAGTGGCTGTGAGATGTGCTCCTCTCTGACAACCACGTCAGAACTTTTCCTTTTTCATCTCTGCTAAATATAATTTTCTCCTCCTGCTTTCAGGCAGCCTTTGGCACACTGGACTGCTTTTTATTTGTGGTTTTATGCTGGTTCTGACTGGGGTGCTCTTTATTGCTGTGTGGTTCTAGCAATCAAATTTCAATTTGTTCTGTACACAAATACTTAAGCACAAGACACATTTTCTATATCTGTGAGTGCAAATATGTTGTTTTCCTTTATTTCTCAAATGCTTGGGATGATTCTCCATATCTCCAAACTTGAATGATTCAAATATGCACACTGTGTGTATGTGTTGATTCATTTTATCTTTTTGGTTGCCATAAATAATATTTCTGTGTGTCTGGCACCGCTTAGTTATGGCAAACATGGGTTTGTTTTGGTTTAAGCTGCCTTTGTTCTTAAAAGTAAAGTTACAAAAATCACTTTGAAACCCTGAGGTAGAGATGGGTAACTGTCAAAGAAAACATGAAATTATAAAGAGGTCGATGAGGTAAAGACTATGTGTATGTTAGGAAAGTATTGCAGCATAGAATCATAGAATGGTCTGGGTTGGAAGGAACCCCAGGGATCATAGAGCTCCACCAACCTCCAGGCCTGGATCTACACAAGGTTGCCCAGGGCCCCATCCAACCTGACCTTGAACACCTCCAAGGTGTTCAGCATCTAGAACTTACTCTTTTCTGGTGAGGTCCACACTGTAAGTCATAAAAGGTGGTATCTTCCATGATATCCCTTGAATTTAAGTTAAAAAGAACTTTGCTATCTATCTTTTGATACAGAAAGGCATTAATGTTTTCAGGCTTAATGACGGGGACCCCCTTATGTCCCCAACTTGTAGAGACTCTTAGATTCACGTGCAGCACGTTGCTCTATTAAGTCAGGAGTGGTTTGCAGTGAGACAAGGTGTGCCTGTGCAGTGGCTGCAGGAGCAGCACTTGGAAGGGAAATGGCTGTGTGTGTGTCTGCAGGTTCCCCAGAGCACTGCTCAGGACAGGGGATCAGAGGAGCATTTTCTGTATGCAAAATGCTGTAACGCTGTGTGCTTCTGTCCTGTGGGATAATCCCACCGTTAGCAGGAATGGCTGGAGTAAGCAGTGGCATTTTCCAAACATTTGTAGGATGTGGCTCTTATTTGAGGATCAATAAGGCTGATAGTTTTGTAGCTATTGGGAGGTTTTGCAAACAGTATTCTGCAGGACTGGGGCAAGATTGTGAAATTGCTTAGAAAGAATACATTCAGAATAAACAGTGCAACACACTTAGGTTATACACATTAATAGAAATATTTAACTGATTGAAGAGACCTCAGCATTGTGTAATAGCAATGATATGTTACATTCCAAGATCCCAAGGCGTGTTACAGTCATTAATTAACTGGGAACAATAACTTCCTTTGATGACAAGTAGTGTTTCCTCCTGATGAGGCACAGAGGATTAGATGCCTATCTAAAAGCAAAAACATACTGTTCTTAAAGGACGCTTTTTAAAGTGCCTTTTTTTTCCCCCCTTTCTCTATTCACTTTAATATAAGGATGTGTATTGTATCACCTCTCTGCTCAATTGCTTAATTGCATCCTACTCTTCTTCTGTTTTGGTGATAGCAGAGGAGTAAAGAGCTTTGCTCAGAGGGAGGAAAAATATTCTGCCAGTGTGAATGAGAACTCAGTGCAGTGTTGTTTTAATGAAAAATTGAAAGCAGACATTATTATAAGGAGTGATTTTTCATAGAAAACACAATTTTTCTCTTCTTATAAGAATAGTTACAAAGTTCTTTTTTAATACACATATATATATTTAGCATATAGTGGCCTATAGCCTAAAGGAAGGATGTCATCTAAAGTAGAAGAAGGCAGTGTAAGGTAAAAAAAAAAAAAAAAAACCAACTGATGAAGCCTTGTTGGGAAGAGAAGGGAAGAATGATGTCTTTTCCCCCAGAATAGTTATGCTGTCTTTTGTCCCACGTGGCCCCAGGTCTAGTGCTTCGTCCTATGCAACCTATAGTGTAGGTAAACAGACTAAATGTTATATATTTGATGTAGGCATTCGGTCCTCGGGATAACGTGGGCTGATCACACAACCAGGAAGGTGTCAACATTGTACAGCAACAGGGAAACCCACTGCTGTTCCCCATTCCCTCTCTTCAAGAGGACAGATGGTTCTCGTGATTTACTTACTTTAATAGCCCTTCATGGGATGCTGAAGGAATGTTCCAGCTAGGAAAGCCAGTGTAGTAACACCATGAATCAGTGTGCCAGACCCATTCCTTTGCTTCCTAGGAAAAAAAAAAAATGCAATCAGTAAGTTTTTCTGGTTTAGACTGGATAAAACAACGGCTGCTCCAGGGGCTTGATAAAGTTTGGAGGCCTTTTTAATAAGGCATGTTTGAATATCTGTTTTCTCAAATTATGTCCAAGTACTCCCTGTGAGCTCCCAGTCCCACCCTTCTGTCCGGTGCTGGGCCCTGCGCCGTTATGCAATGCGGCTTTTGGAAACTGCCTGAGCGCCGTTCCTAGCAGACATCGACTTGGATGTCAGAGGGCCAGGGCGGTGTTGCTTTTCCCGTCCTTGTAGTTGTTTGTGAACAAATCCCTCTGAAAATTGCCTGTTCTATAGGTGATTAATAGGAAGGATTTTTTGTTGGTTTTACTGGCTTTTTCTATTTATTTTTTTTCCTTCCCTCTAATCAGAACTAATCAGTCAGCTCTCTGTTCTGATTCAGGATTTTATGAGAACTGGTAATTGTAATGAGTTGGTCTTAATAAGGGATACCTTTGGTAGATAGACTGATGCTGACTGATTTGTTCATCAGAGGAAAAACAAGTGAAGTACTAGCTACATTGAGTGATCCATCTCACATCATATTGATTTTAACATATGCTAACAGAAATTAAATGTGCAAAGCCTAGTTACTAGCTACTGATTGACATAGTTAGCTTGGTAAAAACAAAGACCAAACCACTCCTTCTCCATAAAAACAAATAAACTTCAGGGCTTTCTCCTCCTCACAATCAGGAGTTACTTCAGTGGACTGGAACCTTAGGAGGAAGTCCAAAGTCAGGTCCAAAAGTTAAATTGCATTTTCAGCTCTCTTCAAAGCTGTTAGTAGTAAGTGGGCAATTTCTTTAGGTCCTGTACACCTCTCTTCTTTAGATAGTTGAGTTGGTTAGTGACCCCCTCCACACAGAAAGGATACTGTTTCCTCTCTTTTGTGGCACTTCCATATTTGACAAAGCAAATTCCAGAAGAGATGGTTTCTGTTCATGTGTGTTGTCTCTTAACCTCTGGCTGTACTTCACTGTGAAGAACTTGGCTTTGTTTTCTTGATAACCTCCTTGTAGGTACAAGCCCAGAACTAGCCCAATTCCCTCAGCCTCTCCTCATGGGGCAGGTGCTCCAGCTCCCAGCTGCCTTGGTGGCCCTCTGCTGATCTTGTGACAGTTTGTCAATCTCCATCTTCCATTGGGGAGCAACAAAGTCTGAGAAGCAGGGGAAAGGATCCGATCCCTCTGTTCCCTTCAGCAACTGCCTGTGTACCTGTGGGAAGGGCCTGCGTGGCTGCTGGCCACCTCTGCTTCCAGGGCCCTGACGACTCATGCCCAGCTGCTGCCCGCCGGGCCCCTTTGGGCAGAGCTGCTCCCCAGGCAGGCAGGCCCCAGCCACGGTGGTGCCAGGGCTCAGCCTCCCTGGGGCAGGGCGCTGCCTTTGGCCCTACTGAGCCTAATGGGGATCCTGGCTGGATGGTGCCAGCCCCTGCCCTCAAGTGTATTGAAACACCTTCACCCATCCCAGCCCTGCAAATTGGTGTCAACTGCAAACTTGACAGTGCCCTCCATAATTGCCTTCAGGTAATGAAAAAAGAGATATCAGTCCTACCGGTTCTCCCTCATTATGAGCAAGTTAGCTCTGCCTTTTAGGGAGTCTGAAATAAACTGAACTCCCATGAACATGATGGAGAAAGAGGCAGAGTGGGTTGGAAATAAACCTTTCAGGTTTATAAATTGTTTTGGGGTGGTGTTATTTTGTATTGTCTAAGAAACTAACATCCCTGGACATATGTACTAAGAATTGGAATGAATATATATGTCCTAAAATCCAAAATAGGCTGCAAAGGATTGTGTATTGAGATTTGTCTGCTTTTGGGTTCTGCCCGGGATTTGCTTATAGGCATACAGAAAAGCATGCAGTATCAGGATTAGAACAGTGAAACTGTGATCATAGAGCAACTCCCCAGAAAGAAATATGTTTTAAATTAGAATTATCAAAACATAAAGTTATCAAATCTTCTTAGTCATTATTTTTTTTTTCTGAGTAGTATTGTTTTTTCATCCTTTGGGTTAAATGTTACAGGTATTGGATTGATCCTGGGGTAGGCAGATATATTGCAAAAATTGTGAGGATAAGGGGTCTGAATAGGCTCAGTGAACTGTAGTTGCAATGCACTTATTTTAATACCTGTAGATTTAGGACAGATTGAACAAATGATAAAGGGAATTACCAGCTAGTGGAATCTAAATTGATGATTGCCTTTAGGTGCTGTGAGCACAACCTGTGGCAGCAGGAGACACTTCTCCTTAGGATTGTCCTGGGGGGGAGAGGGGGAGGTGTTTGGAACAGAAAATTTATTGAAGCAATCAGAAATAGGTGTGTGTTGGAGGTGGTGGGGGAAATACACTGTTATTTCCTCCTTGGGACTCCATAAAATGAAATGTTTCAGTTTCAGCTCTGACCCTGGGAGTTTGCATTGTAAAATCTTTTTATGTGATTTAGCACATGAATCCTCAGCTTCTGGCTCATGAAGGTTTGATTTGTGTGGGACTAGATCATTCTGTCCCCTGGAGAGAGTATGCTTCCTTCGTATCAAGGGTGAGGTAATGGGGGAATGTTACGACAGGTTTGCAAGCTGGTGGTGCAGTGTAGCATTTGTATTTATTTTCTTGCAATTCGTTACCTTTACACAACCAGCAAACCTTTTTTTCCTCATGTATCTGTCTCATATACTAGGGTTTTTTATTTACATAGAGAAAAGTATAAAAAAAGCCTCCTAGGCACAGAAGGGGGAAGGGAAGAGAGTCAGCCATGAATACTTCTTTAGAAATTAGCAACCTGCTCTTTTTCTTGGAGGTTTTTAAGGAGTGTATGCATGTATCTTGACTTCTAGTTCCTGGAGAACACAACTGGGACTGGGAACATCTGGTTTGTTTTCAGCCCTGGCAAAACTTTGGTGTGACAGCGTGAAGGATGTTCAGGATGAGATTCACAAGGGTGTTGAAGTACTTTGTAGAGAGTTCTCTAGACATTACTGGGCTGTCCACAAAGGACTTGCTCTTAGTGTGCCATGTGTGTTTGTGTTGTCTGAAGGTGGTGTTATATTTTTGTCTAAAGGACCTGTTACCCTTAGAGTGATTTCTTGCTATGCCTCAAGTGGCTTCCTGAGAGTTTTCTAGCCCCCTTTCCTTTTTTGTGGTCTCTCTATCTTTGGCATGGAAATAGTGAGCATCATCATAATTTTTGTGGATTTCTCTTTAGTCCCCACAGCTAACTCTGTTTCTCATCATAAATGCCTGCTTTGCGTGTGAGACAGGAGAACCTGCTCAACTCCCTGAAGGCATTTTATGACTTACACTTTAGCACGTAGCTTGCTCTTTTGGGTGGTTAGGCAGAAGGCACTGTGTTATTACCTACTACTGTTTTCTCATGTAGCTATTTCCTGACTTTGTGTGCTTCTTTTAAACTGCCTATTTTAACCCTTGACCCTTAAAATCCTCATTTTCCACCTCTTCACTTTTCCTTACCCAATAAAAGCTCTGCTTCCTTTCTCTTTTCTACCAAGAGATGTTGCTACCCTTTTCCTACCGTTTCTTGCTCACTGAAAATTTTCCTCCACAAGGTTATCTCCTCGCTTACTTACATGCTTGTCTTACATTGTTGCTGATTTGTCCTTTCCACTGCAAGGGTCCTCTTGAGGTCTATAATCTGTTAGCCTCTTTTCCCAATAACCACCTGTCTTATAATGATGATGACTGAGAGATGGTTAGAATTGCAGAGAAGTGAGACAAGGTATCTAGTAAAAAAGCAAAAACCATCATGAAGATGATGTATGTGATGCCTCTGCAGGTAGAGATTTAAAATACTCTTTTTCTTCCATTTAATTTCCCCAACATCTTTTTAGTTAAACATAATTTTAAAAACAATGCTAATTTTAGACTTCTAAATGCCTATTAGGAATAGCAGTGATACAGTCTATTTTGTTTCAGATTTTAAAAGATGATTGTTTGGGTCTCTTGCTTGAAGAGAAATTTTATGTTTAACTTCAGGGCATTTTAATGATTACATTAAAGCCTGCTTTTTCCTTTGAGTTCTTGAGAACGGGGCATATGTGAACACATGAATTTGGAAGCTTAAAAAAGGCTTATGTGAATTTAAATGAAGGGCCAGTACAAAATGAGAATCAGCACCTAAGGGAGCAAGTATTAAGCAGGTCTTGCTGATGTTCACCTGAGTTCACAGACATCAGTGTTTCTTTCCTTTGCTGCTGAGGTCCTGTATCTCTCTTCCAAAGCCTTTACCTAAGCCTGGACTTAAATGCCAAGGGCTTGGGTCTTTGTGCTGAACTCCTAAATCCTAAACATAAACATGAATTATCTTCATGAGTCACCAGTCTCCATTTTCCAGATTCATTCCTTTGTTGGTTGGGCTTGTTTACATCCAACCAAATCTACCATATTTTGATGCTTTGTAAGCAAAATTTGTCTAGATCTATGGGTTTTAAACGGATCCATAGATTAGTGAGCATTTTCCTATAAATTTTTGATTGGCTCGTTGAAGTATTCAAAATCCTTTTTGAAGTAAAGGCTCCAGATATTTATATGATTAGTGATAAGATAAAGATAGCGGTGAGACATAAATGTGTTGGTTATAGGTTGTCTGTGTTGTTTTCAACTGAAATTATTATGGTGATGTGGGACAGCAGACATATTTCTAGGAAGTGGAGTATTCCATAACAGGTCTGTGATGTAATGGAGCAGGTTTGCAAAACTGTCTTTGCTGCTCTGAAGGGGAAAGAACTGTGCTGTCAAATAATGGAAGAAATACACTATTATTTATCCTATCTTGGTTTCTTGCTGTAGGAAAATTCTGAAGTATATTCTTAGATTCTTTTGGTATGGAAAATTCTTTCATTCCTCTACATTATGAGGAACAGATCACTTGGAAGATTACTTCAAAAATGTTTTTATATACCTAGACTTGTTTTATCATTTCCTTATTCTGTCATTTAAGGGCATTACTCCATTTTTGAGTGACTATGATCTTACTGCAGCCTCTTTGCACTTTCAGCTCTTTGCTCATGTTTCAGAATGACATTTCCATAACATGGAGAAATAGTTGCTGTAAGATGCACCCACCCACATTTATCTTATGTAATGCAGTTGAGACTCAAGGTGTCATGAGAGGTTGCAACCAATGATTTCTTATTCCACATGTGTTTTCTAAAGATAAGTCTTTTCTCTTAAAAAACCCAGAGGAAATAATATTTTCAAAGACAGCAAATTCATGTAGAAGATAAAAAGTGTTTAGCAATCAAGGGCAGCTGCTTTTACTCGTGGATTACGTTTAAGTGTCTCACACATAGGGCTTGGGGTGAAGCCCCAGGAGGCCCAAATCATGTTCCTGTTCCTCTCATCTCAAATAGGTATTTCTCCCATCTGTGCCAGGTTCTAATCAAATGACCTGCCATCCAGCAACTGCATGGGCATGCCTGTTAGTCTTACTTGTGCTTAAGCCCACGTTGTGCTC
The DNA here is from genome assembly GCA_020800305.1 of Porphyrio hochstetteri. Classification (NCBI taxonomy): domain Eukaryota; kingdom Metazoa; phylum Chordata; class Aves; order Gruiformes; family Rallidae; genus Porphyrio; species Porphyrio hochstetteri. The sequence continues at coordinate 80,133,865 of CM036905.1, read as the reverse complement.
ATACCCAACCTGCTTTCTCTTTAGTTAAGCACAAAATCACAGTAAGGAAGAAGATCTGAACTTTGGTGTGGTCTCCTTACTTCCCCCCCGTCCTGTATGGGCAGACTGGTAGAGGCATTTGGTGGCCGATCCGAGCCTTGCGCTCTGCACCCGGTGTGTGATCCTGGTGTTGGATGTGTGGCAGTAACAGATGCTGAGCAAACAAATCGGCGCGACTCCTTCCTCCAGAAGCCTGATGATGCATGCTCGAAGGCATTGTGAAATCCGTGGCTGTGCAGAGCCCTGTCAGGGAGGCCACTGCAGCTGAGTCGGGTCTCAAGCTTCTTGCACTAATGGACAGAAGCAATGTAAGTGGATGTCGATTCCTGTGATGTTAACCCTTCCTTTTGATCGGTTGTTGGCTAAATCTTTAAGATGCTCTGGGTGCTCTACCTCCCTAGCAGCAGATTTACTTTTAAATAATAGCATAACTAATGATTTATCTATTCAACTAAGTGCTTGGAAAAAAATAATTTTAGATTAATTAACAAATTAGCTTAAAAACCCTCCACAGAACTTATTTTTTAGACTTTTTTTTTCTTCTACATACTCTAACTTAAAGGGGAGGGAAAAGACTCAAAGGCTTACCTCGGCCTCAGGAACAAAAGTGCATCTTACACTGCTGTGAGTTTCTCCTAAATTGCTATATACATGTTCATTTGATCTCTGTCTGCTTGACTTAATTAAAACACTGGAATGTTTGTTCAGCAGATAAGAACATTTCTGGGAGTTATTTAAATTAGTAAGTACTCTGCTTACTGTCATTAAATGTCTTTCCCCCAGCCCTCCTCCTCTATTCCTCGCAGTATGTAGCAATAAGTGATATATGACTATAAAATAATAACAGTTAAGTCACAGATGGTTGAAGATAAAACCTTTAAATGAATGCTGAATCTCTTTGCTGTTCATGTTGAAGGTTTTGGTGTGGGGGTGTTTCTTTAGGGTTTTTTTTAAAAAAATACAATCACTTTCTAATTAAAAATACTGTTTGATTTACATTTTTTGTTCCATTTTACATATGGTTTTCATTCTAGTCGCATTTTTAAGAGAAGCCATGACTGTGAGTCCTACTGCCTGCTTTCCCTCTTTCCCTTGTGGCAGCATTTGCAGCAAGAGCGACTGCACAGTAGTAGTGTCACAGGCTCTTTTAGGCATCCCATTCACCAGAAGCCATTCTGCTCCAGGGAGGTGCTACATGTTTTGGGGTTAACATTCACATCTCTGGTACACTAAGAGAGATTTTCAGTCTTCTTTATTTGAGAACACAGCCTGGTTTTATGCCACTCCGTTCTACAATTTCCTAATGATATAAATAGTATTTAAACCTGACTGATGCATATTCAGTCCTGTTCATATTCTCATTCCCCATTGAACTGCCTTCACCAAGACTTTGGCTTTAGGAAGATTATGACTTCTCTCTCTTGTGTCAGAAGCTTTGGGTCTTGACATGAGCAAGACAATATTTTGGGAAAGTCACGTGAACTGGAATGATGCAAGCAGCCCCCCTCTGCCCGACTAGCAAGAGCAACAACTTTGCTTTATTGGGTTAGCTCCAGTTCTCCTGGCTGTCATGAGAACATTTGCTCAGGCTTACTGCTTCAGGATGTTTATAGGTTCTTGCAAGATCAAGGTCTTGGTGGTGCGTTCGTGCTGCAGGGCAGATGAGAGTCTGGTGAGGTGTGTGTTGTGCTGACTAAGGGAATACGTTTCACTTCATTTTAACTGTGGTTAACTTGCAGATTGTCTAAAAAGTGTATTTCAGTACAGTAATAGCATTTGGAATAGGCTGAATAATGTAAAAATGTGTAATCAAGTATTTTAATTCTTGTACGTTGCCATTCACTTTCCAGAGTATATTTGATTTTTTTTTCCCACCCCTTTGTTTGAAATATTCATTAACTGTTGATATTTTTCCATTTCTGAGGTTTTACTATTGCAGCAGTAAAATTCATTTTGGTCTTTTAGATATGAATGACTTGACGTTTTACCCATCCTTCTAAGGCATCAGTTGCTCAACCTCTGTGAAACAAAACATTGTTTAGTGCACCCTGATCACCACATGAATATCAAGTGTAAAGGGAAAAGACTGTATCACTTTCTTTCATTTTGTTAGTTGTTATTTTTTAATTTAATTTGAAAGAAAAAGCACATATTGGAAAAGTTTCCAACGTGCCATAAGTGATCCTTTGTGTCAAGAGATTAATAGGCTTATGGAAATGCCTGCTGCTTACAAAATATGCAGGGCCTGGTGGCCAAATATTTAAGGTTGCTACCATTCTTTTCATACCTGGTGGCCTGCAATAAACCAGAGGCTACAATTTAATTCATTGACATAAGTTTTGTGAATCCAAAGCGAATTTGTAGAAGTCCACTGTTCTTACCAAGGTTGGTTGTCTAAAGTGTTTCATAATTTATATGCTTTTTGGAAGGCGTGTTTTTGTTAATCTATATTGCTGTGGAGTGAAAAGCATCTTAACAGGAGGGAAATACACATTTGTTGGGAGTAGGCAGAACTTGTGGTATGTTTGCCCACATTTTCTGTTCCTTTTCTTTGTGAAATGTTCACGATCAGTATGTTTACGTGGTCTGGTACCTCAGCCGGGTTCCTTGGGTCTTTGTTAGGTTGGCTGTGTGCCCCTCACTTTTGCAGCTTGTTCCCTCCTGTCAGATCCCCATTTTTGGTCTATTTTAGGAAGGACTTAAGAACAACTAGATTTTCTTGTTTTCCACTTACAGTGTTTTGATGAACAGAGTGGAGAGGTTTGTGGTGTCTGTGTAAGAGAATTAGCTCCCCAAAATTTCAGTGTTACTCTGTAATGTATGTGGATGATTAAATAGTGGACATATGGATAATTTCTGTTGGATCTCTTCATTTAACAAATGCACAGGGTCACAAGATGCTGTAGGAGATAGGAAGTATATTGTATTGCTTGAGGAATGTTACGTGATATTTACACCTGGTTCTGAGGAGTATCATTCCAGCTCTCACTTTCTGATTTGATGAATTGTGCAACTTTAATTTTTTTTAATTACCCTCTCAAAACCAAACCAAACCAAACCAAAAAACCAAAAACCTGAAAGTACAAAGAATTACCATTCCTCTTTAGAAAGTACATAGCCTGGAAGTGGCTTTGCTAGGCAGCGCTAAAATGTGTTGTCTTACCTCACAAGAAATTGTTAGCAGGGAGAGATACAACCAGACAGGGGTAACCTCACGTAAAGATGAGGGGAAGTGCAAAGCTTGCTCCTTGTGCTTCAAGCTTGACCTAAGCACAGTGTGACTTGCTCATGAAGTACGGTGCTCTCCACTGCCCGTGTAGCCCTTAACAATTATATGTGTTGGAGTGGCCAACCAGATTTGGTCAGTGAGCAGTAAATGCAGGTGGCTCACATGTGGGGTGATAGCCACACCATTTTTAAATCTGAGCAAGAATCTTGTACCAGGCTGTTCAGGCAGCTAGCCACCTAAAAAAAAAATGCTGTTTTAAGTACACAGAGTAGTTTGCTGATAATTTAAATGGTGTGTTTATCTAGTGAAAGTTTCCAAGGGTCTTTTCTGGAAATGATATGCAGGGCCCAGCAGGAAAACAAGCACTGAGCAGTGTGGATTAATGCAGCGGCTTCTGCATCTGGTAAGGACCTTCAGCTGTATCGTTTCTCAGCTTTTCCTCATTCTGAAAGTTGCTGCACTCCTGCTTTCCTTCTTGTATTTTTCCTGTTCAGTCCTTTCTGTATACAGCTGTGTATGCTGGATAATATCACATTGTTTCCAGTGGCTTTATTTTCACTGAAGATTTTCTTTTTTCTCAGTTTGGGTTGTGTTTCAAAACTGCAAAGCTGTGTAATGCCATTCATGAAGTGGAATAATTGAAGAGGGGGAGGACAGGGACGGAGAAGAGATGTACAGGTGTAGATACACAAGAAGATTACTCCAGATAGCAAGAACTGCAGAGGAGTTGGCTTGCGTAGCAGAAGTGCTGAGGTTATGTGGAGAGCAGAGAAGGCAGCCAGCTCGAGATGAGTGCAAGTTTGTAGCGGGGGAATAGAAAGAGAGCAGATCTATGAAGTATGTTGGATGAAGTCCATAGGGAGCTTTACAAACCAAGAAAGATATTACTTATGCTGGGTCAGGTTTCTTTCCACACAGATGTTGTGTTAGCTCTTGCATTGTCATTATCTTGGACCTCTTCAGTGTGACTAATATTGCACAAATTTCAGATCTTCTTTTCGTCTCCATGTGTGCTCAAATTCAGGGAATAAGCCTTGAAAAGCTTTCTCTGTTGCTTCTCATTTTGCTACCCTGAAGTAAAACTTTGAAATAGCTTCTCATGCTAGATTTTAGAACATTAAATAGGGAGTGAGTATATTTTCATTTACAAATCAAAACTGACATGCTTTGCAGTTCCAGGTACAGAACTGTAAAAAATAAAGGTGTGTTTTCCACTTTGTTGTATGGTAAGAATGAGGAAAGTGACTTCTGAGTGTCCTTGCTATTTGTCTGTCATAGCTGCTTGATCTCTGCTGTGGGACTGTGGCTGGGAAGAGGCTGTGGACGCTGCTATATAAACTCTGTGATAATACTCCATCAACCCCAATGTTTCTGCTTCCATTGAAAAACTTACTCTGGTTCATTTTGGTTCATGTTCCATCCCTGTGTTTCTCTGCCTTTCCTTTCTTGCCTAGCAACAGCTAATTTGGGAAGTGGCTTTTGATGCTGTATGGTATTTAAACAATCAAACCTGGCTTAGCATAACTAGCCGGAGCTGCAAGCATATGGTAATGTCCGTAAGGAATTAAACTAAAGCCTCGAGGACTGGGCAGAGAGTCTTTCCAGAAGAGCAAGGATCTGTCAGCAGAACTGTAGTCCATATGTAATTCCTACAAATCTGTGAGTGGGAAATGCCAATGCTTATTAGACCATGCATTAAATATCATGGAACAGATGTTCGGAGAGCCTTTCATTCATAGTGCTGTTAGCAATGAATGAGGTATTATACTCTCATGCTATATTTTTCAGTGAAGTGTAAGGATATGCTTGAAAAGGAGGAATAGTGTGAAGTGTACTCTGCTGCCATTCACGTTCCAGGACAGTTTTTTTTTTCTCCAGTATCTAAAATTAATTATGCCAGAATTCCAAAGTATTTAATAATACCATCTCGAGTTGTACAGAATATGAAATTACACTGTGAGTTTGTTTTCAATTATATATACATACATCTCATATATGGCAGAGAGAGTTTTTCAGAAACAATAGTTCTGGAGATCTAGCCTTATAATTTCCTTAGGGCTGTATTATCTTTGTTCTCAGAGTTCCTTCAATATATGTGTGTTTTTATCACTTACCTTTAAAGACTTTAGAAGGCCGTAGGGAAAATTAGATGTGATGCTTTCCTAAATGCTATTTAGAAAACTTCTATTAGTCTTCTCCACATTCTTTGCCTTTCAATTCTCTTCTTTTACACTAGTGTGAATTACTTTCTGGAGTTTCCTCTCTCTCTATTGATTTTAGAAGAGTCTTGGCTGTCTGACTTGAGCTAGTCCTGATGCTCAGTCAAATCAGCTTGCATGAAAAGATCCCACTTGGGGTTCCTGTCGAAGGTCGGGCAGGAGGACTGTGGTTTTTCACATGGGCCGCTTGCAGGCACAGAGCACTGACAGAAGCCCAGGTGTGTGTATCTCAGGCTTCAGCCTGTTTGTACCTTCGTTGACCTCATGATGTACAATAAATTTACCATGTTTTTGTGTGAGCTTCCTGGTCTCTCTCAACTATGGTGGTCTGAGTTTAACAAGAAAAAATAATGTTTAGTTTAAAAAAAAAAAATAAGGGTTGGGGGAGGCAAAAGGGTCTTGGAAAGAAGTACAAAACAGCCCTATATCTAAACACCCATGGTTTAGGAAAAAGACTTTCCCAGAGGCTGAAGAGTGTTGTATCTGCCTGTCAGGGAGCTCTTGGATCATGATCTTTGATGTCTGATACCCGGTGGGTGAGGGCCACTGAACTGAAACACTGAAGTACTGCTGTTCAGGGTCTTGCCCTTGCTGGAAGTGTGGCTTCCAGAGGGTTCCAACAAGCAGAATATTAGCATTTTAAGATATTCCATTTTTTTGGTTTATCACTTGCCAAAGAATGGTGTAATATGTCTGTATTCTGGATCAGTAGAGAGAAAAAAATAGTTAAGAGAAAATACTAATTTTAAGACACGTTCATTCAGCTGCCACCATCTTGATTCCTGTCTAGGTTCTAGATCATGCATCCTCTTGGGCGTTAAAGGTGTTTTTTAAAGGAAGAGTGTTAAATCAACAGGTAGGGTAGCCTAGGAGGCACTTCAGAATGTTTGTGGTTTATTCCCTTTTTTGTTTAATTTGGTTAATGTGTGCTATTTTCATGTGATTCACAAAGATTTTTGATGCTTCTTTCTAAATTATTATGGTCATGCTTATTCTTGTTTTCTCTTTGAAAGAAAAATGTGAGTAAAACATGAAGTTACTGAGCTGGCTGTGACTTGGGTGGAGTTGGACCAGATGACCTCCAAAGGTCCCTTCCAACCTAAGTTATTATGTGATTATAAAATATTTTAATTGCAGGTTCATCTTTTCATTTGAGCCTCCCTCTCTGTAGTTTCCCCACATGGCACTTTTGTGTGAAGCCATTTTGGAACGTAAGATGAGCTGTCTTTTCTTGTTCCCCTGGTTTTTGTACTTTGGCATCATCAGCTGTGTGTGCATAGCTCTGGGATGGAAGTCTGTAAGACTTCTGTATCATCTCAGTAGTGTATGCTGCCTTGTGCAGAGAAAAGTATGGTCAGTGGAGTAGCAAACCCCTTCTGTTACCCTGTCAGACAAACCCGTTTCTTTGTTCTGTAAAACAGATCTGTAGCTCAAGGTAGCAAATTCTCAGAAGCTTCCTCAATTCTGCTCCTGTACGTTGAAGTTCAGTCTTTCAGTTTGTATTCTGTGACACTGAAATGCACGTTACCACCAAGTAGCACGTTCCTGATGAAACACCCCCATAACAGGGAGCAAAGATTCAAGAAAAGTAAGAGGACTAACATGATTTGAATAGTTTTGGCTGAAGAATTTGAGATGACAACATGTGGACTTCTAGAAATACCAAACTAAGCTAACGAAAGAATTAATCAGACCTTATTTCAGAATAGAATTTGTTGTTTGTGCTTAGGTGTTAAATTACATCTCAGTTTTTAAAGATCAATAAAAAAAATTTTAATAAACATTGCATGAAGAACTTTGTTTTGAGATGGATCTACTCTTGGGATTAATTTGAAATGCTGCTTTTTCTTGGATTAAGGTGATTTCTGCTCCACTCACTCCCCTCCTTTATTTTAAGTGAGCCACCAAGCTAGAGAATTTCATTACTCACTTAGCTTTGCTCTCAAGCTCTTAACATGCTTATGTTAACCATATAATTGGGCGTTTCGGAGTGCCAAGCAGATTAATTGATCACTAAAAATATGACCCTGTTTCACCAACAAATTGCATCAGACTCTAGAGCTCTGAAGTAATGTGCTGTTTTCTGAGACCATGTTTCATTTGAGATGGGAAAGAATAATACAAGCTGGGAGAAAGGACTTTAATTCGGGAAGGAAAGGAGGAATCAGAAGGGCAGGATAGCAGGCTGACAAATAACCATCTGGATCATCTTGCTTTCAGTATCCAGTCGTCTTAAAATCTTAGGTCTGGAAAGGACATATGGTGTGATCCGTGCCAGTTCTTCCCTATCATGGTCAAACATGTTATGCATTCCTCTTCATAAACCAAACAAGTTTCTAATTCCTGACTTACTGAAAAAGCGTGGAGCTCTGCGAGCGTTGCAATGCTTTTTGTGTTTGCTTGGAAATTTCCTTGAAACTTGGTTTCTTCTAGCTAGAATAAGTATTTTTATCTGGCAGGGGTTAGCCCTTACCTTTTCATCTGTGTATGGTTAATTCTTTGGTAGGAGATACTCATCAGGCTACGTGTTAAATTCCACTGATTTGTCTTTTGCCAACAGAAATTGCTATGGCTTTGTCTGTTTGTTATTATTTCAGAGTAATTACTTCTTTTTTTTTTTTTTCAAGGTCTGTTTTATGTTCATTCTGTTGCAAATTCAGTGGAAAGAATGTCTCAGGGCAAAGGGAAAACATGTCAAACAGCAGGAGTAATGGAGTACGCAGTCACAGATTGTGACACTGCTCGTCTCAAACGTGACTAACAGCTTCTTTTGCTTTTATTTTGGTAAAACCATTAAAAAGTCGGTCCTGTTCTACAGTGATACCAAAAAATGGCAGCGGACTGGGTTGTCCTTGAAATGCACGAATGGGCTGGTGCAGGTTTCGGCTGGCCAGTGAGAGTGCTTTCTGTGCCGGCGCTCCAGCCGGGCCTCTGGCAGGCGCTCGCAACGGGAGCGACCCCGTGCCAGACTCTGCCGAGTCCCCAGAGTGCCAAAGCCTTGAAGACTGAATTCAAACAACAACCCAAGTAAACCTAACAGAGCTTGAGAATCTTCCCTGAGAGTTTTCAGATGGCTTGTGCACTTGTCCAGATGTACTGGTGATGCGAATTTATTGAAACTTGGAATTCCAAACCTTCTGTGGATTGCTACCACTGCTTGTAAAGCATTAGTGTTGCATAAAGTGGGCTGATAATTAAGGTCCTCAGCCTTTTCATCCCGCAGTAGGGATGACTGAAACCAGTTGTAGCTATGCAGAGCTGTGGTGTGGGAAAAAAAAAATATTTTAAGATGTGGAGTGTCCTTAAGAGAGAATTTTAATCCTGGAGTTAATAGACAAAGTTGACAAAAAGATTCATATGTAATGATTTGTGTCTGTTCACTGATTCAGAGAGTTAGATGAGGTTGAATGCAATGTAGGTTTTACTGTTTACTTTTTAAATGCCATGTTCTGCTGGTTTTTAGATACCTCTTAGATCCTCTGTCAAGACAAAGACTATTTCTTAGTACTTGTCTTCATAAAAATAGTTTCATCTTTGTTCTAGAAGTCTATACCCTAGCTCATTCCTCACAACCCCACTGAAAGGCACGTTTTTTCCACTACATGTGTGATTGCTAATGAACTGGCACACTGGCTTTTGTCCCAGGACAAACCACATTCCATTTTGAAGAATAAAGTTATTGATTAGGTAAGCGATTGGTTTGGAGTATGCGTGCTATCCATCTACCCAGTCTCAGCATTACAGTTGTAAAGTGTTGGGTTTTTACTTTGCAAATGTAGTTCTTTCAATTTGCAAAGGTAGCAAATGCATTTAGGGTGGACCTGTGTGTTTGAAAGCAGTTCTAAAGTGGCTGGAGAAGTAGCTGTGGTGATCTAAGGATGTAAAAGGACTTTTGTGTCTTGCTGCCCAGTTTGTAGGCTTGCTGGTTTCTTTATTCAACAACTGCACGTCCTTAAATCTGATTAAAAAAGTGTGTGTCACCTCTGTATCTGGAGCACTGTGGAAGTGGTACACCTCTGCAAGCTGGAAATGGTACGCCTCTGCTGGAAAAGCAGTTTCAAAACTTCTTGTGGTACCTTGTCATGTGAAGAATGCTTTAAAAAGTTAACTAGTTCTCACATTTGCATGTTTGCCTTACTGCCTTGTGTTTTCAAAAACGAGGAGAAGAAAAACGGGGAGCCCCATTTCTGAGGTCAGCGGGCTGAACTCGGGGAATAGTTGAACTGAGCCTTAGTAACGTGAGCCTGAGGTCGTGGCCAGCGCCTCCGTCTGTCGGTGCAGGATGAGGAAATGGGAAACCATCATTCTGTGTGCTGTCTGTGCCAGTCTGATACAGCTGTTTAAGTGGAAAGTGAGTTGCTCACTTCAGTCTTGAGTCCAGAAAGGGCTCTGTATAACATCAAATTTGTATGCATCTTCTGGCACGTTTATTAGTGAAGCTTCTGCAGCTAGCTACTACTGCTGCTCTGGTGTGTAAAAGCAGTAGTCCGTTTTACAAAGTAATGAAGTGTGCCTACATACGAGAGAACAGAAGGAAGCTCAGACTTGTCATTGAGCCCTGGTTTTAGTCACTTGTGCTCCCTTCCCCACCCCACCCCCCATATCTCCTCTCTTCCAGGACTTCGCACAGTGGTGCTTTTGGGTTCCCCTGTTCTGGGACAAATTGATCACCTGGTTTTTGCAGGCTTATACACAATTTTTTTAAAGTTCTGAGTAAACACAGAAAATTTTTACTCTAGCCTTTCTTCCTGAGAGGCATTTAGGGCAGGATTGTTTTGGGTTTTGTTTTAACAAAAGGATTGTTTTTACTGATATTTCACTATAATGCTTAATAATGTCTAAGCTTTAATTTGGGGCCAAATGTGAGCACATGTTGTATTTGTTTTTTGGCTAGCAGGGCAAAGCGTGTGTTTGGAAAAGGCTTCAGATTACACAGAGGCTGCTTGGACCACTGGCTTCAGCAGATGGAACTCCTTAACGGATACTCACCCCTGCTCAGTGCTCCTCCTTAAGAGGCTTTTGCATACTAATGGCAAACATTTAGATAGCAGAATTTTAAATCTCTTGTGTAAAGTTGAGAAATAATACAGCAGATACTATAATCTGAGTCGCTTTTCTCCACCCTTCTGCAATAATGTTGATCATAAAACTGAAAAGCTATTCATTGATAAAATCTTTCATGAGCAAGGATCAGTTGTCCATTTCCTGAGCCATGCATAGCTCTGCTGAGAATACTGTTTTTCTCAGGAACAATCCTTCCTTTTTGTAATCTCTCTTCTATTTTCCATATGCTGTCCCTGGATTATTTCCAGGGAAGAAGAGAAGCCACAGAAAAACCTCCAACCAACCCAAAACGACAAATCTCACCCCAGCTTTGGTACTGTTGCAGCATCTGTTCTCAGACTCCTGTGGAAGTACCTTTATATGGGGCAGTTGCCATGCAGTTTGCATAGACCAACAGGTCAAAGCTGCCGCTTCTTCCTCTTGTGAACCATCTTAGACTTGCAGTAGTTTTAGGGTCACAGAATCGTAGGGGTTGGAAGGGACCTTAAGAGATCATCGAGTCCAACCCCCCTACCAAAGCAGGTTCCCTAGGACAGACAACTTGCTTGATTAAGGACAGCAGAAATTGGGCTTGGCTTGTGCATCTGTAATTTTTAATCTAGAAACATATTTTAGTCATTTTAGAGAGTAGTCTTGCAAACATACTTTTTTACTTTGATCAGTTACAAGGTTTATGTAAGCTAAATTCTATGACAACAAATAAATATAAACAGTACTTTTGCATACTACTTTTTGTCTTTAACGATAGCAAGACTCTTTAGAAACCTCCAGTTCTCCAGTTTCTATTTCTTAGAATTCCCATGCTCGAAAGCCAGGAAATGGTGAAGCATGGTTTGAAATCTTTATCTAATTATATGCAAAGCTGACATTCATGCTGCTCCACCGTCAGCAGGACAGTCAGCCTGGAGTCTGAGAAAGAGAAGTGCTGGAGAGATAAGTCATATTTAGAGGAATGGGAGGGCTCTGGGAAACAGGATATGACACAGAGGCCATGGGAAAAAGTAAAATCTCCTCCTTTGCCACAAGCCCAGATGCTCACATTAAAGCCAGGCTTTCAGACTGTAGCATCGTAAGGCCTTGGTGTAGAGGTGGGCTTTGTATAGGCATAGGAACAGCTATAAAGGGCGTTCAGGGGCCTTAGCGTGCTTACATGTGTGGTCAACGCTTAGTATATGATAAATTTGAATACAAATAATTATTATCAGTGTTTGGCAAAAACATCTGCTCGTAGAAGCTGGGGCAGTCACAAAAATGAGTAATTTTATGCTGAGAGAAGATTTGGGCCTGGAACAAAACACAGGGGATCAAAGGAGGAGCTCTTAGCGTTGCTAATAAATATCCGCTTAGGCAGATTTGTCACTCATGTTTCTGCAAGTTTTGTGGCTGGATGAAAAGAATGTGCTTTTATTTCTTGAGCAGCTGTGCATTTAAATGGGTGCAGCTGTATCACAGTGTCCATTGACACCAATTGCTTCATGATTTAGTGTATTGGTTGTAGCGGGTAAGTGCAGTCAATCAAGTAGAGAGTTTTGTTGGGTTCTGGGAGGTTTTTGTTTTGGTTGTTTTTTTACTGGGAAGTGAGGAAAATCTTGTGAAATAGCTGAAGTTTGTTAGGCTGCAGCAGGCACAACTGCAGCGTATCTGTGAGGCCACTGCAGAAGCTTTTGAGGGATATGGAAGTCGATTATCGTTCGTTGTTAGCCAAAGCACAGCATTGCTGGGGAGCTCTGTTCCAGTGAGGGCATGACCTGCCACATGCAACGTGGAAGCCATTTGGAAGATTTCCTATGGCAAGAACAACACTGCAGTTATGTAATGAAGTGGGGGGGAGAGGGGGGGTGTTTGTTAGAAATATGTGAAAACAGGAGCTGTGAACTTGCAGGCAATTCAAAGCTGAGGTTTTTCCTTCTTCTCACTCCAGAAGGCTTTTTTGGGGATTTGTTTTTGAAAGTTTAATGGAATGCTGTTTGGCATTTTTTGGTGGGATTGAGTGTGCATGTTTGTTTTGAAGGAGACTCTTTTTTAGCCATCCCATTCTAGCTGTGAATTACCTAAATTAATGGCATTGAGAGAGTGAAAGTTTTAATCTTGGCTCTGCTGATGATTTGCTGAGTAGGCTTGGAAAAGGCCTTCTGCCTTCCTCTTAGGGGAGGATAAATTATTAAATGTGTAAGTAATACAGATAATACCACTCCAAATAAAGCCATACCATTGCACTCTTCTCCTTGACTAAAGATGTACGATCTTTTTCTCTCTCCTCATCTAAAGAGCAAACAAACCCCTGCCTTTTCATCTGTTAGGCAGTTTTAGTTGACATGGAGAATATGGTAAGGGTCTTGGTTTTCTATCAGTTTCTTAAATCCAGGTGGCCAGGTGGAGGAGTGAAGTACACCTTAAGTTTGGAGACAGTGGAGAAGTAGGAGCATTTGGAGCGCGCTGCTGGTCAGGCAGCAGAGGGTCCCGCAGGCAGGTGTTGTTTTGAGTGGCCCCATGGTGCAAAGTTCAGTAAGCGTTTGGATTATCCTCAGTAGCAAAGGCAGCAGGCTCTTGCGAGCCAAGCACAAGGTGAACCCGTCTTCCTCATTCAGTGGGACCCTGCCAGGTTTCACCTGTGATTGCAGTTCCTGATACATCAGGCTTCCTAGTTCCAGCACTTCTTTAAAAAAATGTTTAAGTTTATAATTTTCTAATGGAAGCGACTTGGTGCTTTGCTCGGTTATCTTGAGATGCTGCTTTATTCTTTTGGGTGCGGGGGTGGGGGTGGTTCGATTTGTCTGGTTGTGTTTAGATTTCCTCACCTTAATTCCTATTTGGAATTACACGTATGGAAGTTCTTGTAGGGGACTAGGACTTGGCAAGCTGCTTACTGACTAATATAGATATGCTGATTAAAAATTCATATGGAACCACTGAAGCCAACTGGAGTTACTGTTACTTGTTACAGGGCAGGGTCTCCACTACTGCCCTTCAATCTATAGTAAACACAGCAGTACTTTCTGGACAAGTCTGTTTTCCCCTCAGCAGTTAATGCTTCACTTACCTAAAATTCCCAGGAATTATTTTGTCCAGTGATTTAAATTCTACTATGGATTATAAAAGCTGTGCATCTTGAAGTCTGGCTTGCTTTTTTTGATAGTCTTTATAATAAGGAGGAAACTTTCCCTTACACAGATATCCCATCTCCTTTTTGCCTGAAGAGAAACCCCACCAAGGACAGGTGAATGTCTGGAAATTCAAAATAGCAACATTTACCAAATGTTTTCTGAAGTTTTTGTGACCAAGGGCATATTCGTGAGCATGCCTTAAAAAGAGATGCAATTTTAGGGTAACTCATACTTTAAAGACTGCAACACCTGGAAGGCAGTGGCTTTAAATTAATTTGATATGCCTGTCAGGGGAGTGCATTGTTTCAATCTGTTCATATGCATCCCAATATGGCTTGGGTTCTTTCATTGGTTCCTTTTTTTCTGGTGTTACATAAACTAGGATGAAACCTGCCTTTGAATGCAGTATGCTGAATGCATACTGAGAATGTAATCCATACTAAGTGAGGTTGGGAAACATGATTGAATACAGTGTATACTTCCTCCATAAGCTACTGCAGTGTTGAGATCCATAGATAAGCCTATAGACTGGGGACACATACATTTCAGTAGTCCAAGGGGAGATTGTGCATGCTGCTCTTGGAAGCTCATGGTATAAAATACAAAGCTGTACCTTATTTATTATTTTCTAGTTGGCTGGCTATTAGGGACTGTTTAAAATCAATATGTATCTAATTATTTTAGGCAGGGAGGGAGTTTGAAAGACCTGAAACTTCTCCTGAAGCCAGTGGAGTGGTGTGCAACATAATTAAAACCGTCATTTTCAGAGCACTGCTTTGGTTTTGTCATTGCAGTATTAATAGAATATTCCAGTTTAAATCTAACGATGTGATATTTATCAGTCATCTATTTCATCTCATTTTTACTCTGGCCATGACTAACAGGTTCTTGGGACCCCCATATGCAGGAAGGTCTGGCTCCCAAAGCAGCATTTAGATAATTTCTCTTTCTGCTGTCCTATGAAATGACTGAAACAGATGTCCTCCTTCAGCTGCTTTCCCTATTCCCTTACTCCTTTTTTTTTTCCCCTCATTACGAAGCAGCTATGGTATTTACTACTTCTCTGTTTTGCCCTGTATTCTTCTGAATATTTATCCTTCTGCTGCAGTCTCACCCAAAACTTTGTAAACTCCCTATAGATGCTATTCAGAGGTGACTCTGTCTGAAGCCCACGTTCTCTGTGAGGAATCAGGCATTTTTTAAAATGCTTTTTGTTACTGCTTCGTGTTGAGCAGCTGCTCCTGGTAACTCGTCTGTTCTTTATAATATTTCTTTTGGATCCACTGACAACACTAGTGTGGGTTATGGCAGCCCCCGTCAGCTGGACAGCAGCTTTTGCACAGTAACATCATGTATTTGTGTTAAACAGGTAAGCCTATGTAGATGCAGAAAAAAATGAGTTTACGGTGTTACTCGCCCTCATCCATACATGCACACCAGTGTCTGGCATTCAGATGTTGGATTAGTTTCCTCTCTTACTTGAGGGGATGGATGCCACTTGGTTGCTTCTGTTCCTGGCCCTGTTTCAATGCAGTCTGTTGTGCAGTGTATGGGAGGGCATGTGTTTTGTTGTCACACGAGGAAGGCTCCAAGTTTTGGGGCAGGGTGCCTTAAAACATGCTTGCTACTTATAGGATAAAGTAGTAAATGGCAAATACATTCAATAGTCCAAAATTAAAATTTCTAAGACAAAAAAACCCAGCTTGTAGTTAAATTCCATAAACCAATAATAATTTAAAGCATCAGAAATGTTCTAATTCCCCAGTCTGACTAAAAATAATTTCAGCCACAGTTTAAATATGTGGAAGCTACCTGAATTGTGGCATAGGGAATACTTGTGATCTGGGGAGACTGTTTCCAGACTTTCACTTGGGAATATAGAATATTCCCTATTTTTTAGTTGTCAGATCACCAAATGGACCCATGTTGTAAACAACATATGCTGCTGTCATTAATGGTATTTTAGGCAGAAAGCTGTATTGGAAACTTTTCACTTTAGAGAAGGGGACAAGAGTGGGAGCCTGGAGGAAATGCTGCTGTGTCAGTTTTATGTGGATTTAAAAACAAAACAATCCCAGCACCCCCTACACATCCCCGCCCCGACCTCTTCAATAGGTTATATCACCATGTATCTGTTTATTTCTAATGGCTCTTTTAAATGACAGCTTCATAAACTGAAGTATCCAAAACAAAGGCCATGAAGTTTACTTTGGCCATCTCAAGTAAATTTTCCTAATCTAAACATCAGCAGTGCCTTTCATAAATCAGTCCAGTGACGTCATCTTTTCAATTAGTGAAGTTGGTATTTGTGCTCTGGCCTGAAAAGCTATTTGACCAGTTAATGTTTTCAGGTTTTGTAGTAGTCCAGACTTCTCACCAGCCGCAGTTCTCGGTAATGTGCTTCAAGTGGGAACACATTTATCAATAATTGCCACTTTTTAAGTGCAGATAGCAGACAGTGATTAATTGCTAACCTTCTTTATTGTCTCCTAGGAATAACAAGCGTCGTCTGTAGGCTGAAATTGTTCGTAACACGTCTTGCACTTTTTGTTGTTGGGGGACGGAGGCGTCTGCATTTGACTAAGCATTATTAGCCAGGCCTCGGGAGCACAGAAAGAAGAAGGTAATAGGTGAGTTTTCTTTCCAGGAAGGCTAAAACAGGGTCGTCTTAGAGCTGGGAGTGAATCATCTGTCAGCCTGAGTGTACTAGTTTGTTTTGTTTCCCAGCAAGTGTTTGAACTTGAGGTAAAGGGCTACTTCAGAGAGATCCAACTTCAGTCTTCCTTTCCTTTCCCGTGTGCAGGTTAGAGGGATCAAGCCTGTGCCGACAGGGAGGTTGCCTGTAACGTTGGGGCAGGGAACGGTTCAGTTAGAGCCTATCTTTTCCTGTGGATGAAAATGCTTCCACCACATGCCACAGAACCAAGAGGGGGGGTTATTTCTGATAAGGGTTTTAGCAAAATCCACCAGCTGCCAAGAAACAGTCAAGCAGAGCAACAGTATTCTTTCTCTTAATCGCACCTTCCTCTCCCTATGTGGAAATAACAATAAGGGCTGACATGAGCTGAAAAAAGCCAGGAAATGGAGAGCCCAGGCTTAGCTCCTATCCTTAGCTCACGCTCGCAACACATCTAGGCATTGCAACACAGATGCTATGTAAGGTCACCTACTCACAGCTCTCAAGTGTCAACTATGATTGAATTCCCTTCAAAGAGAAACCAAAAATGATCTTAAACACACAAGCTATTCCATATGTGTGTGTGTATGATGTATGGTTTTGTTTATGTTAATGAAGAGACTCACACCAGTAAGTGGTTATGTGCTTGGCTTGAAATGTGCAAATGCTTGAAACCCCGCTCTGTGAATCACTTTCTTTCACTGTCCTTTGAAACAACCTGAGCTTGGGTTCCCATGATACTATTTCTGTTCTTCAGCGTTCTACACACAGCAGTCTTTCACCAGGCCTCTGCTACTTGTCATTTCTATGGCTCAGCTTGTTGATAGCAGGAATGGGAGCTTTGTGAACTAGACAGACCTTTTTCTATTTGGTTCCTCCCCACCCCCAACTTATTTCTGAGACAGGTTAGAAGCCATGATATTAAAAGTGCCATTGGCGTACAGCAGAGGCTGAAAATGCAGAAGACACTGAAGCCTGAGTGTCATTTTAAGGTAGGTAAAGTTATAAGATACCTAGAACGAGTCCAGGAAATGCAGGGAGACACCTTTACTGGTGAGATACTTGCCCATCTCGACCTATGACAGTGGTATGCTTTTTGCTTCCTGCTTGCCCATTAACATGTGGTCCTCACTATAAGGCTTTGCTGTGACTTGACCACAGAGTTGCTTGAGAATATGGAATCTTTCCCTTAATGTTTTGTAGCAAATATTCTAAGTTCTAGGGCTTATGCTTAACAAGTTGCTGAACTGATCATCTTCCCCTTTGGTTTGCCTTCAAAAAAGTGAGCAGAGAGTGGGAAATGGGGAGGTTGTGGGGGGTGGGTATTGCATCCATCACTGAAACTCAGAAGTAGAGTGCAGGGCTCCTTCTTCACAGTAAATAAAAGCAATTTCCTCTAGTCTTGAGAAATGAAGAGGAACTCACTTGGGCTGGAGATATCTCTTAGTCTTCTTGTTGAGACACTTGTGCAGTGTCTCCCTGCAGTAAGCATTTTGCCTTACTTCATTGATAGGGCTGTGTTTGAAGTCACAATTTAGCACTGACCAAACGGGCTTAATCGTTGTTTTTCTGTGTGTTGTAGGTTTTTTCTTTATGATTTTTGCAGTTAACTAGGTGATTTCTTTTTTGGGGGGTGTGAGAGGAGTGGATTTGTAAGGGACAAAGGGAGTCAGTTTGAGGGGACAGAGGATCAGTTTAAGGGGCCTTTCTATTTTCATTACTTTTTCAAGAATTATTCCTGGTAGGTATGGTCTGGAAGGCAAAGTGAAAATCATTTTAAAACAGTTTGATGAAGTAAAATTTATTTTCCTGAAATACCTCGAAGTTTCATACGGTATCTTAATTTAGTGAAGACAGTTTCCCATTATAGGATTATGCCCCAAGTCTTTCTTGTGAACAGCAATTCCATCAGGTGCTGCATGGGACAATTACCAGTTTGGTAAAGTCAAAGACTGTATTGCTTAGCAGCAGTTTGCTCTGTGGAGTTTTTCTCTCAGCTGAACTGCATAATGATCTCGGTCAAGGGATACTGTTGTGGAAATGATTTGAGGGTTTGGTCCTTGAAGAGAATCTCCATTCCTCCTGTAACTTGTTCAAGATTACTGGGCTTCAGAGGTGCTACAGTCATCTTGAGAGGAGACATGGGATGGAGTCTTTGCTGAGAATCTAATAGTAGGTAATCATTGTCCAAAGCTTGGTGAGTATTCCAGCATCCGTAAAGAAACAGAAGCCTGACTGGTTTCTGGATTGTGTTAAATTCAGCAGAGCCTGCTTATTTTTCTGAGAGGCTGAAAGACTGGATTCATGTATTATCTGGAAACTACAGTAGGTAGCAGGCTTTATCTGTTGCACTACTATGCATTCTGTGGGACCATACCCTTATCTCTCCAGTGCTACCGGTTGCAGGGCAGGTACCTTTTTTCATCCTCTTTGCAGCGGCTTCTCACATGTCTGAAAGGAAACCTTTCTCCTTTCACTTGGGTCACTTGAGCATGCCAAGGTCAGCACGCGGGAGGAGCAGCGTCTGAGTGTTGAGGTTTGCTTCATGCAAATAGAAGGAGGCAGCAAAGGGGAAGCTGTGTCTCTAGAGACCAGTATTCAAAACATTCCATGGGGTATTTTTACAAGTTGATTCAAATAATTAAAAAGAACACAAGAAGTAACTTAAGCTTGGGAAGCTGATTAGATGGAATTCGTTTGAGGTTTGCTACCTGAGTCTGGGATGAAAGTGGATAAATTGGCCCCCGTACAGGTGAGGCAAGGTAGCCTGGAGTAACTGCATTCCAGCAAAACCGAACAAAGATGGCTTTTCAGCATGGAAAAGCAAATCTAGGGACAAATTTGTGAACTTGTATGCTTTTCCTTGGGCTCTTTCTTTGAGGGGAAAATGACTGACATGGCCAGCACTGATTTCCCAGCCCTACTCTGAATGCTGAGGTGGTAGATAGATCTGCCTGTCCCATGTTCTGCTGGGATTACTCGAGTTATGAACCCAAACCTGAGTTAGAAACCCTTAAAGAGAATAGCCTCTGCCACTTCTAGCTGTCATGTGCATGAGGTGAAACCACACAGGAGGGGAGTTTCTGGGAGAGTCTGGGACCCATCCTAAAAGCAGAACACACAAGACCATCCACAGAAAGTTGCTCTGATGTGTAAAAATTGAAGGCAACAATGGTCTGAATGTTTCTTATATATATGGGAATCTTCATCTGCTTCCATCCTGGAAAGAGTGAAGGAGTTGACAGTTGACTTAGAGATACAGGAAGTCATGAGATGTATGTTTTGATAATTCAGCAACAACCACAGACCGAAAAAGCTGAATGAAGTCAAATAGTATATGGCTAACTCCTGGCTAAAAGTAGATAGCATAGGCTGTGTCTTCAGGGAACAGATTTTCTTTTTCATCAGTCTGATTTTATGCACTTAATTAAATATAGCTGTTTTTTTCAAGCAAGTAATTGGAGCCAATCTAATCATGGAGCTTTTTGATAAAACTATGATTTCTGTGGGGTGCTCTGGGGTGAGTTTTCCGGAAATACATTTTATTAAAATAAGCTGGTGACTTTTTAAAAAATCCTTTCAAGATGCTGATCCTTTCATGATACCTACATTCAATTGTGTGCACCGTAATCAGCCTTGAGCTACACCTAACAGGTTGAACAGTTTCTAGGGATGATAATTTTGATGAGTGAGAATAATTGCTCATGCCAAGCTTTAAGTATACAACTTTTTAATGGTTACAAAAGAAACTGCATTTCTGAGACTTCTCTTGTATCGTGAGATAACCTTGCCACATATCAGGTTCCATATTCTTCCTTTTCCACAGAGGTATCCAGAGAGCTACAGGTAGCGTGGGTAAGAATAGACAGTAGGGTCCACTGGAGCTTAATATGTCTAGGTATAGCGTTCTAGGAAGTCTGTGACTGGTGATAAATACAGCAACTAGACTGGCTTCTGTAGCAAAGTTTCTTTGTTTTTATTTAACATCTGGGAAGCAAAGTCCGAAAGCAGAAGGTCTTATTTAGATATATATGATAGATAGATAGATAGATAGATAGATAGATAGATAGATTATCCCTATGTCAGCTTATGCAAGAATTTTGCCCAGCAGAAACAAGAGTTCATGTGTGCAGGAGGTGAAAGGCAGCTCAGCAACAACTTCCTTTTCCCCCCAGATTTTTTCTTTATGTTTGTACTTGATTGGTAATTCTTTTAAACTGCAGTTTTCCTGACTTGTGCTGTCCAAAGCCAGTTTGAGTTTACCTGGAGGTGTTTTTATGCTCTTTTCAGGAGTACACTGCTGCATCAGTGCCATGTGACAGCCCTTAATGACAAGGCAGGAGAACAGAGATGTCTTATCTAGAGCCCTTTCTCTGTCTTTTTTTTTTTTAATTTTGTTCAACTGCGCAATGCAGTTTGTGCAGTAAACATGTCAGTACCAAATGTTGGTTGAGGGGGACAGCCAGTTCTCCACAGCTGGATGTGATGTGTCTGGAGTCAGGGGTGCTGTATCCTGAGGAGAGATGGGGGAACGGGGCTGGTAGCAGAAGCCTGGCATGGATGTGCCAGTTGGGTTGGGAGGTGGTGAGGGCCAGGTGGACACAGTGCAGAAGGTGTGGGCAAAACAGTGCCTGTAACCTGCTCCTGCGCACTTGCTGGCTGAGCTCTTGCACCTTGATGGCTCCAGAGGTGCTAGTGCCCCAGTGCTGGGTGCAGGAACAGCTCCAGGTGGACTCAGCTCAAATCTATAGTGTTTACTAACTCAGTCCTCATGTTATGGAGGGCTGTGCTGCCTCTGGTTGAAATGTGCACCTCAAAAAGCAGCTCTGGGTCTGCCTGGCAAGTAATTTAGTTGGATTATTCAGGGGACAGTTGTGTGTAGAGCCATCTCTAGGGCTGCTCCATCTGAGGCTCTGCCACCTGAAGCCCAGACAAAGCCTTCAAAGGATGGCTGAAACTTGACTGTATTCCTCACATGTCAGTGAATGGACGGTATGGCCCCCTTTGCCCGTTCAGTTTGGTTTGGGCATGAGTTACCTTAATCAACCTTGCAAGAGAATTATGTTCCATGAAGTTAAATATTTTTCAAATATGTTTCTGTCTTCTTTTTCAAGTGCTACGTAGACCCAAAAAAACTCACCTCTAAGGTTGTTTGACCAGGTGTTTGTTTTGCCTTTTTAAACCATGTCCACTAAATCCATGTAGCTCTTCACAAAAGAAGCTTTAAATACTCTTACCCCCATGCATGTGAAAGAACTACAGTGTGGGGGAGCCTTAAGTATTTCATTCCTGAAGGGCCAGTGTTTTGTAGAAAAAAAATGATCATCTTTAAGGAACCGGTAGTGATTTCTTTCTCTTTTTTTTTCCTTTTGTTCATCTCAGCAGCTCTGTTGCTTAGCATATATGTTACCCAACTCTGTCAGAACATACAGCATTTAAGTTTCAAACTGGCAGTTGGGACCTTAAGGGGGTAGGATTGTTCTAGAAATGGAAATCCATTCTAATTACAGTTCATACTTTAGACGAACATTGGCAAGATTTGTATTAGAAAATGTGTAAGTTCACAATAGTACAGGGAAAAAACTTTACCTCATCATGTGAAAGCAAAACATTAGTCTTATTTCAGAGTATGTTCTGTTTTGAAGAGGTAGTGTTGAATATAAATATAGTATTTAAAAAGTATATAAAAGTATACTTTTTATTTAGCACTTTGACATTAATAGCTATCTAACACTTTGGCAGTCTTATTCATTGATAAAGTAGCTATGTCACTGCCTGTTATAATCCTTAATTTGTTCTATTGTTCAGTTAATTTTTCTATTCTTGAATTAAGTTATTTAACATTATTAATTTGCCTTTCCCTTTTTCTGACAGCTGGGCAATCCTGTTCTGGTTTTTACTGGTGTTAGAAACATAAGTGCCACAATCAGGGCAGTTGGGGAGCCCCTAGAGCTCTGGGAATGCTCTTTGCTCAGCTCTTTAAACAGTTGACTTGATGTGGTGTCACCTCTCTGATCCAAGAATTCTCAAATGTATTCCCCATGTCATGCACAATGACTTTGAAATACAGAAGAGGGAGAAAGTAGGTCTGAGCAGGTGCAAAAGAAAAGTATGAAAAAGAAGAAGATGGGAAAGAAATAGAAATATTTCTGTGGTAAACTTCAGGAAGTGTGACATGCTGTGTGTTTCTGTTAAGAAAATAGTAAGGGAACTGGGAAATTTGCAGGTGAAGCATTTACTCTCAACCATTCTCTAGATAATACACTCCATTTTCACTTTTAAAAATAATATTGAGTAAGAGAATCTGCCTCTCTACTGTGTGCCCCCCTCCCCCAGTCTCATTGTTCGAGGAAACCGGCTTTAACACTGCAAGACCAGGGAGGGGGCATGTGTTGGTCACCGAAGAGCCTTTATCTCTGTTAAGCAATAGTACTAATGAACTCCAAGTGAAATCAGTCCAGCTCGTTGAGTATTTATGATGTTAGCTAGCCATCAGTTTTTGGGGACAAAAGCTGAAGATCCTTTATATCATTCTTCCCACCATGATAAAGGTCTATATTTTTAAAAGATGCTGATATGGAATTTCCATTTTGTTTTCTGAGACGTTAAGAGCTTCATTTAATTTAATTTTACTCTTGTTTCTTGGGGGTTTGTTGTTGTGTTGTTTTTTTGTGTGATTGGCCCTTTTCTATCCAGGAAAGATGGATTTGTGTCTGGATAGCTAATGATTTATTTGGACCAGAAGCTATAGGAAACTGTTAGCATTATTAAACTCAGTGATGAAGGTCTCTGAAATTGCTGTGGTAAGGGGCTTGTGTGTATAGCTGGTCTTCGTCTTTCTCTGTAGGAAGCTTGTAAATTTATAATTTAATTTCTCAAACATTCATACCAATCTATTTACACATAATTTAGAGGTCTTTCGGATCTCTACAATCACCCTATTAAATTATTGCGGATAACTTTTAATGCTGGTCATAATTAGTTACTTGTTCCAGTGGGGAATTAAAATCAAGCTGTTAGCCTGTACATCTTCATGGAAGAACAAAAAGCTTTGGTTAATTATTCTGATGGTGTGGAACTGCTGACTGACTCATGATGCAGGAAGGGAACTAGTTGAAATATAATCTCTTAGGAGCAGAGCTGTGTATTGCATCCATGTTGTGGACTTAACAGCAAACGATGATGCCTTCCTGGTCTAGAATTACAGTCTAATTATTGTTCAGGTCATAGACTCTGCACTGATACCTATGTGGTAATTTAAAATTGTACACCATTTAACCTTCTGTTTCTTGAAAGCTGTGATGTAGTGCAGTGTCATAGAAACTAGATCCTATGGGAAGAACAGCCATTAGCAAGATACTGAGGACAATAGGGACATGGATAATTCAGAAGCTTCAATCTTTCCCAACTTAAATTCACTTTATAAAAAGCAGAATGTTACAGTGAAATCTCCAAGGCATTATCTTGGCCCAGTCCAAACTGCTGCAGTTAACAAATTATACAGTTGGCTTGTAATCCTTCTGATGATATAGGCTGTGCTCGTCACTGCTATAGAGAATAGAACAAGAGCATCACTGTTACGGTGAGCATTTGTCTGCATGTCTGACTTCTCTCCTGGCACATTCTTCTCTTCTTGTCTTTCTCTGTGTAGCCTCTTGATTGCATTTCTTCACTGCACAGTGTCTGTAGCACTCACTTCTAACTTTGAAATAATTTTTATGATAACTGTGTAAGTGGCACACACTGATCTTGATAAAGCATCATTTTTCTCATGAAGATAAGGAAGAGGAGTCAGTTTAACTGAAATTCCCAGATGAGCTCTGACCTGTTGGACAAAACTTTAGTGCAACTTTCAGTCTTAAAGAAAAAAAAGATAAAACTTGGGGGGGAACACACCACCACCACCAAAAAACATGCGGAGAGTAAAACCGGAAGAGCTGCTTTGCACTTCAGCAAATATAATATATTGAGAGGGGGTACTGTAAAAGAAACCATGGATGAGTATGTTGTCTGGGACAGGCACCCGACCTCGTAAGTAATTTTAACAGAAGATTAATATTGAAGTGGTTATTTGGCTCAAGTAGAACAAGCAAAGAATAGGGCTACATCCTTGTCTAAGTATTATGTACTTGTTCTGAGATCCTCTGTAGAGAGGGAGGGTCTTTACCCGAAGTCTTCATGTGGCAGCTAAAGAAAAGAATGTTGACTCTATTATGATGAATGCTGGCTGTTTTACCTAGGTGCATGAGGGGACACTCAAGCAGTTAAAGTAGCTTTTATTTCAGAGGATGGAGAGCACAACTAGAAGAGAAACTTCTCAAAATTGACTCTAACCAACAGGAAGAAATGGGTTGAGTATGTCTAGGTGGGAAAGAGAAGTGAGTGAAAACAAATGGTGGCAAAGTAACAATGTTGTATTTTTGTCTTTGTGTGTATGTATGTTTACAAGCACACATAAAGACATGGAAACTGAGTCAAGGAACTGAGGACAGACAGTGAAATGCACTCCAAGCACCCATAGACAAAGCCAAAAAAACTTATGTCAAAACATAAGAGGAAATGAGCAAGATACACTCAACATAGCAAGGGGTCATCATATGTAAGCAATCAGGAAAACTAAAGAGTCAATTCACTTCTTCATTGTGAGAACGTATGATAGAGACCAGTATTTTTTAAATCTACTCTTGACTACCTAGTAGATGTCTTTATGAAAAAGGTCAGTTGTGTTGGCTGACACAATTAATGTGATGAGACCACAGATGACAGCATTATGTGAAAAGGTTAGAGCACATTGAGATGTTTTGGTTTAATCTTAATGATGAATTTCATGTTAGGACATATAAAGAGCCAGTGTCTAACATCTTGGAGCTGTTAGTAGCCATATTTGACACTACATGTGAGACAGACCTGTCAATTAGTGTCAGAATTTATTTTTGAAGAGGGGGAAAGTAGATGAGGTAGGAGATTTTAGGCATTCAGTTCTCAAAAAAACACTGAAGCAAAGTAGTCAAATTACATTAAAGCACCTAGAAGAGCAAAAGGAAGAAAAGAACAGCTGATGTTCATGTTTAGTAGTTTTACTAGCAAGCTGAATGATGGACCCCAGGGAATGTTCATTAAATATGAAGACCCCTCAGAGCTGAGAGAGACTGTCACTATCTTGCAGAACAGGTTTAAGTTTCAGAATTTATGTGGGCAGGTGGCAGTGTGGGAAACTGAACTGCAGCTCGGTTTGACAAATGCAGATTACTGTAGCTAGACAATCCTAAAGAGGATGGGGAATAACTTGCTTGGAGCAGCTATTTAGAAAAAGACCTGGGTTTGCTGTGGATCACAGCCCGCTCTTGGAAAAATAATGTTATGTGGTTGTGAAAAAGCTTAGTGCCATAATGAATACTGAAATTAAGCTATTGTGTCAGCAAGACGAATCACATAACCTTTCTGCTTTACTCTGAAATATTTTTGGCTTCATATTGGGCTGTTTCTAATTTTGGGCCCCACACTCCAGGAAAGATATGAACCGAAGTCCAGAGGAGAGTGCTTAAAATGACTGGAGATAAAGAAAACATGACCTCTGAAGAAAGATTGACAGAATTTGAGCTGAGTCAAAAAAAGCTGGAGGAGTAACATGAGTCTTTAAAAGGCTTTCACAAAGAGGAAATAATCATCTATTGCGTAAATTAGTAGAGCATAGGATTACTTGTACTGGCACTGCAGCCAGTGCTTCGAACAAGGCTAACGGGGTGCCTGTCAGGAGTGTCACCACCAGAAGTGATCCTGACTCAAGGCAGGGGTATGACCTGAGGTAACTTAGATCTTCCAGTCCTCATTTGGTTCAGCAGTGACTCTGCAGCTTGGCAGTGGTGGCCACTGAATCTGATTCCAGATGATAGTTTGTAACTTGATTTTTTTCTTTCCAGTTCAGAGTGGATGGTAATTTTTGTGGGTCAGGGAAGAGTAGTTGAGAGAAGAATGAGGACAGCCTTGTGCTGGAAAGGAACCTGCTGCTTTCCACTTCTACATTCACTGGCCATTTGTAACTTACTTTGATCTCTTGCAATAATTATGCACATAGATGTTTTGGTGACCAAAGTCTAAAATACTTTATACTGGGATTTCTCTCTCCAGATCAAAACTAATTTGTGGAGAATGTGCTCTTACATATACATGCAACTCATAAAGTATGCTTATGAATTCAATATTATCTTTCTTTTTGATCACATCAGTGCAAATGATTTGTAGTTTGACCCTTTTTGATGTTTGTGTTAGAGTGAAGTTTGACATAACTGTTGCTTTAAGTGCAAAGATGAATGTTTTTATTTTAATTAGAATTTGATGGAGGAAGGATCCACTCTCTGCAGTGGAGCTAAAAATTGGAAAGAGGGATGTAAGCCATTAAAAAAAAAAAACAACAAAAAAAGCACCCAACAAAAAACCCAACCCAAAACAGCCAGGTGAAGTTTTAGAAGCAGCTGTTCAACTTCAAGAAACATGAAAATATAACTAGCATTTCTGATTGAAACTCAGGTCCATCCCAAGCTTCCAGTTGATCCTTACTTCTTTCACTCTCTCTCCCTCTGGTTTTTTTTCTGCACCTCTTTTGCTGCTTTATTTCTATCACATTGACCATTGACTATATATTAATTTTCATTTAGAGATAACTCTGTAACTGTGGATGCAATGGTGAGTAATTTCATTGAGACTCGGAGCCATAAATACGTGTTTAAAATGCTAGCTCAATACCATGCAAAAATGTAAAGGTGTGTTATGATTTAAATTCCTTTATAAGAAGAACTCATTAAATTATGTCTACAATATGTATTGATTTTTAGACTTTAATTTAGAAACACCCTTCTACGATTAGGGCAGGAGACATTACTGGCTGACTTGCTGTACTCATCCTTTGGAATGATGGTGGTGTAGAGAACATCAGATGTGAGGGGTTTTTTTTTAATGACATAAAGACGTGCTTTTTCTCAGTCTTCTTGATCCTTTTTGTTAAGAAAAAAAGTGCCACAGGACACTGAGGCATGAGGTTGTCATCTGTTTCTTTACTTCACCGAGCTGCGAAGAGCAATCAAACGTTCTGCAGTTTTTGGGGCTCGTTACTTGACAGCAGCGTTGCATTCATTACCACATTTGCTTTACCAACACAGAGTAGAAAGAGAACCATGCTTTGCTTCTAAATCCAGCATGCAATAATTTGGGCAGAGCAAACCATGACCAGGGCTCTGCTGCCAGTTAGGTACCGGGATGTTTGGTTCCTTACCCATTTAGGGGTTGACAGAGGAGTTACTTTGCTCATTTGGGTGTCCCCCTACAGAGGTTATTTGATAGTGCCTGAGGCACTCCTGTATACCCACAGCATTACCAGCTTTTTTGTGTCTTTTGCAGTGTGGAACAGTAACATTTACCTTTTCAGCATGAAAGTAAGCAGTCTTGTAAGTTACTCAGAGGTTTACCCATCACCTACTGGAGAAGAGCTCTGTGGAGAAGGACCTGGGGGTCCTGGTACATGACAGGTTGGCCATGAGCCAGCAGTGTGCCCTGGTGGCTAAGAGGGCCAATGGGATCCTGGGATGCATCAGGAAGAGTGTGGCCAGCAGGTCTAAGGAGGTGATCCTCCCCCTCTACTCTGCCCTGATCAGGCCCCACCTGGAGTATTGTGTCCAGTTCTGGGCTCCCTGGTATAAAAAAGACAGGGATCTCCTGGAGAGAGTTCAGAGAAGGGCTACGAAGATGATTAAGGGCCTGGAACAGCTCCCGTATGAGGAAAGGCTGAGTGAGCTGGGGCTGTTCAGCCTGGAGAAAAGAAGACTGAGGGGGGACCTAATTAATGTTTATAAATATCTTAAGTATGGGATGCAGGGGGAATTGGCCAACCCCTTTTCAGTGGTCTGTGGAGACAGGACAAGGGGCAATGGCTGTAAACTGGAGCACAGGAAGTTCCGCACCAACATGCGGAAGAACTTTTACACAGTGAGGGTGACAGAGCCCTGGGACAGGCTGCCCAGGGAGGTGGTGGAGTCTCCTTCTCTGGAGATATTCAAGACTCGTCGGGACTCCTATCTGTGCAATATGAGCTAGGGAGCTGCTTTGGCAGGGGGATTGGACCCAATGATCTCTCGAGGTCCCTTCCAACCCCTACGATTCTGTGATTCTGTGAAGAGAGCCGCACAGGTAGCGGCACAGACCTGCTTGCAGCAAGACTGGGGAAGTCAGAGCAAATTTGTCCAGCTGCATTTTCATCACTTTGTCCTGTGCTTGTTGGGCAGAGGGCATTTTTGGAAGTATCACAGGTTGGGTTCCTGTCTGCTTTGTTCTCTGCACCTCTGCTCAGCTCAGGGCTCCCAGTCAGAGCCAGCCAGAGTGTGGTGATGGCTTTTACTGATCTGCTCCGAGCTGCACAGGGCTGGCAGGGAGACCTGGCTTTGAATGGGCTGGTGTGTCTCGATGGCAAAGCGCCGTGCAGGAGCACAGCTGCGGTCTTTGGAAGTAGCGTGGCCCTGCCCCAGGGAGCCACTAATTATCCTGGACGCTGCCCCACGCTGATGTGGCGAGGCAGCTTCCCATACCTGAGCTGGTTCCCGTAGCCTTGCACACCGCTGTAATTCTGTGGTGTAGGCTTACCTAACTTGTTTTGCAGGCGCTGCCAAACAGTTATCAGACAGGTAATGATTTGGGCTGCTCTTGATCTTGGTGTAGATTTGGCCTCATACGTGTGAGCTGACAAGTTCCATATCCCATTTCCAGAGGTTTTGCATTCTTTGATGTACAGTGTAATAGTTCTTATGAATTGATTTGGTTACTAATACAGTGTCTGAGCCGTTCATTAAAAGTGACAAACCTTTTGAGACTTGTAGGATTTAATGTTCTTGACTGGCTCAGTCTTTCAGGGTAGCTGTTTCTTCTGCATTTGTAATAACTGGCAGATCTCCTTATTAAATTCAATAAGAGAAAAAGCATATTTCCATTGAAATGAATACCTCAGGAATGAATTTTGTTTTAGTGGGAAGTGTTCCAGTCTGTCTGTGCTTTTATTTTGCTCACTGTATGAGCCCTTCCATATATTTCACTGTCTTTGTTTTTGCACTTATTTGCAGTACCGTAGAACGGAGCCATATTTAGGTATGAGTGCTTTTCTGTTCCTAAGCCTCTGCTAGTCCATATGTGCTTGTCCATGACTGTGCACACACAGTCTGAGCCCTCTGACTGTCTAGGTGTGCTCAGTAAGATCAGTAGAATCCTGGTGGACATTTCTATTAAAGCACTTCATTAGTTTCGTTGTGATGTAATACAGTTTACCCAAGAAACCTGTGGCGTGTGTCATGTCACTGCTAGAGATGGCAGGGAAACATGTCTGACACTCTCCATGTGGCTTATGAAGGCAACATCTCAGGAAGTAGCTTGCATCTGTATGTCTACACCACACATGTCCACAGGTAGGAAAGATTAACTCCTCCCTGCATTACTGATCAACAAGCACATCTAAGTAACATGTCGTCTCCCAATGACTGTAAATTCTTCTGGTCCCATCGCGTCACATCATAGTCTGGCTTCGGTTACTCACTCCCTGACCTCTTGGTTGCTCTGCAATGCTGCAGCTAGTCTCAGAAACAAAATGTCTTATATTTTGGAAAGTTTCAGTGGTTCAAACGATTACAGTTGGTCTTGTCAGCCACACAGAGTCCCATGAAAGTGTTAGACCTTTTCTTACTCTGTCCTGGTTTCAGCTGAGATAATTTTCTTCATATCAGCTAGTATGGGACTGTGTTTTGGATTTCTGCTGGAAACAGTATTGATAATAAAGAGATGGTTTTGGTACATAGAGATGGTTTTATTGCTGAGCAGTGCATACGCAGAGCCAAGGCCTTCTCTGCTCCTCACACCACCCTGCCAGTGGGATGGCTGCGGATGCACAAGGGAATTGGGAGGGGACACAGCTGGGACTGTTAAACAAAACTGACCAAAGGGATATTCTATGCCATATCATGTCATGCTCAGCTTATAAGAGGCTTGGGGAAGAGGAAGGGAAGGGGGCAGCAGTGTTTAGGGCGATGACCTTAGTATTCCCAAGCACCTGTTATGTGTGATGAAGCCCTGATTTCCTGGAGGTGGCTGGACTCCTGCTTGCCAATGGGAACTGCTGAATTAGTTCCTTGTCTCGCTTTGCTTGCACACGTGGCTTTTGCTTTACTTACTAAACTGTCTTTATCTCAACCCATGAGTTTCCTCACCTTCACTTTTCCAATTCTCCTCTGCATTCCACTGGGGCAGGAGCGAGCGAGCAGCCACGTGGTGCTCGGCTGCAGGCTGGGGTAAAACCACAACATGCCCTATTTACACCGGCTTGCAGTGGAGCACTGAATCAGAGTATTTCTCTTAATATCCAAGATGATAATTGATTTGGGTTTGGAGTATCTAAAATGCCTCAAAATCTAAGCTGGGGCTTACTGCTGACCAGCCATCGTGCAAGAAAGATGATGTGGAATTGTGATGAGAGCAATTTCCTGTTGGCATTTAGACTGACAGTAGAATATATTTCTGGGTGACCACAGCAGTGATGATCTCTCTGCTTCACTTGAAGTAGAAAGTATACTATGTCACTCATGTTGTTTCTGGAATGCTGAATTGCAGTTGATATATTTCATAAAAATAAAAGTGTGTACCAAAACAGCGTGTGTACCATTGTGATGTCATGTATTTAAGAATTCCAGAGGCATCACAAAAAAAGCTTTATGAATTACCTGGGATTCTTTACATACAGGTTTCGATTAATTGTTTCAGAAGCTCTGTTTGCTTGTTCAGTATGAGGAAAGAAATTATTATCAGGTCCTACTACTATATCATGGGTAAGAAAGGACATTTATTTAGAAGATTTGCAGGAAAAAATGTGGTAAGTGGAATTTGAGTTTAGGGGAAAACTGCAAAGGAAATAAACATCCATGAGATATGATGTGAGGGCATGGTAGGCTGGGGAGATAGCTGTGTTGCCATTGCTTACTTTAAGTAGATCATCAGTTCTTTCTCTTAAGACTTCCAGGTGTTTTGCTATATAAGATGAAGAATGTTGACATGTTGGCAGGTGCCCACCCTCCTCTGTCATCTGCAGAAGGACTCCAGCTGACTGTCAGATTGTGCCTGACTAAAAGTTGAATGAGTTGACCTTCCCCGTGTGGATGTCATCATTTGGAGGAGTTGCCTTACGTTTGTGGATGTCATCTACCTTGACTTCAGCAAGGCTTTCGATACTGTCTCCCATGACATCCTGATAGCAAAGCTGAGAGATCATGGGATAGATGAGAGGACAGTGAGGTGGGTTGAGAACTGGCTGTCGGACCGGGCTCAGAGGGTCGTGATCAGTGGAACAAAATCTGACTGGAGGCCTGTGACTAGCGGTGTTCCCCAGGGCTCGGTGTTGGGTCCAGTCCTGTTTAATATCTTCATCAACGACCTTGATGAGGGAATAGCATCCACCCTCAGCAAGTGCCGATGATACAAAGCTGGGAGGGGTGGCTGACACGCAGGAGCACTGCGCTGCCATCCAGCGAGACCTGGACAGGCTGGAGAGCTGGGCAGGGAGAAACCAGATGAGGTTTAATAAAAGCAAGTGTACAGTCTTGCACCTGGGGAGGAATAACCGTCTGTATCAGTACAGGCTGGGGGATGACCTGCTGGAGAAGAGCTCTGTGGAGAAGGTCCTGGTTGATGACAGGTTGGCTATGAGCCAGCAGTGTGCCCTGGTGGCTAAGAGGGCCAATGGGATCCTGGGGTGCATCAGGAAGAGTGTGGCCAGCAGGTTGAAGGAGGTGATCCTCCCCCTCTACTCTGCCCTGGTCCAGCCCCACCTGGAGTATGGTGTCCAGTTCTGGGCTCCCTGGCATAAAAGAGACAGGGATCTCCTGGAAAGAGTCCAGAGAAGGGCTACAAAGATGATTAAGGGCCTGGAACATCTCCCGTATGAGGAAAGGCTGAGTGAGCTGGGGCTGTTCAGCCTGGAGAAAAGAAGACTGAAGGGGGACCTAATTAATGTTTATAAATATCTTAAGTATGGGATGCAGGGGGAATTGGCCAACCCCTTTTCAGTGGTCTGTGGAGATAGGACAAGGGGCAATGGCTGTAAACTGGAGCACAGGAAGTTCTGCACCAACATGCAGAAGAACTTTTACACAGTGAGGGTGACAGAGCCCTGGGACAGGCTGCCCAGGGAGGTGGTGGAGTCTCCTTCTCTGGAGATATTCAAGACTCGTCTGGATGCCTATCTGTGCAATATGAGCTAGGGAGCCTGCTTTGGCAGGGGGGTTGGACCTGATGATCTCTCGAGGTCCCTTCCAACCCCTACGATTCTGTGATTCTGTTATAGTCATGCAGCTCAGTGTTACACACCATGGGCTTCTCTTTACTAGCCAGTCCAGAAAACCTAATAGTAACTGGCTACCAAAGGTATTTGGGAGTTTTTTTGAGATTGAGACATGGTGTGATGTTAGCTCAGTGTTTTGTGATAGGAGTTTAAAAAGTAACCACCACCGAGTTGTTCCTCATTTCTCCCTCAACTGAGACACAGAGTATCAGAGAGATCCCGTTTCATTTTTGTATGAAGAAAGCCACGTTAATTTATCCACCTTTTTACCTTGGTTTGACATTACACTGAAATGAACTGCATTTCTCTTTCCTTTGCCTCGAGGC
The DNA here is from genome assembly GCA_020800305.1 of Porphyrio hochstetteri. Taxonomy (NCBI): domain Eukaryota; kingdom Metazoa; phylum Chordata; class Aves; order Gruiformes; family Rallidae; genus Porphyrio; species Porphyrio hochstetteri. The sequence goes on along the minus strand of CM036905.1, from coordinate 80,100,847 downwards.
ATGAGCAGAGTGTTGTATCTCTCTGCAGAACATCATTTTAACCTCTATTTGATGACTGGCCAGTGATTTCATTGACTGTTAAATGGTCTATATCTCACTGAGGCTTGGAAAGTAGTCTGTACCAAGAAAGCCACTGGCAGACATTTGGCTTGGATTTTGCAAGGCAAAGCTCCAGACAGATAGGGCTTGTGGGGTTGGGATTTTCCCTGTTTGTTGGTAGGATTTGAAACAAGTATTGTTCATAGTTGATCTCAGGCAACATGGGGATAAAAAACCAGGTGAGATGTAGCTGGATTAGATTTCATCAGTGAAGAATGCCTAGAATAACAACTTGACATACATGAAACAAACCTGTGCTATATCAGTATGGAAATAGTGGGCCACTCTCATCCTGCAAGTCTGCATTTAACACTGCATGTGAAAAGACAACAGCAGGAGGCTGTAGCTCAAGCCTTTGCCATGAAAAAAAACCCCACCCAGACACAAACCAACAGCATTGCTCTTCTTAGACAGTGACCTCTTTATGTATCTTCTGTATGATTATCAGAAGAGAGAAAGGAAAGACCTTCTCTTTAACCTCATTAGTATTTTTTGATTTTGTTTTGGTTTAGGTTTGGGTTTTTTTTTTGGTTTATCACCTTTCTAAGGGAGCACTTGGTTAAATATTTTTGGCAGAACCTCAAAAGATTTTTGGCATGCTGGAGAGGAGGACTTAAACAATTAAGGCAGTGTTATACTGCTGTAAGAGGGGCATTCTCAGGGGGCCAGGCAGAAGCCGTGGATGCACAAACATACCCTTGCTTGGGTGCTGCTAAAGCAGCACAGCTCTGTTCTTGGAAGAAACACCTGGGAGCATAAATGCATTACAGTTTGCTCTGCAAGCTGGACATGCTCTGGAAGCTGGGAAGGTAGATGGAGCTCTGATGCCAGCAGATTGAACACTTGCTGCCTTTCTTTACCATAGTTGCATTTGCTCTTCAAATTAAAGTATTTCCTCCTGATTCATGGTATGACAAGTCCAAAACTGTGATTGAGTGCAGTTGAAGGCTGTGTGCCGGAAACCAGGTGTTTGATGAATAGCTGCTGTGTTTCTCTTGTTCTGTTGCAGGAAGCAGGGAGGAGTGAGTTTGGGTTGGTTTGTTTTTTGGGGTTTTTTTGGGGGGAGAGGGGGCGGGCGGGTGCTGATTGGTTGGCTGCCAACTAAGTATGAGCTAGCAGTGTGCCCAGGTGTCCAAGAGGCCAATGGCATCTTGGCTTGTATCAAAAACAGTGTGGCCAGTAGGTCTAGGGAAGTGATTGTGCCCCTGTACTCGGCATTGGTGAGGCCGCACCTCGAGTGCTGTGTCCAGTTCTGGGCTCCTCACCACAAGAAGGACATGGAGGTCCTGGAGTGAGTCCAGAAAAGGGCAACCAGGCTGGTGAAGGGGCTGGAGGGCAAATCCTATGAGGAGCGGCTGAGGGAGCTGGGGCTGTTTAGCCTAGAGAAGAGGAGGCTGAGGGGGGTCCATATCGCTGCCTACGATTATCTGAAAGGAGGTTGTAGAGAGGTGGGAGATGGTCTCTTTTCCTAAGCAACAGGAGATAGGACAAGGGGGAATGGGCTCAAGCTGCACCAGGGCAGGTTCAGATTAGACATGAGGAAAAAACTCTTCACTGAAAGGGTTACTGGGCATTGGAATAGGCTGCCCAGAGAGGTGGTTGAGTCACCAACCCTGGATGTGTTTAAAAGACAGGTAAACAAAGTGCTCAGGGATATGTTTAGTAGCAGACAGGTATGGCTGGACTTGATCTCAAAGTTCTTTTCCAACTAGTGATTCTGTGGTTGTCTTTTGCTTGGTATCACTAAGAAGCTCTTTAAATTTAAAGGATAGACTTTCATAGGACTATGGCCACGGCCATTATGACTAAGCCTTACGGCTGTCTGTTCTTCTATGCAAAGTTCTACTTGTTGTACTGGTGACATTGTTAAGCCAGGTACTGACATTTTTGTTTTTGGCCTTTTCAGGAAAAATTAATTCTTTGACTGTTGTCACAAATCAGTCCATTCTGGTGCACTCCATCAAAGCACTCCGGGTTAGCAGTAGGCAGAATACTGTGAATCAGGATACATTAATGAGGACAAAAGTAGCAACTTACCCTTTTCAACAGTCCATTAGCACTTTTGACTGATTAGCTCAACAGGCAACCATAGTTCCAGGGGAGTGAATCAGCACCGAGTCAAGCCAGACCCTGAGTCAGCACTGCACCAGCCCAGCAGTAGGGGCTCACTGGGAGCCCAGTGCCCTTAAGAGTGTAGCTGGCCAGCTGATGGAAGTGATCCTTCCCTCTGGGGATCTGAAGGCATCCTGTGGCATGCTGTGTGTGCTTTACTCCTCTGCCAAGAAGATGTAAGTTGAGTGGAGGGGCCACCAAGGCTGGGCGGAGAGGCTGAGGAGCTGGCTGTGTCCTCTTTGCTCTCTCCGGGCTACCTAAAAGGGTATTGTAGGGAAGGTGGAGCCAGGTTTCGTAAGGTCCAGTAGAGGAAGAGAAAGTCAGGCTAAATAGAAGAATTTTTCACAGCAAGGGTAGTTAAACACCAGAATGCTGTCCTGAGAGAGACTGTTGTACATCTACCCTGGGGGTAAAAAGCTCACCTGAACCAGCATCCTGCGTTAAGCTAATCTTGATGTGCTCTGCTATGAGCAAGCACTTGGACTAGAAGACCTTGAGAGGTCCTTTTCAACCTTAATTATTCATAATTCAAAAAAATTACATGTTTAAGTGGGTTCTCAGTCAGAGTTTAGTAACCACATAATTAATTCAAACTGAGATTTCCCCGTAGTGTTTTAATTGTACTGATTTCTTAAAGAACACTGGGCATTCTAAGCTTGATGGCTGCTCTCCTAGATTTGGAGATCAAGGTTTTTCTGTGGAAAATAAAAATGAAATATGTGGGAAGTGAGACTGTAGAAGTGTGAATGGTGCAGGTCTGGGCTGTGGCATCAGGCTGTCACCAAGGGTTGCAGTGCTTGTTCCTTGGGGAGCACGTGTCCTTCATGTTGATCTGCAGCGCCTTTGTCATCGTGGGTGGTAACCCCAAACGTATAGCTAGCCCTGTGGGCATTTGTGGCTGCATGGGGGTTTTTGCAGTGGTGGAGATGTACTCTCTGAAAGGCCAGCATGGCAGGGGAATAGCTCAGTGCCTCTCCAGGGTGCTTGTTATTGCAATAACACAGATGATAAAAGATATTAGATAAACATATTGAGTTTCTCAGGCTCTGTGAAGCTAGGAAGAATACTTATTTTTTGGGGGTACTTCCTTGTATCTCAGGTGCCATTATGCCCAGGCTTTTTTGTCATGGATCCCTGATGTTCCTTCTGACAAAAATGACAAGCTATTTTAACTTTAACAATTAAAAAAGTGTACTACTTTTGGAGTTCTTTTTTCTTCTCTGTTTCTTTTTTCCCTAGCAAATAGTATTTAAAAGCACTGCTTGAGTAATCTAGAAACTCACAGACATATTTGCTTGCTTGCAAGAAAGACAATGTCGTCATGGGTTTGTCCTCTTTCATGAGGCTGGCAGTCTTTCCACTCCCAAGTTTCCCCTTCCCTTTTCTCTCAGGGACTTCATTCTTTTACCCTTGACATTTCTTGAAATGAATATTGAGTTTTTGTTTTTCCTGTCATTAAGCTGACCTACCTCAAGGAAAAGTTCAGACTCTTCCAGGTAGAGGATCAAAGAGGTCAATTATAAATGAAAGGTAAGGGAAGGAGGGGTATTTTCCTGTCTTGCTTCATCATTTTCACTGATGGAGTCTGCAGAAGCAGAACAGTCTGGTGCTTGTAATATTTGGGTATGGCTCTGTGTTTTCTGAGCTCATTATGGAAAGGAGCCAGCGGGAGAGCTGGAGAAGTGAACAGGCTGCCCACATGTTTAGAACAGGCTGGGAAGCTGCTTCAGGTTCCTATTTCGCAATCTCTGCCCATGAAAAGGAGTTCTTTTGTGGAGGGGGAAAAAAAAGAGAAAGGAATGAAAAATGGAAAATGAGAGCAGGATGGGAAGAATCTGCCTCTTTCCTGCTCCTGCTCAGGGGACTGGTGCTAGATAGAGCATTTGATGAAGAAAATGCCATGTTTGGATTTTCAAATACTTGACTTTCAACTGTGCTGTTGGCCTCAAACTTGTAAGGAAGTCCAAAAGAAACAGTCTTCCTCTCCAAAGAGGTTTAGCTTGCATCATGTAGGCTCCTTTGCTAGTAGAGTCATATTTAGTGATGTAATGAAAAGAAATGTGGAAGTGGTGCCTTTCACATCTCCCTCTCAAGCAACTTCAGGCCTTTACAAAAGAAATTAAAGACTTTCTATAGCCCGTATTTGTCACTGGAAATGAAAGTAAAAACATTCAACTTTATCTTGGTTTGGTTTGTAAACTCTTGATAAATTCTCTTTTGCCCCCCCAAACCAGTGAGGGAAGGAAAATGTTGACTTTGGAAAGTGTGACCTCTTCTCACAGGAGAGGCTCTGATGTGCGGTTGGCTGCTTGGGATTCTTTTCTGGGTTCAGGGTGTTTTTCTTCCCCCCACTAGCACAAGGCAATTCATTGGGAAAACCTTAAAACAGTCGTTAGAAGATCACTGCAATGGCAGCCGTGCAGCACTCCCCTACCTACTGCAACCCCTCTTGTGGATCTGATGCAGGAAAATAAAATGCTGATTGTCTTCAGCGTGGAGAGATTTTTCTGCCTTGAAGTATTTTCATATTTCTCCAGCAGATTCATAATTATCAGGAGTCAGGACCTTTTGTATCTTTCACACAGTCTTGTCATTGCCCCACATACGAAAATATTTCTGGGTGGCCTCTCCTGACCACGTCTGCAGGTTTTTCACATTGTAGAATTTGCTGCAGCGTGTGTTAAAATGCTCAAACCAACCATGGCAACCCAGATGTGGCTTCTGCGGCATCATCCTGCCCATGGTGGTAGTAGTCAAAAGATACTGCTGGCTTTATGTTTTCACTACTTCAAGCTCCCTAAAGCAGAGTGGAAAGAAATCTTTAAATAACATTGTAGCAAAAGGTGAGGTATTAATTCACTCTTCCCATTCTTGGCTTCTTTCTAGAATTTGGCCCAGGTGGGACAGTCAGGACAGATTTCTTCCCGGTCTCTCCACTGCTTTTCCTCACCTTTCAGGAAGATGTGTGGGGGCTTCTACCCTGGCTTCAGCTGTGAGAGGGGAGCTGGAGGTGGTAGTGAGGACTGAGCACTTGGCTTGGCCCAGCCACTCCCCACCTCCTTGACTCAAAGCAGACCTTCCTCACTCTCCTCATTGTCATTTTTCTCTGTTTCTGTGAAGGCTGCAGCTCAGATGAGTGAAGTGGCCCTCCACCTCATGGTTGTTGGCTCATCCAGGGATGTGTCAAAGAGCTGCCAAAGGACACCCTGAAATCAGGAAAAAGTGCTGCCTGTTCCTCAGGCTTCTCACATGGAGCACTCTGTCCTTTGTCCAGCTCTACCATTTCTCCTCATTTCCTTATTCCTTTGGGAGGAAGAGGTGGGGACACGACTGGAATTTGAATATGGGTCCCCCTTACACATAGAAGAGAAAGCAATCTTGCTTTGGACTTCATAAGTTTCTGATCACAGGGATACTGCAGTAACCATGTTTGATATGTCCCCTTCTGGTACAAAGACCAATTATTATTCTCATTGTGACACTTGTTTTTCTCATATGCATTTTCTGAGTCTGACCTGACTTGAAGTTCTGTCCAGTCAACCTGAACACAATGGCTCCAGGACCCTCTGCATCAGAGGAGCTGTGACAGTGCCGTAGAGTTGTTGTGCCTGTGATGCTGAGGGGAAGCTGTGTGCCGAGCAGCTCAGGAGGAGGGGTGCTGACCTGGGACCCGAGGAAGTGGTAGGCTGGAGCCACCACTTGTAGGCTACCTGAGTCCCTTTTGCTGAGGAGGAGGAGGTTGATTCAGTATGGAGCACTGATGTTTCTGTACTTACAGTCTTTAATGAGCCTGGAAATTCATACGGAGTTTAATTCAACTATTCAGTTTCAGAGAAGAATAAGGTTTGTTTGGTTATGGGTTGGATTTTTTTGGTGTTTGGGGTTTTTTTTAAAGCTGAAATTTTTTTAGCATTTTGAGTTTTTAGGCATCGGTAATTCTGAGTGCCAAAGTATATGCAGACAAAGATCTGTATGTGTCTGAAGAAGCCTGAGGTTTTTTGAACTGTGTTTTGGAAATCAGTCCATTTTGGTTGATACTTTGCAGCTTTTCTTCTTGGAACTCAGAATTTGTAAAAATTGGGCCTTACAGAGCTGTTTGCTAGAGTAAATAAATAAAATAATTAACTCTGTGACTGAGGGGGGAGAAGTCACTTGCCTGAGGGTTTACAAAACAGATTGACTTTGAGACTTCTCTTGTTTTTACCATCCCTACAGACAGCTAATTGCTGATACACCAATTGGACTTAAAATGTTCATTCTTTCAGTCTTTACTCTGACCTGAGCACCAACATCAGCATCCTCCATTAAATGAGAACACAGAATCGCCACAGAATCACCTGAGTTGGAAGAGACCCTTAAGATCATCGAGTCCAACCACAGCCTAACCCTGGCTAGTCCACCTCCAGATCATGTCCTTAAGGACTTCATCTACACACCTTTTAAACACCTCCAGGGATGGTGACTCCACCACCTCCCTGGGCAGCCTGTTCCAATGCTTGACAACCCTTTCAGTAAAGACATTCTTCCTGATATCTAACATAAATCTCCCCTGGTGCAGTTTCAACCATTTCCTAATTAGACATCTGATAAAGCAGCGGCCTAAAATGCAAGTGCCCATTCATCCTTTGTCAGACTTCATTATAAAGTTTCTCACTCTTTCCCCCCCACACCCCTCCAAAATGAAGTAAATTACATAGAAGTACCCATAACTAAATGGTGTATGTCAAAAAACCCATCTGGAAGAACACTGTTGATAGCTCAAGTTTACACATTATTAGGTTAAAGAACAAGGTCCCAGAAAAAGAGATTGCTAGCAAAGCAAAATTGGTCTTACCTGAAGAATACATTTAAGAGCTAGAAGAGGTGGTTAACTTTTTTTTTCCTCTTCATAGAGACAGCATATGTTTACCTAAGCTTATGATTGAAGGGTTGGTTTCTTCTTTCAGATAACAACTAATGTTTCTACTGACTCAGGTAAATGGAAGCTGTCTTGAGTAACTGGGGGGAAAAAAAAATTAAAAAAATAATCTGAGCCTGAAATTATTTTTGATTATACTTTAACAATTTTTGAGCCTGTTCATACTGGATGATTTCACTTGCTGCATCTTTTAAATATTCATGAACCTGGAAGCAGAAACGAAGACAGGTCTCACTTTTCTGACTGTATACCTCATAAACCTCCACTCAAAAGCACTGTAGAAGGATTTACTGAGCTTTCAGAAATAACAAGGCTAAACTCACAGCAACCTGCATGAGCTTCGCTAGCCTACGTCCTATTATACCCTTCGTGTTCACCTCTTGTCCTAAGCCTTTAAAATAGCATACATCTCCTACACATCTCTGTGTATCTCCTTTCCTGTAGGTTACTTGATCCAGTCATCTCACAGAACAAACCTGTGCCGAGTGTAAATCTGTGCTCTCTTCAGAGAGAAACAGTAATTTCTTAGATCACATTTTTGTGGATGCCAGAATACGTTTAGAGAGTGAGTCAGGAGATTGCAGAAGGAAAAATTTCAGGGTTAAGATAGGTGAATGATGCCCTAGAGTGCTGACTTTTTGTGCAGTACTAGGCAATTTGTTTAAAAAATCAGATTCTTAGAAGTGAGTTCCTGTTTTCATGACTGCTTGTCTCCTTATCTTATTTACTGAATGCTTCCAGAGATCAATGGGAACTCTTTTGAATATGGAAGGCATTATATAATATGAAACATTCTCAGAAATAGGCCTCAGTTTTCTCATACCATACCTTTCAAATTAGTAGATGAATTTGACCTGACACTCCTCATCTTAGCTCTCTCTTCCTTAAGGAAGTCTTATTCAAATAAATATTTCTGAAGCTTTCAGATACTGTGGTGATGAATGTTAAAAGCTCCGAGACAAAAAGCACAGATAGGAGAATTTCCATAGCTTGGAGTTAAGAATTTTTAGTGCTATATATACACTGAAAAAAATACAGCTGCTCATTCAGAAGCGTTTGTAGGCAGCACCCATTCTGTGTGCCAAAAGAGACAGGACCCTGCAGTGAAACACTTTGTGGCCACTTCATTAAGCTCTGAGCTGTGCAATAGAAGAAAGAGTGAAGTAAAATTGGACTTGAGTTTAAAGATTTCCAGGTGGATTTTTTTTTTGTTTGTGTACAGCTTTTTCTTTTTCTCTTTTTTTTTCATTTGTAAGCTTTCCATTATTCAGGTGAACCAGTAATTCAGAGGGATTGGATTCCTGTTCTCTGGCCATAAGAGCGTTGTGTGTCCTAGCCCCAGTTTGAAACGTGCCTGTGCTCTGTTGGCACCCTTCCTTCCAAGCCTCACCACTCTTGACACATCTTTCAAGTCTCTTCCCCAGCTCAGATTTCTAATCTTTGTTCACAGTCTCTGGCCTGTTCTCACCATGAGGGAGTTCACCAGCTGCACAGTTCCTTAAAGATCCCAGTCTCTGCGTCCTTACTCCATCCTGTTGTCACCCTCTGTACGGTGCCAGCTCCCCATCTGCTTCACTCCACTGGTTCCCACCTGAGCTGGCTAATCCCAGCTCCTTACTGAGTCCTATCACAGATCTCCTCCATGCCCCTATTTGTTGATACCACAGATTTCTTGCCAGGATCATTCCTCTCCACCAGCTCCCCATGACCCTATCGCTTTGCAGTCAGTTGCGGTGAGCGTAGCGTGACTCTGGAGCCGAGACACTCGGGCTTTTTTCCTGGCAGCGACTCTCAGCTTTCACAGCAAAAGGCACCAGGAATTTTTACCCCCCTGTTTCCTTATTTTACCAAGGAGATAAGACTGTTTAGTCTCCTTCTCAAAAGTATTTAAAAGCCTGTAAAGATGTGGTTCAGCAGTCTGTAAGCACAAAGAACCGCTGTTTAATGAGATAAAGCTGAAGGAGTTTGTGATGGTCGGCTGAGGCAAACGCTCGGGCAATGTTCTGCTGAGGTGCAGGGAGTCTTTCAGGCCTTTCCACTGCTGAGCATCGCTACAGAAATCTAGCAGTTCTGTTCTTTGAAGTGTTGGCCCCTGCAAATAAACATCATAGGATTTGAGGAAGTCAATTCAGGCTCAGTTTGGTGTCTCCCAACATTTGTTTTCCTCACTGGAGGATGCAGTACTGTGCGTTCCCCGCCCCGCAGAACCTGTGCGCGGTGCCATCTGCCTCTGCTGCCATCTGCTCCCCTGAGCTAGCTGCGGCCAGAGACTGTACATGCCCTTTCCGATGGCTGAGGCGTAGCAACAGGGAGATGGATTATCCATCCTAATGCCGGTGTAGCGTTTCTCTGGAGTAGCGGGGGAGGCGGGAAGGTGGAGGTCTGCTGGGTTCACTGTACTTCTGAGGCTGTTGAGGGTGGCCTTCCCACAGTTTGGCTGCCTGGGTAGTGCATGGAAAAGGCCTTGTAGCAGAGACAGCAGGTGCTGCATATGCAAGGTGATTTCTGTTTCTCTTCCTGCCATACCTTTTATTTTAAATTTAACAGCTCTTCCTTTTTCCAGTGTATCAGCAAGATTCTTTGACACCCAGCTGTGTAACCTTGCTCGATGCCATAGCAGTAATGCTTCAAAAGAGTTGGGTTTTTTGGATTTGTTTTTTGTTTTTCTTCCCCTGTGCATCTGAGTTAGGGCTTCAGAGTTGCACGAGGCCATGCCCTACTTTCTCCAGGTCTTTCTTTTTTATCTTGATAAATAATATATAAATAAACTTTGGAGATATACCTAAGTAGGCAATAGTGTGCACCCTCAATTTCTGAAGTTATCATTAGCTTGATATGTGTGTACATGTACACATGTATATATAAAAATATATCCTTCATCTGTGTAATGCAAACTCTGTGAAGAATCTCTTCTGAAACAGTGCTAGGCAGTTTTTTACTGCAAGAGTTAAACATTTGAAGAGTAGACTCCCATGCATGGTTCTCATGGGCCTATTTTTAGTTTGTCTTATGGGAAGAATGGCAAAAAATAGACTAGGACCGTGACTTTGGATTTAGTGCACATAATGTTTATAGGTTAGTTGACAGGAGCATGTGTATGTGCCACGGGACCTCAGTACTACACTTCCTGTACATTCATTAACAGGACTCCCAGCAGAGCTACTGTAGTTTCAGTGCTCATAATACTAATTTTAACACGCCGCTATAAAATGCGTCATGGCTCTGAAGTGCTATTTTCAGCCTTGATTAGGGATTACTGACCTGAAAGATCTGTATTTCTGTAGTGAGAGGCTTTCTTGAATTCATAAATGTCTCTCTGGATTTGCCCAGAGTGCTTTGCTCCTCCATCTCTCCCCCTCCTACAGAAGCTGCAAGTGAGGGACATGCGCAGGGCAAATGCAGATGGTGCATTTAAAGCCTCCAAATATCAGTGCTGCATCTTTTAGTCATACGTAATTTTGAACCAAGAAAATGATGTAAGAGTCTTTCAGTATTTTTGGTTATTGCTGTTGCCTTCTGCTCTCCTTGCTCATTTTCTAAGTTTTGTTTGTTGCCATGGGCTGAGTCCAGAAGGTGAGTATTTCCAAAGCACAAATTGCAGTTCTTGTATGGCTATAGATGACTCCAAGACTCAGAGCTCTTAAAGCTGATTATATTCTGATGTGTGTTTTCAAATCATGGCTGTATAGGGATCAGGTGGAGGACAGGAGCATAGAAACCTGCTGTCTTGCCTGGAAAAAAAAATTCAAACTCCAAACGGTTTAAATGTTGAAAATTTTAGCAAGCTAACTGTTGTAGCTATTAAACTTTCCATGGAAATACCTGCCTCATATTTTCCAAGTCACTTTCCATTGGTGCTGTTTCCTTACTAAATAAAATGTCCTGCTTTGCCGGTGGCTTGCTAGCATTCAAAAAAAAAAAAAAGAGAGAGAAATGATGAGTGTCAGAGCAAAGCTAACCTTCCTGTGGACTTGTACAGGGTTTGAAACCTTTAAAAGGATAGATAATACTGAAGTAAAAAGCTTCCTGTCCCCCGAGTCAGGCAGGAAAGCAAAAGCCCTGACTTAATGAAGTGGAGCAAGAACTGAAAACGTTTCAGGAGTGCGCTTTCAGTTTTACACATACAGAATAGCGGCACTTAAAACCAAAAATCCTTGCAATGTTGACTTAACTGGAAACAAACAAAAGATCCAGCTCCTGTTGTTCACCACTTACTGGGAGATTACACGGAGACTTTGCTGCCTATGGTACACGAATTTGTTGGCACGGCTCTGAGCCAGGTGTGCAGGACAGGATTGTACAATGCTCTGTTCGTTGGCCATTCAATGAGCAAATCATTCCAGCAGCAAAAAGAGCAAATTTCTACCTTGTCCTTGTTTTTCCATCCATCTCTGTCATTCTCTGTTAATGGGAAAGGGAGTGAGGAGGGAAGGCAGATATTTCCCTGTCTTCCAGGATTGCAGGCAGATGGGAGAGACATGCTGGTCGCTTCAGTCACAGCTCCAGATCTGGTACTTTACTTTTCAGATTTCACTGTAGCGAGTGCTTCCCTCTTGTCTATAGTTCCAGCACCATCATAACATGCAGATGGGAAAAGCCATTTTCCCTACACTTAAGTGGACACTGATTCAAAACCCCAACACAAGCAAAACCACTACAGGGAGTCAGATCAGGGTGATAAATTGTGAGGGTGGGCTAGCAGTTTCTCTTTAAGAAACACTGACTCCACTAAGTAGCTAGCTTTGTTTCTTCTGGGGTAAATGCCTATCCCCTCTGCATGGCACTTGTGGCCTGTCTTCCTTTGCATTTCATAAATGAACGAAGCATTCAAAATCAGCTGCAGCAACTGGGGGTTGGGCTGTTACAACTGCAGCGTTATCGCGAGTAACGAGGCGCAGAGCAAGAGTAGGGGGAATAAAATCATCTAAATATGTGTAGTACTCCATTTCCCCTCTTGTCCTAAGTGTAAAAACAGCAGGAAGGCCCCAGAGCCCCTTGGAGCAGGAGAGCGAGTTAGACAGCCCGGATTTCAGCACACCGGTGAGGAGACGAAATTGCAGAGCTCTGAGTGTGATGCACTGTTTCCTCTCACACCCCCTCCCTCCCTCCTCTCCCCTCCGCCAACCTACATTTCTTGGCTCGGAGACTGCTGGGGTTGTGACGTAAATGACTCTCAGTGAGTGACCCCCGTGGCAAACCTGTAAAACATTATACAGCATGAATAAGAAGCCTCTTATTAGGTCTGCAGCTGGTGAGATGCAGACATATGGCAGCAAGGATGTTTTGGAAGAAAGGCACGGCTTGACAAAGAACCCAGTCTCCCGATAAAGGTTTATACTGGCACTTTCCTGTGTTTATAATACCATATGCCAGGGGCATGGCTTCTTTTTTCATCATATTGTTGTTTAACTTTTTTCTTAAACCTAATCAGCCCTTCGGTTGAGGAGTCTGAGAAGCAGAAACTTGATATCGATACTATTTTTCCTTAGATTTCTCCGATTGGAGCTGTCCTGTTGTAACTGCCGAGACTCAAATCTGTTTCATATATAAAGTGAAGTGAGTTTGTCAAGACCAATTGTTTCTGTTATGAGAAGGAAGTTTTATTTTTGAGAACATTTGCAGAATAAACTAAATATTGCCTGGGTGTTTTTGGTTGGTTTTTGTTTTGGTTTGGTTTTTACTTGTGTAGATACTCAAGCTCATTAGCTTGCTTGCTTTTCCCTGTGTTAGTTTATTATTTCAGGAGAGTGTAAGCATGGTTGTTTTCAAGGAGGGTTGCTGTTTGAGTGTGCTTTCCCATGCAGTCTAACAATCTCAATGGTAAGCTTTTCCTAGATACAGGCATCTAGTCTCTGGTTTAAGAGCTGCACACTCTTGCTCTACTGCTTACTGTGATAACTAGTGCTTTAAATGATCATCCTTGGCCTTTATTAGCCTTTCAGGTTGACTGCTTAGTTAAATCCATATTTACAGTGATAGCCAGAGAGATTTTTAGTTAAGTGTAACTGCTGGTTAGGGGGTTTGTTATTTATAAGACAATGGCCCTTAGGATTTCCAGCTGGGGATCTAGAAGCTGCATAGACCAGGGCAGAAAGTTTCTGCCCCAGAGAACTTGCAGTCAAAATGAGTTTTGGCTGGAAGAAAGTTGTACTTTGAACTGTTTTGATACCACCTGGCCCCCATATGATATGCAGAGTATAAAGGCATAGCTCTTACATTGGGAAATTCATATTCTAAAACGTAGTGAGTTAATTTGCAGGCTACTCTTGCAGCTGCATTCAGTGAAAGTGACTCTGGTTGCTGAGGGCTAAGCAGTTGGTGCTGTACTGACTATGTCCTCTTTGGGCTATAAAAATTATCTAGTAGTACACAGTCACCTTGGTGCAAGTTCTGAGCAGTCAGGAGTTTGTTGGGCAGCACACTGAGGCAAAAACTGAAAATAAATGCTTGTAGCTTAGGAAAGATGCTAGTAAAATTTAAAAGGGCAAGAGCTAAAAAGAAGTCTGGATGGTTGGTTGCATTTTTTTTTCCTGACTCCTCAAGGTACAGATTAACCTCTTGTCTCATATCTCCTCTATTTCTCAAGTCCTGTAGTTAAATCTACAGCTGTCTGAAATGCACACACACACAAATCTGTTGAAAATTCTGGGCAGCAAAACAGCTTCTTTTTTTTGTTACCATATTTTAGTTTCTTTAGCTTTATCAGCCCTGTGGTAGAAACAGCCTGCATGGTGATAGAGGGCTTCATAGTTTTAAAGTTGTGTTAAAACTACTTTGCTCCTCTGCTCTTACGGATGGAATGGCTGAGTTACTGCGGATATTATTTCAAGTTCTGGTGGCATCCTGAGTGACAGGCAGGGAGCGTTTTACCATCGCTCTCCGGAAGCGGGTGAGGGACCCTGCGCAAGCACTAGGGCAGCCCAGAGCAGAACCACTGGGTGCACGGAGCGTGGGCGATGCCTTACGCACCCCGTGAACCAGGCGGGCGACTGCGCGCAACTGAGTCACTGCAAGTGTCACTTGGAATTCTTCTTCCCAGAGTCATGTCGATCTCATTGAGTTAAGGGGCTGTTGCTGTCTTCAAGCTAGTTTCTATCCTGCCAGTGGGACAGAAGCTTCCTTCTGGTCTCAGCCAGGATCTGACAAAAATCATGAACTAATCCCGCCCGGGTACAGCTAGTCCCGTGGCTCTGCCCCCTTCTGAAGTGAAGCTGCTGCTTAGTGTTCTTCCCACGGGGACCTGGGGACAATTAGAGGAGATTGGCGAAGAAGAATGGAGCAGCTAAATTGGCCAATTAATCACTGTCTCTTGCTCACTCACTTAATCTAGGGATGGATTTGGCATCTCATGATAGCAGGGTGGCCTTTTAAAAAATAAACGTAAAAAAAACAAACTAGTAAACACTTTCTCTTTGCTGAGCAGTTAGCTTTATCAACTGGACAGAAGGGTGAGCTGTATGCCCTGTCCCTCCCTGTATTTTTTGACTTCCTTGGAGAGAAAGCAGAAGGCTCACTGTGGCCCAGCATGCCCAGCATTATCCCTGTTGGATCACAGAGATTTAGTCGAGCCTGAGCTTTTTCCATAGGTATTATTTAGTAATCATCTTTTTCTTCAGCAGTGCCCTGCACTGTGATTAAATGCAGGTTGGTATCTGCAAGGTATTTATTGATTAATAGTTCAAGAACCAGAAGACTTGCCAGGTTCTTGTTAAGAGCTGGAGAGGAAATGCATTTCCTCTGTGGTGGGTCTACCTCCCTGTCCAAATACTTCACACCTTAATCAGAGAGGAAGCCCGTGCTTTTATACTGGACAAGTCCTTACAGCACAGCATCGTCCCCACGCTTGTAAGTGGTTGTTGTGTCCAGCCAGGCGAAGTACATGCCCCTGCACGGGGTGGGCTGGCACTGAGCAGAGTTGCCAGGGTCTCAAAAGCGTGTGATGTACACAGGATGAGTTTGGCTCAAAGTCTGTGTATAAGCAGCGTTAGAAAGGCTTTCTGCTGATATCTGTAAAAGTTAAATTCCTCCCTGGTATGAAATCCTGGACCTATGACTCCCCCACACACAGCAAAACAAAAACAGCCATCTGCTTGCCATGTTCTCAGCACATTTCTGGTTTGGGTTTGTTGTTTGGTTGGGATTTTTTTCCTTCTTCCAAGAAAGTTGACATCCTGCTTCCACCCCCTCCTACTAGGAAATTAACTTAAACGGTAGTGAAAATTAAAGGCTCCTCCAGGAATAAATACAGCTGTAATCTACTTCATCCTGGCTCTGAAGGCAAAATGGAAGGAACCTTTCCTTAGGCCTCAGTCCTCAGTCGTGTGAGTCTGCACGTGGCAAGACGTATAGCTGTTGCCATCCTGGCAGAAGATGTCTTGCAAGGTGGGAATCAATTAGGAGAACATGCAGCCATAATTCCAAAGTCATTTTGCACCATGTGAGGCAGTGCCAGCTGGTAAGATGAAGTACTAGTGCTACATTTTAGATTTGGTTTAAGTTTGTATCCCTGGTCTGGCCTGCTGTTAAGCACACAGTACTTGGTGGTTGTATGAGCTCCAAGGATATTCCCTCTTCTCTCTCTGCCGCCCATTAAGTAACAAAATTGGAGCAAATTGTTGGCCTAGATATGCTTGTTGAGCTCCTCCCGTTTTAGATCAGACTCTGGCCTCATTCTGTCTTTGCTCTCTGATGTCTACATCCTGTGAAATCTGCCGGGTCCTTCATCCTTACGGCTTTGCTCTTTGGGTTTTGTTACCATGCTGAACCCAGAGGGACATTTTGCTGGGCATAAGCATGGCTTGAGCAGCTCACAAGGAGCTTGAGTTGCTTGGGTGTACCAGGTCCCTAGGATGTCTGGGCTACTCTGAGGTGATCTAGACCAGAAAGTGGTGGGGAAGGAGAGCAGGCCTCAGTGTCGTGAGTTTTCCTAGAGCCTGAGCCCTCTCAGCCTTGTGAGACATTCCGCAGCAGGGCATCAGGATACCAGGTGAGCTGCTGTCAGATCCTGCTTGTGAGCCTCTCCTGGCTCATTCTCCCCTGCATCCCTGCATTTTCCATGTGTGCATCTTGTGCCTCCTGACTGTACAGAGATTGACTGGCCTGCAAGGTCAGAAAATTTGGCTACACTTTCTAAATTGAGAGCCACCCAATGACTGGATTTGCAAGGAGGACTGTGAAGGTTGGTTTTTTTCTTTTAAAATTTGAATTTCAATACTCTGTAGTGAAACAAAACTGAAATGCTGTTGTCTCTAGATACTGAAACAGCAGGTCCTGGTGTCTTAGAAATACCTTTTCCTCCCTTCCATAGTTGCATCCAAAACCAAATCTTTACTGAATTCAGTTTGTGAAACATTTCAGTTTTGAAGAAACCGGGCTATAAGTCTTGAAGTCACGTCAACTGGTTGTGTTATTTACTTATATGCAGGTGCTCCTTGTGTTCTGGGAATGAGAAATTACTCTCTACCTCCAGAGGATGCTTTGTATCAGTCTGAAAGCACTTTTTTATAATCAGAGGTGTATTTAATCAAACTTAAAAAGAAATAATTTAAAAGTAAACCAACACACTTGTGTATTACTATGCAGACAGTGGAGCTGTGGTATCCAAATGGTGCATTTTTAGCAATCATGCTCTTCAAAGAAAGACTTAGTGTATATTTGTGCAGCAGAACAGTAGGATTTTTCATTTTGGTCTGAACTGTTGCAATAGCAGGTATTTAGGCAGTGGATAAGCTACTGGGCAAATTTTCGCATGCTTTCTGACCTTTCTGATGCTGGCATTGCCTAGTCTTCTCAAGTAGCAACTGAGATAATTTGGCCCTTGAGATAAAGAAGGAGAGATAAAGTTATTTTTAGTGATGGCTTGCTTCAGTTCTGGCATTTTGTTCTGTCCTGCACATCCTCCTCACAGAGTAGAAGGATGCAGCTTGTTTATTATGTTCTACCTTATCTACTGCGCTGGCTTTTGATACTGGGCAGAGCTGAGGTTTGCCCTTCGACAGCTTTCCCACCACTGCAGGGACAGCCCTCTGCATTCTGGATCAGCCACAAATCCTGTTTTCAATCCTGGTATTTCATTTTCCTCCCACCGCTTCACAGTCCTCGTAGCTAAAAGCCTCCTTTCCCTCTTAGAGGAAATGTGTTATTATTTATTTATTTGTTCCTTTGTTTTCACTTGAAATGGTGTGGGAAACATTGTCACTCCAGATACAGTCTGTACAGCTGCAGAGAATAAGCACGTGTGTCTTGTGTAGGCTGGAGTGTTCAGTACCTGAAGAGGCTCTGTGTGTTTTCAGCCCATCGTTAGTTCTTTGTGTGGGCTCCACCTGTATTCCCATCCCCTTATCTCTTGATCCCGGGTATTTAATACAATGCAAGATGTTGGTAGCATTACACATGTGGAGGCTGAACGCTGCTGTTCAGCCACAGCACCAGCAAGGTGTGGCACTGTGAGCTTTTAATGGGGTGCTGCCTGGGAGCCCCTGTTCTCCTTTGCGGCCGCCTCTTGGTGTCCTGCTCCTGCCACTGCGAAGGGCATTTTGTCTCCGCCACCAATCCCCCCGTTCTGTGTGGCTCCTTGGGAAGAACTGGATTTCCTCTCATCATACTGGCTGCATATAAGCAGCTCCTCAGTCCACCTGGAACTTTCTTTCTCGTTAACCAACATGAACTGTCTTTCCCTGAAAACAAATGAAAGCGCCAGTTCCAGGACCACAGTGTTAGGGGAGCAGGGAGGATGTGTGGGAAGAAGAGTACTGGCCTAGAAAAAATATTTAGGATATATACATTTTAATTTATGTTCTGTATTTAGGTATGAGAAGGGAAGTTTGAGTGTTCTGGGCTGGTTTTTTTTCTTCTGCAGTTCTCTCAAGCTCACAAAGCACCTGATCCTCAGCCTCTATTGCTCTTTCCTGAACTAAGGTTGTTGGTGGCCTTGGTTCCCCTTCAAGGAGCCTTTGTCCTGATGAAGGGACCTATTGAGAGGGCCAAAGGCACACAAGCACCTGACGTTTAACATGCAGCTGCTTATCTCATGACAACGTATTTGTGGAAATACAGGTCTTGATACTGACAAACTAGGTAAACTGCAAGTATCCGTGATTTCTCTTTCTGAAAAAGGCATTGCACAGAGAAATTAAAAGTGGGAGAGAAAAAATACTCTGCATTTCATGGAGCTTTTGTGGTGCCACAGATGCCTCATGCCACTCAACTGCTCGATGAACAAATCAAAAAGCTTCATGAAAACAATTTCTTTCCTCCTGGTGTTTCAGCTCATTGTCCCTTACTCTGGCTGTTCATCTCTGTGAACACATTCAGAGCTGAAGTGGACTCCATGTCTTCAAAGCTTGGGGAAGGTTCAGTTCGGGTCTGGGGCACAGCTGTTGATCTTTTCATTTTGTTCAAGTCATCTCCAGCTAAAGTCCTTCTGACTGAGTAAAGAGGATTGCAGGATGCCTGGGTGTTTGGCTGTAGATACAGGGGGAAAAAATCCGCTGGTTTTCAACCCTTAAATTTTCCTATCCTTTCTGTTTCACTTCAGTGCCTTCTTAAAAAGGAAGCTTGTTGGTATTTCAAGCTTGTCCTCTTCTTGATATTTAGAGGGCTGAACAGTCCATTTTCATAAACAGAGATAAGATCTTCTGATGGCTGAAAATAAGAATAATTCTGTTCCCTGGTGTATGAACTCAACTCACCCAAAAAAGAACTTTGACATAAATAGTTGATCAAAACAAAGCCTGTGGTCTGATCCCATGAACTGAAGATATTTAGTTGCTATTCCCAGTACTGTGCTGGGTAAGAGACTCTGTGAAATGGAGATAAGTCAAGGTTTTTTTCTTGCAAAGGTCCTGTCTGAGTTAACAAGTTTGTATGGTGGTCTGGAAATAAGTGCTTTGGAAGTGGTTGCTACCAAGATTTCTCTGACTTGTAGCTGATGTATAATACAGGGAAAGACCCAAAGCTGTCTGACGGAGCCTCGGACTAATTGTGCCTAACTGTGTCTCCTGGAACACCAAGCTGGTTCCCAAGAGGAAAAACAAAAGCCAACGTTCAGACCACACTGAATTGATGAAAATGCTGGCAGCATTAGGAAACCAGGATTATATTTGTAATCGATACAGATCTGGAGATGTGTTTTATCATAGCCATAGGACCAGATCTGCACAGCTGTTCAGCGCTTACCAGCATGTGCTTTTTTGGGGGCCTTTTTTCTTGATTTGAGGTCATTCCTTTGAGGTCAGCCCTTGCAGAACCCGCTCCTCTGCCCTGCTCTGCCTTTCTCCTTCTACTCTGCAATGCCACCTGGTATGTTCATTTTTGCCGTGACACCCCTGAATCGGGTATATTCTGTGCATCTTTTGCACCATGATAGAGATGGCACCTTTTTGTTTTGGTAGCTAGAAATAGAAGTACCTTTCCATCTGGACTCTCCTTGTGAAGGTAAAGGGATGTATACTCACGTCTAGTAAAATAACACTTCTGCTGAATGAAAATGGCTTTTTTACACAAGCTGAACATAAGAAGGTGAAATAAAAATATTTCACTGGCATGCAAGGAAAAGGACCTTAAATTATACTTTTTGGGGGGGGGGGGGAAAAGGAAGGGGATTAAGGCATTGTAATGAGCTTAATAAAAGGGAAAGCTCGTGTTTCTGGTGGAGTCCTGAACAGTGTGTCATAAGAGGAGGAAATACTGCGTTTTTTGGTCAAATTTGTTTTAGAAAACACAACGTGCAAAGTCAGATTATGCAAGGAATAAAATGGTGGGAGGCGGGGGGGGGGGGGGGGAAACAACATGGATGGACACACACCCCAGTGGAGGAGGGGTTAGTTTCCCCTAGAAAAGAAAGCAGATTTCAGAACTTTCTATTTTGAATGGATGGAGCTTTTTGACACGCAACAGTTTTCTTCTTTAACCACAGAAATGCTACTTAAATTTGTTGTAGCCTGTTTCTGAAAGGCAGACTAGTCAACATGACATATTTGCAATGAAAGATTCTTCCGCCAAAGAATATTTCAGCAGCTTTTGTGTGACTCAGTTTAACTCAACCAAACCCGAGGCCCTTAAACAGAGGGATGGGGCAGCTATTCCTATTCTCAAGCCTTTTCCTTTGAGGTCAGCCCTTCCAGAACTGGCCTCTCTGCCCTGCGCTGCCTTTCTCCTCCTACTTGGAAACGCCACCTGGTATATTCATTTACCCTGTGACACTCCTGAATCGGGTATATTCTGTGCATCCTTTGCACCATGATGTGGGCACCTTCTGTGGGCTCTGGATTTGCAGTCAGCAGAGCTGTGACGCTATGGAAATGCGGCTTGGGTGACCGCATGGAGTTAAATGCTGGCAGACAGCATTGCAGGGGAATGTCCTCTAAGACAGCATGTGTGGCTTTATTACTTTGAAAAGAAAATCCCAGAAGCACAGCTTTTAAAGGGTCGTACCGGTTTAGAAGGCAGAATTTCAAATCATGGAAAAACCTGCAGCCATTCTGAAAAACCTTGTTTTACTTTGACTTCCAGAAATCTCCTCTGAAATTCCTCTCTTTAGAGGGGATGAAGCTGGCTGCCGATTCCCCCCTGTACAGCACAAGCCCGGTATTCATCTCCCTGGCTTTTGCCTGTTTATATCCCGTATCTCTGCAATCCAGATGGGGAAAAGCGCATGTGACAGCATGTGTGTGTGTGTGTGATTTGGAACAGCAGATGGGTGCAAATGACAAACTGTTGCCTGTGGAGGCACCTACCTAGAGATTACTCAGAGTCCTGCCTCTCTTGCATTGTTGTTCTGTTCTATGCACCATTATTGAAGAGGGCACTGTCAGGGCTCCCGCATCCAAAGCTTTACCTAACCTGACAGGGATCCTCTGCAGGCATCCAGATTTCAGAACCTTTCAGTACCCATGCCCGTTTGTGATGTACCTTCCGTCTAAAGGAAGCACTGACCGTATTAAAAGTTGTACAGGGAGAAGAGCAAGGTGGGATTGACTTCACATTTGGATTCCCTAGTAAAGAGAGATCCCGCTTCAGTGCCTTTTTGTTCCCCAAGTGTCGCTGTCACCCCGCATCTCTTGCCCTGTTTGAGCTGCCTTTCCTTTTCCTGCCCGTTCTCTGAATGTGTTGTGCATAAAGAGAAAAGCGATGGGAGGTGAAGTGCTCTGAGAGAGGAGGGGTCGGTGGTTCCTGGTGCGGTCCGACACCAGCAGTTCTGGTGTTCTCACTGCACAGGGACAGAACTCCGTGCGTCGAGCAGCAGCGTGACTGCGTTGGAAATGATGCTGATCACAACAGTGGGGAAATTCGTGGCCCAAATGTATTTTTGGTCAATCACTTAAAATTGGAGGATAGAGAAGTCTCAACTACTTGTGTAAATCACTTCCTGGAACTACTCCCTTTTCAAGTCAGCAGGGTCATCAGTGCTGTGGTCGTGGGTGCACATGTGCCTTTGGTGTCTGACTCACGGCAGTGATTTGAAATCCACAAATTTTGTAATTTCTCTATGTGTGAATCCTGCCAGCTCTGCTGCAAGGCCTGACTGGGGTACCTTGCTGACTGGGGTACCAAAGCCTTGCCCTGCCAGCACTCTGAGCTCTGCTCGCTTTGTGGAGCCAGAAAAGCACTGAAGTTTGGTGCCTGTGATCCCCTAAATGTGAGATGGGTGATCCAATCTTGCTGCTCACTGGCTGAAACATGTATTCTGTGGCCAGGAATTTGCATATAAATGTCAGTGTGAAATGATTAAGGTGAATTTTCTGTGATAGTTGTTGTTTTCTTTATTTTAAACCATGTGGTTGCAACGATGAGTGGAGAAGTTCCCTAGTTTGCTGCTGGATAGACATCTGAGCCCCATGTGAGCACCCTACTGAGGACAGTTGGAGGAGATGCAGGAACTGGGCTGCTTGGGGAAGGGGTGGGTGAAATGTGTCGTTCTGGAAGAAGATCACTGAACTGATTTAATTAGTTCTGTTTCAGAGGATTCATTTTTGCTCGGGTCACTGCTACGTTCATCTATTTGCTTTTTTCCCCCCTCTTAGCAATAGACAAATGCAGGGTGATAATTAATTTGGCAGGTTGATTGAGATTGGGTGGCAGAGAGGGGAGTTTTCCTGGATGAGTGATGAAGCGTTGCTGGTTGAGCTTAAAGTGAATAGTCTGAAATAGAAAGTAGTTAGTATAGAATCCCCCCAAGGGTGTGTTTAAACTGAATGTACTTTGAGTTTTGACATTGAGGTTTTTTAGTGAGCTACCAGTCTCTATAGTGTAATTTTAGGACATTTGCTAGCTAGGAGCTAGCTGGTGAAATGTCAGTGCTATTCTTCTGCATTGTGAAACCTCAAAACAGGAAAATGGGGTGTTCATGAAAGAAGTAGCAGCTTATTTGTGTGGGTGCCAGGCCAGAACAAGCTTTGGCGGAGTGATGCTCTCTTTGTTTCCAGGCCAACCCTGGAAGCAGAGGCTTCACCTGACCAGACATGATGGGAAAAGGCTCCGTGGGTCAGCCTGCTCTGTGTGCTAGCTTGAGGGAGGCCAAATTCTCAGTATCTTAAAATTTTCATTACTAAATCTCAGCTGCCCCTCAGTGTACTACCATTAAAATTAATGCATTTCAGGAAAATGAGCTGCTGAAACTGTAAGAAATTACGTTCCTGGCTTTCTGCCTCCCTGTATTTTTAGCCTCACCGGGGGCTGGTTCCTGTAATCACTGTGTTTTGTGTTTCACTCCAGGTGGACATTAAGTGGCCATACTAAAAAAAACCCAAAGTTTGCTTTTTTCCTTTTCAGTAAGCACATAGGGTAGCAGAAGAGATCTGATTTGTTCAAACTACTGGATTCTGTTGCTTACAAAGTTTCCAATTTTGAGGGACAGAGGCACTGCAACTATTACTGGACTTCTTCGACCAAGTGGCTGGGGTTTGGGGATTTGGTCTCTCACCTTCTACCCCCTTCCTTTTGTAAGTGGTGCTTAGCTCTAGGGAGAGGTTTTGGGTGGATGGCTGTGACGGGACACATCCTGCAAGCAACAAGGGAAAATACAATGGGGATGCAAACAAGTGACGCTTGTCCCAACCCCCGCCGCTGTGGCTCAGTTCCCTTGCAGAGGAACCACTTCTGAAGGTAAAATGTCTGGGAAAACCTCAATGCTTACTCAGTACTAAGGGGTTTTTTTCTGCCGAGACTGCCAGTAAGGATGTCAGTTTGACAAGGTTTTTGTTTTTTGGTTTTGGGTTGGTTTTTTTTCCTGTGAGGTAGACACCCACTGGGAATTGAATTGGGAAATTCCTATTTTTATGCAGACTTCCAGAGAGTGGTCAGCTGTTAGATTACTGCACTTACTGAACTAATTGGATTAAGTTGTCTTCCATATGACCTTTCGTGTTTTGTGTTAGTATTGTGGGTGATTCAACTGCAATCAGAGCTTGACAGAAAAATCCCTTAAAAGTTTTCCTGCTCTTTCAGTGGGGTTTTTAATTGCTGTGTGAAAAGACATCCCTTGTATATTCACAGGACTATACTTTCTTTTCTTTAAAAAAGAGGCCCTCCTGATAACCAGCCGAAAAGAGTGTGTCCCCTCTTTGAGGCTTGTGTTGAGTAACCATAGAAAGTGCAAGTACCATATATGAAACTAGAATATCTGGAGGGATGGAAAGCGAGAGAAAAACTATGCCCTAAAGAGGGGATGATATTGGTAGCATACATTGCAGAGCAGATTTTTTGAAAAAACTCCTTTAAAAAGTGACTAGTGGGGTCTAGGTACCTGAAGCTGATTTCGGACTCTGCTGACTCTGTGTGCTGCAGCAGCAGCTAGCGAGTTTCTCCCAGCTGCGCCAGGCGCGATGCTGTGACTGGGGTTCTTAATGCACAGTTAATGATTCCCAATGGAAAAAGAGCAAATAAGCTTTCTCACTTTTTTCTAGGAACTTAATTGCAATAGAATGGACTTGACTGTGTAGTTTTGAAATCTAGGAACTTAATGTGTCTACTGTGAATAGCAAGCAAGGTTTAAATAGCCATTTTCTTCTTTTTAACAATCTATTTTTATTCTTTTGACAGCTTTTTGGGAGTCTTGGTATTGCTGAGTTGTCCCATACCAAGGAATCTTCTTCCCTAGGTTACTGTCTGTAAATTAACAGCCATGGCCAAGGTGGGGGGATATCAGAGTACCTGTGCCCACATTTACTTCTTTTATCTCATGAGTATGGATATTTTTTTCTATAGCTTTGGTTTTCATGATCAGGCTCGGAATGGGAAAGTGAGTACATGGAAAATTTGGTGAACACTTTTGCTTGTTGAATGCTAATCCACCAGATCAAGATACTTACCATTAATCCAGTAGATCAGTTTAAGGAAATAAGAAATCTCTTTATGATTTTTTTTCCAACAATTTATTATTTGTTTTATCAGTTTATTCTGGAAGTATTTAAAATATCCAGGATAAGGTAAAACTAATAACTTAGGAAGCCTTTCCTAAAAGAAATCTGCAAGTAGCTCTTTGTGTGACATTCAACTTTGGGGATCACTGAAGAATAAGAGTTGCTTTTCTTCAAAGAAAAACCGACCAAAAATCTTACAAAACAACAAAACCAAAAAATATCCCAGCCCTTTTCTGTATTTTAATACAGCTCTGCGTCTGAAACCCATTGTTTAAAATCCTGGTTTGTGTGTGAAAGATTAAGACCTGAGAAATTCAGTGGTAGGACTGAAAGTAAGTCTAAACCTGCAGGGATTTGTTTTACTACTGTCATCTGTTTAAGTAGTTGTGACAAAAATGTATATAAATCCAGATACAGGGTGTGGAGGTGGATATTTCCCTGCTTTTTCTTTTTCCCACCTACACTTCTTCTATTTCCTAGCACCTTCACACTATGTAAAGTTAAACCTGCTCATTTCAAGAAGTGGCATAGAGCAAAAGGGGCACAACAGTTGTCTGCAAACCCACCGGTGCCAGTTTGCCGTGGTGTGTATCTTTGTGCCTCCTACCCCTGTGCAAGGGAGCCAGAAGAAGTCAGATGCAGTTTATTGTCTGGAAATATTCTAAAAGGCCATATGCTGCCATGAGAAAAGTCCTCAAAAATGTAGTCTCTCTCTTGCCGTCTCACCCAGCGCCAGATATGATCTCATTCCTTTTATTCCTTTGGAGCTGGGTCCCTGGTTAAGTGCTCGGGACGGTTTCTTCAGCTGCAGGACAGTCACTTCTGATGCGTTTCAGGTTGTCCTGTGCTGCAGTGCCCATATGCCTCCCCTCAGCTTTACCTCGCTGAGCACCCTATTTTCTCTGTTCCCCTCTGCCACAGCAGCTCAGTATCATGTTCTGTGTCTCAACAGAGGAGATGCCTAATTGTGTGTGGTTTTGCCCTGTTCTGCATAACCTCTGGTCGTGCTGTAGGGGTGGAGGAGACAGCTCCTTCCGGGGCTTCCAGCTTCACCAGGGTACCAGCTTCAGAGGGTTTAACTCCATCCCCACACAGGGCTTGTTGTGCAGGGAGGCCGTTCGCTGTAGCTCTTCTCCAGACCCATCGCTCTACCTCGCTGACCCCACCTCCAGTTCAAAGCGATGTCCAGCGCCAAAGCACTTCTGCCTGGGCCTCAGTTAGAAAACCTGACCTCTGCCTCCAGCTCTTGTCCAGCAGCCCACAAACCTTCGAAACAACTTAGTTAATTAGGAAGCAACTGAAAGGCTCTTACACACCCCCATCCCACCCAATTTATTAATGTAATTAGTTTGGGCGGAGGAGGGCGGTGTTTTGGGTTTTTTAACCAGTCTCAAATTGGGTGCTGACCTTCATGATTTGCAGGTCCCCAGCACGTTGGGAGCTTCTGGGTGGAGAGTTTCCTCGCCACTAATTGAGCCGCCAGAGGCCATGATGGGGCGGGCGTGCAGCTCTCCTATCTGGCTGAACAGCGCAGCTCTGACATCTCGTGCTTTACGCTGACCCCGGGAGTTGGCGAGTGGTTGTGGAAAAGGGATTGTTTTTCCAAATGTTGGAGCGCTTTGCTGTCTGTGTGTCACAGCCTACACGTGCCTGTGTATGATCGTGCTCATGGCGCAGTGAGGAAGACGTCTCTGGCTCTTTGGCTGCCTGCAGAGCAAGCTGCAGCTGTGCTGGCTGATGGAGAAGGTGGGCAGTGCAGCCGTGTGGTTTCTCCCCCGTTACAGTATGGGGATCTGGCAGAGCCAAAGCCCTGCAGCTACAGCCTGCTTACCTTCTCCTGCCGGTGGTGTCCATACCAAAACTGCACTCCCCAAGTCAGTAGAGTCAGTAAATGACCTTGTTTATCTCAATTACTGTGAAAGTGCAGGGAATAGACTGTCAGATAGAAGGAGTCCTACTCTAAATGGCATGTGCAGAAAACCCCTGCTAGTTGCTGTGTGACCCAGTTCCTGCATGTTTGTAAAAAGAAATGTTTCTTCTAATATATAATCAAAGAAATTGTGCTTTTTTGTTACTGAAGAAGAAATTTATCGGGAATGGTTTGTGCCAACATGCTGGTAACAAACAGTTTCTTTTTACCAGTGGAAATACAACCCTGACTGCAGCAGAGTTAATACCCATTCAGTCAGAGAATATGTATCATACTGTGCCCCATTCAGCACAAGCTGTAAGGCAGCAGTGTCAGAGAACTCAACAGTGAGACACTGTTCCACATCCTTAACATGCCCATTCAACAAAATCTCTTCCAAAGAGGGAAGATGTTCTTCTTGGGTTTAAATACAGGCTCTGCTATTTTGGTGAAGGTTGAAACCAGGTGACAGCCAGATCGGATGCCTCTATCTAGCTCTGCCGGATATGGATTCCCAAATATATGCAAACTTCAAGGGCAAGGTCCTGACACGTGCATTTGGACTATGTGATCCTACTTCAGTCTGTTTGAGTCGCATTCACTAGCTTTTGTGAGTTGTGGCTGATTGAGCTCACCATTGTCATCACTGTCTAATTATCTGTATAACTGTAAAAGTGTTGTGTATGTGTAAATATATATCTAAATGCAATTCCAGAGTAGTAGACCATAATCTGACCAGAATTAGAATTATCTCTGAATTGATTTAAAGTCTTTTATTAAACACAAAGCATAACTGCTTCATTGGTCCTCTTAAGTACTTACCACAAAAAGATCTGCTCGTTCTCTCTAATGAAACTGCACTAAGCATTGCATTTGCTTAAATAAAAAAATCCCTGTGGTTTCAAAATGCCATTGCATTCCGCTATGGAGGACTCCCTCCCCTTCCTTAGAACATACATGGGACTGTTCATATTCTAGAGGTTGGGGGGTTTTCCTGCTCATGCACAGTTGTGGAGGTCCTTATAATAAGGTTATAGCTTTTTTATTTCTGTGTGGTGTTTTTTAGGTTTGGTTGGGTTTTCTTCAGGCATGGCATAGTTAGCAGTATTTGTGGTTCAGGGGCACATAAATAAATAACCCCAAACACTGGGCCACAAAAGATGATTTAAGGGAAAAACAAGACCTAGAAACAGCTAAAAAGATTTGAATTGTCATTCTTCACTTTCCATCTTTTTATGTATTTAGATCTTTTATGATATTTGGGGGGGGGGTCACATTTTCCTACAGTTCTCCTAGCACTAAGGAGGCTTAGAATTATGATTTATGAATTTTAATGAAAGTTGAAATTATTATGTAATCATATGCTGGGGCTTTAATTAAATCACCAAAGAGCAGAAGAATTGTATTTAGAGAGGCAAGAGCTGAAGATGCTGATTTTTGTTCTACTTTTGCATGGGTATCTCAGATATCTAATGCAGAAAGTCCCTGATGCCATTCCTTACTCCTTTGCAGGTATTATTACATTAGTGAGCATCTGGTTTACATTTAGAATTTTCTTTTACAGCCATGAGGCCTAGAGGCTTCAGAGTGTTTATAGCAAAGGCCTGAGATTTAGAGCAGAGTCTACCACTCTACGTGTTCAGAGCACACCAGCCCCGTTTCCCTTCTCTTTTTCTCTCTGGGACTGTGATTTTGTTATTAGGGTCTTCTCCATTCTCACCTCTTCTTCCATTCACAGCCTCACACTCCACTGGGCTGGGGGGAGACTCTTTTCCCTGGGGAGCTGTTAGTCAATTAGTTAGGGTAGAGCGAGCCAGTTGGTATCCATGGTGTTTTTGTGCATTCTTGAACGTGCAAGAGTTGTTGCTGAAAGCTGCCTTCATCTTTAAGTGTTAAAATTGTGAGAGCTGGGTCTCCAGGACAGCTGTAGAAGAGACGTTAAGTAGATGCTTTCCTTCTGAGAGAGCTACATGGGAGTTTGATTTTGGTTTTATCCCTCCTTTTCTGCTGCTGGTACACTCAGCCCCTGCAGCCCGGTAGTAGGAACGATAAAGAAAAGGAATTGGTTAGTGTGAGGCGCTTTCCTGTCACTGGTCCAAGTCAACTCATAGTAAGTTTTAGGGAAGGTGATGAGGTCTGAAACAAGCCCTTCTGTTAGTGACAAACATAAATCTCTCTGCTCCAAATGCATTTTTTGTGTCTGTGTGTCTTTTTTCATGCAACCACCAATTAGACATCTTGTTTTCTTTTTTTCTGATTACAGAAGGTTGACTCAGACTCCAGTGGATTTATGCATTCTCTTACGTTTCTGACTGTTAAAGACTGTGGGGTTTTTTTCATTTTCCAATTTCTATGAAGCTCGTGGAAATTGTGATTTCCAAGCACCCTGATAAGTCAGGCATACTCGCTGCCCTCCCTTTCTTTTTCTTCTCCTCTCCCGTATCGTACTGAAGCACTTGCTGTTTGTCTATTGAAAGAAAATCTTCCCCAAGTTCAGAAGTCACCTAGCACTGTGTGGCTTGAGCTAAAACATCTCATACTGAGACCATCATCCCTCTGTGGGATGTTGGCCTGGCAGAGGGTTTGTTACAGCTGCTCTCTACCTCTTTAGTTGTTTTCTGTCCTAGAGCTTGAGGCCCTTTTGTAGTTGTGATACACTTTTTATATCTCTTATCATGCTGGGAGTCACAGGTGGTGAGACTCATGCTAAATTGAAGTTTTCTTTAGCTAAGTAAATGAAGAAAGCTTCCACCGCTTCCTCACAAGGCATAGGGGCTGAGGGACTGAAACTGAAGAGATTCTCTTGGTTCAGAGTAGCAGAAGCCATGGAGGAAGCACAGGTATGAGGGTTTTGGCAGCGGTTCTGTGAAGCACATAACCTTTGGTAGATGTGTCTCTCGGTAGCTTTTTGCATGCTGGTTATTTACTGAGAGGCCAGCTTTCATAAACATCAAAGCTCAGTTTCATACAGTAATGAGCAAACATAACAGTATGGAGAAACAAACAGGGAAACCTGGCACAGGCAGTGTTTCCACCAACGGTGTGTGGAAAGAGGAAGTAATTACACTAAAACCAGGAGGTCAGTCATGAGGCTGCACCACGTAAAAAAGCCATGTGACATCGGTGATCTCTGGTGCTGTTCTGCCTGTGGGGGTTGTCTCCAGCTATTAATTACAATCATCTACCCCTGTAACTTAAATGAAGGGGGCCTTGGAGAAGGAAAGAATAAGTAGGAACAGTCAAGGGCAAAGATAAATTTTTTGTATGAAGTGTATGTGGCTTTTCTCATTTTTCAAAGTAGTTTTAATCTCTTTTCTTGGGATGAGTGTTTTGAAAGCATGTTCTGCGGTAAGCATAGGTTGTAAATCTTCACTGCCTACCTCTGAGCTGGGAGAAGGCATTTCCTTTGGGAAAGAATGTTGGGAGGGAATAAAGAGCAAGAAAATGTTCATGCTTGTAAGTCACTGCATGTCACGTTGACCCTTTTATCTTTCATTCACGTATTCTTATACTTGCACTAAGCTGTGCTCATACGAGTAAGAAAAAGCCTTACCCACAGAGAGCCAGGAGTAGCTGTGTAAAAAAACCCAGCTGTCTCCCAGGCTGGAACACAGGCTGGCCAAGCCTGAGAGGCAGGATTAGCAGCTGTAGCCACCTTGTGTGTGCTGCACGGCTCAGGCTCCATTGGAGCCGTGACTGGGCACTCCCTGGTGCTCTCCAGGGCTTTTGAGGGAGTTAGGAGGATAGCTTTGTTGCCACCAGTTCACGTTTGCCCATAATCTTCAGATACATGAAGAAGTAACAAAGCCTACTGGGTATTCTCTCTTGCCTGTTTTTTTTGTCCCCCACCACGACATAAAAGGAAAGAGCCGCTGCGTGCAAATTGTATGTTGCTTAAAGAAAGATTGTGCCTGCCTGTGTCAGCATACAGTTTTGAAATACAGTAGAAAAAAAGAGAAGACTTTTTCTGGCGCCCCTCTGTACCATCTAATGCCTGACCACTTGACTCACAACACAGTCTCCTGCACGGTTGTAGAGAAGATTTGACAGCTGAATTTGGGTTGTAGTTAATGCTTGTCTGCTCCTTAATTTGAGGAGCTGTATACTACCACATAGCCAAATTTCCACAAGAACCCATCATCTCTAAACTCTCTCTTCTCCTCTGCAATGCAATGACTCCGCCTGTTTTCCTTTAGAGGGTGTACCTCTACTTTTTTATTACATGGGGAATAATTCAGTGGTGAGGCAGGCTTAGAGCTGTCGTAAATTTTCATACCTGGTACTAAACCAAGCATTGCTATTTAATCTAACGTCCCCCAGTTTGGGGAATCGCCTTGCTGTTCTACAAGCTCTCCTTTTGCCAGGTCGGTATTAAACATTTGGCTAAAGCTGAACTTAATGGCTTCGGCATGAGCAGTGTTGTGATGCTAGATGTGTTTTGGCTCTGAATATAAAGGTACGAAGTTACAGTAACAACTCCCAAGTCTTCTCACCCTCATTACAAAGCTGAAAGCTGTGTGAAGCAAACCTGTGTGTTCAAAGACAATGTGTAATGGATACAAAAGTGTGAATGTTTTGATTAAGGCTAAGAAGTGCAATTTTTCACTTACCTGTGCTTATCTTTGTTTTTCAGCTCATGGGGCATTCTGAATGGGATCACAAGCGAGGACCCAGAGGCTCACAGGTCAGTTGCTCAGTACTTTTTGTTTGATTTTGGCTTTTTGTAAGTTTGAGGTATTGAAGCAATTTTTCCATCTGAGATTGGCAAAGTTGTTCATTTTGTTAGTATTTGCAAGATTGAATACACGGGAAAAAAGTATAAAACCACGACAGCCTTCATTAAGATAGTTTTTGAGCTGTAATGCAAATAGTTGATCCAGACAGAGCCGAGTCAAGCAACAGAAAGTTTCTTTCAGTAGCAGTAAGATGGATTAGTTGTACTGAGAAAGCGTTTCTTACTCGGCTGTCTCTGTCGGGATATCAAAGGAATGAAATTTCAAATAATGCCTGTATGGTTTAGTGATTGCTTTCCTTTATTTTAAACCTGAAAAACTTGTAAAACTTGGATGGCCCTCTCACCTTGTTCAGTAATAAAGGGATTAGTGATGTTGGAACTGTGCAGGGAGGTGCTGCAAAGCCACATGTAGCTACTGGTTTGCTCTTGACACAGCACTGAAAGGAAGCTACGCTAGTAGTGTTAATGGCATCATTTTTAAATTATCTCTAGAATTGGGGTTGCTGCAAAGAAGACATTGCTGCCAGTATTGATGTTAAGGAATCTTTCTTCTTGGGTAAAGCAGTCTATCCTATCTGGTGTTGAAATTTTATTAATACATCATTAGGGGCCTGGTGTTTTGGAATTATTTTTTATTCAGGGGAAGGATTTTCGTATGAATATGACCATCTGTGTATAAATCTATAACAAACAGGCTTTGCTGCTGTGGAGCTACGTGTTTGCAACCTTAATCTCAGTAGGGTGGTTCCTAGCCTAACCTTCACAATGGCACTTGTGAAAATCCCTGGAGTATCTGCATTCTGCTACTTGTTTTAATACACAAGATTTGCTATTTTTAATGCAAAATTAATTTGTTAAGGTTTGCTATTTTGCCCTTATTCTTGCAGAATTTTGGGGTTTTCTGAAGTTTTCCAAGCTTTTGTCTTGCATTTCATTTGAAAACCAACCTTGAAATCTGCAGGAAATTCAGCATTTCATTAAACAGTTAAAAATATCTGAGATAGGTTGCAGGTCTGATTTTTTTCAGGTGACAGCCGGTCATTTCAAAAATACTAAAAAAACAGAAAGTAAGCTAGTTTTCAATGGAAACTGAGGAATTTCAGAAATCAGGGAAATCCTTTCACACAAGGTGAGACCTGCTCAGGACATAACCTCTCCTGCCTCCTCTGATGTGCTAGTAGTTGATCATGCTGTGCTCTTCTGCTCCAAAGAGTGGAAGGCCAATTGGCCTCCTCCAAACTACCACTGAGAGGAAGGCAGTCGCTTGAAGGACTCTTATTTGCATCATTGCAAATCTTCATCTGACTTTTGTATGCCTGTGTAAAAGTGGGTAGCCTTTTGTACGCCCTGAACCATGCCCAGCAGGCCTAATGCTTTGCCTGTGGCAGCAAAACATTTGGAGAAGGCTGACCAGGGTGTATGTGAAGTCTGCGCTGGTGTTGCGTCAGAGACCGAGGCCTAAGTCCCCTTCAGTTCCTCATACCTGATACATCCTGTTGGCTTCGTGCCTCCTTGCTTGAAGGACTTTTTGGCGTCATCTAGACATTTTTCAAGGTTTACAGCTAGCCAGTAAGAAATGTTAGAGAAAGGGGTTTGGGTGGGAGGTAAGTGGTAGATTTTAAATTAAACAGTAAGATGGATCCAGCTGACTATCAAAAAAATGTATCTTGCTGCAGAAAATCTGACTTGGTCTGTTTAATAGACCCCTTTTGAGTTTTCTGAAAAAGTATGAAATAGCTGACAAATAATTTGTTCTCAAGAGGCTACAGTTTCTTCCAAGAAGGGCTCCAAAGAAATTAATATATTGTGTGATTTCTCTCTTTCACCCCTTCCTCCGAATAAGGAGGGCTGGCGTGACATGGACTAATTTCAAAGGAAGAGTTTTTGTGGGCATTAACTAAGTTGCTGCAGATGCCCATCTATAGGGAGTGCGAGTAAAACCATTTGTGGGGTATTGTTAGGGAAGGTTGTAGTTGGGCAAATAACTGGTTGCTAAACCATATAGATTTAGTTCTCTGCATTTCAGTAGAGGCTGACAAAGAGATAATTGTGAGAAGATAACTCCATAAAATTTTCCTCTCTTTTTCCATGAACATTTTTGTTCCATCCTTGTGTGATGTTTTAGATATTCCACCACCATTTTGTATTTTAAAAAAAAATAAAAATGGAGAAGTTCAGTGGAATTCTCTGTAGGACAGCCTGTGGTCATTTCAACCTTTTCTGAAGGATATTATTGAATTATTAAAAACATCATTGTAGAAAACTCTGTATCAGGTTTTCATGTAGAAGACTAACGCTGGTATTTTTTTGTAGGCAGAATGTCTCGTTTTGGTTTTTTTAACAAAATAAGCAAAAATACTGCAACCCTGAGAGTGTGTTCCTTCAAAACAGCACAAAATTTGCATCTGTAAGGTTTCCTTTAAAGAGCAGTGAGGTGTTTCCTTCTAAATCCAATTAAAAAGAAGTGCATAGTTTTAATCAGTTTCCTCCTGTTAAGTACTCTTTTATTTAATTTTTGCTGTGTATAGGTGTTCTGCAAAGCTTCTAGAAAGCTAGTTGTTATAAAATCTTGGAAGAACCTTGCAAAACTAAAAATCACTGTGTACCACAGAAATGTTAAAGGTTCTTGAATAGGGTGAGAAAAGACAATGATCCAAGCTCTCTGATTACAACATGGTATTCTAGTCCCCAGTCACAAGAAGCAAGGAAGGGGAAGAAAATAAGCCTGTTACTCCATTGTAGCCTCAGACTCTCTCTTTTACATGGCTCAAAAATTACTTTGATAGGAATAGAGTAAAACCTGATTTCACTAGTTCCTTGAAAGGTTAGGAGGTTCTGATTTTTACATCTAATAAAAAAGGAACTGTTTTTATCTCTTATGATTCAGTTGCCAATTTGCGTCCTTAATAAATGCACCCTTTGTTAAACAAGATCTTCCTTAAATTTGAGTCATCTGTTAGGTGTACTTCTTCAAATCTAATACATGAAGTGTTTTCAAGGTAGACTGACCTGATGGATTTGCCAGGGTTGTTTACAGTGTTTGGTGCTTTCCTCCATCAGAGGACTTGGAAGGAGAAGTCTCTCCTAGCCAGTGGTAGCCTGCACTGCTTGGGCAAGCAGCGAGAGAGAAGGAAGGGGTTTAAACTTCTGTTATTAGGAGCCAATTTTTCATTGGTCTTTTAATTCTTGTGGAGTAAAGTGAAGAAGGTGGGAAGATAGATCTTAGGAAGCCGCCTGTGTCTGTCAGTGTTAGTGATATCACTTGTGAGAAAAGGAAGTGGAACCACTGGTTTGCCATAACATAAACTAAACATAAACTAAACATAAAACTAAAATCTGCAAACAAGCTCATAAAATTATTCTGCTGTTGTGGTTTAGCCCCAGCCAGCCCCAGCCAGCAGCCAAATACCCTGCAGCCACTTGCTTACTCCTCACCCCTCCCAGTGAGAGCGAAAAGGTAAAACATATGGGTTAGGGCAAAGACAGGTTAATAGGACAGCGACACAAAAGGAAAGTAACAACAATGATACTTATAAAAGAATTTAGGAAGCAGGTGATACACAATGCAGTTTGATCACCACCTGGAGACCAGTGCACAGCCTGTCCCCAAGCAGCGACCCCCTCCTCCCTGGCCAGCCCACTTCATATACTGAATGTGATGTCAAGCGGTATGGAATACCCTTTTGGCTAGTTTGGGTCAGCTGTACTGACTGCATCCCTTCCCAACTTTTTGGGAAAATTAACTATTCTAGCAAAAAAACCAGGGCATCTACCAAGACTCTTTAAAGTCCTTTAAGATTTTTCTTTAAGAACTAGTAGGTTTTTTTATGGTGTGTGTTGAAACACGAGAGGAAACTACTACAGTACATGTGACACTTACTAATGACACGCTTGGAAAATATGTTCCTTTTCTGCATGTGGGAGTTAAATGCGAAGTGATGTAGTTACAGGTAGTGATGGATGTCAAATGAAATACACTGAGGCTTATGGGAATTTCTGTTTGCAGGAGTTTGTCTCCTGATAAGCATCTGCAATTCAATAAAATGTAAATGGGACGAGTAAAAAGCTCTCTTTACAATATGTAACTTGTTCCTGGCTTACATACCGACACCACGCTCACTTTTTTATGGATAACACACACATATATGTTATGCGTGTATGTTGTAAGGATGCCTTTTCTTTTAGAATAATTCTACTATTAAGGCTACTGTAATTAGAGTGAATTATAGGTTGCCATTCAAAAAGCAGTGAGTTCCTGGCTACTTTTTTTGTTTGTTGTTTACCTTCTTTTTTTGGTTTCACTTCCTGCTGGAAATGCCTGATGCAGAGCACTTGCTCTCTGGGTTTGATATTATGCAGAAAGTGCAAAGTGAATTTCACTGAGTTCCATGCTTTATTTTTTTTAATTAATACAGGTTAGGATTTAGGCATGGAACTTCAAAATTGAGTTCCAAGCTAAAGAAATTCTTAAATGTTTGGGAATGTTTAACCCACCTAAAGAAATCTCTCTCAAATATGCACATGCAATTCGTAAACCCACATCACCTCACTGATGTGCGGGGGAAATCCTCATACCCATTTCTAATATCGGTACGTGCCACAAGAAAATGTGACTCTGCTAGTCACTTCATCCTTGGCATATTATCCCTCTGCAGAAAAAATATGCAAAAAATATTTCAGTTATTCCACTAAAAGGTAATACTTGATGCTTCTAAGATTTTTCAGGTGGAACCCACGGCACGCTTTGTGCACATGTTTTTATGAGGGACCTTGAATGTGTGGGCGTTATTTGTTTCTCTGTCATGAAGACTTGCTTGGCTTGCTGAAGATGTAGGCGTAGCCCCAGGAGTCAGTGGAATCGAGCGATCGTTCCTCCAGCATTATAAAATGATGATAACCAGGAGAGAAACACAGAGGTCCAGCGTTTTTAATTCTCTTTAAATATAAAAGCTCTCAATTATATATCTGAGGTGCTGCATTTTACCCCTCCAGTTCCTAAGCAACAGCTATTTTCAGATTGAGTGCGTCTGGTGTTGTCTACCTACTTCATGCTTTTGTGAGGTAATTCGTCAGTGAGAGCTAGGCTTTTCAGTATCTCGCCTGGCTCCCTGTGTCGTGGCACTGTCAGGAGACGGAGGCTGTGGAGAAACGAGAGAAGCTTGCACCTCACTGGTCTCAACCTTGTGTGCATCGGGGAGCCCTGCCATCTACAGCAATGAAGCACAGGAGTCAGAAGTAAGGTTCTCGAGACTGGTTTCGGAGGAGCCTTTTTCTGGACTGTGGAGAAACCTCTAGAGCAGATTCAAAATCATGAGCCGGAAATCTCTGTACTTGCTGAAGCGTAGGTGGGAGTCGATTCCCGCTGCTGACCAGGTACTGTGCTCTGATGAATCTGTTGTGTCACTGTCTCCCCTTGCAATGCCACTGGAAAGACATTCAGGGTGATGTAGTGGTGGTGGCTCCGCATACCGTGCGAACCAGCTGGCTGTTGCTTGTCATTTCCATGGTGAATAGTGCAAAATGTTGGTGAAGCCAGTTTTGCAAAAGCATGTGACTGTGAATGCAGAGGTGCCATTACAGCCCACTAATGCAGGATGAAGTAACCGACAGACTCTCCCTGTCTCAAAAAATGAGACACTTCTAAAGGCTTTAGGCTTGTTTTAACCTGAGTGGCTGAGGAAAAGTGTGCTCTGCTGCCAGTGGGTTCCTCGGTGCCTGTCTCGGTTGCATGTCGTATCTCACATGTGTGTATGTGTGTATGTATGTAATCACTGATTACAAGTTGATATAGTGCATTGGCGGAACCTCAGCTTTTTCAGCATCATCTTGGTTGATGCATCTTTCCAAGCGTGTTAACAAGGATGAGAGTGAAGCAGATGTAAATAATATGGACCAGATGTAGCATGAAAACTGTGGGATGCTGTTGGGAGGAATGGTCGTCACCGTAAGTAGGACTAAGATGTGATGAATGGGAGTACAATTAGTACATTTCCTGCTTCTTGCTCCAGGCACTCCAGGATATTTTTCCCAATATCTTACTTGGGATGTAAAGACACTAAAAGAAATAATTCTAGAAGTAATATCAAAAGGAGAGTGGAGTTAGGAGCTTATTACATGTTCCAACTCAGTTTTCTCTTTATAAAGTGGTTCACTATGAAGGAATGCCTTTATCAGTGGGAGAGAGGCAATTTGGGAGAAAAATCCTTCAACAGAAAGGATGGACTGCAGAAATACTACCCAGTTTTTGAGGAGGATTCTCCTGTGCCGTTTTCATAGGAGTGGGAAGGGAAGAGCAGATTACTTGCCATATTTTAGAGAGTTGTAGATTTTTAAAAACCAAATTAGAACACTGAATATCTAGAGATCTCAGGCATATTACTAGTCAAAAAATAACATGCTGTCACATCAGGCCTTTAACGTTTTCTTGTTAAATAACAATATGCCTTATATATGTGTGTTTGTGTGTGTGGATGTATGAAAACTTTTAATTTAAAGGCTTCAAGAGAATAATAATCCACCATATTCCCTGATGTTTTCCAATTTTTATGTGTTATCTTTTTTTAATATAATGCCTTCTTGTTTGACTTTTTCTAATTTAAATCTCCCACCAACTTGCTACATCTCTGAATGCCAAATTTAAACAGCCCTCTTTCAGATTGTTATTCTACTTTGGTTTGCTATCATTTGTGCTAGCTGAAATATGAAGTTGCAAAAGAATCAACTCTCTAGTAATTTGCAATTAAAAATTCACACAAAAAATAATAAGGCAGTGTTGATGAATGCAGTTTCATCATATTGAAATAGAATTGAATTGATCCTCTTCAATCAGGCATTCTTAAATCTCTTGGTAAAAGAGGGGTAAATAAATGCTTTGTTGTGAAATGAGTCATTTGCCATCTTGTTTCTCTTAGGAAGATGTGGGGAGACCAGTGTCGTTCAAAGGAAAGCTGCATTTCAGCTTCTTGGCTTCCTTCCTCTGACATAAATGCAGATCCTTGGCTTATTATGAATAAATATTTGACCAGTAAGGGATCCCTGTTGTTGCATTTAGGTTGCTTACCAGTTCACTTTCCTAGTGTTGCCTTTTCCTTTTAATCACTCTAACCCTGATGTTGCATTGCATCATACAGTGTGATCTCTCTGGGAAAAAATAAGTATTCCTTACCCAGGTGTGAGGTGTGCTCGGCTGTACTGAGCTGTGCATCCTTTTCATCCTCAGTCCCTCAGTGCCTCTGGAGGGTTTTAAACAGAAAAGGAAGTTTCCCTGACCCATCTACTGCTTTGGGAGAAGTGAGACTCTGTAAGTGACACACGTAGATGGAGTTGACTTGATGCAAACCTGTAAGGACTGTTTACAGGTGAAATAAAGGAGGGAAGATGATGTTCAGCTTCATACACGTAGCTGTTTCTCTGGCTGTTCATACTATGCTGCGTGGCACAGGTGGAGTGGGGCTGCTCTGGCTGTCCTCCCCCTTGCTCAGCAGTGCCTTAGGTGATAATCACAGAGAGGCAACTTCTTGAGCATTTCAGGCTGATCCCATTCATAGGATTGTATAAAAATAATAGCTCTGCCCTTTGGTGCAAATCCATTATTTAGTCCTTAAAGGGACTCACTAGCTTATTGTGTTCTAGGTGATCCTGGAGGAAATGGTATTATATTTCAGCAACAAGTAGTAACGTTGTAGGTTATTGCTCTGTTCAGAGGTGATGAAAGATAATTATCTTAATAAATGGCAAAACCTCTCCAAACTGATTTACTGTGTTAACAGCTTCTTTTTCTTTTTCTTTTTTTTTTTAAAGACTAAAGGGAGGAAATAAAATTTTAATTCTGAAAATGGGATTTTTGTCTTGATGTTGTTTCTAGTTTGATATAGCAGGTCGGATGTTTAAGGATGTGGGAGCTGTAAGTCCACAGTGAAGTCTGATACTCTATTAAAACATACTCTATCTTTTAGAAAATGTTAGCTGATTCTTATTCTTCATCTTACATACTTTACATCAAATTGAGTGGAACCCAGAACAGTGAGTAAAATGAGAAGGTAGGGGTAGAGAAAAAACAAGAGTTGTTACAATGGTTATAGATAATATTGTTGGGAGGATTTAGTTTTTGAGGTCTTTTTGGGGAAAGGGTGTTTTATAATTTATTTTTTGTCTTTTGAGCATCATTTAGGCTCACAGTACTTCTCCGTGGTTTCTGGGGTCTGCTGTGAGAAGGGAAATTTTTGCTTGCTTGTTGGCTTTTTGTGTGTGTGAAAGAGGGAGGAAAGTGAGTTTTATTGTGAGCCTTAAATTCAATCTTTTTTACTTTGGTTGATGAGAAATATCTTACCTTGCTAGATGGTTTTATATGTGGGAGAGCCTGATCCTGTGGATGTTTTTTATGGGCAAATTTAAGCAAAATTGTGATCAATTATACATAATATATTAGCCGCTATTCAACAGACTGTACTATCTCATAGTGCTTGAATCTAGAATATCTTTATATCATTAATTTCAGAAGGAACTACCTTTGCAGATCTAAGGAAAGAATTTGGGTTGCCTGAAAGTCCTTCTTGAAGTTTCAATACAGGTTTGAGGGGAATTTTTCTCTTGGTTTCATTTGGGGCCTGAGGGTCTCATTTCTTGGACTGATAGTAATTTGTTATCCCTGATAACTACAACTGAGAATGATTTCATTGAATGGATATGCAGTTAAAGTGTTGTGGCAACCAACTGAGCAAGATTTGATGAAGTGTTAAATATTTTCTCTTAGGATATTGAGTATTTTCCTCTGCCTGAAATTCTCTGTAGGTTTCATTAGCCATAGCCTTTCAACGTAAGTTGTGTTTGCTCTAAAAGACCAAAGTCTTTACACATTTGTTTCATCAGTGGCTATGAATTTTTTTTTAAAAAAAAAGAACTAGAAGCAGATTTCTATAAAAATATAAAAGCCAAATAACCCAGTATTTGATATTCAGGTTTCTATAGCTGCAGATTGTTCAAAGGAATGTACTGTGCAGGCAGACAAGCACCTCAGTAATATTTCTTAGCCAGAACCGTGTGCTTACGTAGTATAAACAATAGTAATGCTTTCCATTGAGTCACCAGTTTGGATTTTGATGCATTTGTGTAAATCCCATGAAGTGATGATGCCTCTCTTGCATGCCAGCGATTCTCAGCACAGCTATGCCTAAGGCAGTTTGCACGTGCGGTGCAGTATCCTGTTCCTGGCCACAGAAAGGGTAGATAGGAGAATTTCCCATCATCTACAACCTATGTAGGGTGCTAAACAGCAAATACACCGATCCCAGTGTAACTCTGTGAAATATTAAACCCAGAGATTTTCTGAGAGAGACCTGGATACAATATTACATCATGGAGCCACCATATTTTCAGTGTGTCTGTGTATGAAGTAATTCTGATGGATTAAAGCTGCTGTGAAGAAATGGATGAGGTTCTTTTTTTTGTTTTGTTTTGTTTTTTTAAATTAATGGCTCACTCAGCCACGGACCTTTTTGATAGTTGTATCTTCCCTTTCTGCTCTGAATGGGCTTTGCTCAAACCCCTCATGCATCCGTAAGGATGGATACACTGTACCTGGTATCTTTATGAGAAGGCTGGAGCTCCTGTGCTTTTTTTTTCCTCTCAGATATCAGTGAAATTCAGACTTTCCTTGGCTGCTGTCCAGCCCCCCCTGCATCCAGCAGCCTGGCAGCAGTATGGCACTGTCAATTGTCTTTGGCCAGAGCC
The DNA here is from genome assembly GCA_020800305.1 of Porphyrio hochstetteri. NCBI lineage: Eukaryota > Metazoa > Chordata > Aves > Gruiformes > Rallidae > Porphyrio > Porphyrio hochstetteri. The sequence continues at coordinate 80,059,985 of CM036905.1, read as the reverse complement.
AACTTTGCTGGGAACTTCATGCTATGGAAGCACTAGGCTCTGCAAGGCAGGAGTTCTTGCATCTTGACAGCAGGCGTGACTGCCTCAGTACGAACGTTTGTGTAAGGGAGAGAGCTATGGCAGAGCTTGGTGTACAAGCAGGACAGTGTCAGAGACCTGGATGAAAACATTCAGTGCAGCAAGGATCCTTGGTATGTGCCTCCTTTCTGTGCAAAGGTCATGAAGCTGTTTGTTGAGAAGGGGATGAAGCAATGGCTATGGGTGAGAAGGCCTCAGGGCAGTCAGCGTTGGGACTCTCTAAGTCTCCCTGAATCATAGATTTCAGAAGGATTAAGACAATGTGCAATAGAGCCAGGGTCAGCTGGAACCAAGAAGTTCCTTTTCCTTTCAAGTGCCCGTGCCTCATGGTTGTACCTGGTTATTGCTTTTGCACAACCTGTCTCCCAGGCAGGCCACCAGCATCTGGTGGGAGCCGTGCTTGCCATGGCACTACCACCATCATATCATGGGGTCTCTTTAGGGGCTTTCAGTGGCAGCAGAGTAATAAACACAACCATGGAGAGGCAGTACAAGCCAAGGTGGAGGTAATGCACTACTATAGAATGGTTTGGGTTGGAAGGGAATTTAAAGATCATCTAGTTCCAACTCCTCCTGCCATGGACAGGGACACCCTTCACTATACCAACCTGGCCTTACATACCCCCAGCAATGGGGCATCTACAGCTTCTCTGGGCAACCTGTTTCCGTGCCTAACCACCCTCACAGTGAAGAATTTCTTCCTATTATCAAATCTAAGTCTACCATCTTCCAGTTTAAGGCCATTACCCCATGTCATACCACTCTGTGCCCTTGTAAGCAGTCCCTCCCCAACTTCCTGTATCATTACAGTTACTTAGAAGTGTGTGCTAGCAGTCAGGCTGCAGGAACAGCAGTGCAAGTCACCACAGGAGCTCAGCAGAAGCCCCCAGCTCACCTTGTATCTCCAGCCTGCTTCAAATCCATGTACCCAAGTGTTACTGACTGTTCATTTACAGCTCATCTCTCCCCCATCTTTTTATTAGAAAGGCCCATGGGGAATACATGCCTGAGCAGAGTTCCTGCTGGAACACATCGCAACAGGGATCCTTGTATCTAACCCAATCCCTCTTATTATACCTGAAAACAGTTTGAAAAAGTTGTTGTTTTTGTGGTTTTCCACAGTTATTCATTGTTCATAAAACCTGACATTATCCTTTCATTCAGCAGACAAGTTTTCAAAGCTTTAGTGGCAGAGCAGAGATTTGTGGAGTTGGGATGTTATGAGAAAGAGGCCTCATGGGAGGGCTGTGGGTTGGTTGGAATATAGAGCTGGGGCTGAGGGAGGACAGTTGGTTTTGCACAGCAGGAAAGGTGTGGAAAGCTGAGAGGGATTAAGAAATGATCTATGCAGTTTTTCCTTGCAAACAAATGATGTAATGCAGAATGCTATCTCAGAGAAATAGTCTACCTCAGATTTGGCCCTGCGTCTCTTCAGAGGGCAATTGTTGAGGCACAGGCACTAGCTGTGACTGTGAGACCGTTTCTGTGTGACCCCCCAGGCTTTCCACCATGCTGCTCTAATGAATGCGCGGCAGGGGAATGGAGTGATAATGAGCTTGGCACCTGAGAAAGAACACCCTTATTTGTTCATGTACCACCACCACTGCTCAAGAGATGACCAGAGAGGTTCTGTGGGTAGTCAGGATTGTCAGGATGTGCATTTAAGTCAGGGAGCCAATGTTTCCAAAGCATAACAGAGACCAGTTTGTTTCAGAAGGATCAGCACCAGAAATACACTTAGCATCTTGCATGGTTTTGTGCAGGCAAGAGCTGGGCACAAGTTTTGGCACTGTACAACCTTCCTTGTCTACCTAGACTTTAGTAAAGACTTTGGCACCATTACCCACAGCATTCTTCTGGAGAAACTAGCTGCTCATCTCTTGGATGGGCTTATGCTTTGCTGGGGGAAAAATGGTTGGATGGCTGAGCTCGGATTGTTGTGGTGGAGTTAAATCTAGTTGGTTGCTGGTCACAGGCGTGGTTCACTAGGGCACAGTATTGGGACTAACAGCACCCTGGCTTCTGTCAGAAATAGCATGGCCATCAGGACTAAGGGAGTGATTGTCCCCCTGTGTGTGGCACTGCTGAGGCCACACCTTGAACACCGTGTTCAGTTTTGGGCCCCTCACTACAAAAAGGATGTACAGGTGCTGCAGGAGGCTGGTGGAGGGTCTGGAGCACATCATATGAAGAGTGGCTGAGGGAACTGGGGTTGTTTAGTCTGGAGAAAAAGGGACTAAGGGGAGACCTGATTGCTCTCTACAACTACTGGAAAGGAGGTTGCATCAAGGTGGGTGTCAATCTCCTCTCCCAAGTAAAAAGCAATAGGACAAGAAGAAGTGTCTTCAAGTTGCTCCAGGGGAGGTTTAGATTGGTTATTAAGAAAAAACTCTTTACTGAAAGGGTTATGAGCACTGGAACAGGCTGCCAGGGAAAGTGGGTTGAGTCACCAACCCTGGAAGTATTGGAAACACCTGCAGATGCGGTGCTCAGGAACATGGTTTAGTGGTGGACTTTGGCAGTGCTCAGTTAATGGTTAGACTTGATGATCTCCAAGTTCTTTTCCAACCAAAACAAGTCTGTGATTCTATGCTATGTTTCCATGCTGGCAAATGACAATAAAACATTGATAGTGATTAACAAGAGCCTGAAGTGTGTTAGGGAAATGCATTTACTGTTGATGTAGAGCTGCAAGAGGCTAGGAGCTGGCAGGACAAAAGACAGGATACATCCAACTGGAAGTTGTGACACGGATGGTGCTTGCAAACCTGCTGCAACCTCCCATATCCATCATTTGTAAGGTGCAGAAAAACCTTTTAAATTGTGTCAGCCACTCTGTGAATCATCTTCTCTATCAACTGCTGTATCCCAGAATGATTGGCATTGGGACAGGAGGAATGGATTAGAAGCTTGATAATTACAGCCCTCTTTTTAAGGCTGTCAGACTGTTATGTCAATATTCTTCACAGTTAAGCAGAAGCTCAACGTAGGTTTCCAGAAATACTACGTTTCTTCTTGGAAACCTCTGCCTACTGTTAACCTTCCCAGGTGAGCAGCGCCAGTCGTGCTGCGAGCCAGGCAGCCGGGTAGCGTGGAAGGGAGCGGCAGCTTTGGCGGTGCCCGACAGGAGTTGTGTTTTGCTCTACTCAGCGAGCACGTTCTGCCTCAGGAAGGGGGCAGTTTGTAGGACGGTCGCCGTGCTGCAGTTAAGTGCAGCTTGCAAAAGGAGTCAGCAGGGAATGCAAATGGCAGTCTGAAGTGGTATCCTGGCAAAATGATTCCTTGAAGCAGCGTGTCTGGAGAATAAGCAGTTAAAAAGCGTGGCGTTTGACTTCGTGTCTTGGAAAGCAGAGATAGTAGAAGCAGCTGATACGCTTTTTTATTCCACCTCCCCCAAGCACTGGGTAAAGATTGCATGTCCACTTCTTCGGTGCAGATATAGCTGGATGATGACAATTGAACCAAGAGGACGAGATTGTGACCTGTTGTCGTTTGGAGCAGAGCAAGGGGACATTTTCTCTCTGTAGTGATCACAGTTCTGAAATATCCCTTTATCTCCCTGCATTATTTTCTCATCATCAAAGTGTATCTTTCTGTTCCACCAGTTTTCACCATGTTTTTGTTGATTCATTTGTTTTCAAATCCCTGGGTTTTTAGAGGATGCAAGTTTACAGCTGGTATTTCTCCATTGCTGCTTTGTAAATTCCTTTGAAGTAGTTCAGAGGCTTATGGTCTTCACATTAAAAAAATTGGTTAAGCGATTTTGTTCATGTGCACTTTCCCTTTTTGAGTTTTCCAGTTGCAAATCATTAAGAAAAGTGCTTAGGGCATTAACTATACTTTCTGTCCTGGTCCTGGCCAGGCGAGAGTCAACCTCCCCAGGCAGCCAGCCCAGGTGAGCTGAGTCAGCCTGGGCTGTTCCCAAACCACCTGACATCACTCCCCCATAAAAGGGGATGGTTGGGGAGGGGTACTTGCTGGGTGCCTCCAGAGAAGTTTGAGCGTGGCTGGGGCTTCTGGTCGTGTTGTCCAGCTCTCTCTGATGGTTGGTGTGAATGTAATTGGCTGTTATTGTTCTACTGTCATGGTGCTTGTGTCTGTAACTTGCCCTTATCCCAACCCATGGAAGCTCTGGCTCTTCTCTGGGAGTGAGGGAGCAGCCTGTGGTGCTCAGCTGCCACTTGGGGCTGAACCACTGCACTTGCTTGCTGGGGTTTAGGGGGGGCTGAAATGGATCAGCATCTGATAAAGTTGATGAATGTCTTCAAGTACCCATAGAGAAACTTGGAGGCTTTGAGAGTTTAATCTGCTGAAGTTCAAGTTCTCTGCTTTAGCTCGTGCTACCTACATGTTTTCAGATTCTTCAAATTACCCAAATTTGGGCATCTCTGAAACAAAAACTACTCTGAGGATTTTCTGAGCCCAGACTGGTGCAACAGAAAGAGTTTAGTATAGTCAGTGATGAGTAAAACAGTGTCCCTTCATCTTCTGGAAATGACTGCTAGATGAAATCCTCCAAATAAAGGCTATCAGTTGCAAATGTTTTGTTTTGTAAAAGTATAAGAACTGAAGACAGGGTTTTATGAAGGAAAGCAAGGGCAAACATAATAATGGGTGATGCAGTTAACTTCCTTGTCATGAAAAAAACCCCAAAAGATAGAAATTTGTAACACTCTGGCTTTTGTGATGATAAAACACCACATTTTGGCTCCTCACAACTATTAAAAGCTGAGAGTTGTGTTATAAGGTGTTTTTTCATTTCCACTATCATCTTAAATTTTGCTTATTGCATATCTGCAGTTCAGATGTTTGTCACCTGCCCAAACAAACTGCTGAACACAATTATTTTAAATTTTTGGTTTCCTGTTTTCAGAGATGGAATGAACATGATTAATGTACTTAGTATTTTACTCAGCAGTGATTATGCATAGTATTCAGCCAGGATGCTTCCACTGGTGTGTTAATAGCAGAATTGTATGCCCTAACCTTCCTTACAGAGTTTCTACAATGCTGTTAGTGTCAGAAGATGTCCTCAGTAATGAGGACAAAGTGAGCTGATTTCTCTCTACAATGGAGACTTGGGTTTAAAAGCATTTTTATTAACACTGGGTTTATATTGTTTTTCCCTGAGCTTTGTGTCTATATTGGGGAAGACATGTATGCTGTAATTGCTGCTCTCTGGGATAGTTTTAAAGAATAAATAAGTGAAAGTATTTCCTATTGTTACTTCCTTACAAGAACGCACGCTGAACTCTCTAGTAGCTCATTTTATGAGTTTCCCAGTGGAAAAGCTCACAGCTGATCGGCTCTGTTCTCAACAGCAGATGTTCTTTTTGTGCTTGACTTTAGTAGTGAGCCATATTTTTGTTCTGTGTCTGATAGATCAGTGTTCAAAATTTTAAAATGAATTATTGGAGCAGCCTCCTGAGATTTTTGAATAAGCCAGAGCTGGAGTAAATCTTAAAGTCAAGTCATAAAAAAAGAAAATTTCATGTTGGGTTGGATTTTACAGATCAAAGGTTCATTGTGTAATGGGTCCTCATTGCTCAATTTTCAATTCCTGACTAACCTTGAAAGTTACAAGAGCAGCATGAATTCTTACAGTCCATAAAGGAAGTCTGGAGATTACCAGACTTGATTCTAGAGTTCATAATTATTGAGTTATTGAGCTTTATGTAGGACTAAAAAAGTAACTACTTCTTACAGTGAATAGACAAGCCCCAAGAGGAGAGGTAGAGGCATCAGTTACTGAACTGAACAAAAGTTTATAAGAAAAAAAAAGCTAAAAAAAACCAAAACAAAAACCTAGTGCAAAAAAAGATGTCTTTGTTAATGACTTGGGTGATGGACAGAATGCACCCTCAGCAAATTTGCACGTGATACCAAACTGGAGGAGTGGCTGCCACACCAGATGGTTGCGCTGCCATTCAGGGGACCCAAAGAAATGGGCCAAGAGGAATCTTAGGAAGTTCCACAGTGGGAAATACAAAGTCCTCCCATACCTGGGAAGATAACTGCATGCACTAGTACACACTAGGGACTGACTGGCTGGGGAGCACCTTGGCAGAGAAGATCATCTGGTGGATGCCAAGTTGAACATGAGCCAGCTGTATGTCCTTGTGGCAAAGCAAACCAGCAGTATCCTGGACTGTGTTGGGCAGAGCATTACCAACAGCTTGGGAGAGTTGATCTTTTTTCTCATCTCAGCACTGGTGAGGAACATTTGGAGCGCTGTGTACAGGCCTGTGCTCCCCAGTACAGGAGAGAGACAAAAATACTGGAGTGTGTCCAGCAAAGTGCCACAAAGGTAAGGAAGGGTCTGGAGCACCTGACATATGAGGAGATGCGTAGAGAGCTGGGGCTGTTCAGCATGGAAAAGGAAAGACAAAGTGTATAAATACCTGATGGGATTGTAGAGGAGATGGAGCAAAATTCTTCTCTGTGCTTCTCAGTACCTGAAGAAGAGGCAACAGGTATAGAATAAAATACAGGAATTCCCATTTAAAAATAAGGAAGAACTTGTTCACTGTGAGGGTGACCAAGCTCTGGGACAGGTTACCTAGAGATTTTGTGGAGCCTTCATCCTCAGAGACACTCTAAACCCAACTGGATACAGTCCTGAGCAACTCACTTTAGCTGACACTACTTAGATCAGAGGAGTTGAAGTGAATGGTTTCCAGTTCCTACTCAACCTTCTCCTTCATACCCTCAGTCCTTCTGTGGTTCTGTGTTCCATGTTGTCAGGAAGATAGGCTTCCATGGGGTACTGATTTTTCCCCTAAGCTACAGGAAGTTGGCGGTGGGGAGGTTTCCATTACATTTACCAACTCAGACCTGTGATGAGGTGCATTAGTGCTACCAGATACTTGTCTCTGCTACTATTCAATATTTGATGCTAAGCAGAATTGCCAAGTGAGAGTGTTGTGCCACAGTGCACCATTCTGTGCCACGTGCAGATCATAGTGCATTAACCAGTGTTTCCTAATGATGCTGGTAAAAGGGATGGAAAAAGTCTGGAGAGAAGGTGAATGAACCTTTTTCTGCTGGTAATATTTGCGGCTCAGGGAGAGGGGTATATAGTGTTGGTGATCCCATCCTGCTTGTTGAGGTGTGGAAGCATAAGGCAAGCTTATAGAGTTCTAAAGACTCATCCTCTACATCTCAGCCTCCTCCGGTAGCTGGAAGACACGTGGCAGTAGCAGATGTTTGCCTTTTCATTCTCCCTACACCTCCACCACCACATGCACACAAGAATTGGAAGGAGGGGGGAAAAAAAAAGCTGTGGATGGAGAAAGGGAGCCAGAAAAAAAATCTTTCCAAACAGAGCTGGAGCTTTACTGAAACCCAGCTACCAAGGTAGTGATTTAAAACATGTAATCCCCTTTCAGACTACAAGGATAGTATTTCAGTAGAAACCCGGGTAACCTTTCTTTCTGTTTCCAGTAACTTTGCTTCTGAAGCAAAAGAGCTCAGTTCCCTAAAAGTGAGCTCTAAACCTGAGAAAGTGTCATGTAGTACTGCTGCCTCTTATCCTTTGTCTGTCAGATACCATTATTATGTGGAATTTTCTGCCAGGTGAGGGTTTGAAAGTTCACATGCTGTTCTCACATCCGTGCCCTGGGCTTCAGGGTAAGCCTCGCACACACGGCGCTTCCAGCTTTCACATCCAAGATCAGGGAACCTGAATCTTCAAAGGGAGCTGATGGATGTAATAGCAGTGCAGAATGGTATGCTTTTGTGTGCCATATTATCATGGACCAGTTTTTATAGGTGTCTAAAAATAGTAACTCTCTGCGTATAGAGATTGTGTTTCAGGACTCCTGGAGGGTTTTATGTGCTTGCTTCTTTTAAATTAACAGTTGGAGTTGAGTGAACAATCTGCAAATAATTATTTTATATTAAATTCTCCATTAAGATGCAGACAAGGAAAGGAGGGTAGCTGACAAGAGAAGCTGCAGTAGTACTTCCCATTCCTTACAACCCTATAGGGTGTGAAAGCAGTGGATAGCTGAAGTCCACGGTTAGGATCTTAAAGGATCAACACTGCCTTTGAGACAGTGCTGTCTCAGGATGGTGATTGTTGCTTGGATTCTCATCACAGAAACAGCCCCTGGACAAAATCACACTGTAGATTTTGACTCATTTCTGTCCAGATAGGAGTTGTTAAAAAGTGTGATTGTATGTGTGTTTTCTGTGTGTAGCTGCCACCTCCGGTCTTGCACACAGAGAGTAGCTTGGTTTTTATTTTTTTTGAGCTATTGCTAATATTAACATTGATGATGTGTACAGCTTGATGTTGGCAGAGGAGCAACACAAGGCACAATGTCTCCTTTGTCAGAGGACATGCTGGTACATCAGCATCTCAGTTGTGATAACCCCTCCAGCATGCTTAGGCTTATAGCAGAAGAGGACATGTTGTGCGGTGTGGTTTTTGTTGAAGAGCTGCTGGAGAGTGGAAGAGGAGGAAAAGTAGAAACTGAAATAAAAAGTGCTGTAAGAGGGGTGTGAAGCAGTGAGATGCACTATCTTGTCCTCTGTGAGACACATTTTCTGAAATAAATCTCATAATCTCTTGATGTGGGGTATCCTGTTGGCTTTGGGACTGCATACACAGGGCCTTTCTTTCAAGGTCGTGGTGCTGCTTCTCCACTCTCCCCAACACTGAGCCTTACAGTTGGGAAGAAGAAACTGGAAAAGTTATGCAACTGGGCGGTGGATTCCTGACATGCTCAAGGTCCTAGGGATGTGCTATTTTTGTTACTGTAGGCATTTAAAAAAATGTACTTCCAACATTTTGTTTTGGAATTATTGCTGGAGTTCTGAAGTCCAGGAATTTTTAGCAAGTCCTCACCATGGGAGCAGAAAGAAACAAATCCAAGATATTTTAATATGGCACACATAGTTCTGTTGTTGCCAAAGGGAAGTGCTCTAGTTAAATGTCAAGACAATGTTAGCAACAGCTGACTTGAGAGGAACGGTCTGGTGACCCCAGTCCAGTTTTTAATGGTCAACTGTATTTCACTGGAAATTCTACTTCAGTCTTTCAGTCCTGGGGAGATGTTTATTGAGTAATGGATGTTGCCTGCACTCTGCTCACTTCTTCAAGTTGGGCTTTTTTGGAGTTCTTATAGTAGGGTAGATGAATTTTCCTTTGTCAGCACCTCTTTTGTGTGCTCAAGAGGGAGCCACTTGAGGTGACAATCACATAATGGCACAGCACAATTTCTGGATCAGACTTTTCTTCTGGTGATAATTGGAAATGCATCTCCTACTTCCCTTTAATTAGAAATCAGTGTCTTGTGATCTCAGCTGCCTTCACGAGGAAGATAAATAAGCAGTACTATTTTAACTGGTATGGTTCTTCCCATCATCATTGCACTTGATCTCATTTGGAGTACTTGTCTGTTTTCCTCTCATTTTTGCCTGATTATTTCTCCCAGTATGAAGCCAGCTAGTTAGAGCCTGTCCCGCTATATCCCCTGCCACGCTGGAGTAACACTTATGACGTCAAAAGACCTTTTTGGCCATTAACATGAAAGTGGAATTTAACTTGATCTTCTCTGTAAGATTCTCACTGTGTCATAAAGTCTTTTATGCACATTGATCCTGGGCCCGTTTCGCATGCAGTTTTTTAGCTCAGTAATTTTTATTTTCCCAGGTATTGCTGCTGGTACCCCAGCCTGACTACTTCTCCCGTTCAGATGTAATGCCTGCCTGGTCCTTTATGAAAATTGCTGTGTAATTCTGGCTTCCCAGACACGTTTTCCAGTGCACAGAGTGCCTGTCAGCAGTAACTTTTCTTCACCTCCGTATTTGATTATATTATTCTGTATGCTTCATTTACTGTATTAGCATGTGCATCCCTCTTCTTTTCCACTACAGGAAAGGTGGATGCCCCTTACCTTTACTTATTGATTCATCAGACGCCTAGTATAGAGACCCCAGACCTATGCTTCCTCCTAATTCCCTTCTAGCTCCCTCTCAGGCCTCCTTTGTACCGTCTTAGGCTCAGTGTAGGCCCTCAAATCCAAGCAGAGTTGTCTCAGCCTTGCCAACCTTACTTTTCTTTTTGCGACATTTCTAATATGGAACTTTTCCCATCCACAAAAAGTGGTCTGGGTTCAGAGTATTTAAACCTTAATCCCTGCAACATCCATTGCTTTAATCTTTAAATAGTGCCTTTTTCAGTTAAGGACAGAATCTTCACTTCGTTCTTGTTACTCCTGTCCATCTGTTGCTACTTGTAATGATTTGATCTGCTTTCATCAGAGCCTTTCTGTGACGTTTTGTATTTACCCTATATTTAAACTCTTTTACAATGCCGTGTGACAGTGTCATAACCTAGTGATTCTCTCTAAACCAGGAAAACAAAAGATGACTCTCAGACTTGTTCATAACTTCATTTTGTTTCTGCTGATCTTCAGTATCTGCAGTAGTCTTTTTCTACTCAGAACTTTTTTTTTTTTTGCTATTACATTTTATAAGCCAAATCCTCTGGCCTTTATTTTACTACAAGACCTGTTATTTTACGTAAGAATATTGATATTTTACAGATTTAAAATAGGCTTTCCTTATAGTATAACTTTTTTTTACTCAGGTGACAGATAATGCCCATCTCTGCAACAGTACTTTCACAGAAACATCATAACAGATGATGTGACTGTGTTTTTACTGTTTTCTGCATTTTTTTGTCTTGCCACTCAGAACAAAGTGAATTTGGCATTGCTATTTCAGTTTATAAAAATCCATTCTTTGTGTATTTCATGTAATTTGACTTTGTTTGCCTTCTTTCTGTTGAAAAGCCATTAATCAGTGAATATTTTATTTTATCATGATTGATTAATGAGAATGAAAAATTTTAAAAGGGCGGGGGTGGGGAGTGCAATTAGAAATAGGTGGTAAAGTCTGAAAATCCAAGGTAGGATTGCAAGTGTCAAGGGAGATGGAATAGGCTGTCCTGTGTATAATGTGCTCGAGATGCCTTAGCAGGGTGTAACCTGGTTTCTGAATTCCTGGAAGCCGGAAATACTGCTCAGTGAGAATTGCCATCCAGGTGATGCCTTAATTTGTTATGTCTGTGTGAGGATATTACATTAAAATCAAGCAAGATTTTTTCACATATGTGCAAGAAAATGACTCACTGCCTTCTGCTTTTTGCCAGCATCTAGAATATGTTTCATACCACTGAATCCACAGATTTCTTTTCTGCACTGAGTATGCTGTGGGGGTGGGAATGATATGGAGGGGATAGCGGCCCAGTTAGTGGGTTACTGCTGCCGCCAGGACATGGGAGCACTTGCTGTGTACTCAGCTTTCAAAACAAAGCTTGGCAGAAAACAGCCCTGTGTCAGTGAATTCATCTCTTCAGCTGCTGTTCTTGCACACAGGTTTGCCTTCTGGGCTCAGGAATTGTCAGAAGACTTCTCAATTATTTAATGTGGATCTGCCTGTTGTGAGACATTGACGTCACCATCTGCCTCATGTTGTCCACTTCATGACTCTGTGGTTTATGTTTTGAGGCCACATGCAAAACTCTTGCTGGTTTTCTCCTGTGCTAGTTTTCCTGCTGCAAGAGGCATTTTTTTTTCCCCATGATCCATGCTTGATGCAGTGTAGAAGAAAGAAATAGGAGGTAATTGACAGTATTTGCATTTGAGTTAATGAGCAAGGACAGTTCTTCCAGTGCTGCCTCCTGCTTGAGAGAGAGCACTATGTAATCCTTTCATAATCCTAATTCAGGCTCTGTCTTACTGTTTTCACTTCTTTCTTTTTCCACTCCCCAATTTCTGCTAGTGAAAAGGAACAGTCTTCTAATTACCTACTTAGAATTATGGCCATCCCATTTGTTACAGTCCAGCATTATCCTGTAGCATAAACCAAACCCCTCTCTGGTGTATCTTAAAGTGCAATCCTATCCTTTCTCAGCCACATCAGCCTCCTATTTTAGACAGGGTCTACTTTTTCTAGTCCGCCCATAGGTTATTTTTTCCCTTCCTCTAAAGGCTCTTTTCTGCATTTGTTCAACTTTCTGCATGAATTGGATTGAAATTAGAGTTCACCTAGGTATCTGATTGAAGGAAAGAATGTAAATGAAGGATAAATCTTTTTTATAATCCTCTTGTAAAACATGCGCCATTTAGTTCAACTTCAGAACCATAATTTTTTTCCTTTATGTGGCATTCCAAGAGAGGTCTAATCTGAGCCTTGTTCAGTGGTATAAAACTTCCCTGCACCTAGCAAAAAACCCTGTTTCTGCCAATCTATTGTATTTTCTTTTTCTGGCTGCATTGCATCGTCTTGTATTTGTTCTTGGATAGTGAATGTGATTGTGACCATCCGAAACGGAGAATCTTTGGATTTGGGCTGATGGGAAGCCCTTGTTGCTAGTCCCCAGAGTAAAGCCTTTAGCTGAAACTGAATTGTGTCCATCTCTATCACTCCCCTCCCATGCAGGTTTTTGTTATGATGTCCCAGTTCTCTGTTGTGTACGCAGTGACTTTGATTGCTGCCGTCAACTTGTGTCATTTGCTGACTGTGCTTCTTGTGAACTCTCACTGACAAGAATATTTCCGCAGCAGCAGCAGCCAGACTAACAGTTTTCCATTGGATACAGGTAAAAGAAGCACCACAGCTGTGAAAATATCAGTGTGTGATGGGAGTGGGGAAGCGGATGAGGAGACTCTGACACTGAATTTGTTTCCGCTGTCTGAAGGTCTGTAGAGATAGAAGCAAATGTGATGCTACTGCCTACAGGTTAAGCTCTTCAGGGACAATGACTAGAAATGTACTGTCCAACCAGGAGGTTAATTTGCCATTTGTGGTGTGTATGATGAGTAAGGACCAAGCTAGAGGTTGAACAAAATGTTTTTAGTGAAAATTTTGTATAGTTGCCCAAAGGGAAAGAAAAACATGAGCTTTTTCTGGAGCTGTAGGAGATGGAGTAAATTGCCAGTCGTGTGTTTCACTGTATTTCCTGATATATTGGAGCACTGAAAGGAGTCTACTTCTTAAATACGATCAAGAGTTGCCTTTTATTCGTTTATTTTTCTTATTACAACTTTGGTGTCAGTCTTGTAATCAGGAACTTACCCTGATGCTTTGCTAAGATGTTCTTTCTTTTCTCCAGCTAGTGTTTAAAGGGAAGGCAGATGACACTTTGAAGTCTGAACTGGTGAATAGCACAGAAAGTGACTGCAGCCAAATGACTGTAGTGTCTTGTAACCCAAAACAAGTTGGGAACCTGTGTTAGGAAATGTTTCCCACTGAGCAGTGTGTGCTGACTTGGGAGCTGGTGAAGTCAGATGCCAAGTCCTCCTTTTGGCAGACGTTCTCCAAAGCATTTCTGGCAGAGGCTTAGCAATAGGGTGATAGCACATTATCCCTGTGACATCAGGTGACATTAACAGCCTATAATACATGTTTTATGTATCTAAGAAAGGATGTTAGATACTTATCACTGTCTCAGACACATGGGTTATCAGATACTGTGGGATAAATCTATCAGTTCAGTGCCGATTTTCTTCTCTGCTGTGAAGCAGGAGTTTCTTCAGATTTGCAGTCTTTGTGAATAATGTTTAAATAATATATTTTCTGTAGGTATGTGAATAGACTGTATATGTAGGCACGTGGGAGGCATGTGGGTGTATGCTGCATTTGAAGAGACATCTTCTGTAATGAAAAAAAAAAAACCCAAACCAAAAAAACCACATGAGAAAATGTTATGTCTTTGTTACAAAAGTCTTATTTCTGTTGTTTATTATCTGAATCTGATATATCAGACAGATCTGCTCTGGGGAACCAATTACAGCTTTGGTGCATGTTGTGCTGGGTTGTTTGGTTCCAGGACTAGGCATGGAGAAAGCAGAAGCCACACCTGTGCAAACTCTGAATTTTCAGCTCTGGAAGTTACATCCTGACCATGAAAAATGTCTCTACTGCAGGATTTTAAAAGAAATTCTTGTTTGTTGTTTGCTACCTGATAACCAGTCCTGTGGAGAAGGTCTGCAGCTCTAGGTCTTTGGGCTCTCCATCTAGTTGCATGACTCCTTTCTTAGTTTGAGGCATTTTCTCAGGAGTAACAGCTTTAAAACATTTTAAGTGATTAATTTTCTGTTGTTGAAACGTTTTATTATCTGTTAGAAGGCAAGGCATAAAGTACTAATCCTGGAAAAGAAAAACTCTTTTCTTTTGAAGCATGGAGTGAGTACTAATGAAGGAGAGCAGCTATGCAGCACTCCCAGTGTAAATGTAATCGTTCAGGTTTAGATGGCTTGCGATTGCAACTTAACCTAAATGGGTTGCTCTGCAGGCAGAAAATCTAATTAAACCTAATTACTCAGTAATTTATGTTTCACATCCTATATATACCCCAATTCCCTAATCTCTGTCGCTACTGTAAATCTGCTAACAATCAGCTGGATGAGAGATGGGGTGGGCTGGCTGGCCAGGCTTGGTAACTACTAACCTCCTATGGAGGCCTTTCCCTCTCCACTTTGGAAGTCTTACCCAGCATCACGTCTCACGAAAACTGATGGTCATGTAAAGGAGTATTGCCAGAACTGAAAGACATTTGGCTTTTATTTTGCTGTCAGACTGGATTGAGAGCAGCCAAGATGTTTCAGCTGTTTCGGTAGAATCATAGAATGGTTTGGGTTGGAAGGAACCTCAAAGCCCATCTAGTTCCAATGCCCTGCCATGGGCAGGAACACCCTCCACTAGATCAGGTTGCCCAAAGCCCCATCCAGCCTGGCCTTAAACACACCCAGGGAGGAGGCAGACACAGCTTCTCTGAGCAGCCTGTGCCAGTGCCTTATCAACCTCATAGCAAAGAACCTCTTCCTAACGTCCTAAACCTGCCCTCTTTCAGCTTGAAGCCATTGCCCCTTGTCCTATCACTCTCCCCAGTGAACAGTCCCTCTCCCTTCAGGTACTGGTAGGCCGCAGTTAGGGTTCCCTGGAGCCTTCTCTTCTCCAGGCTGAACAAGCCCAACTCTTGCAGCCTGTCTACATAGGAGAGGTGCTTCAGCCCCCTGATCATCTTCATGGCTCTCCTCTGGACTCTCTCCAGCTTTTGTAGCCCTTGTCTGGACTCTCTCCAATACAGGCTTCTGAGGGATGGACAGGAAGAGAGGTACCATGTTACTAGCTTTATTTTGGTAAAATACTGCCAGTATATAAAAAAGAGAAGGTGATAGGCTGGACATTTTCTATCTATTAGACTGTTAAAAATAACTAACGATACTTCCAGCCAAGGATACTTTGCTGAGACTGAGGCATTTCTTCACCTGTTTGTGTGATTTTTGTGTGTTGGAGTTTGTTGGCATACGTAGGAACGTACAATACTTCCAAGAGTCCTCATTAATTCTGGATAAGCATAATAATGTGTAATTATTATACTGATTACTTCCCTGAGTGTAAAATGAATAATGTACTTGGTAGCATTCATGTAAAATACACAAAGAATAGGATCATAGGTCTTCCAGAAGTTTTGTGGCTCTCAGCAGGAGGACAACTGAAAGAATACATTTCTTTGATGCAGACACATCATTAGTTGCTGCCACGGAAGTTAACAAATTTCCTTTGACATTCCCACTGAAATTAGATCACCTTCCCTCCCTCTGTTTTCTGATAAAATTAATACAATTACATAAACATCAAAAAGAACAAAAGGAGCATGTGACCAACAGCAAGAGGCAAAACCTATTTCAAACCAGATACCATCTTTTGTGCTGCTTAAATGCTGCTGGACTCTATGTGAGCCCAAAATTGGGTATTGAATCATAAGATAAAGTGTAAGGCAACATATCTAAATTGCTTTATTGGAAATCGGCCTGATTTAAAAAATAATAAATCTGTTTTTAAAGAGAATTTGTGATCTGGCTGAGTTTGAGTGTTTAGATACCCACTGTCACACTGAGGTGTGTTTGGTTTTTTGGGGAGGCAGTGGAGGGCATTGTGAAGTTTTCCTGCATAGACTAGATGCAGACCAGAAGAATCTGTTCCTTTGCCACAATTTTGATCTCTCCTACTCTCCGTCCCTCAGCTGTGTCAACTGCACCTCTCAGCTTTCTGCAAACTTACTGAAGGTGCACTCGATCCCACTATGTCAAGAATGAACCCCTGAGAGACACCACTTTTCACCAGTCTCTCTTTCTGGAGATTGAGCCATTGACCACTACCCTCTGGATGTGACTATCCAATGATGTGCCTAGTCACTACTTGAGTTTTGGGGGTGGCTTTGGGAGGTTTTGGGGATTTATTTTGTTGTTAAAGACTTAGAAACAGTGTAAAACATCATGGTGAGTATTATTGAATATAAGGCAGAAGGTGGAAAACAAATGTCTTCGAATTGACCTGACACACTAGTAATTGTAAGATCACAGAGGTGTTCTAATGTGGCATCTCTGTTTCTTTCTGAACAAAAGTCAACCTTTTGACTTTTGGCTACAGATTTTGGCAATGCACCGATCTATAGATAAAAGCAAATTAGCTTTGCTCTTGTGAATAGTTCATCTGATGCAGAAGCAGGTAGATAATTTGCAATAACACATCTTGTTTCTCAGCTCAGCTGGCCTGTCTGCTCTAGTGACTGAGAGATCTTTCCTGGTGAGCTTTGGTATCCCTGCAGCATGCTACATCGCTCCATAAGTATTGCAGTTAAACATCACAGTGTCTGTGTTTCATACCAAGTGTCACTGGCCTTGACTGTCTGTAATTGTTCAACTGTTTGCTTGGCTTTTGTGTTTTGGTCCCACCCCTCCTTGTTTCTGATACAGTTGGATAAAGATCACTGAAATTAAATTATCTGTGTGTGAGGGAGATGCTAGTGGATATAGTTCAGAGAAGATAGAGCAAATTCCACCTCAAAACCAAACAAGAAACCCCTCCGCACAGCAAAAATCAAAAAAGCAGCACGGTTCGGCAGGGGAGGCGCAGAGGCCTCGAGTTACAGAGATGAGGCTCTTTCTGTCTTGCCAGATAGAGAGCAAAGCACTTGTGTGAGCTACTGAGCAACCAGGGTAGTGGGGAGACCAGGGAAGGTGTTGGCAAGTCCGTTCAGGTGAGCTAACCTGCCCCAGCACCTCGAGCCCAGGGTTGGGGCGCTGCAGAAACTCCATCCTCATGCTTGAGATCACAGTGTCTCATCTTTGCACTGGAATTAAATAGCTCAGTACTGTACGATGTGAAACTCCAGGTCTCTAAGCACCCTGTGCAGGAAAGTGCGCTGGGTGGATTGCTGTTCCGCTCCCCTGAGATGTCAGCTACTGGCTCAGCGCTAGCTCAGTGTGCACCTCATGTCAGAGGGGTGAAGGCTCCTTGAAAAGCGCTCCTGACCCAACTGGCCTGCTTTCCCCCTCTGCTTTCTTTTGCATGGACACAAAAAAGTCCTCTGGATGAGTGAGCCAGATTTAATCCTGCCTGTAAACTATTACCAGCGCTGCCTCTGTAGCCAGCTGCAGAGTGTTTATCACCGATGAAGCTGTGGGAGCAGAAAGAAAGCTGCCTTTGATTTACCAGTCCCAGATGACGTAGCAGAGATGTCAGGAAAATCATTTAAGGACCTCTTAACTGACCAGAGTTATTGAGTTTGTAGAGAACTAGGAATGGTATGATGTCATTTTGGCACTGCTCCTTTTCCCATGGTAGATGTGTTGTAACCCTTTTTGGAAAGTGTCTGTGTTTTGCATCTCAATGTGCTAATCAAGTTTTAGGTAAACGAAGGCACAAAAGACTTAGTCAGTGCTTCAGTACTTCTCTCCAAAAGCTCAATTCCAGCTGCACGCACAAATATTTTTCTTGCCTATAAATCTTCTTTACCATAACAGAATTTGTAAAGCGCAAAATAATTTTCCTTACGTTGTTTGTTTGGATTTTTTTCCCCCTGCATTATTTCAGAGGAGGAGGAGGAGGAATGCCAAAGAGTTGGTGTGCTTGCATGTGTATGAGTCAGGGACTGAATGCATGTTTTATTCATCTCCTCCTTTTCAGACCAGAGCTAATGCAGCACCCGGCGGGCATGACTCAGGTGAATCTGTGCCACTGTCAAAGCTCTCTGGTGTTTCAAACCAAACCCTCTGCCCCATCTAACTGCACTTCTGGCTGGAGTTGCTGCCTAGCTTGTTTTTCAAAAGGTTTATGGGTTTTGTCAATCTTCCTTCCCCTTTCCCCCTGCCCCCTCACCCAAAATATTAAATCTGAAAAGAATAATGGCTGAAGTAGAAAACAAGCAAGACCAAGAAGGAGGTAATGCTGAGACAGGAAGCACTGTTTTCCAGAGGAGCCTGGATAGAAATGGAAGAGGAAAAAGAATTACGATATCTCTCCACCTTATCTTCCTGCCAGTTAGGGATTCATCTGTGTGGGTTATCCTGTGCCACCCTCCAGTGAGACAGCAGTGAAAGTGATCGGTGTAGCTGTCAGATGCCTTCCACCCCCTTCTTATTCTCCTCGCATGAATTTAAATATTTTGAAAGATAATACACTCAAATTCACACACTGATTTTAGCAGGAAACCTGAGTTTGTGGGCTTCAGTGTAAATCATTAGTATGCCAAATAACTGAGGTTAAATTTTTGAATGGTTGTTTATGCCAACAATTTATAAGAGTGGAGGAAATAAACCTTTTCTGAACAGCTTTCCTAACAGAAAGTGTGACTTAAGCCAACAGAAATGTGCAAATACATAGCTTAGTGCCAGAACTGCCTTACATGAATTAGATTTATTATATACCAGACAGAAAGAAATTCAAACATTTGCTTCAGCCCTCATTCTGTGTTGAGATTTGAGGTTGGGGGGGTTGCAATCTGTGCAAGATAAACTGCTCGGGAAATTAAACTTTGGAAGAACACTCCCTGCCGCTCGTGACATTTTTTTGCAGTCAGGCTCATGATCTCCTGTCACTAGAGCGCGGGTGAACTTCCCGAACCCTGACATTGCAACTCTGCTCAGTGTCGCAGCCACACTATGTCAGGCTCGTAACAAAATAAACCTCCCACCGGAAACGGCTTCTCTTTGAAGTTCCCAAACTTGCTCTAGTCTTAGTTTTAAAAGAGCAATCTCATATATCAAATACACTGAAAAGTTATTTCAAGCTACTTTTCTATGATAAAGCACTATGGTTTGGCCACTGCTGGAAGTGAAGATGTATTCATTGCATTCCAGGCTTTGCCAGTGCTTTATTTTATTTATAGCTTGCTCCGTTCTTTATTTTTAATAAGTGTTGGTAAAATTCGTCACATTGCTCCACGCTAAAGACTTCAACACAGTGGTAAGTTAAATTTAAAACTCTTCACAATGATATATGTGCTAGATTGGCTAGCACAGTGGAGAACACAGGGGTTAGCAAAAAGGCAAGTTCACAAATGTGAATTAGCTATCCCTTGTCAGAAATAATTTTGTCTTGATGAAATTGGAAAGTTTAAGTGGTAATGGCAGAGCTCAGCAATGAGCAGAGTGTTTCTACATGAGCTAACACTGGATGTGATGACAGAGCCCTCACTTGTAGTGGCCCCAGTTTGGTGAGGTACTTGACTGTAAACAGAGTTTTCTGTCTTGCTGTGGTGACAGCAAAAATGTGGCTAAAGCAAGGTTTTTAGTTACCTACCTTACTGAGGTACTTTGCCAGCAGTCAAAAGTGTGTTCCCTTAAAGAAATTATGATTGTACATACTATGCTTAGGTCTCCGAAGGCTGCTATAAAGTTGTTAAAAGACCTTATCATAAGAACCAAATCTGGTAATAACATTATGAATTAACTCATTAATGAAGTAAACACCTGCTTTAAAAAACTTGCTGGATTGAAACTTGGCATCTTTTTGGAGAGGGCAAGGTGGTGGTCCTTCTGTGAGACACAACTTTGCATGGCCATTAATGCTAGTAATGCAGTCAGATGACCTGTAACTTCTTACTGTTGTTCATCTGAGTACAAAGATTTTATCTGGAGCCTTTGTTCTTTTAATGTCCTTGCCAGGACATAAGATTTTTGCACTCAAGTAGAAAAGTTCAGGTAGCTTGATTGCTAATGGCCTTTAGAAATCTGAGCATAGCACCTGCATTTGTAAACCTTTGGTTGAGTTTCTGACTGTACTTTCTAGCAGTGTCATGAAACTGTGAAGCCGTCCTCGGATGAGGATGCCCAGCCTTCAGAGGAAGCCGGTGAGAGTTCCATGGGACCCTTGCACTCACTTTATAAGCACTGTTACTCTCTGCTTCACAAGTGTGATAAAAGGGGACCCTGCAAGCATTTTAGGCATCAGCACTCAAGGCCAGGATTTCCATATTTTACCTTCCCTCGCTGGGTCGGCTGTGACTGCCCAGATTGTGTCAGGGCCACATTCTTTCCACTGCCAGAGGTGTTTACGGCACTATCAGCTGTGAATTGGGAAATGCAGAGCTCTCAGCAAGGGGCTGGCACACAAGTAGGGAGGGAGAAGTCGACTCACATGGCATGACCGCATGGATGTCCTTGGCTTTGTATTAATTTTTTCATTAACACCTTAATATTAAATTCAGGAGTCTAAAAACATTTTTTGGAAGCCTTTCAGATTACCTGAACTGTAGTTCAGGTATGACTTAGAGTTTGTGAGGATCCGACTAACGCAGGTTAAATGAGGCCGGACTCCCCACCACCTCATGTAGAGGCTACCTGAGAAGCGAAAGCAATTAATGTAAAATTGGGTCTATACACTGTAATCGGAACAGTGTAGCTGAACTACTACTGCCTGTGAGGCCTCCTAGCATACAGGCCTGTCCTCCAGGCCAGTCAGTCACCTGCCAACCTGATGTGTTGGATTTATTCCTGTGATTTATTCCCCAACTTCCCAGCCCTGGTTGGGCCTCCATAGGTTTTGGCTTGCTAAGCTCTAGTCTCCAAAGTGAAATACAGAAGGCTCTTGGAGAGCAAGCAGCCTCCAGGAGGGCAGCGGGGAGGAGCAAGTGGCGTCCTCAAGGCCTGCCTATCTACTGCATGTGGGGAGGCCGCTAGTTTTGGGTGTTGCAGTAGTTGGAAGAATAGATGAATTGATGTAAATAAAGTTTCAAGTGTTCCTGGCAGGGAAAGGTATAACATTGGAGAGAGAGAGAGAAACTCCTTGAAAAAGAGAACAGTGCAACTGGAAAACAGGAAATAGGCATAGGAAATGCTGTCTGTACAAGAATAAACAAGTATTTGTAGATAAGAATCTGCAAGTGACACTGGTTTCCTCCCACACGACTTACTGTTGTCAAAGTGATGGCCTCATTGAATAAATTACATTAAATATATGCAGATTATAGTGGATGTCAGTGTTTGAATAATCCTCAAAAACTTTAAAACAAGATTCATTTCAGAATCTAGAATTTTGGCTATCCATCTGGATGTTGTGTCAATTAGGAGCTGAAAGCTCATCAGAGTGGAGCTTCTGAGGGTCTCCCTGGGAAGTCTCACAAACAGCCATTACTTCTCTTCCGTTAGGAGCTCCAGGATCTGCAACAGGTCCAGAAAGTGAAACTCATGCATATGGATATGGGGAGGCTGTCTTTCTTTTGAGTTAAAGATTGGAATTCATGGGGAGGCATCTTGCTGCTTTTGAAGATAACGCAACCCTCTGAGTGACCATTTAGGTACGGGGGTTTTATTTCTCAGGAGTCCTTTAAAATATTAGCCTGGGACCAGTGAAAGAAGGCATGAAAATTTCTTATTTATTGCTGAGTGTAAGCTCTACTGGAGATTGCTCTAAGCAGAATCACTGAGTGCGATTTAGTTGTGAAGTCTGAAATTTGTTTATATTTAAAACAGACGTGATATGATGCAGACCTGAGAGATAGGAGGAGAATTCGGAAAATCTCTGTTTCCTCTGTCACTTTTGTAGCTTTAAGTTTATTCTCCTACAACTTCAAGTGGAGGCTTAATACGCATAAAATTACAGAATGATGGTTTTGCTGTTTATGTATTTTATGAAGTCAATAAAGAAATGTTAAGCAGAAATGGTTATCCCTGAAATGGCAGCAGGGAAATAGCTGTATCTCTTCTCCATCCTCTGATTCATGCCTGTGTCAGGATTTACAACTAACTCAATTAAACACACACTTTCCTTGTAATTGCCCGTGCGCTAGCAGAAAGTAGTCAGTTGTCAGGGGTTTTGTTCATTTCTGGGTTGACTGCCTGAGAACATAAGGATTTGGGGAGAAACTGTGGAATTACCCATAAATTTTCTTAATTGAATTGAACATAAGCTTTCAAGCTTAAGATGTGAGCAAGGAAAAACTCCAGTTTCCAGGCACAGCTGCTTCATTGCAGTGATTTACACAGGGCTGCCGCTTTGACTTGCTGTTAAAAAATTACACTGAGGCAGAGATTAGGCAGAGGGGTTTTGTAAGCAAAAATGCCTCTCTTGCGTTTAGTGAGATGTAGGGAGGGAGAAGGGGTTGGGGGAAAGCAGGGGAAAGAAAAAAGAGTTACTTCAGGCAGGTTTGTATACATCAGTCAGCGGGACTGTGATCCAGCAGAGCCTTTAGGAATACGCTTTATGTTACCCCACTTCGGCAGGACAACGTAGAGCATGTAACGAATGTGAGCCTAGCTGGCAGGTCAGCCTCTTGCACGGTTCTGGGTCCTAATCTGTTGTGAAATAGCATTGAGGGGGTTGAGTTTCTTTCTTAGAGTTACTACATAAAATTTCTCATCCCTTATTAAAAGTAACTTGGAAGCTACTCGCTTCAGGGTTTAAATGTGGCGTGTGGAGGACATACCCTTCATTTTAGTGCTTGTTTTAGGGTGTTGTGGTGTTGCCTTTTTCTACATTTTGATGTGAATTGTTAGCAGAGGTCAGAAATAATGGAAGAAGTCTTTGCTTAATGGCAGAATGTACTTTACTAGAAAAAGATGCCTTCTCAGTCTGCATGCACATGTGTTGATGGTACATTTTGGCTCATCATGGAAAAGGTAACTTACATTCTGGCCCTAAAATGTTGGCATGTTACATGACTATCTGGAGGTTTTTTGCTGTGTCCAGTGGCATATATTAGCAATATTGTGCCCTCTATTAAGTATAATAGAGGGGTTTGGGGGTTGGACTCGATCTCTGGAGGTCCCTTAAAAGCCCTAAAATTCTGTGTATTCTGTGAATAATGTACAATTAGTGGCTGCAGCTTATTATATTGTGCCTGCAGTATTTTTAATATCTTTTATACAGGTCATTTTTCTCTTGTCATCAGGAAAAATTTGTGTGAGATTTTACTTAAAGTGGTACAGAACTTCTTTCATTACGTTCCAGATCAATGTGCAAGAAATCTAGTCAAAGTAGCCCAAATGAGTGTTGCACTCTGCAAAGTTACTGGTGTGTTACTGGGGGTTTTCCATCTTTCCCTTTATTCTACACGGAGATTTGTTCGTCAGGTACCGACTTCCAGCAACCTGACAGAGTGACAGGGCAAAACAACAGAGAGGATATAGCGCATGTTGCTTCATGCTCAGTAGCAGTCTCTGAAAGGGGGGTGCAAGGCAACCCACGGCTGGTCAGTGGTAAAAAACAAAGGCAAGAGGTTACAGTTGCCTTCTCTGTGTGCTCTGGGACTTGTCTTGTGGAGAGGACTACAAGCTGACAGACTCCTGCTTTCTGCCTGATCAGGGATTAGATGCACAGTGTTCTTCCTTACCCCATGCGCTCAAAACTGTTCCCCTTCATTAGGAGGACTGCAAACTTCCAAAAGAGACTTAAGCTGTTATTTTGGAAACCTTCAGTAGCTGAAGGCGAGCGAGAGAGACCCCTGTTCTTAAGGAGGTCTGCGTAGGCAAGAGCAGGAGAAGACAGTGTGCTGGCTGCCCTTCCTGCAGAGTGAGGGGTCTGCGGGCTGACAGCGCTGCGGCAGGTTTTCAGTAACACCAGCCCCGAGCGCGCAGGCACCCTGGAAGGCTGCATTTCTCCCCCCCTCCTCCCCTGCCCAAGGCTTTTGCTTTTTTGGGGGAGGTGGTGGTTGTTTTTCTGCGCCTGCTGACGTCAACAAAATTGCCAGATGGCATTTCAATGCTTTGCAAAGAGACAGGAGCCTTTTATTACCGAGGTCACGTGGGTCCCATTCATTTGCATTCCCAGAAGTGGTCTAAAGCTTCTGCGCGCTGTGTAGGCAAAGAGTGCTCAGCACCTTCCAGAGACCCAGAGGGCCTCCTCCGGGGTACTGTTACCTGAAGTGAATCCTGGAAGCAAGATCCGTAAACAAAGGCTTTGCTTCACATTCATTTGGCTACCAAATATTGAAAGCCCCCAGATGGTTGTGCTTTGCAGAGGTTTTGTGGGCTTCTTTTTAAAGTGACAGAGGAATACTTTGGTGAATTTCGGGTAATAAACAGACCTGTGGCATAGCTCTGAGAAGATTGCTTACAGCCTCAGATCCAGGTGACTCAGTAGCTTGCAGAACATACATGGAGGTCCAACACTGTGATAAATACTAGTGGAGACTTAAGAGCTATCTGGGTTTAGATTTTGAAGCTTTTGGGCTCTAACATTAGTGCTGGACTGTGACATGATCAATGCATTGAAATGGAATGTAGTCCCTTTATACCCCTGAACAGATGACTGGGAACTTGGTACCAGATGCACAAGATTAAACCAATTTACTTTGCTGTGCTTGAGCCATCCCCGCAGCAGCTGGGCAGGGGACATGGCAATGCTCAAAGGCCAGAGCAATCTCTTACTGACGTGGTAACTCCAACAGTAGCCCTTGTCTGGCAACTAACCCAGAAGAGAAGGAGCTTGTGATTAGATTTGTCAGTGGACTGAGACTTTAGAGAAGTGATCCTTGGTGAACCTGTAAAGCATGCAGGGGAACACAGGTATGCTGAAGAAGGAAAAGCCAGGCAATTCAGGGAGCACGAAGCAATGGAAGCCACCTGCTTCTGGCAGATTAGTTTCTCAGGTCAAAGGGAGGAGAAATGCATTTCTGTCCGAGAATGCAAGGTGGGAGCACTTTTTATTTTTCCTTGAAGCAAATGCAAGGTACTTTGGCTGGAGCACATGGGCCCCGTGGTGATGCAGAAAAGAGGCAAAGTAGTCTGGATTTGACTCCTACATCATAATCTAAAACTCTCCAAAACCTTTATGAGATTACTAAAGGCTCTAAATGAGTAATGATCTTGGCTCACTTAAAACCAGCTTAGATTTCTATCACTTTCGGCTTTCAGTTGTGCCTCTGTGGTGCCTCCTTGCTCAGAGCACTGCAGTGACATAGATGCAAGTTACCAAAGGCCATCTGTCTGAAAAAAAAAATATGGGGCAACATAACCCTGTGATCTTTCCAAGTGTGAATATTTTATGGCTTAACAAAGTGCTATTGAAAGGCATGAAACAAGCAGCATCACATACTCCCCTTTCCTGCTTGATAAGCCATGTGTTAATGTTGCTTACCTTTGTCTTACCAATTTTCCAGCTGTATGACATGCACTAAGTTCTGGTGATTTATCATGGTATTCTGTGTATGTTAAGCATTGCTGCAATTCACATGGTGTTAAGTGGTTACAGACGAACACACAAATAAATATAATGAATTACTGGACTCTTTAAATTTGGTACCATTATATTCACGACTAGGAAGTGGAGAAATTATTTTAGGCTCACTCAGAGCAGACTGGTTGATGTTGCAGAGTACGAAGAGTAATAATCAACTTGACCCTGCTTTCATAACTCCATTCTTCAGCTGGGGGAAGAAAGAGTAGTTTCTTTAGGGCTGGCGTCTTAGGGAAACTTATTGCTCACGCTGTGCTCCGATACCTAATTTAATTTCACAGGGGAGTAGCGATTGGCGTTCACATCGTGATTCACAGATCATGGAACAGGAAGCAGCTTGTCAACTTCTAGGGAGCTGAAAGGGGGGAAGAGTTGCTTAGAGAAAAACAAAAATCTGTTTTGTGAGGGAATTCGGCTCGTGAGCACAGCAGGCAGACTTCAGTTCTGCTGTGACTCCTGCTGAAGTTAGAGGAGCCACTCTGCAGATTAATTTGCCCCTCAGCTTGTAGTTTTGACTGCAGATGAGTCCTTTGGTGGATTAAGAAGAAAAATAAACAAAACCCAAAAAGCCAAAATCCCACATTAAAAAAAACCCCACACCCCAAACACTCATGCCTGTCTAGGAGAGGGAGGGTCTTTGAGACTTGTGTCTGAATGTGCCTCTTCTGTACTTCCATCCCAGATCAGCTGTATTCTGGATTTGCTTTCACAGATTCTGTAGCTTGTACCTAATTGCACTCATGTTGCTGAATACTTTGCATCCTTTAGCAAGTCACAGCAGCAAACTGAAAGAAAACATGTTTACACCAACATGCACATGTAAAGATTGTCCTTGTGTGCGTGTGTGCTGATGTTTCATTATTAACATTTTTTTACAATAGTCTTTCATTTTCTCTCATCCATTTTTATTTGCAGCTTTATTTAAAAATAAAGTGCAATAATCTTCAACTAAATTTAAGGAATACTTTAATACTAAACACTGCACAATAGTAGGTGGAGTTGAGCATCTTTAACACCTCTGGTAGCAGACAGAAATAAAGAAGAGGGAGAAGAAAAGCATGTATTTGTTAATCTTACATGTTTGACTGACTTGTCTGAAAGAAATTCTGCTTTCTTAATACACTTGTCAAGTGATACATGTATTGCTGGGGAGTTTTGTGTTCCTACAGAAGTGTCTGTTCTGCTGTTCTGCTGTGGAATACTTTACCATGGGGGTCAGTTCAAGATGTTACGAGATTCCCTCCACCTCCCCCACGTACTGTTTGTACAAGATTGCAGGATCATTGCAAGAATGCGAACAGCGAGAGACTCCTGGGCCAATATATAAAAAACATGGGTGAAGGTCTTCTTCCTCCCAGATCGATGGTAATAACCATGTGCAGAGCAGTTACAGTTTTGATTTGAAGGAAGAATAGTGCCATCTGGTGATGCCTGGGAAAGGCTTTTCTGCATCTAAAGCTGCGGGATCATGATGCGCTGTATTAGAAGTTCTGCTCAGCTGTACCCTTGCTGTTAGGTTATAGCCCTTCCTGAAGCACTGACTCACTGTGCACGGTATCCTAGGTAGTGTTCTCATTTATGGAAGTATTTGTGCTGTAGTTTTCAATATGTATTCAAACCAGCTGTTCTGCAATTTTCTCACTAGCATCCCTGCTATGAAGCTCTCATCCTCTTTTCCTGTTGTGATTTTCACTTCTGCAGCTGGATGTCCTCACAGCTGTGCTGCGTACGCTCCTGCCCTCTCCCCTTTTCCTCTGCCATTGACCCCCTGAGACACTAGCAGGCCATGCGAGAGGCAGTAACCCTTAGAAAGTTGAGTGATATTTTGGGCTTTCTTGCCCCATCCTTCTGGGAACTCCCAGTCTTGCATCTCTGGGTGGATAAATGAGGGGTTGGCTTCATTCCAGCAGAAGATGCACGCTCTGATCTTTCTCCTTACATTCTCCCAATCGTCACCCATGCTGCGGCTGCCAGGGGGGAAGCAGAGTTCAGCCTGCTGCTCTGGAGCCATGCAGGGTTTTGCATGGCTGTCAGCTTGGTGCAGGAAGAAAAGGATGTGTTATGTTAAGGCTGGATTCATAAATTGTTTATACAGAGCTAAACGAACATCATTTTACAAGCAAAAATAGTTACGTATGTGGTTAAAAGTCTGCCAGTGGACAGGTTTTATTTAAAATAATTTATTCCCTGCACTTGGTGAAACGTCTTTTAGCCAGTTCTCATCTAGGCTGATCACATAAGCAAGCCCTTAAAACAGAGTAGAAACCCCTAAATTATATGTAGAGTCAGAACATGATTTCATCTTTTTTTGACTGGTTACTAAGTACACCCAAACCCACACAGATCAGGCTTCAGAGTTAAATATGAAGTCCTATTTGTAACTTGTCTGTTTGTTTTTAGCTGGCATGGGCTCATATGCTTCTCTTTATACACAAAGGATTAGCTAGTCTTTAGAGACAGCTTTTGATTTGCATTTTCTTCTCTGTTGAAAAAAAAAGGCCAACTAAATGTTAATTCTTTTCTTTCTAATTAACTCCCTCCCCCCATTTAAACTAGGCTATTAACATTTTTAAGTGCAAAGTATATTACTATGGCTCTGTATAGAATTGGATCATTATATAGTTAGTTATAGCTTAAAGGCATATTTGTATCATGTCAGAGAAATCCCATCCTAATTGAAGGCATCTTTCCTAGAAAGCAGAACAAAGTGGGACCTCATCATGCTTCTTTCTTGTGCCACCTTCCCTTTATTGACAGGAAAGCCAATACATTTCTTTGATCTGTCAGTGAAGATGAAAAGGGCGAGTGGACAAACTGTTGCGCGTGTTTAATTGTGGTTGGGCATTTCATTTTGTTGTAACATCATACAGAATGTTTCAGCTTTACACTCTACAGAATTGTAGCTTGCATTAAAAGAGGAAATGGATACAAATAAATCCCTGCCCAGGTGAAGGGTACTTCCCATTAGTGGCAAAATGCTGGCATGTACCATGGCGAGCATTACCGATACACGTTTTCTACTCTGTGTTAGCATTTTGCTAGGAATGACAGTAATTAAAAGAACAAATAATTTAACTGGAGTAATTCTTCTTTCTAGAGATCATTGCTCCCTAATGTTATTGCCAAAAATCTCACCAAATGCATTAGGAACAGAAGAGGGGGTTGTACAGAGAATACATCAGTAAAAAATATTTGTTTATTACTTTAGCAGGTTAAGTGGGGTATTCTGGGGTCACTTGTAACACTCGGATTGAAGCACTCAGGGAGGTAGTACAGAAATAGGAAGGCTGGATCCATAGGCTTCATCAGCTGATTCAGATCACTGCACTGCACAGCAAACAATTTTGCTTGTGGTCTGTTTCAGTTCGCTAACAAATCTGCTTACGTAAAGCACTGCAAGATGAGATGTGCGTGACTCTTCAGCAAGGTCAGTGGTACGAAGCCAAGCATTTTCTTGTGGTGAAAGTGGTCTTTTATCTCTGTTGTTCTGAGTTCAGCCTCTCAAAGCTAAACTGACTGTAGAGGGAGGGAGACCTTTAACTTCAATACCTTGCATTAGGTCACCAATGTTAGAAAACGTGAATGCTGAAGTCATTTCCAGAGTCTAATCCATTATCGATCAGTGCCATTTAAGTCAACAATGAGCCTCCGACTGCGAGAGACACACTAAGCCTCTGCAGAAGACTGATGCAGCAAAAAATGCAAATATGGGCACCAGGCTCTTCTGCAGGACAAGAAGTCACAACTCTTTTGAAGAAACCTGAGTAACTTTGTTTCAACATTTTTGAAGAAAAGATTTAAGTTTTGCAAAGTTGACGTGACTTCTTGTTCCTATCTTTTAATAAAAAATGCTTCAAAAGTGCTGAAACAAGGCCAAAACAAGCCCTTTCAGTTGCCAGAAGTTCCAAGCCCAATAATTTTTCTGTCAGGGTACAAAATATTTTCAGTGTTTGTCTGAAGTTGTCAATACAGTGGGAATCCGTGACCTGCCTAGCTCAAACTACTGTTTCTTGTTTGTGGGGACACCACTGTTGTCTGTGTAGGACACCCTTATGCCAAATTCATGTGATTAGAAGTGAAATGTCATCAACACATATCTCAATACTATGTCCAATGATTAATAGAATTCCTCCCGAGTCAGAACGCCAAGGCTTTGCATTTGTGTATTGATACTGCTTTTCTATACATTCTTTTAAAAATTCAGAGCAGCCTTTTATTCATCTGCCAAATGCAAACTTCTGTATTGTTCTAATGCACCGTTTCCAGCTGTTCTGAAACTGGCTCTCATTGTGTTGTCCTTGATTTCAGCTTGTCAGTACATCTTCCCCTTCTGCTCCAAACTCTGGTCCCATCTTTCCACATTCTCCATACGTTTCTATACTCCACCATGCTTCCATATATTTCCATACATCTGCATACTTCTCTCTGCTTTTCTTGCTGTCAGTAACAGTTTGAACCCTGTGCTGATACTGGTAACGCGTGCTGGTGGCTGGGTTGTGCACTGGACCTGTCTTCTGGCACGGGTGGACATGACCACTCAGGAGTTGGTGCCAGGGCTGTGGGTGGCATGCCAGCTGGCCAGGCAGTGTAGGGCACTCTGTGCATTGTTGACCCTCTTGGCAGAGCTCACCCAGCCTGGGTTGAAGAAATGAAACGCTGGGTTACTCATGTACCTGGGTGTGCACACAACCAGGCAGAGGTGCTCACTTGAGAAGTAGTAACTGTGTCAGTGCTGTGGGCGACTTACCCATCGTACGGTGCTGCTTGTTTTGCAGTGATCCTGGGGTCATGTAGGACTCCGTAGGTATTTCGTGGCAGCACTGTCACAGCACGTGTTTCTTCATTTTCGGCAGAGATGGTAGCACTTTGGGCCTTCAGTTTTAAAAGGTCAGAGCATCAGTACCAATGCTGAGCCTGCTGTGTCAGGTGTTTTGTGTGCTAAGAAACATGTGGTGATTTAAGTGGGCTGCATTCGCTTGTTCTCTTTTCAGTGTGATTTCAGTATTGCTCTTGTGACAGTTCAGTAAGAGTCCTAGTGATTTCAGTGTTAGTTTCAGTGGGTCATTTTGTCCCTCCAAATTCAGCCTACCTACTCCACTCAGCAATAGTAAGGGCTTCTATTGCACTCATTGGTACATCATCACATATTTCTGACTGGAGTAAATTCAGATGAACTGCTGAAATTCAGTTTCAAATGAGATTTTGCCTTTTTTTAAAAAAAAATTGTTACCCACAGTTGATTTTTTTTTCTTAATACCTACATTCAGGCAGAAAACATAAGTCACTGTAGAAATAGAAATCGTTGTCTAGTTGGGTTGCCAGCATAAGCACCAATGCTTCACGATCTGTGTATGTTTTTTGGTCTCTATGGTTCTGTTGCCTCTTGTAAATGAGAAGCCAGTGCTGTTAAATTTAGATGTGAATTTGAAGCCAAGCTTTCCAAAAACACAGAAATGTTTGGCCCTCATCAAAAAGTGCAGACCCTGAGCCAGATGGTCAGAGTACAGTATGGTGAGATGTTCGTGAGGCAGGAGTACAGATTGGATTGATCTCTAATTAGAATTGAGAAGCAGCCAACATATCATAATTAAGGATATTGTATGCATTTTCTTTTTTTCTTTTTCTTAAATGCCAGTCAAGAGCTGCCCACTACCTAAAAGCCACCAGCTGAAAGCAGGACTCTTCTTACGTGAGAACTGTGCACAGGACAAATCAGCCACCAGCTTCATGAAAGAAATGAGGGATTGCTGAGCTCGCTCAGATAGCACTAGAGCCTTTAGCATCCGGGTCGTAGGCTGTAGGCCAGAACAGTAGTGGCCTTTATCTCAGCAGGCAAACATTTTTTTCTCATTTGTGACAACTATAGGCAAAATAAGCCTATAATATAAAACTAACCTAATGTGTCTTTAAGTTGATCCTTGCAGGTCAAGGATGAAGTAGGTTGGAAGGAGTCCTCAGGGCTTGCCGCTCTGTCGGCTTGTATCTGTGCTGAGTGAGAAAAAATCATGTTAATATCATAGAACACAGGTAGGTGATAGTGCTTTGTTTTTCTTCTATGTGAATTACTGTTTCTCTCTGTTCTGATCTTCACTGTAGTGTTTGCCTACAAGTAATGTAGGAGAGGTGGGGGATTTTCACCCACCTTGCGTGCTTAGTGTGCCTTTTGCTGGTCCTGGTTTTAGATGTTGAGGTAGGTTGTACTTTAGAGAAATTGCAGTTCCGCAGCACTGATGATGAAGGATTTGAGGGCTGAAAGTCCCTAAGGCTACAGTTGCTTTTCTTGAATGAGTCATAATATAAGACTCCAAAGCCAAGTCTTAAAGAAAAATGATTAATCTTCTCACAGAGGAGTTCATTAGTGACATAAAGTCATGAGAAAGAGGAGGAGGCATTTGTTAACACTTGATGGTTATTAACTGGTATTAATGTGAGCGCTTTAAATCAGGAGAACTAAAATAATGCAAAAGTGACAAGCTGTGATGGAGAAGAAAAAAGTGTTAAAATTTGACCAATTTGACTAGATTTTCATGAGCACAGGATTTATCCTTTTTGAAATGTGCAGAAGATCTCTGCCTGCCTTTGGCTTCAGCAAAAGCATGTTCTAAAAAATGGGCCACTACATATCATTAGTGTTCTTGGTTGCCTGGACTTTCATGAGATCTTCCTGCTCCTGTTGCTATGGCATATGCAAAACATGGCTCAGGATATACATCTGGCCTCTGCTGCCACTCCCAAATCCCTGTCATAATTTCAGTAAGGACAGACTGAACTTTAAAGATGCTGTATCTGCAGCTTCACTGATTATTATTTCCTAGTTTCTAATTTTCTTTTTATTCTGTTTTTTAACACTCAGTGAACAGTTTTTAAAACCTCACTGAGTTTGCTTCCTTTCAGTTTATTCCCTTGATGGCAACTCCTTTTTAGTGTTTAAAAATACATTTTTAATATAAATTCCTTATCTTCCCCGCCACCCCAATCTTCTGTCTTAATTTAGAGGCTGCATTTATTTGCATTACAGTTTTAATGATACTTAGTAATGTTGCTCTGCTTGGTACTATTAAACAGTTCTTATTGAGGAACTGAGGTGGATGTGAATCTTTAGACGGGGTAATTTTCATATATTTTTCTGCAACTTGCCATTAATTGTGATGTCACTTCTCAAGTTGCATCCCAAAAGCGCCTGAGATATTTTGAAAGGGAGAAAATACAGCTCCTTTGGCTTTGTTCTGGGGGAACTGGAACTGAGACTGTCAGATTGAAAATGCGGGAGGATTAGTTAGTACGCAGGAGGCAGAACCGTGATTACTGCTTTCAGTGGGTCTTTTTTTAACTCACGCTGTGTATTTGGCTGCTCTGTTTTAGTTCACTGCAGAATTAAAATAGCTTTCCCGTGCTTAAGCAGGCAGTTGGGATGTTGGAGCTGTAAACTCGAACGGGTAAGATCACCAGGTATTAATAGATGGCTTATCTTCCCCTGTGCGCACACCCAGTGTCCTGCTCCCGCTGGGTCCCAGCTGGTGTTGCTGCGTCTCAAGTTGAGCCTGAAGAGAGTTGTCACTGTTTTCTTCACATGAACACAAACTATCAGCTTCAAGCTACCAATTTGTGACCATCTGATGTACAAATTGAAGAACAATAATGTAAGACAATTGAGGACAGTCTCTGAAGTACAGAATTGTTTTCCTCAGTCTGTGTTATTCAAAGCAGATTTGAGCCCCATTTAGAATTTAATTTTTCCCATCTGCTGTGTTTTAAGAAAAGTAATAATTTTTAAAGTTTGAATTTAGTTGGAGCGATGTCTACTTTATAAATAATAAACCCTAACTGTTTGTGACTGACTGTGATCTGCTCAACATCATCAAGTATTTCTTCAGGCTGGGATAGTCGTGATAGTTTAAGGATTTTAGGCAGCCAAATGGCATGGAAAGTCCCTTGGAATTGGGTGACTGAGTCCCAAGGCTCTGCTGAGGACATCAGACATCAGCATCAGAGTTTCCACAAGGTTTCCAAGCTGTGACCGACAGCTCTTAGCCAGAAAGTTCACCCCATGCTCTTGCCTAAATTCCAGGAGCTGCTGTCCGTGGAGCCTTCTCACAGGTTGCCTTGTACAGTAGGTCACCAGAACTCTCAAGAATATCTTCATTTGAATTAGGATTTCCCTGTGAGCCCAAGGCAGAGCACATCTATGACTGGTTCCAGCTCGCCCCTTTTCCTTCTTACGTGCCATGGAATGGTGATGGTGCTTCCCACAGCACATGCTCTGGGCAGCAACCTTCTGCCCCTTTCCCCTGTGCTTTCTGAGGTTTTCCAGCATCAGATGGATGGTGGAGATACTTGTGTTCTACTGTGACAGGAAATCTGTAAGAATAGGTACTGTGTAGTTTGTTAATTTAGGACTCTTGATACAAATGGCAGTGAATTTTGTTGCATCAGGTTATGTCCAATATTTGCATCCACCCAGGTGCAGACTTTCCTAGTCTATAGGTCTTGAATTTAAGCCCATCTAATCATCCCACTCCTTGTTATGATTTCTGTATCAATCTTTTTGGGTTTTGTTGCTTGGTTGCAAACAACCACAAAGAGCTGGTGCCTGTTACAAATCTGGGAAAGCTTGCCAAGTGACCTGAAAGCAAGAACTGATATTTACTCTTGAACGTTACAGATGGCACCAAAACTGCTTAAGACTGAAATGTGTTCTCTATTTCTCTTTTTTTTTTCTCTCCTTCTTTTTTTAAAATCATTGTGCTTATCTGTGAAAACCTTGAAGCCATATTTTCCTAAGGGCATGTTGGTTTGTCTATTGAGTATGATATGTAAAACACTCTCCTACATAATTGTGGGTTGTTGGGGTTTGTTTTTTTTAAGTGTAGACGTCTTTGCTAAGGCTGTGAGACAGATTTCTCTGTGAGCTGTTGCCCATTCAGGGGATTGCTCACCCAAGCCCAGGCATTCAAGAGAGGAACAATTACCATGTTGTTACCAGTGCTAGCAATTACCGTGACATCCTCACTCGACAGGAGAGGAGTACCTCAGGTGTAGGCCTGAGCTGCAGACTGCCGGTGCGGTTTGGGTAAAACCCGACCCTTTGCCCCTTGGGATGTCGAGCGCAGTGCACAGGTGCCCCGCAGGCAGCACAGGGAGGTGAGCATGCCTAGGGCAGGCCGCAGACTTGGGCAGTTTCGTGGCTAGTTCCTGGCAATCCACAGAGGTCACCCCAGGCTAGCTTTGGTTTTGCTTTTCCCAGGGCCTGTATAACTAAATCTGGACACAGCAGGACAGGGAAAGCAAAAGGCCTTACTGCGCCTTCGGGGCCTGCTGTACATTCAGTGGTATCAGTTTACTAAGAATTTTTAGCATGGATAAAACACTGCAACAGCGTTCTTGTAAAGGTCTAACAATTTTTCTCAAATGCTGAAATAATTCACCCCAGACAAATATCTGGCAGTATATGTTTCAGTCTGAGCTCTTTGGCCGACAAAGCTATCATGAACTGAAAGGTCTTGTAATGGAAGAAGTTTAGTCAGCTGTAGCTCTGAGCTTTGAGAACGGTGTCACCTAAGGTAGAGGTGCAGGATGTGGCGATGGCAACAGCAGCCCCAGACAAAGTGTGCTATAAACGGTGATACATTCCAGAGGTCTTATAAGAAAGAAGAAAAATATTTTCTTCTCAAACCAGTGCCTCTTTCTTAAAGGCTCCAAATTCAATATTTGCAAAGTTTGTGATTACTGTGAATAGATTAAATGCTCGAGCCATTTAAGAATGATATTTGCGCCCCGGTTTTCTAAAGAAAGTAGGCCTACTTGGTCATGCTGTCCAAGAGCTTCAGGCAAATGAAGCAGATTGGAGGAAGCATCAGAGATCGTTATCTTATTAGAAAATTTATGACAACCTATGATGGGACACTAGGGGAAGGTCCAGAGTAGTAGCCTTGCTCAGTAGTAAGTGACTGGCAGTTTAACAGATACCCCATATAAATAAGCCAGCATGCTCGTAGCCCCAGGCACTGCTGCCTGCATGGCCATGGGGCTGTTCCTGAATAAAGGGGTCACTATAATACAGTGAGTGCTGAGGGGACAAAAAATGCAACTCTCGGATGAGCCCCATTTCGTTAGAACCTCTGTTTGCAGAACTGCTTTCAGAACTTTCCTC
The DNA here is from genome assembly GCA_020800305.1 of Porphyrio hochstetteri. Taxonomy (NCBI): domain Eukaryota; kingdom Metazoa; phylum Chordata; class Aves; order Gruiformes; family Rallidae; genus Porphyrio; species Porphyrio hochstetteri. Next base: position 80,024,281 of record CM036905.1, on the reverse strand, counting down.
TGGTGCTCTGTGCTGCTTGACCTCCGGCATCAGGCTACAGACACACCACGTGTGGCAGTCATGATATTTTCAGCTCCGCAGATCAGAGTTGAGTCTAATTGTCACCAGGAAGGTCTGCTTTGTGGCAGCGGTGCCATCCCAAGCACAATATAACTAGGGTCAAAACTGTAATTGTTATGGCTCACACATGATCTGGAGCCTTCCTTCATTTAGAGAGGGTGATCTTTTTTGCTTCAGGGTCTGGTTTATGGTTATGTGGCTCTGTGTGCTTCAGAGAATCAGCAGCAAAATCACAGGGGGAAATAGCCAGCCTCTTTCCAGTGCTCTGTGGGGACAGGACAAGGGACAGTGGCTTCAAGTTGGAGCACAGGAAGTTCTGCACCAACATGCGGAACGTTTCACAGTAAAGGAATTTTTTCACAGTGAGGGTGACAGAGCCCTGGGACAGGCTCCCCAGGGGGGTTGTGGAGTCTCCTTCTCTGGAGATATTCAAGACCTGTCTGGATGCCTACCTGTGCGACCTGTCCTAGGGAACCTGCTCTGGCAGGGGGGTTGGACCCAATGATCTCTTGAGGTCCCTTCCAACCCCTACGATTCTGTGATGATCCATTGCATTGATGATTAGGAAAAGTTTTCCTTTATCTATACAACAAGACGACTGGGAGGTGCTATATTCAATCCTACCAAAAAGTATGTTTCACAGAGCTTGTGACTGGTCCACCTTCAGAGATCAGTGGAAATGCTGTGCTTCGTTAAGGTGGGGAAAAATTCTCAAAAATGTCCTGTTTGCTCACTGGAAAAGAGAAAACCTGAAATCTTGTGTTAGTACAAAATAAGAATGAAGGAAAAATTAGAAGGCTCGGTAAGACTTCAGTTCTGCGGCTTTTAAACACAGAAAAGTCGACTGTCAGAGAGTTGTATGCATGCTTCTCTTTTCTCCTTAGTCATTCCGTGGAAGGTGGAGCAGTTAAGTCTGTGGCGCCTTTAAAATGATTCATTATTTCCATAGAAGCCAATTCATGTTTATCCTTCAAATCGCTCTGTGGACATTAAAATAATGGAGAATTATATTTGCTTTTAATTTTGTTTCCAGACAGCTTGGCCTCAGTATTCATGATGTGACTTGGAAACTATATCAAATTGTGATTTATTGTTACTCGTAATTGTGTGAAGATTGAAGATATGCTGGATGCTGCTTTTTTTCCTTTTTTCCTCTTTGCCTCCCCCATTCTTTCTTACAGAGTGTTCCTGAGTGTGACGTGGTGAGAGGCCAGCATCTCTGCCTTCAGTGCTTTTCCTTGTACAAGCCACAGCAAATGAAGTTTTTATTTTTCCCCTAACATGAGGCTGTGTGAAATGAATTGTTGTTCGTGTTTGATAGCTGCATTGGGCTTTTATTTTTTTCTATTTTTTATTATGCTTAAGTTTTGACTGGTTTGGTGTTGTCATGTTAATCAACCTTTCTTGTAGGGTGGAGAAATGACAGTATTTTTTAGTTAAGCTGGATGCATTCAGTTTTAAGAGTATCATATGCATAACACCAGTTGGGGGTAGGACTTATTTGCACTAAGGCATCTGTTAAGTATAAGGATGTCAAACCTGCTTCACAGGTGGGTCAACTGTTTCTTAACCAGGAACCAGGAAATTTAGCTGTAAGGTCTTATGGATAAAGGAATTTGTTAATCCTATTTTCTTAAATTTGTTTTTTTTTCCCTAGAGTTTTATCGTCTCTTTCTTCTAGTGAGTAAAATGTTATTCTTAGATTTTTATGCATAAAGTAATTCAATAGAATAAAATTAATGCTTGTATCAAAAACAGTGTGGCCAGTAGGTCTAGGGAGGTGATTGTGCCCCTGTACTCGGCATTGGTGAGGCCACACCTCGAGTGCTGTGTCCAGTTCTGGGCTCCTCACCACAAGAAGGACATGGAGGTCCTGGAGCGAGTCCAGAGAAGGGCAACCAGGCTGGTGAAGGGGCTGGAGGGCAAATCCTATGAGGAGCGGCTGAGGGAGCTGGGGCTGTTTAGCTTAGAGAAGAGGAGGCTGAGGGGAGACCTTATCACTACCTGAAGGGAGGTTATAGGGAGACAGGTGATGGTCTCTTCAGCCAGGTGACAGGAGGTAGGACAAGGGGAAATGGCACAAAGCTGTGCCAGGGCAGGTTCAAATTAGATGTTAGGAAAAAGTTCTTCACTGAAAGATTTGTCGAGGCCTGGCACAGGCTGCTCAGGGAGGTGGTTGAGTCACCTTCCCTGGATGTGTTTAAAGAAAGGGTAGATGAGGTACTTAGGGATATGGTTTAGTTTAGGACCGGAACGGTTGGACTTGATGATCTTAAAGGTCTTTTCCAACCTTGTGATTCTGTGATAAAAGCCTACGAAGATTATGCAAATTTTGAAAGGTGTGGGGTTGTTTTTTTTTTTTTTTTAATAGCCATATTATGGAATCCAAACCAAATTATTCCAACCTAAAAATTCCAAGTGATCATTAAAACTTACCAGGATATTGTTTCTATGCTGCATTTGAGAGCATCTCTTGAAGATGCGTTTCCTGCCCTGACAAAAATTGTCTGTGTGACAGTGGGACATGCTACTTGTGATTTGACCCTGTGGTTACAGCAGCGTGTGCGCTTTTTGGGACAGGAAAGTTTTCTTGCAAATTCCCAGTAAGCCCTCACCCCTGGAAAACTTAGGTGATTGAGCAGTTGGTGCTGTGAATTATGTGAGTCTGTCCCCGGTCTCTAATGCATCCTAGTGTGATCTCTGGCCATCTTTCTTACTCTTCACATGAGTTCTTTAGGGGAAAACCTTTCTTTTATTTTCTGTACTTAAAGAGATGCCTGAAAACACACAGCAAGTGCATTTGGGCCCAGTGAGGAATTCCAGGTGGTACCACAGGCTAAAACACCTGCCTGGATGCCAATTTAAAAAAAGAAGGCAGGAGGAGAAAGGACAAAACCAGCTGTTTTACAGCTTTGGAAGGAAATTATTTTGCTCTGTACTTTAGTTATCGATGAGCATGTTTAGTTGATCTGGTTTTGCTTTTGTTTCCAGCCTGTTTGCTTTCTGATTTCTCATGCCCTCAAGCATTTCAGTTTTAGTCACTGCATGACATCGCTTAAATCAGAGCTGGAATGAAGTCACAAAGTGAACAGTAAGACAGTCTTCTCCAAAATTCATGTGAGGAAACAGCACTTGTAGTTATTTGCATAGATTTGTAAATGAGTACTGACCGATGTGAAATGAAATTCACCTTAGCTTAGCTCTTGAATTTTTGGTTGTGTTTTGTTTTATTTAGTTACTTGTTAGCGTTGATGGCAAACATGTTATTCATGCCTCAATTCCCCAGTATCCGGCCTTTGAGTTTCGATGAGTAAAGTGGTTTGGAAAGAATCCAGATCAGTTCATGCAGAGGCTATGCACATTAGTAGAAAACTACTTACGAAGGCTGAACATAGTTTTTGTGTGCACTTTCACCCTGAAAAGTGTGCACTTTCACCCTGAAAAAAGACTCTGTGTGAGTGTACATATGTGTGTGTGTGTACATGCATACAATCTAAAATTTTCAACAATTTCCTCACATAAGTCTTTATATTGTTTCACATCATGAAATGCATATTAGGTTTCCTTATGCTTTAGGGAAACACATTGAAGTTTACTTTCTGAGTAACAGTTTGCAAAATATACTCAGTTGTCTACTGTTTTGTAGTAGAGAATTAAAAAAAAGTATTTTAAAAGGTTTTCATGCATTCAATTTGTAACTTTTTTAGAAAATAATAATTTAAATACTTGTAATCTTACCTTGTCAGGCTGGTCTGCTAGTACTCTAAATTAATTCTGAGATAAATGAAATAGTCACATTGCTCAAAAAAGAAGTTGTCTTCCTGTACACAAGTTCTGTACAATTAAATTACAACATACAAATCATACCATTTAAAGATATGGTGTTAATCTTCTGAGATCAGTGGTTTGCATCAGTGTTTACCCTCTTTCTTCAAGAGGAACCTAAGCTTCTTTGAAGTTCTCCTTTACATATTCCCTCATTCTAAGCATGATGTTCAAACAGTACTGTAACTGTGAGATGTGTAAGTGCTGTTTAAGCATCTCACTGTAACACAGCGATGCCTTTGCACTTCGAAGTCCTGTGCAATGCAGTATGTCATGTTGCATGACTCGGTAACTGCTGATGTTTTGTGGTGACCCTGGGCAGGCTGTGCCAGCGGGAATACAGAGGTGAGGTGCTGGAACAGGCTGCCCAGAGAGGTAGTGGATGCCCTGTCCCTGGAGGTGTTCAAGGCCAGGTTGGATGGGGCCCTGGGCAACCTTGTGTAGATCCAGGCCTGGAGGTTGGTGGCCCTGTCTGTGGCAGGGCAGTTGGAATTCTATGATCCCTGGGGTCCCTTCCAACCCATGCCATTCTGTGATTCTGTGATACACCTCTTGTTTCAGCCCTGGTGAGGGACACCCATGCCTTGCAGGCATGGAGCTGACTGACCTCGCTGGGCGCGCTCCCTGTGGGCACAAGGATCGGGATCCCCGTGGGCTTCACGGGTTTCACGTGCAGTGTGAGTGGAAAGGGTCAGATCTGCAGGCCAGAAATGCAGAAGGTCCTGCCACCACGTTGTGCAGAGAGGGTGAGTTGGTATCGTGTGTGCTATTACCAAGCCCTGAAGCCTTTCCCAGGTGCAAGGTACCCTTCCAAAGAAAGAATTGCTTTGTGTCCACTGGTTTGTTCTGGTGGGCACAGGCTGCAGCAGCGTTACTGGGTGCTATGTATGTAAGTACCTAACTTGGCTGGAGTGCAGGCTGCCCTTTGTCGTGAGGTGCAGACACCTCTCAGGAGGGAGCATGCAGGCTCAGTGTGTGGTGTCCCTCATCCTGGGCCGTACGGCCTTAGCACTGGCTGCGTGTGTAACTTGGCACAGCCTGGCATTTGAGTTGGAGAAGGCTGCCCTGTCCCAGAGTCAAGGCAGAGGTCACCAGGATGTGACCAGGGCTCCCCACATGGCAGAAGCCATGTGGCAGAAATTCGCCACGGAGAAGAGAAGGGGTCTCCCTCTCCCCGCTTGGTACTAATCATGGAGAACAATGCTGGCTGCTTTGCAAAATATTAGTACTGCTGTACAAAATCTGGGCCTCTGCTGATGGCCCGCTGAGTCAGACTTGTTTACTTCATTGAAATATTAATCTCTGTCTCTGATTGGCAGTCAACAGCTCCAGGCTCCAGGCTTAATAGAGTTTCAAACTGTAGATTATGCAGTTTTGCTGAAAATACGAAGCTTCTATCGCACTTTGAATGATGTATTCTCCCTCTCTCCCCTTTGGTCTGTTTTTTCAGGGCTGAGGTTAAGATAGATAATTAATTCCTCCCATTCCCAAGCTTTGTCTTTCAATTTAAGAATTTTCTTTAGCATCTGCCAGGATCTTCTGCGTGCAGTCCTGAGAGGTTAAGCAATGAAAGAGCCATTAAATTAACTTAAGCCATTAATTTTGTTCAGTAGGATGAAATAGCACTTCAGTATATCAAACAGTTCCTGGCTTATTTTATTTCATATCATGACAAAGAAAAGAAATGTGGGAAGAAGCGGCTGGTTTTCTGGTTGCGTGAGAGAATGGTGAGTTGAGGAGGCCTGTCTGCTGGTCCTGCAGCTTACCTCTGTGCTAGCAAGAAGTAGGGCACGAGGAGTGGATCAGTGGAGTGAAACAGCTCTTGCCAGGGGCCTGCTGTCCATGCTACATGGCCAGAGAGGTCATGGGGAGAGGTTTAGCTATACTTAACCTGATACACAGCTTTCCTTAGAAACACTTCGCTATTGCCTGTAAAGCTTTTTATGAGAAAGGAGCAGTGTTAAGCTTTGTTACACTGTTCTTTGATGTGCTGTGAGGTCCATAAATGTGATCACTGATGGGTCACTCCTGTCCAAGGCTCTGAGCGCTCCCTTTGGTGAACAGTCTGCACACTTCTCCGTGCTGCATACTTGCCACTCTGAGAAATGCATTCGCTCTTTACACAGGTGTAACTTTCCCAACTGGAAAACTGCATGTCTTAGATTTTTTTTCCAAGAAATACATGAAAACAAATTAGTGCAAAATATCCTGGAATGGTGTCTCTGGCAAGCTGCACGTACACCTGCTGAAAAGTCTCGAACAGTAGCAGCAGGATTGAGTTTGTGTGTCAGAAAAACAGCAAAAGGAAGAAAATGGTCGGTCCCAGAGTGTCTTGAATTAGCAATTACATGCAGAATTTATGATGATTTATAGTGCACCAGCTAGAGAGGCTGAAATGTCACTGCTTCATTGAAAGTTCCTATGTGACCTGCCTTTCTAGTTGTTCTATTTCTGCATGTATTCAGTCTCACTGTTGTAGTAGATTTTAAAGAGCCTCCGTCTCTCACGGTTGTATCATATCACTGTCAAGTCACAGACTTGACAACTTCCCAGCTTCTGGCAGTTGACTTTTTCTTTCAGTGCCAGTATATTGCCCTGCTGGTAGTTGGAGCTTCTGAGTGTTGGGAAGTTCTGGAGAAACTCAGAGATGCATTTGTGGATCACCTCTCTTGTGAATGCCCTGGAAGCTCAGTGCTAGAGCTGTGTTACGTTACCTCTGTGCGTGATGGATGGACTGTACCTGTGAAAACAGCTTGCCTGAGCCAGAGTTGTTTTGCAGTGCACCATTTACAGATCATTTTTATACATGTAGGTAGGGTATGTAAGATTTACCAGTGGTGTGAGCAGCTCTTTGGTATTATTTCTCCTTACACATCACTTAGTTAATAATAATTCCTAAATGATATGTGTAAAGTAGATCTATATTTCAAACCCAAAAGGAAATAAGGACAATCCAAGTTGGTCATACAAGTCTGTAGAATAACCATTCTCCTCACTTCTGTCTGAATAAAATAAGGATGGGGAAAATCCGCTTTTTACTCCATATTTTGGTATAGCTGCCCAATACACAATTGCTTGGGGAAGAATGTTGTTGCCACTGTACCAGAATGCTATATTTAATAGCATGAGGATATTTTAAAAATCTCAGTATATGCTTGGGATTCATTTTGTTCACCTAAGCATAACCATGGAACATCAGTTGTTCTAGATGTTAGTAGATGGGAAAGGTCCAGATGTTCTGTAGTTAGTAGAAAGGCATCTCTCAAGAGGTTCCTCCCATCCTAAGCTATGTCTCTGACATTATTTGTGCAAATAGCCCCTGGCCATTGACTGTGTCTCTGCTGCGAGCCTGAAAAATTCATTCAGATGGGTTAAGTCAGCTGCAGATGGCGAAAGCTGTGAAATCAGATATTATGAAATTCCAAAGTCTTTGCAGTCTGTGAGCGTTATGTCTGATGATGGATGTATTCAGCATGATTCTCCTTATTTAAAGAATTAATTCATGTTATTATTTTTCCCCTTGCAGGTAACTGCTTTAACAAAAGTTGCGGATAGAGTGCACCACAGCTTTAGATACTGCTCTGCATGCCGTTCACTTCTGTTGCCTGATGTGTTATTATCTTCTCTTCTTTAGTCTTCTGGTACCAGTATCACAGTGGATATCGCTGTCATGGGAGAAGCACATGGGCTCATTACAGACCTTCTGGCAGATCCTTCACTGCCCCCCAACGTGTGTACTTCACTGAGAACAGTGAGCAACCTGCTGAACACGCAGCTAACCTTCCAGGCCATCCACAAGCCAAGGGTGAACCCTTTGGTGTCCTTCAGTGAGAACTACACCTGCTCGGACTCAGAGGAATGTCCAGAGAAGGGAGAGAAGCTAGCTATTCCCAAGGTGAGGAACTGGACCCCATCTATTATCTGGTGACTTGGCTCTCCCTAAAGGGACAGCACTGGACTAGTGGGAGATGTCACTTGTCTTTTTGCTTATTTAGTTCAGATCAGTAAATTACACACTAAATCATGCTTTACTATAAAAGGACAGCTTAAGCAGACTGTTGGTTTCATGGTAAGAAAACTATGCATCCTTCAACTTGTGGCCTGGTTAACTTTGGTTGGGGCATCTTTAGAAGATGATGTTTGACACGGGATAGCTCCCATAGGTGTTGTGCATATTTCCTCACAGGTGTTGGTTAGAGCTCGAGAGAAGAGATGACAGGGAGCAGAGCAAGAAAAAGCCTTTCAGAATACAGACTCACAAGTCTGCCCCATTACTTCTCATGTGGAAATTCCCCTCCCACTCAGAAGATTTGAGCCACTGCATGTGGGTGACTATCCTAGTCAGTGAGCAGTGGGGAATTAAGTAGTAATATGAGGGACCTTTTTGCCTGCTTTGAAGATAGGAATTCAAAATTTTGGATGAACTTCAGACTCCTCTTCCTTCTCTTAGCTAGAGGTGTGAAGCCTACAGAAGTCAGTGAAAAAGTCTCTGTCGACAAACTCCAGGTGCAAGGGATCAATTTAAAACGTAGTATGCCAAACAAACAAACAAACAAGCAAAAAGATCATCACAACACTTAGTGTGACAAATATCGTGAGCTCATGACAAAGTCTTGAGAAGAAAAAGAAGACTGAACCAAAAAAAAATTAAAAAAAAAATTACTGCCTTCACAGATGGCTTTATGAATGCTCAGGAATCTGTCAGGAAATAACCAGTGCTAACCACCCACATTTAGTAAGTGAACAGCTAGACAGTGTGCATCAGTTTTGAAGTAGTGAGAACTGTAGGATGGTTGCTAAATAGCTGTCCTGCAAGGCTTACATTTCACTTTTGAAATGAAACCAAAGTCCTTCTGTACTGCAGTCACCCCTGGAAAATTAAATATAGGCAAAGTACATTGCACAGGAGAAGGCTTTTCAATTTTGCCAGCTTGAATGGCACAGCCAGCATTCGTTCCCAGCATCTGAATTGCAACACTTGTGATTCCTTTTAAATATATTTTAGTGTGATGATAATTATCACCCTATTTGCCTGTGTAGCAGCTGTATGTATGAAATGGATGTTCATAGGTTTTTCAGCTCATTTTCCAGTTTATTTTAGCCTACATGTCTATAACGGCTGTACTCTAGGCTCTGAGGGGAAAATTTCAGTGGAAGAACACTGCCATCACATGAGCAAACACAGTGAACAGATTCCAGTTTGCTGTTGCATAATACCTAGTGAGGAGAAGAGAAATGAAGGATGAAGAAATGAGTTAATGCTACAGAGAACTAATTTGACAGAAGAATTCACTGACCTAAATGTATTATGGTTCATAAAACTATGCAGTCCTTTATTTAAATGTCTAAATATAGATTTAAGGTCTTTACCTTAAGCATGTGACACGGAGCATTTTGGGCTAAGGAGATAGGATGTCAACATATTTATCTGTAAGTTTGAGCTTCAGAACCACAAGTGTCTTCCATCTCATATCTCTTAAACCTCTGGCAAAGTCAAGGCTCTCCATCACAGAGACATATTTATTTTTGTTCTTAACTGTAAACACTTCATGAGAAAGCGAAACAGCTTCCAAAATTACAGCATCTGCAACAGCAGATCTGGATCCACACAGACTGTCTATCATCATCCTTTATTATCTCTGCCTTCAAAAATTTGGAAAAAACAATGTGAGTCCTGTCGGAGGAGAAAAAGAAGAGTCAGGTGAAAGAAAAATGCAGGGTTGTCAAGGAAAATCTGCTGTAAACAGTGATGCTTTGTCTAAGCTTTTCAGGAGACATCATATCCCAAAGCATGAAAGTTTCATTTCAGTGGGTGATCTTTGGATTGGGTAGATACAGCAGGAAAAAAAGTTGGAGCTCTCCTCCCTTATTTTTCCTACAGCCTTTCATGCCTTGAATCTCTGATTCTGGGCATTTATGACAGTTCAAATTACAGTTGAGGCTGGGAGTACATTTGGAGATCATCTAGTCCAGTCCCTCAGCTCAAGCAAGTTGGTCCTGGAGCAGGTTTCTCTAGGCTCTACCTAAAGCAGATTGCTCAAGAGGACGTCCAGTTGGATTTTGAGTATCTCCATGGATATAGACTCCACAGACTCTCTGGGCAACCTCTGTCAGTGCTCAAATCATCACAGTAAAAATGTTTTCTTACATTTAAATGGAATTTCTTATATTTCAATCTGTGTCCAGTTGCCTCTCGCAACTGTCACTGGACACCTCTGAAAAGAGCCTGGCTCCAGATCCTTCACACCATCCCTTTGGGCATTTATATACATTGAGAGGATCTCCCCTGAGCCATCTCCTCCAGGTTGAGCAGTCACAGCTCTTGCAGTTTCTCCTTTTATGACAGATGCTCCAATCCATCAGTCACCTTTGTAGCCCTTATGACTTGCTTAAGTGCCTTTGGCCACATCATGTAGGACTAAAATTTTTAAAGAGCACAAACAGCATTGGCCAACTCCAGCGAGAGCTCCAGGTGTTGAACATCTCTGGCTGTGGAGCTGTGGATATAACAGTTTTTTAAACTTGAAATAGGGAGGATGGTCCAGATCCACCAAGTATTTAAAGCACCAGCTATGTTGATTTGAATAGAAGGTAGGCACCATAATACCTGGGAGAATCCAGATTTTAGGTACCTCACTAAGTGTTGTCAGGCAGAATTAATCACATGCAAATGTGGGTTTTTATTCTGCATGTTTATAAAGTTTTTGTAATGCTCTATAAACTAAACAACTGATTTCTCTCCAGCGCTTACGGAGAAGTTTGCCTCCAGGACTGCTGAGACGTGTGTCCTCAACTTGGACCACAACAACATCAGCCACAGGACTGCCTACACTGGAGCCAGCTCCAGTGAGAAGGGATCGCAGTGCCAGCATCAAACCTCATGAATCATCTTCATCCAGGTTACAAATTACCTCCTCTACCTTTTATGTCTCTCTCTGGGCGAGTTCATTTGGTTCTGTATGATGATGTCCCTCATTTAAAAATGCTGACCAGAAAGTATGTTAGAACCACTTCATCATGATACTCTAATTGGGTTGCTAAAGAAGCAACATTCCAAATTTTAGTCAGATTATGCCAAAACCATTCCTATTATCGGGAAGCAAAATTTAAAATAAAATCATTTTAAAAAATAATCTCTTTATGTTAGTTAACTGCAGAATTGCACAAATTTTTCAACAAGGTGAGATACCTGGTTAAAGTCTTTGTGATAGGCAGTGGTTTCCTCTGTGGGTATTGCCCAGCCAAGAGAAGATTCTAACAAGTAACTCAGCTGCTGAACATCGCTTCTAAGAACAGACCTAGTGATATGGTCCTGCAATTCAACTAGTTCATAAAGCAATTATCCATCCTCTAGATACTAACTTCCAGATTACAAACCCTGATTTTAAGTGGACCTTCCTAAACCACCCAATTTTGAGGTTTTCTGTCCATAGAAATGGAGTATCATCAGAGCATACAGCACTGCATATGCCCTGCATCCTAGGTACACAATTCCAGAATATAAGACGTGCTTAGGGCTCCCTGAATGAACTCATGCAAATACAATACCAGCAATAGATGGTAAATAAGAACTATTGAGTTAGGTAAGTCAGAAAGTGATCAGCTTTGTTACCACTGAGGGATGAGGGGGCTAAAGGTATAATTTAGGAGTAAAACTGCAAAGGAAGATTGCTAGTAGAGGTTTCAAGCAAAGCTGAAAATGAAATGGGCAGTGCAAAGGTTTCTTGAAGGCTGACTGCTATACTTTCCCTGATTTTAAGCACTGCAGTGGAATACCTCTTTCCTGTTGATGACAGAGTTTAGCTTCTGGGATTCAGAATCCCAGCTCTCCCATCCTTAATTCCAACTGTCTCATCTAGTTCAAAGTATTTTCTTAATTTGCCACAAGAAGCAAATACACACAGCAGTTTTGTCAGGGTACAGACTGACTGTCTGCTTCTACTTATGATGTATTTGTTTAATTACTCATTTAAGATGCCCCATTTTTTTACAGGTTCTGTAAGCAGGCAATAATTATTAAAGCCTTCAAATTAATTTCAGCAAAATGTTTGGAGGAATTACACATTATTGGTTTGTATTGCTTGGAAGAAAGAATTCCAGATTCAATCATGACACATACACTTTAAGGTTATGTTCATACAGTGCATGATAGAAACACAGAACTAGATCTGCAAAGAGGTTTGCATAGGCCGAGGTACTTACCTACACCATTTTGTGCCCAAAACAAAATTTAGTTCCAGTTTCCTAAAGCACATCCCTGAAAGTCTTTCAGAGTTACCTAGAAGTACACTAGTTCTCACTATTCTGAAGAGATGGGCCTTCATCTTATGGCTATAGTCCCTCACAACTGGCTTTACCAGTTAGATATTCCCTGCTCACTCTTACCCACTCTCTTTTTCTCAGGGCCTGGTCCCTGAGCCAGTACTATAAAAAACAATTCCTCCCATGAAATGGAGAGGGAGAAGTTGTGTCCACTCAGCTCCTTATCACCAGCAGCTGACTGGTATAGAGCATTCACAGAGGACTACCCCTGCAAAATTGCTTCTCTGCCTGAGGGCACTCAGGCCTAGATACCTTCCATTTTGGGACTTGCATGACAGATAGCCTGAGGTGAGCTGCATTTAACCCTCCACAAGGGCTGTGGCAGATAATCCAATAGCAGTTGGTGAAGGAAGGAGTTGAGTGGATGTTAGTCTTTGTGGGAAGGGTGCTTCTCTGTGAGAAAAGAGGCTTGGGTCCCAGGTACTGTCAACTAAGATACATTGCTTAGCTGTTCCAACAGGATTTCCTCCGTTCTGGTTCCAGAAATATTTTTCTATTCTAGACAGAAAGGAGCAGAGCCTTCTAAGGAAGGGCAGAGGGCAGTCAGTCATGCAGCCTGGTAGTTATGGTGCCACCCTCTGAGAATAAAGTTCAGGTCCCCTCCCCACCTTAGTAAGGGCTACCATCTTGGAGCTGGTGGATGAGGAGAGAGTGTGGAGACATGCTCTGCTTTGTAGAAAGGAAGAGCAGAGCAAAAGCATGAAATTCAAGAAGGTAATTGGGAGCAGTAATATCTGAAGACTCACGTGTTTTTCTGAAATTTGGAATCTGGTGTGGTAACAGAGAAAAAGATAGGACCTGAGAAGGTCCAACATCACTAGGGTTTGCTGTTGGATAGCTTGAGTCAGTGCAGCCCCAGAAAGCTGCTTTGGTCAGCCTTTCTTCCAGATAAGTGAACCTTCCCCATAGAAGAGGCTTTCATGAAGGGCACCTAGGTGCTCAAGGCAGCCTGCAGAGTACACTGTATGTCTGGTGCAAGAAAAACACGTGGTTAGCCAAAGCTCCCTTTGTGAGGAGTCCCATGTGTCTCAGTAAAAGTAAATATAAGGAAGCTATAACCAAATGGAAATGTTCTTCAGTTACCGGACCGTGGTTCCCAGGGTGCATTTGATTTATACTGTTGATCCCAGACTCTCACATAGTATGTAAGCATCCTAAGATGGGAATCAGAGGGAGAAGGAGAGCAATTAAATATTATTGTTGGTCCTTTTCTATGGTTGTTATATAACTCTGGATGATGAGCCAACTAAGCATGCTATCAATTCTGCCTACGTTTAATGTCGCCAATTGTATAATTACAGCTCTGTCAAGCCTCCCAGCCTACTGTTTGCAGTTCTTTTTTTACAGTAGGAGAAACAATGTGTATTCCAAAAGGGGGAAAAAAAGAATCCTATAAGTCTAGCTTTAAATATTTTGGCAGACCAATACACATTTGCTTTCAAGGAAAAGAATTTTAAACTGAAGGGGAAAAAAAGAAATCTTGATTTTCCGCCACTTCCCCAATACCAAATCCAAGCCCACAAGTTAGAGAGAAGGAAGCATTTTATGACTTGAAGGGTTGTGGCAGATTTGGTACTTAGAAAATCTGCAACTTGTTCCTCACAGTCTGGGACATCACTTGCAGATCTCTGCAGGCAAATATTTGCAAAAATCCCCCCCAAATCTCTGTTGAAGAGTAGTAATCCTGTATTCTTCCAACCCCCTGTCACTAAACTGGTAGGACATGATCATCTTTATACCTTCAACTTATATGAGAAAAATAACAGAGCTTCTACCTGCCTTCCCACAGTCACTTCCTTATCCAGTTGTTCTCCCTTAAGAAGTCAAAGAATGTGGTTTGGGGGTTTTTGCTTTGGTGTAGTTTTTCTGTAAAATGTGCCAATGTGTTATAGCCTTCCTATCAATTAAAAAACAAAACCACAAAAAGCCAAAAGAAAACAAAAGAACCCTCAGCTGGATTCTTTCTCTGTCTTACTTCATCACAGATTATAGATATTTGGGCCAATGAAGACAACCTGCATACATTTTCTAAACCAATATGGTGTTTGTAGAGCTAAGAGAGTGTTACATGCTTTTGTCTTTCAGAACACTCTTTGATTGTGTGTTTTTTGATTGTATGGGTTTTTTTCCCAAATTTGAATTTTTCAAGTTGGGCTGGGACTGCACTGCTTTGCAAGGCTGTCTTCTTCCATTGCTTGGATGTGTGACTGCGAGAAGCATGGAGTCCGAGAGGCTCAGTAGGCTCAGTGGATAGAAGCCGTAGGCTTCTTTTCTTATTACCTATAAGAGCCAGTGCTACATCCCCACAGGCAGCTGATATTTGATGATTGTCATTCAGGAAAACAATGATACAGTTTTCTTGCTTTACAGAAGTATTTGGCCTCTACTAGTAGACATTTATAGCCTGAAGGCTGAAAGCATGTGCCCATCATGTTGTAGGGCACCAGCATTTGTTCCCCACATACACAGACACATGCAACCTTTATTCCTTCAATGGATTTCCTTGGATTGGTGACCAGTGTTTTCAAGGTCTGTCAGTAGGCTTTTTTTTTGAGATGCAGGACGTGCTATAACGTGAAGTACTTCACCCAGAGAAGAGAGGCTCACTGCTAGGAAGAGCAATGCAGTGCTCTTTCAAGCCTCTTCCAGCCTCTCGAGGAGCTTCTCCAGTGCCTGAAGGGTTACTGGGTATCTGCCTTGGCAGTTGCAGCAGAGGAGTCAAGGAGACTGATTTTTCATTTACACTGAGACCTTCTGGTGCTTCTGGCTCTTGTAAGGAGGCGTTAAAAGAGAATATAAATTTAACTTATTTCAAGTCAACTTTTAAGACTCTACTGTCAGAACAATATAGTGAAGACATCTTTGCATAAATACAGTGAATAGGCCTCAGCACAGAAGGAAGTCCAGCTTTAGAGCGTCTCCACTGTGATATTTTTGCTGAATACAATACTGAGCAGCTCACAGATAGGAGTTCAGACAGCAGCTAGACACTGCTGTCCTGGTCAGATTTTGTGCTATCTCAGTATTAGATACTTCTTGCTGTGTCTCCTAACTTCTTAAGCTCTGCCATTTAGGCTTTCTATGGCGTCGAACAATGCTTGTTTGTGCTCTGGTTCTGCAGCGCTGACTCCTGGAACAGCTCCATTCTGATGACAATCACGAAGAGCAGATCCTTCTCCACCTCCTATCCCATGTCTTCTACCAACCACCTGAATGCCAAAAGGCAGAGCCGGCAAGGTGAGTGGGCATCCTTGGCTCTGTCAGGCTTGCTTAGTGCTTCCCCAGGACTAGCGTGTGCAGCAGCTTTTAGTCTCTGTCCAACTCATGTCTTTTGTTATATTTCCATCAGTATAAATACAATTATTTCCTTTTAAAAAAATCAAACAACAAACCAGTGGATTAAAATATTAAAGCTCATAGTGATGCCATTGTAAGTCATAGATTGGTTTGGAGTGGAAGGCACCTCAAAGACCAGGTTGCATGTTTTGACTTCTGTGATTTACAGAGGTTAGTCGTGACATGATGTGGCAAGTGCGATACTAAATTGTGTTGTGATTTATATCCATGTAATTCCCTTGACTACAACAGGGGTGAGAACAGAATGTTTTCTGTAACATTTACTAAATTCATTGTCTGTGCATATTGCCTGACTGAGATTTCTTAAAACACAGTCTAAATAATGCCACTCAGAGCTGTGGGCAGCAACTGACCTGTCTTCTGCAAACATGTCAAAGACACAGTCATTGTAACTCAGAGGTCTATCTCTGTATGTTCATTATTGAGAAAGTCCAAATATATCCTACTGATTTTTAAAGATTAGAAATAATGCTTTTTATTTGTCATTTGAGGCCTATAAAAATTACTCCTATTTTAACTGAAGGAAAGAAATTGAGAAAGTGACTTCTTAATTGATAATGAAATATGCAGTATGACAGCTGTGAATCATTCTTAATCCATAGAAAAATTGATTTTTTGTAAAAATGCAGGATAAAGTAATGTTTACCCATGCTTCAGCGTGTAATTCAAAATGATCATAAGGCCTTCCTCTTTTAAATTGGCCTGCTTGCTTTTTCCTTCCCCACCCCAACCATGGAATAATGTTGAGACAATGTTATTCAGAGATACTGGCCACCCAGACGTCAGATGGAAATTGATAGGTGCCTGAGGCCTGACATCAGAAAAGTCAGAGAAGCCAGTCTTAGAGATGGATTTGAAGATGTGACTGCACAATTATTCTGCATATCTAGCACTGTCACATTGTATCTTTTCAAACTGGAGAGTTTATTTAATCTCCTCTTGTACAGAAGCTGCTTTGTTATACCACAGTGAAGATTAAGTGACACGATATTATCTTAGAAGATAGTAGGCACTTAGGCAAATGAATAAAATTGAAACTGCAAAGTAACAGAGATATAATACCAAGAATCCAGGAATTTGTTTTAGTACAAAACAAATCCAACTTGGACGTGCAATTTTCAGAGATGATCCTACCAACTTGAAAGGGGAGAAGGTGTTTGTTATATTTTATACATTGAAACTGAGACTTACAAACCCCGTAAGTCAGTTTTACATTTAGTCTCTTCAGCCTCCAGAAAGCGTTAGTAGTCATAGTGCCCCAACAACACGAGCTCCCCAGTGATGGAGAGCTGTGTTCCATCACAAGCAATTCCTAGGAGCACCACTTTACAGGAGTGAAAATCTTGTCTCAGCGCTTTATGCAAACAATCAATATTTTGATGGTTTAGACTGTTTGCAATCATGCACTTTTAAATAAAATTTGGTATTGTATTCCATCTAAGAAGTTCTTCAATTTGCATGAGTTAATACAAATTAAATTTTAATGTATTAGCTCCACTGGCAATATGTAACAATTCCTGGTAGAAGTTCATCTAGATAAATCTGTAAACTTACAAAGTGTGTAAACTTTAATTATGCATGAAAATGTTTTAATTTTAAAATAATGGGAGCTATACCTATTTTGGCAAAGTTCTGAGGTAAAGTGTTTTCACATGTAGTTTTGCATCACACTGAAGTGACTGTTTCACTTCTTCAGTGCTGCACATGTGTAAAAATTCTGGAGGACCTAAGCAGATGGATGTACTTAAAGTTAAGTTCTCCCTGTATTGTTCGTTTTACGATGATTGTTCAGAATTCTTTGTGGTAGCAAGACATGCTTTCTTTTACATTTGCCAATAAATGGTTAAATGTTGAATTACAGAAAGTAAGTCTGCATTTTTCTGTTAAATTTCTTTATTTTTGATTACCTACCCTGGCAAATTAAAAGAAAAACAACACAACAAATCAGTTCAAGAGACGGAAGCCCAGGCTAGCAGTAGAAAGCCAACCGTGATTAGAAATACTCTTGTGAAAATTGCTGTTTAAATTCCCAGGACTTGCTTTAAATTGTTGAAAGATGACCATATGTATTGTATTCTCTAACAGTCCTGAAGATTACCTGGGAACATATAGCTCAAAGATAGATAATAATCCGACTCAATCCCCAGCGCAACTAACAGACTCTGAAATGTTTTTAAAGCCATTTTTTTTTTGGATGGAAAGCAGATATCTCCAAGGATTGGTAAATGTGAAACAGGGGCTTTCTGTATTTTAAAGCAATTTCCATATGTCATGGCCATCTGATAACCTTTTAATTGCTCTGCAGGCTGTAGATTTCTGAGTTTAAGACTAGCGTAATATCCTAGCTGCAATCATTGAATTAAGGCAGTAATGCATACCACATGTTTGCTGAAGAAATACCCTAATCAAAACTTAGATGTTGGTTATCTCAAAATTACAGTTTAGTAACTGCCAGAGATTATTTTTAAGTCTTGAATTGTCAACAGTAAATCATATTTAAACCTCATATCATAGTAAGTTGTTATCAGGAAAAACCACTGGAACCGTACACATACATCCTGCAAGGTTAGTATTTCATAAACTTTGATCAGCATATTGCCTTATTCTCAGATAATTTTTATGTCTGGAATGCATTTAGATAGCGGGCACAATTCAAACATAAAACCAGTTTAAGTTCTCAAGCTCTTTGTATCATTCAGCTTTGAAGATGAACATTGTACATGAACTGGGGCTGACTTCCTCCAAACTTCAGAACAAAGCTCAGGAGGTTAAGTCAATTTACATGCATTTCCTTTTAAGATAGATTATCTTTGCTCTCCTCCACTTTACTGTGAATGGGACCTTTTTGTCTGAAAACGTCAAGTGGATTTGAGAAGGCAGCGCATATCTCAAACACTGGACCGGCTGATTCATTTCATCTTGGCAGTAGTGCTTACATATAATAGGGGACAGAGAGACCTACATCTTGATAGTGGTCACACTTGGAGATATTGGCAGTTTCTGATACACTAGCTCAGGAGTACAACACCATGTGTTTAAGGTAATGGTCACAAGTCTTCCACAGTGAGCAGGAGATACTGAAAAATAAACTCAAACTGCTCAAGATCAAGGCTGACCTAATTGCAGCGTACCAATACTTAAAGGGGTCATACAGGAAAGTGGGAGAGGGACTGTTCACTAGTGTAGTGATAGGACAAGGAGCAATGGCTTCAAGCTCAAAGAGGTTTAGGTTCGATGTTGGGAAGAAATTCTTTACTGTGAGGGTAATGAGGCACTGGCACAGGCTGCCCAGGGAGATTGTGGAAGCCCCATCCCTGGAGGTGTTTAAGGCCAGGTTAGATGGGGTTTTGGGCAACCTGGTCTAGTGAGGGTGTCCCTGCCCATGGCAGGGGGTTTGGAACTAGATGATCTTTGAGATCCCTTACAACCCAAAGCACTCTCTGATTCTGTGATTCTGTGAAATCTGTGAGGAATACAGCAATGGCACTGTAAGTGCAATATTTTATATTCACATCATCTATAACTACTAAATATTCCTTTTTTGGGTTTATTGCTGGTCTTCACCCATCTAGAAATTCAAATTTGCTGGGAATGTGTATAAACCTTTCTTGTCCCTGCTTTACAGATGGAGAAAGTGAAGCAAAGAGAAATTGCAGATGGGTCTGGGAACTGCTTATTTGGATTTTGGTGTCTCTGTTGCCAGAACACGTTGATACCAATAGTCATGCTTCTAAGCCATGCATTTCAATTCATGCCTGCCAGTTAGTGCATACTACTCAACAGGGACAATATGCTTCATATTTTGAGCCAGATCTTCAGCAGGTAGAAGTGACTGATATTAATGGAGCTTCATCTCTCTATGATAGCCGTGGACTTGGCTCAAAGTGAAGAAGGGTTTTCTCTTTCCGTTTGGAAGCTCTGCTGGTACCTGAACATCTCAAAGAGGAGTATTTCTGCACAGTGAACTCATACAGCCATCTGCCACTTCTGTTAATTGACAAGACTCTGCTTTTCCCTTGCCAGGTATCCCGCCAAATATCTCACCTCTCACCTCCCCATGCCATTCACCAATTCAGGGGACGCCAGCCACAAGTCCTACTGGAAAAACATCTTCTGTGTCATTTCCAGACTCTACAGATACTGAAACCAAGCAAGGCTTAAAGCCACATAAAGTCTTAACCTCTACTCAGAGTGCACCTAGCCTGTCAGACCCTATTATCAGCCCCTCTGTCATCTGCAGCAGGTAAGACAGTAATTTGACGTGTTTTGGAATCATTTTATATTGTTTTGCAAACAAGCTCTTTTGGCCCACAGAGGTTTTTGTGATTTGCTGTGGTATTGTCAGTTGATCCTTCACCTTGTTGGAGCAGCTCTTAGTGCAGGTTTAATGGTGTAGATTCGTGCTGCAAAGCGCTTTTGAAGTGCCAGGCTGTTAGTTACACTCACGGCTTTTACGCGTGGCAGCTGCGCGGTCTGATCCGTAAACGCCCTGCTGACAACCTGCAGATCCCAAAGTTGGATTTCATGTTAACAACTTGGGATTCTCATGATGTGCCTTTAACACAAACAGCCCCTTTCAGGTCACAGGCTGAGCGTTTCACAACAGGCACATGATATTTGATAGAAAAACCTGACTGCTGAGGATTAAAAGCTGCTGGCCTGTAGCCTTCTGATAAAGGTCTTCCAGCAAGGCCTGAAGACCACGTTGTTTTGAGCTTGCTCTCAGAAGGAGTGGATCCTGCCTTCCCTAGGGCAAAGTCAGATTATGTACCATTGGGATTTTTTTTTTTTAGAAATGATCTGTAAAGCAGCTGCACTCTTCTTACAGCCCAAGAGTTAACACTAGTACAGGTTAATTTTACACTCTAAAGTTGTCTGTTATTAGATTACACAGACCTGCTCTGCAAAATCAGCATTTCAGAAAAAAAGTTGTTCTGTTTATTTTCTCAAAAATGATTGAGTTGCTGAGTTAGGTTACTGGAGTTTGCAATATGTGTCCAGCTCAGAATAGTGGGAAACAATGGTGTTTCGAAGCCGGTTTCAAGCTTACCTTGATTGAATATATTTTCTTGCTACATGTAGACATTGATTTCAATGTAATCATTGGTAAAATACTCATTACCTTTTTTCTGGCTACTCTTTTATGTGATCTGTGTAGGTTACATAGCTTATTTAGGTTCTTAATTCCCTTGTTTTCAAATGCATAGACTGGTAAGCATTACAAATAATTACATTGCTGGCATAGTCTTTGTTGATTGTTTGAAACAAACACATTATTTAAAATGTTATGGTGTAATGACTGCTAATAGAATTGACATCTGCTGTTACTAATAATCACTGTTCCTTTAATGTCCATTGAAAAATCACAAGCACTGTCACATTTCTAGCCGTTAGTATATAGAGATGTCATAGGCACAGATAGAAGCTGAATCAACAGCACATTAATAATGCACCCCTTAGTAATGGAGGCACAATAAAAAATAGAAACCCAAACCAAAACAACCATAACAAAAAGACAGACATTAAATGGCTAAGACAAGCTGAGAGAGTTAAATTAACAAAAACTAGAAATAAATTGTTTAAAGTCTGATCTTTTAGATTGTAGATTGCTAGTCTTCGTGATAGATAGACAATCCCCTATGTTTACTGCCATAACAAATGCCTTCCTGGGAAATAATACCAAGTCAGCAAACCTCTGCCACCACCAGACCAATCCCTTAACCCAGAAGCAACAAAAGATGAAATGAATCGGTGGGTTCAGTGCTATAAATCAGATCCACCCCAAGCAGTGACATCCAAACAGCAGTTTTACTGGTTTGGATTTTTTTTGGGGGAGGGGTTGGGTTTTTTGTTTGGTTTTTTTTTTACTTAAAGTGAAATATGGTAGGACAGCAGAGTTTGAAAACTGCATTAAACAAGAACATATACCAGGCAAGGCTGTTAAAGTAACTTGTAAGTAATCATTTTTAATTCTACTTAGTAGACAAGGCAGGAATTCCATGGAAAAAATATTAATCCTTTGATTAAGTAGTATATTACTATGCTCTTGCATGAAAGGGATTCTGTTAAAGTTGCACAGGTGTCTTTACTTCTGACATAGAACAGATTTTAGGTGTTTTACTAGTTGGCTCAATAATATTTTTTAATATAGTGTTTTATGTGGACTATGCATACTAAATTATTTTGAGTTTGCATGTGTTCTGGAGATAGAGGTACACTTACAGTGATGCAAAAGCTTTGTAGCATTACAACCAATCAAGAGCTCTTCTCTGACATTTTGGCTCGTTAGTGTTGACCTAATGGAAACCACAATGAATGTGGGAGAGCATAATTAATAATTTTTTCTTATCTTGTTTATAAACCTGACTGATAGAAGATTTATTTGTTTGGCTGTACACTACAAGTATCATTGTATACAGATTTGTATTTTTATTTAAAATTCTTTCATGAATTCATTATGTTTGCAGAGCATACCAAGCTCCAGAATATGTGTTGGATGACCCAGTCAAAAGCCATATGGCATGGGATTTCAGCCATTTTTCTACAGTTAACTTACATTGCTGAGAAGTTTCTAGTACAAAGTTTGACCAATTAAAATAATTTTGTAATAGTTTCTTCACAAAGGCTGTTATATATATGAAATATGCCACAAAATACTGACTCAAACCAGGAAAAGCAATATTCAAATGTCAGTTTTTCATGGACAGATTTGATATAATACTGCTAAATGAGGTTTCATATTTATTAAATTCTCTCGTTTTTTCATGATGTGTCATTGTTCCATCAGGTCCTAGACTCCATTTTATTGGGACATTGTCATTTGAAATGTTCCAGCTGGTATTGAATACAGATTTAGGACTTAAGGGGAATCACACACAAGGAATAAAGCATTTTAATGGAAGAGCCAGTCATTTAGAAAGGCCATGATATTGTAACCGCCACCCCCCCCAATACTCAGGAGTTGGACTTGATGATCTTTATGGGTCCCTTCCAACTCAGGATATTCTATGATTCTATACTATCATTCTGTTCAGGGAATGATGAAGTAAACTCTGTCTTATAGTTTTGTTGCTGAATTTCTGGATCCCAGATCACTCCCCTCATGTTCCATCCAAAATGCTTCCTTGATTCTGATGTGCTTGCCATGTTGTCAATGAAGTAATGGTAAAATGCCTTTTTCCCTCCTTAAAGGAACATATCCAAGTTTTAAGCAAGAAAAGGAGAGTAAAGCTACATCATATCTGTGTTCAAATTGAATTACATAAGATTGTGTAACTCTCTGGCATATGTTCCTCATTTCAATTCATGTTTATAGGGCAGCTGTAGTATAAAACCAGGTGATTTTTGTTTTGCACTGATAAACCTAAATAAAAAAATTCATTCAAAGAAAATTCACATGGTATAGGTTTACTGTTGGCAACACAGGTTTAATGTTGGTGGCCAGCTAATCCAAGATCGCCTCCAATGAAACTTCAGGTTGCTTTAGTAATTTTGCCTGGAGAATGCACCATGTAACATAGCTTATAATGTATGATGTCATTTTACACCGTCAGCAGGAAATCATTTTATGTAAGACTGTCTGATGCACATGCTTCTTTATATTGTGGATGTTTCTTGATGTATTTCAGCTGTGGCAGACCCTATAATCAAATAGAAGCTGGTGATGGAACACTAGATAGAAATGATGGTACCACACATACCCTGAACAGAACAGGTAATGTCCATCCTTGTCCATCTTCCTCATCCCTTAAAATTCAATCAATCAGGTGTAGAAAGGGCGAATATGTCTGTCTGTCATAAAAGAATATATATTGGTGAGACCGTATAGATTATCTGTGACGATCCTTTCCCTTTTGTATACAACATATGCAAAAAGCTAATGAATAATAGTTTAAATATAAAGGAAATACAGTTTCCCTCATGTAACCTAGTCAACTCAAATAAGGGTCCTCAAATCTTTCTCACTCTTCAATCCCTGGCCCCATTTTTTATACTCTGCAGGGTATATGCCTTGATGCTTTTGGACAGATTGTCCGACGTCGGACCCAGCCGAGCAGCACATATGTATTATGAGTCAGAGTTCCTGTTGCTGTTACTCAGAAGGTCACAGGATGACTTTGAGGCAATCCTTGCTGTTCACACAACAAGCTTTGTGATTTGTGTTGTAGATGACCCTGCGCAAGCCACTTCTGACTACGAGACCAACAACAGCGACAGCAGTGACATTGTACAGAACGACGATGAGACCGAGTGCTCCAAAGAGCAGACGCGGAAGGGATCCGTCTGTAGGACCTACGCGCCTGAGACCATCATTCTGCATCCCTTGATACCACCTGAGGTAGCTTGTTTAAGCTGCACTCACGCAATAGACTGAGTTTATACTGACAGGGGCGGGGGGGGTCGACAACAGTGGCAACGTACAAACCAAAATCAAAACCCCCACTAAAAAAAACACCCTAAGGCTGTCCAAAGGTTGTTACCACAGTTTTAGACAATTGCAACTGGCTCCTACCTTGCAGTAGGAGGTTTGACTTTCAGGAATTGAAAGGAACCATTGGAATGTGTGAGAGCTGCTGAGCACTGGCCACTTGTGCAACACGAACCATCTGTTTTGATGAATAATAAGTTCTTGAATCTGGCGTTAGGCATTTTTAAAATGTTTGACTTCTGTGTTAGTGCTGCCTCTAAAGGGAATGAATTGGAAGGAAGACAAATTATCTTCTTGGACTGCTAGCGTGATGTATAGCCTTCCTGTTCAGCCACTTCAGCTTCTCAGTGGCCTTGCATATACAGTACATACAGTGGACGTTATATTAAAATAATTTAACACTTGTCTGAGGGTGCTGCACAGGATTATTGTTGGGTTTATGTCTCGAACATAGCTTTGCAGTACAGTGCAAAATTGCTGATCTTCTCACAACTACTGTATTTAGCTATAAGCTTGATTGAGATGTCGAGGGAAAACTTTGTTTAGTTAAATTTTCCATAGCCTGTTGTACAACTGAATTAATATAAATTTAGGCCTGCATGAGCTCTTGAATAATGTATTGTAATCTGTTGTAGTTGGACGTACTGAGAGAAGGCATTTTTCCTGAGATAGTTTGTCATTTACTCATCTGGAGTCTCTTAGTAATAATGAAATTCAAGGAAGTATACAGGGAGAAATGTGAAAGGAGTGGCACAGCCCATCTTTTATTTGCAGACCTCGACAAACAAGGAGGTTTCAATTAAAGAAGTACAAGTCTTCCCTTTGACCGAGCTCTGTTAGCCATGTGAGATTGTGGTGACTGGGTACTGCTGCGGCAGTAGAAGCTGAGCCCTTTCCCCTCTGTACTGCGGCACATTTTACAATGAAGACAGAGTCCCTTGGAATGAATGAATGATTCCCATGAATGAACGAATACATGTGTCTCGTGGAGAAGTTCAGGGATGGATGTGTCATATACAGAATTTCCTATTCATTCAAGTGAAATAAATTATAAAGGAGAGTGACTGGCTTCAGGGCTGGTAGAAATGGGGACATCTCTGCTGAGCTGAGTAAAGTACCATCGACTTACAGATGATGCTAATGTGACTGTGGTTTTTAAGAGCATAAATCTTTGCATGAGATGCTTCACAGAACTAAAATTCCTCTTTATCCTGATTTCTGGCTTAGGACAAGCCTGTACTTGCTCCTGAGCCTCTGGTTATGGACAACCTGGATCCCCTGATGGAGCAGCTAAATAGTTGGAACTTCCCAATCTTTGATTTGATGGAAAAAATCGGAAAGAAATGTGGTCGGATTCTCAGTCAGGTGAGAAGGGTATATGCTTTGTCTGGCTCAATTACTGACAGATTCAGTCAAAGTCGTGTTAAGATCTGTTGTCCTTACAAGCTGTTCATCCAGTGAGTTGTGATCCCTGCCACCTAATTCAAAGCTCACATGAACACAATCTCATTATATTCCTTACTTTTAAATGTCTATATTTTTAAACTTTAAAATGTGAAATAAAAAATGCTGCTGCTCTCTGCCAATGAGTTTGCATAAACCTTTCTAAACGTTGTACATGCGGGAGGTGCTGCCACCCCTTACTGAGGTCTCTGTGAAGGTGTTTCTCACAGGGTTCAGCACAGGAGGGCAAAGCAGTAAATATGTTCAGTTGATGCAGGAAATTCAGAACTTTGGTTCTGTTTTGTACTGGAAGTTTCAGTCAGGCTGTGCAAGAAAGCATGGCTTCAGGAAGCAGAGACAGTATAGTCCTTGCTATATTCCATCACCATTAAAGAGTCAGCACTTTGATAGTAAATTTATATCACTGTTACATAGGGAAGTCTAATTTACTGTGAATCAGGCTGTGAGAGCTTCTTACTAGTCTTTCTTTCAACTGTCAATTTTTCATTCCTTCCTGCAAGTTGCATGCAGGTCCTGACACAGCCCATCTCTCCCCAGCACAATTAATGTCACTTCCATAATCACTTTCTTGACTGAACCTTTTTTTTTTCTGTTCTGCCCCTTTTCCTGGCACACTGACAAATTACCCATTTTTTCATATGGAAGTCTTGAGCTTTATTAAACAGGAAAGGCAAGTAATTATTATCTAGGGATGGAAGGGGGGAAAGCCCCAAGAGAAATCGGACTGACCTAGTATCATTTTACAAGGCATTATGTAGCGATGAGTGCTGGAAAGAAGAGATTATGTTAATTGGTATAATATGGGGCAATTAACACCACCCACAAACACAGAAGTTAGTGTGTCAGGCAGATCTCAGTGCAACAAGCTCCAGAGAATGCTGTATCAAATCTTGGTCCCATGGTGGTTAACTATTATTCAGCTAGATTCAATTATCCAGTGGTCAACCAGGAAAACCACGGCATGAATTCAGATTTATCCTGTGGTCTGCCTTTTATTGTTCTGTAGCTTGGCAAGTAATGTAGGTTTGAAGCACTTTACCAAGTTGCATGGAGTTCTGTGCCACACAGGACAATCCCCTTGTGCCTCCCTCAACTTGCACTAAAGCTTTACACCCTGTTTCCCAACATCTGTTTCTTGCACAGTTTCTGAGCATGTTATCCACTTTTCAGTGCCACAAAATGAAGCCTGTGAAATAAAATAAGGAAGGTTTAATAAATAATATTTCTGATCAAAATTCAACGTTTTCTGTAACAGCTGTTTCTAATAGCTCCTACTCCCTAAGAGCAGGCTGTAGCAAGTTCAACCTTCTTCATAAAATACAGATACTTCAGTTCTTTCCCCCACCTACTCAGACGTTCCTAACAAAATTATTTTCAGAAATATGAGTACTAAAATAAGTAAGTCTTTTTCCCCCAGAAAAAAGTATTATTTTTTCTTGTATAATTTTAAAATCCTGGGATATTATAAATAAAGGAAAATGAAAGCTTTAATGAGTTATCCTCTATATTTTGCCATTAAATCACGGAACCAGAGAATGGTTTGAGTTGGAAGGGACCTCCTGCCATGGGCAGGGACACCCTTCACTAGACCAGGTTGCCTAAAACCCCATCCAGCCTGGCCTTGAACACTGCCAGGGATCCAAGGGCATACACAGCTTCTCCTGGCTCGTCTATTAAATGGAATCATCCATTAAAATAAGTAAATTAACAAGCCGAATTAACTGTGTTTGCCTTGCTAGGTTAAATTTATGAGATGGAACAAAGCAGAGTTGACACGTGCCTCTAGGGAAGCATTTGTTTTAGAAAGCAAATGCTGGCTTAGCATCTTTAAAGCTGCTTGAGATGTCTGTTTCTTCTTTTAGGAATGTTAAATTGATTTAGACATATAAAAAGACCCCAAACCAGTCAGCAGCTATAAAAGCATCTGTGCAAAGTACAGCGGCAAGCACTCTAAGTGTGGCACTAACAAATATGCATGATAGGGCTTAGAGAGGAATTTTTACATACCAGCCTCATTTCAGAAAGGAACAGCAGAGCTCTGCGAATGAGTTGATGCTTCACAAGAGGCCATAAAGTTAAGATAATGTCGTAAGTCACACTTAACACTCTTCTTACAGCTCCTATAAAACCAAAACCTGTGGAAGAGAAACTCTTTTGCTTTAGAAAGCAAACTAAGTGAAGAATAGGCTGAAATCAAGGTCTCTCTCAAGCTTTTATTACTAGGCTGGTAGAAATGAGAAATGCTGGTGGTGCTGCTATGCTCCCAGTACTCAGCCCGTGTCGAGGCAGCGTGGCATCACTGCAGGGAGTGCGAGTTGGTCCCTGGGTGGTGTCAAGAGGAGTGTTTGGTGTTCTCATCATCAAACATGGCTTCTGCAGAAAGAAACTGCAGCTGCTATAAGGAGGAGCAAGGGAAATCAGTCCTTGGGGGATGGAATATTCCCAGGATCATCACAGAGGCCCTTGTGAGGATTTGTGTATGTCAGAGCTGGAGACCAGGTGCCAACAACTTAAAAGAAACACGCTTGAAGAAAACAGATACAGGAGACAAAAAAGGAGTGTGAGGGCTGCCTGCAAGCAGCAAGTAAGGAACTGCTAACCCAGACTTTTCACTTGTCCTCCAATGAGAGCCATTTCTGTGTGCCTCCAACACCCAGGAGAGGAGCGACGTGTGAATAGCAATCCCCATTTCCAAACACAGCTTCCATTAGGAATCATTTGGGAGAAGTGCTTGTCCTTCTTCAGGCAGCACTGCCAGAATTATCTGACTTATAAATGATTCATTCAAGTGTTAGCAATCATTGCAGAAACAAGCAGCAAATGCAGGCTGGAGGGACCAGGCAGTGTGGGACACCCACTGCCAAGCACCTGGCAGCCGTCGCAGTTTCCCTGGGCTCGTCCCTGGCAGCAGGGACCACACTGTGGCTGCAAGGGTGTCATGCTCAGCTGTGCGACTCTAACTCCCAGGCAGCTTGTGCAGCAGCAGGCAGTTTGGGCAGGAAGGATTTTCAAAGCAGAAGCATTTAAAAATAGTTAATCCAGAGCAATGAATAAACAAAACTGCACAGTTTGCCTTTTTTAAAGAAAAGAATTTAGTTAGTTGACTTTCTAGAAGACGTCAATGCCTTTTTGTCCTCTTCTGACCTGCCCTTATCCCTTCCTACTCCCCATTTGCTAAGAAAGAAAGAAAACCTTACAAAAATGTCCAAATGGCTTTCTTCGCTGTTTATGTTTTCTAATGACCACTGAGAATAATGACATTTTACTCCCAAGTCATGGGGAAGAGCAGTCATTCGTGTCCATCACAGTCAGCTGCACTTCTTTTCAACTGCTGTGGAATTTCCAGGCCCCCAAAATTCAAGAGGAGGAAAAACATGTTTTTATGACATGCTTTATTTGATATACCTGTCCAATATTGGTAGTGTAGACCAGTAAGTTTTGGTAGTGCAGAATAGTATTTCTTCATGCTTCCTCTTTTTATCCAGAGATATTTTGCTGGAAATCTGAAGCTTCCCATTTAGTGATGTAAGACAATAGTGTTAAATGGTGAAAATGTGGATCTCTCTAGCTGTGATTCCAGATAGATAAACAGAATGCTGAGCAATTTCTAATCCAAATTATGCATAAAGTCAGTCTCTTTGCTCTGCCCTGCTGCCAGTGGATCCCATAGGGTGTTCACAGTGTAAGGTTTTGCCTTCTACAGACCCATTCTAAGCTCATGTCTTCCAGAGCACTGTAATTCAGTAGCTCCTTTGCTATAAAGAACTGACTTTATGGCCAGCAGCCGTGGTCACAAAGAGAAATTAACCACTGCAGTGTTTTTTCTGACTGCATTGCTGGTGGCACTTATGCAGTTAGGGTAGGAACAGAAGTAAGAGCTGGGGACACCTGCAGAACCCCAACTGTCAGATGTGTGCCATTAGAGGGACATGCCGGATGGTGTCAGACACCACACTCACTATGTCTCTGCATCATCACTGCCTGTTGCAGTGCCTTGCCAGAGTTACTTCACATGCAGGTTTTTCCTGGTAGGGAATGAATACAAGGGGAAGTGGGAAAGCAAAAATCATTAGTGCTGCAAATTCCTGTCCTTTTTTAGTGTTCTTACAGTGGCAGAACATTTGAAGCTTATGTTCATTAGATTTTGGGTGCAGCTCATAGGTCCCAAATTATATACACAATATACAGAAAGAAACAGGTGTGGATAGCTGTTTGATATACATTCAGGTGTAAAATACGAAACATAATTTGTAACAATTTCTTATTGGTATTCCACTCATCATTCCTAATGTGCTTCAAATTGTCTAGCTCCAGGCAGATCATTACCAGACAGATGGCATGAAAAGGACAGGATTTAGCTAACAGCAGTGAATAAATGAAGGAGCTAAAAGGCTTGAGGGTCCAATTTGTGAAAGAAGAGTAAAAGTCAGGCAGTAATTTTAGTGTGTCCCATTGTTCTGTACATCAAGTTCAAACTTCTCTTCAAAACCGTCCATTTTGCAGCAGCTTCTGTCTACATTTCTGAGCCCTTGTCTCTCCTGAACATCCCCTCACTCGTGCATCCCATTCTCCCTTCCAATATATCCTGTCTTGGATGTCTACAGTCATCTTTTATGCAGGAACATTTGGAGCAGCCCTGCTTCCTAAGCCACTTGCTGCCTCTGAGATCCTGTTGGAGAAGTCACTTTTGCCATTTCACTTCCTAAACAAGGGAGAGGGAGAGAAGATAATGCATAGGAACCAAATGGTTCTCTTCTTTTGTCATCCCTTCACTTGTTTCCCCTTTTTCTGGGAATTGATTTGGCTCATGGATGCTCCTTGGAGAAATTTGCTGGGCTGTCTTTCTGCCATATGCCTGAAAGGAATAGAAGAACATCCAGAAATGTGTAATGAAGGAACAAGGAGGACTTTTTCATACTAATAGTTTGTCTGTTTGGCTGTATAGCCATACCCATATGGAAATGCAAATAGCTGCAGCTATAGCTGGATCAAATGTACTTGAGAAAATACTACCAGGAAAGCAAGTTTTCATGGGGCAATTTGACAGAATGATTTTTTATATCTAATTTTAGAGGTTTTCTGGGTCTTATGGTGGGTTTGTTTTGGGTTTTTTTCAGGTATCATACAGGCTTTTTGAAGACATGGGGCTGTTTGAAACCTTCAAAATACCAGTGAGGGAATTTATGAACTACTTTCATGCCTTGGAATGTGGATACCGAGAGATACCTTGTAAGTAAAAATTCCCAGCAGATAATCATGCTTCCTTAAAGTTTTCGTGTTTTCCACACACTTGGTTATTGAAACCTTTCTTCTCTCATTATAACAACATTTTTTTTTCAGTCCTGCTACATCATGACTAAATGGATGGCTCTGGTGCCAGAGACCGGTGCTGAACCACAGTTTCTCATCTTTTTTTCATTGTATTTAATGTTTCATGTTGTTTCATAATAATTCAGAGCAAATTCTGCACAAGCACTGGAGCCATATAAAGCTACTGTAGACACAAAGAACTGTTTCTTGATGATACAAGTGTACCCCAGTTGGAGTTTACCAAAACATTTCTCCCCCACAAGCAGTTTGGATTCTTACACAGTAGAGGTTCTATGCAACTGATGGAGATGAGCTTTGTAAAGCAGAAAAAAAAATGCCAAGTAGATGGAGTGCATCCTGTCCTTCTGCAGCTACAGCTCAGTTGATATTTTGCAGTGTGAACCATTTATTCACTGCAAAAACCTGCTTTCAGTCATCCCCAAAGTATTTACTAATTCAAATCAAATTTACCAAACCATTTCAACTGCAAAAGACTTTTTTTTTCTTTTCTTTTCTCTCCTCAGGGGGA
Source organism: Porphyrio hochstetteri (assembly GCA_020800305.1). Lineage (NCBI taxonomy): Eukaryota > Metazoa > Chordata > Aves > Gruiformes > Rallidae > Porphyrio > Porphyrio hochstetteri. Next base: position 79,992,986 of record CM036905.1, on the reverse strand, counting down.
GAGCAGGACTAATTACCCCCCTTTAGCTGGCAGATAACCCCAGCAATGAGGAATATAGGACACACTGTTTTCTCCCACCTCCCAGAAAAATGTCTGAAAACTTGTTGTAATAAGTCACATAGTCTCTCTTTCAAAATATTAAATACTAATTGAACAGCTGCAATGGGAGGGATTGAGGGAGAGCTACGTCAAAATGCCTCCCAGCCAGGTGGTTTGGACTCTCTTCTGGGAAAGTGAGAGACCAAATTTCAAATCTTTTGTTGTGTTTGAAGCTGATCAGGGATTTGAAACAGAGGATTATAGCCTGAGGGGGTTATAGGTGGATGTTCCACAGTCTGTCTGTCCTACTGGAGCTATTCCTGTTTGTTTAAAATATTTAACTATTCACAGAGTCTCAGGAATTTTAGTGAATCTAGCCCTTCATTTCCTTGTCTTTTTCTTAAGTGTGTTTTCTTTTAGTGGAGTATTTTGTCTAATACAAAATTAATTTACCTTCCAGTTGTTCGTTTCTGCAAAGGTGTAAAGAACAAAACAATGTTTTTGGGCTTAACCACTTCTTTCTTCTGGTTGCTGAACTGAAAAATGGGTTATTCACACAAAACTACTGGTGACAATCCCAACTGGATTAAAACAGCACAATTCTCACAAGAGGTTAATCCAGCCTTTACTCTGAGAGAAGTATTAGACCCCTGTGCAAGGTCATCCTCTAGGTTTTGTGTGAGGAGATTTACATTTTGGGAGAGATGTTCTTAGTACTTAGAGGAAGGCAGGGGGAGGGAGAGTATTTCCCTATTTTACTTATTTTTTTCCAAAAGTAACCGTTCCTGTGCTGCTTACTGTTTTGCTGTTAAAAATGACAGCCAGCAGTCACTCACAGGTATTTAAAGGGAAGGTTCACAGGGAAGATGATGAGCCCTGTAAATCAGAGGTCAAGTGGCATGCACGCTCACATTTTAGTGAGCAGGCAAAATGATTGCAAATTGTGAATAAAAGGAACCTTTCTGTGTTGCACCTGTTTGCCCTCAGCAGGCAGAATACTGCTGATGTTAGGCACAGACAAAGTAGGCAGCTGCCTCCAGCACGTGAGGGTAGAGTCAACAAGATGGTGAGACCCACTCTGCCAGAGCCAGGGGAATGCAGGCTGGTTTTGGCAGAGGAGGGCCTCAGCAGTGCTGTTCTGAGGGGGCTGGTGGGTGTTCCCAGTGGGAGCGAGCATTACCCATCTCCTAGCAGTGGCAAGAGGACAGGGTGCTTTCTCTATCCCAGGTCTTCTCCTTCCTTCCTCTTCTCCCGTAGAAGGAGCGGCCATAGGGTGAAGTTCCACTTCAGTGCTGAGAAACCCTCCATCCAGCTGCATGCTGCCTATTTTTAGGATGCAGCAGGTGTAAAACCAGGTTGCTTACACATCGTGCTTCCAGTCCCTTTTACTCCCCCAGAGTAGAGAGGTTTTTTCACCCCTAGGTCAACTCTACTTATTACTTCCTAGAAAGGGCTTCTGGACTTGTGTGTTGATAATTCTTCCTGATGAAGGATACATATCCTCTCCAGTGTTACCCTGATTCATGACTATTATCTTCTTAATAGAACCTAGTTCTTAACCTGTTCCCATCAACCCCATTCCAGCAGTTGGTTTGCCAGTGAGAAACACGTTACTGATTGGCATTGCCAGGGGGCCTCCAGCTAAGATGGCTGATTACCTGGATATGTAGCCACCTACTGTGAGTTTTACAGATGGGAGTGACCTATCAGTGGAGTCCCACATTATTTTTGTGCTTTGTGCTCTGAAATGCATCTTTTCAGAGCTGCAGAAGCAGGAAAGTAGCCACAGTTTATCATCCAGATCAGCACGTTTCTTTTCATTTAGCTAGTCACTGTAGAAGAAGATAGCTGTGCTCTGCCTAAAATTAGCCTAAATCAAAAACTGAAATGCTTGTCCATCAGTAGTTTAGCCCCAGATGTAAGTTTTGGTCCTGGTGCAGCAAAGTGTTACCCCTCTTTTGGCATCATGGTTGCTTTTTGCTACTGTATGCTTAGACAAAGCTTTGTGCTGAATTAGCGTGTGATTCTTTTTCAGCCAGTTGTGTGCATTGGGGGATAGTTACCTGGCCTTGAAGGATTTGGTGATAGGAGCCTCGGGGTGACTGTTATCTCTCATTTCTGCAAAGAGAGCTTGTGTAAGACAGATTACAGGATCCAGGGCCTGACCTCTTATCTTTGGCCAGAAAACTGCAGAAGGAATCTGGTTTAACCGTGCAGTGTACACGTATCCTGAGTTTGGTATTTTTGCAGTGCATCTCCTAGCACAGCACGTAAATTGGCTCAAGCTGAGTCAGGTGAGCGTTGCCTGCCATGTGTTTAGAAGCTGGGTGAGATCTGGCTACTGAAGGGAACGAGACTTTCCCACTGGTTTCATTTGAATCAGGGGTTAACAGTGCGTATTTACCCCATGGCATTTAACGAGCTAAAGGCAGCCACTGGGGTAAAGGGCTGGAGCTGGTAGCACTGGTCAGCCTCCTTGTTTGACACGTACTTGCCAAGTTTCCTACGCTGCAGATCCCACTGCTCCTCTGCTGTTCTCTCCTTCTTGACTGGTGTGAGACATACCATTGAGTGTGCTTCAACTTTAGTAAAAGCAAAGCCAAACATATCCAGAATACAGCTGCTTTTCATGCCTGTGACAATGTTTTATTTGCCTCTGCTTGATTGACTGCCACGGAGTACCCACTAGATGGTGCTGACTTCCCTCTCTCAGAAATATCCTTCGTGTCTAATGGCGGGGTCCTTTGTTTTGTATCACAGATCACAACCGAATCCACGCAACTGACGTTCTACACGCCGTCTGGTACCTTACTACTCAGCCCATCCCAGGACTCCCAACTGTGATTAACGATCACGGGTCAGCAAGTGATTCAGGTATATTTGAATGTGCAAGTATTTATGTTCCATTTTTAAAGTTTTTGTCATAAAATGTGCAATAAGAAAGCCAACAGTTGAGGATTGTGTGCAGCAGTTGTTATGTTGGATGTTGAAGGTGTTAAGGCATGTTGATGTAACTTTAAAGAAAATGGAATTGGTCCTCCAGAACCTAATACTTCCCATTTAACAATGTGTGAATGGAAACCTGCATGGTCACCCATAACAGCAGATGTTTGCCACCATTTGATTTTTACAACAGCTGTATTTTCCAACGAAACTGTATGAGTAATGCTTTTCAGCACTGCTCCAGAAGCAGTGTAGAGGTTTAAATCCTCAAATCCTGTGTAGTTTTGTTACTACAGATTCACCAGGGCGTGCAGGTAGTGCTGTGAGCTTGCTGCTGCTTGGCTGTCCTGTCCTTTGCCTTTCTTCACTGTCTCCAAAGAGAGAGGCTTGTTACCATTTTTGCAACTAGTTTGCAAGACCACTCCTATGCTATTTTATGATTGTTCCTTACAGGAAGTTCTTCATACCGCATCTTTATATTAACTTCTCCAGGTTCAGCTGTAGCATCTAGAGGACCTGACTGTGTTTTGTGAGAGTTCTGAGAATTACCAAATTATTCAAAGTCTAGCTCTTTGGATTTGAAAGCATGCACCATAATTGAATTAATAAATGCTAGTCCATTTGTTTAAGGGCTGTGACTAATCTATATGGTGAGGCAATTAGAGGAAAGAGTAAGAAGATCAGGTTACCCACAAAGCTCCAGCATGGCCACAAATCCATGGCTTAGTACTAGTAACTTACAAAGTTTGAGAACGGTCTCTGCTGGATGGCTGGAAGATCCCCGTGTGGGATCAGAATTTGTTCCTCTCCAATCATGTGCCTCTCCTGAGTGATTTAGTCTAGGTCATCCTGCTCTGGCAGGGGGGTTGGACTAGATGATCTTTTGAGGTCCCTTCCAACTCCTTAGGTTCTGTGATTCTTTGTGCCTTGTTGCACTAGATCATGTGCCAAGTATCAGAAGGCGTTGAGGTCAGGATATGTTTTGTATTGTAAATTTGCTTCTTATCTTCCTGCTTTGTTTCTTCTGTCTGTTTCAGTAAGTCACTGAAAAAGAGGTAAGGATTTTATTTTTTTAAAAATGTATTTATTTCTGCTCAGATTCTGACAGTGGAATCACTCATGGCCATATGGGTTATGTATTTTCGAAGACATACACTCCTACAGATGACAGCTACGGATGCCTGGCCGGCAACATCCCTGCCCTTGAGCTGATGGCTCTCTATGTAGCTGCAGCCATGCATGACTACGATCACCCAGGAAGGACCAATGCCTTTTTGGTAGCAACGAGTGCTCCTCAGGTAAATAAATCACAAGCAGCATTGCTGTTAAGTTTGGAAGGTCTTTGGTAACAGCATCTCCTTGCCAGTGGTGCCTGTGGCTTCCATTAAGAACAACTCTACCAAATATTTTGAAACAGCTTGTCAAGGTGACAGAAATAATAACTTCACCTGGGGATTATCAGTAAGACACTCTCACTAGCCTCAGTTAGTGGAGCTGTTAAGAAAGGTACTGATAAATGTCTCAGTAAAGGAGAAGCTAATCCTCTGCTGACTGATAGAGAACCTGTAACTGTGAAATTAGGGAAAAATTATTCTACCCAGTAAGGCACAAAAAGATTAAAATAAAATAAAAAAAACCACCTCTGTAGCTGACTGCACCATGCAAGTCAGTTTGTGTATGAGCATAACATATTTTCTAGGGTTCCCATACAATATAAGCAGTTGCAGTCTCTTGTTAATATATTTTTATATTCTGCATCTATCAAGGCAGAGGCAGGTGTGGAAAATAATCTCAGTTTTGTAAATGAAGAATCAAGATTCACCTAAGGTTACACAGAAGTTGCTGCCAATGCTGGGAGTTGAATTCTGAAATTCAGAGTCACTGTTTATTGGCTTGATTATGAGATCTTCTTTCTTTACCTTACAAAGCTGACCTGCCTGGCTTCAGCATACTGCACTGAAAAATATCTCTTTGGACAAGGAAATAAGAAAAGAGAGTTTAATGGTGAAAAGTTGGGTAGAGATGCCACAGTCTAGATTTACTCCCCAGACTTGATCTCTCACCAAGAGCAAGTCACCTGTACCTGCTCTGTATCAGTTTGTGTCTGTAAACTATAAAATACCATAAATACTTCTCATCCTGGCAACATTTTTCTGTGATCAAGAACTTCGATATTCTGGCAAAGTAAATAGATTGATAGAAGACTGTTTTTAAGAAATGAGTGTTACAGCTGTGTGGTTGTAAAAATCAACAAGGAATTCTAGATGATTAGCCTTAATGTATTGTCCCTAGTCTCATAATAAATTAATGGGAAAATTCAAATTACTCATGTTAATTTGGGAGCTTAGTTTGTTGTTTGAATTTAGTTTTCGGTTTTGTGGCTTTTAATTCAAATATCACCTGAAATTTGCATCTAGGGTTTTTTAGCTTCTTTTTCATGACAAGCAGTATCAGCTTCCAGAAATTATAAAGTGCTGTTGCATTAAATACTCCCCCTCTCAGGAGCTGGGCATGAGTAGCAGAATATATCTGTCTCAAATGCTTCTTGTGCAGTCAGGCAAGATAGGATATAAAGCTGAGCTGCTGAGTTATTCTGTGTTAAAGGATAGATTCTATACTTCAGGATTGATTTTTTTTATCTCTGGATGACAGAAAAATATAATTGAAGTGAAAAGCCACTGGAACATATATGTGTATGTATGTATTTGTCTAAAAAGTTACAAAACTGGTGTTTGTTTTACATAGAAGCGAACTTGGAAAAGCTTTTCTTTCCACAAACCAAATTGTCAAAAGACTGAATGTTGTTCAGGTGGAGAGATTTCCTGGGTGGTGGCTGACCCCTAAAGTCCATTTTCTATTTGACCAAATCTGAACCCTCCTACATGCATCATCCCCATCGTTCTCACTTCTGCTTTGATGGGTCTTTTGCCAAGAGGTTTGTCAGCTCTCAGCTGCCCATGTTGCTTTCACAGGCAGTGCTGTACAACGACCGCTCTGTCCTGGAGAACCACCACGCTGCTGCTGCCTGGAACCTGTTCATGTCGAGGCCAGAGTACAACTTCCTGGTCAACCTTGACCACGTGGAGTTCAAGCATTTCAGATTCCTTGTCATTGAGGCAATTTTGGCTACTGACCTGAAGAAACACTTTGATTTTGTCGCCAAATTCAACGCCAAGGTAAGAACGTTGGTTCAGGCTTCTTGTGGATGGTTCAGGAAAGACTGTGGGGCTTGGTAGCATCATCACAGTGAAAAGGCTAGAAAGGCTGCTGTGTTGCTCTTCCTTCTGAATGTCCTTTTGTAAAACAGTCTGTTGAACAGTAATCTGGAACCTCAGTTATTTTTTACTTATTTAAATTTAGTGGCACAGCTTCTTTTCTTACATATGTTTAGTTTTTTTCAGAAAGTGGTTTAAGGCTAAGGGTATTACGGACTATTTGAATGCTAATCCCCTTTACATCCTACTTTTCAGCATTGTTTCCTTGCTCGCTGGCATTTTAGACCTATTAGGAAAGCACTCAGGGGAAAAAATTAAAGATATTACCAAGTTTCCATAATGGCTAGATATTTAATGTGAATGCTTATTGGTTTAATCATACTGTTATGTTATGTTATCAAAGCACAAAAACTGCAGCAATGTTGAAATTCTAATTTCAAATGCAATGAAGCCGTGATCTTTCTTTCCTATTTCATTTCAAATGGGTAAACGTTAGAGAAAGGTCACTGAAGATCTTACCTGCACGCTCCATTCAGGGACTATAAAATTGCAACCATGGAAAACAAGTCTTAAAAATTATTGTACAATTTCAACCTAACCTACTGGAAATCACCACCTCTCAAGTTACCTTAATAAACTCCACCATCCATCAAAGGTGTTGACATGTTACCTAGACGGTACCTGCCTTTGGAGATGGTGCTGCCACCTTGTTCCTTGTTGGAAACGCATCATGCTAGGACTGGAAGCTCCTAACTGTTTTGGAGACATAGATAACATGGTTTTTTTGTGGTATTGCTTGACTGATTTTATTTTCTGTTTCCCTGTAACATCTCTCCCTTGGTTAGGCTTTAAGAGTCTGTAAAGAAAGTCCTTAAATTAAGGTCAAGGGTAGAGAGAGAACAGATCTTTAGATCTGTAAAAGTCTGAACTCCTTCAGTACCCTTGGTAGTCATGTCCCAAAACTTCTGATAATATTGGGGGACAGGCAAATGGGTAGGTCCCTTAGGTCTTAATTTTAAACTCTGGGGTCATTTTCACCAACCTAATTTTCTCATAAAGTATTGAACTGTACTGACAGATCTGTCAGGGCTACATACAATAAAGCATAGTGAATTTAGGCTGTCTGAATACATCCTTCAAATCTGACGGTTTGGACCAAAACCTTCGCTTGTGTGAATGTTAGGAAGGAATAAAAAAGACAGACTAAACCAGTGATTATTGTGGCTTTGACACAGTGATTAACTGTCTTGACTGTGGAAGAGGACAAGCTTGACCAAAGTACTTGGTGTAAATTGTGGATCTTGTAAACTAAGTTCGCCTTTAATCTGTCAGGCTGGACAGCAGTGGGTGTACCCACTGCTGTAACCAAGCAAGGTGATACCCCAGAGACAGCAGATAAATAGAACAGTCTGATGTATCACATCCTGCCAGCTCTCTGTAGACTTATAAGGACATCTGTTAATCTCCTTTGCTCTCCTTAATGCTTGGATAGTCAAATGGGCATGCATGGAATAAAAAGTGGAGGAGAAAGTGAATATATTAATCAGTGCTTTTGGCTGAGGCTAGCTTTCCCCAAGTAATCGCTGCCTTAAAAAGAGATTATTTATGTTTGGTTGGCAAAGTCTCTTTTGTACCAGAGTGGACTCCAAGAGAAGACCAGACATGTTTGTATATGGGTGTAGGTGCTGTAACTCATAAAATGAGCTCTAAATGATCACATTATTCATTGGGGTGCAAGACTGCAGTTTAGTACTTTGAGGCCATCTTTATCTGTACAGAAGTCAGTGTAAGCACATGTAATGTAGGCATCCTCCCAACAGAAAACTTGCTGTCTGGAAAGCACCAGCAAGAAACACTGAAGGAAGCTCACTGCACAACACTTTGATGACATCCATGCATTGGAGCACCTCCTGTTCTGATATTCCTTACGTTGTATCATGTACACCAAAGCAAACACCCTCACCATGTGGGCCCACAGCTGTGTGGGGCAGGAGACCTGCAACAGAGGATGTAGAAGTTTCATACAGTCATAGCACAACACCTTTCTATCCATTTTCAACTACTGCAAGTTTGAAAAGGCTGTGTTTTAAGGAGGGATTTTAATTTTTTAAATTAAGTGGACAGTAGAAGACAGCCCCACCCACAGTAGGAGATAATTTAGGAGAAAAGGTTGAGATGGGAAAATGTGGCTAATGGCAGTAAAGGCTGGTATCGCTGACCGTTTGGAGATGTAAAAGGCCAAAGTCCTCAGTGCTTTCTCAGCCTCAGTCTTTGTGGCAAAGACCCAGCCTCAGGAATCCCAGGCCCCTGAGGTGGGAGCAAAAGTCTGAAGTGGTGAAGACTCATCCTCAGTGAATGGCATCAGGTTAGGGAGCACTTAAGGAAACTGGACATACACAAGCCTGTGGGACCTGATGGGATACAGCCATGGGTATAAATACCTGATGGGGACAGTAAAGCAACAGAGCCAGACTTCTCTCAGTGGTGTCTGGTGACAGGACATGACACAGTGGGCACAAATTGAAATACAAGAATCCCCATCTAAAAATGAGGAAGGATGTGTTTACTCTGATGTGGTTGTACATTGAAAGATGTTGCCCAGTTTGTAGAGTTTTCCCATTGGAGATACTCAAAACCAAGCTGGACATGATCCCAAGCAGCCTGCTCTAGATGGCCCTACCTTGAGCAGGAGGTTGGACTAGGTGATCTCCAGAGTTGCCTTCCAGCCTCAACCTTTCTGTGATTCTTTAAGGTGATGATTTTATTTTAGAGCAGTTGATAGTATATATCACTATGGTGAGGTATGGGAAAAATAGAGGTCAGGAAAAAGATAGGGACTACTTTCAGGCATACTTAGATCAGTAGGGAAATGAGCCTATTACATGCATCTTCACACTGCAGTTAATTCAGCATGACATTTCATGGGAATTTATCTTTGTACACCAATTAGATAGTAACTTCTTGGAAAATGTTATGGTAAGATTGCATTTGTTTGTTTTCCTAGCAAATGCTTTCTAAGGCACATCATTTCCTAAATATGAATTTCTCATCATTTATCTCAGTGTTCATTGGTTTTCACTTTTTTCTTTTTACACACTGCTCTACAGCTGATTGTAAATTCCAAACAAGTGATTTTTGTGAATTTTGTTAAATAGCTAAATATACTGTAAGATATCCCAGGGCAGAACTTCCTCTGTGGATGCATCCTTTTACCCATGATAACCCTCATGGTTTTCCTTTCTCTGTCTGCTAGGTGAATGATGATGTTGGAATTGACTGGACTAATGAGAACGATCGTTTGCTGGTTTGCCAAATGTGCATCAAACTGGCTGACATAAATGGGCCTGCAAAATGCAAAGATTTGCATCTGCAGTGGACAGAAGGCATCGTCAATGAGTTTTATGAACAGGTAAATAAATGCATGTCCAAAGTGTTATCTGTTGGTTGCCTGTCTGGTGTTAAACACTCCAGCAGCATGCTAGTGCTGGGTGAAAATCAGAGAGTCATGGTGAAGAGGACAACTAGAGTCAACATTAGTTCATCCTTTTGCTGGATCAAACTCCATTTGTCACTGAAGCTTCTGATGTGTCCTCAAAGATGGGGTTTCTGCAGGCTTAACTGTTCCAGTCTGGCAGTAGACTTACAGTGGACATGGGAAACAAGTGTTCCATTCCACCTTTCCTTTTTCTGTTGGTAGTGATCATGTTTCCCTTTCAGTCTTCTTCAGTGCAAACTATATTTTCATCATTTGTTCTATATATTGAAAAGACATCAGCTGTTTCTCATTGCTTTCCTCTGCAGTCACAGAGGGTATCACACTTTTATTGACATGTGGTCTCCAAAACTGGACCCAACTTCATTTTTGAGATGATCTAAACAGAGCAGAGGATTTCTTTTCTCTGTGGACCACATCTCTGTTCACACAGAGGCAACCTTCATGTACTGAGCGCAACTGTAACGCTGACTTTCAGTTTATCACAGATTAACCATACCTGCTTCCTATATGTCGATCCTGATTTACCCCTTAAGACACCACTTTCAGCTTTCAGAGGCTTTGTTGGTACAACTGCACTAATGGAAGGATGACAGCCACAGATGGATTTACAAAGACCTGAGAATACAGTCAGGTACTGGTCCTCTCCTGCCCGGTGTAAGGGAGCCCTTAATCAAACCTTTGCTCATTATAATCTGCTTGGCCATACCAGGTATGAGGGACAGGGCTGTTCCCACAGTATTCCTCAATTTCCTGAGTGGGAACATATTTTGAATGTGCCAGTTCGAATAAACTTCACATCCTGTCTTTCTGAGAGGAAGCAAGCAAGCTAAATCACTGAACCAGAGATGCCAGACTTCTTGGGGGGCTGTGCAGTAACTTGAAGTCCCAGACTAATCCCTTTTAAAGCCTTTTCATCTTCCCTTAAACTTACTATTCTTAAGTTTGGAAAAAACAAAGCACAGGCTTTTCTGCTGCTGTTGCCTTCTGGAGTATGTAAAGAAATGTGAAAAGGGACAAAATTCAGACAATGACCTGAAGCTCCTTCATTTATTTTCCTGAGAAAAAGAAAGAACAACAACTCCTAACGTGTGTTACATGCATAGTTGGTTCCATTTTTCTTTTCATTTTTTTTCTTAAAGAAAGAGAGTGAGTCCCTTCACGCCCCAGATTTTCTTTCAGGAAATGCTTTGCTTCATCTTTGCCTGTTTTCATTCCAATTCTCCCAAACAATTGTATTTCACTTGATTCTGGTGATGATTGCAGTTATGTGGGTGATTACTGCATGCAGACAAACGCTTCTGATCAGGTATATGATCTAACTCACCTTTGATCCAACACAACTAGTGTCAGAGGGCAGTAAGTGCTCCCATACATCAGTATCATCAAAGTGTGGGATAGCAAGCTCTGAATCAGGCTTGGGAGGGACACAGGAGGGAGGAAACCGTGTTACCTGTTCTGCAGGAGGAATCTGGGTCAGAAAGGTGTGATACTAATGCTTTCATACTCTTGAAAGCTGCTCCAAAGGACTGTTGGAGATTATCTTTCTTACGATTCTGTAATTAAAAACCCCGAAACATTGAAGATTTGTCCTCTCTGCAAAATTTGTTTCTGAACAAACACGTATGGTACCTTTGTAATGGCATTCCTTTTGGCATGGGGATTGTGGGCAAATGTGGGTTTTTCCATGGCATGAGTTGCCATGCTGACAGGATACTGATGGGATTGAAAATGTAGAATGTTTTCTTCCTAGGACTTACTTTTGGCTAAATTCTCGGTTTATTTAACCTAGGTTAAAATCTGACTTTCCTTAGTGCCATATGTAATAAGAGGTATATCAAACCATCTTCACCATGGTTTTGATTATCTAATTTTTTCTAAGCAGGGAAAGGTCTTAATTTCTAATTTCTAAAAAGGATCATTTTTATGGGAAGCCTGAATTTGACTGAAACTCTTATCAAAAAGCATACATATGTACATTCAACCTGTGCTGTGAAAATGAAATATCTTTATTGAATTTCCTTTAATAAACACCAATTCCCTGAAGAACTTAACTCCTGTATAAATAAAAACTCCCTGTTAAAAATGTGTTGCATAGAAACACTCAAAATCCCATATCATACTGTCATAGAACGTTTCGTTTTCTTCCCTCCATGTGCTCAGCACACTTATTTGAAGACAGGAGGTTGGACATATTAAAAAAGAATCACAAAATGCACTGCAAGCTGTTTCACATAACAAATCATGTTTCAATGGAATATGAAAAAAAGAACTTGTAAACATTTCAGAAGTCACCTTTCTTCTCACTACTCGCAGCTCAAAACCAGGAAACCTCAGATGTGTGACTGCTGTAAAGAAGAGCAAGCTGCCACCTCTTTCTTGATTTGCTTGCTATTCCAAGAATGAATGTTTCACTCTTTTGTTAACACGAATATTTTGCATTGAATGATCAAACATAACATTTCAGAGTAGGTTATTTTATATATAAAAGTAACAGAACAAAACAGGAGGAAATGAGGCATCTGTCATACGTGCTTCAAAATTTAACTCTCAATTCTTTGGCCTTCTCAGATATCAACAGTGTGTTGAACAGATCTTGTTCATGACTTTTAGAAAATTCAGGCTACAAGGAGATAAAGTTGGGCAATCTGTAACGTAATAGAAACTGAAAATGTCCCTCCAAATTCTAACCTAAATTCTCTAATATAGATCTCTGTATTGTATTAAAACATTAATTTGTATATCAGTCTTGATTAGGGAGACTAGACTCTGAATATGAGTCAGCAGTGTGCTCAGGCGGCCAAGAAGGCCAATGGCATCTTAGCTTGTATCAAAAACAGTGTGGCCAGTAGGTCTAGGGAGGTGATTGTGCCCCTGTACTCGGCACTGGTGAGGCCACACCTCGAGTACTGTGTCCAGTTCTGGGCTCCTCACCATAAGAAGGACATGGAGGTCCTGGAGCAAGTCCAGAGAAGGGCAACCAGGCTGGTGAAGGGGCTGGAGGGCAAATCCTATGAGGAGCGGCTGAGGGAGCTGGGGGTGTTTAGCCTAGAGAAGAGGAGGTTGAGGGGAGACCTTATCACTGCCTACAATTACCTGAAGGGAGGTTATAGAGAGGTAGGTGATGGTCTCTTCAGCCAGGTGACAGGTGATAGGACAAGGGGAAATGGCATGAAGCTGTGCCAGGGCAGGTTTAGAGTGGATGTTAGGAAAAAATTTTTTACTGAAAGAGTTGTCAGGGCCTGGAACAGGCTGCCCAGGGAGGTGGTTGAGTCACCTTCCCTGGATGTGTTCAAAAAAAGGGTAGATGAAGTACTTAGGGATATGGTTTAGTTTAGGATGTGAATGGTTGGACTTGATGACCTTAAAGGTCTTTTCCAACCTTGTTATTCTGTGATTCTGTGATTTTTGTTGTTTTCCTTGAGGAGGTGACATCCAGTCTTGACATGTCTGTTCAGCTGAAAACTCAGTATCACCAGAAACTTTGCTGTGATATATCAGACTTGGTTGTGCAAGAAAGTTTTACCAGCTTCTGTGTCATGCGAGGCTGGAGAAAACAGTCTTCCCCTCTACCCTCTCAAAGAAAAGCTAGCAAAAAGCTTTAAGGGAAAGATTTACTGCTGCTGAGTAACCCTTGCCTTCATAGGGATCGTTCTCATACTCCCAGGAGACAAATAGTTATGACAGAAAGCCCAGAGGACCTCTCCTCATGTACATCAAGGGCAAAATTCATAAGAAAACTAGTTTGGTGAGACAGCCCTTGCTTGTAGAAGTTCAGTCTTGTTCCCTGCAAGCAGGTGGCTGACTACAAAGTAGTTGTAAACTAACCCCCACAAAACCAAAGGGATTTTTTGAAAATAACTTGAACAAAGAAAATAATAATATTCAAAGTTTTGCTCTCACATTGTAAAGTACAGGACGAGGGCACTGGGCATCATTTTATACAGTCATTAACTGATATCCTTTGTTAAATTTATGCTATCAGTAGTGGGTTCTCTTAGAAGAAAAGAGCTGTAGCTCCGATTAACCAGTTGACATGATGGCACTGGAGTAGCATCGTGCTGGCATGCTATGGAAGTGGCATTACAGCTGAACTATTTCTCTTTCATCATTTTTAATTGGTTTGATGTGCATTACTCCTTTTTGTGACATGGCTTTGTTTCATTTACTTCAGAGAAATTACCACTCTCTTTCATCTCCAGGGTGATGAAGAGGCTAGCCTGGGCTTGCCAATCAGTCCTTTCATGGATCGCTCTGCTCCTCAGCTGGCACACCTCCAGGAATCTTTCATCACTCATATTGTGGGACCACTATGTAACTCCTATGACTCAGCAGGGCTGATGCCAGGAAAATGGATAGAAGATAGTGATGAATCAGGAGACACTGATGAGCATGAAGAAGAGGAAGAAACAGCAGAAATGGAAACTTGTGAAAATGCTGAATCCAGTAAGTTCTTCACACATTTTGTGAGAGATTGAGTTCTATATTGTGACCAAAACTTAAGCAGCCATATTGTAAAAGCATAGAGACCATGAGCTGGTCGCATTCTATATGGGCCCCTCCAGACCTACAGTGCTGTCCTTTGGTGAAGCTGGCATGTAGCCAATTATATTAGTAATGGAGACACTCCGTGGCTTCAGGACTGAAACCTTTGGCTAAGGTTTATGGTGGTGGATCACACATCCTGTGCATGAGGGCTTTTTAGACTGCACTAGCACTGGTGTTAGTTCACTGGTGTTCTGTCAGTTGAAAAAAGGATGGTTAGGAGATTTTTGAAGGAAAGCACTCATTTCCATGAGATAGTGTGATGTACAGGAATAATAGAACGGGGCTCTGGGATGCTGATGCAATGCAAGAGTTTATAGCAATGGTAGTACTTTAATGCACAGATCTTCAAAGTAATGTCTGGTGAAGAGAATCAGCCCTGAGCATTGCTGTGTTGTGCGCTGGGAGGTGTATCACTTGGCCTTTCTGGCTAATCAGTAACTAAAGCTGATAGTCTCCCGCCTCTCCTCCAGAAGGGCAGCAGTGCCAACATTCGTCATACTGAGAGGAGAACTTTGTACCTTGAAAAGTCATCTCAGGAGCTTGTTTGAGCTTCAAGAGAAAAGGCTACAACTGTAGACATTTTCTACTGCTTTTCCAGCATGTTGCCTTTTCCTCTCTTTTGTGTTCCTCCTCCCTGTGAATTGCCTATTACTGTTCTTTTATTTCCTTCCTCCAAGTCATCTTTCTCTCCCTCCCATATGTGTGATCCTTCTAAAAAGCACAAGCCTTACATGAGCTAGTGAAATACTCTTACACAGCTTTTTATCTTAACAGCCTCACTTTTTCTGTTCCTTCCCACACACTTTCATCTACCCTACTGAGTATCATCCCCATTTTCTGTTTGGGAAGCTGAGAAACTGAAAGATTTGAGGATTGCAGTAAGTCACATAAGGACATGGAACTACAAATCTATGTCTCTTGTGAAGAACTGACCTTTTGTCTCTAGTAAGATCCAGGGATACATGGTTTGTATTTAAGAAATCATTGCTGCTGTTCACACACACATGCTTGCACAGGTTTTCAGTTTAGCAGGTTCACATGCACTAAAAACATTGTGAAACAGCAAACATTAAGTAATACAGCACACAGAGGCTCGTTTTAGTGCCTTATGGTCCATCAGCTCTGCAATAGCAGGCAGAGCCACATGTTTCTGTGGCAGAAGGGCATTTATGGAGTTGCCTACTGGGGGAAAGAGGACCTTTTGGTAATCAACATAGACCCCAAAGCCTGAAACTAGTATTGCTGTAGCAGTAAGAAAGAGGAAGGGTGTTCGCATTTATCCATGGGAGTGTCTAACGTTACTTTGAAATCCTTGGTTTCCTTTCATTTCTGTAATCACTTATCTCCTGTATCACCACTAGCCAAGTCCAACAATGCTGCTTTCAGCTTAAAAGCAGAGATCATGATTAACCCTTGTCTCATTGAAAACAGACCCTTTTTTAGTTACCTTCTGTTTTCCTTTTCACATTCTACTCCATGACCGTTCTGTAGTGTTCAACCTGGAGCTTTTACAGACTCACAGAATCATAGGGGTTGGAAGGGACCTCGAGAGATCATCGGGTCCAACCCCCCTGCCAGAGCAGGCTCCCTAGCACATATTGCACAGATAGGCGTCCAGACAGGTCTTGAATATCTCCAGAGAAGGAGACTCCACAACCCCCCTGGGCAGCCTGTCCCAGGGCTCTGTCACCCTCACTGTGTAAAAGTTCTTCCGCATGTTGGTGCAGAACTTCCTGTGCTCCAGTTTACAGCCATTGCCCCTTGTCCTGTCCCCACAGACCAGTGAAAAGAGGCTGGCTATTTACCCGTCTTCTACACTTCAGGTATTTATAAACACTAATCAGATGCCCTTTTCTTTTCTCAAGGCTGAACAGCCCCAGTTCTTTCAGCCTTTCCTTGTAGGGGACATGCTCCAGGCCTTTAATCATCTTCATAGCCCTACACTGGACTCTTTCCAAGATATCCCTGTCTTTTTTATACTGGGGAAAACTTTAAAAATGAATGTATCAGAAGTTTTGAAATATCCAAACAAATTCTTCCAACTCCCTTCTTACCAAATGTGGGGTGCTCGTCTTCTCAATCGTACCAACATGCTACAAACTGTTTTTTTCTAGTTTCCTAAATTCTGTGACTGTGTGGATCTCAGTCAGGAATTTTTGCATCTTTTGTCTTGATATTGGAGTCTTACAGGTAGTTAAAAATTCTTCCTACAATCAACACAGTTTTGAATGTTCTAAACTTTCTCAGTGAAACAGAATAAAAGGTTCAGATGTCAGATGCGTAGATGCTAGAAGCACTGTAGTTGATGAAGAACTTTTTCTTGATGGAAATGCCTTTTAGTCAGATGGAAATGTAATTGTTGCAGAAAACACTTCACCTACATCCTAATAATTCACTAAAGCAGTTGAGATAAATTTGAGTTATGAAGCCATAAGGTAGCTTTAAATGTTTTTTGTTATTATACAGGAGCATGTAATTCCCCTAAAGTTCTGGTGCAAAAATTAAACAGGCTCAGTCTTTAATGTCTTAGACAAATTTTAACACCACAGCAAGTGCTTGCTGGTGTCTGCAGAGAGCAGCAAGATGTGGGGTCACCCGGGAAACCCAGGAGAGAATGTCCTGCTGAGGCATTGGCAGGGTAGGGGCTTCTTATTAGTGCTAAACCTGAAGGTTTCCTACAGGGAACCAAGGGCTTTCTAATGAAGGATTGAGTTGGATTTGGTCTGTGCTCAGTGAAAAGCTCTTTGTTTCCAGTTCAAAAGCTTCAAGGGCTAAACGTTTTGGATCCTGACACAGACATACTTTAGGCAACCTGCAAGTACTAATCCACGCAAATTTATTTGCTGCAAAACATTCCTCTACGTCACCTTCTTTAAGAAAGAAATCAGCAGTTGTCTTTGGAGGGGGTATTATTTCAGCTCTGTGACTGCCGTTGCCACTGTTAATGGCCAGGGAAAACGTCCAAGCTTTGTGCCGCTAAGGCGTTAACAGTCTGCGTTGGACAGGCTGTACATACCAGTGAAGAGCACACTTCAGACAGCAAAACACTTGTAGAGCAGCTGCGTCAGGAGCCTTGAGCACTCAGTGGCGCATTTTATAGGTTAGCAGTAGGGGACTGGTGCTTCAAAAAAAGACAAGCGAGCTCCCTGATAGTATTTGGCTACATGTCTGCTTCTTCAGGAGTCAGACTCCGTTGCCAAAGCAATGTTGTGCAAAGGCTTTAAGGTCATCTCTGCTGCGATGGCAGGGTAGTAAATCTCTGACTTTGAGAAGGGAACGTAGGAGTGAGTTCCCTCCTGTGATTATGAGTGCTTGCTCACTCGTTATCCTTCGGCAGCTCAGATCAGAGGTAAAATGTAGAGAAAACGAAATCCGGATGTTTTTTCTAGGGCAATCAGCAGGGACCTATTGGGAGTGGGGTGGAGGCACAGAATTTAATGTGTGTGTTATGGAGTAGGTTGATCAGAGCCATAAAAAATGAGCAGAAACAGCTCAGCAACACGTTTTATGTATAATCATTCAAGCACTAGGTGTCTCTGTGAGCTACATAGCCAGGGACAGCACGCAGCCTATGGTAGGATGAAACTGGGGCTCATACTGTGCAGGAAGCCAGTCTGCTTTCCCAGAGGTCTGGAGGGGTGTAGCTTTCTCAATCTTAAGGCTGTTAAAGTTTGTAGTTTTAAAAAATCTGTTGGTGTAGTCCATAGTCTCATAGCTCACCTTATCTGCTTCCTATACCCTCAGTCCCTTTTCCTCCTTCTCTCCCAGAAAACAGTACGTTAATGTTGCATGGTATTTTACAGGAAAGAAGTTCAAGAGGAGGAAAATCTACTGTCAGATCACTCAGCACCTGCTTCAGAACCATAAAATGTGGAAGAAAGTAATTGAGGATGAGGAAAGGTTAGCCGGGACAGACAAGCAAGGCGCAGAGCAATCCACGCTGCACCAATCTTCAGAACAAATCCAGGCCATCAGGGAAGAGGAGGAGGAGAAAGGGAAGCCCAAGAGGGATGAAGAGGAGAACACAACTGTAGAACCGAACCAATGACAATATTTACAGCAGTATTTTAAGACAGATTGACTAGTGCACAGACTCTTTCTCAAGCCAGCACAGCATTTAGACACAACACTGTAGAAGTATGGGATAATGCGCCTACAGCTGTTTAATTTGTTTCTCTTTCCTTTTTATGGTGAGGTACATTGTTTAAACTCCTATGCTCAAGGAAGCTTTCACACTGCGACACCGGCTTTTACAGACTTTCTTTAAAGATATTTGGGAGTGGGTGGAATTATATAAATATATATATATATATATATAGCCAGGGTTATTGGCTGCACACTTCAGCAAAATACATTTAATATGATATATTATGGTCACTGTGATATTTACAGAAGAAAGTTATCTAAGGAAGTGCTGCTTCTGAAGCACGTTTGCAGTTAACAGTAAGGTACCAGTTAAATAGCTTTTGCTCTTGATGCTGAGGGATAAAAGTTCTGGGGCTCTATATGAATGCTGAGGTATCCTGCCAACGCATACGTGTGCGTGAGGGTGTGTTTGTGAGTGTGAGCGGATGTAATGTAACATAGCCTAGTTTGAGTTCCTACACTAGCTGTACCATGTGTCCCAGTACCTGACAACAAACAGAAGGCCTGAATTTTAGAGAATTTCTGCCAACAAGGGAATCGGAGAGCATTTTGAGGAGCTTTGCGTTCCCCATAGCTCTCCAAGTCCCAGTTTGCACTCCAGCTGCAGGCAGCAGCCTTTCAGCAGGGGCCTTTCAGCGGCCTGGGCTGCTGGTCTGGCCCCATCCAGCTATGCAGGCTCGTCCTCCTTGGCACTTCCCAGACTGCTGGCGAAAGGGGTGTGCCAGGAAATCTGGGGGTTGCGAGGCATACTGTGTGGCATGCTGGTCTGTTCCCCTCGAGGGGACCTGGCCCTCTGTATACTTCCGAGTGTGTGAATGGCTGTGTGGGGCGGGGTGTGTGTGTGTGTGTTCGGGCAGGAGAGAGCAAAGGTGTGTACGCACTCAGAAACTAGAGGCGCGCTGTCGTCGTCCTACCCTAACCTTATGTCTCCGTGCATCAGTGCACAAATATATCATTCAAGAAAGAAGCTAAACTTCATCTCTGGAAAGCAAAAGGTGGGAGTGTGAGGGCCATGCCCTTCCTCAGAATGAAAGGCCAACGATGCATTAGGAGCAGGGTGGGGGACAGGTGCCAATCTGGCATCGGCCAGACACTCATGTATCTCAGCAACCACTCACATGAGCTTCAGAGAACTTTGATTTTCAGTGTGAGGTGCTGGATGGGAGCAGTTTGTTGCTAGTATTCTCCTTAGAAGCAGCGTGTTTGATCGCACCAATATACTTTTTTTTTCATTCTTCTTTTTCCTTTTCTTTTTTTTTTTTTTAAGAGAAAGGAAAAGATCGGGCCTGTAAGAAGAGCAGATTTTTATTTTTTTTGTTCTGTTTATTTGTTTTCTCTGTTGTTTATGCTGTGAGCCAAATGTCTATTTAAAAGGTTGGATATTCACTTTCAATATTTTATTTCACGATATTATATTTGTCAATGATTAGCTATCTAGATGTAAATATGGAAAAATTTTTATGGTTTCCTGTAGATAATGATATCTTTAAGAGAAAAAAAAAAAGAAAAAGAAAAAAAGGGAAAATTTTTTTGTAAAGCTAATTTTTTTAAAAAATAAATACGAAAAAATTTTTATACAGTGTAGCCATTTCCAAACCCGACAATTAAAGTCTTGAGTAATTTCTATAGACCCTTCTGGGAAGCCAGCGGTCTACCAGATCAAGGCTTTGAAATATTAATGCTCTTTGGGACTGGCAGCACCAACCAGTGCTACACAATTTAGAGTTTTGTTCCCACAAAAAGAATTATATACATAAAGTTCAGTATTTCTCAAAAACCATTTGACTACGTATGCTTTTTATATTTTGATCCTGCAGCCCCTTGCCAAGAAGAGGATTGCTTGTGTGAGCAAGAATGCTTGTGAAAGGAAGAGTTTGTAGGAGAAGTCCTTTATGTGTTAAATTTCTGACTGCATCCATCACTTTTTGCTGTTGTTACGCATTCACTGTATGTCGTGATCCTATACCTCAACAAAAATGTTGGAAAATATTCTCTATCAAAGCCAATCAGCTTGTGTGTTACCACTTCAGAGTTCCTTTTTGCTTTGCATTTCCCTTAGAGGGAGCTTTTGCTGGAAAACAGGATTTTGGTTTCTTACAGGTTGCATTGCCTGATACTGTCCCATGCTACTCTTACTGATAGAGAAGGCGTTTGCCTTTTGACAGAGTGACTTTAGAGCATGGCTCTGAACGTTTTATCAGCAGAAATATTTAGTGTTTGTTAATGAAATCAGAAAATGCAAGATCCAAACTGCACTATTATTTTAAAGGGAAAGGATGTAGTGGAATTCATGCGAAAGATGAAAAGATGTCTCCAAGATCCCAGCAAATCTCCACCAATCCAGCTTGCAGTGTTTTCACACCTCTTCAGTCACTTTGGTTCATCACTTTATTTGGGGTTTTCGTGTACAAGTCATATGCATACCTTATACTATGAGAAGAATTTAACATGCCTCATTCTGTCCTTTAAAAATTAAACTTACTGAGATGCTTTAAAATGTCACATCTCCAAGCACTTTTGTCTCCATTTTCAGTGCACGATCTCTGGGAGTGGAATTTTTACACTGAATTTTATATTGCCTTTGCTAAAAGAATTTGAAAATAAAAAGAAGCCATTGCAGCAAGCGTTAGTGGGTGCCTGGTTGGTAAAATAGGAAGAGGCATTCAAGAATGAGGCGAAAGCCTGCAAGTGGCGTTCCGCATCTCCCTCTAAGCAGGCATGCACAGGGTTGAAGGAAGAAACATTGTCCTTTACAAACATGCTGAAATGGAATAGTTTTATTTTTCCTAGTCATCATTTTTTGTTGCCGTTAGGTAAAATCAGCGTTGGCTTCTGTTGGGGCTTCTTGCTGCACTGCCTGTGGAGCGGTCAGAGGTCACTGCGGCTTTGCTGTGGCCTTGCTGCGCTGGCCTGTTTGTGGGTGCGGTCTGGCTAGCTCAGGGCCTTTGCAGCAAGGGAATTGCTGGCAGGCCGAAAGTCACAGTGACTGTAGATTCTATCCAAACTGGAAGGAGTACCGACAAAGGAGCTGAAGTGTCTGGGAGTGGTTAATTTGGCAAGGAGTTGACTATTTTTGCACTCTGAGTAGTTACTAATAGAATCCAATTTCTGAAGGTGTCCACTCTGCATGGATCTGATTTTCGGTCTTTGCGGGGTGTTGCTGGCAGGCAGTGATCAGGGAAGCGCCCAGGTTGGCTTAAATGTAACAGAAGAGAAAATGCAAGAGAGAATTTATATCAGGCATGTGAATGCCCTTTTATTGCTTCAGGGTTTTTTAGTAGATAATGGAGCAGGTACATTTTATGTGGTTTTATAATGGTTTCTTATTCAAGAGGCAAAATGTTTAACTTGCAGCAACCTTTTGGAGGCTAGACCTTGATGCTTTCCCACTTTGTGCAGTCGTTTGGTGTTGCAAACCCCAAATAAAGCACAGCTTGTGCAATATTTTGGGGGGGGGGGGGAATAAAACCAGTTGTCATTCTATCAGCAAAGTCTTCAGACTTCACATGGGATGTTTACAATATTGATACAGGTTTCTGGATATACAGTAGGGAAAGAGGTTTGTCAGATACTGGAGAAAGCAAGCCCCACTTAAACAGTGTTTAGTAGTAACAAAATATGCAGACATTGTAGTTTTCAGTTGTTAAAAAACAGGAAGAGAAAGATTGGGCTATTTTTCTGATGAGATGATTGGGTTTTTTCCGCTTTAATGTTGCGTGATCCTTCTAGTTCCCTTCTAGTCTAGGAGTCTGCAGTTCCCTTAGAGAGGGGGCAGTGAGAAAAGCACTCTGCCTGTTACATCACAATCACAGAATCACAGAATCACAGAATCACAGAATTGTAGGTGTTGGAAGGGACCTCGAGAGATCATCGGGTCCAACCCCCCTGCCAAAGCAGGCTCCCTAGCTCATATTGCTCAGATAGGCGTCCAGGCGGGTCTTGAATATCTCCAGTGAAGGAGACTCCACCACCTCCCTGGGCAGCCTATTCCAGTGCTCAGTCACCCTCACTGTGAAAAAGTTCTTCCGCATGTTGGTGCGGAACTTCCTATGCTCCAACTTGCAGCCATTGCCCCTTGTCCTATCCCCACAGACCACTGAAAAGGGGCTGGCTGATTCCCCCTGCATCCCCTGCTTCAGATAATTATAAACTTTGATTAGGTCCCCCCTTAGTCTTCTCTTCTCAAGGCTGAACAGTCCCAGCATACTCAGCCTTTCCTCATAGGGGAGATGCTCTAGGCCCTTAATCATCTTCGTAGCCCTTCTTTGGACTCTTTCCAGGAGATCCCTGTCTCTTTTATACCAAGGAGCCCAGAACTGGACACAATACTCCAGGTGGGGCCTGACCAGGGCAGAGTAGAGAGGGAGGATCACCTCCTTTGACCTGCTGGCTACACTCCTCCTGATGCATCCCAGGATCCCATTGGCTCTCTTGGCCACCGAGGCACACTGCTGGCTCATGGCCAACCTGTCATCTACCAGGACCCCCAGGTCCTTCTCCACTGAGCTCTTCTCCAGCAGGTCATCCCCCAGCCTGTACTGATACAAACAGTTGTTCCTTCCCAGGTGCAAGACTTTACACTTGCTTTTGTTGAACTTCATCTGGTTTCACATACACATCCTGTTGTCCCCATATTCCCAGTTTGCTTGATCCTCACATGCTGTTTACCGTGGAATAGAACTTCTCTCATTATGCTTGTGTTGTAGAAGGAGCACAAGGGAAGTAGAGAGTGAAACCCCAAACTATTTATTTTATTACTTTTAGGAGCAGTCGAGAATTGGGTTTCCAAGAACCCAAAATGCCTGTCTAGAAGTAACTATTTACACCATGTTCAAAGGTCCAGAGTTTACTGTTTATGTTCTAATTACTAAGGGAACCTGTCATTTCTCGCTTTGCATTGAGCAAATCTACAGAGCATGTTGACACCTCTGAAAACCATCAGCCCCCTCCAATAGAAAGGTGGTGTTCAACGTGATGTTGCAATGCATGAGAAGTGAGTTGCAAAAGTCTTCTAGGAAAAGAGATGCTGCTGTACTCTTGGCAGCATTTTGAACTCCCTCCCTCTGTGAGTGAAAGGCTTTACAGAAAGGTGGGGAAATGGCTGAGTGTCACCAGTGGCCTTCCCTGTGCCCTCGGGCAGGGTGCTGGCTCTCAGAGCAAATGACAGTCACCTTCCCGCAGTAAGTGGTTCCCAGGGCAGGTGTAATTTGAGAATGCATCTGTTAACAGCTCAAGGATAGTTGTTCATCAGTTTTAAATGTCTCTCTGCATCGTCATAAAGTTAAACTCCAAGATTTCAGTTTCTCAGCACCTTTGGAGTGGATGCATTTGGGGCTTCTACTGGGTTTTTAAGGTCCTGATGGTCTGAATTTGTAAGGAAGTCTGTAAAGGTTCAGAAAAATGTTTGTAAAAGTACAAAAGTACCATTTGACATCTAAGCAAATTCTGTACCCAAGTCCCTTTTTATGCTTTCCATGCTGGACATTGATTTTTTTTCTTTAGGGAGTTCTCCTAAATTTCCATCTGCTTTTTAGATACAAATTGTGAATGATGAAATTCTGGCTCCGTATTTCTTTCTTCCTTCAGAAATGCCCCAGAAAGAAAAATGCAGTGTGGAGAAGCTAAGGATCTTGCCCAACTGAGCATCAGTCAGTGGTGCAGCCCATGAGGACTGCCCACCCTGTGTCCCTGCCTGGGCGCATTGCATTCACACCCAGTGCTGAGCCCGTGCCACTGAGCTGAGTAGTTGTAGGGTAGCTGTCACTTTGGGGACTCAGCCAAAGGCCCCACCAGCTTTTAGTGAGACTTGGGGTCATACAGAACATTGTCTGTTTTCAAAATGAACCTGAGGCACTTTTGAAACTTTTGCCCTACATACAATGCAGCAAAGGGCTTGGGGTTGGTTCCAGGTGCTAACGAAGTATTTGTGCAAAGTCTCATTAATTGTCTGGCACGTCCTGCTCGGTCTGTGTGGTGTGATCCTGCACTGGTGATGGTGAAGACTTTGATGTCAATGAAAATGGTTGCAGGCTTGAGTCTTTCCTTAGGCAAAGTGAGATGTGCCAGGAGGTGTGAGCCTGGGCAGCCCAGCAAACCCAGCTGTGCCCAGGACTGTGATCCAGGGAAGGCACCAGGCACTTCACCAGCAAGTAACCCAAGGGCACGCACCCACTGATCCGAGTGCAGGAGAGAGGCAACGCCGTGTGCTGTGGTTTGTTCTGGAGCTGAGCCATCCAATAGACGTAGCATTCAGTAGGTTGGAAGGAAAGCAATGACAGGCTGTGGCTTTTCTTTCCCTGAAAGGACAGGCTTTTGGTGGTTGGAAAACCTGTAATTCATAAAAACATGTAAGATATCCTGTCACTTTTGCAATGAGTTACGGTTGAGGTGTTCCAGCACTATGTGTTTAAGGAGGAAAGGTTTCGATTTAAGGATGAGAATTTCTTAAGCATCCCACGGCGTCATGGGCAGAAGATAAAATGTCCACATTGGCAGGTGCCCACGGTGGAGGAGATGCCTCTCCCAGCTCTGCTGCAGGCACCGCACCTGAGAGGCTGGTGTGGAGGGTCACTTGTTTTTTCCGGTCTCGTGCCTGGACGTTGGGCTGAGAACTTGGGTATTTCTCAGCTGGTAGTGGCACAGTGCTGGTGTAACTGGCCCTCGAATTGATGGGGTTATAGACATGCAGGGAGGAAGTGAAACAGGCAGTTTGTAGGGAAGAGGAAAGGAAATTGTAGTCCAGTGTTAAACAGACTTTATGCAACACAATTTTCCTTTTCTTTCAAAATCAAATGTAATCCCACTGGAATGAAGTAACCATGGAGTTTCTGGGGTTGTAATTAAGCTGTTTGATGTTGCAGCATTAGTCAAAATGGTGGCAGCATTAAAGAGAAGTTAATTGTTCATATTAACTAGGGTGGAGGACCCCCCTCCTCACCCCCCCATATTTTTAGGTTAATTGACAAATAAGAGCACCCAGGCCTCCTGAAGAAAATGCATGTTAAGTCGTTTTGGACAGATGGGGGAATAATTGAAATTAAGTGAGGGCTGTCGTAAGCAATCATTGGAAGGACTAGCAAAAAATACTGATTGTTGGAGGTGAACTTTGAATTAGAGCAAAATATCACCAGTACTTTTGAGACCAACTTAGTATGATAAATCTTTCTTTGAATTTTGTCACTTTGTTTTCGCAGAACAACATTCCTCTGGAGATAAATCGAAGCAGGGTTTTAGCCCCTGCTGTGGCAGTTATTGAATCCCAGTGTTGGAGGGAGCAGTGCGAGAGTTATCCTCCATTTACAACGTAATTATGATTTATTCAGAGGCCATTAATGGGATTTTCCTGGCAGGTAGGTGTTCTCTTGGTGGAAAAGACATCACAGCACCTCGGTAGGATGCACATGTCACCTGCGTGAGCACCTGCCTGAATTGTTAGGACAATACAAGCTCCTCGGGAGCCGGCGGGCGGAAGAGTGCGGGTGTTTTTCTGGAGAGTCCATTTTCATGTTGACAAAAGGGGGCAAAAACTCGAGCTAGTTAACAATACGACTTTGCTAAGACTGAAACAATAACCACTGTGCACATGTGAAACTATTCCTTCTGGAAGGTGATGGGTTCAAGTAAAACCAGCTGGCATTGGCCATGGTCTGTCAAACCGAAAGGTACAGTAAGACAAGATGCATTTTTGACTGAAGTAGTTTAATTTGCCCTCATTAAAGGAAACTTTGCTTGGTGTTAGAGGAGGGGCGGGGAGGGAAAAATAAAATAGTTATTTCAGTTGAGCTTTTCACATGGCTAGTCCGTTGTTTCTCACTTCCAAAGCCGTGCTTGCAGGTGTGGAAATGGGACAACAGATGAGGCTTGTTCTGCTCTGGATAGCCTACGGGATCTGTGTGCACCAAGGAGCACCACGGAACTCTGCAGGCGTGGAAAGTGGTGTGTCCTGGCACTGAGTGAGATGGGGAAGCCCAAATATTTCTGTTTTCTGTCCGTGTGGAAGCGTAAGAGCAGGTATAAAAGACTTTGGCACAGCTGAAGACCATCTATCCTTTTATACTGAATTCTCCTCATTCCAAACCCATAGAAATTAGATTAAGTAAGCAAATGCAGCATGTCCATGGCCCCAGCGAGGCAGATGACTGTTAGTTTGCCTTTCCTCAGGCTCGCAGAGGGACCTTGTCTTGCACCACTGGCCTGCAAATGGCATGGGGTCCTGGGCAGCATAGCAAGGGGGGAGGAGCTGGTGGGAGGTAAACAACAAATGCCGAAATTTCAGAGGGCTGTTATCAGAGCAGCTGGAGAAATACCATAGAGTAACATAATCCAACTCAATTCCCACCTCAGTGTGGCTGGCTCGCAGCGATAGCCCGGAGGCAGGCAGTGGGTTTAGATGCTCTGGTTTTCAACCCTGTCTTCCTTTACCACAGCAAACACTCACAAACAATTAGCGTGAATTAGCAATTGCTCTTTGCTTTTCAGGATTTATTTGAAGGAGATTGAGGGCTTTGCCTTTTGCTATTGCGGTTTTCTTCTTCCTCAACCCTTGTCATTTTGTCCCCATCCTTTCATTTGAAAAAAAAAAAGGATGGGTTAGGGGGGTGGAATAAAAGGTCTGCAATCTGATCAGAGAGAAAGGAGTTAGGGGTCTGCCGTGTGTGTGCATAGGTTAGGTAGAAAGCCCATCATCTGTTAAAGCTATCTTCCCTTTTCAAAGCTCCTGCCTGATTCTGACACAGGATGAAACCCTCTGTTTGGGTGCAACAATTTCATTTGTAGATGTTTGTAAACCTTAATTCAGTACAGCAGGTGCTATCCTAAGAGATCAAAGGCTGAGTTCATAACTGCTCTGTGGTGTTGATGATCTTTTTACTGTGTCAATTGTGTCAGCATACATTTGGTCATTACCGTTCTGAAGCTAAAGGTCTTCTTGAGTAGTCGATTTAAGGTGTTTGCATGATGGAAAGTAATTTAAGTTCACTTCTTAAAAAGACGTGGTTCATACTGTAGGCTATGTTTGTTTACCAGGTTAACTTTTTCACTGATGGGTGGCAGGTTTTTAGTGCTTTTGATAGATGAACATCTCAGACATTTCCCAACAGAAACGCATGTTGTGATTTTTGCCTCCAGTTCTGGAAGTAGTAACTTTCAAAAATAATTGTTTTCCAGTACAGTTTGGCCATCTGGGTGACAGTATGCAAGTATGTATATCAGGTACAAGATAGGATTATTAAAAAAAGTCCCACTTTGGTGAAAGCAATCGAGAAATGAATCCAGCAAGGTCAAAACCCCTTTCAAAGTGAAAATTTTGGATGTGTTGATGTAATTGAAAAACTCGATCCCCCACCAGATTTTGGGGCCAAATCATACAAATTTCGTATTTTCAAATTCCCAAAAGACCGACCAAAGTTGTTGGTGTTTTTATTTTTACTTCAGAAGACTCTGAGGAGTTTGGTCACCTTAGACACTATCCTACAGAGTTTGACTCTTGGCCTGTGACCTTGGGGCACGGCGCCTCAGGCAGAGTTATTTCGTGACGCTGGCTTCAGACCCGGCTCCAGTAGCTGGGGTCTTTCCACAATCCACACGTGTTACTTCAAAAATCAATCCCGCCTTGATTTTCTTTCACTTGGAAAGGTGAGAGAAAGGAGGGAAGTGACATTTTATACGGCTCTATTTGAAAAGGGTTTTGTGTACCTTTGTAATTCTTTTGAAGCAATATTTTAAAAGATAACTGCCAGCCAGCGCAGCGATGCAGAAAAGTGCCATCCTGTTCAGGATTTGTACACGCCAGTTTTTAACACAGTGTTCTTTTCACTAAGTACTACATACGTTAATTTATATTTATATATTGTCAATATTGTTGTAACCAAGCTTCTCCTTTTTAAACACTTCAGGAACAAGGCCTTGTATTTTTAGGTGATTTTCATAAACAGAATAATTCTTTTCCTTTCACTAGTATCTTGCACTCGATACATGTAGCAATACTTAATATATTCTCTTCACAAGTATTTGTTAAGTGATTTAGTTAATGGCTGATAAATGTTTTGTACAAAATAGATTCTGTACAGGAAAAAAAAAATCTTTTAGATAAACATTATTTATTTTTACTGTTTTGTAAGTTAGACACTATAATGAAGCTCCTTTTTGCCAGAATTACTGGAAGTGCCTCTTGGTAAAATGTATTATACAGTAAATATCTATTCAAAATTATTAGAAATACTTGTCACAAATGAACAATGTGGATGTTGTAATGTGAAGACAAATGTACAACATAAATATAATTCTGTGGTATCCTCTTTGCCCTGTGGCTTTCTGCTTTATTGAACAAATTGTTTTTGGTGTCCAGCTTTCAGTTGAAGCACCAGACTGCAAATGACCTGTAGCTCCTTTGAACTCTGATCCAAGTCCAGTAAAGCTGGTATGTATGGAATTACAGCTTTATCTGGTGGCCCTGGCTTGGGATGTGTTACTGACCCACGCTCACATTTATCGCCAGCTGCAACTTTTACCAGCTGAATTCTGCCCTTTGTTTCAGATCGCTAATAAATCCCCCGTTAAATGCTGTGTGACTCAACTGATCTGTGGAAGACCTCACTATCAACATCCTTCTTTAAGGCTGACCAGTATTTCCACTTCCAACACCTGTGGACTTTTTGATCCAATTAATGTGGACCGTACTGATTGATCACTAGTCAGCCTCAGTGATGCAGAGTGACTAATGCTTCCAGGAAAAAAAATGAAACGTGTTACCTTAACAGTGTTTTCCTTATTTATCACAGAATCAATCTGTTAAAGTGGGGCATCGGTAAGTGAAACCAATTTTCCTGCAATTATATTGGTAAGTGTACTGTCATTCTTCACTGAAAGATTTTGCTAGTCCATTATGTAGGCTAGGATTGACATCTACCTACTTTCTTTGCTCACTGTTTATAATTTTTTTTTAAAGTATCTGACAGCTGTCTAAAAATTTCCCCATTTTTTAAGTTTTGTTGCCTGCTTCATCAAGGATCTGGAGAGCTCTTCAGCCAACCCTTTTCAAACGGCTGCATGCAAATTATCTGGATCAACCATGTAGCATCTTTTCCTATCCCTTAAAAATTAATCGATCCTAAAATAGGGAAAAGCTTCGGCTTTTTCACTGTCAGTTTTGAAGTCCCACCAGGTTATTTGTCCTCTAGCTTGAATTCTGAATGGCAAAATTGTAAGGTAGTTTGCACCAGGCAGTGATTATTAAGGCATTAGTTGAGATCACTGCCAGCACGAAGATAAGATGCAGTTACACCTATTCTATGTGAACTGCTCTTAAGCCTGCAGGTGGTCTGTCCCAAACACTTAAGAGCTCCCTTGCATGGAATTATTTGATCCAGGGATTCCCAGCTGCCCACAGAAAAGCATACAATGGGAGTAATGAAGAAAACCTCTTCTCCCTCAGTAGTCGCCGTCACAAGGAGTAGGGGCTACCATGGTAAAGAATGCACTTGTCTTTGAAAAATCACCAAACCCCCTCTGGAGCTCTTCAAATGGCAAGAGGTTCCCATGGGAAGAGAAGAGCAATAAAACACGGAGCAGAAGCAGTCAATCTGCTAATGAGACCACCCATGAGTATGCCATCTCTGGGGTTCTGGTAGAACATAAAGGAGGCCATGACGCACAGTCAGGAGCGGCTCAATTAAATGTTCCATTTTCCAGGTGCTCAAATTACACTCAATTGCAAATCCACTTGCCTAAAACCACTTACAATGTTTCACTAAAAACAGAAATCACAGAGAACCCTTAGTGCTTTGTTTAGCAATGCTTTCTTTAATGTTTCTTTTTAATTATGTCTCCAAAATCCTGTGTAAATCGACATTATCCCTCATGCCATTGTGTTCTCCCTAGATATCGTGGGTTAGAGCAGCAAATTAATTTGACAGTCAGGTGCCTAACTTTCAGGTGCTTCCCTGACTGAGGAGGTCGGTAGCTCTGCAAAAGCCATCTCAGACAATCTGAGGAACCACTCCTCACTGGGATCCCAAAAACCTGACATGCTGAGAAGGAAACTCTCAAAGCCAACTACTTTGTTGAACATCTTCCCAGCCAAAGGGCGATGCTAGCGTTGCCTTAATTCATGAGCCAGGGGAGAAAAACACGTGATTTTAAAGTTTCACCTAAGGTTTTGAAGGCGTGAGTCACACCCAGTCCGGGCTGCTAGTTATAGCCACTAAATAACCTGGGATCAATGCAGTTGTGACAGCTTGGAAGTCTGACAAAGATAAAAACGTTGCTGCAACATCTGCTTGTCTGCAGCCAGGAAATGCAAAGCAGAAGGTTCCCGTTTGATCTGCATGATGGCTTCATTTACAGTGACTCGTGTTGTTGTGGTTGCTGGTAAATTACTTCCCCTCGCAATCCTTCACACGTGTCAATTGTTTATTACTGTGTTTGCCAAAGGCATCATATTCTACAAATTCAACACCTCCTGTGTAATAAACTCCACTGTTAAATTCTTTACACCTTCTCTTTCCAGGTTTCTAGCCCAAATCCTTGGGTTTAAACCTAGTTCAAAGAACTTATCTGCATTACAGAAAGTGCTATGGGATTTTATTAAGATTAATGGAATTAATCCCTAGTGGCTGGACAAATTCCAGTTTCTTTTATTACGTTCTTCTAAATTAAAATTCTTCCCAAAAGCTCTGGTGGGTACAAATGCTTCCTGTCCTGAAGAGATGTGTCGTGTTGCTGGATCTCTCATTCGTCCTTCTTGCTATAGCCCCTTGGAGCTGGGTTTCACTGGGGCCATGGGGATGCTTGCAAAGTGTGGTGCTGTATAAATATACATGTTACTTCTCTCTTGAAATGTCTAGCCAGAATCTTTTTAGCTAGAAAAAAATCTTTTTCTTTTTTTTTTTTTTAACTCCTCATTCAGGAAGGAAAAAGGCCTAGGTCTTTTACCTGATCAGTTACCTTCTGCAGGTGCCTTCGAGGTGATCTAGAGCCATTCTGCACGCTCCTGTGCATCACCTCAGGCACCCAGCATGGGGAACATACATGGAAAAGCTGATAGAGTTCCATGGTTGGGTGCAGTAAATGCTAAATTTACTGCAACTGCTGGTTTTGAAAGTTTTTCTTCCTGAGATTTTATGAAAAGGGCTGAAAATCTGGCCATCATGAATAAGTTGATGAGCACTTCAGGGTAATGAGACTTCTCAGAAGGACCTATGTATATCCTAATTAGAAGTTAGCCAGGCCCAAAAAACAGGCAAGTTTTCTATTGCTTTTGCTGTTTTTTGATAAGAAAACTGTTCTTTGAAGCTAGACCTGGAAGTCCTGAGTTGGATAAAGAAGTACTGCCTTCAAGCCTGAAATTTTCACTGCAATCCCTGAGTGCTTCCATCAGCCAAATCGTCTTGCTTGTCTCTGGTACTTTGATGGGGAGTGGATGTGGAAGTTTGTTCTGAGAGCTGTTTTCCCCACTCATTTGTGTTCTTAACAAGAATGTTCTTAGGACTGGCAACAAAAAGAAGCAGAAAATTAAAGTCAGGAAATAATGTATCCATAGCAATAGAGGAGTACAGATAAAGCAATTAAAATTACATAGGTGGTGGTTATTGACTCCAAATTATATATTTACTTAGGAATCACAGCAAGCAGAAATACTCCTTTTTAATAAGTTACAGAAGTTAAATTGTACTAAAATTTAAACACTCAGAAATGCTTCTTTGAAAGAAATAGCTGCTTCCAAGCCATCGTGCTAAGATGCCTTTATTCTGGCAGCTGCATTTCCAAACTCTAGTCCTGCGTTGCCTTGAGCTTCCTGCTTTCTGGACAGGGATTCAAGAGATCTGGATGTGTTGGAGTTTTTGCAGAAACACAGAATGTTCAGGGTTGGAAGGGACCTCGATGCAGAGCAGGATCACCTAGACTAGGTCACACAAGAACATGTCTGGGTGGGTTTTGAATGTTTCCAGAGGAGACTCCAGAACCATTCTGGGCAGCCTGTTCCAGTGCTCTGATGATCTTTTTCCCGATCTATGCACAGACTTCCTGCATGACCTTCAGCAAAGAAGTAGTTTCAAAGCCTCTCCTTCAAATGCGAATATTACTATGTAGTGCCAGCTCTCTCGGTTTTATCAGCTGCATCTCATCCCCTGCACTGAGCTCTCCAGGGGTTTAGGAGATTGTTGCAGTAGGAGAACTCTGGGCCACAAGCAGTTGCTGCCATGAATGGCTCTGCTTCTGTGCGAGTCATTCCAGGCACAGCGGAGCAGCTCAGGGTTGGAATATTTATGTGCTGGCATAGATAAAATAAGAATAAAGAAACATTTGGAAAAGCATCACTCTGAGTACTTGAGGACTCGTTCTACCAAGCGTCCCAGCAGAGCTTTGCTTTGCAATGCAGCATTAAGGCTTGGGAATGTCATCTCTGTCGGACAGTAGAAATCATGTAAATTCAGATTTGAAGGTGATGTGGAGTATCAAAATGCCATTTTGATGGACACAAGGGGAGATCTCCAGCCTCTTTTCAATTGTCTGTGGGGACAGGACAAGGGGCAGTAGCTTCAAGTTGGAGCACAGGAAGTTCTGCACCAACATGTGGAAGAACTTTCACGCAGTGAGGGTGACAGAGCCCTGGGACAGGCTGCCCAGGGAGGTGGTGGAGTCTCCTTCTCTGGAGATATTCAAGACTCGTCTGGATGCCTATCTGTGTGACCTGTCCTAGGGAACCTGCTCTGGCAGGGGGGTTGGACCTGAAGATCTCTGGAGGTCCCTTCCAACCCCTCTGATTCTGTGATTTCTTTTTTTCTCTGTGATTTATGCATTTTTGATTTGGTTCCTTTAAAAAGTCAATATTTTCCTTCTATCAGATAAAAATAAATGTTTCTTTGCAGCTGTATGTGTACATTCAGATTCAGTGTAAAGTTTATCTTTACAAGCAAGCCCTTAGGATTTAATAAATCTGACAGAATATGTTTTAACAACATCTTTTTACAAAGGAAAAAGTTTTATGCTTCTGAATGCTGGGTTGGTGGGGGTTTTGTGACTTTACAAGCTCAGCATTTGCTCATGAAATGCGCTTGAAGAAGCAGCAGCCAGACCTGTTGTTGTTGGCTGGTTTAAAGACTGGCCCACAAAGCTGCTGTGTTGCTAGTACATGGATAGATCTATGAATCAAGATTACTCTTGTCAAAGCTATTCACTATGGCTAGACTAGGCTTTGCAAATTTAATTAATTTAACCCTGTGCTTTAGAAACGAAGGTGGTCTGGCTTCTTTTTTCCTGTAACTGATACAAAGTAGGAATGCAGGGAAAATAGAAGCAGACCTCATGGAACAAGATTCAGTCTGGTTCTTTGTCACACGGTTGCTTTAAAGGTTTTTGTTGTAATTATAGAAAAAGTATATGCAAGTAAGTGGTTTCCTCTAGGACTATGGGAAAACAAAACCCTTCTTGTCTGACTGTCAAGCTTCCAGTGAGTTTTGTGTCCTTGTGCTTGGGAAGCGTTCTTCAGTGGGAGGCACCAAGAAGTGACACACAAGAGGTGTCATGCCCTATATCGGAACTGGTAGCAATTTGTTTCCCTGACTTGGTTCTCATCAGGATATTGTAGTGACAGTGTGTCAGCATATTGTGATCTACTGCATTGCCTTCCCATGTGATATCTGTGGCCTGGGAAGCCCGAGGAACTAATAAATTCCTACCTGGATGACACTTTTCTTCTCTGCCAGATGAACTCAGCAAGTTTTAGTGAGGATCTTGTACTCATTTTCTCTGAGCATCTGGAAGAGTATCATAGAGGACATAAATATGACTGTTTTTGAAGAACTGCTATAATTAGCTCATAAAGGAATGATGATGCTCTTTTGGAAGGTGCAAGAAAACTTTCCATTATGGAAAATAGCTCCCTAGGGTGGTTTTGATAAATTTCCAGTTAAGTTATTATCTACACCTATAAAGGAGTCAGAGAAGGCTCTATAAAGAAATACCAGAAAAGGATTGACTGTGATAGAAAGCTGATGCTGAGGTTTTCCAATAAATCAAAAATCGAGGAAAAATGAGAAGGTTGCGTTAGATCTCATGGGTCTTATTCTTCAAAGCATTGCTTCATCCTAGACAGCATAAAACTATTCTTTAGGTCTTCTTCTGTGAGGGCAGAGGACTGTGCCCGGGTGTTCATAAATATTTGTAGTATAACAGGGTCTTGGAGGATTATTGGAAAGGGGTTTATATAAAGAATTGGGTGATTCTGAACATGAGCCTCACCTATTTTAGGGGGTCAGTGTGGTGAAGGATACAAGTGGCAAAAATCCCCACCTTGGAGTCTGTGTCACAAATCATTGGAGAAGACAAGGTCGGCAACGAAGACTAAAGGTCAGGCAAAACTAGCACAGATCCTGCGTTGTGTAAGCTCAGTTTTCCTAATAACTGAAGGGAACAGGCTGGAAGTTGTTCTCTGAAAGAACTCATAATCACTAATTCTCCTAATCACTAATTACTGTAGACTATTAGGCACCCTGATATCTCTTAGAAAAGGGGGAAAGAGATTTCCAAGTTTCCAAATCTTCCAAGTAAGAGGTCAGACACATTAAAGCACAAAACGTGAATTATGTGCAGTGTGATAAAATTCCAGCCACATTAAGAACCCAAAATGGAGATATAATGACGGAAGGGATAGCAATTTGTATTAAATCTAGGAAAGTAGAAGCCTGCACCACGGCGCTGCGTTTGGCACTCCACCAATTCGAGTGTCAGTGAGGCTTTGGCTGCCGTGGCAACATACCCCACTGCAGAGGGTGGGAGAGAGCAAGGAGGGGAAAGGAGGAAGAATTTATAGTGTTAATGCGTTCTCTGTTTGTATAATTAAACCTAACAGGTTAGCAGGAGACACGGTATTTATAGCCTCTCTCAACTCAAGCAACTGCTCTGGGAGCAAGCCACGGTCTTCACCTTCACACAGACTTGCAAATAAATGCCGTGTCGGTATCCCTGACTTTGTGACAGGGAGAGCACGGGGTGGGAGAGAAGTTTGGAATTTTTCCTTTTGTTGTGGCAAGGGACATGACTGACTACCCCCTGCAATTCTCTCCCCTCTTATGGCTCTTTTCATTCCCATTTTAAATCGTGTTGAGGGGGATTTTGCCCTGAGGCTTTTTGGGGGCAGGGCGTACTGCCCATGCCAGGAAGGAACAGTGTCTGGATCTGAAAGCTTTGTGACTCACCTGTTCACCACAGACCCTATCTTCTCCCCCTACACACCCCCACTTTTCTTTCCTTCTTCCCCCCCCACCCTCCCCTCTTGAAGCCTTCCTTTTCCTGGGAATGAGCAATTAAGAAGATCAGAATTTTTTTTTTCCTTCTCCACAAAGCTTTGCCATGTGCCCCATCAAATTTAGAGCAAGTTACAAAGAAAAATGCTCCTGGGAGGGTTTAGAAGCTCTTCAGGATTTCCAGCTAGGGCATCCGGCATCATTGCTTTGCCTGTCTGTGCCCAGTGTCCTGGAGTTAATAGGAGGGGAAAAAGGATGAAAAAAGTGAGGAGGTGGGGTGAAGGATGGGGGAGGAATACCAAGTGCTCCGGCAAAACAAGAGACAAAAACAAGGTTCCCCCACCCCTATGCAACATCCTTTCTCTACCTCCAGTATAAGATGTACTGTCCCTAGAGATGGTAATTTCTAAGAGGGGACTTTTCCCCTCCAATTTTTCCCACTTCCAAGCTGGGACTAGTGCCCGTGCATGCAAGTATGGGTATGCATAAGTAATAGAGGGGAGCTTACCTACAGAAACTGGTAAGCAAACTGGTAGGCAACGATCTCTGGGGATTGCTGCTGCCAGGTAAGATTTTGGCTTTTCTTCTTCTCCTCTTTGCTGAGTCACCTTTTAGAGAAGTTGTCCTGTAGCTGGGTTCATGGGTGAACTTGTCTCTGCCTCCTGTGTCCACCTATTCTAGCAAGAGCAGCTCCGACGCCTGAGGGCTGCCACACAATGCAGGCATGTCTAAGGAGGCTTACTGCAAAGCAGAGGAGTTTCCCGTGGGGGGAAGGATTTATATTTTTTTTCTTTCGTTGCCTGGAGTTTGAATGAGTGGAGGGGCACTTTGGGAACTGCCTGGTGGTGTCTCAGCCTGCCGCATGTATGCTTAGGGACCAGCTCGCCCTCGGACCTGACCGTCGAGCACAGCCCCACATGCCAGCCCGTGGGAGGGTGAGCACCTCTGCCACCCGAGCTCTGTTAAAGGTGAGTCATCAGGTGTGCTTTTGGTGGGGTAGACAGCAGAGCCACCAGAGAGACCTCATGCACCCTGGGCAGCTGGAGCCAGGAGGGGATGGAGACCCAGCTGTGAGCCTGGGTGACAAGCTGGGAGAAGGTGTGAGCATGGCCAGCAGCTGTCCTTTGGGCAGAGTGTCATCCACCTGGACTTACTCTGTTGTTGGAGGTGTGATGAAGTTTGTAAGGGTTCCTTCACTCTAAGGCAACTTCTTGGGTGTCTTTCCTTCCAAGTGGAATGACTGGTGATCAGATTCTGCCCACTATTTATTTCAGTACTCCCACAAAAGGCAATTTTGCTGTGGAACTTAGAACAGAACAGTTTGGGTTGAAAGGGTCCTTAAAGATCACCTGGTTCCAAACCCTGCCATGGGCAGGGACACCCTCCACTAGACCAGGTTGCCCAAAGCCCCATCCAACTTGGCCTTGAATGCTGCCAGGAAGGGGGCATCCACAGCTTCTCTGGGCAGCCTGTGCGTCACTGTCCTCACAGTAAATAATTTCTTCCTAATATTTAATCTAAACCTACCTACCTTCAGCTTAAGGCCATTCATTCCTCCCTCGTCCTATCACTGTAAAAAATCCCTTTCCAGCTTTTTGATTTGATTCTTCTCTAAGTCTGGTGGTAAACCACATTCTTCCCTCCTTTAGCTTCACAGAGACTCTTTGGTTTTGATGGTTCCTGCTTTAGTCCTGTCCAAGACAACCTCTCTTCTATGCATCCCTTTTTGGGATGGTAGTACAGAATGCATTAACGGAATGAGACTCTGGTTTAATTATATACCTACTGCCATGGAGTAGAGCAGCTTTTTTTAGGACAGAAAACTGCCTTACACAGTACTTTCTTCAATGGCTTGCTTTCTTAATCTCTGGTAAGAGTTATAAAAGGGATTTGGAAGAACTAATCCATTGAAACTCCATTGATTAAATGTCTTAATTCATCCTTGAAGATTTCAGAGTGCTCTTCAAGCTTTAGAAGATGCAACCTGTAATTGGGAGATACTGCTCAGATGGTATTTGGTTGAAGGAAGAGAAAAATCATTATCTATGAGTAGGCATTAAACTCTTTATGCTTTGGTACACTTGGATTTTGTTCTCCCTATAATGTTATTTGCTTATGTAAGAGCTGAATATCTTTACTGCCAGAACACCTGCACATTGGAAGATTGTGTGCAGGTTTAATAATAACAACTGATGAAACCAACAACTGGTTTTAGCATTGCAAGTACCATGTGGTAAAGATGCATACTTAAACCAACAAGGGACTCTAAATCAAATCTCATGCCAAGGTAATTGTTGCTCGGGTCTTATTTTTAAACTGTTAGTGAATAGAGAGCATGCACTTTAGCCATATAATAGTAGCCTTTCAGTTAGGAGTGTGTCTTCCAATAGGTCTAGATTTAAGAATTTTGTGTGTGTGTGTGTGTGCATCCAAGCATAGACACTTGTGCAGTCATACACGTGTTAGATCACATACAGGATGATTTGATACATCTCAGCCATGTGCACACACACACACACATATTTACAGGGAGGGATGCGTGGAGGCTGCTACATACAAAAGGCTAGGATTTGGCACTGTAACTGAGAGAGCATGAAGTTTGGCCTGGAGTGTTTCAGTGGTGATGAGGTGACTGCATTTATGTTGCTTTTTAAAGCACAAGATAGAGGAACAAACCCAAACTTGCTTAAACAGGTGGAGTGCCGCAGGCAGATCGCTTGCAGTTGTCAGCCAAAGTGGCCTGGTTACCTGACCTCGGGGACATATGCCACTGCTTAGGATCACGTTTTGCTGGCACAACCGGCTGGCACACCTGCCACGTCTGGAAAGGAAGAGCTGACTGACACAGGCTGTCCTCGTGTTTCATGGAGGATTATGGTATCCAAGTCAGGGCAAAAACCCAGGGCTGTCGCCATACCCAGATCAGTAACAGACCATCCTTACCAGCCAGCTATCTCCCTTGATAAAAACCAGTCACCTCTGACCCCCCCAGTGCAGCTGGCACTGCATTACAAATACTCCTAGTATAATGCCAACAGCACCAAGAAGTACTTTAATGGCATAGGGCAAGTTTGTGATTAGAATGAAATACATATTTATGCTGGCTGTGTGAAAGAGGAAAGATTAAAGGTAATATTTGTAGTGGGCTGTGGTACTGCTAGGCACACTGCTCTGCTCTCTGCCTTCTGTTAAGCCTTTCTCTCAGAGACATTGTCAGGCCAGCCCAGCTGATGCTCTGAGATAGATGGTTACCGGTTGCTCCAGGCCAGAAAACTGCTGACCTCTTTAGAGGCATGCCATAGGAACAGCAGGGATATATCAAAGCCTATAAAACCTGTATGTCTGTCAGTCCTTCCTAGCACGCTTCCATTTGACATCCAGGGTCAGATAATAAATGGTAATAACTTTTATAGCTTAATAATTTTGTATACTGCCAAGTATAAATTTTATTTAAGCACCTCTGTCCACTCAAGAATGATACCAACTCAGTGTGACATGAATTTATATGCTGCTGTCAAGCATCAGTGTGTCATAGTCCACCCCCTCACCTCCATGGCTTTGCTTTTTGATCAAGCCTGCATATGGGGTGCAATGGAGGAAGCCGTGCAGACTCCCCACACACCTCTGATGGACTTTGGCTAGTTGACTGTTGCTTTGCTCAGAGATAAGGGCAATTTACTTAGCTTTGTTTCAGATTTTTTTTCCTTTTTCAAGTTTTTTTACCCCGTCAATCCGTGGTTTCTGTAACAGCAATATGCAGGGCATGCCAAACCTTAAACTAAGGGCTACTTGCTGTGCTTACATGGCAGCACACCTTAGGTGAGTGTCATGCCCACACTCACAAGCTTGAATGAATTCATCCTCAGGTGAGTGCTGTGAGGTACATGCTGTCATTCCCCATTCCACAAGGTTGGAAGTGGGGCATAGAGGGACAATGAGACAGCCCAAGGTCACAAGAAATTCCGAAGCAGAGCAGGATCAGGTTATAAGTCCTCTGCAGCAAGCACAAATCATCCTTATTTTATTATTGGTGTTTAAAAAAAAATAAAAATCTGTACACTCATTAGTGCTGACAAGGAAATACATTGCAGCCCTGTCAGGGCAGTGTCAGATGCTTAAACCTTTCTTTTATATTTAGTAAGTAGCTCTTATTTCATCTGATGTGATGGAAAGTTTTCTGTGAAAATGTTGGTACCACATCCAGTGTTTCTGCCTTGGCCATGTATGAGCAGAGCCCAGGCAACTGGTTTGGGTGAGCAAATCTTCGTGGCTAGATAAAGTTTTATTATTTTCACTTATATTTCTGGGAACACACATGCCTGCTGCACAGGCCCTTGGCAAAGCATGAAAACACACGTATTTGCACGTATATATACCTATACATAAAACCATAAAGAATCTTTACCGATGTAAGACCTGTGTCTTAGAACAAACGTGAAAGAACAGGAACTTCTCCTGGTCGTATTTTCAGCTAGGAGTTGTATAAAACATAGTGCTGCTTAAAAGTGAACACAGAAGCTGATTTCAGATCTGATTTAGAGATTGAAACTAAGAACAAAGTACTGCAGTATGTAAGGGGTGATTTAAGAATTACAGATACCTTTTTTTTCCCAAAGCGCAGTATTTAGTTGTTTTTTTTTTTCTTTACTTCTTTGTATTTACCTGCAAAGAAGCAAAATCACATTTTTCCTACAACAATTGACCACTGAGCCCTAAGGCTCTATCTAAAATGGTAAAGGGAACTAAACCTCTTTATTCTTGTGTAACTCATTAGCTAACATCAGACGATTAGAGCTAATGTTTCAATCTAAAACAATTCAAGTCCCTCATTAACGGGGGCTAGATTTCCTTTGATCTAATTACTTGATGTCCCAGATATATGGGAAATTCAGAGATCAGCTCTGAGAATTCTCTGCAGACATGGTCACATCTAGAAACGTGAATGTACATGTAGGCTCCAGAAATGTTTAAATTGTTAACAAGCCTCATTTAGTCTGCCAGTAATGCTTGGTCAAATGTACAAAGAAATCACATGGATGATAGCTAGAGAATGAAGACGATGACTGTTTGCTGAGTATGATTTAATCTTCATTATCATAGGCAAGTGGATTGCAAATTTCCATAATTAAACATCCAGTGCACTGGTCAGATTCTGTTGTTAAAGTTTGATAATGGCTGTTGTAGGGAAAACAGTACAGCGGGGTGTTGCTGTCACATGACGAGCTTTTGAGGCTGAGCTAATAGGATGCCCTTTTAAAACGTTC
The DNA here is from genome assembly GCA_020800305.1 of Porphyrio hochstetteri. Lineage (NCBI taxonomy): Eukaryota > Metazoa > Chordata > Aves > Gruiformes > Rallidae > Porphyrio > Porphyrio hochstetteri. The sequence continues at coordinate 79,952,095 of CM036905.1, read as the reverse complement.
TCCATCTTTTCTGGTTTAGAGGCAGGGGCTATCATCATGGAGATTTCATCAAAAGAAAATACTCGGTTTTTCTCAAACAACACAGTCCTGCCTGTTGACCGATCTTCATTCAAATCAGAATCTTCTGCATCCAAGGAAAAACAGTCGTGTTGTGGAGGTATAAAGGTAGAGTAAGAGTTTTTGATTATTCCAGTAGAGACTTAGAAAACCTTGTTTTTTCGTGAACTATCCCTTTCTTCAGTTCTGATTAAGTCTTGCTGGGTCAGTATGAGATTATTAGAGCTATTTCTAAGTCACAAAACTAGTCTCCTTCAGATCTGGATTTGCCTAAAGCTTGGCAATGTTCAGATATAACATGTCGCTTGAGGCTTGCATGGTATGAGATCTTCAAGGGTCATCCTAAAGGTCACTATAGCCTCCTTATTGCACCACCCTATTTTTGTGAAGTTGAGAACAGAGTATGGGCACACAGGTACCACAGGCAGCTGCTAGTACAGATTGCTTTTTTAAGATTGTAGCCGTGGTAGTCTTCTGGGCTCTGACAATATTCATATTATGGTCCATATGTTTTGAGTGTTATGTTATTAGTGTGTTAGTGTAATATTCCTAATCAGAGAGAACTCTACATGAGGTGGCTTTGAAACAGAACCTCAGAAGTATCACCGCCATGTCTGCATTTATCTCACCCATGAGAAGTCCTCCCTTTGAGGCAGTGGAAGCTCCCTGCTTTAAGCCTCGTAATGCAGCTGTACCTGATGATAATACTCCCCTTGGAGCAGCATCCCTGCCTGTCTGGGACACCAGGGTACAGGAAGCACCATTAGGATTTCCCTACTGTCTCTTCCTGTACCAGGTTGTAAAATGCTGACACCTTCTTTGGTGAAGTCTCAATAAATCACCATATATCAGACAGTGAGATGAGAATGAGTTATACAGAAAATGAATCTTTGTTCTTGCCCAGTTCTTTTCATCTTGCACAGTTTATATTTCTGTTGGGTTTTTTTCTCAAACACACACATGCATCTGCTTCCAGGTATTAATCCATCTCCCAATAAAGTCAGTGACTTCAGCAATAGTTGACCCGAAGTCTAGAAATTATGCAAACCAGTTTGATACTGAGGGATTAATTGTCTGATGACTGTTCTAAAAATATTTTAATTCCTGAATATTCTCCTCAATTTTTTCTGTTCCTGTAAAAGCCCAGAAATGGAGTCCTGTTTTGAAATAGATGAGTTGTATTAATTAAATTTGTAGTATAATAGTAATTCTATCATTGTTCCTCCATTTGCTGCAAGAATAATCCGATTCCCTCATTGAATGAACCTTCAGTCACAGATTAATTGGTCAGGAATCGGCTTATTAGCTCCAAATACAGAAAAGCAATAATATGTCAGCCCAGTTTCTTTCTCTTCAAAAAATTTTTGACTTCTGGGAACCCAAACTGATATGACTAACTCATTCCAATAGGGACCTAGAAAATCTCTTTTTTTTTGGTGAACCAACCCTTTTTCAGCTCCGACTGTGTCTTGATGAGTCAGTATGGAATTGTTACAGATATTTCTAGGTCACCAAAAAAGTCTGCTTCAGATCTGTGTTTGCCCAACATGTCACCAAAACAATACGCAGATTCAACAAGTTGTCTTTATCAATTATTAGCCTTCCCATCTGTTAGAATTACCTTTATTAACTAGGAAGGTATGGTGAAATATTTCCTTACAGCCATTGAAAAAAATCACAGAAGAATGTGGAATCATACACCTTTCTCTTCCAGCTCTAAATGGAGTACTGCACGCAGTCTCCATCTTCCTCCTGGGACAGCTGCAAACCCAGTACAGAGACACAGAGACATTTGGAGTTGTAGTTTGACCTATATTATTTCCCTGTGAAAAAAAAAAAAAAAAACCCACACACAAACCCCCGCCCCGAAAACCAAAACCAACCAAACCTATTTGCTTTCACTTTGCTATTTAAAGTCCAAGGGGATAAACACACCAAAAGTGTAAAATTTTATGGCAATAATTTTATTAGAGAGCTTTTTGAGAGTTCTTTCCCTCACCGAGGGAGATAAGAACCATATTTATTCTTATTTACCCACAAGTATTCCTGAAGGAGGATTAACCAGCACTGCATAAAGTGTCTTGAATGTGACACAGAGATTTGTCTGAACCTTAACACAAGAGTTTGCATTCAACGGTGATGCCAGTGTTATTACCAATGTGCTTGTCAAATGAGATGTTGTAAGGAGTATTGCACTGGAGGTGAGTACATCACTTCAGAGCACCTGCTTACTGGAAGCATGATTGCTTAGAGAGGAAGCCTGAGGAGCAGTACAAAGGTCTAGACCTCTCTTTATATGAAACATTGCTGTGTCTTTTAATTTCTGGGTTTGGGGGTGGTTTTTGCTTGGGTTTTTTATAAGACCTTTTACAAACAGAACCCCTACATATTCAATCAACACAACCACTTTCTGAAGGTAGAAAACAACATTATGTTTTCCATGACCGATTGCCCAGTGTGTGAATATTTCTGGAGCTTATAAACTCGGTAAGTCTGGGTTCAGTGAAGGCAAATTTAGGCAATAGCTTTGCAGGAGTTAAATAGTTGGTGCTAAGGACCTTGCAAACTCACTGAACCCATTTCAGGGTGGGGAGTTACTTCAAACCAGCTCTAGTCTTTTCCCAGAGACTGAAGACCCACTAGCTGTTGCAGTGGAAGTAAGGCCCTTTTGGAGAGCATCTTCCATCTGGGGCTTAAGTGGGATCAGTTTACCAGGACTGGACTCTAAAAATCCAGCTGACTTGAAAAGCCCATGTTAAAAAATGCCCAAACCACAACTCGCCTTCCCACCAAGCCACACTTAACATTTACTCTTACTGTTACTGTGTGAGATAACCCCTCCTTAGAGAGATCAGGAGGATCATAGATGTCTCCATCTTTCAGAGCATCAGTAGCTTTGGCATCTACCTGAAATCAGCAGTGGCTGATAGCAAGTTCTGTTTGTATCATCATTGCTCACAAGAAATGGGCAAATGGGCAATCTGGCATTTCATAAAATGTAGGAGAAACATTGCTGTGGTTATTTGGAAAAAGAAGAGATGGGAATATAAAAAAATCACTTAAAAATAACTCATCAAGTAAAGCCTTCTGTAATGCCTGCTTTTAATCTCTGTCAATTTCTTTCACAGATATTTCTTGGTGCATTGTCTTTTGTTTATTTTGCTAAAGCATTGTCGGGAAGTTATCTAAAAAGTACTATCACACAAATAGAAAGAAGATTTGATATCCCTTCTTCTTTGGTTGGCGTTATTGATGGCAGTTTTGAAATTGGTATGTGCCATAGAAACTCATTTTTGTTTTCAGAAAAAAAAAAAGAGGGACATGCAATTTGTTGTGAAAAATGACTGTACAGATCTCCTTGAATCATTAAAACTGAGCAAGTTGCACCCAGTGAAAATCAGCATGAATGTCAGTATGATTATATTGGATCGGATAGCTAATGCAAGCAATTCAACATAGGTCCTAAAGATTTTGTAATTTGATGAACATAGTGTCTGGGTAATTGATATTAATAGAAATTTTGACTGTTGAATGAGAATTTGCTCTCCCTCCTTTTCTCAGTAACCCACCTCCGCACAGCGTTTGCCCTTCGTGATTTATTACACAACAAGAGTACAAGCCTCCAACTGTAAACTGCATTCATTGTCCAGTCCATCCCACTCCCCTCTTGCACCAAGATTGACAGTGTGACACTGTCTCATACATTTTCAGATCACTGAATTTATCTCATGGGTGTTCACTGGACTGTGGTATTCATGGGAAGGAAATCATAGCCTATAGAGCTCTGATTCCCTCTTTTCCCACTTTCCAGGTTATTTGTTCTCTTTGGCTGGCACAGTCCTCCTCTTCACCAGCTGCTAATCCAAAAGTTTATGGTTTTCTTATCACAGAAGGTATTGGGCTTCTGTAAGAATGCCTGGAAAGAGGGAGAAACTGCAGCCCCACGTGCTCAACCCTCTCCCCCTGAAATCACTGCCTATACCACACAGCAGGAATCATTATTTTAGGGGGTCCCTTATCAACAAGCCATAAAACTCAGTTTTCCTTTTGTACTCTCAAAGGGAACCTCCTAATCATAATTCTTGTAAGCTACTTTGGAGCGAAGCTTCACAGGCCAAGAATAATTGGAGCAGGCTGCTTAATTATGTCGGCTGGAACATTCCTAATTGCGATGCCCCACTTCTTCATGGGACGGTAAGTGCAAAGCGATCGGTATTTTCCAAGGGCTCGCTGGAGTACTTGGGCACTGATTATGAAGGGGCCCGTAGGAATACACATACGTGGCTGTGGTTACTCAATTCTACTTTTGTTATGAAAAATCTTGGTAGAACAGAGCAAATTGGTTTATCATTTTATTTGCCTGTGGCCATGAATGGCCGTGTTTCGATACAGTTTAAGGACTGTTGAAGCTTCAGTGATGAACTGATGGCTGAAATCAGGAAGACAGTATCAGACACAAGCCAGAGGATGCACCCACTGTCTGATAACCTCTTATTAGAGGTTCATTTAGCAGAGCAAAGTGCCTGCTAACCTCATACTAAATGCATCACTGTGGCACAGAGAGAACCGAAGGGACAATTTTCATGTAGTGCCACAGGATAAACTGAGTTCTATTTACCCCCCTTAAACCACTGGTGGCAACACTGGATGCAGATGAGCTTTGCTTTTAAGTGCTGTGGGCCTATGTTCCATGGCAGTAACAGATCTGCTTGCTTTTTTCTTTATAAGTTGGGACAGTAAAAACCAACTTTGGTTTACAAACAGGTATCGATATGAAAGATTCGCTTCCACCATCAATTCAACTGTCAGCATCTCTCCATGTCTGCAGGATAAAAGCCAAACTCCACTCTCAGCCTTGGAAAAATCTCAAGCAAAAATAAATGCAGGTGAGAACAATCCCCCTTAAATACTGTGATAAGAACAATAAAGTACATCAAAAGGCTCACACAAGCTCTCATACAATAGAATGTAAAAAGTAAACCTGAGTGGGAATCAGATGAATCTTTCCCACAGAAAAAAAACCAGATCTACTGGATGAGGCAAATGCATTAAAAGTAAGTATATAACTGACACTGCCCCACTACTAAGGTTTTTCCCGGGCTGTTTCAGCCTTGCTGTCTCCCCCAGTAACTTTCTGCAGCTTTGTGGCTTGCAGAAACACCAGAAAATCTCCCATGGGGACCTTGAAAAGTAACGGTCTTCCCTCCGCCAGGAAATATGCCTTTAGATCCTCACCTCGCTGGAAGGAGCTGCTTGGGTCTCACGGCCTGCAGACCCCTCTTCTTGGTTCTCCCCATTTTGCACAGCACACAGCTGTCTCCCCTCTGGGTGTGCTGAGGTCCTCGTGGCCAAGGAGCCTTCTTGCCCTATGCCTGGCCATGAATAAGCCATGGATGAGCAAATCAAACCCCATCTGTCACAAAACACTTGCGCGTTTCCATCCTTATACCTGTGGATTAGATGTGGCTGGCAGTGTTCACTATCATCAACACTTGCTAAATCCTTCCACTGGGAGACCCCAGTTTTGGTTAGAAGGAATGGGAAGTAGCAACAAATTTATAAAACTGACCAACTTCTTATATCTTTGGCTGGAACAGTTCATGCCTAATGTGTGTCCACCTCAAGCTGATCGGGTTAAAATTGCCATCCCCCACACTCCATGAGACATTATTCACAGTTTTCACGCTGATCTTCCACATTAAAAGTATTTTGGAAGTCCTGTGCATTCAGTGGCAACATGTTATGAAAAAAAAGTCATTATTGTCTCTCATGTGATGCACCCAGGATGTGAAAAAGAAGCAGGCTCTTCCATGTGGATCTATGTTTTGCTGGGGAATCTTCTGCGAGGAATAGGTGAAACTCCTATCCAGCCTCTGGGAATTACATACATTGATGATTATGCCATTGAGGAGAACGCTGCCTTGTACATTGGTAAAATAAATATTGTATTTTTTCCTAATGGATTTTTTTCCCCTTGAGAAAACTGAGTCGTTCTAAATAATGGAATAAGTACTACTGAACTGACTTGCCCTGATTGTTTTGTTTGCATCATTTCCAATATTAAAGTTTATTTTTAACAGTCATGTACACTTGAGGGACTGAGTTCCCCTTTAATTATACTAGCACAATTGCATTATCTTAATTTGAGGAAAGAATTTGACCTTAGGTTCCTGCTGTTACCCTAATCTTCCTAATTCTTCTGGATGTGGACTGCTGAGCCTCTGTGCACATTCAGTTCTCTGGAAAGTGATAAAAAGCATGTACTCTTTTAAGCACTTAAAATAGAATTTCAGCAGGCACTCAAAACATTCCCTCCAGACTCAGGTGGAACTATAAACAGTGCTGAGGCTCTAAAAAGTTATTATCACTGTTTTCTTGATGTGAAGACCTCTGCACACCCTCCTGATTTATTACCAGTAAGAAATCCTTCCCCACCAGCATCTTGTCTTGACAAATTTCTAGCCTGGCAAAAGGCAAAAAACTCAGGTTCTGTCTGTAGAAGATTTGGTCTTCCCAGATTTTCAGATCAATTTTGCAAATCAAAACCAGGCAGAAAGTCTGGCTGAGGGTTTACTGAAACAATATTGGGCACCAAACCAAAGTGATATTTCAGCCCATGCAGGCTCAACCCTGACTTAAAGTGATCCGTTAACTTAAATAATTGATATTTTATTTCCAGTTACTTTAAGTTAGCCTGCTAAAGAGTTTCTAGCAATTATAGATCGGTGCTGTTATCGAGTTTGGACCATTAAGTTCCCTGACTTTTTTCCTTTGAGCTGAATTTAATCCTTTAATTGGATGACAACAAAACAATTTGAAGTGTCAGTGTAGCAGAGGATATTTTATTTCCTCTTTTTATTTCCTTTTTTTCCTTGAAAATGTTCTGACTTGTGTAACTAACGTGCCAGAGGTCAAAGGTTGGGACAGTACTATGACTATATCACTTGTTACTCATCACATGTCATACTTTGTTCCTAGGTGCACCAAGAACCAGTGCTCTTTTTAACTCAGAAGCATAAAAGCCCCATGTTTTCTCTTGCAGGCTGTGTACAAACAGTTGCAATCATAGGGCCAATATTTGGCTTTCTTCTAGGATCCTTGTGTGCCAAACTTTATGTTGACATTGGCTTTGTAGATCTGGGTAAGTCAGTCAGAAAATGCATGGTTTAAAAATTCAGTCAGGCTCCAATATACCTATCTAAGACCAAAAACTTTCTTGCTAACTTCTAGGCAGAAGGGGCTAGTGGGGGTAGAGCAGGCGCTTTGTGAAGTAAAAAGGATGACAGCAATGCAGTGCCCCATGCAGAAAAGGCTATCAGGAAGGATGGGTATGGAGGAAGTAGGAGGCCTGACTCTTCCTCAGCCCCAGCAGATCAGAGGCTGGTGTGTCCCTTCTCCAGAAGATGCTCTGGTGAGGACGTTCTGGGGAGACAGCAGGCAGCAACCAGGAAGGAGCAGGGCTGGAGCTTGGGATACTGCAGAGGGTTGTCTGCTGGCTTTTCATACTACAATGTTGTTGCCTAAAGAAGCAGTTTTGTGATGGGTACCAGGTCCCCTGACTGCTTTCCTCCTGAGAAAACACCTTCTAACACATTTTTCCCTCGCACTTTTGTGCAAGTGTATGGCCACCTGGACTACCCTGTGTCCTGGTCCTTGCAGCCTCGCTGGGGATGTGCAAATGGCACAGCTGGGGACCCCATGGTGTCAGGAGAAGACTGCTGCTGTCTCACTGGAATCAGCCAGTCCTTATTGCCATGGATAGAGACACACAGCACGGCTAAACCTGGAGAGGGGTGGGGGATGTGGATATCTCTGGAGAACATCCCTGCAAATTTATTTGCATTTATTTGCTTCTCCTTTCTTTTTTTAATACCTTTCTCCAGACAGTATAACAATAACTCACAAGGACGTGCAGTGGGTGGGAGCCTGGTGGCTGGGTTACCTAATAGCAGGTGTGATTAGTGTCCTGGCTGGCATCCCCTTCTGGTTCCTGCCAAAACACCTCCCAAAACCAGAGGGCAGAAAGGACTCCAGTACCTCTTCCGAGCAGTCGAAGTTCATCACTGAGGATAACAAGGAGCCATACAAATCGTATCAACAGCAAGTGAAGATTGCTGAGATGGCAAAAGGCAAGTCATCTCTCTCTTGACTGTTGAGTCTCTCTCACTAGCTTTTATACTTCATACCTTCTGAGGCCATGTTTTAATGGCCACAGAGTTACTTTTTTCTATGAAGTGTCACTCTACTCCTAAGTAGTATGCTCAAAAAGGGTCTTGACATTGTTCCTTGGACCTCCTGTTGCATGCCAAATTTCTCCAGCTGAGATCTGTAAAATCACACTGGTGGCCCAGCAAATATCATGACACTCCGCAAAAATCTTTCCTTCACAGACCTTCACTGATGTAGAAGTGGATGTCAAAAATATGACAATCTCAGATTCTGTTAAACCTTTTTCTTTAAGGTCATTCATTAGAAAAACACATGAACATCTGATCAGAGCAAGGGTAGGCACAGATGAGATAGGGTAGTTTAGTGGCTACCTGGATTTAGACATGAGCTATTTTGCATAATTACATTTCCTTGGCCCTACTTTGCCAAAAGCCATTTCCCTCAGTACTTGACTCTGTAAATCAGTTGTCTGCACTTACTGCCACCTGTGCTGTTCTTCCTCTGCCCCTGCATTAAACTGAAAGATGCTGTGGTTGTTGAGGGCACACAGAAATCAAATCAGTCCCATTTTATGATGGAAAGAAGATACCTAATATAAGATGGTTCTTCTGGAATATTGATCCTCAGCATTTTGCTCCAACATTCCCCCATAAGGGGATCTTAGGATCATCACAGGACTTCATGGATTCCTTCTGAAATGTCCTGAAGACCTTCTTTGGAAGATGCAAATGAGTTGCAAAGCATTATTCACAGCAGTTACACGCTCTCTGGCCTGGTTGTCACTTCTGTTGTTTTGTCTTGCAGACTTCTTGCCATCCCTGAAGAACCTCTTTGGGAATCCAGTTTACATTCTGTATTTGTGTGCAAGTATCATTCAGTTCAATTCTTTAATTGGCATGGTGACATATAAGCCAAAGTATATTGAGCAACAGTATGGGCAAACATCTTCAAAAACTAATTTTGTTATAGGTAATGCTATATCTGCTTCTTGAGATCTTTAAAATGGATATTTTAGGAGTGGTATATATAATAGGAAAACTGGATATTATTTCTTCTCCTTTCCTTTTCTGGGTTTAAGTAGTAGCTCATAGAAGGTAAGTTATTTCATTTCTGCTTTAATGTTAGTTAGCTCTGAGTTTAGCTAAGCAACATAAAATCTGCAAAAGATCACGTGATTTGACCCTTTATTTCCCATTTTACTATAAATTTGGAAAAAAAATGTAGGCACAGCACAAGAGAACCATTGAAAAGAAACAGAATTAATTTTAAAATTCTTTACACAAATTTGTCATCAGGCAGATCCGTTCCCTTGCTGGCTTCATATTTATTTCAACAAAATGAAGATCAACTCAGTGAGCAGTAGAGGACTGGCCATAAAGTAGCTGTGATATTGCTAGTGATTTCTTACTTTCTGAAGAGGCTGGTGTTTAAAAGGAAGTCAGTGACATAACAGTGACCACCCAACACGTGCATTAAAAATTTGACATTGTCTCAGTGCAATGCTGGTGAAGGAAAAATAGGTATTTCTGCCCTAACTTTACCTAAGAGCTTTTCTCCATTGTGGTTAATCTCCCAAGCCCTCCCGTGCAGCACGAGAGAGAAATGTTGCTTCCTCCTTTGGGTACCAAGGTGGCCATTTTTGGAGATGTCTTCAGGATGGTGAATTTCTCTACCCAGTTGCTGAACCTGCGTGCAGGCTGGGGTTCAGTTCCGGGGGTGCAGGCGTTCAATAGCATTAGACAGCAAAGAGGTTTACATCTATCCAATGCAGAGGGAACTGCCTTGTTTCAGAGCAGCATTAGTTGCACGGCAACAGAGGTATATATGTGCAGAAAAGCTGTATTGATCCATTGTGCTATGTTAATTCCTTAAAGATAGAAGCTGGCATTTCCTGGCACGAAACTCCTCAGAGCAAGGAGAAATCTTCCAGCATAGTGGATAGCCAGAGAAAGTCCAGAAAACAATCCCTACATTCAGTACAGTACTTCTCATTGTATTTACAGATTTTCTGGAGCTAAGCTTTCAGGTATGTGCGAACTGAGTGAGGATTAAGATCCATCTGATTTCACAAAAACATAGGGACTACATCCACCAGAGAGAACGTGCGATGTCTTGGCTGGGGCAGGATCCCAGCTGCGTGGCCGTCCCTGTGATAAGGCGTTTTTCCCTCCTCCAGTTCCTTTTTCTCCCAATCCACCCTTGCTAAGAATGTTGAATGCTGACTAGAACTAGCAGGGTCTATTTCCTTTTCCCCACCTCTTTTCCTACTACTTTTTTGAGGTTTTTTTTGATAGGGTTTGGGAGTTTTTTGTGGGTTTTGTTTTTTTTTTTAAGCCAATTTCTGTGACAATCTCTCTGACAGACATCAGAATTGTCAGAGCAATCTGAAGCGCTATCAAAATTAATCAGCTGGAGGTCATAGGAGGGTAGGTTGTCACAACCCAAGGAACGTGCAAGAAAGCAAACTGGCTCCTCCTGTGTTTTTATGTTTTTTCCTTAAATATACACCCTTTGTTCACCCTGCACACACACACACACATCCCATGATGCTGGCATCAAGCAATGGAGTTATCTGTGAGGCTATGAGACAAAGGCATGAATAAAAGGGGTGCATGGGAATGAGCAGGCAGAGTGCAGGTACTTTCTGGTGGATCAAACACCTCTCAGTTCCAATCCCAGTCCCCTCTTACAAGCAAAAGAGAATGGGGAAACCTCTTCATGCATGGTGTTTTGGACACTGCTTCTAAATCCCCTGAAGTACCATTTTCATGTGCATGCAGAGTGAGAAATGTGACCCCAGTGAAGCTTCCAGAACCTTGTCAGGAACTGCCCTGAGCTCATGTACTCCATCCACCAAGATACTGACTCCTGGGTTTGCTAGATAGAGTAAGGATCTTTCCCAACATCCAGTGTACCTACTAGAGTCCCTTCTAAGCACTAATTTGATTTTTTTTCCCCGTGTGTGTGTGAATCAAACACTGAGTGGAGCCAGAAATTTAAGGGATCCCAGTGCACTTCCTGGCAGGCAGATGAGACTCTAGTGTTGTAAACTGGTGTTTTATACCAAGTCATTTGAAAGCATGTTATAATACCTCCAGGCCCCTGAAAGAGGTTTTGAAACTTTGTCTCGAATGCAAACGTTTGCTTGTTTTGGTATGCTTTGGGTTTTTTAGGCTCCCTCAGCTCAGCACCCTTAGGTGTGCCAGCATGGATTAAAGGCTGCAAACTGCACATGCAGCCCTGTGCAAGGGGAGGCAGAATTCAATGTGCTGAAACTTTCTGGGAAAGCTGGGGAAATAATTTTCAGTAACAATGAAATACAGCAAAGGGCACCTTCTTTGACTGTATCATATCTTTTATGTCAGTCTCCATTTTCATCTCTTATTTTTGCATGTACTGATTGGAAGCTTTTGGGGTATTGTTGTCCATGTCTATCAATACAGACACTGCTTTGAGCAAAGCTGTCCAGATAAGGATTAATGGTCACCCAATGCTTCATGTTTCCTTTGATGCTCTTCCACTTGATTGCCCGACGCCTGATACAAAAGAGCCCACAGGGTATAAGGGCCTTTCTGCAGTTGCAGCACTCACCTAAGGGAGCATTTCAGCAACCAAAACCAGAGAAATTCCGCAGTTGTCCTGGGTGATGACTGGCTTTCTCCCTCTCAGAGACTTCTTCTAGGGCATTATCACTTTTGTGGCTGAATAAAAAGAGAAAGCAAGTCTTGTCCTGGCTTTCATAACACTGTATGTAAAATTGAATTTGCCAAAATTGAATGATCAGGTCAGGCTACTCCTGTCAGTGGAAAAGGGAAGGAGAGGAGCTGCCATGGGAAGCCGGAGTGGGGCAGCTCCACAGTGGCCCCTCTTGATCCTACTGTTGCTATATGGGTGAAGGACACAGGGAAGGTCTATAGCAAAGCCACAAACTGTGCAATGTGGCTATGGCTGTCTTGGCTGCCCAGAGTAGCACGATACGCCAGGTAACTTCTCTGTGCCCAGAGCAGCTCTTGTGAGAAAGAACACTAAGAGTATTTGACTTACCGCTACAATGATCCCTCCACTTATAAACTTAACAGTGAGGAAAACCACCTAGCTTAAGAAATTGAAAGATCATGATCTAAACCTTATGCATAGCCTGTCTGTCAAAGAACTAGCAAAGAAGCATTTCCCTGCCAGCAAGTTTTTAAAAGCAGTCCCAGCACCTTCCTAGGACCAATCCAAGTCTGGACAAATAAAATGCCTCAACCAAAGATCTTTCATGTTTTCTTGTTTCATCTTATTGCTGCTGCTGTCCGTTGAGCTGGGGTTTTCATTAATACAAATTCTTCTGTTTGATTGCAGGTCTTATCAACATTCCTGCTGTGGCCTTTGGCATATTCTCTGGGGGACTGATCATGAAAAAATTCAGAATAAATGTTTTAGGGGCTGCAAAACTCTCCCTGGGATCATCTTTCTTTGGTTACCTTTTGCTCCTCTCATTATTTGCAATGGGCTGTGAGAACTCGGATGTGGCCGGACTGACCATTTCATACCATGGGTATGCTGGGAAGGGCACGATTCAGTATAAAATGCTATTGCAAACCAAGATCCTTCCTCATTGTACTCCGCAAAGTATATATTATTGAAAATAGAGTGACTGACCTAAATATGCTTCCCAGAAATTTAATTCCAAGTGGTGGAAGCAGCTCCATCTATTCCAGCGGGCATTGTTTCAGAACCTGTTTGTGATTGTTGCCCTCAGCCCAGAGGGGTTTACATTACTAGTGCAGATTATTTTTCTTATTACTTTTTAATTATTATTGCCATGGGACCCATCCTTTGAGCCTAGAGATTTCTGGAAATGTGAGGACCTCAGTAGGGGGGGTGAGATTCAATTAATTGTTCCTTGCGTCTGTGCGCTGCTCAACAACTCGGGGCATTTAATAGCCTCTGAACCCAAAACTGTAGGATTCATGGATTAACTGTGAATTAGCCATGACATTAACTGTGAGGTACACCTGTGGCTAGCAATTTTTTGGTCACTTTTGCCCATGTTGTTTACTCTGTAAAGTTTACTTTTTGGGAAGTGTTTCCAGCACCGACTCCACAGCAGCCCCAGGAGCTGCTCCGCTGGTGACTTCAGCAGCTGCTGGCTGAGGATGGCAGGTAGCTCTGTTTCCCATGAGTAACTTGCTGTCCTCTTCGTCACTGGAGTAATCAAACTTTTTTTGTCCAGCTTTTTTAAAAGTGCATTGAGCCTCAGGTAACTAAAACCTCAGAAAAATCCAAGAAAATGCATGAATAGAGATTTTTAGCTGTCCCCCTTAATAAAGTAGCTAGTATCTCACAGTAGGTGGTGTGATATTGAGAAAGCCTTTTGATAACAAGAGAAATAAGAAATTCACACTGCTGCATGGATGTGAAGAGACACCACCCTTACAGACTGCAGACAGCAGGTCTGGCCAGGCACGCCTGGCAGTGAGCACAGCCCGTGATGCGATAATGATTTCTTCCACATCTGCTAGAAAACATCATTGCAGCTTCTCTTCCCCCCCACCCAGAACCAAACAGACGACTGATCAGGAGCAAGCCGTGTTCTCAGAGTGCAACTCGGGCTGCGTGTGCTCCGAGCACGACTGGGACCCCATCTGTGGGGAAAATGGAGTTACCTACATTTCCGCCTGCCTCGCCGGCTGCCGGGCCTCCAACGGCAGCGGGAAAAGCACCGTAAGACAGTCCTTCCTTTCTCTGCCTGAGGGGGTAGTTTTCCTAATGCGACCAGTTCTGTCCAAGTAAGTCGTTTCAAGTTGAGTAAGGCTCAACTCCTCATCCTCTCCAGCCCTAAAGTCCTCAGGTTTGGGGGTTTTTTTTAGCAACATTCCACCCACATTTAACTTCCTTAACTGTTGCTTCCAGCAGAAATCCCAAGCAGAGAATGTAGGAAGGGTTTTTCTTAGCTAGTGACTGCCAAGCCTGTTTGAAAACCACACCAAATACATTCATAAACAGTAGATACTTTCTTTATAAGTTCTTCCTTCAGTGAACAAGCTTTTTCCTTTTGAAAAATATTTTCCAGTTTGGATTTAAACTTTTGGCTACCTGGAAAATGATGATGTGCAATCCCCTGCATACCCATTTCTCCACTGTTTAGGTTATTATACACTTTTGCCTGCTGTCTTCCAGGTATTTTTTAACTGCAGCTGCGTGGGAACATTGGAATCTCCTTCACGAAGCTCCTCAGCTGTGGTGGGACCGTGTCAAAAAGGAAATGAGTGTCCAAAAATGTTTCTTTATTTCCTCGTAATATCAGTTATCACTTCATATACTTTGTCAGTAGGTGGCACACCCGGATACATACTGCTCCTAAGGTAAGAAATCACTTCTGCTAGCACTGCCAAATGTCTTCAAGGTGTTTTGATATGTGTAAGCTGGGTCTCCCTCCCACCTTACCCTAACTCCCCCCCTTATAGTGAAATGTTTTCAGCTATGCAAGGTGCTTTTAAATGTATTTTTTTCCTCTTTTTTACTGTTGAAAGGCACCCTCATAATTTGACAATGGGTTTTCTACTGCTGAAGCAACCATGTGTTTATGATCATCTCCACCAGCAATACCTTTCTGGTTATAAACACCTTACAGGAGGCCTGGTTATCATTCATACCAAATTCCTCTTCCCTTAATTCCTTTTACATTACCCGAATGGTGTTAAATGACCTCCTTGTGCAAATGGAAATTAGATCTGCACATGCCAGCGTGTGCACGTGTATGCTTATAGGTACCCAGTTTTCCTCACTTGCTATGGATCCAGATGCACAGCTACACAGAGGTGATCTAACCCAAACCCTCAATGCGCACTCAAATCTTCTCCTCTAGTCCATTTTATGGTTGCATGTAATTGCTCTGTCCCAGATTTCTCCCTTCAAAACAAAGATAGATTTAGCGTGAGATGTGGGGTTGGTTTTTTTTCTGTAGTAATAATCACGGGTTTATTAAATGCTTGTCCCAAGGGATTGTTCCAGTATTTAACTGCTGGAACTATTTGTCCATCACCCAGTGTAAGCTTTTAAGCTAATTTTAGAAAGTGCAAAAGGAATATAATACTTCCAGCCATTAATCTGGATTTTTGTCAGCTTCTTGCAATTTTTGGATTGCTTTCCAAAAAAGTGGCTCCACTCTGTTTTGGAAAGCTTACTTTCTCAGTTCCTCTTTCCAAATTATTTCCAGATGAGTACATTCTACTCCTCAAACAAAAATAATGGTAAACACACTTTAACTAATCTTTGTTATTATTGTGTTTTCTTACCCCAAAACTCTCTTTCTTCCTGAATGAAATTTTCGGAAACATGCCCTGTCCCATTGCCAGCATCTTTGTATCATGTGGGAAAAGCCAGTGCTAGAACTGGCTGCACCTAGGCTATATGGAAAAACCTAAATAAAGAAACGTAACTTCAGCTATGGTTCCAGCACAGCCCTTGAACCAACAGTAATAGTCACGCAGGCTTTCCAAAATGGTTGCAGTGAGGACCCTTCTCCACTGCCCTCCACAAACGCTGCCCGTGAGATTGCTGCACTATGAAAGTGGCACAGCTTTTCCCAGCTCATCTTGTAGGGTTGCCATTGACTACTCAGAAACACACAGTCTCTCTCTCTCTCTCTCTCACTCCAGGGAGTCACTCCAAGAAGAACAATTACATTAAAATCCATCTCCAACAATTTTTACTGAACCTTATGAACTGCTGAAACTGTCCCTGCACTGAGGAGGGTGATTGATGAGTTGAGAGCTTGTAGCAAAGCCCTTGGGATTTCCTCCAGGTTCCCCTCTGTGGTTGCTCCTGACACAGGGGGAGTTTCTGTTGTACAAGTATGAGCATGGGGCTGTACAGGGATGCAGTTTCCTTCCCCTTGCCCTCCATGTGATGTCCCTTCTCTATTCATAAAGCCCATGGTATAAAATGTGCAGGTGTGGTTGCCACGCTCAACCTCCTGCTTTCCATATTGTGTCCACTGCAGAAGTGTCTGGGAAGAGACTTTCAAAGTTGAAAACCTATGAGTGTAAATCACACAGAGTTGCCTGCACTTCTCAGCCATAAGAAATTGATCCCAAGGGACTTAGTGCTTAATGGATTTATTTAGAAAAGCTTAGAGAGGTTTTCAATAACGATACTAAAGCATTTTGTTATATGAAATCAGCAAAACAGCTTTATTGCTTTTGTTCCAAAGCTTTTACTTCTGTTGAAAATCATTTTACTTTGAGAGCCATTTAATTGAAAATGAGAAGTTATGTGGTTTTCTGATGTATTGAAGGCACCCGAATCTGAAGTGGGACTAAATAAAACATGTTTCACTAAGTTAAATAGTTAAATCCTTTCATTTTGGGGTGGGTTTTTTCCCCCCCTGCGAATGACCTGTGGGCACAATTCCACTTTAAGCTCACACTTGCTTTTCTGAAATCCATCAATGACTGGCTTTCCCTGAAAATGTCTGAACTGAAAGTGTGCTTCTGTTCCCAGAAAGGAAATAAATGCTCTTTCAAAACAAATAGTCCCAAGGTCAAGTTGCAGATTTCATTAAGTATTTTTTCTGTTATCTGTCTTGGAAATAATTCAGTATTCAGTCAGCTCTGATAAGATTCCAGCACTTAAGCAAGCTGATGTTTTCAGATGAGCAAATATCGTTGCACCTGCCGTGGAGCACAAATACAGCTAAATCCCTTAAAAGCCTATAAGATTTAGTGACATTTACTTCAGGGGTTTACATGACTGAAATCATTGACATACGCTTAGTGCTAGTGACTGACTCATTTGCTGAAATGTCTTTTTAGTGGTATTAGACTAATTACAATTGCCAAGGAACTTGGGAAAGCCCTGAAGTTTTGGAGGAAAAAGAAAGCCCTCTGCAATTCAGATAGCTGTGGTTCAAACAGAAGCTATTAATTGCAGGTGATTAGACAGTAAAAAGGAAGTCTCAGATCTCCCTGAGGGGTTTGGCTTGCACTCAGGGTCTCAAAGCACTTGTGTTTCCTTGCAAGTACAATACAAATGGTCAAACGATTTTTTTTTTTTCCATCTGGAAATGTGGGGGGTTTTTTCAGGATATAAATCCATGGAACACATAATAAACATCCACTTGTTGGTTTTATTTTCTACTTTTTTTTTTTTCTTTCTGAGCACTCGTATTTGATTAAAAGGACTTTACTCGGCTGATACTTATGTAGCATGTATCTGACAGGAGGGCAAAACAGTGTCCTTCCAGCTCAAAATCATGTTACATTCATGTCTGCATAGATGGCAGTGCCTATACAAACCAGAATATAAGCGACTGTATGATGAAAATCCATGATCAGAGGACTAGAAAATGAAGCTCTCAGATGACTGAGATGCACACGAAGATTTTCTTGACTGTGGTACTTCAGTCTTGTTTTCCATATATGTCCTTCACTTTCAATAAATTAAGGGAAGATGACCTGAGTATCATTTCAAATACAGGTTCTTAATGCAGCTATTTTGAGAAACAATAAATCATCACTGATGGGGAACAAAAAAAATAAAAGCTAGTTCTGTGATGTCTTTATTATTTTTTAAAGGATATTCCAAATTACATGAATTTCTGCAGAAGCTGAGTCCACCCCAGTTCAGAGAATGCACCTCCAAAGCGCTGTGTCTCCACAGCGACAACTGAATTTCAGATATTTTTTTCTT
Organism: Porphyrio hochstetteri; assembly: GCA_020800305.1. Taxonomy (NCBI): domain Eukaryota; kingdom Metazoa; phylum Chordata; class Aves; order Gruiformes; family Rallidae; genus Porphyrio; species Porphyrio hochstetteri. The sequence continues at coordinate 79,934,191 of CM036905.1, read as the reverse complement.
TTTTTGTATTTAACAGAAGACTGTGACAACAGGCAGTTTTATCAATTAATTGCCCTAATGATACAATTGTGTTACCCCACGCATCAAGCATGTCCCAGTTTAATCATGTGACTGGAACTACTCACATGCTGAAAGTAAAGCATGTGCTCAGGTTCTTGCTAGATCAGGTATTGCAATAGGCAGTCTGATCCCCGCTGGGTGAAACGCCACACTTGAGGTGCAGCAGATGAGCCCTACTAATTTGAGTGACTCCATGCTCACACGGCAGCGAGCGTGGCTGTGAAAGGCAGCTGCTCTCATTCTCACCACCTCCACCCTCCTAGAAGAGGCAGGGTGATGAGCCAAGGCTGGAGCAGGGCTGATCCAGAAGGACTGATTGTGGTGGCCCCCTGTTGCAAGCTCAGAAAAGTCAGAATGCAAATGATTGGTTCTGTCAGAGAATGGCTTGGAGGATTTGCCTGTACAGGTGGGGTTGTCCTGATCTAGATACAGTGCAATGAAAGTTGAGTGCCTGAGGACCTTGTACTAGCCTGGGTCGTGATCGACAATTTCAAAGTGTTTGACTGAATAAGACTATCCAATGATGCATGATTTCACTGACAATTTTCTTATCCTACGTTATTAACTTCTAAGTGCTGGTATTATTCAACAATGCACTGCTTTCTTAAAATGAGATATTGAATATAGACATTGAGAATTCCTATATACTGTTCTGATTTTATCACATTATTTATGTATTTCTGTAATTCTGTTAAAGTCGGTGTCAGTAAGGAGGAAAAAGTCATATTTTTTCCTTCTTCTTGCTTTGTATTTGTGTTCAAATTATCCACAGTCAACTCCTTGTTACTATTTAACACCATTTAAAAATTATTTTTAGATGCATTAAACCACATTTGAAATCATTTGCACTTGGTATCTATACCCTGGCAATAAGAGTGCTTGGTAAGTCCGTTTGTACTCTTGGTCCTATTTTAATATACTCCTTACTAATAGTTTATCCTAGAATTAAACTTTGGTTGTTGGAAAGAACGATGGCTAAATGACAAGTTAATATTGTATGATTTTTTTTTTAAAAAACAACTAAGAAAAGGGTTTGTAAGAGGAGGCAGCTTTGTATGTCATGAATTGTATAACCATGTCTAGGTTGTAATAAAAATATACATGGCTGATGTTGGTAGAGGTGACAAGTGATCCTTCAGACTATGAAGCCACCATCAAAATCACTTCCTGTCTCTCCTTACCCAACAACAAGCATCGCTCTCAGCAAAAGAGAAGTACCTCCTTTTTTTTTTCCCCAGCGGGGTCCTGCAGGGTGAGGAAACCAAGCCATGGCCAGCACTCCTTCCGCTGACTTCCGTGGGCTTTTTGATGTTTGGCTGCATTTCCTCCCCACCCCAAATCCCCCCACAGAGGGAGGAAAGGGTGGTATGTGCCTGGGCTGCACAAGGCACAACTACTCAGACCAGCAAACAGCACAGAAGTGTCATTGCTGTTTGAATGATTTATTTAATGTTTGACATGAACATGTCTCTAGATCAGAGCTGATCACCCTGGAAAGTAACCTTCTTGCCTCTATTTATTTGTTAAATACACCCAGCGGGAATTCCAGCCCCAGTGTATTTTGGGGTGGCCATAGATACCACTTGCCTGAAATGGGGAAGCAAAAAATGTGGAGGAAGAGGAGCATGCAGACTCTACAACTCCAGTGCACTCAGGTAACAGCTCTTCTCCATTCACTCTTTGACTTGTGTTCTTTAAGACATCTACACCTGGCACTGTCAGAATTTCTGTCAGAAAATGTGAGTGAAAGATTTAATGCCAAATGAGTCTGACTAGCAATATTAACAGTAATCCTTGGGTTTTAGCATTCTCTTATGGTTTATTCTCTTTCTTTGGGGACGTGGGGGTCATCTTACTTCAGTATATATTTGTGCCACTTGATTTTTTGCCCAAAAAAAGTCAACACCTCAACTTTAAACCTAAAGCCCCAAAAAAGTCAACACCTAACCTGTTTTTTAACATCTCTGCTGTGAGGGGGGGGTTGTGTGTAAGTAAATTGGTAAGTAAATAAGTAAAAGGGCTGTTAAATCTCATCATTGCTCCGTGCTGGAGCTGGACCACAAGAAAGGGAAGGGTGCCACAAAGAACACTTGGCTTATTTAGAGGCTGAAGTGCAGTGTTGTCTTAATCACTGTATTGCTAGGGAAGAATGATTACCTGAGCTGCATTTATGAAAGGCATTATCAGAACTGGGGGCTGGAATAGCAATGGTAAAAGGAAAATGAGAGAACAAGTTGCCCTTCCCCCCCAGCCCCAGGAGAAGTCATGAAAGGAAGGTACCTCTTGTTTGAAGAAAGAACAAAAAAGCTTGGTTAAGACTCATGACTAGTAAAGCATTATGATGATACTGTTGCTGCTGCTGTTACTGTCACTATGCCCAGAAAGCAAAAGTACCACCAAATGGGCTTGGTATCACCGATGCTGTTTATGAGGCAACCAAACCAAATAAAGTAATTGCTGTTGAAATATTAGTGCTATTCTCACTGAAGCACACTGGGGAGGAGGAGGTCAGTAAATGCCAGAGACGCTTTCCTGGCCACACACAACATAATAGCTGACTGGGATGAGCTTTCAAACTCATCTCCAGGGTCACCACCTTGCTTGGAGAGCTTTCTTAGCCTTACCATATGAAAATATGTGTCCTTGATGCCTTCTAGTCATATGTTGCCTTTGAAATAGGCTCTGATCAATCATTTCTCTCTCAGGTATGTGTACCTGGGGCTGACTTTGGTGTTGGGCACAGTGTCCATTTTCTTCAGTGTTGCTGTCCTTTGGGTTCTCCGGAAAAGGTCTTCTCCACAAGACGAGACCCTCTCAGCCAACGGGGAGAGAGGCACCTGTGGGACAAAGAGCAGGAAAGATAATTTTCTCAATAGTGACTGTTTAATTCAGACAACTTACTGGCCAGAAAAGGAAACTAGGCTTTAGGAAGACTGAGATCTCCAGCATGACTTTACCCAGTGAGTGGTGTTCCAGGCAAAAATTTGTCATCAGTGAAGCCGTATCTTAGTAGCCACCCCGAAAACGTTCACCTTCAAGTAATTTTTCACTGTGAATACCAAAAGAAAGTCAACCATTTCAGCACTTGTACAGCTCTGAAAACACTGCTCACCATTTGGTCCTGCTGTGAGTCAGTGCCATTTGGGTGAGGGGCTTTGTTATGGCTGGGGAGGGGCAGCTTGCTCCCTTGACAAGAAGCCAGTTTTATGGCTGCCCCTCTGCTCCATCCCTCCTTGTCAAGCTGCAACAGCCGCTGCTGCCCCTCAGCTTCCTTCTGTGTGTGAGGGGTAGTGGGGGGGCTGCAACACAGGCCTCTCCACCATGGTACCAGCCGGAGAGGAGGTGGTGTGCCAACCCCAGCTTGGTAACCTGGAAGGCGCAGGGATGTTCTGCACATCACTCACCCTAGCAAGCAGTGCAGCATGGGCCAGGAGGAAGGTGGAAGGACAAATCAGCTGCAGGCTCCGGGCGTCTCATGAATTCAACCCGTAACACTTAGGACATGAAATGTTGTGGTTAGAGCTTCCTTTTCAAGTAGCTCTGTTATAGCACAACTGTAACATAAACACAACAAAAAAAAGTCATTGCAGTCAAAGAGACCACAAGAGTATCATCCAAAGGAAACTCAAGTAAAACACAGCCTGTTTAGGTTTCCACCAGTTTCTCACCACTTGCTAGCACTCAGTGTACTGAATAACTCCATGCATTTGATGCGATGTAATAGCACCATGATACAAGATACATATGCTTAATTTTGTAAAAAGCTATGACAAGACAGTTGGGAAACAATAAAATCAATTCAAAGACCAGGTGATTTGGGGCTTTTCTTTTTAATTTATTGAATTTGCCAGTATCACTTTATAATGCGTCTTTTTTGCATTTTGACAATATTTGGTATTGAATAAATTTGGGGGGGGGGGGGGGTATTTTGAAGAGCAGTTGAACATGGAACAAGATCAAAGAATGCTTGCACTGAAAAAGATAGTGACAACACCAATACAAATGATGTCCTTTAAAGGAAGTAGAATTTTAGAGCATGTGATGAAAGGTAGTCTTCACCCTTCATCATAATATTGGCAAAACCATCTAATACCACACCATTTGCATCTCAGCAGTGATTGTAGACACCCTGCTGCCTAGCTGAGCTTGCAGGTCGGAGGCAGATGTGAAGCCTTTCCTGTGGGGTGCATGAGGAGGGACAGGTGAGATTGAGATTTATTTAGCTTTATCAATTATAAATGTTTATGATGTGCCATTAGGGAACCTAATTGTTTCAACAGGAATAGCAAGAAGGAGGAGGTTAAGCACCAAATCTGTGCAGAAGGTAAGGAGTTAAAGCTTTCACTTGAGAAAGTGCTCTTGTCAGAGGAAGGACCGATGCCACCCACCATTTGCCATGTGGGTGAGGGTTTAGCCAGTGACCTGGAATATGGGAGACCCAGTCCCCTGTCCCAGCTCTTTGTCCTCCCAGGCGAGTGTCGGAGGCTACAGGCAATGGGGTACTGGAGAGCTGTCACCATTCTCTTTGCATTGTATACCTGGGTTTTGAACTAAATTTACAAAATTGAAATAATTAGAAGCTTTGTGAATGTGGGACTAACTGAAGTATTATGGCTAGGATGAATCACAAATATTGGTACTGCAGTCTCAGGGCTCATTCATACTACATCATCATAAAAATGGCCAAAAATGCCAAACCGTATCAGCACCCAGGAGTAAGAATGATGCTTGGAGCCTTCCATAGCCTGCTTGGGAGGATACTCTTCATAGCAATGAACTGCTAGATACAGTCAGAGAAAGGGACAACCCAACTTAAGTACACCACGGAATGAAAAAGGATGGATATCTGCATTTCACTCGATGCTTGATGTTGTACATGTGTCAATTAAATGGGGGTGATCACTCCTTTGCAAATCAGTCCCAGCAGGCACACTGCTGCTCAGCAGTGCTGAAGCTGTCACAGAGGCAGTTCTGCATGTGCCTAGCAGCAAGATGGCCAGGAAAATTCATTGGCTTACAGGACAAAGAAATAAATTAAGTTAAATAAACATACCCTGCTCTAATTCAGAAAGAAATACAGGGGGAAAAAAATCAACTTCTTGGGTTATCACCTAAGCTTGTATATGTAAGCCTGTACTTAATGAATAATTCTTTTAAAGCATGGACTGTCCTTTTCCATACCCCATTTTCTTAAAACATGAGTGGAGGAGAAATACTATTGAAAAATTTGTTTCAGTAAATCTTATTGTCATTATGGTTTAAAAACGAGTACTGCTTTTCTCTCACCCTTCAGCAATGATATTACTCTAAGTTACCAAGAAGATATATTTCATTCCCACTTCGAAATATTTTAAAATCCTCTATTTTATTTTAATACTTCAAGTTGCAGTGTGGATGCATGGATGAGAGCATGTATTTGTTATGCTAGATGAACATATGGTCTCAGCACTTTGGGATCTGGACCTGTCAGATTCTTCTTACCAGAATTCTTTGTCTTAAGCTAAATCTGCAACTAGTAATGCCTCAAAGAGGTCAAGAGCATTGGAATTTTTTTTTATTTTATTTTTAGAATTAGAGATATTAAACCACAATTGAGAGGCCAGAGTGGGACTCCCAACATTGTTAAGTACCCATGGACTGTATGCCATTTAAAAATGGTATTCATACATTTTCATCTTACAGCAAGGACCCTAACTGGCTCATAACAGGAGAAGGCAAGGGTACCAGGACATGTCATATGATGGGATGTGCAACCAAGCCTGGGGCACATAAGCCAGTGCACATTTTCTCTTCTACCTCCCAGCAAAAAATACAACTATCTCAGATCACGTCTTACTTACAGGCACATCGTTTCTAATCATGTCAGGAGGGAAACATTGAGGAATTTCAACAAATGGAGTGAAAAAGATGACGTGGGAACAATACATTTGGTAGCACATGACCTCCCAGTTTTTGAGAGGGAAAAAAGCATCAGTATAGGATGAATTATCTTCAGGTCGCAGTCAGTACAACAGCTACCCCGTCCTTGCTCCACTATTAAATTGCTTTATATAATTCTGTAATCTGAAGGAACTGCCAAAAGATAGATGGTGTGAATATATCAAAAAGAATGCATAGGCTGGATAATGATAGGTTGCCTCCTTGATGTGCTCAAAATAAGAAGATTGATGTATGAAGCAACTACTGTAATATTTTTAAATAGCAGAATAATTATTATCATTTGAGAGAAAACACTGACATTGCCACTTTGGCTGGTATGACTATTGATGACACAACACAGTTCAGCTGTTTGAAATATGCAACTTAATTCTGCATAACACTGAAAGGAAAAAAGTTACTCCTTTCCAGAAGCTATGAAGTACGTACCACATAGACTCACAGGTAGCTAAGTCACAGCAGTATTTTAAATCGAGAGCCATTAGTGATAATCATAAAGATGAATTAAGGATGAAGGAAGTGAAGAGGATATTGAAAACTAGCAGGTCAAGTATAAATGAACAGAGGGAATGTTTCATCTCCCCACTAGTAGAATTATGGGGATAGAAGTTTATGCAGATTTGAATAGTAACTAGGTGAAGAGGAAAAAACATAACATACATTCTTTAAAGTGTAAATACCACCTCAGAAAGTCCAAGGCCAAAACAAAAGGAAGACAAAACATCCCTTGAGAGTGAAATAGCATATGAGAAAGCATATTATGCAAAAGACTATAAGGATGGCCAATAGCAAGAGAGATTAGGGCTGTTTAGGATGGAAAAAAGGTATCAGAAAGAACTGTAAGTGGCATGAGAGGTATTTCTAGAGATCAGTTTCTCACCACCGCCTCCATTACAAGTACTAGGGAGCATCAAATGGAAACAGTAGAGGGGATGTTCATAGCAAAGGAGTTGGTTTTTCTCACAACAGATGTAAGACATGAGAAATCCTCTCAAAGAAATTTTGTATACATAGGTTCAAAGAGAGAGGGGTAGCTATAGAAAAGAAAATGCCGTGTGACTCTTTAGGTACCTGCCTTTGCCTCCTGGTTCGGCTCAATATTTCTACTGTATTTTGAAATGAATTGGCTCTTGGGAAAGTAGTAGAAATAACATACATACTGCTGAGCCTCGTGTTCCCTAAGCATTTTCCCTCAGCTAGGGACATGGTTTAGTAAGTCATATAGGTGGTAGGGGGATGGTTGGACTAGATGATCTTGGAGGTCTTTTTCAACCTATGATTCTATGACATCAATGTCCCTGACCTGCTGTTCTGTGTTTGGCAGGGATAGAGTTAATTTTCTTCCCAGCAGCTGGTATAGTGCTGTGGTTTGGATTTAGGATAAGAAGAATGTTGATAACACACTGATGATTTCAGTCATTGCCAGGCAGTCTCAGCTTCTCATACTGCCCTGACAACAAGAAGGCAGGGGCTGTCCAAGAAGCTGGGAGGAAACACTGCTGGAACAACCAACCCAAACTGTACAAAGGGATATTCCATACCGCATGATGTCATGCTGCATATATAGCTGGGGGTGGGGTCAGGAGTCATTGTTTTTGGCTGGTGAGAAATTGTGCTATTTGTCACTTGGATGATGATTATGATTTTCATTTTATGTCCTGTTAAAATGTCCTTATCTCAACCCAGGAGTTTTTCTTTCTATTTTTGATTCTCTCCCCGATCCCACTGGGAAGTGGGGAGTGATCAAATGGTCATGTGGTTGTTTTAGTTGCTGGCTAGGTTAAACCACACCTGCCTCCCTTGGGACCCACCTCTACCTCTGTCCATGGGCCTTGTAGCCCCATTTCAGCTCCAGCCTGCACATGCAGTCCTGGTCTGAGCCATTTTGGAGGTCTGCATGTTCTGAGTCCTCTCCCTTTCCCTTGCTTTTCCTGAATTACTGTCTAGGTTTCCAAGATTGTCCTAGGGCCTGACTTCTTTACGTGTCTTCAGCTGATGGTCATTGGCATGAGGCTGGAACCAGTGGCTGATGCTGCATTGGCTTTGGCTCTGCTCACCCTCATCAGGTGGGTATACAGCCTGCACTGGCTTGGCTCTCAGCTACCAAATTGTTCCCCCTCATAGAGCAGCCCCTGGTAGCAAAATCCTTTTGGCTAGAGGGATCACAGGTCTGGCGCAGGCTGGTTGTCTCTTCTTGTAAGCTGGAGCATTGCACATTCTGGCAGCGTGATGGTGACCAGGCCAGGAATCTTTCTCTCATGGCTGTTGAGCAAGATAACTTTGAAAGGTTGTTGTACACAGTGGTAACAAGAACCCTCTCCTTGATCTTGTGATGTTTGCACTACAGCAAAAATCTGTTTGTTTCATTCTGCAGACAAAGGTAGACTGTGCTCCAGTGCCTGGAAATCAAATGGGACAAAACTCCATTAGAAATAAGATACATTTTTTTCCCACTAGAACTACTGTCTGGGATGTTCAGATGTCACATGCAGTCTTCTAACCAAGCCTTGACCATTCCTGTAAAAGATGTAACAAGACGAACAAACAGCTTAGTGATGTTTTATAATGACAGGTATTCACTAACTTGAACCCTATTTTTTTCAGTCCTTACAACTCAGGTAATAGCCCAGGCCAGGTAAAGGTGATGGGTGTTTGGCCCTGGGGATGTCACCTGAGGCTTGCATGCTTTTCATTGCTGCTATGCTATTTCATTGCTGCCCTTGTGAGGCCCCATCTGGAGTACTGTGTCCAGGTCTGGGGCCCCCAGTACAAGAAGGATTTGGAACTGTTGGAGAGGGTTCAGAGGAGGGCCACAAAGATGATTAGAGGGCTGGAGCACCTGCCCTACGAAGAGAGGCTGAGGGAGCTGGGCTTGTTCAGTCTGGAGAAGAGAAGGCTGCGGGGGGACCTCATTGCAGCCTTCCAGTAGATGAAGGGAGCTTATAAGCAGGAGGGGATTCAACTTTTTAAAAGGATAGACAATGACAGGACAAGGGGGAATGGATTAAAACTAAAGGAAGGAAGGTTTAGATTAGATATTAGGGGGAAGTTTTTTACAGAAAGAGTGGTGAGGTGCTGGAACAGGCTGCCCAGAGAGGTAGTGGATGCCCCATCCCTGGAAGTGTTCAAGGCCAGGTTGGATGGGGCCCTGGGCAACCTAGTGTAGATCCAGGCCTGAGGTTGGTGGCCCTGCCTGTGGCAGGGGGGTTGGAGCTCTGTGATCCTTGGGGTCCCTTCCAACTCATGCCATTCTATGATTCTATGATTCTACGATTCTATGATGCAGCAGACATTTGGACTAGCTCCTACAAAGGTCTAAGTACTGTCACCTCCCAATGTCTTGCACACTTTCAATTTTGTGTCTATAATGACAACTTCAAACCAAGTTGTTGATGAAGCCTGAATGCAAAGAAAAGCCATGCAATCAGCATTAAAGACTAGCCCTGGCATTTTAAATAGAAAAATAATAAATATCGTTAAAACAGCACATCCTGATCTACTTATGCATTGGTGCAAACCAATGACAAAATCATCAGTGACCTCTGATGAGAGATAAAAGCTCTGCTGACTCCCAGCAGAACACTAGCTAAGATGGGAACACCAGATCAGCTTGTCAGCTTTACTTTCTTGTTAGCTCTACAGCAGACACCTGAAGCAAAGTGTGCTGAAAAGGAGCAGCAAGGAACCTTTCCCATTACTTTAAGTGTTTTTCACGTTCTCTGGATCCCCTTAGTAGCTTAAACCGTGCACCGTCCCTTTCACTTAGCTCGTTAGCTAAGAGTTAAATTTTGAAATATATTGATTTTCTTTACTTAGGGATTAGCGTCCCGGGAATAAAAAGGGCTCTAATCAAATCTGCCTACTGCAGTTGGCCCCTGCCCGGCTGACTTGCTCCCTGCTGCTACTGCTGGCTCACCCCTCGCAAATTGGTGCCTCGGCAGCCGCTTCTGGTGGGAGTCTGCTGCCACCCTCTGCCTGGAGGAGTCTGCAACCAGCTCCTGTCGTAAAGTTGATTATCTTGCTGTGGTGCTTACTCCCAGGAGTTTTCAGCAATTACTGATTCTTATTAGGGGGACTTTTAGTATCATAATCCAATTTTAGTATAATACAATTATTTTTTTTTCCCATGAGTGTAAGTTGCAGGAGGGCTTTGATGGGGAAAAAACCCCAAGGATGTTTTTTTTGGGGGGGGGATGAGACTGCAGCCTTTGATTTGACTTCAGTAGCTTCCCATTTCCTGTTCTAGTACTTTTGGTCAACGGTTCTTGCTTCAAGAAGTCAATTTTGAATGTGAATGCTTCCACAGTGAGTGTGGAAAATGCCAGTCTGAATATAGGAAAAAATATTCTCAGCAAAGCAAACTATAACAGATAATTTAATTCCTGAAAAGTTATAAATTAATGGTATATACAGGACTAGAAAAAAAAAAACCCAAATGTGGAGAAACTGCTGTGCATTGCTTCCCCTTTTACTGTATGAAAAAGAAAGTGGCACTTTTTTCTACAGGTTCTGCTACTTAGCTCCATGCCTCTTCATATTTTTGGGATCAAAAGGCAATTTCCCCACACACACACACATTCCTCGGTAGGTCTGCTAATACAGCTGAAGACAACTTGAAATGAAACCTTGGGAATGCAAGGCTCCATCAAAAAACATTGTAAATCAAGAGGGAATACCTGTCTTGTCATAGTTGGACCATAATAGTGGAGCTTGTGACATATCTTTGAAGAAGGATGAGGACATGGGTATTTGTCTGTGTGTGCTCTTGGTGGAACATCAGTAACCACTCAGGTTCACAGGAGTATGGTATACCAACCTGTAACGAAGAGCAATAAACAAGGGTCAAGATGCCTGTCTTGTGACTAGACACTGTCAATCATGGTACAAGAAACTTGCTGGAAGTGGATGAGGGATGCTTTGTGCCACAACAGAACATGAAGAATCCCCACATCTGAGGAGACCCACATCAGTTGTAGGACCATGAATTTTGACCTCTTGCAATTAGTTAATGCTAAGTACTTCATCATCTGACTCTGAGAATATGCTTGACTCTTCTCTTCTAGAGAAATTGCAGGGTGCAGCAGTGTGGGTTTTTTTGCTGTTGTTATTTTTTAATTCAGACCTAAATCTGATAGATACAATCATAATGTGACAGCATGGTTTTTTTCTCTGCAACAATGAATGAAGCCACCCTTCAATGTGTTATTGATCACTCAATTAAAATAGTTCTGCACAAAAAGTTAGAAATTAAAGGAATTGATAAAATACCAAGAGAGGTTTATGAAAGAGTATAGAACAAGTTATCCTTGAAGCCATTATTAGGCAGACAATGGACTGGTGATTAAGAATAGCCAACATGGATTAATCAAGGCCTGACAAAGCTATTTGCCTTCTACAAATGGGTGACTGGTCTGGTGGACATGAGCAGAGGATATGTGTTGTTTACTGCGACTTTAGAAGGATCTTCAGCATAATCTCCCTTGTTATCCTTGTTATCTCACCTGCTTGGCAGGTGAGATATAATATAATCACCATAGGGTGGGGAGAAATCTGAAATTGTGACTCAGTTCAAAGCCCAGCAGCTGGTGGCCAGTTGCTAGTGATGTTCCTCAGCAGTAAATGCTGGGGCTGACAATGGTCAACAACTTCATTAACTGTTTGGAGAACGGGACTGGAACTGCTCTCAGCTTGTCCATATTTGACACCAAACTGGGGGAAGGAGCAGTTTATGTGCTGGAGGGCAGATAGGCAGAGAAGGTTGCAGACGATGGAGAAAGGGGCTGAGAGGAACTCATAAAGTTCAGCAAAGGAAAATGCAAAGCCCCACACCTGGCTTAGGATTAATTGATCCACAGAATTTGTCAAAGAAGCCAGCTGGACAGAAAAAAGCTTTGTATAGAAGGGCCTTAGGGTCCTGGTGGGCAGTGAGTTAAACATGAGATAGTAGTGCACCTTTGAGCCTACTGGGCACCTGTCTATCATTAGTTTTCATTACTGTTGATAGATTTCTAAATATATTACGCACAACATTCCAGCTTCACTTTTTGAAATAACAGAAAAGGCACAAAGTTGGATGGAATAGTTAAACAAAGGAGAGTTTCAGTAGTAGAGGGGAGAAAAAAATAGAATGAACCTAAAAATGGTAAAATAGGAGTGGAACACAATGTTAAATAGAAAGTTTGTGAAGACGGGCTGAGAGAATTTGAGTTGTTCAGCCTGAGAAGAGAAAGCTCTAGAGAGAACTTACTGCAGTCTTCTGGTACCAGAAGGGAGCTTGCAAGAAAGCTGGAGAAGGACTATTTACAAGGGCATGGAGTGTTAGGAGAAGGGGTAATGGCTTTGAGCTGAAGGAGGACAGATTTAGATTAGATATGAGGAAGGAATTCTTTACTGCAGAAGTGGTGAGGCACTGGAATAGGCTGCCCAGAGAAGCTGTGGCTGCCCACTCCCTGGCAGTGTTCAAGGCCAGGTTGGATGGGGCTTTGGGCAGCCTGGTCTAGTGGAGGGGGGCCCTGCCTGTGACAGGGAGGTTGGAGCTAAATTATCTTTAAGGTCCCTTTCAATCCAAACCAGTCTGTGTTCCCAAGTTCCACTGTTGATGACCAATAACAGGAATTTCTGCCTCAGAGTAGGAGCTCCTTAGCTGAAAATTTTTGTGAAGACCCTGAGTGTACCTCTAAATTGTAGATAACTAGGAACCAGCCTTAAAAAGATGCTTTTCTGAGCATGCTATATGTAATCTCAGAACATATCAGGCAAGTATAAGGCATAGTTAATACTTCAAGATGTGGCACTGATGAAATTACACCTTGAGTGTTGTATACATTTTTAGCCATGTGCATTGATGAAATACGGAGCCAAGGGCTCCAAGGATGTGTTGCAGAACCAACAGACCCTATTTTTTAAGAAATTATGAAACATAATTTACTTGTTTATGTAGTAAAACATATTGAAAAATTATGCTTACTTCATTTATGATCAGGATTGAGTCCTAAGTATCAGATTGAGAGGAAGAGCTTTTAAAGCTAAAGGGCGCCATCAGTTCAAAACCAGAATATAATTTGATCCTGACTGAAAATTCAAAGAAGGTTCCTATGTATCAGAAGACCAATCTTTTGCAGCAGCCTGAGAAGTGTTTGGAATGGGATGGTGTGCAATTATTGGTCTCAAGCCAAAGCATGGCATTTCTCAAAGATGCTTTTGAATTTGCAAGCTGGATTTCTGATTACAATTGGTCCTGCTTTCTTGTTTTATAGTCTTATTAATACTTGCAGTTGAATTGCCCTAACATAACAATGGAATGACTACCACTTTCTTGATGGTGATGTCTCCTGTTCTAGGCAGCTGGAGGGAATTCTCAGAAAAGCCATGAGCAGTGCGAGGTATCGCTAGTAACTGTACTGAAGGCAGAAATAATTAAGATTGTCCAAAGGTCAGCATGATGAAGTGGGCTGTAATTGTTCATAGAAAGGGAAAGAATGGGTGTGGTGGCAGCGGTGGCAGGGAAGGGCCCACAAACTAGAAGGAATGACACATTTCAATGTAACATCATAGTTCACATGCTTAAAGAATGCCATCTCTTTTAACCACGGTTACTCTCAGGAATAATGTACAGCAAAGGCACAATCAAATAAAATACTTGCCAGGAAACCAGTTTGGGTTTCCCTGAAATAGAGCTGTAAGTAGGTAAAGGGCTGCTCCAAAGTACACATAGCCCCAATATACTTTGACACTGGGTTTGTCTGTGCTGTTAATAACACCGACCTATAAATCTGAACAATCTTTTAAGCATGAGTGGTTCTTGAACACAGTTTGTTCAATATACCCAAGGCATTATATTTTTCACTTCCTACAAGCCCTTGGCTGGCTCTAGCAGCTCTTAGCTGAATGGTTTTTAGTGACAAGGTATAAAAATAAAACTTCATACCAACATATGTTTTTGTCATCAGTAACCAGGAACACTTGTAAAGTTGGGACACTTCATTTTTAATTGCCAGGAAGGTATGAGCTATTATAATTTTGACAAGCTCAGGAAAAAAATGTGCCTCATAAGAATGAACAAAAGGAACATGTTTGCACATTTTACTACCTAATTAATTTTTGACCTCTGTGGATAAACATGTATTTTGGGACCTTTAACAGAGGGCAGAACTGGGAGGAGACAAGATTAAAACTGCCTAAACCATAGTTTGTGCTAAAAGTTAATGATTCTTCTATCAAGTACCAGCACAGCTTTGCTTAAGGAGAAAATACACTGACTCTTGAGCATTTGTGTGGTAGTGTAACTGCTGTTGTTGTGGATACAGAACCTAGGTAGGAACATCTTTAATATTCTTTTTGCTTGTCTTAACCTTAAAATGTTGCCATTTAGTGTTTGCAGCTACTGAACATTACTAATGTAACATGTGTAGTACTAATTGCATTTCCTGTGACCAGTAACGTTCCTGTTGTAAATGTCAGTGCTCTAATGATGGCAACATACGTTTGTATGTGTGTCTCTGAACTGTAAACATCATATGTCTCCAACAGCACAAGCAGCACTGAGGCCTACACAACGCCGTGATAGGCACTTTTCATATCAGGTTAACTTAAAAGTTCTTACTGTGATTCCTTAATGTGCTTAAAAATCAGTAAGGCAATTGGGTCAGCACTGCAGTTACTGCAAATCAACACAGTTTCATAAACTACTGGATGAAATGTAGCTCTTGATTTGTGATTTGTTAGTTAACTGGATGTTGAGTGCAACTCTGGTGAGAAACAGCCCAGGGACTTACAGTGTCTTTGTCTGACTCTGAAATTTCCTCAAACATCATTGCATTTTTTCTTTCACCATAATCTGCAAAACTTGTAGCAAACTATTGCCTTGACCTTTTTAAAAGAATTACTTCCTAAGGTGTTTAAACTGGTGTTCTTATTCATTATAATTTGCATATTATTAGGGGGTAGAAAAGCAAGCTTAAGTTTAATAAAATTAACTAAGGAATAGCTCTACCTAACTGTGCCTGTTAGGTAGTTAGTCCATGGCCCCTGTAAGGTCACATATGCTGAAGCAGTGAAGAATTTGCAGATGTCCCTTGCAAGGCTGGCTGCTGTGCTCCAGAATGGTCTCATGAGGTGCCACATACTTCCCAGGATACTGCAAAAGCTCTCTGCTCCTATCAACACAAATGATCCCCACTGATTATTAGCTAAGAAAGACCCTTGATCTTCCCCACCCAGAGTTGTATCTCAGAAGATACTGTACTGAGCACATGATCAAATAAGTGTCAAATGTTCCCTGGATATGATGCAAAAGTGAACTGGAAGAGTGTTAATTTCCATTCTCACAGTACCTCTTAGCGAGGTTTTGTGGGTGGGTTTTTTTCCTTATGCTTGCTTTGAGGCAAGAATTGTTCTCTTCCCTCCAGAACAAAGTCACGGTGATTTCTAGTAAGATGATTGACTACCTAAATAATGCCAACATATTTGACTGATCTCATCTTCCTGCAAATGCAAGTACCTCAGGTTGTTACTACAGCAGGATGGCTTGAACAGTAGTTATAGAGAAGTCCTTTTAGGGAATGGATGCGTTTGGTGCAGAAGGCTTCATACTTCTCCTTTACTTATAATCTGATTACTGGTTTATTAAACATGGAAAAAACGCTAGTGAAATAAATCTAAAATTGCAACTTGATCAATACTTGGAATTGTCAGGCCCAACAGCTGATGGATGTTGACATCAATTGTGAATCAACCTTTTATCTTTTTTCCTAATCTTCTTGTGGCATGGCATTTCCCCAGCCTTGATCTCTTCTATCTCCAGCAGATTTCTGTTTAGGTCAGGGTCAACTGAGGATAGGAGGAGATGCTGCCAGCAGCTCCAATTGTGGATCCTTGCACATAGCTCCCTCAAACATTTTTTATCACGGTCACATCACCTTTTTGCTTCCTTCACCCAGTCCTAGCCTTCCACCGAAAAAGTAGTACCATCTCCAATAGCATTTTTGGAAAGTACCAATATGACCACATGTCATTCACCACTGACAGGAGCTTGTCACCCCTGTTCTTGCCTTACAGTGCTTCCTCTGGATCACTGGAGGAGCAGAGCACTGGCAGTGCTGAGCCAACTTCAATCTTCTATCTGGCTTCACACTTTTCCATGTTCATCAAGCAGATTTTGTCCCACAAAGATTATTTTATTTTATACTTTATTTTATTTTTCTTCTCTTTTTAAAATCCTTAATCTTGCTTGGAACGCTAATCTCTGCCTTTATATGCCTTTTTCACTATTTCCCTCTAACTGCTAAATCTGCTTTTTGATAATTACTGCTCACACTCTTCATTCTTGTCCTCCTTTCTTGTGCCTTCAGTCTTTATCTGAAACATTTAATGGGATAGCCTCCTAATACCTAAACTCCTTTAGTTATGTGTATGGGTAACTGACTGCCTTTCTTTTTTCTCTGATTTGCCTCTTATTTTTGTCCTCATGTTTCTCTGCCTTCACTCCTTCTTTCCTTATACTGAGATTCTAAATCATGCTGTACCTTCAAAATCTCCAAAAAATAATCTCAATTCTTTAGTCCTGTAACTGCAAGGACATGGTATTCCAGCATCTTTTGTAGTCATTAATGTATCATGATAACAGGGAGAAGCGAATGTCTGCAGATTAGACAGGACAGATAAATTTCAGAGGACCAGATGCTTACAAGTGTTCATGTACTATCTTTTCCTGAGTACCAAGAATTGCATTTCATAAGCATTTCTGTAGGTAATTGTGCAAACTTGAGGATATCATGGAGTGTGTTAGGTTGGAAGGGACCTTTAAAGGTCATCTAGTCCAATCCCTCTGCAGTAAGCAGGGACATCGTCACTAGATCAGGTTGCTCAGAGCCCCATCCAGCCTGACCTTGAATATCTCCAGGGATGGGGCCTCCGCTACCCCTCTGGGCAACCTGTTCCACTGATCTATCACCTTCATGTTGAAGAATTTTTTTCGTAATTTCCAACCTAAATCTCCCCTTTTCTAGTTTAAAACCGTTACCCCTCATCCTATTGCTACATGGCCTCGTGAACAGTTCTTCCCCGGCTTTCCTGTAGGCACCTTTCAGGTATTGGGAGACCACTATAAGGTCCCCACAAAGCTTTCTCTCTTCTCCAAGCTGAACAAGCCCAAGTCTCTCAGTCTATCTTCACAGGAGAGGTGCTCCAGCCCTTTGATCATTTTTGTGGCCTCTGGACATGCTCCAACAGGTCCATGTCCTTCTTGTGTAGAGGGCTCCAAAGCTGGACATGTTACTCCAGGTGAGGTCTCACCAGAGCAGAGTAGAGGGGCAGAATCACCTCTCTTGACCTGCTGGCCACACCTCTTTTGGGAAGAAAACCCTGGTTTTTTGTCCAGCTATGTGTTCTGACACAGACTTAGAGCACAGCAACAGAGGAAGTGGTACTCCCATGTGTCAAGAGTTTGGGAAGCAGACATGAGCAGTGGAAAAGGAAAGGAGTCGCTTATGCCAGCAATAGTGCCTAAGGACATGCTCATGCTAAAGAAACTCCAAGTTAAGTCAATTCCAACTTTAATTGTTTATGTTTGTGTATTTCTCTGAAACATCTTTAGGTATTAACTCTCCACCACCTGAGTGAAGAAAAATGCTCTTCACCATTGTGCATTAGAGCAATTCTTAGTCTTTAAATGCTCAGACAAGTGTTACTTTGCCATATGCCTTGTAGCAGAGCAATTTGCAATTGCAGATGGACTTTTTCCAGCACCGGAAAAGTTTGTCCAACTTTTTTCAGCTCCATCCAAGCATGGAAAACCTCTCTTTGTGTGATTCCCGCCCCCCTCTTTTTCCTCTTTCCTTCACCATGCACTCAAATGAGGAGATTACTGTGAAAGGTGAAATAAATCAGTTCCTGTACGTGATGATTTCTGAGCTCTGACTTGGGGACAGTAGTTTCAATACTCCTATTTCCCCTGTGTGTCAAGATCTGCAGAGCTGAAGAGGGTTTATTTCAAGTGACCCACTTTTTCCAAGGAGCTCTGCGGTGGCATCTGGATCTTCCTTCAGAAATCTGTTCTGTTTGTAGTTGGAGTTGCACAAACGGGCAAGTGTTTTTATTCTTTAAATAAACTTTGCAAATAGATACATAGACTTCCCTTAAAGCTTTTCACTGAAGTATTCTTTTTACTTGCTTGCTCATCTCTCAGATGTAGAGTTTTTAAAAAACTGACAAAAGAAAAAATGAAGCATTGCACTATTTATTGCAATAAAATCAAATTCAACAAGCTTTGAATAATTAGGGGAAAAAAAGTGTTATATCAAAGTAGAGTAAAGATTTGTCATCTATGGCTCCAGAGGAACTGGAGCAGTCCTGCTGAACTGGTGAGTTGCAGATGATTTCATGCATCAGGGGATATAGACAGCACTCTGCAAACAGAAGGGGATTAGGGACACCTTGTATAGTGTTGCATGAAGTAAAAGAATATAATCTTCTTACAGGAGCTCTGATAGCTAAAATAAACAATTAATGTGTCATGAAGAATCGTTTCCAACATGCCAGTGTGAAGGAAGAAGTTGGATGGCATGGTGTTATTACAGATATCTTACCAAAACAATGACTGAGTCCTAAGCAGCATGACCTGCAAATTCAGAGTTTCACTAGGACACCCTGTTCTTCAGCACCAATACTTAGTTGGGCCCTATAGGGATTTTTTTGAACAGGGTCTTTGCCTCCTACTCTTTTGTAGAAATTGTCTTTTAAGTATTAAAAGTTGTTCTAAACTAAAATAAGAGAGGGGGGAGCAGTGGAGAGTATGAATACCACTTCACTTGAAAAGAAAGTTCTAAAAAAAAGCCCTCATTCTTCAGAATTTAAACAAATATACACTTTGAAATACCCAAGTCTGATGAAAAGATTCAGTTTCAACATTTCAGCATTTTCCTGTAACTACTGTTTCATCAGAAAGGTTCTTCTCTATTTTGGGATAAGTGCTTTTGTATTTATTATTGTTTTCTGTCGGCTTCAGATTGCTCAGTAAAGAAATCAACCATGACAGTGGAAACAGAATCCAGCAATATCGATGACTCAAACCAGGAAGCAGAACCTGCCCAGCTTTTGGATGATGAAGCAAACAAAGACATACCGGTCAAAAAGACGACTTCCTGTTGCACTGGCTTGAAGGTTTGCTGCCTTATCACTATCACCACAAATTTCTGTTGTTATATGTTAAGAAATGTTGTTCAAGATACAACATGACAGATAACTTCATTCCCATTCTCCCTATCTTTTCGGGAACTGGATACACGCTGGAAGTACAGAGACCAGTTGGATCTTATCTTTGTCCTAAAGAAAATAAAAATTCCTGTTCTAGCATATTAACTCTCAAGTTGCTTGTAGATGGATCCCCCATCTTCATCATTGAAGAAAGGTAGCAACCTCCAGTGGAAGATCTGGAGCAGCCTAAAATAGGTGGCTACTATACACTGCTGTGAAGATGTTGCTATGACCACCCATCCTTGTAGGGCCAAAATAGGGCAAGGTCAGTTGTATTCTAGGACTTTTATCTAATCCAGGGCTGTAGGTCAAACAGTCCACTGATTCCCACAAGCACACAAGCTTTCAGGAGTGCACAAGAAGTGACTAACAAAGCAAGTAAACCAATGAGAATTTTGCTTTTGTGTTAAAATTTTAGTATTTATTGCTTCTGGCTGAGCTGCAAATACTGCAAGATCTTTTTTGACAGCAATGTGTTTGGGTTTATGTTTTGACTACTTCTTCAGCCAGCTTCATCTCAGGTTAAATTCCATCAGCTCAGTGGTGTTGCAGTCAGGGTCATACTTATAAAAAACAGTCTGTAAAATGCAATATTAATGGGTAAAAAAAATAGGTAATTGCAAGTCCTCAAACATCCAAAATAGTTGGGCTCAAGATTCAGGCAAAGGTTATTAAATTTTTTATTTTATCTGACTCACATTTGCCCCCTGTATACACCCATAACAATGGAGCCAGATCTCTCTGTGAGGCTCACAGCACTAACTCTGCCATCACGTAGGCAGGCAGTGCTGCGAAACCGGGGCTCTGTGTCTCATGTTATGGCAATTAGCGTTTAATGGACACAATGCCTTGGAGGTAATAAACGACAAATTGCTATGCTCCCTCATTTTCCCATCAAATACTGTGTGGTTCACCTGGGGATTACATTTTCAAATCCAAAAACACCCAGGTCATTTTTGTTTGTGTTTTCACGCTTATCAGAAGCTTGTGGTTTCAGCCAGAACCCCTGAGAGCACTGCTGGCACAGGGCTGGAAATGTGGCTTTAGCTGACTTTTCAGCCAATCGAGCTCAGGAAGCATAAAACATACAAGGACAAAGCCCACAGTTCTGGGATTTTTCTCTTCTGTTCCTTACAAAAGGAATAAACCTTTTTTTCAAGCTTTTAGTTCATGGATTGGCTTCTTTTCTTACAGTAGATAGTGTTGCAAAGTTTAAATCTATATTTACTTTTGTTTACTTACCCAGCGTTGTGTTGTATTGGAACTTTTTACCCAGTGAGACATAAGTCTATTTGTTTTTTAAACCATGTTGAAAGAGTTGGATAATATTTAAGCAAACCTAGTTTAACTTTGTATCAAATACATTTTTATTTGCAAAAGCTGCAATGTGTGTTGGTGGAAGCAACTGTAAAATTATAAAGAATATTAAGATTTCCCTTATGAGGTATATGGTATTCAGGCAACATAGTGATGATCTGCATATTTAAAAATATATCATCTGAGACAGAGACAAACCTTGAACATACTGGGATAACATAAATACTTGAATAAAGCCTTTTCTCTGTTGCCACGGCTATCTATATATTTGAGTTAGAACCAGCTATGAACTGGCCTAAAATAAGTGACATGTGGCCGAAATAGAAGATAACTGGGGCCAAGATTAATTTCAGGCTGGACTAGTTATCAACAAACCTAGGTATTTTACCTCTGGCAAATTTTTCATTTCTGCAACATCTAGAAATCTGACCATTTTGGCTGCACAACACTGGGCCTCAGCTCTTTCATAAATCTAACCATAGGATGTCAGGAAGATATGTAGTTCCCAGTGAGTTCACCAAATTTAAGCTTCACAGTCTGTAGGATTTCAGCTTTGGAAAACCTCTGGCCAGCAGTGCAGGGATCAGACTTTTTGGTCATCAAATGGCTATTGCAAACCTGAACTCTAAAGCAAGGAGCTGCTCATTGTGCAGTGCCTCGCACCAGCCCTCTTACCAGAGCAGGGAGCAAACAGAGCTGAGAGACCACCCTGGTGCTCTGTAGCATGTGAAAATAGTATGTAGTAGTTGTAGGTGAAAAGTATGTCCTGTGGTACATGAAAATTCACAGGCAGCCTTGTCACTGTAATTTGAGTAGCAAATGTATACCATGATGATGATTGCTCCCCACAGTTTTGAACGCATTTGGTCTTTGACCAGTTTCTGCCTCTACCTCCCATTTTCTGTCTTTCTCTTTCCTCAGGCATTTCTTGCTGCTTTATCGTTCAGCTACTTGAGTAAAGCATTATCTGGTACAATTATGAAAAGCTCCATCACTCAGATTGAACGAAGGTTTGACCTGACATCCTCTACTGTTGGTTTCGTCGATGGAAGCTTTGAGATGGGTAATTGATAATCTGTAACATACAGAAAACTGTTCAGAGAAATATAAGGCACAGCATCTGGCATTAATTTTGGTTCATTACCTTCCAGGTAACTTGCTGGTGATTGCATTTGTAAGCTACTTTGGAGCTAAACTTCATAGGCCCAAAGTTATAGCTGCTGGATGCTTCACTATGGCTTTGGGAAGTCTTTTAACAGCAATGCCTCATTTCTTCATGGGATAGTAAGTACTATTCAAAATTAATTTAGGTAACCTAACATTGGGATTGGATACTGCATAAAAATTTGCTGTATATCAAGTGTTAGATTTCCAAAGGCCTATAGACCTTGATGTGCAATTAATCACTTGACACACACATCTCACTGTTCATTATACCTGATTGGAAAAATATCGCTCCTCTGAAGTAAAACTTCAGCTTCTCAAAAAACTAGGAAAAACTCAATGCTTTAGCTTTCAGTGACACTTGTTCAGAAAAGAGACAAGGAAGGAAATAATATTACAAAATCATTAGAACTTTTTTTTTTTTAGGAGGAAATATTTGCCTGTGAACATCTCATGAAAATTGAAGTTTCAAACAAAATATATTGTTCCTTGAAAAATCTTCAACCATGCTACTATGCTAGTGCTTTTGTTTTAATTATATATATACTTTTCCAGAATGGTTAACTGTAAGAACATGAAATGGGGAAGATCAGTGCTAACCTAAGTATGTGATATCACTGGTTGCTAATACAGATGTCAGGATCATGTTGGCAGGAAAATCAGACCATTATGAAGCCCAGTAAAATTGTGAAAGATATAGATTCCACTAATGATTCCCAGAAAAAGTTGAAACTCGGGCTGTTTTGAACAGGATCTTAAAGCTCTGAGCTGGTAACTTCATATTGACATCTCTACCTGAAGTATGACTTTATTTATTTATAGTAACAGGTATCTCTCATGTAATATCAGGCGTTCAGAGCTTTCTTGTTGAAGAAACCAACCCACAAATATGATCATTGGAAGAAATCCTGCTCCTTGAAAGAGTAAGCCAGTTTCGTTAAGATGGTGTGTTTTGTTCTCCTGAGGCGAACAGCTGCTCCTCACACACACAAAGCCATGTCGCAGCTTCATGCAGAGCTTGAGACGGATCAGTGCTGGTAGAAGTGGTACCAGGGGTTTTCCTCTTCCAGTCATACATGGCTAGTTAAACTGGTTCTCTGTGACTGGTTAAGCTAATTTTTATTCATCTTCTCCAGCCCCAGAGAATTAATGCAGGTTACTTACATGCAATAATGTTTCTAGCCATAGCTTTGATATAGTGATAGCATAAAGTGAGATATATTCCTGCTTCTTCTTTAAATGTATTAGAATAATTTCAGGTATACCACTGCAAAAAGGAAACTAAGGAATACTGTTTGTCATGATGATGGATCTTGAAGCAGCATCAGTCCTATACTTTCCTCCACTTAAGTCAAACTACATATCTTGCTCATCTATGCTAGGAAAATCATATAGTTTCTCATTAATTTTTATGAGGAAACCATTCTGCACTGTCTGTTGTGATGAATGCTCTTTAATTCAACCTGGAAAATAAGCCTGCTTGGTCTAACAGAGCCAACCCAGTTCCTAGAACCAGAACGTGTGCTTTACCATGTTGTTCTGCTTAAGCCAATTGTACTTTGCACCTCAGCAGGGTTCATATCTGGGAAAAGATCATGCTAAAGCAGCCAAGCAGCTCCCAGCACCTGAGCTGTTCAGCTGCTGCCCTGCAGCGTTGCTCTGCTCCCTGTAAACGCTGCTATCCAATGTCTTTTAGCCACTAACTTTATCCACTCACTGCTATACAACATCTCTTCCTAAAGCCAATGCCAGTCGTCAGGCAAACAGGTGCCTTCTGAGGATGACTTCTGACTTCCTCACTCCTCTCCACCCCCTAACCCCAAAATATGTATCTGTGATGAAAAGGTGTGTGGGGGGGTGTCTCACAAGACATTCCTCTCTTTCTCCTTGACTGTGGGGTGGGTATGGGGAGGAAATGCACTTGGACCTGACCTTAAATGCTTACACCAAGAGTTCAATCCTACCTGAATTACTTTCAAAAGCCCTTTTGAATTTTACAGCTTAAAATGTCACGTCTTCTAGAAACCTGATTCTGACTTTTATTTGTTCTTCATTTTGGTTTTCCAAGATGTGCTTAAATAGTCTTCATTTTTCTCCTTTAGTAACCCTTCAGATTCATATTTAAACAAAGACACCTTTCTCATTAGGGAAACAGCTGTCAAGTGATTCCTGCCCTAAACACTAATTTTTCCCTAGTGAGCACTGCTCCTAAGCCCACCCATTGTGTGTTTTCAGTTATAAGTATGAGACAGCATCACACACAGCTTCTTCAGCCAACTTAACTTCAAGCATGAATCCCTGTTCCCTACATCAAGATATGAATGGAACCTTGTTGGAAATCTCCCAGACAGGTAAGGAACTGTAAGTACAAATAGAGGAGTTTGTTATAACTTCGGTTACAAGTGGCTTAGATCATGGTCCCATGCAAGATCTTCAGTTAAGTCTCTAACTTCAGTCCCTAACAGTCTGGGAACATTACCAGCACTTAAATGCACTTTGTGAATTTCATTTGGAGAAGAAACATCCAGCAAACACAAATTACTAGGATCCAGAGCCCCAGTTTCCTATGTCCACACTTCCAAATTACAGTAAAATCACCTTAACACTGGATGCTGAGAATGTGTGTGAAGAAATTTCGGAAGGGATTCATTTGTCTAGGATCTGGAGTTGGGGAGGTGGAAGAGATATTGTGAAAGGACACAGAACTACAGAGTTAACTGGAAATAAATGGAGATTTCTATTATTTTGTTTACTATATGCAATGCAGAATTTTTACACGATGCTTTGCATGTGAGACAGGTAGAGAAAGAGTCGAGCTGTGTCCCAGAAACCACCTCAAACTTCTCAAGTTAAAGATATGTTACATGTAAGATAATATATTTATGACAGTATCAATCTGATATTTTTTTACAGGGGCATTTTTTCTCTGATGTGTGATACTTACCTGTATTTCTAGAAACCAAATACGGTGGAGGTGGGGGAAAGAGTTATTAAAAGATAATTAAAAGATTGACAGCCTTTCATTAATTTTCCATAAGGATAATGCCATCAATACCTTAAATATTAAACTATAATGATTTTATTTGCTGAATTTCCTCTTTCCCATTCAACTATTCTATTACCAAGATGTAAACTCTCATTATCTGCAGGCTGTGAGAAGGAACCATCATCATATATGTGGATATATATCTTACTGGGCAACATGTTACGGGGAATTGGTGAGACACCAATAACACCATTGGGTGTCTCGTACCTTGATGATTTTGCTAAAGAAGAGGACGTTCCTGTGTACGTAGGTAATCTCAAAATGAAGTAAACGGAGAGATTTGTAGCATAAGAGGTCAATCATCTGCTGCAGAAGAAAAGAATCAGCCATTAAAATGTACTAGCATCTGCTTCCTTATGTTTTCAGCCTGTCTGCACACAATAGCCATGCTGGGCCCAATGTTTGGTTTCCTGTTGGGATCTTTATGTGCAAAACTGTATGTGGATATTGGATTTGTGGATTTAGGTAAGCAAAATGGACGTAAAGTGAAAGTAAGCTAATACCTGTTCGTAACAGGTCCCTCTACACATTTGCATAATTTTTATATTAATTTTATTAATAGAATCCATCTTTAATTCATACTGCTTTCATCAATTTTATTATGTAGTTTATTACGATTTTATTAAATTACTGGAATCTTTTAGGGTAAAGACATAATTAGACAAGGAACATATTTTAGAGGTGTGTTTTATGACTGAAGGATTAAAATACATGTTTAAAAATGAGTACCAAGAATTCTCAAAGATCCAAGAAGTTTCACTAAACTGGGATCTTAATCAAAGGATCCTGATAGCATAACATTTTCAGAGTTTGGGTAGATTATCCACCCTTTTGGCTGAAGATTTTTTACCTTAATTACAATCCATATAAGGTTTGCAATACATTATATGTTTTTTCCCACCACAGGACCGGCCTAAAGGGCAGTCAGGCAGTGTGGACTGGGGATGGGTTTTTCAGGAAAAGTCGAGGTGTAGCAGCAGCAGTGGTGGTGGTCCTGTTTCATTAGAAGGACAGAGACATTTTCAGATCTCCAGGAGCACAATGTTAGATAGATGACCTAGTTTTGTCTTTGCCTTAAGCCAGCGTCTGATTTTGCTTAAGCATTAGAACAGTGAGTGAATTCTGGTCATGCAGTGAAAATCCTTATAGTGTTGGACCCCCACCAAACCTGCCAGCATGTAACAGTCATAAAGATATAACTAACTACTCTCGTTTTCCTTGCAATAGAAAGTTCAAGTTCGTGGTTAATCTTGCTGATGCCACAGAAAATGCCTACATGCTTAATAGTAACCAACAGGAATCAGTTTAGAGAGATGGTCTCAGTAGAAATGTATTTGGTCTAAAAGGACCCCACGCTTGAGACCTGTCTGTCCCCCCATTTTGGTTTCCTATGTGTTGGATAAGGACCTGTGTGTTGCCATGTATGCCACAAAATGACAGAGAGCTTCTCACGCAGAAAGACAGATGAAACCCAACACCATTGATTCCTAATTCCTTCACTACATGAACGGTCTCTCATCAGATAACTATTCTTACCGCTGGAAGTCAAGCATTGTAAAATGTAGCTATTATAGCAGATGAAAGGTTGGAAGGTTCAACTTCTTCATTTAGGTAACTTATTTCTGCTTCTCTCAACTCTAGGAAGCATCACTATCACCCCACAGGATTCCCGCTGGGTGGGTGCGTGGTGGCTTGGTTTTTTAATTGCTGCAGTAACAAGTTTCCTAGCTGGTATTCCATTTTGCTTCCTGCCAAAGAGTCTGAAAAGGCTAGAGGAAACCAATAAGGACAAAACTTCATATGGTCTCTTGGAAAATATGGGTATGGCAAGGAAGACACCTCCTCCTGAAAAACCAAAGAAGTGCTCACTAATACTGAAAGGTAGGTGTTCCACGTGTTGTGTAAATGTGAAAAGCAATAGGCACTGTGCACAGCAGGAATGTCATGGTTCTGAAGAATACTGTGCCTCCCCTCCACTTCAGTCTAAGCCAGTTAGCTATCCCCAGTAAAGCAGGGATCTGCTAAAGATTATTAGATGTTAAAGAGTTGCTTCAAGACTGTGAGGTTCTGCGTGCATCACCTGCAATGCACCATCGCCTGAGTGGCACCTACCTCTAAAATTTTGTGTTAGAGGAAAGTGTTTTATATCAGGACCTAAAGAAAATATTAGAAGGTTACTTTCTCAATATGGAAAGGGAAATTACTTACCTGGTGATCACATATCTCATGGAGACTCTGAAGTACATTGTTGCCTAAGGAAATGCAGCAAGCTTGAATATCAGAAGTCTTCAGGCCAAGAAAGGGGTGGAAAGGAATGGGGAAGAAATTACTTTGAATCATTAGCCAAAATCTCCTGTCCTGGTTCAGATCACAATGGAGGACATTACCCAAAGGCAGCTCTTGTTTAGCTTTCAGCCTGTGATGATACTCATGTAAACTGAAAAAAGTCTTTTCAGTGTGGAGCCCTTCAGTCTTCAAACACGAATCTCACTTGGGCACCCAGGACTTAACCCATACTTCTGTCTTCTTTTAGGATTCTATTCCTGTACCTCAACCTCTGGTGTTCTCCAAGAACCTGATTTTGCTTTCAGATACTCACATGCAAATGAAGATCTGTACAACCTGGACTCAAACAGCTGGAGAGAATGATTTTTGCCTTAAGTTTCATAGATTACTCACCAGTAATTATGACATGCATCTTTCAAAGCCAACTCATATATCCCTTTCTTTCAGATTTCTGTACCTCCTTGAAAAAAGTATTGAGTAATCGAATGTACTTTACGTTTTTGTGTTGCTCACTGTTACAGTTCAGTAGCTTTATTGGTTTCTTGACTTACAAACCAAAGTACATGGAACAGCAGTATGGACAATCTACATCTAAATCTAACTTTCTAATAGGTGAGTTACACTGTGCAATGTACACATTGTACACAATGTGCATGGTTTTTGTGGGGCTGAATTCCTTGCAGAACAGGCTGATATAAAATGTCGATTTCTCCTGAACTTGAATTATATAAAGGCAGCATACAAACTACAGTTTTGGTGCCTATGGGACCAGAACAAATTTCTATTCTATTCTATTCTATTCTATTCTATTCTATTCTATTCTATTCTATTCTATTCTATTCTATTCTAAATTCTATTCTATCTCACTCCATTCCATTCCATTCCTATTCTGTTCCCTATGTTATTTTGTGTTATGTTATGCTAATTTTATTATATCAAGGGCACCCTAAAAACTCAACAGTGTGGTGAAGCAATTTTAAATACTGCTACATCTGATTAATGCCTTGACATAGAAGTGGGTTTTGAGGATTAGGTGCTTCAAAAATAACACATGCTACACAGGGATTAGGCTGAGCACAAAGCCACCTACAGTAATCATAATAAAGCATAAAGCTATCAAGGATATCAGGTTGAGGATAGGGTTTGGCTCTTAAAACCAGTGTGACTCTTATTTTAATATTCCCCTTCTATAATCTCTTTCAGGATTGACATCCTTACCTCCTGTAAGTATTGGAATTTTCCTAGGAGGGCTTATAATGAAAAAGTACAAAATGACCATCGTTGGAGCAACCAAGTTTGCATTTACTATGTCATTTTTTGCCTATGTCTTCACTCTCTTACACTTTTTTGTTGGCTGTGAGAACCATGTGGTAGCAGGAATGACAGTGTCCTATGAGGGGTGAGTATTAGAGGAAGTAGAGCATGCTTTTTCTCTGTAGCAGCAATAGTTCACAAAAAGTACCACGACATCAAGGCTAGAAGAGAAACACACTTTCACAATGCTTGCGAGAAAGTGAACACCACACGTGTGATGGTGATAGCTTTGTTGATCAGCAGAGTGTCAGCCTGGCAAAGCATGACACTGGTTAAAAATTAACTAGCAATATATTAGTAAAATTGCATCACTACCAACATAGGTGGCTTAGATGCGCGGGGTGAGTTTGCTGTCTCCCACAGTGCTGTCTCTATACCAGAAGCAATGTTCAGTAAGAGGATGAAGCATATGTAACAGAGAGAATTGATAGCATGTCCTACAGAGATGGAAGGACTGCAACATGCTAGACTCTCAGCCTACCGTAAACCAAAATGAAGCTTGTGGATGTCATCTACCTTGACTTCAGCAAGGCTTTCGATACTGTCTCCCATGACATCCTGATAGCAAAGCTGAGAGATCATGGGATAGATGAGAGGACAGTGAGGTGGGTTGAGAACTGGCTGTCGGACCAGGCTCAGAGGGTCGTGATCAGTGGAACAAAATCTGACTGGAGGCCTGTGACTAGCAGTGTTCCCCAGGGCTCGGTGTTGGGTCCAGTCCTGTTTAATATCTTCATCAACGACCTTGATGAGGGAATAGCATCCACCCTCAGCAAGTGCTGATGATACAAAGCTGGGAGGGGTGGCTGACACGCTGGAACACTGCGCTGCCATCCAGCGAGACCTGGACAGGCTGGAGAGCTGGGCAGGGAGAAACCAGATGAGGTTTAATAAAAGCAAGTGTAAAGTCTTGCACCTGGGGAGGAATAACCGTCTGTATCAGTACAGGCTGGGGGATGACCTGCTGGAGAAGAGCTCTGTGGAGAAGGACCTGGGGGTCCTGGTTGATGACAGGTTGGCCATGAGCCAGCAGTGTGCCCTGGTGGCTAAGAGGGCCAATGGAATCCTGGGATGCATCAGGAAGAGTGTGGCCAGCAGGTCTAAGGAGGTGATCCTCCCCATCTCTCTGCCCTGGTCAGGCCCCACCTGGAGTATTGTGTCCAGTTCTGGGCTCCCTGGTATAAAAAAGACAGGGATCTCCTTGAGAGAGTCCAGAGGAGGGCTACGAAGATGATTAAGGGCCTGGAACATCTCCCGTATGAGGAAAGGCTGAGTGAGCTGGGGCTGTTCAGCCTGGGGAAAAGAAGACTGAGGGGGGACCTAATTAATGTTTATAAATATCTTAAGTATGGGATGCAGGGGGAATTGGCCAACCCCTTTTCAGTGGTCTGTGGAGATAGGACAAGGGGCAATGGCTGTAAACTGGAGCACAGGAAGTTCCGCACCAACATGCGGAAGAACTTTTTCACAGTGAGGATGACAGAGCCCTGGGACAGGCTGCCCAGGGAGGTGGTGGAGTCTCCTTCTCTGGAGATATTCAAGACTCGTCTGGACGCCTATCTGTGCAATATGAGCTAGGGAGTTGCTTTGGCAGGGGGGTTGGACCCGATGATCTCTCGAGGTCCCTTCCAACCCCTACGATTCTGTGATTCTGTGATTCTTCTATGCCTTAATGAAGATGCTCTCTCCTCTCAAGAGAGAAACGAGGTTTAAAAGTTACAGGCTGTTATTTTTTCTTGGAGTAAGTACAGGGGATGCGTGCTAGGATATCACCGTCCAAGGGGCCCAGCGATGCACCAGCATATGGGTTGTCACTGCCTCATATCCAGCCTGCTCAGAGTACATCATGGCTAGTGTGAACCTGTTTGCATCTCCCTGAAGGCCTTCCCACAGTTCAACGGCTTGTCACTGCAGTTGATCTATCAAGCCATACCGGTTCACAGCTGAAAAGGTGGAACTGGACAGGCGGGATGTTTAGGATATTTATTTTTGTTGGAACCTGAGGACTAATGGTCTCTTCTTGTCCTGTACCCTGCAACATTTTCACTAACAATGCAAAGGGTGGACTAGGAAATATGTTTAGCATGCATTGAGCTGAAAGAGATGGTAAACACGCAATCTTAGTTTGCCCATAAAGGGGAAGATGAAGGAAGACATCTCTCCTTTGCATATCTCAATATACAAAGGATGTCTGAAAGTAAAAGGGAATACTGTATTCTCTATATCCTCTAGGAACTGTTAGAATAGGCTTTAAGGGATGAGTATTTTTAATTATGGAGACCAGGAAATCTAGTTTCTATAATTGGTGCCCTTTTACCAAGAGGTATATTTGTACATAATAAGGCTGTGTTAACTCCTGCCATCTCTGTGTACAACTAGAAGATAGCCTAGCTGACCTCTCAAAGCATTTCAGCTTTTCCTTTTCTGTCTACACCTGCCAGCTAAAATCAATAGAAACCTTTCAACTTGTTTTAAAATTCTTTATAATTTAACAATCACTTTAATACCAGTGCAAGTGGGATGGCTTTTCAAGCAAGGAGATCAATACTGTAGAGGCTCAGATACAAAAATTTATGTCCTGGGAATATGAGGTGGATTTCAGGACAGCAACATTGTCACACAGAAGGGACTATACTGCCATGATCACTGAATTAAAAGTTCTTATACCTGTCTGAACTTAATTTCCAAGCAAACCCATTCCCTATCATGAAAATGCCATTTTTTCTGAGTGCAACTCTGGCTGCAAGTGTACCTCCAATGTGTGGGATCCTGTGTGTGGAGACAACGGACTCACGTACATTTCGGCATGTCTAGCTGGATGTACATCTTCGGTGGGACATGGAAAGAACACAGTAAGACCCTGCTTCGGTTTCTGATTTTTTTTTTACTAGCATATTTTCCATGTAACATCAGAGATTCAGGAGTACAATGCATTTTCTAGGGAAACCAAAGTTATTCGGGACCAATCAGTAAAGTATTTATGATTTCTGGCTACAAACAACACATAGGGATTTCTTTGAGTAACTGCACACTAAGCAAAAAACCCTAACTCCTTGTTGTAGATCCTAGCTTTCATCTTTTGTAGGTTGAATGAGAGGGGGAAATGAGTGATTCAGAGTAGTTACATGTTGCCTGAAGGTTGTCCACAGCTTGCCTTTCATAAACTTCACTCTGGCTGCCCTGAGGTATTCAGCCAACAGCTGAAATACACAAAGATATGAGGTATCTTCCCTGATACTAATCATTCATGTGCAAGTATGAAGAATGAGTTGAGAGGAGCCTGCTCGTGTGAAACTCTGGGATGGCATGATGACACTTATTTTCTGCCTCATTTCTGCTCAGCACGGGGTGCTGGGGACAAGGCAGAGTCCCAGGGAGGAAACTCCAGTCCATGGATATTAGCCTTCATTGGACTGTATCATTCCCCTGTTTTCTGATGCCAGGTGATCACTCCAGAGGATATGTGATCTTGAGTTGTCTCTACCACTCAGACAGAATTTTTTCTCCAACAGATTTTCCTTTGTGTCTGGCATCTCTCTGATGTCTACAGTCATCTTTTCCAGAAGACATTTTTGCTTAAAATCTTAAGGTGGGAGGCAGGGTAGAAGGGTTCAGAAGTATTCATGACATTGGGACTACTGCCTCCCACACAAGTCTGTCTCTGTAGAGGTTAATGTTTGTGGCTCAGAGCTCCCCTTACCTCAGCACAGCCTCAAGCCCTGGTTGAAAGCTAAGTTATCTGTACACCTACTGTTGATCTCAGGGCTCTGCATGAGCTGTGTCTTGACAGGTAGCCGCTGCTTACAGCTGTCAGGTACCTCTCTCTGGTGGATCAGCATTAGCAGAGAGGGGCCTGTGATACCGATGCTTTTCAGAGAGACAAGTTAGCTAAGGGCTCCTTGAGCCTGGCTTTTCTCCTTCAATTGCCCTTCAGTGACACAAAGCTCAGGATAACCTGAGAGATCCTGCAGGTACTCCCAGCATCTTTCAAAAAGGGGTTCTGAATCCACCTATAAAAACAAGCTGCCATGGAACACCCAAGCACTGTTTGTTGGAAAAATAGAAGCTGCTGCCTGTTGATTAAAAAATGGCAAATAAGATATGAACAGGAAGTTTAGGAAGGCTTTGGGCACTGCCTGTGTCTGAAGGCAGGATTTCCCACTGCATGAGCAATGTCCTACCAAGCATGGCCAGCAGGTTGAGAAATGTGAAGCATGGCCAGCAGGTCATGAAAGAGAGAGAGTTAATTCTGCCCCTCTAATCTGGTGACCCCACCTGGAGTACTGCATCTAGCTCTGGAGTCCTCAGTACTGAAAAGACATGGACGTGTTGGAGCAGATTCAGAGGAAGGCCAGATCAGAGGGATGGTTTATCTCTCATGTGAAGACAGGCTGAGAGAGTTGGGGTATAGCAGCCTCGCAGTACATAAAGGGAGCCCACAAGAAGGCTGAAGAGGGACTTACAAAGGTATGTAGTGACAGGACTTGGGATAATGTTTTAAACTAAAAGAGGGTAGATTTCGATTGGACAGAATGAAGAAATTTTTTACAATGTGGGTGGTGAAACACTGGAACAGGATGCCCAGAGAGGTGGTAGATGCCCATCCCTAGAAACATTCAAGGTCAGGTTGGACAAGGCTCTGAGTAACCTGATCTGGCTGAAGATTTTCCTGACCATGGCAGGGGGGTTGGAACTAGACGATCCTTAAGGTCCCTTCCAACCCAAACCATACTGAGATTCTGTGATTCTAAACCTGCTTTTTCTTCCAGGTCTTTCATAACTGCAGCTGTCTTGAAGCCAGCAGTTCATGGACAGGAAATAACTCTGCCACCCTGGGGCAATGTCCAAAAAGTGAGGACTGTTCAATGAAGTTTATTTATTATACAGTGATACAAGTCATAAGTGGCTTTTGCTATGCACTGGGAGGCACTCCAGCATACATGATTATGTTTAGGTAAGTATAACTAACCATGTACCAATGACTGAGGCTTTCCAATGTGGGGATCAAAGTTGTGTTGAGATTTTTTTTGCTTTTCCCTTGGGAGAAAAGACTCTGTCACAGCACAACATGCTTTCTTTAGTGAGTTTGGTCATTCCCCATTTGTTTGTAGTTGTTAGCATCAAGCCTTACTTTGCTGCTGTCTGTAAGTTGGTTCTACCTACTGCATAATGGTTTCTCTTATGCATGTCATATGCACAGGTTTTCCCAAACAAGTCCCCTTTCTCTGCTTGGATTTTTTTTGGCTGTATGAATTTACAAAATGCCATACATTTGTCAAGATTTCTGCATGTGAGGTTGCCCTAAGAGATTGCACTTATCAGATATTTGGAAACTTGGGACATTTGAGGGCTCAGTCTGAGGTCATATTTGTTGAGGTACACAGATGCTAATATATCAGGATGTGGTCTGGAACCAAATGAGCATCGACTTTTCAGTAACCTGAAGAGAAAGCTCAACGCATAGAAAAATGGATCAGTGGCAAATGTAGTGGTAGCCCTAAGAGCAATGTCACCCTAAATGAGCACAGAAAACAGGGAAACGTCCCCTCCCTTCCTCATCTCTGAGAGACATCTGTCTGAGTGTAGACCATGTTAACTTCTAAGGAGATGGCAGAGATTGGATATATAATGGATTCAAGATCAGAGCCTGTTTCTGATGCTGAGGGTGTTTCCCTGTGCAATAGATGGACACATTGGCAGATGTCTTTGTGTAGTTCAAACATGGTGCTGTACAGAGGGATGTCACAGAGAGATGCCACACTAATGCAGCAGCTTGTAGCATTTTTCTCTTAGGGCACCGTATTTCCCACCAAGTGAGTAAGGTATTTCCAATCTAGCAAGGAAAATATATGCCAGTTAAGGCAGATGGAGATCCCATTTCAGTAAGACTAGGATAGGCTCTGATTATGATGTTAAAATGTCATTTCTTTAATTATGCTTAATGAAAGGACTTCCCAGGAGCTGTGTGATGGAAAACAAAAGATTAATTCACCTTTTTCATACCACTTGATGTATTTTCATCAGAGAGTGCAGATGTAGCACTCTCCTTCCAAAGCTTGGCTTTATGCAATTAAGACTATTAAATCTGGGGTAATTAACAGAGGTTTAATAGGCATGTTTAAGGATTAGATAGGCAAATATATCATGCTTTTCCCTCTTTATTTCAGATGCGTTCAGCCAGAGTTGAAATCTCTTGCGGTTGGTCTGCATACACTCATTATGAGAATGCTAGGTAAAATAAATCATTCTGAATAACTAAGATGCTTGGTTGTCTGGCTTCAAATGATACTAATGCCACCACTATTTGTAAACCAGGTATATCCTTGAAGTAGATGTTAGATCCTGGGTTGTTCCTGAGGATCCTGGTTTTATTTCCTGAAGGTCCAATATTCAGTCAAGAGTTCATTGGGAAAACAGCTAACTCAGTTTTAAAGATCTTTGACCTGTTCCTTAAAAAATGCTGTTGCAGTTTGGGGGCCTGGTATTCCAAAATTGTAAGAGTTTCTAGGCAGAATTAAATTATCATCTTGAATTTCTAAACACCACTGTAAGGTTTCAAACTCCTGATTCCACAAATGGCCCACTGCTGCAAGTAAGATCAAAAAGGCATTCTCTAGTAGGACTTCATTCAACACTAATACAACTTGGCTCATAGCAGAGTGTTTTCTCAATGTTGAAACTTCACTTTCCTGGTAGATGACAGCTTAGATTTCAATGCCCTTTAAGCACATTGCAACACTTATTTATTTGAGATGATTAAGATGCCTAGACCAGCAAGAAAGCACTTCCCTGTTTCCTTTTGTTCTTTTTACCAATGGAATGGGAAATACCTGCATTTCAGAAATGTAGAGAAATTTGTATAAGGCGACAAGACTCATGGGTTTGTTATGAAGCCTGAAAAATCAACAGTCTCTTCCAAATGTCTAGGTAGGTTAGGGTTCAGGAAGCTACTCAGGATTGTGATGGGACATTCTGAGTTAGAAAGGGGCATCCACGTTTTTTCCTCTTCTGCTTTTCTCATCACACAATTGAGGACCAGAATTTATCTCCCAGCTCTAAGGACGAGCAATGTCCAAAGGGATTCTTGGAGCATTTTTGGTCAGAGGAAAAAAAAAAAGAAGAAAAAACAATGACTCGCTGTCAAAAGGCTGGTGAAGTGTCTGAAACACAAGTCTTACAAGAAGCAGCTGAGAGACTGTTTAGCCTGGAAAAGAGGAGATTCAGGGGAGACCTTATTGCTCTCTACAGCTACCTGCAAGGAGGTTGTGGTGAGCTGGGAGTCAGCCTCTTCTTGAAGATAAGTAGTGATAGGACAAGAAGGAATGGCTGCAAGTTGTGTCAGGGGAGGTTCAGGTTAGAATTCAGAAGAAATTTATTCTCAGAAAGAATGGTGAGGTACTGGAACAAGTTGCCCAGGGAGATGGTGGCTGCCCCCTCCCTGGAGGTGTTCAGGGCTAGGTTGGATGGGGCCTTGAGCAGCCTGGTCAAGTGAGAGGTGTCCCTGTCCATGGCAGGGGGGTTGGAACTTGATGATCTTTAAGGTCCCTTCCAACCCAAACCATTCTCTGATTCTATGAACCTATGATTACTAGTTCAGCCTCTCACAGGACACTCCTGTGAGAACAAAGCTAATGTGAAACATGGCCCTGTACACACTGAAACCTGCATTCCCACAAAGTTAATACTTGCCTTCGCTTCAGCAAGGCTAGGATTTGTCCCATATCTGCCATGTTTTGAAGTAACGCATAAGCTCATCCAAGTCACACTAAGGATGTCAGTTGCTTTACCCTCATTTAGGCAGAAGGGATTATTAGCCAGTGTCGATAATTTAGGCCATGTGTAGAACAGGGAACTACACAGCAGTTCAGTGCTCCAAATGCACAACCAGTCCAGCTCAGCCTTGCAGGATGTTAGCATGCACTGGAAGCCAGCAACAGCTCTCAGCCACGCTCGAGAAACCGATAGACATGAC
The DNA here is from genome assembly GCA_020800305.1 of Porphyrio hochstetteri. Classification (NCBI taxonomy): domain Eukaryota; kingdom Metazoa; phylum Chordata; class Aves; order Gruiformes; family Rallidae; genus Porphyrio; species Porphyrio hochstetteri. The sequence continues at coordinate 79,897,844 of CM036905.1, read as the reverse complement.
TACAAACATGTCCAAACCCATCAGACCACATTTCCTGGGGACTGGATGATCCCCACAGTACCCCAGTTTGTAATTACTTCCCATAGTCGGATCCACCTACCACCGCTACTGGAGCATGTAACTTGCCACTAAGAAAATATAAAGCTGCTTTCTGAAAAAGATCTTTTCCTGTGATACCTTGTGGCATTTTTGCTCGTTTCCTTGCAGCTGGGATTCCAGCACCAGTTTATTTCGGTGCACTGATTGACAAGACATGCCTGAAGTGGGGAAGCACAAACTGTGGGCAACGAGGGGCTTGCAGGCTGTACGACTCTGATGCATACAGGTAAGGACAACCAAGGCACAAAAAGCCTCATACATTTCCTCTCTACAGATAGACATGTTTTGTTCTGTTATACTGTGGTGTGGTCAGGCACTAACTGAACTCAGATTTAACTCAGTCCAGAATTCCTGAGAAATCTTAAGACCATTCTTAGGTTCTTACTTAGGTTTTATGTCATACAAAAATAGTTCAATATAAATGGCAGAGACTTCTGGAATTAATTATGTACTTTAAATATCATTTGAGTCAATTTAAAAGACCGAGGACTGTATGATTTACCATCAAGAGGAAAATTACCCAAATTTACCATATTTGCATGCAGTTCACACCAGCAAGAACATTAACTTTGTGCATTGGCCACATTTGAGAGAAAAATAAGTGAAAGAAAATCATACTGAGCATCTAAAGATATTCATTAAACACAATCATTATTGGTCTCCAGGAGTACTATTCCAGAGACTTTTTTTCTCCATTTCACCCAAACTTTGGCCACTTCTGATGTCACTTATCTTTACATACAAAAGCCCAGTCTGGGGATCCTAATATATTTCTAGCCCTAAAAAAGTCAAAGGCCTTACAGTGATCCAAAAATCTTCTGAAACAAAGGGGAGATGATAGATGCTTTGCTTTGCTACTATCTTCATAAGCAAAAAAGAATATTGTCAAAATATCAAAATAAGTTTTTGCAAGCAAAAATGTCCAGTTTGTGGTACCATTCATGAAAAATGAATTTTAATATTTTCCCCAAAGCATTTTTGGTATATATGTGATCCTTGAAAGCTATTAAAGTGATTTCCTGTGCTGTCCTTGAAAAATTCAATGCCTGACACTCTCTTCTATGCCCTATCCCACAGGTATGTCTACCTTGGTTTATCAGCAGTGTTAAGAGGTCCTTCCTACCTGATTGCAATCCTTTTTTATATACTGGTAAAGAAACACTTTCAAAATAAGAACTCTAGCCCTGTAGAGAATGGAGGAAGAGAAGATGTCCCTATGAATAAAGAAGATAACTGCAGGATCAAAGAACGCTTGCCAGGCTTTTCTGATGGAGAGAATGAATCGTGTATTTAGAAGCCATTTAGACGAGCGTCAGGACAGCTTCTTTTAGAAAGAACTTCCACAATGTTATGAATAGCTAGGTAAGAAATAACACCATTTAGAAAGTAAAACTAATAGCAAACCTGCGATCAACAAGAAGAAAAATCTATCATATAAGTCTGAAAGTGCCTTACGTACACCTGGTTACCAATAACAGACTGAACAAGTTACAGGAACTGAACCGAATTCTCAGCAGCTAAAGAAAAACCTCCCTCGGCATTTCTGATAGAACCAGTCTGCAACTTTTAATAGGGTCAAAGGTGACTCCTGGCAGATCAGCCACATGATCCTGTGCGCAGATCCATGAGGTAGACTGCCACGGGAATGACAAGCTCAAGGCTAAGAGCAGTGAATTTCATCAGATCCAATCAGAACTCACAATACAACTAAAGCCTTTAGGCAAAACGCTTCACCTTATCTAAACAAATCATTGCAACAATTTTCTATAGCAAAATTGGCAAAAGCAGTATTTTTCTCCATGGAGTGTTTTATCTTAGCTCAGCTGAAAACTTTATGCCCGTTTAAAACTACAAATAAGGTTCCATCGAGGAGATAATTTGGGGTTTTTTTTAAGCTTATAGTTGCAGCATTTATTAAAAAACTAATTTTGTAGTTGTTGTTGTTGTTAAGTGGATATGAAACATAAGAAACAGTCTGAATTTTGTAGTGATGCTGCTTTCCAAGCAAAATCCGTCCGACTCAGGCGAGTGACTTTGTGGCTATGCCAGGCGCTGCCCAGCAGAGGACACTCAAACAATGACATTACTGCTGTGACTGCTGCAGATACGCGACACGCTTGTCTTGTTCGGTCTCTGTTGTTCTAGGAGAGGTTCATCATCAGGCAGGCAAAATGCCTGTGTTTTCCTGCACCTTAAAACCTTCTCGGCTCAAGCCTTTAGCTCGTATATTCAGAGTGGCTTTGCTGTATCTGCTGGCTTGTGTTCATCCCATTTGCGTCACTCGGAGCTTGACAACTGCTGTTACTTTAAATAAATAAATAAATAAAGATGTGGGCTTGTGTACCATATCAAACAGTGATTGAATCCTCCAGTTGATACTTGCAGAATAAATGCTCGAGGCTCAGCTGGATAGGGCTAACAGACATGTTAGATTAAAAAACAAAACAAACAAAAATAAGGTTTATTGAGCAAAATGCTGAGTTGCTCTGATGTAAGTTGTCTGTCATGACAGTCACTTAGCATTGGTTGCAGCCGTTAAAGGAAACAGAATGGGACTGGTTTTCCAAATGATGTGATATTTACTGGAGGCAGAGGTTCTCCATCCAGCAAAACTGTTTTGACTCTGCTTGATCATACAATTGCATATGCAAATGTTTTGTTGTAGCCAGATGTAGCCATAGGAATGACCTTAAGGAACGAACCGCCTCACCTAACTATTGAACTTGGAAGTGAGTTTTGGCAGGGAAACTTATTGCAACTATCTAGTACCACTCATCTTCCAGCTATTTTTTCCAGAGTGTCAACATGTCTTGGTGTGTACATAATTTCCTATTTTCATATTTCCTATAATCTCCTATAATTTCCTACAGTGTCTTTAAAGTCAAGGGTCGCATATTTTATGTGACAAAATACATCAGTTTTAACTGAAAACATGAGCTAATTCTAGATGACAGAAAATGAGAATTATGCATGAGGAATAAATGATGCCAAAATAAGTTGTTATGGCCTGCAGCAGACCAAAGAAGGTATTACTCCAGGCTCATGAGGTCAAGGAGGTGTCAATAAAGTGGTCTCCTTTGATGAAGAGAGGAAGGCTGGCATGAGCAGGTCATAACTTGCTTATTGAGGATTTTTTTAAAATCCTTTCTTGTGGAACAAATGGTTCCAGCCAGAGTTAGGGTCCCACAGCAGCTCAGCACCTGAGAGAAAGTAAGGGAGAGGAAGCGAGCACAACACTTTGGTTTGTTGCCAGCTTTGAATAAATGGCAGCCTTCCCTCCATCCTTGCTGCATAGAAGCACTGTGTACACACATGTGCACACACGTGTGCACACCCATGCACAAAATGGGGCTCTCTGCTGCAAGGTGCATACATTTGAGGTAAGGCAAGAAATATAGATATAGATATTGCCAAGCAGGAAATCAGCAAGAAATAACGATGGCTGATACTAAGCATGTTCTGGAGGGCTTTGGAGAGAACTAGAGAGGTAATTCTGAGCACTTTTACAGTTCTGTGAGGAAAGCATAGACACTTTATTCATTGTTGATTTTGAGCGGAGAACAATTGCTTGGTGGAAAGATACACATGAATGTATTTCAGCAATAACCATCACTGCAGCCATAATTTTTACACACTAAGCTGAGTAAATAAAAAGCCTTCATCTACTCTTTTATCTGCTGCTGTATACTCACAGTTCCTTTTGCTCAGCCCTGGAAAGCCAGGCCAGTTTTATTCGGGTGCCTCCCTTTATGTATCGAGGTTCTGGCAATGAGGGGCAATGCCTTCAGACCCAGAGAGGCAGAGTTTGCAACTGGCAAACCTGGAAATTGTTGCAGCAATAGAAATGTGGGGAGCAGGGTGGGGGAGCATTGTTTTTTCCCCCATTGGGTGGGGGTTTCTTGGCCTAAGCCAGGTCATGTAAGACCCCCTCCAGAGACAGGTCAGTGTGCAGGCACCTGTCCTCCCTGCATTTCTGGAAACGAGAGTTTACCAGAAACCTAGGTTTCTTGCAAATATTAAGCTCTGAGCTTCACAAAAGAGCATGTAAAGGGAGGAAAATCCTAAATAGTGCTCTTGCTAAGCAGAATGGGTGCAAACAAAGAAAAAGAAAAGCTGAAAGCATTTGCATTATGAGCTCTGGGAGAGCAGGAGCAAGTAAAACATGTGATATGAATTTTAAATTACCTCCCCCCCCTAAAAATTGCCCCAAAAACGATGCAGAAAAGCTGCAGAATGCAAAATAAATTTACTGTGTTCAGTAAATGAGAGAAAAAGAACACAAAAAGAAGAAAAGCTTTTTCCTATTTTGCTACACTCTGTGGCTAAAGGCAGCCAGGGAATTAGTTTTGTCTTTCGTGTTAGTGCACAGGAAAGTAACTATATTGAATTTTTCCCACTTGTAAAGAAGTACGTGATACCCCAAACCAATATAGAAATATTTTAGAGGTAAGCATGCTTTACTTAGGGTGCTTTTGGGTGAGTGTCTACATCTCAAGAAAAAGCTGTAACACATAAAAGAAGTGTTTTTTGAGAGGCTGAGCGTGGTGATATTTGCTTTATGTCTGAACCGATGCAAAGCACAAGGAAGGCTCATTCGGCTTTCATGTGGCACAGACTACCCTATGGATCACAGAATCACAGAATTACAAGACTGGAAAAGACCTTTAAGATCATCAAGTCCAACCGTTCCCATCCTATGCTAAACCGTATCCCTAAGTACCTGATCTACCCTATTTTAAACACAACCAGGGTTGGTGACTCAACTCCCTCCCTGAGCAGCCTGTTCCAGGCCCTGACAACTCTTTCAGTGAAATTTTTTTTCCTAACATCTAATCTGAACCTGTCCGGGTGCAGCTTGAGGCCATTTTCCCTTTGTCCTATTGCCTGTCACCTGGCTGAAGAGACCATCTCCCACCTCTCTACAACTTCCTTTCAGGTAACATTGAGGATGTTGCCCCCGTTTTATTCTGAAGGCCTACGTGCAATAAAATTCATCACAGGCACATGACACAATGCAAAGACAAAAAACCTTACACTGTCAGTTATGTTTTGGTGACAGGATGTGTACTGGTGCAAATCCATCCACTGTGCAAATCCTTCACTCTCCTGTGCAAGCTGGCAACTGGGCTCATTAGTACTTAATTGAAACAGCATTAAAGTTGAGCTCTATTCTTCTATTTCAGAATTTATAAAATGGATTTCTTGGCAAAATGGCCATCTGAATGTATCGTATCTGTAGTGGCATAACATCTTTAGTTTTAAACTTAGGAATTTTCTTTTCTCATAAAATTATTGGAATTTAATATATACTATTAATTTAATATACCAGTGTGCAACATTATGGAGAAATGTCAAAACACAATGGACACTTTATGGGACCATGCAAGCTCTATGTGTATGCCCAGTTGGATTATGGATGCAAACCTGACCAGGGATGGACCACTGATGTGTTCCACCTCCTTCAAGGGTAAACCTCTCATACGCAGTCAGATCTCTCAAGTCTTTAAAAAAAAATTCATCTTGATTTTTAGCAATTACTCATTACTTTTAAAAGATACTTGCTAGTGGTCAGTAATAGTACCAACTAGTTTTCTTAATGTGCCTTCTCATGCATGCTTTCTGGAATTCCTTACTTCCACACACACTGAGTACCTGCAAGTATTTACTTGCAAAAGCTCCTTAGTTTCCAATTATTCATATTATGCTTTTTTTTTCTCCTCTTCTTCTTGAAAACAGATTTTGAAAGAGAGTTCAATAGCTGACTCATTTCTGAATCATCATTAATTTCAGCCCACTAGTCTTTTTTTAATCCTCATTTTAATACACGGGATTTAAAGTTGTTTGTTGTTTTCATTGACTTTAGGAAGGCATTGAGTTAGTTGAAAAGAAGTATTATGGAAGGTAAGACATGCTTTTACCATCCAGATCTCACCAATGCCCTTATTCCAGCCCTGTTAGACAGATACTCCTGGGCTATAAGAAATTAATCAGCTAGTTCTTAAGGTCATCCAAACATTAGCAGGTGTAGAGCTGTCATTAGCTCTACATTGATGACACTACTCAACAAGAGATGCACTTTGCTAGCTTGTAGTCAGTTCTGACTTGCAATAAATGCCAGCACTGGCACTCACTGGAAAGTGATGGCAGACAATCCATTGAACAAGTAGCTATTCCTGTTGCTCCTAAAAAGCTTCAAGAGGAGAGAAGGTTTCAACAAATGTAAGACTGCAGAACAAAACTGTCTAAACAGCAGATACTTGTAGATTGATGGGCAAACATTCAAGTTCAGAATAAAAATGTATCAAATCAATGTATTTCCTAAATTATTTTCCTTCCTAAGCCATCTGATTTGGTGAAAACAGTTATCATAACGCAGTGCAGAGAGTACATATTGGAAGCCTTTGCAAGACAGCAGCTCTTAAGTGTTATTTTGAAAGCAGAATTAAGAGAGAAAAGAGAAAAGTCATAGGAATACAGGAAACAAGATTGATTACAGTAAGCAGACTAAATTGTGTGGTACAACTTCCTGCATTAACAAAGTCTGTGAATAATCCAGCCCTGTTGTTCCAAAAAGGCAACATTTTGGAAGGGACTGCATGCAAGGCTAGGACTGTTTGTGTTAACACCGGAGGGAATCTCTGTACTGTGCAATTTCAAGTGGAAGAAGGACAAAATAAACTTAAGGAGTTACTCTCCTATCTGCAATCATTGCTTTCCAAGTTGCTGGGACATGTCTTCTACAGAGAGAGCTCAATGACCAGAATTAGTTATATTTGTTCCTTTCTGCTCTTCAGTTCTCCTCTCAGGTGGTGTCTGGGATCTACAGAAACACATGGAAATCACAGTAGTGCCACAACAGTTTCCATTAGCATCCTCAGATCTTAGAGCAGTCTCCATCTACACTCCATCAATCAGGAGATATCCTAATTTATTTCTTTAAGAAATGCATTCAGCATGTCCAGTACTAGATTTTTAGAGAATTATGAGTATTAAGGCTTTAAAACTCAAAATGGTTACCTAAATTACCTAAAACAGGGCACCCAAAATGGAACTCTTCCTCTAAAGTCATGATCATCCTTTGAATACACAGATAAATAGTTTTAAGCATTCATAAAACACTTCTTTAAAACTCTTTACAATCTTCTGAAGCCATTTTTAATCACTTAACGGTGCTTGCAGTTTTATTCATGTGCTGACGTGTTTCTCCTTTCAAAACAGTTAATCCAATGAGCCATTCTCCAATTGATATAATATTATAATTGGCCATGATAATCTTGTATGATTCATACCTTCTACTGGCTATGAAGAATAAAATTCTACATGGAAATCTATCTACCTGTTATGTGTTCACTTATGAGCCTGCAGCTTTAAAAAATATTGATGCACACAGCAGGTCCTATTAGGTATTTCAGGTCACATCATCATTATTATCACTACAACTGTTAGTAGTACTGGAGTAAGAGTTCAGGTTTCCTTGGTCTTGTCATGCTAAGCCACGACTCAGCACAGACTCTATGATTATATATATTTCTAACATATCTTGACCCTTGCTCTAGTCTATGGAAAGACCAAGGATATCTGGCTTTCTGGGGAAGGCCACTCCAGCAGATATGAAGCCAGCTTACCCCGAAGCTATGCTCTGAAAGGCCATGCAGATACAACCAACTCAAGCCATGACTCACACCTGTGGCAGGGAAGCTGCTGTGCTGGCAGGACTAGCCCAAGAGATGCAGGGAAGAGGACCATCACTTGATTATGAATCAGCACCTCATGTAGGGCCACCTCAAAGCAGGACATCAGGTTCCAACGTCCCCATGTGAGTCACACTAGGAACCCACTTTTCTTATTAGGGATACACATCCTCGGGGACACAATTAGTAGGGCCACCAGCAGACCTCCCATTTCTCTATTAGAGAGAGCTATTTCTCTCACAGGTCTGCATAAAGATCCTCTATAGGGAAGGTCAACAGACATGGCTGAAGATATATTGAGCCACCCGAAAGCTAGGTGTTCTTGGAGGATGCCCTCTGGCCTCCATCTGTGCTATGGCCATGGCAGAGCACAGTAGATGTATAAGAAATCCAAGTCTGAGATCTAGTATAGCACTAATTTTAGAGATATGAGCTAACACATAGCACCAGTGTTCCATCAATGAGATGGCAATAAAATAAATAGATGTTCAAATAAGATTTGAAGGTACAAGGAAAATAATGTAAGTGGATACTGAATCATCATTTATTTTTACAGAATGTTTTATAGTTTTTCAAACTATGAGCAGTGGAAGCAGTGCAATTCAAGAGTTTACTGGTTCAGGTGGAAAGAACACTACAAAATGCTATTCATTTGCAAAGATGCTTCCTGCACACACAGAAGACAGACTTAAGCATACAAATTCCTATTCCATTATTTCACAGGGACTGAGGCCATTGGGACTTAGGTGCAAAACTGTGTTTATCTCCTCGGACTTTCTGGACTCAATTTTAATGAAGGAATCTAAATTTTACAGAGATCCATTCACATGTATGTAAAAATCTTCTTAATATTAAAGACTCTTCTTGTCTTTTAGTATGAGCCCTCTCATAATTTTCTTCCCATCAACCAAGAAGTTCTCACTACCTCCCAAAATAATTCTTATTATTTTGCAGATAACAGGAAGCACACTCATTCATTTATACAACAATATGTCCCACTGAGAAATATGAAACTATTCTGATTTTTTTTACCTGCTTTTTTTAAAGGAGAAGAAAATACTGCATTTTTATATACTTCCTTTATAATATAACATGGTTAAGGAGATTAATTATTTAGGTGTGACAGTCATTGACTCATAATACTGGTTTAAGAGGCAGATCTGTTACAGTAATTTTAGAAATACTTTTCAGATTTTTTCCCTGCATCACCTAAGTCTTATTCTGACCATATCTTGAGGGTTCCATAAGAATACTTTGTCTCCACCTCTATTTCCCTTATAACAATTTCTGTATAGCCTCTTTTGTAAAATAATCCACTGATCTGCTGGCCTGGTCCTTCCTAGTAGTCTTGAGCACTTAGGACTTATTACTTCTTTTTTTCCCTAAGTGTGGTAATCACTACACAGCACTTTAGAAGACTTAAGGAAAAACACTGCACTTCATTCCCATTGGAAAACTTTGCTTTCTGCTTCCAGTCTGGTACCACTAGACTATGTACCAGAAACACTCAAAAAGCAGCTTGTGTCCGACCAGCAGGCCAGGCAGGAGCTCCACCAGCACAGGGTGGCTGTGCAGGAAGCTCTTGCTTAACCTTCAGCTTCAGTCCCTTGGGTTTTCCAGTCTTTCTGGATGGTTTCTTTGTTACATCCACCCCAGTGGAAGTCAACCCCTACCTCAAGCAGCTCAACCCATGGAAGAGGGACAAGTGCCAGGAACTAAAGTGGGACCATAAGTGCAGTGATGCCACGTTTGCGATCAGAGGAGACCAAATTTAACCACACATGCAACACAGCTTGTCCAAATCCACATGACAACTCTGCTGTGCTGTGCTTGGCTGGGCCATGGATGCCATGCCCAGGGTTTTTTTGATGATTAAAAGCATCCTGACTGCATGAGGCAGAGAAACTACCCTGACTTTCTCAACCTGACACTGCAGTACAGGGGTTTCAGTCCTAAGCTAAGGGCTGCAACCTCTGCAGGGTGCTACTGGTGCATGAGGTAGGGATTGGGCTGGGGAGTCCACCCCATCCATAATGCAGATCTGCCCACAGAGACGGACAAACACCTTAGGATATATACAGCATATCTGTGTGTTTTGTGTGATCACTCCACATCCATGGCCATACACAAACAAATCATTTACCTTCTCTAAAAAGCAGTCTCTGCCCCGACAGAACAAACCCTTCAGTATTGGTACAGAGCGGTCTCCTACAGGGAACCTGCTCAGCCTCAGAATTCAGGTGCTCTTGTAGTAGGACTTTTTTCTTTTTTAATTCTTGCCTGACTTGAAATGTGATTAAGAAATGCTTTAGTCACTTCAAACAAAAATATTAATTAATTAGAAGGTAAGACATATAAGTAACACTGGAGAAAACGACATGCAATTCACACCTCTATTAAAAGTTTCAGGCAGAAACAACTGTGACATTCTAAACTAGAGGTAGGCAAAACAATGTATTCCATAGTGAAAACCTGGTAGACCAAATCTAATGCTACCTTTCTGCTACATTGCTAAAATATTTGAAATCACATACATTTCATTTGACAGCCTGAAGTATTTTCTGTTTATTCTGCAACAGCTAGTACTCTATTCCTGATTTATTTTTGTGCCAGGATAGACAGGACCTCTTGTCCATGGGGACACCAAACCCATAGGATGGCTTGGTCTTTATAGCATACATGATCTTAATGCGTACAGAAAACTGGATTTAGGACTGATGGTTGTTTGGTTTGGCTTTTTCTTGGATAAACAACTAGGAAATATAATAAAAACAGGTAGTCATAGGTCATTATGTCTGCTTGGTTATATATCTAAAAGTAAAGAAATGTCAAATAACTGCACTGTATTCTGAGATAAGGCTCTGTCTTCCATAGTTATGCTGACAGAAGGACTTTGATAATGTCATTAAAGGGCTTTTAAATTGCCTCAAACAAGAGTTTGGTAAACACAAGGCTTAGGGACTCAAAACTCCCAGAGTCTGATAAAAAATCACTGGTTTGGCTATTCCTTCATTGGTTTCAGTGGAATTACCATGATTTATGGCCCACCAAGTTACCTGTACTGATTCCTAAATTACCTGCTTTTTCATCTGTATTCAAAAGCGTGACTGACTTGGTTTAGTTGCAAATTTGCCCTCAAAATAACTTTCCTGGGTAGAAATTTATCTTACCCTCTTAAAACAGGTTTCTCTTCTTTCCTGGAGGATCTTCCAGTGATGGAGCTCAGAGGTGCCAGAGCTATGTCTGAGTGTGTTGACACAGCTATCACACTGGACAAAGACACCCGTTTTGATCCTAGAATCAGGAATGTGGCTTTGTAATCAAACTCCAGTCCTGCGGGCCTCTCTCCCTCTCTGTTTGGTGAAATTCTGCCTTTGGAGCAGTAGGAATTCAAAGGAGAGAATGTCCTTATTTATTCTTTATTGTGAGATGCAAGGGGATGAAAAACTTCTGGAAAATGCCACTTGTACATACCGGCCCATTTATTTAATGTTTTTGTATATTCTGTGGCAGTTGCATGTTGAAGACCAAATTATTTCCTTGAAGAAACTTCTACCTGCTGTTCACAGGACAGTGCTTAGACTTGCACACAAGAAACAATGCATGTTGTAAACCCAGGCAAATGATATAGCCTTGGGGCTGGGGCTATACTGAGCCAGAGACTCACCTGTGGCAGCACTTACACATTTATAGATTCGGTACTGTCATGAAGAATGATGTTAAGTCATATTTGTCTGAAAAAGCTCACCTTGCCAAGTTGCATCTGGGGTAAATATCTGGACATGAATCACCAGATCTGACCAGAATCTCATTTCTAGTCTGACATCAATTATCAACGCACCTTTGATAAAACATTACCTCCCGGGAAAAATCAAGCAACAGGTGCAAGAGATGCTCTCATCAAAAAAACCTGTAATATAAAAAACAATGTACAGAAATAAATACCCAAACAACTGAAGTAAAAGGGAAATGATGTTAGTATGAGTCACCTGACTGAGCCTATATGTCTAGCGCAGATCAGGAGTGTTTCTAGAACTGCCAATATATTTATCCAATGTTAAAACACTGTTTGCAGGATAAAGACACACCATGATTTCCTCTGTGTAAAATTCCTAGGGTGTCAGGAACTTGGATTTTTCTTTAATTATATTTCAGACCTAGATGCAATATTGATATGTCTGTACTAAAAAGCTTTCCTTCCTGTTCCCTTGTAACACGCACTGCTTCCCCATCTACTGGGAGTCTATAATCAGACCTGAGATTGTAAAAGACAACATCTAAAGGTGCTCGTCATCATCTTTAAGCAATAAAACACAAACAACTCCATCCCCAAGGCCAGGATATGAAGAACCTGCTTTCAGTAATTACCACATCAACCCTTTACCCATTCCTGTTCCTACGCTTAGACAGGGCAAAGGCCTTGTGCACAGGACCACAGGGAGTAGAGACACCCTTCAGAAAGGAAAGCGAAATGACTGGGATGATGAAGAAAAAAAGTACAGTGATCTCACTAGGCAAGATGGCTCCCATTGCAAAGGTACATCATGAGGGCTCTTCCAATGCAAGAATTTTTACAGACTTTTTTCCCAGTAATGACTGCGGGAATCATCCCTTATTTAAGTTTCTCTCTGGCCTAGGAATCTGTGGAAAGCTGCAAACTTGTGAGGTTTTAAGGCTTGCTGGAGGTTCCTTAAACAAGGAAGAAAATCCTTACACATGTGGTATACATGCAGTGGTCAGTAGGATAAAAATTCCCACACAAGCATATTAAAAAAACACACCAAAAACCAACACAAACAAAAAACTCAACCTGAAACATCTATCACTTTATTGCATTGGTTCAGAGCAATTTTACTTCAACTCAATACTGAGATGTGCTGCAAAATTAATACACCACTTTCTTTCATTTTAAATCCATATTGATTTTTTATTGTGTTCAAGCCCCAGAGTGGTTGTGCAGTTCTTGTTCAGAGAATACTTACTGACAGCCCTGGGGCTCTCACATGGACCGTGGGCCATGGAACCCAGTCTGGAACAATCAGCTCTGACCATGAACCGCACAGCAAGGCCATCAGAGCAACCGGGCACACATAACTCAGCCATTTAGAGATGTAGGGCTAAATACAGAGGAAGAGGACTTGAAATAAAATTGGCAAAAAATGCAAAAGGAGCCTATTGTGGATTTCTTCCTTTTAATTTTTAATTTTTCAATCATAATCAAACATATGACATTTGAAAAATTTTGGCTAGTTTTACTGTTGGTCTAAAAAGGGACTCAGAGCAAGAGGACGGGAGAGTTCCCCCCAAATTTTGAATTTTTTTTTCCCCTATTGTTTCAGATGAGGAGAGAAAGAGCATATGGTAAAGCAAATGAAAAGTCAATGTTTCAAAGATACTTTTTTGAAACCCCAAAATGTGAACTAACTGTTGAAGTCAGTAATTAGACCCCTGCTGTGCTTAGAAAAACTGAAGCATAAGCAGAATTAGGAAAAGACCTCATTTCTTTTTTTTTTACATATATGTTTCCTCACTTTCCTCTGAGGTTCTTGCACCAGGAAGAATTTCGTTTTTGTTGGCAGTGACTGGTTCTTTGCTGGTAGATATTTCTGCATTTTTAATATTTGCCATCTCTTTCCCATCTGGTTTGAAGCGTTTCATTATTAAAACAGAGAGTACTATGTATAAGAGACAGCACCCTGCCCGTAGTCCTGCAATGAGGCCAAGATAGACATTTCTAGAAAGAAAAAAAGCGACAAAATAAGTTTATATTAATAAAGCTTGTCACCTCTGAGCAGAATCAAATCAGGTATCAACTACACTGTGGTAAGACCATCTCTGCTCAGCCAGGTATTTCTCCGCTATTTGAGAAATAACAAACAGAAAGCAGTCTCATGGTTTTTAGCCCCAGGCAGGTTTCAGACAAGTCCTATGCTGCTAGTAGAAATGCTTCCAGTCTGAAGAGTGCTCCCATGCAGCAGACGATATTTTAGAGCTGGGATAAGAGGAGCTGCACCAGACAGAGCTTTGCCTCTAACCCCAGACCCTCACTGGCAGTGCTCCAGGCCACAGCTTTCCATGAACTCTTGAAGTGGATTTTCTGAGCTCTCGTAGACTTTAGGAAGCAGGGGAGTGAGGGATGAGGTAGAGTGTCTTCAACAGCACACTTATTCCACACTTGTTCAGTCTCCCACAAAGCCAAGGCATCACAGTTATTTAGTGGACTGAGGCTTCAATAAAGGAACTAATTCTGGTGATGTAAGACAGTGTACTGTAATGTCACATGCCAGACTGAATAAAAATTATTTTGTTGATTAAATCTATTAGTCAAAATAAGGAGTTGTGGTGCTTTTCATATCCTAATCAGTCCATTGACAATTGTCATGGGCAAAGTATACCATGGTCCTTGGTGCCCAAAGCTGCCTCAAAAGCCAAGTTCCCAACCTCTCACCAGAGATTTCCGCTCACCTGAATGCTTTTATGTCATATACTCTGCAAGATCCAGATCCTCCACAGGTTTTTGTTCCCCATTTCAAGCAGGTCTCATCTATCAAGGCACCGAAATAAATAGGGGCTGGAAGTCCTCCTGCAAAGAAAATTCTTAATGCATAATCCCAGACATGAAGCTCCTAGTATTTAATGTCATTGTAAAGAAATGAGAAAACTAATCTCAGGTTTTCTGAATTATGGCTGCATAAAATGGGACTAAATATCCAGTTCCAGCTTTGAGATTCCAAGATGTGTGAGAATACTTAAGCGAGTACCTAAAGGGAGTTGAAAGGATGGAAGATTATAGCATTATTATATTCAGCAAGGGAAATGTTAGTGATTATACTTTAATAGCATTTTTATTAGAATTATAACTTCTGTTGTTTAAAGAAATAATATAACCAACATTTCTTTTTCAGTCTCCACTGTGGAATTATGTGCTGTGCCATATTAATATTTATTTATACTAATGCATTTATTCAGATATTACATAATAGTTTGCCATTAAAAATGTTTAGCTGAGTGCAAAGGGCTGAAATTAAGCACTTGCTCAAAACCAACCAGGTGTTAAGTGTATTACTTATGTAGTACTGAAAGAATTCCTTTTAGACAGTCATAATGCTTTAATATGATCAGCCAGCTCTTTCAAGGATAAAGTGCCATTTTGTGAAGAAAACAATCTCATAAAAGCACAAGATTTGATTCTCTGCACCATTCAGCTAAAATATGGAGATTAGAAGAGAGACCCAAATGGCCACATGGGCTCATCTACATGGGGAAGACCTCAAAAATCAGCAAGAAAGTGAAGATAAGGCAAGGTATGTTAGAGGCAGGACAGACTACATGTCTGAAGAATGGAACAATTATTTATTGCAGAGAAACACAAGAAAGAAAATAACAGGCAGAGTATGTGGTATGTCTAAGTGAAAAAAGGTCAGCAAAAGGGAGTACAGGTGTCAAGGATATCCAGACTGATCAAGCTCAGGTGTTTGGGTCCACAAATTAAAAAAAAACTGCCCCAAGGTACAATCCAGTTTCCTTCCTTTGCCTGATCCCTCCACTGCATAGAAAAAACATCTGAAGAGAAAATCATAATATGTAATTACATACCAGGAAGCATGCAGCAAGTTCCTCAAAATATTTTGAAATGCACACTATGCTTACAAACTAAAATTTTGGAAAATTTCTTTTGTTCTCATCTGGAGCAAAGACACTGCACTGGCTAGCTTTGGTCTGTTGTTTTGACTACCTACTTGAATCCCACAAAGAAATGAGGTTTTACCTAGTACTCTACCACCTAAAGTTTCAATCCCAACAGCAAAGGATTTCAGGTCTGGTGAAACAGATCTAAAAAGGAAACAAAAACAGTACATTGTTTTGGGGAATGGTAGAAAAATGCAGCTACAGCCATCCTGTGAATGTCTGCACGTGCCCCATTGCAAGAATATGCTATACCTAGCATAGCTCCCTCAAGCCCTAAATGAAAACATTCACCAAAGATAAAGTTCAGATGTAGAGCATCCTTCTGCTGGCCTCAGTGGGTGAACTCTCTTTGAAATAAGTTGGGGAATCTACAGAAACTGTCCTTGAAGCCAAGGAGAACAGATTGTAAAGTCTTTTGGGAGAGGATGCATGGGAAAATTAAAGTGAACAAAATGAAAGTAGGGACTTCATGTGCATAAGTTAAGCTCCAAGAAGCTGCCTTTCTTTAGAAGGTGCTGTATTGTGCAGTCGTGAACAGAGGGAACAAGGGTGTGCAGTCCTTGCTAGCTACATGCAGGCAAAACCCACCTTTGCCTCTAGCATTTTAGATAGCAAATGTGAGTTACCTAGCTACAAGAGTACCTCTTTCCTACCAGTGGACAAACAGCCTGCGTCCACCAGGATGAACTGGAAGAATTCACAAAAAGCAGGGGGGAGTACTGAGCTGGCACAGGGGCAGGAGGGAGACTTGCCACAGCCAGCCTGCTTCCTGAGCTGGAGTACATACGTCAGTGTACCGTCTTTTCAGCACTAACGTGAAAGTCTGCTCATTATACACAGTAGTGTTCTGAAAACTTCACCCAGCAAACTGGGCCTTGTCCACAGTCCAGGCATATGGCAAGAATGGCTAAACCTAGGGTATGGTGGAAGAATCAGCAGCTTAGCAAAGCGAGTTATCTAACCATGCACGTTAACTACCAAGGATCATAATTCACCCAACGAGCATGAGTGGAAAGAAACTTCCATGCAAAAGGCACAGAACAGTCTCTTTTCTTCCAAGTGTAAAATAGCAGTGCTACTTTACAACTGAAGGAATTAAAAAAAAGAAATCATTGCTGCTGACATAGTGCTGTTTGTACCAGCTTAAGAAAAAAATGGGAATATCAGACTTCTCACAGCACAAAAAAACCCATTCTGTGGCAAGAAGGCTTAGCAAAGGTGAATTTTTTTCTCCTGAGTAATGTGAAAAGCATAGACACCTTGGATATGACATGGCTTAGGACCAACTGCATCTTATTTTATCACTGTTAAAAACCTCCCTGTCATTGGAAGTGAAAAGCAATGCTCTGCCCCAGCACAAGGCCCAACCCTTTTCATCACCAAAGTATCTTCTCAGCCTTAAATCGGAATTGAATTGGTGGATGGGCATTGTGCCGTGACTCTGAACAGAGCTGGGTTTCAGAGTGCAGGCAAAGACACAGGGCACCGAGTTCATCAGCGTGCCACTCCTCACAATAGGAATGAAACAGTAGATACCATATTCTGTTTCTCTTTCCCCAAGTTTTATGGTCAAGGTAAGGTAAAGTATTTCACCTAAACATAATCATGTATGTAGGAGTGCCTCCTAAGGCTAAAATAAATGCACATGCAGTCTGTAATGCTAAAAAATAGGGAAATGCTTTGGTACAGCTTTCTCTTTGGCACTGTCCCAGAACTGCAGAGGAATTGCCAAGTCCATGCACTTGTCCTTCCACACAGCTGCAATTGTGAAACACCTGAAAGGAGAAGATAAGAAGAGAAATATATTTAATCAGAATTCAGGGGCACAAAACTATTTTTATAGCTAGATTTTTCAGTCCCCATAACAGGCAGGCTGTTGTTTAGGCTGAAAGAACCTCCCTGATCATCTTTGCAGACTAATGGCTGGGTTCATTGGTATGCTTCAGCCACTCCAGAGACACAAAGCAACTGCGACTCGAGTTTCAGCCATGACATTGCTAGGACAGAAGGTGCTCTGTGTATGCTTAAAATGGGTCAACACTATACAATTCCAACGTGAACTGTCATCCAGCCATTCTGCTCCTATGTAGTAGATGACTAACAATCAAAATAGTGGACCCAACAATGCAGTCAGTGCATTTGGCACTACACTGACAGCCTCTGATGTGAGCAGAAAACATGGGTCTGAAAGTTCATTCCCCTGAAGTGAAGCAAGAGAATATTGCTAGGATTGGAATAGAATGGGCATAAGCCTGAAAATGCTGCCTGTCTCTTTCAGTATTGTTACATAAAGAATATTCTGCTTCTGCCAGAAGACAATACCATTTGCACACAATTCTGCAAACCTACTGGTTTTAATGGTCTTGCTCAGATAGGATTGTTTGAAGTCCTGGAAATGGCTTTGCTGCTGATACACGGAACAAAGTGGCCAGAAGTATATTTATGGCATCTGCTGGCTGTAGGATTTAGTTATGATTTGCTTTCCTGAGCTATGGCAGCTCAGCAGGCAGTTCCAGTATGATCTGTAACAGTTTGTGAAACCAGCACTCACAATTTTATATGTGTCTGCTGCACAGGTGTTGACACCATGTAATTTTGCTAGCATATCAGCCAGACCAGTAATGGTCTTCTAAAGCAAGCCCCTCTTAGATGAGGAACTTAAAGTCAAATCTATGGCCATCTTGCTGAGAAGAAAATAAATTACAAAAGAAAAAATCTTTAAAAAAAGCATCCAAGAAATGCTAGTTAAGAGTCTGAGGTTTGCATGTCTTTCTGAACAGCTTACTTATCTCAAACCAACTGTTTTAAACACCCTCCCTACAACCTTGTGCTCACTCAATTCCTACTACAGGGTTACACAATACAGAATAGACATTTGTGTCTACAGGATTTCTTAATTACAAAGCCAAAAAAAAAATAGATGGGGAAATCTAACCATATCTATAATCATCTATCTATCTATATATTTACCATATTCTTTCCTGTCCCAGTTGATGATTTACACCCCGCAAAGCAGGCTGTCATGTAAGTGATCCCATTATCCCCACATACAGGGTCCCACTGATCCAGTTTGCAGCCACAGTCAGCATTGCAACTGGCCATGAAGTTGGTTTTAGGGGAAGAAAGATGTTTTAATCTGCAGGAAAACAGAAAGAAAAAAAAGAATTACTTAGCCAAATTACATAGTCAATATATCAGAGAGCAAGAAGGAAAAACATGGAGAAAATTAAGCAATCAAGATGGACAGGTATCTGCTACCACCCAACAGACTGCGAAGCTGTCATATGGAGACTATGTTAATTTCAGCTAAACTGAAGCTGATTTTTCATCAAGCATTAACATTTTTATGGAATATTGCTGAAAAGACAGAGAAATCATGAACTAGGTATTCTTGTCTGGGAGGGAATATTTGGTTGGTTTTTTTTCATTTGAAAGTTTAACCCAAGAAAGAGAAAATCATACCTAAAATCTCTCGTTACCTCTAGGGTGGCCATGCTTCTCCTTAGCAGTAGATATCTGGGTGCTAGAAGCAATGACATAAAACTACATGCAATGACAGCAGCAAGATGTCCTTGACATTTTTTCTGACCAGATCAGAGCCAGTTAGTGCCAATGAAAGCTGCATGAGTCTGAATGGGGGAAGTACTGCTACTGTCTCAGCTCTGACAGCATTCAGCAGCAGCCCTGCACCTGAGATAGGCCTGATCCCCATTTCCCATCAGATCTCATTTCTCATATATAATTGTGGACTTTCATGGCTCCTACCTTTACCAACATTTCCGTACAAAACCATCAACCTGAAGCCCCTGTGAGCTAAACTAAGCATGTAACAACTAGCACTGAGAATTTAAGTGGCCAGTGACATGGTAGCAGGGGTCAATTTTCAGAAAGAGGTGGGAATCCAGCAGCTACAAATCAGCCCTGCTTTGAAGTTACTCCCAATATAAAGGAAACAGTGTTCAGAATTTGCTTTTTCTTCTTCCCTACCCTTTAACCCGAAGCACACCTCAATGGGGTCTATGTTTCTCCTGTCTTTTAGAAGGGAAAATAACCTGTGGGTTTAACCCTCTTTAGGCTGTTGCTCATCTTCAAACTACCAATCGTTCAATGAGTAAAAGAGAATGTGACTTCCTTAACCAGAACAATCCTAGCACATGCTAAACTCTCCAGTTTCAGTTCTCCTGGAGAAATTGTAATTGCTCTTTCACCATTTGCTGCCTTGATGTTTCTGCTTATTTGCTCTACAGCATCAGATGTTGTGCTCAACCCAAGTTGTCTACTAACCTGGAAGCTGAACTGGGTGTCAGGTTTGCCAAGACAACTTCGCTATTTCTCTGAACATAGGCTCAGTTTCAAAAAACACAGGACTGAGTTCTGTCTGAATTAAAAACCTAGCAAGCCTTGCTGGATTCAGTTTAATCCTTTAAAATCCCCTTGAAATTTGTTGGACCTGACAGAGCTAAATTTAAACAACAGGCAATTGTGGCATTCTGCTGGAGTCAGCAAAACACTCTCAAGAAAACATGACCATGGCCCTGGTAAGGGAGGGGGAACATCGGTTTGGGCAGCACACGCTCCTGACATGACCACTTTCTACCTCGCAGCTGAGAAAATGGACCCAAGCAAGTCACCAGTTCCACTAACCAAGGCAGGCTGGTAACTCCCCATGCAGGTTGGTAACTACTGATCTAGAGGATTGTCTCTTCTAGAGGCAAAGTCACTGGGAGACTATGGGGAAGCCACTTCCAACACTCTTTACTTCCCACTCAGTAGTAGCAGTACCACTTTATATTAAAGCTTTGAAATACAATATAAAAATTGTAATTGCCTGTGATAAATTTTGATTAATTAGTGATTTTCCAGAATACAGAGGTATATTCTCAATATTCAGCAATAAACAATTCAGAAAAAGAAATCTCCAGTTTAAATGAAATTTGAAAAACAAAATTGGGATATTCTGCCCAATCCCAACACCAGGTATGATACCAGCCTGACAAGCCTATCTCAAAATCTAGAGTTTTGTTGTGTGTATCACCACCAAGGAAGCAGTAAATTATATAATCCAGTAGAATCATGGAATCACAGAATGCATTAGGTTGGAAGGGACCTTTAAAGATCATCTAGTCCAACCCCTCTGCAGTAAGCAGGGAATAGGTTTCAGCTACAGTAGCTCCACTGTAGCTAACACCACACTGACACTAGCAGGTGACACAACACACACCAGTTTCTCTGAAAAATTGTTGCCTTTTAACAGATATTTATAGAAATTTTTTTTTTAATGTAAAAGATATAGCAATGTGCTACAGTATATCAACAGATAAGTCACATTTCAGAATTCATCAGAACTAAAATTAAAATGTTTCCTAGAGTGGAAGTTTGTAGTCCCAATGAGATAAGAAATCTTGATGAGACTGCAGGTAGAAGAATACAGGTGTGTGCACCATGTTTTGCAAGGAGAGGGAAGCAACCATGACCAATGACAGAATCAACACAAACCCAAGGGGATACAAACCCAGAGTAGGGTGCTGTCAAACCAGCCACCTGGAGCACCTCACAACTGCACGTAAAGTACAAGAGATTTAACAAATACGCTACTATAAAGGTGATGCATGCAAACTTTGTCATTTCAGTTATGTGAAGTTTAAATTTCTTGATGAAAAAGCCTCCTAGAAACATCCCCAGGATTGTGATAGGTAAAAGTATCACACCTGCAAACAAAAGGTAACAAAAAATAATTAAACACTGTCACTTGCATTGACACTTTTTAGAATAAATATGGGGTTCTGGTAGTTTCCAAAATATCAGATACAGACCTATGTATAAACTGAACCCTCTGAGGTTCTAATAATTTTCATCACCTCTAAGTAACGTTGCTTACTTCCTCATTTTCTTTTGACTCATGAGTTGAAAAAAATGTAAAACTAAAAAAATCATAGTTCCTCGATATTCCGCTTTTATTATTGTTTTTATTACAGAATCACAGACTGGTTTGGGTTGGAAGGGACCTCAAAGCCCATCTAGTTCCAAACCTCTGCCATGGGCAGGGACACCCTCCGCTAGACCGGGTTGCTCAGAGCCTCATTCAACCTGACCTGTTGTTTGTATGCACTCTGACAGAATAAAACTTATGCAGGTGCCTGTTATAAACTGGAGTATGTGAAATAAATGCCTCAGCTCTTGGGTACTTCTTTAATGCTTTACTTTACATTAACTTCCTGGAAGTTAAAAAAAAAAACACCTCCAAAACAGAATACAAAAGGAAGTAACATCTGATTTTGCTCTGAGACTGAATCATGGAAAGATTTGGATTTAGATTTAATCACTTCAGCATTTCACACACTCCAGCCCTAATCACTTACACGCTAAATGGAAAGCTTTTACCAAGTGTTACTGTGAAGGGTTTGCCTTTCTCTGCATGGTGTTTTGTTTCTGTGGTTTTTTTCTTCATCTTTTCGTAAAACTTTCCCAGCATCCAAAAAAAGATAGAAATAAGAAAGTCCTTCCCACATTTGCACCTGACCCGCAGCAAAGCAGACTGCCTTCAGATTGAAGTTATGGCATATGAGTTCTGCAATATCTTCAAATACCCTGGTTTTCTTGTCAGGTTATGAGACCATATTAATCACTGTAAGATTAAAAAATTTCAGCATTCTTTTTTGTAGAACAAACCAAAGAATTTATTTTTGAGGGAACTGGCAAATAGAACAAGAGCATTGAGCTGAATTAAATTACTCAAAATTTTACAATTTGGTTTCTTATTACTTATAAAATTTGTATTTGTAATAAAAACTGAAGAACATTTATACTGAGATGTTATTTTGAAAAGGAAAACCAGACATTAGATTATTTTCTAAATTAAATGTTTTTTTCTTTTAGTTATTACTTAGTTGCAGTTTGTTTATCTTTTTTGTTCATGAAAACAACACATTCATAACCCAAATCTCACTCTGAAAAAACTTCAGCCAAACAAAATCCGCCCAGTTCTAATAATCCCCTAGCTCATTAAATCAGGAACACAAGGAAAATTAACACTAAAATTAACATCCATTTTCAAATACTGTAAGAAATTTGATAAATAACTACTGATTTTGGTTTTTTTTTAAATTAGAAAAGTTCACAGAAGCTTCTCCTAAAAAAGGAAGGCATAATAACAAAGAATAGCTTCCTTTTTGACACTGGAATTTAAAAGGACGAGTACTTACCAATTAGAAAGATGGCTCTTGCCACTGATACATTAAATTGCTGCTCCATGAACTTTGTCTCATAGGTTATCATCCCAACAAGAGAATTGTACTGCAGAATAGTGAGGAAGATGTACACCAGGAAAATTGGATTTCCAAGCAGCTTCTTCAGAGCTGGGAAGAAATCTGCAATGGAGAGGTATATGCTGTACACCCTGCTAAACATAGAGAAAAGTCATTTTGACATCCTTTATATAATAAAACTAACTTTAACTACTGGCTCTATTGCAGGCTACAGCTCTTTGCCTACCAAAATATGTTCTTGTCCAAATGAGAGTTTTCCTCACTGCCAACACATGACTTACAGAAGCAGGAAGACTGAATAGAACAGTGGATGCTGGATTGGGCATCATTAAGACCTTTTCTTATTTTCTTGTGTGCAACACAGGACTATTCATCAAGGGCACTAAGGCTTGCACCACTGATCCTCAATGTCCATACATGAGAGGGCGCCTAGGGAAGCATTAAGACTCTATAATGCACCAAGTGCAGATTTTAGCGCCTAAAGCAGGAGCCTGAACAAACCACACAAGAGCTTTGCATGATGGTGGGCACCTGACCCAGCAAAAGGCTGGAGCCTTTCCCAAGAAGCCTTGATTAGAGTACCTAAGTCCCTAAAATTGAAGTGAAGACAAAAACCCGTATTTAGGCTGTAGTCTGGCTGTTGGCACACTTACCTAAAGGAGGAGAGTTCAGAACACTTCTCTGGGAAGTGCCCTAGGCACTAAGAATAGCACAGGCACACATACATACAAATAAAACCCTCGGGGAACTGAGTCCAGCAATGGGTACTTAGGTCTGATACCACCTATACAAGGTTAATTTAGCATTTCTGAGCCATGAATTCAGAGAAACTCCTGCAACAGCTCTTGTAGTACTTAGCTCCATGTTTCCCTCCCACATGTGGTCTTCAGTGAAACAGGAACCTGCCAGATGTAAATTCATCACTGATGAGGGATGGGGTGTTTTCCCCCTCTTCCTACATCATCATATGAATGCACATCATATGAGAATGACCATGTTGAAATGAGACTCTCTAGTGCCCAAAACAATAGCGTGAGCTTTTCCCAGCTGTCTGGCATGAAGAGAGGACTGAAACACAGCCTGAGCATGTAATTGCAATGCTACGAATTAGAGCGGTTTTGTCCATCATTTGCACTGCTGAAACGTGCATTCTGCTGAGGGTTGTGCAAATCCACACTCAGCTCAGAGTGAAACCTTGAGAGAGAATTATCATGCAAACATTTGGGGAAGAGTCTTTCACCTTTTATGGCCTCTGAGAACTTTAACTGTGGCTGAACTGGGGGGTCTATTTTACAGTGATCTCCTTGAACAGGCAAATGACTAATCTTCATGTTTTCATTCTTTCCTTCTTTTGCTAAGGAATAAGGCAGAAACCAGAAAGGCAATGAAGCAATGAAGTTGACTGCTCCACAGATTAGCAATCCAAGCCACCAGGCACCAACCCAACGGGTATCCTTAGGATTTATGCTGATGGTATCTATACAATAAAATAAAAAAGAGGAAAATTTAACTAAGGATACTGTAGATATTGCTACATATATTATTTAAAGCCCAGAACAGAGGTAATTTATGTTTCACATGAAGAATTGAAATTTAGCTTGCATGAAATCAGCCCCATGCAGTCAAAAATAAACGTTTCCATTTAGACCCATAGTGGCATTTCATTGCTACAATTGTCCAACACTTTCTGTGGGAATGAGTAACAGCAAAAGGGCCCTTCACCACCAAAAAACAACTTCAATCTCTCAATATCCCACTGATCCCTCATTCTTCCATCCACCAACTCAACAATTTTTCCCTGAAGTTCCTTAGACTTTCCCTGGGATTCGAGACAGGAAAGTGATTTTAACAATGAAATGACTTTTCATATGAATCTCTGCTGCATGCTTTTTAAGAGAACATAATTTTTGCCAAGTGTTGAAAGTGTCCATGAGCAAAGGCCTTTCACTGTTCCCTCAGCATGGGGATGGCCTTCCATTTGCTCATTTGCTCTGAGCTGCACAAGAAGGGTGTAGTGAAAGGGATTTAGAGATACAAAATATTTCTGTAGACAGGGTAGAAGTCTTACATCAAGGGCAACTGCAGTCACACTACAGTGCTGCAGATATTAAAATGTAAAATACACTAGCTTTTGAGTAGGAAAAACTCTCTAGAGAGACTCCCTTTTTGGAATAGTAAGCTGAGAAGGTGCTTCTTAGCATGCCGGTTCCTGCTAACCTCTCATTTAATGCACTACCCCATGGTCTCTTACCAACATCCACAACGCCAATATCAACCCAGAGGCTGGCACAGAAAGATCCAAGCAGGAAGCCCAGGGTTGGCCCAAACATGCCCGAGGATCTCACCAAGCCTGTAAGAGAAAGGAGGCAGCAGGGGAGAGTGAGCAAACTGCTGTGCAGACAAGCACACCTGCCCCTCTGAGGGCAAGGGAGAGAGGGAGGAGACTGAAGAGGGGCACAAGCTGTGGGGGCTGTCTAGTAGGAAGCTTCTGAGCAGCAAAAAGTAAAAAAAAAGCTGCAAGCAAGCTCCTTCACCCACACAGGGCTTTGCCAAAGCAAGTGTAGTCTCATGTGGACCTCCACATGCATTTCATTGGCAAGACTGGTATCTTGGAGAGAACAGAAACAGATTAAAATTGCAATGATTTTTATCCCTTATCCTCCCTACTTCTCTCCCCAGATTTTTGTAGTTGCATCGTTGAGCTTGCAGCAATTAACTAATGAACATACAACTCTAGGCCCATTGGGGGTATCATAAATCTACCTCCAACTATTTACAGCTTGCCTGACCTTCTGTGATAGTAGAAGTCAGGACTTTTCCTTGTACTACGTGTTCAGATCCCTTGTTTAATTTTAAGTAGCAGTAGTTGATGATGCTCATATAAGATGGCACCTCTTTGCAGTCTGGAGCCACATTAGAATGACAGGCGCAATAAAAGTGTGTGGACATGGAATTAAGTACAGGACCTTGAGAATATTGTCAGTAGGCAACAAGGAGGTACATGTGCCTGTGTGTGATCAAAGTTCATTAGGCAGAATCTTTGTTGATCCATTCAGCACCAGAATGAGCAAAACAGCTAACTGTTGTGTTAATATGCACTTAGGTAGCAGTAAAAAAAAGAAAAAAAAAACCAAGAAATCTGGTGATCATGTAATGGCCTCTTAAGTCAGCTTTCAGATTTGCTACTGGCCTCACAGAGGCATCCATTGCCCGCTCTGTCTCTGCTTACAAAGGAGATAGCATGGGATCAGAAGAAGGTCAGATGTCCCTAGAAGAAAATAATAAGCTGTGAGGCTAGCAGAAACCTAGGAAGCTAAGACTCCATTTTGTTGACTGGGCATGTAACTACAGTGCAATTTAATTTTGGTGATCACTGCTGGCAATCAACATAAAATAAAAGTGTCATCAAAATAATTCAAGCATAGGTCCTCCCTTTCCCTTGTCACTTGTGTTGATCTGTTGAAGTTTAGTTATAGGGGGTAAAAGTTTCAAGATAAGTTCAGAGATTCAGATTTCTAAATTCTGGCATGGAACAGCCACTTGGGAGCCCTGTGACATTGCAGAAGGCTTTATTGGAAAAAAGAATTCTTGATCAAGTGCCTGTCCATCCTTGCCCACGTTCAGCCCTGTGGTCTCTAAATCCTACTGTCATGATGGGCTGCAATGATATTTCTACTGTTGGTTTTGCCAACTCTCTTCTGAACACCACAATCACTTAGCTTATGATCGAGGACTTCTAGAATAGATTCTTAGAGCATATTTTAACCATATGATTTTTCAGCTTTGTTTCATTGCTCCAATTGCATACTGCTTTCCTTTAGTTCTCTCATTTTACTCCATTGGAAGATCTGGCCCTTGAGATCATATGCTGATGCTTCCAAAGAGTCTGACTTCTGCAGTCAGGATTTTGACACAAGAAGCGAGAAATCAGCTCTTTATGCTTATCTCTGAGTCTAAAGGAGAATTTACAACTCAGAATTATGCAAGCTCACCTCCAAACTTCCAGTATTTGGTGGCAAATTTGTGAAATAATCAACTGAAAACCAGCACACACATCCCAATAGCCTTGTACATTGTATGCAGTATATTTCTTTAAGATACCATAAACTATCAGATAAGCTAAGAAGCATATGTGCAATTCTTTTGCATATGTACAGTTTTAAAATTAAATTTCACATTTGCATACTCTTTAAATTCAAAAATAACTTCACTAATATGCTTGTATTGTGATAAAACCATATAACTTCACTGATATCTTCTCATCATATTTTCCTTTATAATATTTATTTTTTTGTAATCAGTAAACAGACTACAAACAGTAAATCATGCAGACTTATCAGTTAATCAGCTGTTGCATATTGACATAGCTCAGCCAACCCTTGCATTGATGAGTAATTTAGCATGTAAGAGGTAGTATTAAAGTTTACGACACATGTTGGCCTCAGAAACGTTTCTACTGAAGCCACAGTTTCAATAGTTCCAAGATTATATGCTAGTGCTCAACACAGTGATGAAATTTCTTTCATTCAAAGCCTCTAATAAAATTAGCCACTACATCAAAGCTAACATCCCCTAATAAATTCTGTAAGACAGATTAAAAAACAGCTTGGTTTTGCTTTTCTCTTCCTTCCTATGGCAACTCCAGTTTTACTGCTGTCAGAAGGATTTTAATGCTGCATTCCATTGACACTTAATAAAAAATCTGTCTCTGCCTCAAAATATGTTATTCTTTTACTCAACAAAATATCTAAGGGCAGGAGAAAAAAAGGAGAGAGAGGAAGATGACACTTCTTGCTCAGGGTCAAATAATGAGATCAGTGGTCAAAATTCCACAGCAAGGCTTCATTTATTTTTTTTCATTATAGGAACTTTCTTGTAATTTTACAAAAATGCTGATCATAAATTGATTGTCAATTGATAAAGAAAATCTGATATAGAAAAGTATAAAGTTGGTCAAGAAAAGGAATTTTTGCTCTATGGAAAAGTCTGTATTTCAGCAATTTTTTGCAAATTGGGTCAGCCCGTCGAAGTATCAAAATAATTTAATGGAATAAGAGACTGAAAATTACTATTCAGAATGTTGAAATTAGACATTTTAATACTCCTTAAAGAAAATACTTTACTTCACTTGAATGACCTAACCAATTTTTCATTTTGGTTGGACCCATACTATTCTTTTTGCCAACTTTATATTTTTAATCTCACTTCCCCAATAGCTCCCAACCTGTCACAATCTTTCTCAGATCAGATTCTGATGAGAAAAAAAATTCAGCTGAACTTTTTAAAATGCCTTTAATCAGAAGCTCAGAGGTGATTACACATATCTTGGATAACTGCTGAGTGGAACTTTTGTTTTTGTCAGCTCCCTTCATAATACTTCCATTTCCTTTGACCTGCAGATTTCCTCATCCTCAAATGTAAGACATTTGCAATGGCCTTACCCTGTAGCATTATTCACTGAGCTCTTCATGAAACTGTCTTACTATCTCTGTGACCAGTTCAACTTCACTGAGTTTACTTCAGGCAGCAGTTTTGGGCTCCCTCAACCACACAAACAACCCATGCGATTAAATCGCTTTGGCAATAAATGAATTAACTTGGGTGTAAGTCTCTCTCTCTTGGGCAACAGGCTATCTTCCATCAAAACAACAACAACAACAAAATTCCAATTAAAAGGGATTTGTTACAACACCCCGGAAAGGTTTTGGTTTTTCCTTTGGTAACTCATGAGTTTAAAAACCTTTACTCAGGATGTGTGCTGTATGCAAAATTCAAAAGGTCAGGTAAAAGCTTCTGTAACGTGTAATTACTGTGATTAAGGATCATTCTTTTATCTGTGGAACAGACTTTATTCTCTGAAGCTGTGGTACAGAAGATGATAAGCCAGATAAGAGAGATATGACTGACTTCTCACTTTGGAGACACAAGTATTTGATTACATGACAGAGAGAACTGGCACATGTAGCAGAAGCCACTTGGGGAAAGCAAAAAGAACATCTGGGAAATATCCTCTGAAAATAAACATGAGATCTGTTTTGTATTGCTTTCTTGTCTCTGTATAGCTAAAAATTATCCAGAATAGAGCAGAGATTTATTTTTCTTTTTGCATTTGCTAAAGAAATGTTAAAGAATGTTTAGCATAAAAATCATTCATTTGCATATTACCTATGTAAAACGCTGAGTTTTCTTCTTTAGAAAAATCATCAATATATGAAACCCCCAGTGGCATAACTGGTGCTTCCCCAATTCCACGTAAAAGGTTCCCCATCAACACAAAGAGCCACAGGTAGGAATTTGTTGTTCTCTCACATCCTGCAGACCATAAACATTTGCATTTCTGTGAACATAATTCTGACAATATTTATTGCAACAGAAAAGTAACATAAAATATGTGGGTTTTTAATGGTTATACGGTAGTTTTCTTTATATAGCAGTTTCTAAAAAGGGTTTAGCTGCTTTCTGGTGAAAGAGGCTATAGAAAATGGGGACAAGCAGAAGAAGGGAACCCTGTATTTGAGCTTTATGCTTACCAAAATTTTTCATTGCTTTGGGTGTTTCTGTAGCATCTGTGACTGGAGGGCCCACAGACGGTGCTGGGGAGCAAGCTGATACACTTGTAGAGGAGTTGTCCACAGTAACAGTTATCCTTTCATAATTATAACTGGAAAACAACTATGTAAAATACGACTGACACGTGAAAGCCTCTGCTTGGCAGGAAGTGTGCATGAGCCTTGTGTTCATACATGCTCATTCCCGTTACGTGAAGGCAAAGGAGAGGGGCAACCCATTTCCAGTGCATTTACTTAAAAAAATGATAGGTATCTTCATACCTTTTTCAGAACGCTCTGAGCATTCCAATCTCAACAATTTCTTAAGGTAAAAAGTAAAAAAAAGCTACTTCCATGGCTTAAGAGATCATTATTGACACTGAGGCAAGAGACCATCCACATCTGCCTACATGCAACACTGATGTTGTTCCATACTGGCACCGGTTTCTTCCCTATGTGGCAGACATAGATTTCTGTGCCAGTTTAAAATTAGCTAGCTAAGGATCTAGTCATAACCTCTCTGTGTCTATAAAGAGATTAACTCAGGCTGCAAAACACATGCCAGTTTGCCTGTATTTATGCAGTCAGGTACTACAGCAAATCTGCTAAGTAAATTGGAGCCACCTTGAGTATATTTATGATACATTGGGATAAATAAAGAGCAGATATTCCCTCTGCCTGTGCAGTCAAGTGGCAACCTTTAATATTGTGATGGATGATGGTGAGGTCCCCAAGGCCACTGGGTTTTGCTCAGTGGTCGTGGAGAATACATAATCTTCAGGACTTGGCTGTGAATTTAGGTTAAATCAGAGATTTCCATATTTCTATGTCTGGCTTCTGCTGTCACCTGCAGTGGAGGTTCCCTCCTATTTCACAAGCAGAGCAGTGACTGTGGCCACTTGCCATACCATGGTCCCCAGATATAATTCTTTCCATACTCTCCTTATCACAGGTATTGGTCTTGGAACTAAAGAAGATGCACAAATAAATTTTAATTTTTGAGGAACAGAGCAGGGTTATTTTCAACTACTATTCTGTAAGGGTGCCAAAAGATTGGAGAAGTATGAACTGCTTCTGGCAGCTATGTATGCAAGCACTAAAGTTTAAATGTGAAGGGTTATTTAGATATTTGAGTCTCTCTGCATTTGGTGGAGATACACATCTTGATAATTTTGGAGAGCTTAGCATGAATAGCTATTATGGAGAAAGAAAACTCCTCCGTCACGATTTCATTACAGTTCATTTAAGTGTAAATAAAAGGAGAACAGCTAAGAAAATACATATAAATACATACATCCATCCCAGGCCAAAAAAAAAACCCCACTTTTTTCCTAAATATATCTAAGTTCTATAGCAATTTAGGTTTCTCTTTCACTTACCTGTAGAACAAGTTAAGCTTTCAGAGAGGAAATGAGAAAGTCAGTACTAAAAAATCTACCTAGTAAAACCTTCCTGTTATATGGGAGAAAGTACTACCATCAAGTTTTTAACTTGGGTGAATGATTAAAAAACCACTTCATATGGTCAAGTTCAATTAATGCACAATATGAAAACTCTCCATATTTACCGTCCCATTAGGAACTGAGGCATCACTGACAGAAACGCTCCTAAGGACATCATGAGACATCCAACAGCAATTACTTTTGGTCGATGAACTCGTGGTCCAAGGTAGCTCACAAACACCATTACCATTAAGTTACCTGCATCAACAGGAGAGAGGATATATAAGTTTTGAAAAAGATATATATATATATATATTTTTTAGGGGGAAATGTATTAAGGAGAAGTGTTTATCCACTTCCAGAGAAAGTACACGTACCTATCTCAAAGCTGCCATCAATAATGCCAACAATTGATGATGAGATCTCAAATCTCCTTTCAATTTGACTAGACATGCTCTTCATGTAGCTTCCAGAAAATCCTTTGGCAAAAAAGGAAAAAGCTAGAGCTCCAAGAAATATCTGAAGAGAGAAAATAATGGAGTTTGCAAAGAAACAATTTTTTTTCATGGCTGGATGCCTGAGCAACCTATTTAAGAAACAAAAATCAAATGCTTTGCTTTCTAATTGTCTGTGAAGAGGTTCTTCCTATTGTTTTCGTTTAAAGAGGAGATTTTACTTTCTCTTTCAGGATGGCCTCCAAAGCCTCTTCTACTGCAAAGAAAAAGAAAGTTGATATTGAGTATGGGCACCTTCTACCTTTCTACCACATACTGTTTTAGCTTTTTCCTTCCACAGGGAAAACACGTGGCATAAAGTTGGTCATTACTGGTACTATTATTACAGCATGTCTTAATACTCCTACTGTTCTAAAATACAAGGGCAAAAATATATAGTTGTTACTACCAGTATGACTATAGCACACCTCTAAATGATTTGTTAGCAAAATATGACCTTACTTTTTAACTGCTGAACACATTTTTTGACTTTATTAACTGCTGAACACATTTATCTTGTGCTTGGAATCACAATCTTGAACATCATTTCCAACACAAGTAATGTCAAACAGTGTTATACATAACTCACAGAATTTTGATAGAACTTAAGACTGTCATTTTTGGTATTCTAGAAAAAATACATGGTGAGGGCTCCTCTCCATACCTTTAGCTTTGAACAGTTATGGCACATGCTCTTGGCAGGCACTGCGCCGCTATCGCTGTCCTCAAAAATTGACTTTTCTTTAAGTTGACCAGCAGTCATTGGCCTGTCCATGGTATTTCTTCTCCTGATCTGATATATAGGTCGTCCTGTTTGGAAAATACCACTGTGATTAACTATTATTTGCATAAGTGTAAAGGTTCCAGTGTTTTTCAGACATACTAGATAGAG
This sequence comes from Porphyrio hochstetteri, assembly GCA_020800305.1. NCBI lineage: Eukaryota > Metazoa > Chordata > Aves > Gruiformes > Rallidae > Porphyrio > Porphyrio hochstetteri. Next base: position 79,865,724 of record CM036905.1, on the reverse strand, counting down.
AGACACTACTTGAAATATCTACACATTGACACCTTTTCTCAAAAAGGATGCTAAAGTGTGTTCAAAGTGTCATTGCAATGAGTGAAGGGTTGGCACACCTGCTTTTTGAAATCTGCATTCTAAAAGACTTGAGTACCTTCTTGGACAGATGTAAAATTTTGAGGCAATTGCTGACAGTTTTTAGAAATCCTTATAGAGAAGGAAAGTCCCTAGCCAGTGGGAGGCTAGGAGAATGTGTGAGAAAAACATCTTTGCCATGCTTAAACAGGTTCTTATATTCTTTTTTAGACATCTTCTTTGGATCACTGTTCCAGCCTAAATGGACTTTTGGTATGATCCAGTAGGCTCCTGGTATTCTATTTATGATGACTTTCCCTAACTGCATAATAGCAGAAATACGAAATGCTATTCTGTACCATTCTGCCAACATACCCATGAGTAACATTACTTATTGGGTAAATGCTTGCAGAATCAGACCACAAACGATGACTGAAGAGAAAATAGGGTAAGAGATATTGTAGGTAAAGTTGTATTAGGGAAAAAAGAGGGCACTGATTAAAAGAAACAAATAATGACTGTCTTTAAGTCCACGAGTCTTCACAAGTTCTGGCAAGTTAATAAGACTGCCAAAGTTTTCTGTTTAAAAATTTGCTCTGATGTAAGAGGCAATCCTAGCTGTGTTGGTTGATGTAGATTAAGCTGACCAGGGAAAACCAGATAATCATCCAGAATAATAAGTCATAAAGAGCAATTCCCAAATTCCTTTGTTGGAAAACTGGTACAGTAGTACAGAAAACAGCTCTGATATACATTGACACACATATTAGAGGAATATAGAGAGGAACATAGGCCAAGAAATTGGCCTGTAACATTTCCCCTCAAGACACTGGGATCTTAGATATCCAAATGTAATTCCTCTGGGAACTTCTCAAAGTTCCCACCCTGCAGACCCCAGAAAGCAGCTGACCCATGACAGAGTCCATTTAAGTGTTGTGAGGGGTTTTTGACAATAGGGCTGTGGCAGGGTCCCACACTAACCTGCCAAAGTCACTCTGGAGAGCTCAGTTCTCCCAAGCAAGATGCCCAGGAGCAACCAGGACTCCCTGAGAAATGTCTACCCGTGCCCAGAAATGAAAACACTCTCTTAGCCACCCAATAGCCCCCCCAAAAGTTATTCTAATGATTGTGAATAGGCACTAATGTTTAATAAACAGATACAAAGCTTCATAAGCACTCTATTTTTGTAGGTTTTAGTTCCTCAGCCTACCCCAGTAGGACCCACCAGGTACATATATATTTCAGAGTGATCCACATACAAAAATTTCTAAAGGGAACTAATCTTCCTTAGACCATCTTTAGCACCTCACAAATCAAAAAACATTGAAAAAAAGAAGTTACAGATAAAGTATGGTGAAATCAGATGTGCCCCAATCTTTACAGAATGGGTGCTCAAAGACAGAGTTTTCTAAAGCAAATACATTCTTTATTGATTTGTATTTTGCTGATGATTAACCTTGTGAAACATCTGACTGTTAAATAAACAGTATTTAAATCAGTGACGTGGTTTTGTTTTCACAATATTTAATATTTTTCTGCCAGCCTAGTAATCTACTTTAAACTTGCTGAAAATGCTAAACTGTCTAAACACTTTTTCTAATGCCTAATGAAACAATAGCATTTTCCATAACCACTCTATAAAAATCTGAGCTTTGGCAAACCAGTGAATCATTGACACCAGTGGTATTTAAAATTAAATGAAGAAAATTAATACAAGATTTAATATATGGATTTTTAAAAAATTAATCAGTGGTAATAAATATGGGGTTTTTACAGAGGGATAAAGCATCCCAGTCTCCACAATACTTAATCCTTTTTAAAAAATACTTAATTTGCAGAGTGTACCTTTGCACTTTACATAACCTTTCAAGTTTACTGACAGTGAGGTGCACAAACAGTCTGGTCCATCTTGCACTAGCAACAAACAAACAAACAAACAAATAAACGGAAAGAAACAGGAAGGGAGGGTGGGAAGAGACAGAGAGAGGCAGAGAGAGAGAACTTACTTTGTGTCACCGCAGTGTCAGGCTGTTTCTTTCCTGTGCCCTAGGGCTTCCAGGCTGGAAGCCAGTGCAACGTCACAGCAAAAGCGCTGCCTACTCCAAGAAGTAGAACACTCCACTGGATTTTTTTTTTTTTAAAACTTGGATTTCCTTCTTAACCACGATTGCAAAACGTTCCCACAATCACTGATAAAAAAAGTTTTGCAAAAGAAGTCGGGTTCCTTGTGCTGTCATTGCTTTGGCAGCCTACCTGCCAGCATGCTAGTGGTGCCAGACTCTCCCAGGAGGAACAACTTGTTTTCTTCGCCCCTTTTTCTTTTTTTTTTTTTTTTTTCCCCTTCCCCTGAATTTTACTCACTAAAGCTGTTTTAAGCATCTATCCAAAGGGGACTCCTGACCACTCACCCAACAGCCACGGTGTGGCTCACCTCCCATAACAGAGTTCTGAGAGAGCAGGCTGCTTTCCTAAGCCTCTCACCTGCAGCATCAGCAACTAGCACTTCTTGATGCCTTTAACAAAGGTCACCAAAGATCCTAAGGGATGACTTAGCTCCTCAGTGGACACGAACTGTGTATTGACATCTGCCAGTTTTTGGTATGGGCCCTCTGAGTAACAAGCCCAATGCAGAGGTGCAAGAGGGCTACCCTCACAGAGACCTAAACGGAAGCGGATGCCCTCAGCAAATCAGATCCCTGCCTATTATAAATCAGGATTACTTAATACAATCACAAACAGCTCCTGCAGGTGCCAGTAGGAGATGTGGGATGCCACAGCTATCCCTTCAAGCTGACTAGACTGGCTAAACAAAGAGAGTGAGCGTATTCCCCACATCCGGCCCAGCTCTTGCATCCCAACCAACCACAAGTAGAGAATCACCTCTCACAACTAACAGGGCTCATACAGAGTGCAAACTCACCTAATCCATGTCTCTCTAGAGCACAGCACTCTGGCATAAGGAAAGATTCTGACCCAGAAGTCGTTCCAAGTGTACCAACAGAGTCTCAAAAAATGGGTTTTGGTCATCAGTTGCATGTTAACAGCAAGGTGCCTGCTTTTGCAGAAAGTTTAATTACAAAATCAGATTCACGTCTAATTAAAGAAGCATTCTAGTGATTTCTAAATATAGAAAAAAGAGGTTGAATGTTCCAATAAGTTCAGGAACCCTGGAAGGAAAAAGCATTTTCCAACTATCCCCTTCTTTGCAGAAAAAGGTAAACTTTGACAAAGTGTGTATGAAAAGCCTTGAATAGATTTTTTCTGTATAAAAATATACTGAAAGATTTGCTAAAGCTTAGTAGTCAACAGCAGACAATCATTTTATCTGCCATATCCACACTTACTATTGGATTTTTCTTGATAGAATTTTACAAATGTTGCTGTGGTGATTAAATATTTATTGATTTATTATGGGTCTCCATTTAAAGTTTCAATTTTTCTACTTTGCCAGCAGGACTCTATGCTGTCACCAGATACTCAGTGAGCAAACCAAATCCCACCTGATTTCTACCATTTAATAATATATGAAACACAGAAAAATATTATTTTATATAATGGCTTTAATTGCAGTATTCTTGCACTAGTCTTGAAATGTTAACTTCTTGTTTAATTTATTTAGTTTTAATCAAGGGAAGAATGTACATCAAAACTTTCTCTTAACTCGGAATACAGGAAATACAATTAAGCCCATTCTTCAAATAAACTGGTCCATTGTCACACTTATTTAGGTGAATAAGGGGTATCTTTGCCTAGTTCTTAACACTTTAATCATTACTTTAAAAAACCTTTAAAATGCTTAGATGCATTCACCAGAATATCATTTGAATAAATCAGAATTTGCTTCATCTGATAATTTCAAATTTATGTGTATTAAAACCTGCTATGATGATATTGCAAATCTTGAAGAAAAACGTATGTGAGCATTAACAATGGGGGCCCTATGTATCGTTGCTATCTGCCTGCAAGCAGGTGGAAGAACTGAAGTCTATTGGAAAGGTAACTGCAAGCCCACTGTCCACCAGCAGAGAGGCACAGTTCCTAAAATGGGACACCCAGAAAAATCCCATCAGCACTGCGATAAACATATTTTAAAGCTGAATACAAAGAAGTTTATCTATAGAGGGTGTGACAATTCTTGTGATTGTCACACACAGATGGTAGGACCCACTTATGAGGCAGCACTGCAGGGATTCAGTGCAGACGCTTCAGATGAGCCACTCAGCTTCGCTTTATAATCTGAGGAGGAAAAGGTGTGAGTTGGCTGGTCTATTTTTGATACTTACTGTAGGTAGGAGATGAAATGAACTGCAGATATGGCTGTGAAAGAAGGCTAGACAGCAAGATCGGCTATTGACAATTGGAAGTCAGGAGAGATGAATCCCACCATAAAAGACCTCGGCACTCCCAATAAAGATAGTCTTCTGGAGCCTTTGAAAACTAAGCTCCAGTGTCTGTGACAGCACTGGTATTGTGCTGGCCCGTGCAACTCAGTTGTGACACAGCAGCTGCTAACAGATGAGGAAAAGGTCCCTTTATGTGGCAGGGCTGTCCTGGGGAGGCAAGACACAGCTGCTGGATCTTGGCCAGCCCACAAGCACATGTTAGCGGTGAGCAGCATCGGCAGCACACATCAGTGCCTCTCCACGAGCCATGGCGTGGGCTGCTGGGTCAGCCACCAACCTGGCAACTGGCTGCACATTTGCCTTGCCCACCGGGAACCTGTTCTGCAAGGCCTGTGGTAACATGGAAACTCAAAACCAGGAGAGCAGGTCACCGACAAGGAAATGTTTGTTGTTGCTGATGAAGCGTTGCAGCTCCCTGTGTGTCTGTCTGGCAGGCCAGTAGCAGCAGGCACTCAAAGGTGGGTTGAAGAGCCCCCTGCAAACGGCCCTAGGAAACAGCTCTAGCAGTGGGAGCTGCCTCCCAAGCCTAGCTGGGTGCTGCCCTGTGTAGCACCACCAGCCAAGATCCCAAAGCAGGACACGGTGTCCCTGATGTGATGCGCCTGGCTGGCTGCACATCAACGCCCTCAGTGTGTTCTGAACCGCATCAAACGGGTGCAATATATTCTGCAGCTGAGGACAAGCAAGGACATTCAGAGCGAGTGGGTGTACGTTCCTGCGCTCAGCCAGCTGGTTTTCGCAGGAGGTTGTTCTGTCTGGCAGTCACTTAAGAAACTGCAGTTCCTTAAGAGCTTAGGCCTGGCCTCCTGCCATGCAGAGGTAAACCAGATGGCAGCTTCTGCTGAGGAGACTGCCGGTTGGGAGCTGCGTCTCGTTCATCAGCGGAGGACTCGTTGTGCAAGGGGAAGCTGCTCATCCTCACTTTAGTTGCGCTCGGTTGAACTGATTGAGCTTTGCTGCCAAACAGAGCCCCAGTCCGGAGCGGCACAATCCCAAGTGCCGGGGCAGCAACTGAAAGATCACATGGTGATCCGGTGTCAGGGCTGACGTGTCCGCAAGGCCAAGGCTCAGGGGGTTGGTCTGCAAGTCACACTGTGGGTTTCCTCTGGAATAAGTAGTAGCAGAGTGACAAGGAAAGCAAATTCTGAGGTTGATGAAACAGGGAAGGATAAGATGTGAAAGAAGAAGGGGAAAAAATTGTTAATCCTCTGACTCAAAAAGAAAAATCTTTCATAAGCATGATACACACATAAGGTGTTCCTTGACATCAATTTTTCATCTCCAGAAAGGTGCACAGAGGATTTGGGGTTGCTATGCTAAACCATCGGGTGATCCGATTTTAGTAATTCCAGCTTCTTCATGTCCCAGAGAGAATTAATAAAAGACAAAGATACAAGTAGCAAAATCATTTCACAGTTCTCTTCTATGAGAATTTTATCCTGTAAAACTTAATTTGGCAATTGTTCACAGGCCTCTTGCAAAATTGGTGCAATCTAACTCAGCAGTAAGGGAATTTTGTCTCCAAGGATGGGACCCCACTGAGTACTCATACTTTAAAACCTCAAATAATAATAGTAGTAGAGGAGGAGTGTTACTGATCTCTTCAAACTGTAAGACAGGTATTACATGTGTGCTCCATATGGGAAACAATAATATTAACCTTGGAGGAAAAGACATTTAAAATTATTTCAAGTCATGTAATTTCTTGCTAAAATGTGAATTTGAATTTAGATATAATCTGTGCTTGAATTAATTGGTGTTCTGAAAAAGAAAAGGGTATCTCAAATAAATCAGGTTTTTGTCAGTGTTAATGCATGGCTTCCAGCATCACATGAATTTCTTTCATTCTTGGGACATGTAATAAGGTGCTCAGTATACAAGGAAGGTATAGGCTTACTTTAGGGAGATTAAAAAAATCTGAAGACTTTAAAAACCATCAGTGAGAACAAATTAATATGAAACTGGATGAAAAACTTAATATTAAAAGAAAAAATTAACTCAACGGCGTGCCTGTGACATATTGGGAAAAATTCCAATACAGTAAAATTAACAGAGTATAAAACAATCTCCAAAGAAGTAATGGAAGCCATACCATCTATATTTTAAAATTAGACTTGACAAGCATCAGTAAATATGTGCCAGGAAATAATATTTTATTGGTGGTAGAGAATGTAATTTACTTACTGTACTCAATTTATTAACTCAGAAGAGCTAAACCAACTCTAGACTACAATTAGAGGTCTAGGCCACTAAATGGTTCCCATCTGTTCATTACCATCACTGCCAACATTCTTCAGCACAAACACTTTATAAACAGGCAGAAGTTTAAATTCCCCTCTGATAACCCCGGGGCTCCCACCTGCAGCTTGCACCAGACACCCTCTCCATGGCCACAGTGACAATGCCAGCAGTGTCAGCAGCAGCATCTTCTGCATGCTGCCCTCCCTTTCTAGCTAACAAAAGCAACTTTTTGGAGATATGCAAGGGTCCCACTGGTGCTGCAAATCCAAGGGGACAGAGACCACATCATCGTGACACAGGACACACCAGCATCTGCCAAAGCCTCAAGTGAGGGACAGAGGTACACAGTTATAAAAGCAAAAGGAAAAGGTTGCCAAGCACATTATCATAACTTGCATGATACTCTAGGCTGATGCATTATTTCTTTCCATAGAATTCTCTGGATTCCAGGATTATTCCAGCATACATTGCACTTGCTAAATGTTATGCACATGTATCAACCCTTGGCTGTTGCCTGACCACCTGAAGTCTGATTCCCACAGCAGTTATCTTCTGCCTGTCATTTTACAGCACATAAACACTGAGTATGCATCACTGTGCATCCTGGAGTTACCTGGATCCTTTCTGTGTGAACAGAGGCTAAACAGACCCTCTTGGTACCTCTTCTGCAGCCTGTTTATTTTTTTAAAATAAAAGTATATCCACACTAATATTAATTTGGATGCTCTCTTTTCCTGTCACTGTATTTAAAGAGGACATTGTTTAGTGAGTTTCTGATAATAAACATGTAAATTATCACTGATGGATCAGCTGTCATTTTGGGGCATTCAGACCTTTGGATTTCATGGAGTAATTCCCAACAGTCATCTCCACATCTGGAAGACTGAACTGCAGCCCAGTATAGCCTCCTCTTCACTGGGTATTACATACTCTGTGAACTCACACGTATCAGAAAAGGTGAGGGCGGGAGGGACCAGTTGTACCAGGTACCCTGAATGACTGCAGTAGCCACTGAAGTAAATGGCAGAAGGGCTTCTGTGTGATGTAAATATCTTCAGCCCATAGTACTGAAGCAAACAGCTCTCCCACACCTACCACGCTCTTCATGTCTCCAGGCAGTTCCTGAAGTCATAACTCTTTTAACGGTATCACTGCATGCTGCCATGGAGGGGTGTAGTATCAGGTTGACAAGGTTCATACAGAGACAAGATTTGGAGAAATCTAAGCTCTTCTCTACATACCACTGCCCTTGTCATTAATAGAAGAAAAAACTAAACTGGACCTAAAGGTCTCACTGATTTTGAAGGAAGTTCGTAACAATATCCAGCCTCTATTGCTCAGGCCTTGTCTGATCTGAAAACATAGCAAGAAAAATTAACAGAGAAAGCTGGAAACAATAGTTTTCTGGCTGGTGTATTTGAACTTAAAAATAACTTCTCTAGCACCCAGGACAGGATTTCAGAAGCCAGAATCCTACATAAAATAATTAAAAGATAAATTCATTAGTATACTCTGTTGAATTTTAATGCCTGAAAAGTAAATGAGTGCACAAATAATACAAGTACCCATGTGTCTGTGTGTGCATAAATATATATATATATCTCTTTATAGGAATATTCCTGCAAGCTCCTGGTTGTAAGTGGAAGGAAGTCACAATGTTGTAAATGCTGCTATGCTTATCCAGATTCACCAGGAGGAAGGTTCAAAGTTAGAATGAGGTAAAAAACTACAGAACAACACTCCCACTCCACCCAAAAAAAACCCCAAACCCAAAACCACAACATAAAACAACACCAAAAAAATCAAAGAAACAGAAAAGAAAAAAGAGCAGGGATCATGCTCTCTTGGAAATATTTTTAAATTCTAGAAATTTGTACAGAAATTTAAGCTTTTTTTAGATATGAGTCTCTCTTGATACCAAAAAGTTCTCTTGAGATTGGTTTGCTACCAACAAAGCCACCATGTGCCAGACAGCTTGCAGTTGCCTGCACTTGGGTCTTCCAGAGACCTGTCTTGAAACAATAGTAACAGCAAAGGTACAGCATGAACTGCACAACTTTGTGTGCCATTAACCTCAAATGACAAGTTTGCTTTTTTCAAAGCCTGTTTTGGAACCATTAAAGTGATAACATTATAAAGCTAGGCGGCCTTTACACAAACACAGGGGGGTCAAGGCCTTTTATAAAAGCAAAACCTTTGTAATGAACCTCTTCTACACCACCGTTTCCCATCTGTAGCAGGCCCTCTGTTTCCAAGTGGGGACCTTCCACAAGCACCGCTCAGAACATGAGGATCCAGCAAGCTGCCACCTATCTTCGCATGCATCTCTGTCCTGAACTAACAGCGTTTGTAGGCCCTAAACATGTCTGTTGGAAATCATAGAATCATAGGATGGTCTGGGTTGGAAGGGACCCCAAGGATCACACAGTTCCAACCCCCCTGCCACAGGCAGGGCCACCAACCTCAGGCCTGGATCTATACAAGGTTGCCCAGGGCCCCATCCAACCTGGCCTTGAATACCTCCACAGATGGGGTATCCATCACCTCTCTGGACAGCCCATTCCAGCACCTTACCACTCTCTGTAAAAACCTTCCCCCCTAATATCTAATCTAAACCTTCTCTCCTTTAATCCATTCCCCCTTGTCCTGCCATTGTCTACCCTCTTAAAAAGTTGATTTCCCTCCTGTTTGTATGCTCCCTTCAGTGATGGGAAGGCTGCAATGAGGTCCTCCTGCAGCCTTCTCTTCTCCAGGCTGAACAAGCCCAGCTCCCTCAGCCTCTCTTCGCAGGGGAGGTGCTCCAGCCCTCTCATCATCTTCGTGGCCCTCCTCTGAACCCTCTCCAACACTTCCACATCTTTCTTATATCAGGGGCCCCAGATCTGAACACAGTACTCCAGGTACTTCAGGTATGTCATGCTTCTAGTGTGGAACTAACAAATGGGATTATCTGGAAGGGACGCTAGGCGTTACGATGCCTAAGATTTCACCTTCTCCGGGGATCTACTGCTTTTTGTCCTGTGATTTAAGTCTCCTGTGATTTAAGAAATCTATGCCCTCGACTCCCCAGGCAAAGCAAGAGAGAGGCAATTACCTAGTAATTTTCTACATTCTCAAAGAAAATGCTGAACAATGAAAGTTCAAGATCCCAACCAGACTGGCTGGGAACACTTTATGCCTTATTAAGAAAGGAAAATACTAACAAGAATTCAGTAAAAAAAGCAGCTGTAGCCAAGAACTTGTTGCTGGATATATCCGGATTTTATCGCGTGAGCAAACTTACATAAACTGAAAAGTGATTTGGCTTTTTGGTATGCCAAATCTCATCCCAGGTGCACTCAGTGTGTTCTTCTCTCCACATCCACAGGCTGAATTAGCTCCTGGTACTATGAGGCTTTTTTGGATGAGAAGAGCCTGTAAAGAAGACTTACCTCCTAAAACTCACCTGGAGATAGAAAAAGATACAAAACCAGCCTACTGTTCACTGTAGTTGAAATGACTGAATAAGAAAGTGAACTTGAACTGGTAATATACTTGCCCAAAAACGGTAATGCTCATGTATTCAGAAGCTATACATGTAAGCACAGTATGTTTGTATCACAAACAGAAAGCCAACATTCATTATCATAAATCAGATAGTCATGCCCTCAGCCAAATTGTTGTGTGATGATGCAACTTTGGTCACCACACCTCCCTTATGCCCAATAATTAAAATCAACTTGCCAGGTAACATTTTTCCTTCCAAACAAGTAATTTCATTAAATAAAAATATATTCAAAACATCATAGCTTGAACAATATGCATAATCAGAATTTTTTAACTGTGTGTCCTGGTTTCAGCTATGATGGAGTTAATTATTTTTAGCAGTGGATGGAATGCCATGTTTGGGTGTTAGGATGAGAACAGTGCTGATAGCACCCTGATGTTTCTAGTTGTTGCCGGGCAATCAAGGACCTTTCTCAGCTCTGCATACTTCCTTACTAGTGAGAAAGGAGGGGACGTAGCCAGGACAGGTGACCCGAACTGGCCAAAGAGGATATTCCATACCAGTTACGTCATGTTCAGTATTAAGGGGACTGGGGGGAAGAGGAGGAGACAACGCCAGGACGTGCAGTTTCTTGGGACGGTTGGGTTGTCCGAGACGGGCTGTAAGCTGCGCGGCCTGAGTTGTGTGGTTTGGTGAGAAATTGCATTGTGTATCACCAGTTTCATCTATTTTGTGCTTTAAACTTATGTTATTGTTATATCTAGTTTTCTGTTATTGTTTAGTAAACTATCCTTATCCCAACCTGCGTGGTTCTGGTTTCTAGGTTGTGGTTTCGTTCCCTCTTTTCTTCCTTCCCTTTTCCCCCTCCCCCAACTTTCCTTCCCCCTTCCTTTTAAAAGTACAAGCGACTGTGTGGGGTGCGGCCCTCGGCCGGGGCAAAACCACGACAGTCATTTTGGCGTCCGAACAGGGACACGACGAACGGTTGGGATAACGGTAGATCTGACCCTAACTATTGCAATTAAGATAAGCACTGTTGTTTAAGCAATCTCTGGTCACGATGCTGTGGTATTTATTCACAAGGCTGTGGCAGCAAAACCACCGCATGCTGTATACAATCCTGGCAGGATTCTTTACTCTCTCAGGTCTGCGGCTCCCGTATTTGTTCCCATACTTCATTATAGTGTATTTTATGATATCGGTCTATGATACAATAATATCGATGACCATGAGCTTAAGCTGGTACTTGTATGAGGTTTTGCTGTCCTGTCCATTCTTTGGACAGGGAGGGGTTAATAACAGCAGCCAGTATGGTGGGGGCACTGCTTTCTTTTCCTTTGGGCTAAATGCAACAGCTCTTAGGGCAGTTTTTGAAAATCTTCAATATCTCTGGGATATTCAAACTAGCATTTTGCTATTGGTAGATTTGGTGCAGATGGTTCAGTTTTTGTTATATATCAAGCATAGGTTTATGAATACCACTGAAGAGCTTTCTCCGAGACAGAATAATCATGAGTGGCAGGGCATGTGGCAAAGTATGGGCGAGTACCTAGGTACTTTCTCACGCCCGATGGTTTGGAACTTCACTCCTGAACAGCTACAAGACCCCGATCAAGTGACTGCATACCTAAGGAAAAATTGCTGTAGGTTTCCCAGAGATGGACACCTTACTGCACTGTGCTGGGCTCTGGCCACTATTTATCAAACACTGCTTGATAGCAGGCAGCACTGTCAGCACTGTCAGCACTGTCAGGGAGAAGGGAAAGGAAACAGACTGGCAGATACTATAGCTGCTGCAACCACTGGGGCTGACACTGCAGCTACTGCAACCCCTGTGACCGACACTGCAGCTACTGTAATCTCTACAGCAGACACTGCAGATGATCCGAAAAACCAACCCACACCAGTGTCTGTTGCTCCCGTACAAAAGAGGAAAGGCACAAAGAAATCAGTTCGCAAAGTGACGGATAAGGATGATGATCAACCGGGATCATCTCGAGGATATCAGGAGGAGGCAGAACCAGAGATTGTTACCCGATCCCTGACTCTGAGTGAGCTGCGTGAGGTTCGAAAAGATTTCACTCGCCATCCAAGTGAGCACATTATCACTTGGTTGCTCCGATGTTGGGATCACGGGGCCAATAGTTTGGAGTTAGAAGGCAGAGAGGCCAAGCAGTTGGGATCCCTAGCTAGAGAAGGAGGAATTGACAAAGCAATTGGGAGGAGGCCGGAAGTCCTCAGCCTCTGGAGGCGACTACTGTCAAGTGTGCAGGAAAGATATCCCATAAAGGAATATATTACATGTCAGACACCCAAGTGTAACAGCATAGAGACAGCTATCCAGCACCTGAGAGAATTAGCTGTACGGGAGATAATTTATTATGATCTGGACAATTCACGGCTTCCCGCTGATCCCGATGAAGTCCTATGCACTCCAGATATGTGGCGTAAGGTTGTACGAAGTGCACCCTCAGGGTACACCAATTCACTGGCAGCAATTGACTGGAATGATATGGATCCACCAACCGTAAATGAGGTGGCCTGCCGACTCCGGAAATACCAAGACAATGTTTCCCTCTCCGTCATTGCAGCAGTAGAAAAACTGGTTCAACGACTTGACAACAATGTGTCCAACTCCCAACCCGTATGGAGCAATGTTGCAGCTACTGGGAGAAAGCGTCCATCGTTCCAAGAGGGAGAATACACACCACGACGTACATTGTGGTTTTACCTGCTTGATCATGGAGAGGACATGAGGAAATGGGATATGCAGCCCACCTCAGCCCTTCGAGCACGAGTAAATGAGCTGCGGGGTAAAACATTCGCACAACGAGATTCTGCCAGGAAGAAGGCTGCACCAGTTTCTACTGGGCAGTTCCCTAGACCAACTGGAAGGCCTACCTATATGTCTGATGTGTCTGATCGTCTTGAAGGGACCTCTAAGTCCTTTATGCAACCAGTGGAAAACAAATATGATCAGCAGCAATAGAGGGGCCCTGCCTCTAGCCAAGTGGTACGCCACAATTGACATTGCGAATGCTTTCTTCTCGATCCCACTGGCGCCAGAGTGCAGGCCACAGTTTGCTTTCACCTGGAGAGGCATCCAATACACGTGAAATCGTCTGCCCCAGGGGTGGAAACATAGCCCCACCATCTGCCATGGACTAATCCAGAATACACTGGAAAAGGGTGAAGCACCAGAGCACCTGCAGTACATTGATGACATCATTGTATGGGGCAACACAGCAGAGGAAGTTTTTGAAAAAGGAAACAGGGTGATTAAAATCCTTTTAGAAGCCGGTTTTGCTATAAAACGAAGTAAAGTCAAGGGGCCTACGCGAGAAATCCAGTTTTTAGGAATAAAATGGCAGGAATGCGTACCTCAAGGGGATTTGATTTTGGGTGAGAATAGCCAATATAATTAATAGAGTAGAAATTATAATAATTGCCAAATAACCCATTATTGTATATTCATTATTGTTATGATTGCTGTATGTTGTACCATAGCATTATAGCCGGAGTCATACAAGTTAATGAAGAATGAGTGCCATGATGATGGAACTAAAGCCTGGCCTCTCAAGAACTTTTTTTCTTTTTTCCCTTTGAAAATAAACTCTGACCCACAGACTATGAGCATGGACCATGCCAGGTGTATCAGTCAAGAGCCTGAGATGCAGCATGCAACGAGCCAATGGAACATACAATTATCCAGAGAAACTGTTACGACAAATAGAGCCTGAAAATCATGGACTAAATGAACTCAACAACTTCAGAGGGATGATTCACAGACTGAGGGAATAAGATCTGTATGCACGTATGTGTGCATACATGTGTACATACATATATGGGTGTGTGAAACACGAAACTGGTTGTACCCAAAGAAAATTGTTGGATCTGGTCATGACATAAATGGTATGGAATAAGGGGTGGATAATGTCCTGGTTTCAGCTATGATGGAGTTAATTATTTTTAGCAGTGGATGGAATGCCATGTTTGGGTGTTAGGATGAGAACAGTGCTGATAGCACCCTGATGTTTCTAGTTGTTGCCGGGCAATCAAGGACCTTTCTCAGCTCTGCATACTTCCTTACTAGTGAGAAAGGAGGGGACGTAGCCAGGACAGGTGACCCGAACTGGCCAAAGAGGATATTCCATGCCAGTTACGTCATGCTCAGTATTAAGGGGACTGGGGGGAAGAGGGGGAGACAACGCCAGGACGTGCAGTTTCTGGGGACGGTTGGGTTGTCCGAGACGGGCTGTAAGCTGCGCGGCCTGAGTTGTGTGGTTTGGTGAGAAATTGCATTGTGTATCACCAGTTTCATCTATTTTGTGCTTTAAACTTATGTTATTGTTATATCTAGTTTTCTGTTATTGTTTAGTAAACTATCCTTATCCCAACCTGCGTGGTTCTGGTTTCTAGGTTGTGGTTTCATTCCCTCTTTTCTTCCTTCCCTTTTCCCCCTCCCCCAACTTTCCTTCCCCCTTCCTTTTAAAAGTACAAGCGACTGTGTGGGGTGCAGCCCTCGGCCGGGGCAAAACCACGACACTGTGCATCAAGAATAGGTTTCAATTCTTCATAGTTAGAAGCATCAAAGAGATAATGTTTATACAAGACAAATTTTTAGGAGATATATAGAACTGTTAATAATAACTTATAAAATGCCAGGAGACTTGGCACTAAAGTAGCTGATGACATTAAAAGCTGATACAGAGAAAATAATGTAAATATTTTAAAAATAGCCTGCACATGCACAAAGATGTGCATTATAAAAAGCATTGTCATTTTTTCACTAAAATAGTCTTCAATGAAGACTTTGTTGCTTCTTTGAAAATGACATCTCAGCACCTGATCACAGTCAAAAAAGCCTAAAACCCCATAGAACTTGAGGGATCATTACAAAAGGCATTGAGTACAGAATGCTGGATAAATACATGTGTGCACATGTAACATGGTAACATTGCCAGAAAAACATCTGGCCCTTGTTTCTCAGTGTCTGGCAGCATTGTTATCCAGGCACCAGCACTTAGCCTTCCACTTGGTAGCTTTGAGGATCAAAATTCAACTTGTGGGCACCCTTTACTGAGTTGGAACTTCAGTGACGAATATGGTTGATTTGTACTGTGAAACCCATCTGCTCCACTCTCAGGCACTCGGAAAACAAACTTGCCACCCATTTTTATTAATTTGATATCGGACTTAAGTCAAATATTAATATGCTATGACTTTATAGAAAAACTATTGTTACTTTTATTTGCATTATTCCCATTTGTGGCTTCTGCTACACACAGTGCTGATGCAAGTCTCAGTGCTAGAAACATCAGACCAGGATCAGACCAAACTCTCAGGCACGATGAATATCATCCAGGTACCTACTGGAAGCCATAGCATGTAGCCTCTGTTCAAATGAGTATCACAACAGTGTCAGTTTGGGTCTCAGTCTTGAAATGTCCGACATCTCCTACTGAAATAATAAACGTCAATAAGACCACTTCTTTTTAAGTTAAACACATGTTTAAGTGCTTTGCTGAATCAAGGTCAGCATGCTCAAAACTTGGAAGGATCAAGTCTGAAGTTTGGCTTTACATTTGAAGGAATAGTTCCAAAAGTATTTTTCTAACCTCCCAACCTAGTCTGAGGAATGTCTGTGGCACCAGACATGCCATATCATAAAGGTTTCGAGACGATTACTTGGGAACGACCTGCACTCTCCATTTCCTGGTTTTGCTCTGGAGAAGCAATGTTCCCATCGCAGGTTTATGCCAAGGAGCCTCTGTGCATGACTCAGCCAGCTCTCCAGCCAGCACTGGCTAAGCTGATAAACAGACTGAGTAAGCTAATGACTTCAAAGCTCTGGTGAGGGTGGCCAGTTTCACTGCTACATTCTCAAGCAGATGAACTGGCACAATTAGAAAGAAAGTTAATGTATCAACTAAAATGCTAAATTTAAAACTTGGGAACTTACCTATCTGGTCCCTTCCATTTCAAAACACAGTAAGTTAACTAGGACTGGCTCTGTGGCAGGGGTCCACTTAAATGGTACAGATTTGCCTACCTAACAAAGCCCTTTTGTTTCCAACAGCTGTGAAACCTCGGTGCACTGTAACTTTTCACATATCCCAGGTTACCTTGGCACCAAACTGTGACTAAATGCCTGCAACAGATTTTTAACTCTAACTTTGGAGCAATATAATACCTACAAGGAAGAATGATGGCTTTCAGTAAGTGCCCCATGGTAGCAAGAACAATGCCGCAAATCAGCTGTGCTTCAAATGTTCACAAAATGTCTGGAAGAGCTGTGGCTTAATAAAGAGCTGTACTCTCTGCTCTGCTCTGTTACAGGCTGAAGTACGTTTATATTCTGTTCCACTTCTTCATGTTATACCTGTTCAGCTGTATCATCCGATGCAAAGGGAGGAAAGGACTGTCACATACCTTTTCAGAAGAAGTAATTGTAAGGATCTCCTGTATTTGAAGAAACTAAACTCTGGAGCCAAGTTCCTGCTCTATTGGAAGAAACAGATATTTTCTCATTGACTCCACAAGGGCAAGAAGCAATTCCAAGCACATACACATATGATGTTAATATGACACCTTAAAGTGAAACAGAATATAACTTAACTAACGTAACTTTGGAGAAATACTCTTCCTATTTTTCTGTGGCTGCAGATGGGTAAAATGGGAGTAAATCTGTGTCATACAGATTAAATAGGAAGGAAATATTTGCAAGTGCTGGAGTATTAGTCTAAGGTAAAGTTCCAGAAGCTCTCTCCATGGTTTATGCAGTAGGGGATAATAATCAGGAGGGGTATGGGGTGGTTCTTTTTTCTTTTTTTTTTTTTGGGGGGGGGGAAGGGGGGCGGTGTTCCAAGAACTGTAATAAAAGGGCCTGAGAATATTGCATGGCCACCTGCAGACAGATCTAAATATGAGTCAGTTCCAATCTAGAAGCTAAACATGGATGCAGTATACTCAACCAAAGTTTTTTTCTCAGGAAAAAACCAAAACAATAAACATACAGCAAGGTTTTCTGTATGGTTGTTGTTTTGGTTTTTTCCTGAGACCTTAGTTCAGTGTCCTTTCCTGACAAATTTAAGAGATTCGAGGGAAACAACTCACTGTCAGTGAACCCCAAATGGATACTGCAGTCATCATAGCATCACATCTGAGAGAAATAAAAATTCCACAAAGACCAGGAAAAGCACATGGATGAATAGTTATGTACCATTCAAAAAATAATTTGCCAAGACGTAAGAAATAGAGGATTTAGCAGACAGCAATATGATGGGCAAAATACAAGTAACATTGTATCACGCTTAATGTATGAGTTATTCCCCTCTAGAGTGAATACAACATAACAAATCCTGATAACTCTTGCTTGTCCATACTCTATGTAAACCTTAAAACACCAATGTAATGCTGCATTTTTTAGGTTTGGTTTTTTATTATTATTTTTTATTATTACCACAGCACTCAGGCCCCAATATTGACCATCCACACTAGGCAGAACAAAAACAGTCCTTTCCTGAAAGGAATAAATGCAAAATTTAATGGATTTATGTTAAAGTCAGTCCCAAAGAAGCAACAATCTCACTATCTTCAGTGAAACCAGGACTGAAAACTTGTGATTCTTCTTCATAGCCCTTTGTTCTGACAATTCAAACCTGGCATTTCATAAGTTTCCTTATTTTTACTCCTTGTTTCTTTGCATCAAGCACATTTTTCCTGCAACTTCTGTTTATAGACTGATACTTTTATAATGTAATTAACATAAATATATGCAATTCTATTAATCTCAGTTCAAGTGTTCACTAGTTAAAGTATAAACTCTGTCATAAGGATATGTCCCAAATTACAATGCAAGCTTTTTCACTGTATGTCCTGCTTTGGAATGCTATTCGAATGCTTCTTGCACTTTATCCTGCATTTCTACTGGTGTATCTAATAAGACTTGGCTTTCAGATTTAAGTTTCTTCTTTAAAATAAGGAGAATTAGTGCACTTGGGATATAGGACACTCCACGTAATATTGCTGGCAGGCCAAGATAGATCCACCTGAAACAAAGGATGAGCTTCATTAGATAAATAATTTGTGAAAAAATAACAAAACTATTCAGTGTACATTGTTTTGTGACAATTCCTCAGCCACTCTAAACCTTGTGTCCTGATCCTTTTGGATCTCACAGAAGATGAATCAATATGAAAATGGAAAATATGTCACTGTCAGCAAAATGGCTATTTACATCACACAGCTTCAGGTAACTAATTTAGCCATCTGGTACCCTTACAGCTTTCTCTGGAGGGGAAAGAGGGATCCCTGCAGAGGGCAGCTCAAACCACCCGGTAAAACCTCTGGGTATTCATGAGCTAGCATGCTTTTTCCAAATCAACCGCACCACAGTATTAAAAGGCTGATGGGCTGAGGCCGTTAGTTCACAAGATGACTTTTTTTCCCAAAAAAAATTCCCGCAGTGCTCCTTGAAGGACTACAAAAGCATGAAACATAGTGTGCTGGGCCAATTTCCAACGTGGTTATCTGTATCCTCTCTATAAATTTCTCCTATATTTTATTTCAACCATTTTATGTTCAAAGATATTGCATTGTCAGACATTACACACCTGACATTTTTCCCAGAAGGGTTTACTGTTTTAATTGTTTTGTCAGAATTCAGTGGGTTTAGGTCTGTTCTCATCAAAGATCATTAGTGAATGTAATTACAGCACCAGGACATTTCTGTTCAAAAAGTTGCCTGTGGCAAAGGTTTCTCTTGACAAAGAGCCAATGCCAAAGAAGAGTGTTGTGTTGCATCTGTAAAACAGGAGGAGTTTGTCTACTAGGAAAAGATAAAGAGTGTACAAGTATAGCTCTATGCATGTAATAATACAGTGAAAAGGAGAAATGGAAATAAAGTAGATAATATACCTATATGTGACAACGTCATACATCCTACATGCTCCTCCTCCACCACAAGTCGTAGTACCCCACTTCAAGCAAGTGGTATCTATCAAAGCTCCAAAATAAATGGGAGATGGAATTCCAGCTAAAAAGAATATTAGCAATGGTTTTGTGAATAGTGTATTTTTTTATTAGCAAATACATTATAGAACCTATGTTGTTTCTCCCCTACTCCATCTGTCCTGTCCTCTTGCAGCATGAACCTTGTTCTCACTTCTTCCTTATCCACTTACCCTCAACCAAAGATTTTCTTTCCTGTTTCCTGTTTAATAATGTATACACACGACAGTATGGACTCTGATTCCTATTCCAAATTATATCTCATCATTGAGAGTGAGTGTTGTGTTTGATAAACTCAGAACAAGAGGGAAGGGATGTAAAATGGATTTCAGATGAAAAGCAGATGTAGTCAGCCTATTAGTATAAATAAATGCAAACTAAAAGCTGTTCTAATTTGTCATGCTGCCTAGATCTGTAAAAAAACCCAAATTCTTCAAAGGCACTCCACAGAAGTATACTCCTGTGCCATGCCCCTAACCCTTATCTAAGTCTAGATCAGACCTAACTGTTCCTCTGAAGTCTGTTAGAGCTTTTCTTACCAAATACTCTTGAAGCTAGCCCATGGATACCCACTCCAAGTGACTTCTCTTCAGGCTTTAGAGACCTGTATGATAATTACATTGTACACCAATTAGTAGAGGTGAAATTAATTAATGTTTACCTCTGGGTTTTTTTTTCAAATAAAACTCTTCATCACATCAGACCCACACCATTCTAATTAGAGCGCTGGCTGAAAGAGTTTGTGATCCTCACTAAGTGCAATTCAGTGAAGTTCCTTAATTAAGACTGCCAAAACACAAAAGGAAAAGCTATTGTCCTGGTATCATCCACTTGGACTGAGGCCAGTGCAAAGTGCATGATAGTTGTGCCTTAATCAATATCATGTTGATATCATCACGAAACACAAGGGTATTACACAGTGCTCAATATCCCAGTGCACTGACTCAGCGGTCCTACATTAGTTCAAGATACAGCTGATGGCCAGAAGCAGCAACAAGTTATAAAGCTCACATGACACTAAACCTTAACACAGCACTGAAATCACGTAAGATCTTTCTATTCTTTCTCTCAAACTAACACACTTTTAATTCGTGGGGGTGTCTGACCTCAGAATAAAAAGTCCAGTAGGTCTCTTAAGAGAAGGACATTTTACTGTACCTTATTAAGACCATGTACCCAGGCATGGCTGCTAAGGAAAAAATGAAGCTGCAGACCAATGACAATATTAAAAAATAATGAAGCATCCTGTCACAGATTTCTTCTCCATCACACTGGGCCAGAATTGCAGAGACGTTTTGAGATGAAAACCTTGAGGCTGCAACACAGGTGCAGTTTTCAAATACCTGTCAAAAGAGTATGTTAATCACACAGACTTGTCAAAACTCACATAGCGAGTGTGAAACTCGCACAGCTGGCACCTAGCTCACTGTTTCTTGCACCTGAGCATGTCACACATGCGCAGCAGTGCACTGCGGCCTCTCTCCCAGTATGCCAGGCACAGGTCCAACCAGCATCTGTATATGGGGTGTGGGGTTAGAGAGTGGGAGGGAGACATGGTCCTTTTATGCAGCAGGGACCAAGCTTCCTCAAGGAGGTCATGATCAAGATAGCCTTCATATTTCCCAGCACAGCCTGGTTATGTGGTCCTTCCAGTGCCAATAAAACTTACCCCTTCTTCATAAACTGGTGGATGGTCTTTCATATGCCAGAAGAGAAGATGCCAGAGATGTTTGTTTGAGGCTGGATTGCAATATTCTTACTTGAACACTTGCTTCTACTGAAATCATTGAAACTCTTACCAGAATAAGGGCTCTCAGATGACAGCCAAGGTAAGCAAGGGCATTAGTGTCTGGCCCTCAATATCACCTAATATTTTCTAAAATACTTGTAAAATATAGAGACTTTCTAAAATCTGTATGATTTGGGGTTTTATTGAACTCATTATCTTTGGGGGTTTTTTTCAGTTTAATTAGAACATTTTTGTTTTAATGAAAAATGTAGTAAGTAAGATAATAAAAGTTCAGTAATACCTGGTTACTTGTTTAAATCTCCAGGGTAAAAGAGATTATTAAGTCTATGTTATAGAATTTCATTTTGGCTGAAATTGTCTTGTGCATTCAGTTTTCCAACTGGCAATATTTTAAGAATAATTTCTCCCTCTGTTTTGATCATTTAAGATTCCTTCAATTATTAGAAGAAAAAGAGAGTTCTTCATTACATTCTTTAATTTAAACTTAAACTAATTTTCATATTCAGTTTGGCATTGCTGTTGCCATTCAATGAATTTGAGTCCAAGTCTATCACCCTATGTATCCAATTAAATCTACATGTATGGATATTTCCCACCATATATTGATATGGGTAGTTCTCACCTCCCATGTTTCACAGAATCACAGAATCACAGAATTATCAAGGTTGGAAAAGACCTAGAAGATCATCCAGTCCAACCATTCACCTATTACTACTAGCTCCCACTAAACCATATCCCTCAATACAACATCCAGTCTTTCCTTGAACACCCCCAGGGTTGGTGACTCCACCACCTCCCTGGGCAGTGCATTCCAGTGCCTGACTACCCTTTCTGAGAAGTAGTGCTTCCTAATGTCGAGCCTGAATCTCCCCTGGCGCAGCTTGCTACCATTCCCTCTAGTTCTGTCACTGCCTACACGGGAGAAGAGGCCGACCCCCAGCTCACTACAACCTCCCTTCAGGAAGTTATAGAGAGCTATAAGGTCTCCCCTAAGCCTCCTCTTCTCCAGGCTGAACAATCCCAGCTTCCTCAGACGCTCCTCGTAAGGCCTGTGTTCCAGACCCCTCACCAGCTTAGTAGCCCTCCTCTGAACGCGTTCCAGAGCCTCAATGTCTTTCCTGTAGTGAGGGGCCCAAAACTGAACACAGTACTCGAGATGCGGCCTCACAAGTGCTGAGTACAGGGGGACAATTACCTCCCTGCTCCTACTAGTAACACTATTTTTGATGCAAGCCAGGATGCCGTTGGCCTTCCTGGCCACCCGCGCACACTGTCGGCTCATGTTCAGCCGTGCATCAATCAGTACCCCCAGGTCCATTTCCTCCACACAGTCCTCCAGCCACTCCGCCCCAAGCCTATAGCGCTGCCTGGGGTTGTTGTGGCCGAAGTGCAGGACTCGGCATTTGCTCTTGTTGAACCTCATGCCATTGGCATTGGTTTCATAGTTACAGCACAATAAAATGTATGCTTTACCACACTTTTTCCAGTTCCTCTTGAGGCATTACATCCAGCAAGACAAGGTGACACGTATGTGATTCCATTTTCCCCACAAACAGGGTCCCATATTTTAAGGGGGCAATCACAATCCCTGTTGCAACCAGCAAGCAGAGTATCTTCTGCATATGAAACTTGCTCTATTCTGAAATACATTTAAGAAGATGAATAAATATTTCAGTAATTAAATACCTACGGTAACCCTTTGCAATGTTAAGATTCTATTCTAGCTCAAGTGTTGATCCAGGACACAATCCTACATGGTCCTATCCTGGAGTCATGCCTTTCTGCCTTTCTATAGGATGTTACATCACATTATATTATATTACATTGTATTAGTATTATCAATTCATAGCTAGGTATGCATACTCTATTGCACCTTTCTCATCTATAGCATGTATGTTCTTGATGGTCTCTAAGTGTTACATATATCTATATGTGCATTTTACAGTCACACAATCCCTCCCAAGGATTAATGGCAGGTTTCAAATCAAGAAACTGCAGATGAAATACCCTCTGATAACTCAATAGTAACCAAATAACTCAATAGTAACCAAATTCCAGTAAACCACCAAAAGATAAAGAAAAGGTTTTGTCTGTCTATAATTCTGAAATTGCATTCATGTGTGCCTAATTTGATCAGCAGCTTATTTTTACCTGCAGTTACATGACTTGAATGCATAATTATATTAGTAAAAGAATTAATATGGACATGCTACTGTATGAGTCTTGATATCTTTTTTTAATACACTATTATTTAAAACAAGAATAACAGAAGAGACACTGTCTTGTGCAAGTAAAAATCCTTTAGAATTTAGATCATGAAACTAAAAGGTTGCAAAACTATGGAGTCCCTGGCTGATTCTTGAAAAGAAAAATCATTCCAGTGTCGTAAGGTTTAAGTCTTCTTGTGTCTTAAAGAACATACCCTTCATAGGAAACTGTTAGGCCAGCAACTGGTGCGGTATCACAGACAGTCCAAAAGGCAGCAAAGTAGAGAAGGTATTCCAGTAAAGACACCCAAAAGGCTATGTTCGCAGCCTGATAGATATTTATCTTGAATTTCTTCATGAGTAAGCCTCCAAAAAAATACCCAACGCATATAACTGGTAAGTTGTAAACACCTATTTAAACAAGTGAAACTTTCATGTTAAAATAAAAGAAACCATCAAAGCTCCTCATAAGGGATGACCACGTTTGGCAAAGACTCATATAATGCCTATGACTGAATAATTTATCTCCCGTCAGAAATGGGTCTCTACTAGTTGAACTCCCAAAACATCTGCCAAAGTCAACAGCCGTTATGAACTGCTTGGAGAGTGAGCTAGAGGGCAAGGCTGAAACGGTTCACTGGAAAATTGCAATCCAGAGTTGCAATCTCATTTCAAAGGGAAAAAAAAGAAAAAAACCCCCACAAAAACAGAGCAGGGTTTCAATACAGCATCCCTAGCTGAGAGAGAAACTCAACAGGAAGATAAACTAGTGGACTGCATCTTGGTGCACACAGGAAGGATGAACAGACTTTCAATTTGATGTAGTATCACTGGACACTGGTAGCAGAGGGCAATGGGTATGCTCATAATGTCTGGGACATTCTGTGTGGCAGGTTTTAAAACCTTTAGAAATGGTGCAGCTGCCGTGAAAGATGAGCACTGAGTTAAGGAACAGAGGTATCTACATGAGCCTTCTATGATGATAAAATAAATTCTACTCTAATTAAGTCACTGCAGTTAAGCAATGGAACACTGAGAATAGAAGACATGATAAAGTGGAACCATAGAAAAGCTTCTACAGATTCAGAATATTTGCATTGTTCTACTACTACTTGCCATTGCCATTTCCCAATGCATGAACACCTTGTCCTCACTCATAAAAAAAAACCAAAACCAAAACAAAGACACAAAAGCTAATAAAGAAGAGACAAAAAGACAGTTATTTGGTCATTGCTTTCCTTCCGTGGAGTTTTGCATATGAAAAAGGATCTGAGGCTTTGATAGAATCATGGGTCGGAAGGGATCTTTAGAGGTCACCTAGTCCAACCCCCCTGCAGTAAGCAGGGACATCTTCCTTAGATCAGGTTGCCCAGAGCCCCATCAAGCCTGACCTTGAATATCTGAGGAATGTAAATGGTGGAAAATGTTGAAGATTGGTGGCAATTTTAACTGTGCCTAGGTTCAACCCATCTATGTCTTAAATTTGCTAGTGATGTAATTTTCATGAATGTGAAACATGAAATCTACCCTCCATTTTATAGTACACTTTTTGATCACTATAATATAAACATTGGGCCCACAATCCCTTGATGCAACTTCTTTGAGATCAGTGGGGCAAGTTTCATATCAGCTGAACTTTCTGGGACAATTCAAAAGATGGGAAGTAGATTATAAAATTAATAGATTCTTATCAGAAAATGCATGATTATTTAGAAATGTTTTGGAGTATGGAATCTCTAATTTCTAGTAGCTTTCAACCTTTCTATATGTATACATGTACACCTGAACATATATATGTATATAAAACTATAGAGAATTTGCATATAGACACATCACTACTTGTTAGAAGAGAGCAAAGCAAAATGCAGACGTACCAATTAAAAAGATGGCATCTGATGCCGATTTTCCAAACTGCTGTTCCAGATATTTGGGCATGAAGGAAATCATGCCATTGAAGGCACTGAACTGTAACACAGTTATGCATATAAATAACATATAAACTGGGTTGTGAAACAGAGCCTTGAGGAAGGGGATGAAATCTGGAATGAAATAATGTAATGAATTAGTGTGATGCTTTGTGAAAAGGAACACCCATTGATCAGTGTGGCTGATGGGTGAAGAGGGAAAGAGAAATGTTCCTTAACAGGATCAGGCTAATTTTGGTGCTTTGCTTTGACACCAGAAGCCAGAGATTACTTTCTTATCCCAGGATACCCCTATATGTCTCTTCTACACAAAAGCAACACCACACACACACACGCACACGCACACACACAGCATGCTGCTGCTTTTAATAAATAAATAAATAAAACCCCCACCCCCACAGTAATAATCTTATCATAAAAGTTTCCTGAAAGTTTTTAGCTGTACGGTGACTGAACTTTGCACCTACATATTTGCAGCAGCAGCTACCCCCCGTCATTCATACTCCTTTTTCTCTCATCCTGTGCCTCCAGAGCATTCACAAAAACCCCTTTCCTGCACCTGTCATGCAAAGGAAATACAAGGGGAAGGGGTACAAATGCACTAGGTAGCTGTGACAACCTCCCCTCAGGGACTTGATCTCTAATTTTGGTATTTGCTACTATCAGTGATGGGGCAGACAAGGTCTGAAGAGGAACACAGCCACAGTTATTTCCACTGTACTCTCAGAATCTGGATGCACCAGTCTTCAGGCAAGTAAGCATCTAAAAAACTAATTTACATGGGTCTTCTCTGCATAATTCTCTACCTATTAACTCAGTATCTGAACCATAAAAACCCCACAATTCCTTTGTCAACATTCTATATTAATTCTTGACAATAGCTCAGCACAATAGACTTTGTAGAAAAAAATAAGCACCTGTAAAACAATGACCACGGACACCACTTTGGATGGATATATATCTTTGAGAGATAGGCAAGCATTTTACTAGAAGGGGATCAGACTCAAAAATGAGTCATATATCTGAAACACTATAAATAGCCTGCATTATTTATATATACCATACAATTTATAATCACAGCTTTCTGAGGAAGAGATGAATTTTAACTATATATACTTAAATTTTCAACTTTAAGTACTTGGTGATTAAAAAGCTATCTGAGCAAAACCTGGTCAACTGGCTTTAAGTGGCCCTGCTTGAGTGGCAGGTTGGACCAGAAGACTCCAGACATCTCTTCCAACCTCAACCATTCTGTGAAATGAAGATTCTTAATTCAAGATATTCAGGGACATTGGACATTATCACAACAACACAGGGAGGGAATAATGATGAAAACATAAGCTCTGTAGGGACTCTGGAGTACTAGGTCCCACAGCATCAGCTTGGAACCTTTCCTCAACAGAGAAGCATTTTTTCATGGATTCCTCTAAGGCTATATAACCTTTGAGGTGAGAAAGCTGTCCTGTGTATCAAAATGATGTTGCAGTATCAGCCAATATCTGAGTACTCCCTCTGAGTATTGTGAATTTGCAGGAGTCAGCTTGAAACACCATGGTGAGGTAGCTGGCACTTGGCACTTACTTTCTGAATATGAAGAGCCTGTCAAGGGGCCCTGAGCTGGGTATACAGAATCATGACACTACTGTGAAGATCATAGCCTTTGATGTGTTTTATTCACTTATACTTCCAACTAGCACCAAAAAATGTAAGGAAACAAAGTAGCTTCCTACAGATATATAGACTAAAAGATGTGAATGTTGCCAACAGTAAAAGGAACAAATGTAAGTCAAATAGATACTTGTTCAACAGCCATTAAATGTTTAGGAGACACTTAAGCACTTGTCAGTTCCTTTTTCTGGGTTTAAGATGGACTCAAGGAATGCATAAGACTTGTGCTGGTTTTCTGCTTTTCTGCTCAGTGAATATACAGTACAAGCAACTAATATCTGCAACTTGTCCACAGCTCACTGAGTATAATATTCTTAACCAGATTTCAGTGCATTAATCCTCTACCAGGAAGAAAAGCTCCAGATCTATATACATCTGAAATGCAGGATGGGGAAAGGAGTGAATTCAGATCCTGGATCTATGAAATTAGCTTTCTTCCTCTGCAAGGAGCCATTCTAAATCCACACACAAATCCTTTGTATTACAGAGAAATGAGAAACAGAGTATGCATTGGACCAATCTTTACTTACACAAATGCACAGACATAGTTCACACCTTAAGGACTAAACTAAGAAGGAAATAAAATGCAATATAACTTGCCTTTAGCAATTTCATACATGGTCTGTTTAGCTTCATTTTTGTAATTTTCTTGCAATAGTACTGCACTTCTTTTACTTGTGTCCTCAGGTTCATTGGTTTCTCCTTCTTTCACAAGTGACTTGGGCAAAAACCAGAAAGGTATTCCTGCCAGAAGATTCAGTGATGCGCAAATCAAAATACCCAGCCACCACGCTCCAACCCATCGGGCATCAGTAGCTGTTATAGTTATGTCATCTGTAAAAAAAACCCCAAAAAACAAAAAGCAAGCAAGCAAACAAACAAAAATTAAACCCGCACATCTTACATTATTTCAGATACGTTTCGTGTTGTCATTGTGTCCCCTCCTAATCATCTCTGACATGTGACACATAAAAAGTATTTTTAAAATTCTTAAAATGAGGCTAATGAAAGAGGATATTCTCCAGTTCTGTTAATGCTGCTAATTTTCTGGCAAATTTCAGTGTTTTGTATTACATCAATTCTAGCCCTTTCTTATGATAAGCCAGATGTCACAATTGTTCATCAAATGATTTCTATGCAGATTCATTTGTGTATGTGTGAATTCAGGCCTTTTATTGAATTGAGTATCATACACAGAGATTTTCTATTCTAAAAGGAACACCTGCAAACTCAGATAAAATTAAGATATCTCATAGTAGCAAAGAAATATATTCTAGCACTGATAAATACATCATCATGCCTACTGATTTATATAATCATCTGTTACCTGCATCTGCTGATCCCAGATCAACAAACAGTTCTGCACAGAATGATGCCAACAACAAACCAAGGAAGGGGCCAATTACAGTTGCTGTATGGAGACATCCTAAGGTGTGAAAAGGAGAAAACATACTACATTAGAACCCAAACAATTATTTTCTTGGAATTCTTATATATGTGAAGGACAGAAAATGGCCTCATTTCATTAAGTTCATCTGTAGTTAAATTACAAGCTCTAAAGTATTGTTATTTTGATAAGGCAGTAAAATCTTTCTTTCTTCCTTTATTTGACTGAGGGGAGGCATTACAACCCCCTCTTTTTCTTTTGTTTATGTGTGTGTTTATTTTGGTGAGGGGACTTATCACAATCGGGTGGGTTTACCCAGGTAGAAAGGTGAATTCTCTGCTTTGGCAAAATCCTCCAAATATGAAATGCCTAGAGGCATGATGGGAGTTTCACCCATTCCTCGTACTATGTTTCCAACCATCACAAATATCCACAGCAAGGACCCGGGTTCTTTCTCACATTCTGTAAATAGAATAAGAAGCCAGAATTAATTTGTCTGTGCCTAAATCTTTTGCTGTAACTTCCACCAGCACTCTGTACAACAGTCCTCACCACCTGGAAATCCCAAGCCAGACCCTTAACTCAAAGCTCTGTTAGAGCACTACAAATTACTTCCTTGCATATCAATGACTTGCCTATCCAGAATTTTCATCTGTCCTCATGCTGTCTGTTTGGGTATTCAGTTCCAGATTTGGGCTATCTTTAGGACAATACAAATTCTCATCTGGAAAATGGTGCACAAATTCTGCCACCATTGGCGTATGTCACTAAATGTTACAGAAAAGTTTTCTACCTCCATCGTATCTCTGTAAATCAGGAGGTCATGTTTCCCTGAGGAGGCACCCACTGGAACAGAGTCGACACTGTGCCCGCTGCTCTGAGGAAGCCTCTTACTCATTGTGACCCTTTTGCAACTCTTGCTCAAAATCAAGCTCCGTAACAATGTATCTGGCCAGCTTGCTGCAGCTATTTGGGAACCCAGCTCTCATTTATTCACATTTCTTCTCCTCCTACATAACTCAGCAGAAGAATACTGTGTGCTGCCGCACAATTCTGTTTGTCCCACATCAGAACAGTTATATCAGGAACTATATGACCTTTAGTACTTTCTCTCCTTGAACTTGGATTTCTTCATCTCATACAGCCTGGTTCAGGTTCCACTGTTCTCTATGGTCTACTTTGTCCTGCTGAGACTTCCCAGTGCCAGTTTGTTAACAGATAAAAACCGGCTTTGTGAGCAGCAATGGATGACTTTCTAAATGAAAGCATTACTGTTCAGAGATCAAGCACGGATCTTCTGTCTTAATGTCATATTACTGTCAGCAAACATTGGTGAAGCCATCCACATGTAGATGGGGTCAAATTTAAACCAGTTTTGCATAACACAGTAGATTGACTCATATGTATCAACATCACAGTTTTGCTTGTCCATAAAATAATAGGGAAACAATCACCTTACTGAAGTATAGTTTGAGGACTTAGGTGTTCTAGTGTGTACACTGAATATATATAGTTCATATATATATATTTAATGAATATATATCATTTAGAAGAAAATGCTTTACCTATCCACACCTTACTTGTGCATTTATAAAACGAAGAAAAGCAGCATCTGAAATCTTCATATGAAAAATTAATACCAAGTGCTATTAAGCATACACTTTTCTCAACTTTTCCTTGTCAATATGGAAAAAATAATGCCTTAAGTGACATACAGGCTTGAAAGCTTGGAAGTCACATCCCCTGCTAAATGGAGACACAGAAAACTAACATACAACACCACTGTGGCTTGATGTTACTGTGTACATACAGTATTAGAGCAGTGTAATTCAACTTTAGCATACATTGGTCAAACATCATCACAAAATAGAAGATCTAAATGTGGGATTCATTGTTCCTAACTTTCGGCATCCACTAATCATCTAAGTTTCCAACAGTCAGTAGGTGCATCCAGGAGCTAATCTGACCCACCCTAAAGAGCATGAACATCCTTAAAGCAAGGGACACACTCTGCAAGAGCACTGTCTCTTTTGGAGCCTAAAGAAATGTTTCAGACTAAATGCTTCCCTTTGAGGTAGCTAAAGACTCGGGAGATTAATCCCATCCTCAACATGAGGATCTTCTGTATGATCATTTAATAGTTGCCTCCAAACCTTTTGATTTCATAATAATTGCTTCATATGCATGTTGCTAATGCAGATGTTTCAGTCTCCCAGATACGTTTCAGCCTAGTTTAAACTATTTTCTTTTTTCTCTAAAAGGAAGTGGGGTCTAATTTTTTGCTCCATCTCTGTTTCTCATTCCTTTATTTCTTGCATGGTACAACAGAAAAGCATCCTGGTGCTTTTTATCCATTGTTTAAATATATTTCCCACCTCTTCAGAGTATCATAGTATTTCAAGTCAAAAAGAGGAACGTTTGTGAGAACAACCTGGAGTTATATATCCACAAAGCAGACTGACAGGGGTGTTAACTGAACTGTTTGGACACTCTGAAAACTGCATGAGAAAAAGCTACAACTCTGGAGTCAAAGTCTAAAGAAAGCAAAAGCCTGGGAAATATCCTGACCACTAGTTTTTATGCCTGCAACAAGTACTGACCAAAAGCATGACCCTAAAATGATTGCTAATAAAAATAAAATCCTATTTACTTAAACACCATAAAAACTTAGGAAAAACTATCAATAAACAGAGGAAGAGTCATACCTGTTGATTCCTCTGTAGGTAAAGAGAACAAACTTTTATTAACAATGCATAGAGGCATGACTGAAAAATTCTCCTGTGGTGAAATGCTGCTTTCAATGTGATACCTGTTGGAATCAAAGGAAAGCATATGTAGGTTAGGAAAAGATACATCAGAATCACCTTATAAATCTGTACTTCATTAATGAAGCTACCTATAAGAGAGTATGTAGCTATAGGAAGAAGGAAACCCACACTTAAAGCTGATTGAGCCTCAGTAACGAATCAGGCTAGGAACAAAGGAACTGTAGCAGGGAATCAACCCAGTGTTTTATTCAGACTGCAATCTAGCTTCTAATAGAATTTTGTAACATGCTTCAGGAGTAGATGATGAAACATTCTAATGAAATCTCTTGAATTATTTTCCCTCCTGCTCTTCTTATATTCTTACCCAATTTACAGGCAAAGCAGAGTATCTTTCCAAGGCTATCAGATGCATACCACCTAGGATGTAGCAAGACTAGTGGATCTTTTTTTCACAAAAAATATCTTTCTGATTAAAATATAGAGAAGCCCAAATTATTATTTTGTGAAGCCAAGCAAAAATGGTGAAAAAGTGTTTAAAGGACCATGATGATCTGTAAAGGCCTTGCCAACACAGTAATAGGGTACAATCTGCATCCAGACTCCAGATCAAAGACATCTTTAAAAATCATCTTGTTTTGTCCATCCAAGCAGATAAGAGCTAATAGAGTAATGTAAAAGTATCACAGGCCACTGCTTCCTCAGAGAGTCCACACATGATGTCACACAAGCAGGAAGGCAAGGACAAAACAAAGCTGCTCTACAAATATCATACTGTAGCCATGTTCAGTGATGTCTCTC
Source organism: Porphyrio hochstetteri (assembly GCA_020800305.1). Taxonomy (NCBI): domain Eukaryota; kingdom Metazoa; phylum Chordata; class Aves; order Gruiformes; family Rallidae; genus Porphyrio; species Porphyrio hochstetteri. Next base: position 79,834,021 of record CM036905.1, on the reverse strand, counting down.
TCAATAAGCAGTACTATTTCTGTGAGAGAAGTTATGGATTAAGGCAAGTAAGGATCACAGAAGCTGCTGTCAGCTAAGCCAAATACTTACTTTCCAAATAGGAAATGAGGAACTGATATCAAAAGACATCCAAATGACAGAATTGTGCAGCCCAAAGCAATTATTCTGGGTCTGTGAAGCTTTGCTCCAAAGTAACTCACAAATGCTATCAGCAGCAAGTTGCCTGCAAAAAGAACGTGGTTCATATATGCATAACAAGGAATCCTTACACCTTTTAAAGTGCAATACAAATTTGAGTATACCTTATTAGCTCGACATCTGTTACTTCTCCTGCCTTGTATAAACTTTAACTAGAGAGGGAACTGCCTAAATGATGCAGTAATTCCCTGCTGTCTGTGATCTTTTTCTGGAAGAGTTACACTGCATGGAAAGAATATGAGATTAAAAGGCAGAATGGAAGAGAGATCAGAGCGAGAGATTTTTTTGGCTGCACCCACGTAGAGAAGAAATTTCCCACTACTTTACATGGAGACCAGTCCCAGGGAAGTTACTCTCCTAGGATACTCTATTTTGCAATGGATGTGAAAATATAGGAGTATATATCCAAGTGGTTTTGTAAGGAAAGTAATAAAACCAAGGTGAGATATAGAGAAAAAAGAAATAATAAATTAATATTAATTTCACTAATAATTTTAGAGGAAGAAAAAATACAGATTTTTTTATCTAGTACCATTTAAAAATACAAATGTGCAAACAAACATTCTCTTCTTCACTTTCCTTCAGAATCAATTCTACTCTTCATTTATTGCTACGCAACTAAGAATCAAGCTTCGTGTTATGAATCAGGCCCCATGAAAATAACAATTTAGTAACTGTACGCCTACTAATTTTATATTTTTATCAAAAGAACAAAATCATGTCTGTGAGTGATGAGCATCATGCTCTGAAAGAGGATAACATCTTTATTATGTATGATTGCTAGTGGCTTGAATTACACTCAGAGATGTACACTTACATGGACCTAATAAGTTACTTTGGTCTACCACATGCAATGACTCAATCATTTCAAGTATTAATATTATTATTTTCAGTTATTTCACATTCTTGGAGAGAAGAACAACTTGTTATAGAAAAGTACATATGAGAGGATAATTTATTTAAAATAATACGCCCTTTACGTACCACTTTATAAATCTTGGCCATTCCAGCTTATCAAAAGCAAGAATATATTCTGGGTAGTCCTTCTCTTTTGTAACATTGAGCTGCCCCATCAGGTTGCTTTACAGCCAGCAGCACAGTGTTGGAATGGTTTCTTCTTTCACATGCAGACACAGGAGACCAGGAAAGAGGGAGAAGCCACCTCTGATGGTCTCTACTTAGATGGATTTGAAGCTATCAAGCCTTTTTTTTGGCTGTTTTAGCAATGACAAGACATAAACTTGCCACCTGGCAATAAAACTCACTGATAATCAAGGTAAGGGTTGCTAAAAGTAGAACTGGAAACTTTCTTTATGGTTGTACAGATGAAAAGTCTTGAAATATTATTGAGTTGGAATACAGTGACAATACGCTCCAAAAAGCTTTGAGGTCACTGTTTAAAAAACTGTAAAATGTTAAATATGACCTTAAATTCAAACAAGGTTTATAAAATCTTTATGTTCAGAAACATTAATTACAAACCTCATAAACTCGTTCTATGTTGTTAGTTGCTCTGTCATACCTTATGGCAGTGCAGAAATTAGCTGAAACAGCTTTTAATCCCAAGCTTCCTCATTTCAGTTGTCCTATTAGTTTCCAAGACAATAAATACATAAGTACCAGCTGAAGTGGTAGGATCGAGTTGGTCACTATTGTCACATACAGTAATCAGCAGATTGCTGTGGGCACGAGAATCACAAAGCCAACACACCATATTTTCAAAGAATGAAAAATATAGAAATGAGTGATTACCAATTTCAAAGCTTCCATTAATGATCCCCACTAAAGAAGCTGGAATATTAAATTGTTTCTCTATCTGTGTGTACATGCTGTTCATGTAAGCACCAGACATGGTTTTACCAACAAACGCAAGTGATAGTGCCAGCAGAAATACCTAGGGAGGAAAGAACAGAATGCATAAAGAATTCAAAATTATATATTTAGGAATATTCCATGGTTATTTTCCCCACCAAAGTTGTGTTTCCAGGTAAAACACGTGAACAGTTCTCTTCCACTGATATATGTGTGAGTACAAGTTCAAATCCCATCATCTATCCTTGTCCACAGAATTATAGCTTCATTAAACAAACCAAAAACAGAAAAAAAAAAAAAGAAGAAAGATTTTGCTCTTCACCTGCTGTCGTTGACCAAGACTGGCTTGAGAAACCTCTGAAGCCCCATTTCCCCAGCCAAGACAGGTACAGCACAGCCTCTCCCACGGTGTGTCTGCTGCAAGATTGCCATCTGCAGGGCTGCATAACGCCTGCAGCCAGACCGGGGTGTAAAGACCTTCGCACCGCTTGCTCTCCAGAATTACAAATTACTTGCAGAACTAAGATCGTTTCCTACGATAAAGTTACTTGAACGAGTATCTGCTCTCCAGTCTCAGTAGAGGTCATGAGCCCAGAACAAGTAATTTCAAACAGGAGTAAATAGTGTGTCCTTTTTACAATAATCTAGTGGCAATTGACCATAAAAACATAAATATGAATATATGCAGTAGTATTCAAATCTTCTTAACATAAATGTTCTTCATAAACAGTATTTATTTAATAAAATTATTTTTAAATATGTCTGCTACAAATGCTGCAAAGCATAAGTAATGTATTTGGGTTTTAAATTGCTATTAAAAACTAGGTATTTTAGAACCTTTGTAGAGCTTCTTGACAACTTGAATAGTCTAGGGTACATCAACAGCCAATTTTTACTGCCATGTCACCATTGATAAGGCTCATTTCACAGGTTTAAGAAGGAATGGTAAACATGTCAGATTGGGGGGCGTTACACAAATTCAGAGGTGGAGCTTGAAAGGAACAATCAACCATACCTCCAACACATTGCAGAGTGTAAAGTTCAGGAACAAAAAAAGCAACACATGACTGTTTACAAACTTGCTTGACCTCAGTTAAGGCATTAAGGATAAGGAAAGAAACACAGATTATTCATTCATTTTGTCTAGGTTGTAACTTCTACAAAAATATTGTAAGTGCAAGCAAATACAGTTGTGTGTTCATACAAAATTGCTAAAATATTTCTGTACCTTCAGCTTGGAAATACAGCAGAATTTGTCCCCTGCACATGGCTTCTCATCTTCTTTCATGTTGCCTTCTTTTAATCAATCTTGATATCTGTTTCTGAGTCTGTCCAAAGATCCTATTACAGCACTGAAAAAGCCAAAAGAAAAAAAGAAACCTCTTTGTCCCATATTTTCAAAAAATCAGACTCCTTCTAAGATATTTAAACTTCTTTCTTAAACAAATGCAAACAGGATTCCGACAAAAGCTACAAGCTTATAAACTTTATTCTAATCAAGAGTATTTGACATGTGATTGTCAACAATATAACAGCTAATTCTTTCTCATCAAATACTGAATACTGTCAGCAGCATAAAGCCAGTAAGGAAAGAATAGAGAAAATAAGCATTCTGAGGGCAAGCTAGTTTGTCTGTAATACTGCTTTTGAGTCTTTTTCACACACATTTGGTACTGACCACAGTGGGAGACAGAACTACAAAGATCAATACATTTGATTTACATGTATGTGGTCTTTATTTACTATGCCTGTCCTTCCTAGCCATAAAAAGGACATTTAGTTATGCACTACATGTTCTATTGAGCTCTCCTCTCTTCCACTGACACCCATGTAAATTTGTTAATTTTAATAGAAACTGTGTTGGAGACTAATATCTTGGCATTCAAATTCAAAAGAGAAAAAAATAAACCCAAAACCACCAGATCAACTTAAGTTCTAAATGGAAACAAACCAGACTCTGTTCTGCTTCCCCTCCCAAGGTTTGCCAAAACATCTATTACTCTGCCTACCTTTAGTCATCTCCATCTCAGTTTGATGGTTGGAACTTTTAGTAGCACTAAGCTGCCTGGTTTCTTACACACCTTGAGTATTTTCCAAATAATGTGTTTAAAGAAGGAGCAATATATTCCAGAGACTTGTAATGTACTTACCTGTTAAAAGCCCCTGCACGCCTGAGGGTTAGCACAATCAGTTCAACAGGTAGAGCACCAGTTTAAAGATGATTGCTCTCTAAGGACTGCCACAAAGGCTTCATTAAATCAAGTTATTCAATACAGTTCCCTCTGCCTGATGGAGTAAGCTGGAGAAAAGCAGGGCAAGTCAGAGCCCTACCTTACAGTCAGGATGGATATAAGTTAATTTCCTCTTTTTCGTCTTGGATACACTTTCTGAGTGTGATCTTGTGTCACTGATCTCACTTGATCTTCTCTATGTTTTCTACTTCGTGGAGCCACATCTGGGAAGCATGCTGTCCTTGACAAGCCCACCAATAAGACTTGAATTGCCTTTCACATTCTTCAACCCAACATCCCCCCAGTCAAACTTTTCAAATACTAATTTCTACAACAATGTTAATCCTCTCAAATGTGTTTCTTAACTAACTTGATTCCTAGCAAATTCATGGCATTAACTCCTTCTACAGCTACAGCATACTCCTCCCCAGTTCCAGTGTAATGCATTATTATAGCATTCCTGGAAATACTTACTTTACAATTAAGCATAGGTGGTCAGCAACTCGGACAGTTAACTATGATATACAAATAGTTTGCATTCTTCTTTGCTTGCACAAACCATGTTCAATCCCCACTGCTAAACTCTGCTTATACAGCTTTGCACCTTCTTTGCCATTTGGCATAGAAGCTTATATTCCAGGGAATTGTTTATGCCTTATGTTAATACAGCTTTAGTCAGACTGTAGCCCACCTGCGATTCCAAAAGGTGAGCAACAGAACAAAGACTGCAGCCACCTATGGCTGCCCTCTTCTGTTCTAGGAGTTAGCAGTGGGAGTCTGTCCCTTATTGTACCAGTCCCTGCATTCCACTTACATACACAAGGAACATCATCTGGCTACCTACAGATTTTTCTCTTCTGATGCTAGAAGAAGCATCTAGCCACCTCTGCCCAAGTTTCTCTTGGGGCATCAGAAGCATCATGCTGCCCCTCAAATAGTTACAGATGACAAAATGGGAATGTTTGCCTTTACTTATTATTACTTTCCCTCAAAGCATGAATTAGGATAGAAAAAAAGTGCATTTCAATCCACTTTTTACTGGAAAGATTATTAAGATTATTAATTAAATAACATAATAGACATAATAACAGAATTATTATTTCCAGCTATGTTCCTGCAGTTGCTTTCCCCAGCTTTAAAATATCCTTGTGGTCAAATGGAACTGAAGCCAACACAGACTAAAAGCCTACATTATTGGAGAGGTGTAGGTGCATAACTCAGCTCAGATGCATTTATGCCACACTTTAAATCCAGGTTACAACTCAGACTTCCATTTCTGTGCCTAAAGATGAACCCAGTAGCATTCCCACTGCCTTCTCCCACCTCCCTGCTCTCCACTGTGCATTCCTGTTGCTTTAGCTTTCTTTCACTCTTAGGCTCTCCAGGCTCTTTTTCAAACATTTTTAACTCATTAAACAGGCAGAAATTTAATGTAGCAAAAAGATTGCCTTCCAGGCAGTGAACTGATTTGGTCCACAGAATTGGTATCTATAAAGTAGAATTTTGCACTTCCCATGGACAGATATATGTTTGGGTTAGTGCTCAGACACTGTTTAATTTAGGTTTAAATGTACTAACTTCCTTTGCTAACAGCTCTGCTTTTAAAGAAGGGCAGAAGGACTGATAAAGAGCATGCTTTGCTAAAGTATCCTTGAAGAAGAGCTGAAAGACTGACAAAAGAGAAAACATCCTGCCACAGCAGGTGCCAGAGCTGGGGCACTGTCAGAGGCCTGAAGTCAAAAAAATGGGCTGTAAGTAAGGGTAAGGTAAAAGTGGCAAGGGGAGATTGTGACTACCCACCTAATTAAAGGACTATGCAAGTGGCCCCACACACACCTTCAAGCATCATGCATGCTAACTTGAATATTCTTGACCAATAGCAGATGATGTGGCAATTACTAACCAATTGGTGTAAATTAAAGCCGTTTTTTCTAATCATGCAACGAGATAAGTAGGTTGTAAATTCTGTGTGTGGTGTGCTAGTTTTGTAGAATTACCACCTAGCACCCATCTCTGCACTGACATGGAATAAATCCAATACCTCTTGCTCTGTGGGGATATCCACATACTGCACTCTGGGTAACGACCCTGCTTTTGGGACAACAGAATGGTTCAAGTGTCAGACCTACATAAGGAGAACAGCAGAAGAGTGGAGCCAAGAACATGAGAAAAGAGAAGAGAGTGGGGTTTAAAGCAGAATAGGAAAGGCTGGAGAGTTAATCTCGCCCATCTGAGTACCAACAATGTGTTACATCACCTCAAATATTTGTGGAACTCTGGTCTCAAACCCTAACCTGAGCTTCCTTGAACACAGCTGGCCTTCTCAGATCAGCACACCTGTGAGGAAATCCTTTCCTTCAGTGAACATCAATCCGTACCTCTTTAGCCAACACCAAGAGCAGAGCACTTTATGCTACTTGGATACTCACATTGTGACTGAGTTTTGAAACACACCGCTGGAGGAATTTGCGCAGGGCAGGTGAGAGTGCATGTTTATGCAAAAGCTTGTCCTCGGGTTCTGACTGACCTACCACCTATCACGTAAACACCTACACTTGAATCCAACTCATAGGCCTCCATGCCCACTGAAATTTCAGAGAAGAGGTCAATAAAATCCCTCCTTACATGGTCTTACCCTTTCCATGTCTGCACCGAGTTTGGAACGCATTTATGGCATGCTAAATAGTTAGTTAGCAGTAACATCACAACTGCCTCTTCCAGCCATTACTGCACTGTATTTCCACAGGCAACCAGGAAGGCAGGCAAGTAATCAGAATTCTTCTTTCTAGAAGGCAACCACTTTACATAGTGCACGAAGACCTTAACTGCATAGTGTGGATAGTTTTAGTACAGGCTACAGCTACAAAGCAGGTGCATGAAGTACAGCTGATGTACTTAGGCTGGACAAGGCTGGCTTAAAAACAAAGCAGATAGATCCTGCGTGGCTCAAAGAAGGCATATTCAGTGTGGCTGGCAAGAGCAGGCAGGCTGGCATTGAGAGGCATGAGTTTGGTCCCATTTCTCCTACACAAACATATAAATACATTTTATAGTAATGATACATTTAAACCACAACTCACCTTAGCTAACCAATAAAAAATAGAATAAAAGCACATGAATATGTGGATTTAAATGTACAGGAAGCAATACTTTGCAAGTTGCCTTTCCTTAGTCCCAAGAGGTCATTCCGTTTTCCACGTAAAAATGCAACTTCCATTTGGCTCAGCTTTATCATGTGGATAAACTGATAAGTCCTTGTTTTGCTTACAAACAGGATTAAAAATCACATGAGATAACCAAGCAGAGGGCAATTACAGTGTCAGAATTTTTAACTAATTTCTTTTGCCAGTTGCAAAAAGCATTTGGAAATCTTGTTTTACTAGGCACAGTTCAAGCTGTTACTCAAATGCAATTACACTAATGTTAGACTGAGACAAAGGAAAATATTCCCATGGCAAAACAATTAGCTACTTACCGTTTTGAAAAGGTTTTCAGAAGAAATGACTGCTATCGTATGCTTAAACTTTGACCCTTATTCTAAATTGTTGAAAATTAACCCAAGTATACTTACTGCAGAATTCATGGGTTTGCCAAATGGTTTCAGCTGTGCATTTTAGAACACTCACTCAGATGTGACAGACATGGGTTGAGTTCTTTGTTAGAAAAAAATTAAGCCCATCTCTTTCTTTACTCCATCAAAAAAAAAGTCAAGAGCTACAGCAGTGCAGGATCCCTAACCAAATGCTGACACTCCTGCCCACTGGAGACATCTGGGGAATGCTCACAAGCAAGAAAGGAACTTCAAGAATATACATAATTGTGCAGATTTACCAGGTTAGGTAGTGTCCTAGCAAAGGGTGACACAGGGTTAGACTGAAAATGAGGAATGAATCTGTGTTTCTCACATCTTAAAGGGGTGTTTAAGCTTTCGAGTTAGTGGATGGAAAGCAACACAGACATAATCATTGGCCTCTTCTTGCGGTCTTGGAATGATTTGGAAGGAAGTGTAACCCTTCGCAGTTGGTATAAATTACTCAGAGGCTCGATTCTGGGGCAGTACACATTCTGAACCAAAAGTGGAGAAAATTACCTCAGCCCTGAAGCACAGAGGCATAATATCACTCTCCGCAGCATGCCCAGCTGCTGGTCTCAGTATTTCCTCTCTGGACCTATTTTCAAAGTATCCAAGTGTAACAACCTGCTATGTTAGTGGGGTGCTGTTAATTCTAGAAGGCACAGAGATCCTGATAGCTAGGCACTGCAACTAGGAGCACCCTTTCCTTTGGGACTCCCGCTGATTCGTAGAATCATAGAATGGTTTGGGTTGGAAGGGACCTCCAAGACTATCTAGTTCCAATGTCCTGCCATGGGCAGAGACACCCTCCACTAGAGCACATTGCCCAAAGCCCCATCCAACTGGCCTTGAACACACCTGGGAAGAGTTCAGCCACAGCTTCCTGTGCCAGTGCCTGGAACCTATGCCAGTGCCTCACCACCCTCACAGTAAAGGATTTCTTCCTAATATCTTATCTATATCTACCCTCCTTCAGTTTAAAGCCATTATCCCTTGCCCTATCACTACAGGTCTTGATAAGCAGTCTCCAGCTTTCCTGTAGTCCCCTTGTAGGTATTGGAAGGCTACTATACAGTCTCCCCACAGCCTTCTCTTCTCCAGGCTGAACAACCCCAACTATCTCAGCCTGTCTTCATAGGAGAGAGGTGCGCCTGTCTTCATAGGAGAGAGGTGCTCCTGTCCTATGACCATCTTTATGGCCCTCCTTTGGACTCACTCCAACAGACCCATGTCGTTCTTGTGCCGGGGATCCCAGAACAATGGTTCACCATGCAAAGGTGAAAGATTAAAAAGCTGCCTACAGTCACATAGATGCTGTGGTTGTCTTACAGGCTGGGGTGCTGCTAGTTCCTGATTACTGACATTACAAAATCAGAGTAGTTTGACCAAGTGTAAATAGTTCTAGCTAATGTGACAAGAAGAGGTTATGTAAATTTGATCAAATTGGGTAGACATCAGATCTAAGAATCAGAAGCTACACCTTTAAGTACTGATGCCTCGGAAAGCCGGAATCAAAACTCACTGGCCTTGGTGACTATGAAGCAGGGATCCTTTATTGCAGCACTGGGCACACAGGGGATCACTCCTCCAAATGTGTGCGCCCATTAAAGCCAAATTTCTCATATTTATACAGATTAACTATACATATTCATTACAATTTCTAAGAAAAGGCAGGTTTATGCAAATTATTTCCAGGAGGTCATTTACATTAACTCCTCCCAGATAGAGCATGCTCAGTGACACTCAGGGGGTCTTCTGGTGGTCTTCAGGGTTGAAGGCTCGATGTCTTCCTTGCTCTCAGTGCATGCTCTTTACGGTGTTCTCCATAGTTACCAAAACACATTCCTGAGCTCAAAACACATTCCTACACAAACTAGTTAGGAATGCCTTTTAACTGAAAACAAGATATACTCTGTCTCTTAATTGGTCTTTGGTCTCATTATTTATGACTCCCCTATCTTCACTAGCTTCAAGGCTAAGGTTTGGAGCCGCTTTCACAAAACAGCTCACAGAGTTACAGCACAGCCATATTCTACTAAAATCCAAAATCCAAACCAAATATATTCTTAAAATACACAAATTAAAGTTACATTAATTGTCTCAAGCTACATCTACATCTACGTCAATCTATTCAGCATTATTGTATTTCATTGAATCCAAGGTTTCATCTGTGACCTGAAGCCTCTTGATGACACTTGTGTTTTTCAGAGAAATAACTACCAATATACATGAAAAGCCTAAATGCCAGGTCTAAAAAGAGTGGCAAGGGTGGGGTTAGGATTAATGAAAGTCTGTTTTTGAGTACTGCCTCCAGGACAGTGTTTTTCAGCTTTCTCAGGAAGCACCCAGCCTCCCTGAAAAACCTCCCTGGACTATCCTATACCCTGTGTAGTTAGGATGCTGGAAGTGTTAAATAACAGCCTGGGGAGGTACTTGACATTTTTGTTACGCAGTATGTTTTTCTCTCACAGACTCACAACTCTGGGGCCACAATAAAAAACAATTTTAGACCCCCGGCTGAGGCCTTATAGACCACTAGTGGCTGAAGATCCTGGTCAGCCCAGTGCTGCACCAGAGGACGACATAAGGCATTTTTCCCTGTTATGTCTTATCATAAAAGTTCACAACTATAAATTTCTGAAAGCATATCTTCTAGTTCTTACACACCAGGTAATTTCTCAACTAAAAGTCTATTAACATGTTTTCAGTATGTGAAAAGCTTCATTCTCCCTCAGAAAACATATTTTTCATGGGATTTATAGCACTGCTTTGTGTCTCCAATTCACACCTGATGGCTGTCTGTACTGAGAATTTGCTCATAAAGTTTAAATAGAAATAGAAATTCTGTTTCCACTTGTTATTTCCTTTCACTAAAATCAGAGGTAAACTCTGACCCCCACTAAGATATTTTGAGTCTTCCTACATTTCATATTTTCTCCACTTATCCATTGCTACTTCTAGAAAATTAAAAAATCATCTGACAAAATAAGAAGAAAATATAAAGACAGTGGTCTGACTTCTGCCACATATTGCTTTGTGTTTACAGAAGACAGTACAGTGAAAAAACAATAGTGAACAGAGGTAGAAAATGGCTGAGAATAAAGCTGCCATCCTCACTCTCCTCAAAAAAACACAGCTAAAGGTGATGAGAGAAGATCATACTGCCTACCAAAACAGCAGATGTTCAACAATGTATGTCAACAGCGATGTAATGTTCATCCAGGTGCAAAGTGACTTCTCTCCTATACCCAACACCATGTGCAACAGTCCACTGTGTACAACTAAGTCTTGTTCTGTGGAGGAGAGAAGTGTCAGTGTTATTAGAGCATCAGCCTTGCTTTTGCATTAAAAGTATCTTTACTTCAGTACTCTAATTGTAATAGTTCTGGAAATCTGACTACAAGCACCTAATGAAGAGACTTGGATTAGAATGCACAGGAAATTTGATATGTGATATTTATTTTAATTGATTAGAAACTAGCACTGTAGAAGTGTCAGTTTAGTTGTTTTTTACCCTGTGCTCAGCTATTACAAAGGTTTCGCAGTCCTTCCTTATTTCTCTCTCACCTCATCCATTCTTTTAAATATTTCATCTCATAACTATTTGTAGAACATATTCTACATGTATTTCGTATTTTAATCCATATGTATTTGTGGGTAGAAGAAATTATGACTTTGACTACAGAGATCCTCATTTTCAAATCTCCTTATTGATCATAATTATTTAAAAATGAGCTTCTGAGATGCATGCAAACATTTTCAGCCTCTACAGGAAATCAAACCCAATGAAATAAACACAATTCTCTGGGGTTTTAATTAAATATTAAATAAATAACTATTAAATAAACTTTGATGAGACAGTCATAGGCAAATCACATACAGGGCTGTATACTCTACAACCTCAGTAGGATTATTTTGTTCAATAATAATAATTTCTGCTCAGGATGAGTATGGCTGAAGATTCAGACCCAGAAAAAGAATTACAGGAAACGGAAAGCAAAAATCCAGGCAAATGGATATCTCCTTATAGCAGGCACTTAACAATTTGCTTTAAATACTTCTCTCCCCTTCAGAGAAAAATAACCCAGGTGGCACTTTAAGTGATTTATAGTTTTTGCCTACTATCATACGATTTTCTAGCTCCACTTTGCAGAACTTTGCTTTTAAAATTTCCCCTAGAATTCATCATCAATAATGTGCATTTTAGAAACTGAAAACAAGTAAGTGCCCCCTTTCCTCTTAAAAAGAAAAAATAACAAAGGGGAAGAAGAAGAAAAACAACTTATTACCTTTTTAAAAGTTGAAGTGCCTCTTCAGGATGAAGACTTTAATAACTGTGTGCATTGGCTTATCTCATCGGACTTTTCAGCTTTAAGCTCCTGTTTACAAAGATACTCATTGCCCATTATAGAAGATTTACTCTCATACATGCCACTCAATTTTGGCCAATTCATATTAGCTTATTTGCAAAGCCTTTAAGTAGAAACCTATATGCTAAAGAAACCTATATGCAAAGTCTTTAAGTAGAAGCCTATATGCTAAACATCCACGGAAGTCAGAAGAATTTCACTTACTGATGTGCATAAGTATGAATTGAGTTTATCTTGAAAAGCAAAATTATGAAATAGATGTTTCAAGGGCATGTTCCTTCAGACACATACATGCACACACAGACACAAGCACACAAATAAGAGTTTTCTGCATTCAAACCTCTCTGCTGTTCTATTTTTCTGTAGCACCATGAGAAAGCACTTTATTATAATTCTATCAATTTTTGCTTCCTGGAGAAAGGGTCTTAGAGACTTCTGCTTACAAATGAACCAAGGCTGATATCCATACATTTGGCTCCAAGGTCTTGGAGGAAGTAAAAATGCCTTCTACATGGATAACAAAAGGAACAGTCCCTATAAAAATAGTATTTTCCCAGAAAAAAAAAAAAAATTGAAACAATTTTTCTTTTTAGCTGCCTGAGAGTGCAGAAGAGCTTTAATATTTTTTCAGGCTTTATGGGAGCTGAAGGATATTGAGGGAACATTTTTGAGTTAAACATGTTTTCTCAATCTTAAAGTAGGTAATTCTAGCCTAATTACATGGTCTGTGTGCATAAAAACATGCCTGAAGGAATATAGAAGGCCCACACCTGGGTACTTTCGTGACTTCTGTGAATTTTCAGTGTTTGGATATGCTCAGCTGCTGCTGGGAAGCACTTCCTGTTCAGCTCTTGACCTTTATAACCTGCTTTTGTTTCAGCACACAGCCCACAACAGTGGCACTGGGGTACTGAATGAAGGTAAGAAATGACTCCCAGCCATTTGCCAGTGATCAGCCACATATACAAATTAAATACATTTAAAAAAAAAAAAGTTTTAAATTATGTTCATAAATGCACTTTTTAGTATTCTGTAAATCTATGTAAAATTCAGTTCATATGGAATCCAATATTTTTCTCTATTGTGATTAATTAACAGGCAGTAAAGCATTATAGATAGTCTATGATGTCTTAGCATATTGAATTCCCATCTTCTTCAAAAGGCCATATTTGCACCAAGTTTAGTGCTTTCTGTATTATTCACCCACCACTTGAGAAACTGACTACAAGCACATTTTTGTCCAGATAGATTTTGTTTGAGGGGCACTTTAATCATTCTAATGCTTCAATATAAGGAAAATACCTTGAGAGAGTCAAGTATTTGTATAGAATGAGGTATACCCTATTCTTAGCAATCAGATTTGTTTAAGATCCTCATCTAGAATCTCTCAATAGGTATTAGAGAGAGTCAGATATTTCCAGAGAGTAATTTATCCCATCATAAGACAGCTGTCTAAAATAAGTGGGAGGAAACGGTCTCTGGAGGTACTTCTTTCTTCCCCTTGATTTGGAAGTCTAGAGAGCTAGCTTAGTCTAGATAACTAACTTTTAGACAGATAAAAATCAGGTCAGATGACACCTACCCTGGTTACCTCTCCTTATGTCACTCTAGACCACCATCCAGCAGCTCCCAGCCTAAGGTCAGAAGCCTCTTATAATTGCTTATGCAAGCTCACAGGAAATTCAAATGGATAAATAGTGTTCTTAAGGAAATCAGTATAAGTTCTCAATAAGAAAAACAGAGTTGATATACAATTGCTGGTTCTAGTTTAAATGTTGTATGTAATGATGAGTTACCTCCTAAAAAATACAGAAGTCATTTCTGGCCTAAATCATAGAATCATAGAATTATAGAATGGCATGAGTTGGAAGGGACCCCAAGGATCACAGAGCTCCAACCCCCCTGCCACAGGCAGGGCCACCAACCTCAGGCCTGGATCTACACTAGGTTGCCCAGGGCCCCATCCAACCTGGCCTTGAACACTTCCAGGGATGGGGCATCCATTACCTCTCTGGGCAGCCTGTTCCAGCACCTCACCACTCTTTCTGTAAAAAACTTCCCCCTAATATCTAATCTAAACCTTCCTTCCTTTAGTTTTAATCCATTCCCCCTTGTCCTGTCATTGTCTATCCTTTTAAAAAGTTGAATCCCCTCCTGCTTATAAGCTCCCTTCAGGTACTGGAAGGCTGCAATGAGGTCCCCCCACAGCCTTCTCTTCTCCAGACTGAACAAGCCCAGCTCCCTCAGCCTCTCTTCGTAGGGCAGGTGCTCCAGCCCTCTAATCATCTTTGTGGCCCTCCTCTGAACCCTCTCCAACAGTTCCACATCCTTCTTGTACTGGGGGCCCCAGACCTGGACACAGTACTCCAGATGGGGCCTCTCGAGGGCAGAGTAGAGAGCGACAATCACCTCCCTGTCCCTGCTGGCCACCCCTCAAATTCAATACATGACTTTGGAATCACTGAGGACTGACTGACTAGCTCTCTCCCAGTGTTGCAGAGGTAAATATCCACAAATTCAAGTAATTCAAGAAAGCTGGAAAGCCTCCACAGAACTAAGCGGCACAGCAATCATGGGTTGCACATCCCATGGCATGGCAACCCAGACCACGGTCCAAACAATGTTTAAAACCTTTTTTTTTTTTTTTTTCCTCAGTTATATCTCCTGAGATCTGCTTCTCTACTGTGGGTTTATTAGGAGACCCAAGGGACCTTAAAATTTTACTCCTTAGTCAAGGACAACTTTACTCATTGGTCAAGACAGTGGCCATGCAGAGCTGTTACAGTTGAATAGCTGTGCAGCTCCCTGTCAAATGGAGGCCAATAAAAAGCATTTCTAACAAAGACAACACAGGATTTTCTTCTCAGTGTTGTGCCCTGGTCTGGGCACACACTCAAAAAGCTTCATTGCAAAGTTAAACCTTTGAAAAGACCAGCAAAACTGAGTCTGGAAACATCCTAAGACAAGCTCTTTCACAACATTTTCTCTGTTTTCAGCTGCTTATAGAGGTCACAACATCTGCTCAAAGTAAAAATCCCTTCTCCAGATATTTTTGGGAACCTACTTTCTCAGAAGATGTAGAGGAAGGAAAATAAAAATATAATTTAACATATTTTCTTTTATTCAAATATATATTTGTTCTGGCAGCAGTTATACTAGACTGAGGTAAATCATGGTGAGTGATGAGGTCTCATTGTACTGGCCCATGAAGAGCCTAATAGGTAAGAACTTGATCTATGCAAGCCACCTAGTGAAGCACCCATCTGCATTTAATAAAGAAAGCAGGACAGAGTTTATCCCTGTATATGCAGAAACACAGAGAGAAGCACACAAGAACTTCTCACTTTTTGAGCCTGAACTCAGATTTAGTTTCATTATCCAATAACATTTCTTTTCCTCTCACCTCAACAGTGTAGGTCAGCTACAGACTAGATGAGATTCAGGTCTGCCTTCCATCCTCAACTTTGCTATTGACTCTGTGCATCCCCTCTAACTCATCATCTCAATTTTTTCCCATGAAACACAAGAACAATAAATAGTTAGTTATAGCCAACATTCAGAACCATACATGAAGATAATGCTGTTTATGTGAAAAACATTGATTGTTGTCTGTTTTCATAAATATTAATTTCTTTAGAAAAGGGAGACCGTCATAAGAGTTTGCAATTTAGCTCATTAATTTCCACTTGCATGGATTTGGGGGTTTTGCTTCTGTTTTAGCATAACAGGTTCATGCCTTCCAGCCTTGTGACAAACTTTATGAAGACATAAAATTCTCTATTCTTTGTAAAATTTGCCACAAGGCTAGAAGACATCCTGTAACCCAAACTTCTATTTTTAAATGTTAGAAAACATAAATGTTCCAATTGTCAAAACAGCTTCACAGAATAAATCAGCTATGTAAAAAAATAAAAAAAGTTGAAAACCTAATAATATGCTTTTGGGCAGTACCTCCTTTTTAAAGTACAAAGGGATCTGTTGTGTGCCTAGGTCGTCAGCTTTCTGCTAACGAGGCATACTGTCTCATGAACATACTTTAAGAAAAGTTAAAGGAACAAATGTACTGTAGCTTGACTGGCAGTTCAAAGGCTTCAAAGTCTCTCTGGAGTCTTTTCCTCTAAAAAAAATGGCATTAACTATGATTCATCAATCAGTGGTTTATGTAACCTGATAGGATTTCATTTTCACTATCCATCAAGTCCCCAAGTGTTTTGGTGTGTGATAATACGCTTTGTGTCAGGAGACATCATCAGGCTAGATACTGGTTACTAGAAAATCCTTAAAGATGTGGCCTTTCTAGGTGCCTGTGGCCTTTCCAGGTGCACTTCATATAGGGGCCTCTTCTAAGACAGCTCAGTCCTAAAAGGTGTGAAACACCTGAGCGGAAGATGCAGGAGCACGGGGGATATTTTGGGAATCAGGTACGTAGCTATGCATCTACCTGTGAGCATGGCTTTATAACTACAAACACCTCACTTATAAAACTTGGGAAATTTTCATAGGATGCCACAAAACAGGTGGTTTTGCTCAGAAATGTTTAAATTGCATGAAATATACATCCTCTTTTGACAACGGGAATTAAAGAACTTACTTCAAACAGCAGAGAAGATTCAGGACTTTCTAATAAACACCTTGCCTCTATGGTGACAATTTTTATGGTTCTTTTAACAGTTGTTTATTCAACTGCTACAGACTATTATGAGCATTATAAAAGGCCACAGGATGATATATGACCTAGAGCAGTGGCCTGTAATGATCCATAACACCATGAAGACTAAGAATGTTTATGACAGCTGCTTATAAAATAATTTAAGAAGGTGTTAACCCTTCGTTGACATGAAATTGTATAAAATATGCTGATGTGAAATTATACGACACTGCCAACTTTCCATTTTTTAACACAATTCCAGAAGAGCGTGGCAATGTGATAGCTCTCTAAAAGGAAACCAGCCATTTACAGCCCATGGCAATGCATCAGGAATGGGTACAGGGCCTCTGTGAAAAGTAACAATATCAAGCCTACAGTCACTAGAATCATAGTCACTAGCCAGAGGTATGCTCCTCCATCTGGAAATATGTAGGAATCTTGGAAATTGAGAATTTGAGCAAAATAATAAGACCATCAACCTAGACAACAGTTTATGCAATACACAAGACTCTGAACCAAGAAGCAGAGCTTGAAATACCCATTCTAAATAAACATTCAGTATATACTCAATACCCATAGTTTGACATGTCCCAAAGACACATGTCCCAAAGTATGTGTTTCTCTGCTGCTCTGCACAAGGTTCTTAGTTCTGAAGCTAACATCAGGACTTCTCAGCTTTGTCCTGTTAAAACTGCAGCATTCATTGGCTGAATATGTGTTAATATGAAACTATTTTAATATGTTAATGACTGAAAGTCTACAGAACCTTGAGCTTTTTTTTTGTCTTGGAATAATACAACACCTTCGTTTTCCCACTACTAGTTCAATAACAGTTTATTGCAAAAAACATCACTTTTTGAACCAGCCACATCACTTGTAGCTCCTAAAGAGTTTGTGAGAGCTCACATTTAAATACTGACTTTTCCATACCTGTCATGTTTTCTGTTATCAGGGATGATTTCAGCCAGAAGTGGAATGGTTGCTAAATGGACAGAAACAGCAGTATTTGGTGCAAATGATACTACCATAACAGAGCAAAAACCTACTAATTTTTTCCAGATACATATGCTGAAGTCCTAATGAATTTTTAATGACTTCTTACAGTAGAGAGACAATTTCATGTACTGATTCATGTTCCCTGTGCTCATCAAAATCTTTTCTCGTCTCCATGTAGAATGAAAAGGTCAGGTCTTGCACTCACACTTGCAATAATCCAAGCATACCGTAAATACAGCCCTACAGCACTTCTCTTTGAAGGAGGGCTATTTTATTTTGCAGCAACATGTGCTGACATACCATAAATAAGTTAATTTATGTTTCATGGTATTGTCAACGTAAATCCTCCTACGTAAGCTAGTACACTGCATATGCCCTTAGTGAAAAATTATTACTAACATGACTGATTCTCAGTTCAGCTCAACTCTCCTTTTTAAACAGCGGGGGAAATGCCACTATTAATAGCAGAGCTGTCAAGACAGCATCATCTAAAAGACTCAGAGTGTTTCAAGACAAAGCCAGATTGTCATTCTCTTGCTGCAGTTTGCAGGGGGGGTGGAGGGGAAGTCTGATTACTGAAAGTGAGATAGTTTAAAAAAGAAAACTTAGTTAAAACTTATGCACTGGATCAGGTAGGAAGGGCTGACATGACTCTGTGTAGATTTATTTTGAAATCCGGCAGTTTCTCTTACTGGTGAATGGTTCCATTTGCTCTGTACTTACTAGTAATTCACCTTCACTGAGATAAATCTGGGGAGCATGGAGGGTGGTTCCTGGTCTCACTTTATCTTCTACAAATTCCTGTGCTTTTTATAAGATGCTGGGATGAGGAAGAGAGGATGGAGAGTTCTCACAGTTACACTCGGTAAATCAGAAACAGCACTTCTACACAGACCTAATTCCTTAATCTCTTTTGTTCCTTACAGGAGCATTCAGGGAGACTCATCCTGCAGATTCAGTAGCTATGTAGTCACTCTGCAGTGAGACTTATGCAGCGAGCTAGGGTGTGAATTTACAAAGCACTGGCTCTGTAAGGAGGTATTCTAAGTAAAGGCCATTTCTGCTTTGAAATACACATATGAGTCTGCATGTTATAGGACTCCATATACTCTTGAGGTGGTGGTGTGCATACATTACAGCAATATATCTGAAAACTGAATCTTTTACAGATGAATTTTTATAGACAATGACTTGAGAGAATGATCACAGCAGAAAGCTCAAGATGGCTTAGATTACCAGAAAGGAATAACAGTAGTACTATTCCATATTACTTATTTACCATTTCCAATGTCTAGAGCCCTTGTAAGTGACTCTGAAGACCAAAGGTGAGTTATGCTTTTGCTTATACTGCTGGAAGAAAGTTGGAGAAGAGACAGGGAAAAAGAAAATCAGGTATTTAAACCTTCTGTTGTATTCAAAGGTAAATTGTTGGGTGCAAGCCAGTAGAAGCCATGCAATTAAAACTATAAAATCTAAGTAGGAATGGCATTAGGAACTATAATTCATCAATCACTGCACTGTCAATTCCGACTTTTCTGGTCTAAACATGAGGTTTATTCCTCTTGCTTCAGAGATTCCCAGCTATAGGAACTGATTCAGCACAAACACGGCTGAGCTTGTTCTTAGAGCAATCATTAGAAATAGCTCTTTGAGGCTACATCATATTCTGTCAAAGTGTGAGCTGAGTAGCATAATACATCATAAAAGGCAGATTTAAGAAGCTGTTAACTATCCAAACAACTTTCCATTTACTAGTCAGTTCTGTGGATGGACACCCTTATTTCTGGAGCACCTGTTTTTCCCTCTCTGCTGCTTCTTCCACTTTTCTTCCAGAGGATTAACATGTTTTGGGATCAACAAGAACAGCTCTCTGAGTTTTAATCACGGCTGAAATCACAGAATCACAGAATCGTAGGCGTTGGAAGGGACCTCGAGAGATCATCGGGTCTAACCCCCCTGCCAAAGCAGCTCCCTAGCTCATATTGCACAGATAGGCGTCCAGATGAGTCTTGAATATCTCCAGAGAAGGAGACTCCACAACCCCCCTGGGCAGCCTGTCCCAGGGCTCTGTCACCCTCACTGTGTAGAAATGATCCATACCAAATAGGAGTAGCAAAGAAAGTTGTGCTAGCAGAAGAGTATTTGATAAAACAATACTTGAACGAAGCAGATACATAAAGCTTAAGTGGTAACAGTAGGAAATTACAACTCCACACACCAGAAAATACAAACATTACCATAGTCACCAACAGAACACTGAGCAAGAACTATCGGGAAGATAATGTTATAGCCAAAATTTTCAGACTTTGACATGCAAATGTAAAAATATAGGGAACAATCCAGGTTACTAATCACAGATGTCTAAGGTAATTTTAGACACCTTCTGGTGTTCCACCTCGTCTGCAGTTCCTACAATGGTGTCCTACTAGCCAGGTTCATGCATGTCAGTCCTGGACATCCTAGGACATCTAAAATAAGAGCACAAAATGATCTTTAGGCACCTGCTTTACTCCTCTAATTTCGTATTTAACCATTTGAACACAAGGTACTTAGACCTTTTCAGAGGTGCTGACACTATCAGCAAAACCTCGTTTTTATATTTTATTTTTGCTTCTAAGCTCAATTCAGACTTATTCACAGGGAATCAGAGGCTAATAAAATTGTTACAGAAATGAAACAATTTTGTCAGATCACATGAAACAATCTGCTCAACTCATAAAATCTACAAGCAGTGACATATGGACCATTCTGTTTCATTATTGGTAATATTTACACTGCTGCATATTAATGCTGCTGTTATGATTTCTGATTTATTCAAAAATTTGAAATAAGCTTATTTCAGGTTAATGCCTAAAGCTTTTTCTTTTCTGTTTTGATACAAGAGGTAAACTAAACTGTGAGTTATCCACACACTTCTAGTTCCTGGTAAATTAACAACGTAATTTACTGGAGACATCCACCTCACACAGCAGAACAGCACCCAGTAAAGTGCATGAAACAGGTAATACAGCTTTTTGTCACTCTCACAAATGAGAAAGAAGCATCCATTACCAAAAGGCTCAATGTGTGTTATTAATGTTATTAAGCAAACATGGAATGCAGAAACTGAAAAGCAGCCATTCAAAATGGGAAACAGCTGTCCAGCCAGTGTCTAGAATAGACTAAGAAAAAGCTAAATATGAGGAAGAGAGGGAGGCATCCTTAAATGTTAGGAACTGAACAGAGAGTCAAAGCACCTCTGCTGGAATTAACTTCACATACATATAAACACCTGCAATGTAAATATCTGAGCAACTCACCCAAGGCTGTTTCTATTGTCAAAAATGGAGAAAGAGGCACAAATCGTCTGAGCTATTTTAGACTTCTACAGTAGGAACAGGCACTAGGATGGTCTCTCTATTTACCTCTATTTATTTAGTCAGATAAATCTCACTCCACAGTACACAAAGAGCAGCAGACGCTTGAGACGAGACTGGTTCCCCGTTCCTCTGCTGCCAGTACACTACAATGCGAAGCACGTCCATCGTCTTGCCAGTCAAGACATTTATGTAGGTCACTTCCAGAAGGAACCAGGGCACTGACATACTTGTACATTCTGGATTCTCTGTAAACCTCAGTTCTGGTGTTCCCTAACCCTCGCATATATGCACAATATATTACACAGATCTTTTCATACAGACTTAAACACCAGCACAAACATGTGAAATTGCCATGTAACTACTCAGGATAGAATCGGTTGTGGGTTCTTTTACTGAAAATACTTCTTATCTTCCTTAGGCTGGTAATATTCCTTAGGCACAACAATAAAGGGTTTTTTCCTAAGATCAAGGTTAAGGAACTCTGTCAGTGATAAAAATAGCTTTCTAATTGCTTCACTGAATGGTACCAACTGCACAGTACTTAGAGCCAGGTTCTTGAAATTTGAGTTATGAATAGTTCTGGTGTCAGAGAGATTCCACGATTTCATATTCCACTCTTGCTTGTGTGGGGAAAAAAAATTCCTACTCCTGCTTAAGATAACTTGTAAGGGAAGCCACAATACCTTAATTCTGTTGACATTACATCTGAACAATAGCTGGATAGACTTCTCACTGACTCTGCCAAAATGCTTGGGAGGCAGACAAGGGTCCTGAGACATCGTGAGCCCAGTTTCATTTCTACAATGCACTCAAAAATCACCCCTTTTCTTTTTCCCTCCACAAGGTCACTTGCAGGACAGCTGTAAGCAGGATTTCACGCCACTATTTCTTTGAAAAGCCAATTTCACTTTTCTTTTGTCAACCTATAGCTTGATTCAAGCTTGACATTACAACTGCTCATTTAGATGCTCTAAAATCCAGTCTAATCTTCCAACATCTCAGGTGCAAACTGCATCTGATCTATGCACTGCTTTTCAGGAGCTGAAACAACATGAGCTTGCCTTCTTGCAAGGCTGAGCACACACACCACTACTGAGTGTCAGCATGACCCATACCTTTTCCCACCAGGGAAGAGCTGCACCAAGGCATTCAAGTTCAATATTCAAGCTGTGAATAGTGGCTGATGTCAATCATCAGCCAGATTATTTGCATAATATTTTTTTTAGCACAATTCTAATGGATCTAATCATGCCTTCATTTCAGGGGAGTGAAAGTGTTACAGTGAAAATAACACCCGAATGTTATTTCATTGTAGTCAAATGCTATAGTGAAAATAACAACAGAAGATTGTTTGGAGACGTATACTCGTTTCATAAGTTGCACAGAACTTATTGGCATAGTGAAGATAAACCAACACTATACTTCCTTCTCACACACTAGGACTGTCCATCTGGGGGGGACGACAGAACCTGGGAAAAAGTAAGTATATGCTCATATCATTAGAAACAGAGAGCAAAATATCCAGAAGCAGCATCCCATTTAAAGAAGTAAAAAACCCCAAACAAGCAAACAAACAACAAAAAAGCCCACATTGTGTTGCTTGCTAGAATCTTACTGGCAGACTAGTTGTTGTATCAGGTTGAGAGGCTACTATCCTGGCTAAATATTCCCACTGTATCCAACAAGCAGCATAGATGCAGGAAGGGAGCCAGCACTGGAAATTTACCCATTTCAGTGAAAATCTGGTGTTACAGACTAAACCAGCAAAAAAGGGGGCTTCTAGTTAAGGCAAAGTACTTGGCATTGAAGCAGTTATGAATTAATTCATGTTCTGTAGGGATATGGAAGATTCGTATGATAACTTCTTGTCACAAGAAACTTTGAGCTTTTGTGTCAGCATCTTAACTCTTATAAACAACTGAAAGACCAAAGGCATTTAGACACCTAAAGGCAATTAATGGCGGGGGGGAGGGCACAGAGCTGGGGTGGGGAGGGAAGTTATTTGCCTAATTCCCACTGAAATCAGGAAAACTTTGTTTTAATCTGTATCCTCAGAAATCTGCAATCAGGTGATTTATTAACATTGGATTTAGTCTTTTGAAACCTGTATATTTTTCCCTGAACTCTGTGCACACTAGAGAATTAAATTTGTACAGGCAGCCTTCATTCTGGCATTTCCTAGCTTTCTAATCCTAGTCTTTGTCTTCTTAAGAATATTAATTGATGCAATTTTCATGCATGATATAAAGAACCTACCAGTATTAGTAAAACGTAAGATTTTAGAACCTACCAGTATTAGTAAAACGTAAGATTTTACATTAACAAGGACAGAATTTTCATTCATACTTTACTGAAAAAAATTACATGATTTCTACCTTATTACCCTAAATGGTCAGTCACCCTGTCTGCCAATTTAAATAATTTTGACTCCTTTTTTTCTTCATATAGCTTTTATCCCTTCAGAGATTTTTTTTCTATTTTGATTATTATTTATTTCTACAACAAACCTCCACAACTTTAACTATTCTATCTTTTCTAGAGATACCTGTTTCTTTATGTTTCAATTACTGGTGATCTGGTGTTTCATTTACTCTGGCTTTCTTTATAACTTTTGTTACCTTATTTAGCCCTTGAAAACACCCACAGGCAATATTACCTCAGCTTCTTATCAGAACTGTAAGACTGAGGCTACAGTTGTGATGTGCAGTATGCTATTACAGTTCCTTCACGAGGGCACCCTGCATACACCAGGTTAATATTTACTGATGTGCTAATGTAATAATGACCTATCTGCCTCTGCTCCTCTCTGGGGTACTTTCTATCTATAGGGATGGGAATTAATGACAGTGTCTCTGTGCTGCCTGATGTCAGAGCTGAGAAAGGTGTGAAGGGTATATAAGAGCCGTATTACTTGTCAGCAAGGAAGGGGGGGAAAAGGGATACTCCTGAGCTAGATGCAAGCGTGGAACTGTTGTGTGCACCCTTCTTGCTAACACAGGCGTGCTTCTTCACTTAGCTCCCTGACCACTCTAAGGTAAACAATTTCCCTTTTTTTACCTTACTGAAGATGCAGTGCAACAGACGTGCTTTCAGGAAAGCACAATGTTTCTCATTATGAATCAACAGCATTTTTCTGGAAAAGGCTAAAATAACTTCAAGGTGAATTGCACCCGGGGCCAGAATTTGAGACTGGGACAAGTCAGGAAATGCAAGCAGGAGATAAGGGAAAGGACTGAAACTACTAGTTGGAAAATGAACATTTACTGTTGAGAGCTATTGTCTGAAACTGCATTCTGTCACTAAACTTAGGGGGATCATTTTTTTTTTTACTCTAGCCTGTGAAAAAGACTAGCTGTTGTTGATTTAGGGCAGAATGGGCATCAGTAATAGGAAATGCTGAAGAGTATTTGGGTTTGCTTTCAGTTTTGAATCATTATTCTTTGCAGAAAGTTTGGAAGCAAAGATGTGCAACCTAAAGCTGTCAGTTTTCTTCATTGCACTTTCTGTCACTCTGAGCTGTTTGGAAGCTACTCCTATTGAGAAGTGAGTAATAAATAACCATATTATTGATTTCTTTTTAGGGGAAAACATGTTTAGATTATTGCATGAATTGTTTTCAATTTCATGTCTCAAATAATGTAAGGAAAAATAGTTACTTGATTTCACAGGGTATTTTATTGTTTTTTAAAGATTACTATCTGTGGCTGATGATGTATCTGATGGTACTTCCAAGAGACAAGGATGGATATTGCCAGTAATACCACAGAATACTCTCCCAGGACTTGGTGAGGAAATGCCAGAACACCCAGCAGCAAAGACAAAAAGGTATTGATTTTCCTTGTTTCTTCTAGTCATATCACTTAGGATTAAATTACGAAGTAAACTTCATGGCAGTGATATTCTATTACTTGAGACTCTTAGTGTCTACTTTTTATTCTTAAAATGAGCTTAAAAAAACCCTTCTTGTAAATAGAGAAATTCTGTAAAAGCATAAGGATCAAAGCAGTCAGGGTAGAAAGTGAAAACCAAAGACAAAAATTGTAGATAATTTAACCACTTTACAATTATAATGTTTTTATAAATGGAAAAGGCTGCAAATACTACATTACCTTGAGGGAAAAGGTGTATTTTGAAAGGGCTTTCTTATTTAAATTTGTCACATTTCCAAGCCTGAAGAAAAAAAAAATCCTTCTTAACAACACTAATGCTCTGCTAGAATGGAATTATTTTATAACCTAAGTACTTCCTCTGAGTAACTAATTTCCATTAAAAAGTTAAATATTAATTTAATCATGAGAAGAAGGAAAAGAAGCAATTGGTTCCAATAGAATTTAACAAGTCACATTAATGTTTATAAATCCACAAATCCAACTTCAGGTAACTTTTCAATGAATAAAGTAGCATTTTTAAAAGCATTTGCAATTTATATTGAAAGATAAAAAGCACTGAACTATTCTAACTGTTCATCAGGCTTTGGAGTGAATTTCTTTCCATGACAATTCTGTTATGGATATATTCAGTAAATACACGTCTGTATAGCTGCCTTTTCCTTGTTCTCTAAATTTATTTATTTTTTTAATGTCATTATTATATGACACCTCAGTTATATTCCAAAATACTTTTATAATGAAGACTAAGTTGCCATGTTTTTACAGCTATTATATTTAATAAAAATTATTGTAATACTCAAACACAAGGCATCACCTCTATGGGTGTGATATGCCTTAGCTGCTTTCCTAGGGCCTTGGCTTACAATCTTTTACTGGGTGAACTGTCTCTTTGAAACACATACTCAAATTAAAGGCTGAAAATCAGAGACATAACAGGTATAACAGGTTCACTCAGGCTAGACATCACCTAGAAATCTAGGCACTTCTTGTAAGGACTGGAGTTTTAAACTGGGAGTGTCAGGGTGTGATTTTGTACCTTTAAGAAAAAAAAAAGATAATTCTGTCTCCACAAAAAAATCAGGATTTCCATGAGAACCAGTTGCTGTTTGAACCTCATATGTTAAAGGCTTGATTAAACTCTTAAATCAATAGAAATACCCATGGAAACCTAGAAGCTATATCAAGACCTATCCAACCATTTCCTTTAAATCCAATCACATATTTAAAATATTGCTTGGAATATTGCTGCCTGTTTGCCAATGAAGAATAAGTATAGAACAGACATTTCTTTCAAATTGCTATTCCATTTGGATTCTTAGATTAATACAAATACCTCTAAAAGAATAGATGACTTTTAGATAGCAGATTTAGTCAATCAATAGGAAAATGTACACATTGGTAATTGTTCACAGTTGAAAACTGAGAAATTCACTCTTCATAGTAAATTTTTGCTGCAAACTGTTCAAACTGTTGTCTACCTCATGCTACATCAACATGAAGAAACCCAAGAAATTTAATAACTCAATTAGCAATATCACCAAGCAAGTATTTTTCTGAAGGAACAACACAGTGCTCTAAGAAATTTGAAGAGCTAACGAGTTCTAACTAACAAGTTCTCTCAAGCTAACCATTCTATTGTGGTTTTAAAAAAAACTTATACTACATAAGTTTTATATGGAGTTTTGTAAATTGTCTGTTGGTTCAAACCAGAAAAAGTTCTTTTTAGATATGGAGTCTTCCATGGACACTTTTTAAAGTCTCATAGAGCAATAATCCACCACATCAGTACTTTTTCAAGTTGCTGGTGTTTCCACAAAGATGTGGCATCTTTTCAGTAGTGAAGAGGTCTCTGTTTAGACAGAGCTAAATCTTTAGTGGTACTGAAGCCTGCAGAAGTTGGCAGTGCCTGCCACTTCTCATGATACATGGCGCAGCTGGGAAAAAGAGTCTTTCGGCACCATGCACTTGATGGGGACTGGAAGATTACTGTTCATTGCAGTGAGAGCAGGATATGATTCTGTGGGAACAGGAGAACTAAATAAACGCTAGTGACTGTCATTATGTTAGTAATCCTCATGATATCAGCAAGGCCTCTAAATAGATTTAGAACTTCAGCTTAAAGCTAAACATTTAGTCATTGTTTTCACTTACTGTCTTAACTATACTATCATTACAGGTTTTCTAGATGTCATAAACTGCTATGCAGAATATCAATAAAAATGACATATGACTGTTAAGGTCTTTGCATTTAAATAACCCTCATCATTTAAACTGATAATAGCATATAGCACAAGATTTTTTTTTCAGGCACGAAGTAGGTGGTAGGAAGATTGTAATGTTCCTGTATTTGTGCACATATTAAAAGAACTCCCACATTAGCACAGCTCAAATGCCTATTACAAGTGGCACACTCGATTGCTCATCACTTGACTTAATCTTGGCTCTTTTTGTTTTTCCTTAGTAGTCACCACCTAGAGAAACGGAAATGCAACACTGCTACATGTGTGACACAACGCTTGGCTGACTTTTTAGTTCGTTCCAGCAACAACATCGGAGCAATTTACTCACCTACAAATGTAGGGTCCAATACATATGGAAAGAGGGACACAGTTGGGCTTTTAAGCAGAGAACCCCAAAACAATGCACAGTTTTAGGGTGTTAAAATGACTACTGATACAGTTTTCGTTATGAACTCAGTTTTTACTGTATCAATTTATCATTTGTCATTTATTACTTGTACAGTCTTAACAGTGCCTTGTTCTCTGCGTGTGCCTGTGTATGGGTATGTGATTTATGTTCATCATTTCACTATGCATGTCATTGTACATGCATAGGCTATCCTTTCGACTCCATTAAGTACTCCAGAAATATGCTTATCATATTCCTTTGTAAAAAAAAAATAAAAATCACAATAATAAATGGAAAAGTAATTGCAACAGGGTTTACTATTATTATTAAAAGGATTAAAAAGATAACCATGATGTGTATGTCTTTATAGTCACAGTTCGGTAAGAGAAAAAAATCATCTTATTTAAGACCAACAAAAATCAGAATGCTAACAGAAGCTAGTTCCTAGCACAAGCAAAACAGAAGAATCTGCTGGTTTTTAAACATCTACAGCACCTTGCTTTGCACAACTGAAAGGCCAACTAGATGAGACAAGATGGCTGCACTGTGCAAATGATTATAACAGTTTACAGATCAGTCTGTTTCCACCTTAATGTGCATTAAGCAAGTAGAAGGTCTTGTGGCACAGATTTCTGTATGTACTGAGCATGCAGTTTTAAGAATTTACAGTTCTTACTTAAAGATGGTATCGATAAAATATAAGGATAATGACCATAACTGCTTTTAAATATTAATAAAAGAAAACTCATTTAACAAGCTAGGAGAAACACCTGTCCTTGGGTATTCGTTTCCTTGAACTAGAGTAGCAAAAGGAAGCAACAAAACCAATGAGCAGTCCAGGCATCAAAACTAAACATAGAAACAGGGTAAACATGCCAGCTGGCATACTGACATTGCTACCAAAGAAAACTTGTTTAGAGATGGGCAGACCTTAAAGGAAATTTGCAAGCACTATTTTCTTCTCCCTCAGCCCAGTATCAGTCAGGCTTAACAGACATGTTTGTTCCTTTAACATGACATCCTATATCACAGATACGGTTTCCTCCATCATTTTCTCAATGAAATGTTCACCATCATCTGAAAACCTGACTGTCCAATTATGAAAAACATTCAGCAGAAGCTTAGTGGTGGAGAAGCAAATGAAATCTTAATAATTGTCTCTGATTTCTTTCTGTTACAAAGATTCCCTCAAAACATAAATATTTTTGTTAAATTTAATGTTAAATGACACATTCCTTTCACTTCACAAACAATACATGGGAATAAAATTACTGCACAGAATTTGTACTCTAAAAGTGTTACTGATTGCTCTCTTTTTGTTGAGAAAAGTTTCAATCTTCATTGATGTTCTAATGGATTCTGGAAGTTATTGAGAAAACCATTCAGTTGGTATTAAACTTGTCTAATATTTCTGCCAGTGTGAAATGCTTTCCATTCAAGTTACTTTTGAGATATATTATACACTCATTTGGGGCTTAATTTGTTTTTCAGCTAGAGTATTTACTTTTCAGAAAAGAAATGAGAAAGTGACAGGATAGCTCTGAAGTGTCACTGTGATGTTGTTTGTACAGATGAGTAACCAAGTGGAGTCTTCACTGTGGGTGGATGCTGATATCTAGACTGATCCCAACCTGAAACACGTACAATGTGTTACACGTCAGCTTTGGCTCTTTAAGCTCCCCCATTGGCAGCCAAGACACAGCACAGACTGTCTATGCACAGGTCCACTGGATCTGGATATGTTATTTTCTGCTTTATGTACGACTGAACTTGATGGATGTGACACTAACATCTATTTAACGTTTGCTCTATTTGGCAAAGACTGAAAAACGTTACTCATCTCCCAGATCAGTGAAACAACAGAGAGGAATAAAGGATATAAATAAAGCTCAGAGGGGGACCATCTTGCCTACCTCTACCTGCTTTTTCTAACCACTTGTCAGTGCTCTCCCGCTATTTGGTGGAGAAAGACAGTTACTTCCAATTCATGGAAGATATCTATTTTAGGATGGGATGAATCACACTCTTGAGGATAGAGAGTGTCTAGACAATTAGCTGAAAATGGGCACTTTAAGATAACTAGAGTTAGGTGGCATGAATCCCACCTGCAGTTGGTATGAACTGTTCAACCTAAAAAAAAAACAAACAGGGGATTCTAAAAAAAAAAAAAAAAAAAAAGGCACTTCAGAGGCCCCAAATCATCAGAATGATCACCTCATCACCTCTCATATTCCAAACATTCATCAGATAAAACATCTTGAGAAACTGGCCATGCTGATACTTGTTTCCCCATATATATACTCTTGAGGGGACAACTCTGCTATCCCTCCCCGTGCCATGTAGTTACCCCTGAACTGCATTTAGACCTCTTAGAGAAAAAGGATCTGGTCACAGTAACCCTGGGTATAAGCACAATCCTGAGAGAAAGAGACAGTAAGAATGGATTTTAAAAGGGGGAAAAAAAAAAAAGAAAAAAAGAAAAATCATCATTTAAACATGATTTCATCAGAACCCCAAACAGCATAACTTCAGACATTTCAGAATATGATATGGTGAAATTTTGTTATTTAACTAGGCTTGACTGCCTCTATGCATTTTTTTAAATCCCAATATGTATTTATCTGTGTCTTTGGGATGTAAATATTTTTTGAGAATCAGGTTTACCATAGCTTTGGTTCTTTTTCAATTCATCCAGATTCCCTACATCTTTCAGAGAATATGCAAGGAAATTAAAAATAAAAAAGAGGAAAATCAATAATGTAGACAATGTGATAAACATGGCTACATTCTCTCTAAAAATAAAAATACTAAATCTCTGGGTTTTAGTGTCTTTGATTAAGTTGTCTTTAAAAGGAACAGAATAGGGACATAATATTGAATTTCACCGAATGAGAGGGGGGAGAATAAAAGTCATCAAACAAGCAAAAGGAATGTTAAAAAAAAATGACATGAATATTAAGAATGTTTTAAATGGAGTAGTGGGCCCTAGGGTCTACTATTTCTCAGAAACTATGACAGCTTTATAAAAGACAGAATTTATATTTTTTCATGATGAATAGAGTTGAAGTAAGAAGTTGATTTAACTTTTAAAAGTTTGGCCTAAAACTAAGAAAGTACACAATATTCAGGCAACATAACAGGCACTTTTACTGAATAGTAAATTTTGAATGGACACTTTGCATTTCTATAAGAAAACAGAAATATTTTTCAAATAAATAAGAGTCCTGGTGAGAGATTTAAACACTAGGTTCACAAAACTTCCATTCACTTTCAACAGTGTAACGTTATTAGCAAGTCTGGATTTTACTGAATGGCTTTCTAGAACTATTTGAAGTTAATACAGTGATACTATGAATAAAATCAATTTCCTGTAATGCACTGCTGAATACATTCAGTAGCTGCCACCTTCACTTTCTAGGATTATGCTGGGTTTGAGTCAATTAGCTCACTAACAAACACAGTTTGACAGGTATGGTAGACTCTTTTTGTTCAGAGTTACAAGGTTAAGTAATTTTGTTGTCTAGCTTCATTATCATATAGAAAATGGACCACTCTACATTGCTTTTGCAGTGCAACTAGCGAAAAGCTTTGGTTAGGTATGACACATCTTGCTGTAAACAGGTACTGGTTGAAGGAACATGAAATAGAAGATTTCTATGGGATATGACAACTTCTGTTTCAATCATCTGTTATTGCTATTTTATCACACTAAAAAAAAAATCCCATGCAGCTGAAAAATAAATATCTTTGCAAAGCTGTGCAAGCTTCAAAAACCAGGCTCAAACTCAGACCTGAACCCATCATTTAAGCTAAGCTTCACTTCACACACACTCACCCTCCCATCCAAACTCTCGATTCTTTACAGACCATTTTTTTCTGAAAATATTAAACAAATTGTTTTTCTACTTCAGCTGCTATAAAAACTATATATACTTAATTAGATCCAGCTAAGTGTTTCTCTAATTAAAACCTATCTTCATATCAAAATGTTAAAAAAAATTCTCAAGCTAGGAATCATCTATGCTAGCAAAAGTTCATAGGCATGACATCAGGAGCTTGCTAAAGAATTAAACAACGGTGATAATAGTTAAAACTGCTTTTCATTATGCATCAAATTTTCCCCCTCAATGCTAAACCACATGAATAAAAAGAACACATTCACATGCATTTTAATCCTAACAATAGAGCTGATGTGAATAACAATCATGCCATAAAGTCACTATTTCCTAGAAGTGCTTTCATAAATACAAAATCACTTTAATTAGTCAAATGAAGATTCTTAGATATATCCCTATCTTAATAACATTTTTCCTCATCATTAAAAGAGTCTTTTTGATCTAGCATTAGAGACAGTGAAACTGTTTCTTATAGGCTATTTTACAGTATCCTTAATACTGCATAGGTAGCCTGAGATCTGCTGCAGCACACCTGGTAACACCAAGGCTGATAGAAACCGATTGGTTTGAATTGAATTTCTTTAGTCCCAACTTTTGATTAGTGCATCATATATGTGGTGGGAAGTTCCATCTTGTTTTTCAAAAGGAATTAAAATACTGAGATGTATTAAAATAACTGGAGCTGTATTAAATAGATCATTACATGTATGAATTGAAATAGTTGGAATAATTTTGGAATTAAATGCTTCTCAATATGATTAAAATATTATTAAAACCAGAAGCTGCTTATTATTTACACTGTCAACAGAGGTAGATTGCTTTATTCCAACTGAATCAGTCCTTATGCATTAAGCAGGCCCTTTGGCAGGGGTCAAAGAGTGGGACTTGCCTCCACTAAGGGAATTGTGTGAAAATTTAATCAGCCTGTGATTGTCAGTCCAGCACTGAAAGAGCTGAGCTACTTAAGTCTCAGAATATGGGTCATTTTTAATCACCATTCCTGGACAACCTCATTATTTATGTTGTGTATGGAGCCAGACACAATTTTTTTTTTTTAAGGTTTGGTTTTGTTTTTACAGGGGGAGGAAGAAAGGGAGGAGGAGACAAATAATGTCAAGGTTGCAAAATACTTCAATCTTTTTCCCAGGATCAGGAAGCTACTGGTAGCCATTTTTTATTTTTAAATTGCCTGCTGTGTTAACGATACTGGAAGGAAAGAGGAAAAAAATAAGATCCTGGAACAACATATTCTTTCAGAGAAAATACCAATTTGAAGCAGCCTGGGAGAGTTGGAGAAGTTTGAGTGGATCTTAGGAGGAAAGATTGCATCACTGGTCCAAGTACTGCTTCAGGTTTCAAGATGACCAGATAGTGGTATTAGAGAGATCAGAAGTTGCTGCCTCCACTGTAGGAATGATTTTCACACAGAGCAAGTTAGCAGGACCAGCACTTTCAGGTCCTGTTCTGGATGCAGTGCCTTGAAAGATGCTGTTGGAGCAAATGGACATCTCCTGTGCTTCCTGGGAGCTGCTGACTTCTCTCAGAAGTCAGGCTGGTTCCTCTGGACTTGGTGTGTCAGGCACCTGCATGCAGCACTTTCCTCAAGTCTGTTTTTGTTAAACAGGCTTCAGACACCCTGCAAATTTCCAGGAGGCAGCATCCACACTGCCTGCAACTGCAGGAGGATGTGTTAAGTGTGCACAACAGAGCTAGCAGAGCCTGTGGTCAATGGGAGCCACAGCACGTCATCTTTACTTTTCCTAGATCATCCTTGGGTTTTCTGAGGTTATCCCTGCATCGCCTTCCTTTATGAGGAATACTTACTGAGCAAAGACTTTCTAAAAGCATTATTCTTAAATCCACACTTACTAACTTTTTCATTTTAAGAAAATCCTTCCCTGAATCAAAAGGCAAACATTGCCACTAATTTTTCCCACAATTTTCTTCCTAGTATTACAGCAGAACTTCCCCAAGACCCTTTGCATGGTCTCCACCTGCTAACACGCCGCTTACACACTGAGGACAAAGCCAAACTAGACATAAGCATGTTTGGAAAAGACCTAATGAAAGAATCTTTAGATGAACCCAGAGAATATATAGCAGCATTTCTCTTCTGGAAGAGAAAAAGTTTGTGTTTTTCTCATTACTCATGCAGTGTTTTCCCAACTCAAATCCAGGCAAATGAAGCACAGTGCTGACAGCATCAACACCAGGTCTGTAAGCACGCACACACTGAGAGAGCCTAATGTAGCATAAAGCTACTAGACCATGATATCTGAAATTGAACAATTGCAGGAGAAGCCCGCTTCATCCTAATATTCTTCCTCTTCATTCCACACCTTAGTAATCTAACTTCTGTGAATCACCACTCACAGCTGTGAACAAAAGTAATTAAAAACCTAGCTGTTTCCACATTTTTGACATTAGACAATTGTCATTGGAGATGAATGAGTCCAGAGTAATTTCCATGACCCGACAGGTTTTCAGCTGGATCATCCTTAAGGTCTAAAAGAGTAACTAGCCATTGCCCAGTTCCAGAGTCAGCTGGAGGATAGTTAAGACAGTGTTTTTTTCTAGAATAGTATGCTGCAAAACTGAATCCATAAAATCAAGAGAGAAATCACTCTTCCCTAGAAAGAGTATACATGTTTAGGTCTCACTCCAGCAGACACAATAATTTTTACTGTATATTTCCTGTCCCTTAATTTCACCACTTTCTTGTACCTCAGAATCTGCAGCAAAGATACAGCCTCACAGATCATCACAACTAGGGCTTCTGCTACAGAACTTCCCAACAGTTCTACCAGATCACTCATCTCAGAAGGCATGTTTTTTCCCTTCTCTGAAGTGAAAAAAGGAGAACCTGAACTGCAGACATCTTCCTCCATCCTTGGAGGTTAAAGGCTGAGACTCTAGGAACTGCTACTTGGACTATCACAGGCAAACCTCCTTTGTTTTTTTTAGGCAGTGCTACTTTCCAGCCTGGCCTTAGCTTTTGGTGTTTATTTTTGGGGGGGGGGGGCGTTAAGGGGTGAGGGGTTTTTTTCTTGTCTTCAAAACCTTTGAAGGTGGGAAAGAATTAAAAAATAAATCAGTGAATAACTAACATTGCTTTGAAAACAGTACAGCACAGTCAGCATAAGCAACCAGAGGGAAAGATATCTGAATGTTTTTCAAGGCTGTAGCAGACACAGCTTCAAACAAACAAGAGACTCTCAGTTCCAAGCAGAGGCCGACTGGAATGTGCAACCCAGGCAGCTATGCAGAAACAACATGGTTTCATCTAATGACCACACAAGGCAACAGGAGACAGGAGAGGCATTTTGTAGCAGTAAGGTAAAAAAACCCACCAAAACCTTGAAATAAAATGATGAAGACATTTTTGTTGTTTACAAAAACATTATTGCCCAAAAGTTACAGAGACTACAGAAGTCCTCATTCTTAACAATCCTGTAATCTCCTTCAAAAACATTCTACAACATATTCAGGTATCTATCTCATAATACATTTAGCAAACTGAGGGCACATCTCATTTTGGATGTGATTTTTGAGAAAAGTAACATTTATGTTAAAATCACTATCAAGTCCGGCAGTACAAAATCTGGCTAGAATAAAAAACACTGGTAAAGTGGGAAATGAATTCAGAGTTAACTTCTGCCCCTTTCACAACAGTGGGGTTTCGAACCACTTAACATTACCAGAAAGAGCAAACCTGAAACTGTGAAAGTTCTGGAGCAGGACAGCAGCACCAAGCTTTGCCCTACAGACCGCTGCTCTCTGTGCCTACGTGTGCACATGTACAAAACCAGCACAGGGCAAAACCCTGCAGCTGTAGGTAAACAGAAACTTTCTCTTTGGTTTTCATTTGTAGGACAGCACACTGAAGTTCCCAGTTTCTGTTGAGCTTCAACTGTTTAATCCAACTGTTATTATTTATAATAGTATTGCCAGAAATAATATCAATATTGTTTTTACCCATCCCTTTTTGTGAATGCCAAGATGATAAGAATATCGAAACAGCTTGAAAGCAGCACACATTATTACATGGCCTGGGAAATGGGGAAGAATGAGTTGAGAAGCACAACTTACTAATACTGCGTTTGTTGGCCTTGCGGGTGAAGTAGGAAAAAATTAAGGCTAGCATGATGAAACACAAGAAGCACCTAATCAACAGCATGGAAAATAGTCTGAGATGCATAATTGAGAGAATAACAAAGGTAAACAGGGCAACATAGGTGGTAGAGCTAACTTTTGCATCTTTTGAGACCAAAATGCATCCCTAAGGATTCACACCAGCACAAGAACTTAATACTTTTTGTCTGACTCTCAGGACTCAAAGAAAATCATAAGCTTTGAACAGCTCTTCTAGAGAGTTTCATCCTAGAGATGAAAATCTCAGTTTCTTAATTTAATCAGCATATTCATTAACAAGTTTGACCAAGCAAAGACTGCAGGATTTAGCCTGCTGTCACTATTTGTCTGTGAAAAGAATCAAGATTGAGCATATTTTTAAGAAATTCTTTTCTGTATCCTCTCATCAGAAATGCAAGCAAGAGACTCCAGAGAGATCAACAGTCATAAATTTTACTGCTCATCTATTACACTATATTTATTTATATATCCTGAAAGGGACTGGAGATTGGGTATGTGACTAATGCTATGGTTATAAATTGCTCAGAGAAGAAATCTAAACATAACAGTGAACTTCCTTCTCATCCAAACACATCCATCACACCCTAATAATTTGAAATGCAGTTCTAATCAGAAGTGATCTGAACTTTTTTTTTTAATCCAGATATCTGCATGCAGTGCATATTCACAGACAAAAATAAGATTATTGAGTTTATCAAGTTGTATTACTAGAGAATTAAAGAACTAGAGAACCAGCACAAACCACTGTCACAGCAGCTTTTCTTGTGCTTTCCATTTCCTACAGAATCTTCCCCCCCCTCCCCAAAGTTTGCACAGTATCTTAGAGCTGAAATCAAAACATCCATCAAATGAGTTAGCACAGACTGTGAACTTCTTATTTTACATGCTGAGTGGCACTCCATGCATCAGGACCTCTCTCTGAAATATCTCTTTGAAAAAAGCCTGTTTCAAAATTATAAAGATAAGCTGGAGACAAGACCTAAAGAAACTGTATACCTGTCTCATTGCTTTCCACTGTGTTTCACTCTCAAACCTAATAAAATCTTAACATAAATGAACACTGTTACCTACTTTGCTGTGGCTGGAAGCAGGCAAGAGTATAGACATAAAAATTACAGTGATGATCTGCCAATCTGTTGATAAAGCCATTTCCTTCAGGCAACATATTTTGCTGTCACTAGCAGTTGGGATTGCCAGAGCACTGTGGAATTCTCCTTTGCAACAGAGTGTGATACTCAAATCCACGTGAGTCTTCAGAGATGCCAGTTGGCCAGATTGACTTTTCAAAGCAAAACTGATTAACAGTCATGTACATCACATGCCAGGTGAAGTTTAAATACAGAGCAAGGCCAAATAAAGCCCAAGTGCACAAGTTTAAGATAAAGAATGAATACTTTTCTAAGGATATATTACTCATTGCCACCTAGCACCATTATCTGTTCAACCTTTTGTTGTACTTCCATGTGTCAGTCACTCTTTAAGGCTGTGTACTTTTTCCACACTTCCTATGTAACACTTTTACTTTTCAACACATTAAAGGGTATTGTTGCAGCCACAGAACACTCCTACTGCACTTATATTTCCCCAGTATGCAACAAATAGTATTAAGACATACAGCAAACTCTCCCAGAAATGCCAGCCTTCTGCCCACAACTCTCCCCCTGACCACTGCTTCTCCAGAAGATTTATCTCCACACCCCAAGTTTGCTGCAATCTGTCTTCCCTGCTCAACTGCTTTTATCCAGTGCTCTCCCTCCTTTTTCTTCTTTGAAAATACAGCTGAGGAAGAGGTTAGCCTCAGCAACATCCCTGCACTTGGACAGGAGACATTACACCATGTGGTTGTGAATACAACTTGACACATCCTACTACCAAAGATACTAAAAGGAATAGAAAGAGAAGGACTTCTATGAGGGTAGAAGGAGTAACAGCAAGTTCTGTCCCAATTCTTTTTTGAAGAAGTGTCATTCTGAACAGAAATGTACAGGAGAAACTTGGAGAGAGGGAAATACACCTTGAGATCAGACACTTGGGTAGGTTACAGTAGGAGCTCTCCTACCTCTGGGCTTCCCTTTTTTCCCCTAAGTGTTACAGAGCAGAAGACAGCAGTTCTCAATCAACAGTAGGGCTGGTCAGGCTTTCCTGCACATGTCATCTCCAGATCGGAGTGCCGCTAAAGAGGAGAAGGCTGGAAGCTGTAAGCAAATGAAGGGGGCAGAAGCTAAAAGGGGCAGCACAAATCCTAGTGCAGCAGAGGCTTCCTACCCAGGGGACACCAGCCCATGGTGTCAGTGTGATGGCTCACAGCACAGGAGAGGAACTCAGTGGGGGAAAAGAAGAGGAAAATGGAATCCAGCCCGGTCACAAGACCTTTTCTTCAGGTACAAGGTTTCTCCTTCAGCTCTATTAGGAAGACCCCTTCCCCATGCCTTTAGCCCCTCTCACCTCCTGCCTCTTATCATGGTCATTGTTCATATGACAAAATCTACACAGTACCCAATCCTTCCAAACTGCTGGTTCTCCAGTATCGATGTGGCCCCTGCTTTCCTGACCCTCCAGCTTCTTGGGTCCCATGCCTTTCTAGAGGCTGATGTCAGCTATCCTTCTATGCTGTGTCAGCACAAATATGGTACTTGAGAAACACAAATCAGTGCCACCTGGAATATGATTCTGCTGCAATCAGTTGCTACTACACAAGGAATCAAAAGAAAACAGAAGTGGCCAAACTGGCTGGACACTTGAATACAATTACACAGCTGAAACCATTCACAAATAAAACTGCTATACCCCAAAGGAAAAATAAAATACCAGTGTTCTAGTGAAGCACAGAATAGCATCATTTTCCACAAATGAGACTTAGTCATAACCAGACAGGGAATGATTACTCTGAGTTTACGCTATCACAAGAACGTGAAAGTCACTTCTGATGGTAAGGCAGAAGGGACCCAGTGCCCTCCTCACATCCCCAGTACCAAAACTGCTCCTTTCGTCCCTTCTACCGCCACCATCAGCACACAGCCAGTTTCTCACTGGCAAGCTATTAGGTATTGATTACCATCCACACTCACCCTTGCTCCAGGCTGGACCTGACAGATGAGCTATAGCTGCCTGGCTAAGAGCTGCAGACCTGCAGATTACTGACAGCCCCAGCACTGCCCAGAAAGTATTTCACCCCACCTACACCCCAGTTCACTCTATCCAGCAGAGCAGCAACATCTAATTTGGTGTTCAAGCTGCTCTTCTCTCTTTCAAAGAAAACAGAGATAAAAGCAGCTGTGAGCCCAGTAAGATAGCCAAGTTTGTTTGCCCTTGAAAGGAGGTGGTCACACACAGTGAAAAACAAAATGATGAGAGAACTCTAAACTCACTCTAGCATCTCCTCTAGACATTAGTCAAAAACTCCACAAGTAGGGCAGCAAAATACCACCTTCACAATCTCAAGGTGTTTCTTCTGAGGAAGAAACACCTAATTGATGAGTTGAGGTTCCCTCTCACTAGTAAGAGTTAAGTAGGTCTTTTACTTAGTGCCAGAAATGCCCTCAGAAATAATATAGTGGCAACTTCCATAAGCAACGGGGTCAGCAAGGAAGGCAAATGCCTCTGCTTAAAATTAAGTTTCAGAGACAGATGCTGAAATCATGAATGAGTTCATACATATATACATATATGTATACATTTGGCCCAATTGCAATAATACCTATAGGTGACTCTTGACAGTCAGCAGAATGAAACCTCTGGAAAATGGAGAAGACAAGGGCAAATACTTGGAAAGAAGGAAAATCTTCCAGGTACATGACAATATAGAGAGCAAAGCACACTTTAATTCACAGCACGCACACAGTTCATCCCCTGGAGTGCAAGGATTCCTGCTCTCCTTTGCCTCCTTTGTTCCACCCGGAAACCAGTCTGGGACCACCCTTACTCCTTCTGCAGACACAGGCCACGGGTGTCAGCGACAGGACTGAGGCTGACCCTCTCACTCTGAGTAATGAACCACTCCACACACAGTCTCCAGTTTCAGTACATGGTTGCCACATGTCTTGCTTGGCACCTTTGTAATGAAAAGAGGAAAGACAACCTCAAGGATCCACCAGCACATCCTGAAATCTGTATCTTTACTACTACTACTGCAAAGGAGGCTGGCAAGATCAAACAAATACAGGCATATGGAAGGCATTTAGTGAACTCAGATATACACATAAGCCTATCCCTTTTTTATGTTAGTCCCTGATGTTGCTCTGAACTACTTTCTCCATCACCCACTATCTTGACGACCAACAACCCTTCTCAATCAAGAAAGCTACACTACACAGCAGGGAGCTGCTACGATGGCTGTGAATGTGGAGAAGTTCTTTACTTCCACTGTGGCTCTGTTCTTCAAATAAATCCTCTTCCAAGCTTTCCATTTTTGTTTAACTAATTGATTAAGGTTTTCCCACTGAGTATGGTTAACAACAGACTTCCTACAGATTAACAAACTGCCTCCCTAGATGAAATGTCAGCAGCAAGAATCAACATAACTGATCACGAAGAGTCAGGCTGTATTAGATACAGGACAAACTATAACACTACAGATGTTCCTATCTGATGGCTAGAAGTTTCACATGAACATGAACCAGCACAATTAGCAGGAAGGCTAAGTTGGGGCATAGCAAGTAGGAAATAATATTGCTACTGCTGTAAAATGCCTTTAGCCACTGAGCAATCTAACGACTGCAGTGACACTCCTTTGTTTTGTAAAGTACATTTTTTAAAGTAGCAAAACAATAGCAAACAAAAATAAAAGCCTTAGTGAATGGAAATGGAAAGTTGAAAGGGCCAAAGAATCCTGTAACTCAATATTGTGGTGGGCATCATCAATAGTGGATGTGAGGAATGAAATAACTGTTAATATTATTTATATTCACAGCCTACATTAGACATAGGAAAAAAAAAGGTGAAGGTGAAAAAAAGCAACAGGCAATGAAATGTTAATAGAAGTTATAAATAGTTTTTAATAAAAAAGAAAAGAATCATATGAAAAGCAGGTAAACTAGACAGATGAGAAATTAATGTAGGGAAAGGAAAAAAAAAAAAGAAAAAAGCTGAAATTGAGAACTGTATTATGATTTTCTTCAGTATGGAGAACAGGAAGTTACCCCAGAGGTTGTTGATACCCTGAATAGCCATGAAAAGTAAAGTTAAAATGAAAAAGACTTTTAGAGGATAGAGAGTGTGCTAATCAGAAAGCTCATCAACAATTAACTAAGGCAAAGAAATGCACTAGTACACAACAGCAAACTCTGGAAACCAGAAAGAAATGGGACAAGTGGCACTCCAGCCAACCAGGGTTATGAATAATTTCTACCATGCCACAGAGTACATATTCCCCTGTAAACATAAATAGTAATGATAAAAAG
Source organism: Porphyrio hochstetteri (assembly GCA_020800305.1). NCBI lineage: Eukaryota > Metazoa > Chordata > Aves > Gruiformes > Rallidae > Porphyrio > Porphyrio hochstetteri. Next base: position 79,792,868 of record CM036905.1, on the reverse strand, counting down.
CTCTATGCCATCAGGAATATAGTTCTGAATATAATGGCCCTTGTACTCAGGAAAATAACAAAATAAACCAGCCAATAGTGTAAGTATTGGCAACAAGTTCCTCCACAAAAGTGCCCAAGGCAATTGGAAGGGAACATGCCTGTTCTTTAAATCTAAAAAGTTCACGTCCCACGTGTTCAGGTATGCACTTCTACAAAAAGAGGTTTACAATTACAAGAATGCCAGCAGAGTTTTACATTATGACTCACGTCATCTGAGTAAAAATTTTGTTAATTATTCTTGATAGAAATAGCTTCATACTTTTTGGTTGTTTCAAGGACTAATTTGGCTCAATTTAGCAACACTAACTTCCAGAGGAAACACAAAATTTATTTTCTAGTTTCTTTTCTAGTTCGTGTTAGTATCCATTAAATTCTTTGTCTTAGGAGATTAATTCTCTTTTTCAAATCAAGGCATTTACAAACTGATAAAATCTTCAGGGTTTCCTCCCAAACCCTAGTGCTTCAGCTCAAATTTAAAAAAAAAAAAAATCTGTTGTCCTCTGAGGTCTTTTGTAAGACTTAAGTTAGCTCAGAAAGTCCTTCAGGAGAAATTCTAGCAATTTTAGTTATGTTTGTGTCTATGTAATTAATGTCATAAATTTTCATTGAAAGACTATGGTTACTATTTACCTGGGAGTTTATGTAAAAACAGAATCTTAACAGTAAAATTCAAAAACACAAGGGAGTAAGCTGCTGTCATTACATCTTTATGGCATAGAAATGACACTTCCACAATAATGCTCTGAGGATGCAACCGGAAGAAACAAGTGGCGACTTTCATCACAAATAAAAGTAAACTGTAAAAGTTAATAGTGATAGTAAGGCACTGGAATAAAATTCTGGTTTTACTTCTTTTTGAACAATAGATATTTATTCATATTACTACAACTAGCTCTTTCAAAAAGCAAAGGCATCTTTGAAAATAGAACTAATCGCAGTGGACACATAAATTTCAACCATTGAGATCATTTAAGCCATAGCCAAGTATTAAACTTCCTCAAAGCTGATTATTTCATTGCTTAATGCATCTTAGGCTTTCCGGCTGCATATGAACTTCACACATTCATAGTACATGTTGCACTTCTGTTCTACTCTCTCTAAATTGAAAAGGTTCTAAATCTTGCCACAAAACACGGTGATGGACCATGGTCACTGTGACCGATAACGTGAAAGTGAAATTTCCTCTGCCCCAGAAAACAGACACCGAGACTGTACTTTTAATTACTTGGCAGTGATATCAACTACCCCCATTTGAAGTGTCAGTGCTCACGACAGCTTCATTGGGGCACTCAATGAAAAACTGAACAACAACAAAGCGTGGATGTCTTTGCTTCCTGCCAGAAGGACAAACTGAGCTGAAAAATTCTGGACACCGGTGAAGACAGAGCTGAAATTTACAGGACTTGTGGATTCTTAGTACCTCTCAAAAGTGGGTCATTTGTAAAAGCTTGCATATCACATTAGAAATAATTCACACACCCCCTTTAACACACAAGAACTAGTTTATCTTTAAAGAATCAAAGATTCACAGAATTGTAGGGGTTGGAAGGGACCTCAAGAGATCATCAGGTCCAACCCCCCTGCAAGAGCAGGTTCCCTAGTGATTCAATGAAATGTAATCATGCTGAATAGATTGATATAGGTGTAGCTTAAGAGACAATTAATATAACTTTAATACAAGAATTTTCATGGTTTTAAGAATAGATTGGTTTAGGAGAAAGCTGTGGCTGTGTGGGCTGCTTGTCAGAGCAGCTGCAAAACTTAACCATAACAATGCAACAGCAACAGCCTTGAAACTAGAGGAAGTAGGAGATAGAGGAGTCATAAATAATGAGACTAATGACCAACTAAGAGACAGAGTAGATCTTGTTTTCAGCAAACAGGAACGTGTTTTTGAGCTCAGATAATCACAGAGAAGAAACGTAAAGAGCATGCACTGAGAGTGAGGAAGACATCAAGCCTTCATCCTTGAAGACCACTGGAAGACCCCCTGAGTGTCACTGAGCATGCTCTATCTGTGAGGAGTTAATGTAAATGACCTCCTGGAAGTAATTTGCATAACCCTGCCTTTTCTTAGAAATTGTAATGAATATGTATAGTTAATCTGTATAAATAAGAGAAATTTGGCTTTAATGGGCGCACACATTTGGAGGAGTGATCCCCTGTGTGCCCAGTGCTGCAATAAAGGATACCTGCTTCATAGTCACCAAGGCTGGTGAGTTTTGATTCCGGCTTTCCGAGGCATCACTAAGACAGGTCACACAAATAGGCGTCCAGACGGGTCTTGAATATCTCCAGAGAAGGAGACTCCACAACCCCTCTGGGCAGCCTGTCCCAGGGCTCTGTAAAAAAAAAAAATCATTTAATTCAAAGCAAACAGAGAGAGCTCTGCTGAATAGAACACAATTTCCCACATACCCCAAATCAACATATGCTTACTTATTTTGCTGATGAGAAGCCTGTATTTCTCCCCTGTTCGTTCTGCATTCAATTCTGTCTCAGCTACTTCCCTTCTCTCACTGACACTCCTTGTCCTTCCTCAACACTGACATTGCTCCATGTTACACACACTTTTCCCACGCTTGTCAAATTCTGCATGTGATTCCATCTTTTCCTTTTTAGACAGGTAAAAGATAAGGTGTACAGAACAACTGTTAATGTTTATCTGGCACACCCTTTCTACACTGAAGCCTTTTTAGGGGGACATAAGAGTAGTGGCACAATCCTTCAGCGTCATGTTGAAACCTTCTAGGCTTCTCTCTACTCATGGAGTGATAGGACAAGGGGTGATGGTGTTAAACTAGAAAAGGGGAGATTTAGGTCGAATATTAGGAAAAAAAACCTTCAATATGAAGGTGGTAGATCACTGGAACAGGTTGCCCAGAGACATAGGAGAGGCCCCATCCCTGGAGACATCCAAGGTCGGGCTTGGTGGGGCTCTGAGAAACCTGTTCTAGTGAAGATGTCCCTGCTTACTGCAGGGGGGGGTGGACTAGATGACCTCTAAGGGTCCCTTCCAACCTTACACATTCCATGATTCTATGATTCTACTCCAGGAGAGAAGTGAGTGGGGCAGTTTACAAACACTGACCAGCTCAACTAGCAAAAAGAGAGTCCCAATTCACTGAAGGGACGGACGCATTCCTCTCTGTACGTAAAACAGTTCAGGGGGTAAACTGAATCTCTGAGCTTTCTTCCCATCTGTGTGGGCCTTGGTCTTTTTGTGGGTGTTGATCTTGTATCCCAAGTAGCAAGCAATAAGACAAGAGAAAACTACTTCAAGTTTCACCAGTGGAGGTTTAGATTGGATATTAGGAAAACCTTCTTCAGTGAAAGGGTTATCCAGTCATTAGAACAGGCTGCCCAGGGAAGCAGTTGAATCACTATCCTTAGAAGTATTTAAAAGCTGTGTAGATGTGGTGCTCAGGGGACTCTTGGTTTAGTGGTGGACTTGGTAGTGCCAGGTTAACAGTTGGACTTGATGATCTTAAAGGTCTTTTTCAACCTAAATTATTCTATGGTTCTATCATTCCTGGGGAATCCTTTCCACAGTCAGGTTTATGCTCACATTTCACCAGTTTTCTCGAATTATAAGTTGAGTAACCAACATGTGTAACATTCATATAAATATGAATCTGTCCTCTTGTTAACCACACTTGAATATCAGCAGATCCAGCAAAATTTTGCCTCTCCTATGGATTTCTCTCTACATGATTGTAACTTGATAGGACTTCTTTAAAAATTAGGGCTGAGGGCTTTTTTGATCCACAAGAACAGAACATGAAGTAAAGTTAAAACCAACATAAAATTAAAGACATTTTCCCTGGACCCCTCCCGTCAATCACAGTAAATTGTAACCCTCAAGTCTATACAGGCAGCACTAAACAATCATTGGATTTATATGTTTTTTCCAAAATTCTTCAGATGTTCACAGTTAATATAAATACATTTCATTTATTCATTTATTAGCATTATTATCTGGCTATATGGCTTATTTTCTAAGACAAACTATTTTAAAATATTTGTATGAATGTATGCTGTGCTAAATCACATTCCTAAATTGAGCTAGATTTAATGTATTTTTATAATGTGATACATCTTTTACAAAATCCGATTAATTCTGCCTCAGAAAAATATTATTAGCAAGGGCTTTAGGGTGCCCAACAAAGCCAACAAGAGTCTTTCTCTTGTACGTAATTCTCTGTACTGAAAAAAGGACACTGCTTGCTGTGTCAACATAGCAAACATCTAACAGGAAAATCTGGAGTATATGAAATAGCATGTTAGTTTGTAAAAACACCTTTAAGGAGAAAGTTTAGTTTAGGGATGAGAAAAGACCATGGGCCAGTTTCCAATTTCTTAACGCTTTATTTATGGTATCTTTAAAGGGTACTTTTACACTATTTAGTGTATTTACTCCTATTTTGTGTCCTTGCTTATTTTTAAGTCATCTATTTTATAAAAAAGGAAAATTACAGAGCATCTTAAATAACAAATCTGTTCCTTGGCTTTTTAAACTAAGATGGCTTGAGGCCAAAAGAACTGTGCTGATTTACTCTCCTGGCTCAGTCCTTTTGTCACCAGGAAATTCACAGGGATTCTGTATTTACTTAAGATTATTTCCCAAAACTGTTAAAAACTAATGCAAAAAAAATGGCAAAAGATGTTTTCCAAATGGGGGTAATGTCCTTATTATTCATGCTTACATAAGGCCACATTTTCTGATCCAAATAAGGTGATTGTTAAGGTCATGGTTATTCTGACAAATAAGGTTTTGATTTTAAACCTTTACCAACATTAATAATTTTATGAATTCTGCCCAGAAGATAGGGCCATGCTGACCTTTTCAGAGAACTCATATGACAAAGGAGAAACCAATTCTGATAGCTTCCTGCTATTAGAAAAAATTCATGTTCCAAAAATTTGTGATCAAGTTGAGCCTCTGATGCACCAGCAGAGCTTAATGACAGCATCTGTGTTAAAATGAATCATCAAAAGGAACTAATGAAACAAACATTTCAGAAGAGTTTCTCTCTCTGCAAATGATTCATAATTCTAACCTTAAGAAGGAAAGAAAGAGAAGAATAAAGGTAGAAAGTTGTACCATTGGAAAGTGAGAGAGGACAAGACCAATGCTTTTCTTTGAGTATCACTGTTAGCTTTTTGATTGGTAGTTTTATACCACCAGCTAGACCTGCTCAGAGAATTAAGTATTTCTTAAAGTGGCAATTACTGTAGAGTTTTATGATAAATTCATTTAATATGCACCAATTTTTCCTCCACTTCAAAACTATTCACAGGTTAGTGTAAGCAGACTTACCTAAGGTTCCAGATCTCTAAAAAGATCTTCCTACAAACACCAAGGAAACATCTGCCATTTTTCCTTTAACTGGACTCACCAGAGACTTAGGCAACATTCAGTCCTCATCATATCAGAATTATGATCACCATTCATCTGCCATTATTCATATCAGAATTAATAAGGTGCTCACTAGCAAGAGCAAGAAAAGTAGAATCTGGCCACTCAGGTCTAACTTTTAATGAATCTCAGAGTTTAAAGCAGAACTTGGGAAGTACCAGAAAAGAGGACATAATTGACTTGCTGAGTGAAGTATGCACTAGTCTCAGATCTAACTCTAGGGTACAAAGTCTAAAACTGCTTTGTTTTACTAGATAAATGAAACCTGTTATTTCTAAAGATTTTTACAAAGTTTCTAAGGGAATTTTCCTTTCAGCCTCAGTCTTGTGCTGTTGGAATTATGACTTGTCAGACTTGCTAAAACATTTCTTAAAACAATAGCCTTAGAATGTTGCAGGGTTTTGTTGTTTGTTTTCTTTTTTCTGTGTGTGAGAGCATATAATTTGTCTACTGGGACCTCTATGCTACAGACAAAGATACCACAAATAATTTACAACCCATCCAAAACCACGTAAGTAAAGCACCCAGGTATTTTCTATAACTGATAGTTAAACCACAAGATTTTCTATGCCCATTGTTCTGAAGAAGTAATGGCTGAAGAAGTGCCAGAATATATCTCTAGCTGCAAAAATCTCTTGACCAGTATATCTAACAAGTAATCTCTGGGTCTGTAAGTGTTAAAAAACCCCCAGTAATTATACCCTTTATTCCATTTATTTCCATGAGGGCTTACTTATGCGGTTATTCAGGTCTCCCACAAGGACAAGATTTGAGCTGCATATCACACTTTCAGAAATCTTATGTGCTATGCTTATGACCTGGTTGCCATAACAGAAACATGGTGGGATTGCTCCCATGACTGGAGTGCTGCAATGGATGGCTACAAACTCTTCAGGAGAGACAGGCAAGGAAGGAGGGGTGGTGGTGTGGCTCTATACGTTAGGGAATCCTTTTCTGCCACTGAGATTGTGACTAGGGATGATAACATTGAATCCCTATGGGTAAAGATCAGAGGAAGGGCTGACAAGGCAGACATCCTGGTGGGCGTCTGTTATAGACCGCCAAACCAGGATGAAGAGACAGATGAGGTGTTCTACAAGCAGCTGGCACGAGCTGCACGGTCATCAGCCCTTGTGCTCATGGGGGACTTCAACTTCCCTGACATATGCTGGGAGTACAGCACAGCACAGAAGAAGCAGTCTAGGAGGTTTTTGGAGTGCACAGAGGATGCATTCCTGATGCAGCTGGTCAGAGAGCCCACAAGAAGAACTGCCCCGCTAGACCTGCTGTTCGTGAACAGGGAAGGTCTGGTAGGAGATGTGAAGGTTGGGGGCTGCCTTGGACAGAGTGACCATGAAATGATACATTTCTCAATTCATGGTGGAGCTTGGAGGGGGAATAGTAAAACTGCTACCTTGGACTTTCAGAGGGCAGACTTTGATTTGTTCAAGAGACTGGTAGGGGGAGTCCCTTGGCATTCAGTCTTAGCGAACAAAGGGGTACAAGAGAGCTGGTTGCTCTTCAAGAAGGAAGTCTTAAGAGCGCAGGAGCAGGCGGTCCCCCTGAGCCGCAAAATGAGCCGGCGGGGAAGAAGACCAGCGTGGATGAATAGGGAGTTACTCTTGAGGCTCCGTGAGAAAAAGAGAATCTACCGCCTGTGGAAGGAGAGACGGGTAACTGAGAATGAATTCAAGGAAGTTGTCAGGATGTGTAGAGGTGAAATCAGAAAGGCAAAAGCCCAGCTTGAATTTAACCTGGCCGCTGGGGTGAAAAAGAATAATAAACTCTTTTATAAGTACATTAACAGTAAGAGGAGGACAAAGGAGAATATCCACTCTTTACTGGATGAGGCTGGGAATGTGATCACTGAGGATAAGGAAAAGGGGGAGGTTCTGAATGCCTTCTTTACGTCTGTCTTTAAAGGTCAAACAGATCCTCAGGGTACCCCTCTCTCTGACCTGGTAGTCTCAGCTGGGGAGCATGCTAACTCCCCTGTGATTCTGGAAGAAACAGTCAGAGACTTCCTACTCCAACTGGACTGCCACAAGTCCATGGGGCCGGATGAGATCCACCCGAGAGTGCTGAGGGAACTGGCAGAGGTGGTAGCCGAGCCGCTTTCCATTATCTATCAGTCCTCCTTGCTGACTGGTGAGGTCCCAGAAGACTGGAGGCTTGCCAATGTGACTCCCATTTACAAGAAAGGTTGTAAGGAGGATCCGGGGAACTACAGGCCTGTTAGCCTGACCTCGGTTCCAGGGAAGGTTATGGAACAGATAGTCTTGAGGGAGATCATGCGGTATGTGCGGGATGGCCGGGGGATCAGGCCTAGCCAGCATGGGTTCATGAAGGGCAGGTCCTGTTTGACCAACCTGATCTCCTTCTATGATCTAGTGACCCATCTGCTGGATGAGGGAAAGGCTGTTGATGTGGTCTACCTAGACTTCAGCAAAGCCTTTGACACTGTCTCCCACAGTATTCTCCTGCAGAAGCTGGCAGCCCGTGGCTTGGATGGGTACACCCTCGGCTGGGTAAGGAGCTGGCTGGAGGGCCGGGCTCAGAGAGTGGTAGTAAATGGAGTTAAATCCAGCTGGCGACCGGTCACGAGTGGTGTTCCCCAGGGGTCGGTGCTGGGGCCTGTCCTCTTCAATATCTTTATTGATGACCTAGATGAGGGCATTGAGTGCACCCTCAGTAAGTTTGCAGATGACACTAAATTGGCTGGGAGTGTGGATCTGCCTGGGGGTAGCGAGGCCCTACAGAGGGATCTGGACAGGCTGGAGAGCTGGGCTGAAGCCAATGGCATGAGGTTCAACAAGAGCAAATGCCGAGTCCTGCACTTTGGCCACAACAACCCCAGGCAGCGCTATAGGCTTGGGGCGGAGTGGCTGGAGGACTGTGTGGAGGAAATGGACCTGGGGGTACTGATTGATGCACGGCTGAACATGAGCCGACAGTGTGCGCGGGTGGCCAAGAAGGCCAACGGCATCCTGGCTTGCATCAAAAATAGTGTTACTAGTAGGAGCAGGGAGGTAATTGTCCCCCTGTACTCAGCACTTGTGAGGCCGCATCTCGAGTACTGTGTTCAGTTTTGGGCCCCTCACTACAGGAAAGACATTGAGGCTCTGGAACGCGTTCAGAGGAGGGCTACTAAGCTGGTGAGGGGTCTGCAACACAGGCCTTACGAGGAGCGTCTGAGGAAGCTGGGATTGTTCAGCCTGGAGAAGAGGAGGCTTAGGGGAGACCTTATAGCTCTCTATAACTTCCTGAAGGGAGGTTGTAGTGAGCTGGGGGTCGGCCTCTTCTCCCGTGTAGGCAGTGACAGAACTAGAGGGAATGGTAGCAAGCTGCGCCAGGGGAGATTCAGGCTCGACATTAGGAAGCACTACTTCTCAGAAAGGGTAGTCAGGCACTGGAATGCACTGCCCAGGGAGGTGGTGGAGTCACCAACCCTGGGGGTGTTCAAGGAAAGACTGGATGTTGTATTGAGGGATATGGTTTAGTGGGAGCTAGTAGTAATAGGTGAATGGTTGGACTGGATGATCTTCTAGGTCTTTTCCAACCTTGATAATTCTGTGATTCTGTGATTCTCCATTGATCGGTATTTACACTGTTGTTACTGAAGGAAATCATGGTCAGAGGAGAAAGATCAACCTTTAAGTAGGAAAACAAAATAAAACAAGTTGTTGAAGTTCTTTGTATTAAAATATATCTCTATCTACTTAGGGCTATAACAGCCCTTTTCCTCTACCAAACAACGCTAATTCAGTCTGATTTGAATTCCACATCAGCCAGTGCTGCTTTTTCAGGTGCAAGCTTTGTATTTATCCAGAGATACATGTTGGCAAAAAAAAGAAATATGTCTGATAAAGTCACACAGATCTATCAGACCATGCAAAATTTGATGATATTCCAGTAATAATTTTGGTTTGTGGTGTTCAAGAGCTGACCCCATAAAGTAAAGAAAAATGTGACCTATAATGGTCCTGTGGGAAAACTGCAATCACTACAGAATATTTCTCTCACCTCTGCAAAGAGCCAGAAGCACATGGTACCAATATCTTAAGTATGGGATGCAGGGGGAATTGGCCAACCCCTTTTCAGTGGTCTGTGGGGACAGGACAAGGGGCAATGGCTGCAAATTGGAGCACAGGAAGTTCCGCACCAACATGCGGAAGAACTTTTACACAGTGAGGGTGACAGAGCCCTGGGACAGGCTGCCCAGGGGGGTTGTGGAGTCTCCTTCTCTGGAGATATTCAAGACTCGTCTGGATGCCTATCTGTGCAATATGTGCTAGGGAGCTGCTTTGGCAGGGGGGTTGGACCCGATGATCTCTCGAGGTCCCTTCCAACCCCTACGATTCCGTGATTCTGTGATTCTACGAGACAGGCTTACCACTTCTGTAAAGATGAGTAGCAAGTCACACACAAAAATAATAGGATATCATCTTTGTTCCGTTCCTTAATCTGAATACTAAGGATGATCAGGCTCCTTTCCAGAATTACAAATCATAGTATGACTTCTTGCCATCACTTGTCTACCTGTGAAATGAGTAGAGCATTTTGTGATTCTGAGGTGAAAGTGGCCTCAACACACCATAGAAATAACTGACAAAGAACACTGTAAAAAACAAAAGAATAATCAGTTAAGTAAATTCATTTAAGGTAAATCTATTTTATAGTCATGATGCTATTACATACCCTGGCTTAGACTGCAACTCTTACTCTGGAATTTTCTTAACCAAAGACTGTGGCCTGGAAGAACATCCCAGAGGAAGGCCACTACATATCCTTATTTTAACTTGATGTAACTGTCAGAGACTATATGGTCTTTACTCAATGTAAATCAGAAAAAAACCTTGTTACTTTCCCCACTGTGCTCTACACAAGCACCAAAAGAAACTGAGACAATGGGAGGAACAGAAAACTGGGCGGTGGTGATAGAGGAAACAAAACCTAAACGGAAGGTTGGTTTATGTACTTACTAAAACTATTGAAATGTGTTGGATCCAGACAAGAATGCTAGGTTCTATTCATTTGTTCTTCTGAAGTTTGTAAAAGTAGTAGCTTCTTTTTCTGATATTCTTCATTCTCTCGCTCTGCTTCCTCATATATCAATCTTCTTATACATGTCTTTAGTTCCTCAATTCCTTCTCCAGTGTATGTAGATATAGGAATTAAATCTTTGAATTCAAGTGTCTTTCCAGGAATCATTTCATCCTCTAGCAAGTGAAAGAAGTCTTGAGTATTCTGTAGCTGTTTCATAAGTTCATCCAAGCATACTCTATTTCACTTCTGTTGCACTGTGTTTTTTTAACTTACTGAAAACCAACAGTTTTTTAAGTATCAATATACTGAATTACCTGTATATATCCCACTCTGCCATACATTACAGATAACCATCACAGAGCACAATGTTCTATGTTGTAGTAAGAAGCCATGTAATATAACAAACTCAAGATTTTAAAGTTTTTAACTACTACATAGAAATCATGCATTGAATGAAATTCTTAATGGCAAGGCATCTGTGACAGCACAGTGGGAAATAAATCTAATGTAAAATATGCTGTACAGTTGTTCATCATAAGCCTCTGGGGTAATGACAGAAATATAAAGCAGTTCACAAAAGAAGTTTCTCTCTCAGTTCTGATGGTTTCATTTATCAACAAACAAGTTTAGCTCCATGACAAGACTACATTAAGGGAACTATTAAGCTAAATGTGACCAAATGTTATTTGTTTTAGCTATCAAAACATTGCTGTCAGAACCACTGCCAGCATCACAGGCTTGGAAAGAGACACTCAAAAGCTGGTTGCTTTAAACTCTTCTTTTAAAAAAAGTTAACACACAGCATGGATAGAATATTTTTCCCTTACCTTGTGCCACCATGACAAGCCAAGAAATAGAACAAAACCTCAAAAAAAAAAAGTTAATTTTTATCATAGATGAAAATAACCTTGGGGAGAATTATATGTACATCACGGAATCAGCAGTGATCGTCAGATATATACATATATACGTAGGCTGAACTGTCTGTCCACATCAACAGAAGGCCAGTGCTAGGAACAGCTGGGGTGATACTGCTAGGATGTGTAGTTAAAACTGATCTACTACTGATCTACTACTACTATATCTATTAGATGTCTGAAACATCTGGCTTAGTATTTATCCACAAAATTAGCTTACATGTTATTCATCATTTCTTCTGGACCAGGAGAGGGAGAAGGGGCACGTCTGCATCTAAACTACCAGTTGCCTTCTGGTTTGATGATAGTAGACTTTGCAGAGAGAAAGCAGAAAAAACATTTGGAGGATGGTTGCAACGTTTTTTGGCAGCTGTCCCTGCAGCAAACTGGCACTAGCACCATACCTGGGCTTGATCTCAGTGGGAACTTGCTGTCTAATACCAGAAGGCAGCCCAGAAGAACATTAACTTCTACACAATGAGGGTGACCAGAGGACCAGAACTGGATAATAAGTGAGAACTGGAAACAAAGAAAAACACACAGATAAAAACATTTCTGTCAGGCACTAACAAGACTTAATCCTCCTGACTGTTCTCACCGGGGACCCTCTATGCCCTCTGCCTGGGAGTCCTACTGAAGCTCCTGCTGGGCTTTGACATACATGTGCTGGGCCCTGGATGGGCCTTGGACCTCCCCTGTAGTTGTGTCTCCTGGTGGGATTCCCTGGATGGACCTGGATCTTCACACAACATACTCAGGGTTGCTGATAATCCCCCAGCCAGGACTCGCCCTCCATGCTCAGCCCCATGGCGCTATGCTGGTAGGTGAGTGCACAGCCTACATGTGGGTGACCCCAACTCCAGGCTTCCCCCCCGTATCTGAGGGCAGTCCTGTTCCTGCAGCTTCCTCATGGGTCACTCCAGCTGCTAGAGCTGAGAGGCTGGCCCTTGGGCTGCGCAGGACTTGGCCCATCACCATGGGCCTGGCTGCCAGGGACCCCAGGTTCCTTGGACAGATTTCTTGTCCCACATACCCCTTTGGGGATCTTCAGGGGAGGCTTGGTTCCCTCCCTGTCCCTGGCTTCAGGGACCGTGGTGTGGCTCCATGGCTCTGACAAGGCATGTCCTGAGGTCTGGGCAGACTGTGGAGGACACCAGAAGGCCTCGATGGCCCATGGGACCACCTGCCTCAGGTTGGTGGCTCCAGCTGTGCTGAAACCATGCTGTAGGGATGCCTGTGCCCAGCCTCCAGCACACACCACAGACCTATACCATCATTCTGCCTCCTGCTGCTCCCCAGTGGCTGCCCTGGATGGGCCCGTCCCCTGTTGCTACAGGCTTGCCAAGCTGCCGAGGTCTGGGCTGGGGCAGCTCACTGCCCACCATGCCCCAGGTAGACAAGATCTCTCTGCCCCATGGCTATGGCTGTGGAGTAAGGTGTCCTCCTTAGGCCTATGGCTTGATCCTAATTAGGTGGTTGAAATATCAAAGCTTCTTGCAGGACAAACTATTTTTGACCCTTAAGGGCATTTGGAATGTGAGCTCAGCCCAAACCCAGGGTCAGAGACGATGATTGGTTTACTTAGGAAAGGATGAGCTGCAGCTATTTCTGCCATTAGTTTTTTGGAAAGCAACCCTGCTTTCCACAACATTCAGTAAAAGACCTCTCAAGTAGTATCTATAAATTTTGAAATGTTTGTGCAATGAAAAATCCCTCTGTTGGTAACTTAGCTCAAGTATCTTCATAGCATGGGCTGCCACAGGAACAAGTCCTGCCATGCACCATGCATCCTCTGTTGCCCCGCAAGTGGGACTGCTCTCCTCACAAGGTCTCATTCAGTTTCCCTTCTGCTCTGCCAATAAAGTATTTCTATCAGCTTTGAAAGCACTAGCTTTTCTTAATATTTCAGAGAAAGTATTGTTCTGAGAACATAATTTCCAAGTGTTCAGGACACCAGGAAACAACCAAATGAAGTGACGCTTGACATATAGATGATGCTAGAGAGCAGGGGAGAGAGGGAGAGACAAACACATGTATAAAAATAAAACTATGGAGAAAAAGAATTTTTCTATCCTGAAGGCAAATCACTTCCCAAAGCTGAATTGCAATCCAGACAATTTGGCTCTGTGCTTGACCTGGCTGGAGCCCAGCTTCTCCTCATTGATGGTGCTCTATCCAGAGGCAGAACAGGTGACACAGGGAAGATGGTGGTGGCAAGGGAGCAGTGTCATGGCCCAATACTGTAAATTTCCCTGGCAGAACTAATCCAGGCTAGCACAGGCAGGCACAAGTAATGGAAAGTGACACAACTGTGATCTGATAATGAGGTAACAGAATAGAACTGTCAGAGTGCTTCCCAGGGCAATGATAAATGATGTCATCTCTATTTCAGGACATTTCAGGTGGGAAGCAAACTTTAACCACAGAAATTATGGAAGGAGAAATTATGGAAGTATTATACCAAAGAATAAAAAGAAAAAAAAAATAAGAAAAAGAATAAAATAAGAAAAATAAGAAAAAAAAAGAAAAAAAAAGAAGCTACCATTATATTGCATATGTTTGGGTTTGCATTCTTGCTATATACCACCTCATTATGCACACTGAATATCTCTGTACTCTTTTCCCTGGGTGGATCCTGGCTGAGCCCACAGGCCTTGCTCAGCATCTGGATACATATCCATCCCAACTATTATTCTGCTCTCTATATGGTTGATTCACAATGAGTGTGTTACAGGGTGGCTAGGAGATACGACACTCAGGTAGTCGTTAAATGTTATTCATGCAATTCCCCATTTCTGCCTTTTTCAAGTGACTTGTACACATTTTCCTGTCTCCTCTCTATTCATCAGGAAAGGATGGCAATTTCTACATCCATTTCATAGCTTAACAGATCAATGCCAACTATTGGCAAAGGCTCTAGTACTCCAGCTCATCCTTGCTCTACCAAGCCAAGAATATTTCTGTCATGCAGCTGGCTGAGCAGCCAAATGCATGAATTACTGGTGACAGCTAAGAGGTATGTTTTAGGCCTCACAATTGAAAGATAAATTACAGGTCTAGCAGGGCCTGTGTCCTGTTAAATACTTATAATTCCTCTCTGAGGAGAGGGTCCAAGCCAGTGTAAACTACATCAAGCACAGGTGAAGGTACCTACATTATGGGCACACGCAGGTTCACACGCCTCAGAACACTTCTTGACCCTCGTTAAGCAATGAGAGAAATTGGGGGATTCCAGCCTCTGCTTTCAGAATTCACACACTGTCCAGGAACTCATGAATTCCTTTGAATCAGAGAACCTGGAAACTAGGGGGGGGGAGGGAGAGGCGGGTAGGGTCATACATTTAACCATTGTGTCATATCACAAGTACATGAAAAGGCAATAAGGGGGAAAGATGACAAATAATACAGAAGCAAACCTAATACATTTTCATTTTACAGCTTGCAAATTTACAGAATATTTGGTAGACTATAAGAAAATGTACCATCTTCCTTTAGTAGTCAGTAGGTCCAATTTTACTGTTCATGTCTTTTCTCACATGTTTATACATTTTGAGTTTGCTTAGATACTTGCTGTTGTCCAGTAAATCCTAAAGAATTGAGAACCTGCCAAGATTTCATTTTTAAAAGTCAACACTTACACAGGCCAATGAATTAATAACCTGGTCTCACACAGGGTGCTACATTAATATTTTATTTGGCAAATACATCAATCCCAGGACAAATTATACTACTAATGAAGTGAAATATTCCCCATACAGATTAGCATCACCTTCACATCAGGAGGTTAAGAATAAGTACATTGTCCCCTTGCAAGAAAAAGCATTGTGAAATGGTGCAACAACTTGCCTGGTGTTTCTCAAAGTTAGCTACTCACATACAAGGGCCTGACAAATAAACATTACAAAAACGCATTAGAAGGACTTCATACAAACATGCATAGGAGTATACAGAGTATTACTAATTTACTTTTTCTCTGAATCCCAGTACATTATGGCTAATTGAGGCATATCCTGACTGTGAATTAACTAGAGACCATCAAAACCACCGGTCCTCTCAGCCACACCAAGTTTCATGAAAAGTAAGAGCCTTAGTCTGCTGGTCTCCCACCTCATGTCCCTCACCACAGCGTCAATACTTTACAGTCACAGTAATTTTCACTTTTCTTTGCCCCACAGACAGTTGTGACTATAGCACATCTGAACAACGTACCTCCAACTCACTGGCTAGGTCTAGCTATGCTCTGAGCCCAACAGAGTCAATGAAATGGTGCTGTAACAGAAGCTCTTCCCATCATACATAAATCAGAGCAGAGGAATGCTTCTGCCATATAAGTTAATGAGCAGCTGTGCATTAACCACTTGCCTGGCATCTGCTCCCAGACTGCAGCTTGACAGGAGAATCCCACCCACTGGGTTTGCTTTCAGCCCTGCACACACCATGCAGAGCACAGCAAGCCATAATCACACATACACACACTATGCATGATGTTAGCATACACACAGCCGTGCCCATCTCCCCACGCTGAAGCCACTGCAAGTGAGACTGGGCCTGTTCCTGCGAGAGCGTATCATCTTATATCGGTCTGTTCAAGAATGAAGCACTCTTTAGGGGCTCACATCTTTGCTGCTCTCATCTAACAAAGGAAAACATAAAGATTAATGTTCCAGTAACTGCCATACCAAAACAAACCTCTCAGAGATCCCTACTAGTGTTTACTCACACTCACAGAAATAAGAGCAGAACCGAGTCAACATGTTTTCACTGGCAAGTTCCTGAATGTTTTTGCTACTTGCTGTACTTTCAATTAATAAAAATACTATGACAACACAAAACATTAACTTAGCAGGCTTTTAATTATCCACTAATTTATTTTCAAGTCCAATGTGTCAAAATTATAACGCTTGGCACACAGACGTTTCTTGAGAGAAAATCCTACTAGCAATCATTTCAGAAATGAAAAGAAATCACACAAATCTCTGGATATCTTCTTACAGAACACATCAAAACCTGCTAAAACACATACTTTTTGAATGCACTGAAATGACAAAACAACACAACACACGAGCGTATTATAAAGGCATTTCCAAGCAGCTTAGTGATGCTGACCTGAAGACCACTGTACATGGAGGAGTTAGCAATCCAGAAAGCAGTTATCCCAATGCAGCAGATGCATGCCTGTGCTGTACAGTGCTGTGGGTACAGCGTGGCCTTCAGGACGATGCACATACTCCTTGGCCAACAGGATAAACTTAACCAGCTAATTGTAATCAAGAAGACCGCCGTCAGCTCCCACTCAGTACCAGTGATTACACCACCTGTGCAGCCTTGCTTTTATCTAAACAGATCTGAGTTCTCATGTGAACATCCTTTTTATTTGACAGTAGAAATTATTAATAGAAATGTTTTCTTGTCAGAAAAACCTATAAGAGGTCAGGAGACTACAGCACTAGGTAACCTTTCCACCAACGGGACCAGCACAGCCTGCTGCACCCTGACAGGAGACCCAACCGATGCCGTACTGCCCAGGGTTCCTGCACTCTGGAGGGACGTAAGATTATGCGTGCTTATCCTCTTCTCTTTGCACCCTTAGCTTTGGTAATGTGAGCATTGCTCATAGTCCAAGCGACTCTTTTACTGGGACTATAGCGAAGCACCACGGGCGGGATCCCACTGGAAAGGTGGTTCTACAGTGGGTACTGGGGGGGTGCAAATGCCCTGCTGCCCCTGCACGTCACCGCGGACCGCGGTTTTGTTCCCAGGGCACGGCGCAGGGAAGGGCCGCTCTCTCCCTGCGGGTACGGCTCCAGCGCCCTGTGGCTGGGGCGCTAAGGCGGCACCCTGCAAAGCGCGACCGAGGCTAACCGGGACTGAGGGGAAGGCCCCCGGCCGCGGGGCGGCATCGCCCCGTCGTCTTCGGTCCTGGAAGGTATCCGTGTCTCTCCGTCTGGGAAGAGCCCCCCCTTTCATCGGCGGACCGTCCTCGATGGGGGCTGCCCGGGGAGGAGCCGTGCGGGACACTGCCACCGCCCTGGGGAGAGGAGATGAAGGCTGGTCGCAGAGAGGCGCTGTTGGCCGGGCAGGCGGGCGTGCTGCCGGGGCTGGTGGAAAAGAGTCGCTGCCGGACGGGGGAAGGCGCGGCGGGGCACGGTGGCGGATGTCCTTTACAGCTTTTCTCTTTCTATCGGGGTGGGAGTGGGGGATGGGGCGGGGGTCCCCCTTTAGTGGTTCCCAGTTTCCCCCTAGCACTGGGCTACAGTTTGAACATGGTGACGGGACGGGTGGCCCCTCAATGGGCTGTCTGGGAGCTGGTATATAAACCGTGAGTTACGGCTCATCTATTAAGGTATCTAGACCCAAATTGATGGAAATGTGACCCGTTGCACCAAGAATAAGCTCATGGATATTAACATATTGGCGGGGGGGCGGGAGGGGGAGCGGGACACGGGGCGGAAGGGTCGGGAAGGGGGGTCGGAGCAGGGGAAGCAGATGAATATGAGCAAGAAGCAACTCACAGCCAGAGGGATGCACAGTGCAATGTGGAGTGCCCTAATCTATGGTGGGGGATGATCAAACAAGATAAGCTTTTACTAGCACTATTTAAGAAATACCCAATTTAATACCTCATAGGGAAAATACTCCTTGGGGCCTGGCTCACCTGAACCCAGGTGCTGGTAGTTGTGAAGCCTGAGGGTGTCACAGTGTGCTACCCCCACTCCTCTGCTCAGCGTACACGGCTGCCAGGGCACTGGCCCCTCTTGGATCGTTACGCAGGGTGTGAAGCAGGGCTGGGGGTGGGCACCCTCCTCTTGGCACAGCCCCACTGGGCCTGCAAGAAACTGGCTGGGTCCTGCCGTGTGAGAGAGCAAAAACTGGGAACAAACCTGCAAGCAGTAATGGGGCTGGCAGCTGAAGCAATGCTTTTAGGTGTCCTCCAGCAAGCACCCTGCGGGCTCTGCCCAGGCTGCAGCTGGGCAGTACTTGGTGTAGAGGAGTGTGCAGCCCGCTCTCTGGTGGCTAATGCCAGTGTATGCCTCTGGGTTGTGAGCTGTGCATGACTGCCACATACCCCTACCGGATGTCCTTTTCATCGCTGTGCAATTAATGTCTAATTAATCTATGTGCATTTTGGAAAACATTACAGCCCTAGTGTTTTCATATTGCCTGTAACTGTCTTACCTAAGTAGGTTACTCAGAAATGGCAGAAAAGGAAGCCCACTCACTACGTACACAGAAGCTGCCTTCTCTGACAAAATTTCCCATGTGTTTTTCATACTGCTTTGTTATTTGTTGGTTGCCAGTTTTAGCACTCACTCACACGATCTCCAAGTGCCCTGGGCCAGATTTGCTGCCTATTGAATTTAGTCCATAGACAAATATTAAATGTTCATATATGCAGCAAAAGTACATATGCAGGCGTTTACAAATATATATATATTAATTACACTTAGAAACACTATATGTGTACATACAGTATATACTTAAAGATATATGCATCATACATATACACACAAAAGTGTAGGTTTAAAATGTATAAAGCATCCTTTAGTGACAGCAAATGAAATTAAAAGTTCACAGTTAAATGTCAATATAAAAGAATTAAATAAAAGTAAAAAGCAGGTTCAAGGGTCTCAGAGTCCAACACTCTGATCAGATTCTTTTAGAAATTCTGTATGTGGATGGTGTAATGTTCAATATCAAATTTACTTAAGTCCTGGAGTTGACTGAACAGTCACAGCACCTCACTTCAAAAGAAACATGCACATAATGCAGAGACTCCAACAAAAGGCCATGAAGAGGATTAAGCTTCTATAAGGGGAGAGAGAGTACTAGGACTGTTTAACCTTATTAATGCATATAAATATTTGAAAGGAGAGTGCAAAGAGGATGGAGCCAGGCTCTTTTCAGTGTTGTCCAGTGTTAGGACAAGAGGCAGTGAGCACAAACTGAAACATAGGATGCTCTGTCTGAATATCAGGAAACACTTTTTAGCTGTGAGGGTGAACAAATACTCTCACAGGTTGCCCAGAGAGGTTGTGGAGTCTCCATCTTTGGAGGTATTCAGAAACTGTCTGGTCACAGTCCTGGGCAAACAGCTCTAGGTGGCCCTGTTTGAGGAGGGGGGTTGGACCAGATCACAGAATCACAAGGTTGGAAAAGACCTTTAAGATCATCAAGTCCAACCATTCTAATCCTAAACTAAATCATATCCCTAAGTAACTCATCTACTGGGTTTTTTTTAACACATTCAGGGAAGGTGACTCAACCACCTCCCTGGGCAGCCTGTTCCAGGCCCAATCAACTCTTTCAGTAAAAAATTTTTTCCTAACGTCCAATCTAAACCTGCCCTGGCACAGCTTCATGCCATTCCCCCTTGTCCTATCACCTGTCACCTAGGTGATGGTCTCTTCAGCCATCTCTCTATAACCTCCCTTCAGGTAGTTGTAGGCGGTGATAAGGCCTCCCCTCAACCTCCTCTTCTCTAGGCTAAACAGCCCCAGCTCCCTCAGCCGCTCCTCATAGGATTTGCCCTCCAGCCCCTTCACCAGCCTGGTTGCCCTTCTCTGGACTCGCTCCAGGACCTCCGTGTCCTTCTTGTGGTGAGGAGCCCAGAACTGGACACAGTACTCGAGATGTGGCCTCACCAATGCCGAGTACAGGGGCACAATCACCTCCCTAGACCTACTGGCCACACTGTTTTTGATAAAAGCCACGATGCCATTGGCCTTCTTGGCCATCTGGGCACACTGCTGGCTCATATTCAGCCTGATGCTCATGAGCCTGTCTAGTTTATCTTTGAGCACATCTACCTCTTCTTGCAGGTATGCTGCACGGCTGAGGAGATCCCTTATGATCTCACACAGTACACAGCCATGTTCAGAGCTGTCTGCTGCCGCAAGCATGTTGTGACACTCCCTGCACCCCAAGACCTGCACTGCAACATGCTTTTGCGGTTGGTTGAACTGTGTTGCTACCTCCACAGTGGAAGGTGTTGGGGTTATGGCCCTGCGTCGGGTAGACACCATTATGCAATACCTTCCCAAGTGTTAGTGACCCTCACCTGTCCGTTGGCTGGGCTCCTCCACTTCCTCTGCCCAGCGAGCAGGCTGGCTGGCTGACTTGTCTGAGCTCTCTGCTTGCTCGCCTGCGTTGTGTGGGTGGGGTCATGTGACCCTTTTAAGGTTAGAGGGTAGTGTCATGTGACATCAGGGGGAGGGTGAGCTTTGGCAAGTTTCTGGGTAGTCACCACGGGTCGAAGGAGCTGCACGGGGAGCCCAGATGTAGGGAAGCTCTCTGTACAGCCCGATCTGACACACAGGCCCTGAGCTTACCAGAGTGATCGCTGTCGCCGCTGATCGTCACTCGCTAACTGGTGAGATGATCTCCAGAGGTCCCTTCCAACCTCAACCAGTGTGTGATTCTGTGATTATCCTGTTGGTCAGTTTGGGTCAGCTGTCCTGGCTATGTCCCCTTCCAACCTTTTGCTCATCTGCTAGCCTTTAGAGGAAAGCAGTCAGAGAGACAGCCTTGATGCTGTGCAGGCATTGTTTTGCAACAGCTGGAACACTGCTATATTATCCACACTCCTCTAGCTGCAAAGAGCAAGGCTATATGGGCTGCTATGAGGAAAGTTATCTCTATCCCAAACAGACCCAGTCTATAGCCTTGACATGCCTAGGGCAGCAAGCAGGTTAAGAGGACAGAGGGTGTCACAGTAGTGGGGGAGACAAACAGAACATATTACTTATTGGAAGACATGTGACATTGCACAGGGTTTTGATTTAGTAGAGTGATACAGCAATGTACTAAAAGCATGATACAAGCACAATATAGCAATTGCAATTAGGTGCCAAACAGCAAAATGAACTTTGAAGAGAGCAACTGGCTGAAACTGGCTCCAACCCACGCATTCCTTCCCAGAAGCTGGGAATGTCTGACACTGTAATGGTGCATATGTAGACACCAGTAATGGGAATTTTGTTTGTACTGTGATCCATCTTTCACAATGCAGACTGATTTCTTCATGTATTTCTTCTGTAAATGGGGTGACTGATATTGGTACTGGTTGCCTGCCTGGCTCAGCTATAGGGTTGGCCTCTGAGGTTTGAGCGGCCATGGTGCTTGTCATGGCGGCTGGAGGAGCTACAGTCTCTGTGGTGGTTGTTGTAGGCTTTGGAAGAGCTGCAGTCTCTGAGGTCTGAGTAGCTACAGTGCCTGTTGCAAGGGTTCTTTCTGGCTCAGCTACAGCATCAGTTTCTGATGTTTGGGTAGCCACAGTACCTATGTGTCACTGTTGAGACAAACAAATGACACATACAAGAGGTCAGGAGCACAAGCAAGAAGAACCCAATTTATTTCTGTATCCTTAATTTTATATGCTTCTACTACACGTGTGTCCTTTTGCTATTGGTCTCACAGGTGTATGCTAATATACAATTGGTTGACATTTTTAACTTCACTAACAAGGCTTATCTCTTGCTAAGTTCCTTTATCTGCAGCCAGCAAATTCCTTAAAATTTTTTTACTTCTTCAGATGTTCTACACTTTCTCACAGGTACACTTTAATATCTTTAAGGCCAAGCTCTGTATTCTCAATCAAGGGGTCTACAGGCCCACCATAGTCTCCCACACCTATGGGTCTGCTTTTCTTGACCAGGTATTTGTTTATATCCTCCCATACACCATGCAACCCCTGACCCTTCAGCCCCAGGGAAGATCCCTTGGCAATATTCCTGAAACAGTTGGTGGTAACACATAGGACCAGAAAGACATTGAGGAAAGTGAGCAAGAGCCATATATTAGCCTGAACATCCCAGGAATAGTCAAAGTTCTGAAAAGATACTGTAACAAGCTTAAATTAAAAAGGGGAGGAGAAAGCACACACCACACACCCCCAATCTTCCTGTCGTGGTTTTGCCCCAGCCGAGGGCTGCACCCCACACAGTCGCTTGTACTTTTAAAAGGAAGGGGGAAGGAAAGTTGGGGGAGGGGGAAAAGGGAAGGAAGAAAGGAGGAAAAGAAACCACAACCTAGAAACCAGAACCACGCAGGTTGGGATAAGGATAGTTTACTAAACAATAACAGAAAACTAGATATAACAATAACAGAAGTTTAAAGCACAAAATAGATGAAACTGGTGATACACAATGCAATTTCTCACCAAACCACACAACTCAGGCCGCACAGCTTAGAGCCCATCCCGGAACCCGACCGTCCCCAGAAACTGCACGTCCTGGCGTTGTCTCCTCCTCTTCCCCCCAGTCCCCCTTTATACTGAGCATGACGTAACTGGCATGGAATATCCTCTTTGGCCAATTTGGGTCACCTGTCCTGGCTTCGTCCCCTCCTTTCTCATTAGTAAGGAAGTATGCAGAGCTGAGAAAAGGTCCTTGATTGCCCGGCAACAATCAGAACCATCAGGGTGCTATCAGCACTATTCTCATGCTAACACCCAAACATGGCATTCCATCCACTGCTAAAAAAAAATTTAACTCCATCATAGCTGAAACCAGGACATTATCCACCCCTTATTCCATACCATTTACGTCATGACCAGATCCAACAATTTTCTTTGGGTACAACCAGTTTCGTGTTTCACACACCCATATATGTATGTACACATGTATGCACACATACGTGCATACAGATCTTATTCCCTCAGTCTGTGAATCATCCCTCTGAAGTTGTTGAGTTCATTTAGTCCATGATTTTCAGGCTCCATTTGTCGTAACAGTTTCTCAGGATAATTGTATGTTCCATTGGCTCGTTGCATGCTGCATCTCAGGCTCTTGACTGATACACCTGGCATGGTCCATGCTCATAGTCTGTGGGTCAGAGTTTATTTTCAAAGGGAGAAAAAAGTTCTTGAGAGGCCAGGCTTTAGTTCCATCATCATGGCACTCATTCTTCATTAACTTGTATGACTCCGGCTATAATGCTATGGTACAACATACAGCAATCATAACAATAATGAATATACAATAATGGGTTATTTGGCAATTATTATAATTTCTACTTTATTAATTATATTGGCTATTCTCACCCAAAATCAAATCCCCTTGAGGTACACATCGAACTTCTCCATCCCTCTGCATTACCCACCAAGTACAGCCAGGTCCTTGAGCAAAAACAATTCCAGACATGGGTTTACCTTTGCCTGAAGCAGGGATGACCCAAACTCTCTTTCCCAATACACTCTTCATATGCACTACTGGGACTCTGTCTCCCTCTACAGTACGTGGAAATTTTGACTGGGCAGGGCCAGCCCGATTGGTAGATCCCCTAGAGTTAACTAACCACGTGGCTTGGGCCAAATGTGTATCCCAATGCTTGAATGTCCCACCACACATTGCTTTCAGTGTAGTTTTTAAAAGTCCATTATATCGTTCAATTTTCCCAGAGGCCGGTGCATGATAAGGAATGTGGTACACCCACTCAATGCCATGCTCTTTGGCCCAGGTGTCTATAAGAGTGTTTCGGAAATGAGTCCCATTGTCTGACTCGATTCTTTCTGGAGTACCATGTCGCCAGAGGACTTGCCTTTCAAGGCCCAGAATTGTATTTCGAGCAGTGGCATGGGGTACGGGATATGTTTCTAGCCAGCCGGTAGTTGCCTCCACCATTGTAAGCACATAACGTTTGCCATGGCGGGTTTGTGGGAGGGTGATGTAATCAATCTGCCAAGCCTCCCCATATTTATATTTCATCCACCGTCCTCCATACCAAAGGGGCTTTAACCGCTTAGCTTGCTTGATTGCAGCACATGTCTCACATTCGTGGACAACTTGTGCGATGGCGTCCATGGTCAAGTCCACCCCTCGATCCCGAGCCCATCTATATGTTGCATCTCTCCCTTGATGACCCGAGGTATCATGAGCCCATCGAGCTATGAATAATTCACCCTTACGTTGCCAGTCTAGATCTACCTGAGCCACTTTAATCCTAGCAGCCTTATCTACCTGATGGTTGTTTTCATGTTCCTCCATGGCCCGACTCTTAGGTACATGGGTGTCGACATGACGTACCTTTACAACAAGTTTCTCTAACCGAGCAGAGATATCTTGCCATAAGTCATCAGCCCATATAGGTTTGCCTCTACACTGCCAGTGAATTGGTGTGCCCTGAGGGTGCACTTCGTACAACCTTACGCCACATATCTGGAGTGCATAGGACTTCATCGGGATCAGCGGGAAGCCGTGAATTGTCCAGATCATAATAAATTATCTCCCGTACAGCTAATTCTCTCAGGTGCTGGATAGCTGTCTCTATGCTGTTACACTTGGGTGTCTGACATGTAATATATTCCTTTATGGGATATCTTTCCTGCACACTTGACAGTAGTCGCCTCCAGAGGCTGAGGACTTCCGGCCTCCTCCCAATTGCTTTGTCAATTCCTCCTTCTCTAGCTAGGGATCCCAACTGCTTGGCCTCTCTGCCTTCTAATTCCAAACTATTGGCCCCATGATCCCAACATCGGAGCAACCAAGTGATAATGTGCTCACTTGGGTGGCGAGTGAAATCTTTTCGAACCTCACGCAGCTCACTCAGAGTCAGGGATCGGGTAACAATCTCTGGTTCTGCCTCATCCTGATATCCTCGAGATGGTCCCGGTTGATCATCATCATTATCCGTCACTATGCGAACTGATTTCTTTGTGCCTTTCCTCTTTTGTACGGGAGCAACAGACACTGGTGTGGATTGGTTTTTCGGATCATCTGCAGTGTCTGCTGTAGAGATTACAGTAGCTGCAGTGTCGGTCACAGGGGTTGCAGTAGCTGCAGTGTCAGCCACAGTGGTTGCAGCAGCTATAGTATCTGCCAGTCTGTTTCCTTTCCCTTCTCCCTGACAGTGCTGACAGTGCTGACAGTGCTGCCTGCTATCAAGCAGTGTTTGATAAATAGTGGCCAGAGCCCAGCACAGTGCAGTAAGGTGTCCATCTCTGGGAAACCTACAGCAATTTTTCCTTAGGTATGCAGTCACTTGATCGGGGTCTTGTAGCTGTTCAGGAGTGAAGTTCCAAACCATCGGGCGTGAGAAAGTACCTAGGTACTCGCCCATACTTTGCCACATGCCCTGCCACTCGTGATTATTCTGTCTCGGAGAAAGCTCTTCAGTGGTATTCATAAACCTATGCTTGATATATAACAAAAACTGAACCATCTGCACCAAACCTACCAATACCAAAATGCTAGTTTGAATATCCCAGAGATATTGAAGATTTTCAAAAACTGTCCTAAGAGCTGTTGTATTTAGCCCAAAGGAAAAGAAAGCAGTGCCCCCACCATACCGGCTGCTGTTATTAACCCCTCCCTGTCCAAAGAATGGACAGGACAGCAAAACCTCATACAAGTACCAGCTTAAGCTCATGGTCATCGATATTATTGTATCATAGACCGATATCATTGTATCATAGACCGATATCATAAAATACACTATAATGAAGTATGGGAACAAATATGGGAGCCGCAGACCTGAGAGAGTAAAGAATCCTGCCAGGATTGTATACAGCATGCGGTGGTTTTGCTGCCACAGCCTTGTGAATAAATACCACAGCATCGTGACCAGAGATTGCTTAAACAACAGTGCTTATCTTAATTGCGATAGTTAGGGTCAGATCTACCGTTATCCCAACCGTTCGTGCCCCACGTTGGGCGCCAAAATGACTGTCGTGTTTTTGCCCCAGCCGGGGGCTGCACCCCACACAGTCGCTTGTACTTTTAAAAGGAAGGAGGAAGGAAAGTTGGGGGAAGGGGAAAAAGGGAAGGAAGAAAGGAGGAAAAGAAACCACAACCTAGAAACCAGAACCACGCAGGTTGGGATAAGGATAGTTTACTAAACAATAACAGAAAACTAGATATAACAATAACAGAAGTTTAAAGCACAAAATAGATGAAACTGGTGATACACAATGCAATTTCTCACCAAACCACAGAACCCAGGCCGCACAGCTTAGAGCCATCCCCGAACCCGACCGTCCCCAGAAACTGCACGTCCTGGCGTTGTCTCTCCCTCTTCCCCCCAGTCCCCCCTTATACTGAGCATGACGTAACTGGCATGGAATGTCCTCTTTGGCCAATTCGGGTCACCTGTCCTGGCTTCGTCCCCTCCCCTCTCATTAGTAAGGAAGTATGCAGAGCTGAGAAAAGGTCCTTGATTGCCCGGCAACAATCAGAACCATCAGGGTGCTATCAGCACTATTCTCATGCTAACACCCAAACATGGCATTCCATCCACTGCTAAAAAAAAATTTAACTCCATCATAGCTGAAACCAGGACACCCCCCAAAGCATCTTGTTACCAAGCACCCTTTAACCTTTTGCAAGCATCTTGTTAGAAAGCCCCTGTATCACTGATGCTGACATTCTGTTCTGGTTTTCTGTTTTCACCAACAGTGCTGCCTGTGTCTTGCAGCACTGTGCAAAACCTGAAGTCTGTCCCAGTTATGATATATGGCCATGCTGTGGTGCTGGGAAGGTTTCTCCTGGTCCAGCTACCAGGACTCATCTTTCTTTTGCATGGGTCCTAGACCCACATAGGCTGGGTCTGTAGCCTTCAGGCACATTGTGACTCTGCTTGCCATCTTGATCTTGCCCCTCTATTCCATCCATGCTAAAGCCTGTCCAGCAGCTTTGTGAAATGGGGACCCCAAGCCAAAGTTTTACTTTGATTTAATTTCTTTCTATTGACATTTAAATGCATTTCATTAGCTCTTATTAAAGGATGTTTTATGCCAACACTTTTACAGATACATATAAAGTATATCTAGGTATAAATCAGAAATACAGACAAGTTTTCACACTCCCATATATATATTGCTCTCACCATATTTATATATGCATATATATATTTACACATAAGTATGGATACATGTAATGCCCTGCTGTGGTGGTTTAGCCCCAACCAGTGCCCAAGCACCACTTGCTCATTCCCAGAGAAGAAAGAGCCAGAGCCTCAATGGGTTGGGATAAGGGCAGGTTACTGACAAAAGCACCATGAAGTGCAGAGTGATGAGAGCTTTATAAGGCATTAGCCATAGGGATTAGTAAGTGGCAAGTGGACAACTGGGCAGTAGATGGGAAACCACTGGGGAGTCAGGATTTATGAAAGTAGAAGGCAAAAATATATGGGAGTTCATTCAAATTATGTGGATTTGACAGGTTGATGCTCATATCATACAAGGTGTTGGGGAAGAGGAGTAGTACAAAGTTGCAGTGGATCTGTCCACTCAAATTACCTGTGTTACTTTATCTCCTGATGCTCTGTCCCCTGATGCTCTATTTCTGATGAGGATGCCCTTACTAATTGGGTACATGAGAAGTCCAGACACCTTTGTGTTGATGCACATATAACCAGGCTCCACGCCAGGGCACTCTGTGTGCGACAGTGGGCAGCTGAGCATGGAAGACACATGGTGTATCACATACCTATCACTCCAGAAGAGCTGATTGAACACCCTGGACCAATGCCTTAAAAGAGCAGGTGCGTCCACAGCTCCCCTCTCACACTCCCCATAACTAGCCAACAGTGCTATTACAGGTTGTAAAGAATTTGAATAGTAAAGCATGCTTCCAAGACTATACCTCTTATGCTAGCATCTTCTGCTGGGACATCAGCATTATGAGGTACAGTCCAGGATGTTGGCAAAACCCAGTGACCCCACAAAAGTCAGAGGCAAGTGCAAACACCAGGCTCCTCAAGGGAAATTCATCCCTGCAGATGGGACACGTGGACCAGGAGCCACATACTTAATCCTAAAGGAGCAAGCAGACGTCGCTCATTACATGTCTGAACTTACGCTGTATGTAAAAAAAAAAGGTCTTTGTTTTATCTCATGCAGAACTGCTATGTGGAGCTTCACGGTATTGATTTTGATCTCTGAATGCTGTGTGTGAGTGAACAAGAAGTGCCAGACATCTCTGCCCTCCAGCAGCACCAAAGAGCCTCTTCATCTTCTATTTCACATGACTGGACTGTTTGGTGAAATCTGCACCAGCATGTCGTCTTGAAGCACACAGGAGTAGGGGTGGAACCTGATGGCAAGGACATCTCTCTGACGGTCCTCACTCCAAAGTGACTGCTATCCTACACTTACTCTCCTGATCAATATATGTTTTATTATTCCTGTATTATTGATTTTAGTAACTGTTTCTTGTAAAATAGCCTTTCTAGTAGCCAAAAAGATGCAGTGGTGTAATCCACGACTCACAGTGTCTGTGGGAGAGGTCAGCTGTGTGTGAATCAAAGGGTGGAAGTTAGTCATCCCCGCCGGAAGATCATTGTACCTCGAGGAGTTAGTGATCCACAGAACAGCTGACCTGGGCTGGCCCAAGCCTGTGCTGTGCTGCAAGACGCTGTGGGTACAGCCTGGCCTTCAGGCTGGGCTGTGCTGCACACAGGCCCTGGCTGCCACACCGATCCCGCTCATACCGGCGACTACACCACCTGCACAGCCCTGCCTTTATCCAAATGGGCAGCACGTGCCCATGTGAACATCCTTTGTGTTTGACTGTAGAAATGATGAATAGAAATGCTTTGCTGTAAGAAAATCCTGTAAGTCCTCATAAGACCAGAGTGCTGGGTAACCCTTCCACCGTCGTTGGAGACCCATCCAATCCTGCACAACTTGGGGCTCCCAGCACCTGGAGGGATGTGAGATTACCTGTTCCATCCACTTTTTTGTTCCAGTATTAACTCCAATAAACTTCATTTTAGGTGATACTTTAAAGACTCTGAGTGCTTGCTTTTCTTACTGGAATCATAATGAACCAGCACCTCCTGGTGCCAAAAGATTCAGGTGTTTTCCCAGAAGCAAGTCTGTACTTTTAAAAATCATTCAGATTAACAAGAATAATATTACATATTACTACAGTAATACTACACCTTCTGCCTTTATGTGAACCAAGTACTAACTGATGAAAAAATCTTCTTGAAATCTTTAGCGTTGCTTGGCCCTTCCAAAGGCCAATCAAATGGCATGTAATTTTCAGATCATCTTTATCATTCAATCAGTGGCTCAGGCACCTCTTGCCTCCCTCTGCTCTCAACGTCTGAACAATTTTTCGATCTGCCTGAGGAATGGAAGACAGTGAAAGAAAAACAATTCCTAATAGTATGTGTCACTATAAAGGCTTTACTGTCTTATTCTGTGCATGAATTCATTATTCATGAGTGATACATTACTCGTGTTACCAGACAAAACCTATGATCTTGGTCCAAATCAACAAAGGCCCATGCACATGTGAGGTTGTGCCAACCACACCTGCAGAAAAGGAAGGATGATAGGAATGGAAAGTGCCATTTCATCATCACTGCCAGGCAGCGTGGTCAGCTTTTCACAGAACAGAGCAGTGATCTAGCAGGCTTTGCTCTGTGCCAAAGTGCAGTGACCATTTAGCAGAGGATGCAGGGTAGCAGAGATAAAATCAACCTGTAAATGTATGGCTTTTTTTTTTTTCCTTCATAAAAAATTATTTTGCTTTACTGACAAATGGATTTCTTCCAGAATTTCTCCAAGGACTCCCCCAAGTCAATAGCCAGTCCATCTATGGACTGCAGCAAGGATTTGGCAACTGGAGTTTGGAGTGGTTGTGACAGTCACATTTATGTTTAGATTGTGAGTGTCAGATAAACAAATTCATGTATTGAAGGCTACCCAAACACACACTGATACGAGCAACACAGGCACCAAGATGAAAGCACAGTGATTTTCTGAGTCCCTCAAGGAACATTAAGTGTTCTCATTTAATAAAGAATAAAACCTACTTAATGACTGCCATCTACTTTCATGGTCATGCACATCCTCTGCTACTCCTTTTCAATGCCTATGCGCAAAGCTTGGTAAGAAGTGTCAGGAATGAATTTACAAAGGGTTGTTGATACTAAAAGAAGTTCATTACAACTCCTACACAAATAAAACATTATTAATCTGAAAAAGCTTTTACAGATCTGCACTTATCACCTCTTTACAGCTGATTAGGAACTAAGAAGGTATGCTGTACTTGTGAAAAACTATTTTCACAGTCTTGATTTGCCCCATTGTGTCCAAAAATTACTTTCCACTTTTTTTCTTTTTATGAATGGAGGCAGTAACAAATTTTCTTAGTCTGTACAAGCAAAGCCTCTAAGTAAAATGAGAATTCATCCCATCATTTATCATACACTGCAGAATAAAATCCTTGGAAGGTATTCTTGTACTTGATGACGCAAGTCTGTCCAATTTCTTGCACTGTTTAGGTCAGGTCATTTACTCGGGTAATTTACAATGGAATGGGATGTGTTCAGAAAGCAGAATTTGGTTTATGACCATAACAGCCAGCAATTGTCTGGACTCTAAAATTACCTTCAGTGCTAGGAAAAAAGTGACTTTAAAAGAAAAAAAGACAAAATTAAAGTATTTATACCTGGCTGCCATCAGGAAGTGACTGTTTTGATGACTGTGACTGGTATCCTTCTGATAGCTACAGGAATGTCTGAACAGGCAACTGCCATAAAATAGCATCATTTTCCATGGTGCACCCAATTAGTAGTTTTACCTTTTATAGCTTTTCCCTCCCTTCAAGAGGAAAAAAAAAAACAAAACCAGCATTGAAGACTGAAAACCATTCATACCAATATGCTGAAAACTCTGAGGTAGACTAGACTGCAGAAGCTTCAACTCATTTTAAGCAGCCCATACCAAACTACAGGCATCACCAGGCAGTTTAATCACACATCAATTAATTTCCTTACTTTGGAATATCCATCGTGTTACATACAGTACCACCTTTCTTATCCAAGTCTCAGAAACAAAGAAGGAAAACAGCAAAGCCATTGGCTCCAATGACTGAAAGTGGAGGATTCACCACCACCACAGAACCCGGGCACTGCCAGGTGTGTACATGCTTGACAGCAACAGTTGCCCAGCAAGGAAGCACCAGGTGCCTCCACACGGTACGGGAGGGCTATAGGTGGGGAGAGGAGCATCTCAGAAACATCAGCTCCACATGCATCTTCACACCAGGGCATACTTTATATACTTTTAGTATTGTGTCAGTACAACTGAAAGAGTTGTCAGGGCCTGGCACAGGCTGCCCAGGGAGGGGGTTGAGTCACCTTCCCTAGATGTGTTTTAAAAAAAAGGTAGATGAGGTACATAGGGATATGGTTTAGCATAGGATAGGAATGGTTGGACTTGATCTTAAAGGTCTTTTCCAACCTTGTGATTCTGTGATACTGTGTCCAACACTGATGGGGGGGGAGGGGGACAGGGGAGAGGCAGGGTACAGGGAACACACAGTCTCTCACATTTCCATGTTTCTTTTTCCTAATTCCCAGTTAAGGAATGGAGAAAGCCCTGAATATTTTTTTCTTTTAATTTTATCATAACCCTTTGACCTCTATTCTCTTCTGCCCCTTGGCAGAGTCCACCAAAACCCTCCAACGTTCAGGCCCATAAACTCCTCGCTCCAGCAAGAAGAGAAAGTAAACACCAAATTAAAATAAATGAATAATGAGGGGAAAACCCGTTCTGGGGCGGCATTTCGGGGCAGCTGAGCGAGGGATGACTCATCCGCACCCCGCCCAGGCCGTGCCCCGGCCCCGCGGTAAGGGCGCGCCACCCGCGGCAGAACTTTGAGCGCTGCCGCACGCCGTAGGCCGGGAACTGCTGCCGCTGCCGCCGCCGCCGCCACTGCCGCCGCCACTGCCGCCTCCTCCCGCACCCTGTCGAGGCCGCGGCGGTGAGAGCCCGCGGCCCGGGCAGCAGCGGGGGTTTTATTTTTTTCTTTCTCCGCCGGCGAGGCGCTGGGGAGCGGCCCGGGACATGGCGGCCGCCCCGGCGGTCGCGCGGAGTCGCTTCGTGGTGGTGGGCGGAGGGATCGCGGGAGTGACCTGCGCGGAGAAGGTAAAGGGCCCCTGCCCGCTTCGCGCATGCGCGCCGCCCGGCCGGGGCGCGGGCGGCCACGGTGGCCCCGCGGGCTTTGGCCTTGAGCGGCCTCCAGCCCTCGGCCCGACTCCCTCGGATCTGGCAGGGGCGGCGGAGGTGTTTCAGGCGGTAACGCGCGGGCTCGAACCCTGGGCTCCCTGGGTTCCAGGGCGTCCGGGCCCTGTGGCGCTGCCGGGACGCGCTGAGCTCGGCCGGCCGTGCGCTGGGGAAGCCGGCCTGCGCCACTGCAGGGGCCGCCCGGGTGCTTGAGCTTACTCAGGACTCGCGGGGACAGCTTACGGGCTTGTGCGGGAGCCGTTCCTGGAGCCGTGGCAGAAACTCTCCGATTTACGCAGTAGCGGCACACACACCCACACCCCCCCGCCCCGGCCTTTTATAGGTATTCTGGTTGTCTCAAGAAAAAGCAAGTAAAACTAAAAACCGACCCCAGGGGAGCGACGTTGTGATGTAACAATATTTCTCTGACTAGAAATAGTTCTCAAGAGGCTAAAACTTGGGTACTGAGGGGCTCAGGGATATGGTTTAGTAGAGGACAGGTACATACGGTTGGACTCGATGGTCATAAAGGTCTTTTCCAACCTAGTGATTCTGTGAAAGCTGCCCAGTAGGTAACCTGCTAAGGGCTTAGGGCCTCCTCATAAAAAGAGGGTTGAAACTTCCTGCCTGAGCTGGCGTTCTATGCGGTCAGGAACTTGCAGGAGCACTGCGTGCGTTCCTCCTCACAGCCATGAAGGATTGTGCCACAGTTTAAGGTGAAGGCTGCTGTGATGTTTTCCTGTTTATAGATATATTTGGCCTGGTTTTTTAGTTCCTTGTTTCACACTGCATAGCTTGTTTGCTGTCTTCAGCTTCCCATGAGCTCAGGCTCTAAACCGATATTTATTTGTTTCTTAGTTTCAAGGTTTTGGTGTTTTTATAGTAACAGTAACAGGTGGTAATTGTGTACCTGTTATATGGATATTAGTGAAGAATATTACCTGTTAAAACTACAAAGTAGTATAAAGACTGTTTCAGATATGCCTGTTCTCTGGTGGTGAAGTGATATTTCATTTCTGACATCTATAACACAAGCAGGCTAAATTACAAAAAAAAATGTATTATACCTTTCCCTGTCTTTAGGGAATTGGTTTGCTTCTACCATTTATTAGTTTGAGTTTTTCCCTTTTATTCACAGTTAATGTAATACCTGGGTTCTGGTACTGCAGACACTTAAATCCACTATCAATATGAGCAATCCCTTAAAAGTTGGTTAAACTATCCACGTAATTAAGGCTTTTGTGTATCGTGTGCTTGCAAGGATAAGATTAGGGTCGGTATTTAATATTCCCAGAGATTATGTGTGTTCTTAGAAGTGATTTATAATTGTATCTAGTCACTACGAGCTTGTTTCACAATACAGTAATTTCCAGAATATATTGGGTGTTTGCAGTCTTTCAGAACGCTGTAAAAGGGACTAAAATGTATTGTTCCCTTGAGAATACTTTCTCCTGTGTTAGTGCCACAGCGTTCCGGCTTTGTTTTCTTCCAGAGGCCATCGTGAGTGGTGCTTATTGCTGTAATTCGCACCGTTTCTCTTACGCTCTTTCTTTTACGCCGTCACTTTTTTTTTCCTTTTTTCTCCTGGAAACCCCAAA
Source organism: Porphyrio hochstetteri (assembly GCA_020800305.1). Taxonomy (NCBI): domain Eukaryota; kingdom Metazoa; phylum Chordata; class Aves; order Gruiformes; family Rallidae; genus Porphyrio; species Porphyrio hochstetteri. The sequence goes on along the minus strand of CM036905.1, from coordinate 79,758,891 downwards.
TCCGATTGTTACACGATGACAGGGACTTATTCTCATCCCTTAGTACTGCAGGGAGTTCAGTTAGCAGTGAATATTAGTGGTCTTCTAGCATACTTTTAAATTCACCGAGTCCATTAAAAGTGACACTGCGTGTCCTGGAAGGATTTCTGTGTAGTCCATCCACAGCTGAGAGCATGCTTTAAATAAAGAAGGAAAACACAATTTTTCTCAGTCCTGGTTTTGAGCAGGTACAATTCTGTAGAACATAGTGGCAATAAACAACTTACCCAAAATGCAGCATGATGGACATGCATTATATGATGTTTTGTAGTTCAGACTCCTCATGCAGCTGTCCGAGAACAATTGTTGCATCAGGTCTGCCTCAAAAATTCACATAGTTACTGTTTTTATATAATCTGTCAAAATGCTTTCCTTAAAAGTTTAAGTTAGATTTATTTTCTTTGCCACAAAATTTGCATGTCTTACATAATTTCTTCCTTTAATGTTTATATTGCAGCATTTCTTTCTGGATTACAAAGATTTGTAAATTTCCCTATGCATGATTAAACCTAGTATCAATCTGGGAGGTCACTATTTTTAGTAGTTTGAAAGGTAAAGAAATGCATTAACCTTACTACTGAATGAAAGTTTCAAACAGCTGTTAAATCTTAGTAAGAGGGTGGGATAAGCATTTGAGCATGTGTTAAAGATGCAAAGTACACGATGTCAGTCTTAAAATTTTGGATTACAGTGTGCATTTTATGGTTATTACATAGGATCACAGAAAGGAGCTTTAAAGATCATCTTGTCCCTTCCTATAGCAGGGGGGTTGGAACACGTTCCAGTAGATCAGGTTAATCAAAGCCCCATCCAACCTGTCCTTGAACAGTTCTAGTGATGAGGCATCGCAACTTCTCTGTGAGCCTGTTTCACCACGTCTTACTTTAAACTAGGGGTAGATTTGGATTAGGTATGAAACTGCTAACCGCTTGTCGTGTCACCACAGGCCATAGTAAAAGGTCTTTCTCCATCTTTCTTCTAAGTCCCCTTTGTATACTGAAAGGCCTGAATACGTTCTGTGTGGAGCCTTCTCTTTTCCAGGCTAAACAAGCCCAACTATCTCAGGAGAGAGACACTGGCCCTTCTCTAACAGCTCCATGTCTTTCTTATGCTGGCCCCCTGCAGAGCTGGATGCAGTACTCCAGATAAGGTCTCAGCCTGCTGGCTACACTTCTTTTTATGCAGCCCAAGATACAGTTGGCTTTCTGGGCTGCAAAGCAGATGTTGACAGCCCTTTACCTAATTTTTCATCAGCCAGTATCTGGAGGTCCTCTGCAGGGCTGCTCTTAATCCCTTCATCCCCATCTGTGCTGATGCTGTTGATTGACCCAATCCAGGTGCAGGATTTCACACCGGGCCTTGTTCAACTTCATGAAGTTCCCGTGGCCCCACTCCTCAAGGCTGTCAGGGTCCTTCTGGAGGGCATCCCTTCCCTCTAATCTGCTGCACCACTCACTCTTCTCTGCAGGCTTGGTGAGGGTGCACTAAATCCCACTATCTGTCATTAATGAAGATATTGAACATGATCATGTGGTTTCCATCACATCCTGTAGTTCTTCTGAGGCTTATGAGATAGAGCTGGGAGCAAGTGCTGCAGCACATGTCAACCTTTCTTCCTATTGTCTGTCAATAAAAGTGTGCAGTACATGTGAAGTGTGTGTTATGGATTCATGCTGGAAAGTGTTTTATGTAGCCTCCTCAAGTTAATTTGTATTTGCCAACGGTCTGACCTTGTGAGCCTCCTTTAAACCAGCAACCAGGTTTCACCTCTTGCACCTTAAGAGTCTGTTGCTACAGTTGGCCTTTAGACTACTCTGAGAACAGTCTTTTGAGTAGTCATTTATTCCATGGCTGCAGTTTCTAAAGGGACATTTGTGTGTGAATGAATTAAAATCTTGGGTCACCAAATTGCATTCATCTCCATCGTTATCCTTCCATAATCATGGAAGTAGTGTTTATCCAACAGGATTCTAGAAGACTAACTAATGTACTAATGCATACTACTTTTCACCAATGAATTAATTGCTTTAAAGTCAAAATTTACTGATGGCTATACTCACCTGTGATTTCTGTCTCTTTATAAGCTGGCTGCGGAATTCCCATCTGAAGACATTTTGTTAATGACAACTTCTCCAGTTATAAAAGCTGTAACTAATTTCAAACAGGTAAGAGAGACTTGAGTTTTCTTATTGTAAGGCCTTTTCAGAAGTTTGTATAGACACAGATCATTTAGGGCATGGACAGAGCTGGGGACTGGATTGCACATTTGCAACTGAGGATGCAGAGCTGCCAGCCAGCAAGAGGCTAGGTTTTACCTCTGAGGAAAGTTAAGACACTTGAGAGCTGGGCTTCCACCTGACATTTGTGTTCATGACTCTCTTTCTGAAGCTGGTGTCTTAACAGGTGAGGCTTATCTCATGACAAGTGAAGAATGGCCACTCTGCAATTTTACCTGACAATCTGGTTTTAACATCATTCTCTCGAGGTCCCTTCCAACCCCTAGGATTCTGTGATTCTGTGATTCATGGTGCTTGAATGCCTAATTCAAATTATTACAGGGGAAAAGAAAGCATAGAGAGATGTGAACAGCAGGGTTTTTTGTGTTTAGTGACTGTAATTGGCTATCAGCACTTCCTCCTTTTTGCACTGTGGTATTTATCCAGAGCTAATGGGATGCTCAAAACACAGCTGAGAGATCTATGTGAGACTGGCAGAGTAGCACCCAACTGAAGAATATCCTCTGAGAGTGCCAACAGTGGGGTCATGAGGATCCAGGAAAGACATTCATGTGTTGCAGAGATGTAAAGTCTATAATTCACATTGGCAGAAGTTTCGGCATCTGAAGAATAAATGAATAGCTAAATGCTATGTGAGGCCAGTAGCATCTAAGTTTTGAACACGAGCTTCTTAATCTGAATTTCAGGCATGGTGTGGCTTCTGGTTTCTAGCTGTGTTCCAGACTCTTTGAATATTCTATAGAGTAGAAGGCTTGGAGGTTCCCATGCAACTGTGTCCTTCTGGAAGAATCCCCAGATCAACATAACTTACTTGAATATTTCCCAAGTTCTGGCTTGCCTTTTTATTTTTTCTTCCTTTTTTTCTTTTTCTTTTTCTCCTGCTGTCACACCCCCACAGTCTCTGAAGTACCAACTAGTGGCTGTGGATGAGATGCCAACCAAGAAAATTGAGTTCAGGTGATCTGGAATCTATTTTGCCTAAAGACTTGTCCTGCTTTACAAGCTGAACAACAGTGAGCACCCTTCCTGACATGAGGGTCAACTAGCTGCAGCAGGAGGTTTTTGAATCGTTAGATTTTTGAAGAAAATGTCACCAATTTTTTTTAATAGACCAAAAATATTTACTCTAGACAAACGTTTCCATAATTCCCTAAGCTATTTTCACTAAAAAAAAAATAAAATTCAAAAATGTTTGAGAGGAAGATGCTTGTTTGGGAGAACATCATTGAGGTATTTTATCAAAGTTAAAATGAAAACTACTGTATTAGCACTGCACAGGTAAGTTGAAAAGCAGTGTTAACAACTCATAAAATAGTCTGTTTATGGAATAAAATATTATAGCAGAGCAGCCATCAGGGTTCTTCATTTTTTGCCTAATGTCAAGATTGGAATTAAAATTCTCAGTAATACTTTGATTCTTTACCCAAAATAGGAATGAAAATGTGCTCTACATAACAAGGAACTTTAACGGTAGCATGATTTCATGGTCTGAGATAATACAGGCCTTATGATGTGACTCTTTTACTGGCAATGAACATATAACATGTTTTGTTGCAAGCTTTAGAAAGAGATGTCTCTCTTTAAATACCTCTGTTCTTTCTACAGGTCTCCAAAACACTTGAGGAATTTGATGTGGAAGAGCAACCAAGTTCTCTATTAGAAAAGCGATATCCCAATATTAAAGTTATACAGTCTGGAGTAAAGCAATTGAAAAGTGATGAACATGTAAGCTGACTTTTTTATGTAGTTTTTCAAATTATTTATTAAAAATAATCTAAGAAACGGGTAAACATTTTGGTTGTGCAATTCTGTTCAACAACGTTCTGGTTATTGTAATTTTCATAACATTTCAAGAAAATATTTCCTAACTTTAATTTCATTTACCATTTACACTGTTGTTCAGGTAGAAATATATAGAGGGGAGAAAAGTGCAGATCAAATTACACAGAATCTCCTGAGTTGGAAGTGACCCGCAAGGATCATCAACTCCGACTCCTGGCTCCACACAGGGCCAGCCATGTCAGAGCAGGTGACTGAGGGCATCGTCCAGATGCTTCTTGAACTCAGCCAAGCTCGGTGCTGTGACCCCTTCCCTGGGTACCCTCTTTCAGTGCCCAACCACCCTTTCAGTAAAGAACCTCTTCCTTATACCCAACCTAAACCTCCCCTGTCACAGCTTCATGCCATTCCCTCAGGTCTATCACTGGGCACCAAAGAGAGGAGATCGGCGCCTGCCCCTTCGCTCCCCCTCATCAGGAAGGCATAGACCACAACATGTTAATTAAGAAACTGTATCTTACAGATCTAAATCTTTTGACACCTTCGTGTGATACTGCATTGAACACCTGTTTGGAATAGCAGGGGAACCAGTCAGTGAAACCAATGTTGTGTATTAGCATTAAGTGCCTGAAAAATTCTGTAGCACTTGATTGGAGACCTTTATGATGCCTGAATTACTGCTGGTTACTAGACAGACCAAAATATTAGCAACTTTGTGATACAAATAATTACCGTTGGGGTTTTTTTTTCCCCACACTTTCATCTTTCTTTTTAGCAGGAAGTACTTTGTGAGTATGAGCAACTCACAGATCCTTGTTAGTGTCTGTGTCAACTTGACATGTTGTTTTTCACTGCAGCATTTATCAGAAACTCACATTGAGATCCACACCTTTTTTTTCTCATTTTAAGTGAGAGAGATGATTCCAGCTGGATTCTTCTAATATTGTGAACCTAATGATATTCTTGCATCATTACTACAGTGGTGGTTTAGTTTAGGTGTGTCTTCTGTGGACACAAATATTTCATGGATTTGGAGGATCTTGTGGCCAAAACCTTTAAAAAAAATCTTCGTGCAAAGCTGTTGTAAACTATGTAGCTTCTAGTTGGAAAACATCAAAAAGGTGCTAAAATATTAACATTGAGGTATTGCTTGTTGCAGAATGATGTAGCTTGTTTAGGGCATACCCTTCTTCTTCAGTAAAGAACAGGATTTGCAGTCTTTCAAACTGCATTCTAGCCTGTGCCTACTTCTACCTTTGTTGAGATGTTATGAATGAGTCTTGGTTGATAATACATGGTAGTGCATAGGTCTACGTGTGCTACTGAGGTCATTTATCACAGAGAAAGCCAGCTCATTAAGCTCAGATACCGGGTACAGAGTGCCACCCAGTGGTAATCCTTGTTCATCTTTCTTGGCCTGCACCGTGTGCCTTTCCTGCTTTATCGGTCCTGTGCGTCGGGTTGTGAGCCTGTGGTACCTGTAATGAATAACAGGCAGCCAACGAGAGTGTGAAGGCATCCTCTTTAAAGGGTCGGTTACACCTGCAAAATACTGTGACACTGGTGGGGGGGGTTGAAGTGCTGATGTTCCTAGATATCTCAAATTGTTTTTTCTTTTCTCTTCATTTTTAACAGAAAATTTTCACTGAAGATGGGAAGGAATATATGTATGAAAAACTCTGCTTGTGTGCTGGAGCAAAACCAAAGTTGATTTTTGAAGGAAACCCATATGTATTGGGAATCCGGGACACTGACAGTGCACAGGTAAATGTGTTTCAGATGTATAAATGGGTAGTATATTCCTGCTTCTGCTTGAAAATACTAAAAATGATTGCAGACTGAAATGGAGAAACATGCAATCATGTTTCTTATTATATATCCTTAAATAGGAATGCTTTCAGTAGCAGGGAAATAGTCTTACTTACCATTAAATAACTCCAATGCAGCGATTTGGGCTTGTTCAGCCTGAAGAAGAGAAGACTGGGGGGGGACCTCACTGCAGCCTTCCAGTCCCTGAAGGGAGCATACAAACAGGAGGGGAATCAACTCTTTAAAAGGGTAAATAATAGCAGGAGAAGGGGGAATGGACTAAAGCTAAAGGAGGGAAGGTTTAGGGGAGGAGATTTTTACTGAGAGAGTGGTAAGGTGCTGGAACAGGCTGCCCAGAGAGGTGGTGGATGCTCTGCCCCTGGAGGTGTTCCAGGCCAGGTTGGATGGGGCCCTGGGCAACCTTGTCTAGATCGAGGACTGGAGGTTGGTTGCTCTGCCTGTGACAGGGGGGTTGGAACTCTGTGTTCCTTGGGGTCCCTTCCAACCCAGATCATTCTGTGATTCTATAATTTATTATAGATAGCTCATAGACAGTATTTCTAACATGATAATGTAGAATAAATGGTATTCTTCTACCCTCCAGGCAGAAACCAATCTGAAAATACAAACAGGAAATAGACACCAGTAGAACCTTCTCTGGGAAGGTGTGTCTGGTACATGGTACTTCTGGTGAGAAGCTACTGATGGACTTTTGTTGTTGTTTGGGGTTTCCCACCCCTAGTTCTACTGTAGCTTCCCCCTACTGTGCAGAAAAGAGCTACAGTTGTGGTCGAAGATGTGGAAAAATTTTCACATGAGGAATGGCTTAATAGACTAAAACTTCAGCTTGGAAGTCGAGTGAGGTTTCACTGCTATTGGTCTTCAGGATTAGAGGAGATGGGGTGGAGGTAAACACTGCTTCTCCCTAACATAAGAACTGTAATTTAATGAATAAAGTTGGACATGGAGAATCAGAAAAGTAATTACTTTTTCAAGGGAATTGAAGTGAAACCATGAAATGGTTGTTTGTTTAGGATATTAAAGCTTTACCTGAGTTTAAAAAAAGAAGATACACAGAAGAGGGAAGAAAAAATACGCAAAAAAAGACAGCCCTTAATAAATTTATCTTGTCTAAAATAAAGAGAAAGGTGCCACTCAGGTGGCTGGCTGGAACCTGTGGGTATGTTCCAGGTCGGTATCATCATATATTGTCATTGTCTGATGGTCTTCCCTGTGTGTCCACTGTCGGCCACTGTGGGACACAGTGGATTGGGTTATCATTTGCCAAAACTGATGTTGAACTGTGAGGCTGAAAATGTTTCTGGCTTTTTGTTTGTTTTTAATGGTGATTGGTTGCATTCACTAGTCCCTCTGATACAACTCAGTACCCCCCTTTGGAGGATTAAAGGGCTGCAGTTTTCATGGTCTCTTAAAGTTTAGATTCTCCAACACAAATAGGTAAATTGGAAGCATGGATGAGCAGGATTTTGTGTAATTGCAGTAGTTGGTCTGATAATGATGATTCTTGATTTGTGTGAAAGAAGATACTTGAAGTGGTTATACAATGACCTAAAAAATACTTTCTGGTCTGTATGTCATAACTAAGATGTGACTTGGAGACGAGTTTCTTTCTGAAAGTGTTTTGCACAAATGAAATAGATTCTCAGATTTGCCACTTTTTTTTTTTTTTAATTCCTGATTTCTGATCAGGAATTTGTAAACTCCTAAGTGTCTGTATGCTTGCCTTTTTAGTGTTATGCAAATTACCATGAAAGTTAATCTAGTTTTATTACAGTTTTCATAATAGATACCACAACGCTAATGATCCCTAGGACAGAGGAAAGACTCCTGGATTCTACTGAGGGCTTTGTCAAATTGGCTTAAGTGTAATTATTTAACTTTTGTCTCAGTTTGAGATTTGTAAGGCTTAATCAATAACTTCATCCCCTAATGTGCTAGAACTTCACAGGCTTCATTAGCTGGTCTGACAGATATTAGCATAAGCAAGTGTGTATCATAGTCTGAGAAAATCAAAGTAGGATGACTTAGAGAGCCAGAAAATGCTGAGAAGGATATAATAGATCAGTGTGAGGGAACATATGACTTAAGTTGTAGTTGACTTTTTTTTTTTTCTTAATGCAGGCTTTTCAGAAGAATTTGGCTCAAGCTGAGAGAATAGTAGTGGTAGGAAACGGTGGGATTGCACTTGAATTAGTGTAAGTAAACGACTCAATTTTAAAGAACACATATGCATGTAATATGTTTAACAAGCCACTGGTAAAACTGGTATGCATGAGTTTGGGAGACATACAAAATTGTAGTAGCTTTTAAAGAGTATTTAGTAGCAAGTTTGATTGAAATATTTTTTTGTGGTATAGTTGTGCTAACTCTTGCAAAAAACAATCAGCAAGCTTCAGAAAAAGCTTTGGCACCCATAGGAAGAATATGCAGCATTTTTCTGATTTGGCAATGACAGGTACTTCTATTAAGGGCAATATTTAAGTTATAAAACTTGCCTGACTACTGGAGGCAGAAGGTGTAACAGGAATAAAGCAGCAGCTTACTGTGCATCCAGCCTAATTAAGTTGACGGAGCTTTGAAAGTGTCTGACATGGATGTCAGACACTGAACCACGTGGTCCTGCAGCCTGCTGGGTTGCAGAGCCACTCATGACACAGTTACATGGTCTTGTGTTGTGATACAAGGAGTCACCTTTTTGCTTTCACAGAATTGTCCTCTGTCCTCTGCATATCTTTGCCAGTTCATGTTCCAGATAGTACAAAGAAGATCCAAATGCTTGTTCTTAGCAGTGGGCAGTCTGGGGCAAAAAAAAGCCAGCACATTTCTTTCATCATGGGGAGCAGGGAATACCCAATATTATTATTAAAATTTGATCTGCCTCGCCTCCCCTCACCTCCTGTCCTGGTTCAGTCAAGGTTGCACTGCTGAGAAAGTATGAACTGTCAACTTGAAGAGATAATGAGGGTTTTTTAAATTATTTTAATTGGTTTGTTATGTAAATATTTAGAAGCAGCAGTGGAATTGATAGGTTGAAAAGCCTTGGATACCTTATTTTTAATGTCTGGAATGAAACCTGGCATGCTTCTGGCTGCATTGTGAAGTCAGGTCCTTTTCAGGTAGTCTGCTGCTTTATCCATTGTTTTAATGTCCACAGATATGAAATTCAAGGCTGTGAAGTAATCTGGGCTATCAAAGACAAAGCCATTGGGAACACTTTTTTTGATGCAGGAGCAGCTGAATTTCTCATTCCAAAGCTAACAGCTGAAAAACAAGAGACCCCAATTGAATGTAAAAGAACCAAGTACACAGTGGAAGGTATGGTGTTTTAGTCTCCTGATGCTGCAGCAGCAGTACTTAATATTAAAGATACTCCTAAGATCAGGTACTTTATCAGGCTGTAAATAAGGTTTACTGTTATCATCAATGGCATCTCTTTATTTTAAAAAAAAAAGTAAAAAGTGGTAGAAAAACCCATTCAGAATTCATGCAGACACACAGCAGCATGTAATAGTTACCTACAAACTCTAAAAAATCTTTGTATTTGTGCCAAGCTTATTTCATTTCCTGATACAGTGTACCTTGATTTCAGCAAAACCTTTGACACCATTACTCGCAGCATTCTGCTTGAGAAACTGGCTGCCACTGGCCTGGACAGGTGGACCCTCAGCTGGGCTAAAAACTGGCTGGATGGCCGAGCCCAGAGGGTGGTGGTGAATGGAACGAAATCCAGCTGGAGGCCGGTCACGAGTGGCGTCCCCCAGGGCTCAGTCCTGGGTCCAGTCTTGTTCAACATCTTTATCAATGATCTCGACAAAGGGATTGAATGCTCCCTCACTAAGTTTGCAGATGACGCTAAACTGGGACTAAGTGTTGATCTGCCTGAGGGTAGGGAGGCTCTTCAGAGGGATCTGAACAGACTGGACCAATGGGCTGAGACCAGCAGGATGAGGTTCAACAAGGCCAAGTGTAGAGTGCTACGCATGGGACATAATAACCCCATGCAGCGCTACAGGCTTGGGGGAGACTGGCTGGAGAGCTGTCAGGCAGAGAAGGACCTGGGGGTGTTGGTTGACTGCAGACTGAATATGAGTCAGCAGTGTGCTCAGGTAGCCAAGAAGGCCAATGGCATCTTGGCTTGTATCAAAAACAGTGTGGCCAGTAGGTCTGGGGAGGTGATTGTGCCCCTGTACTCGGCATTGGTGAGGCCGCACCTCGAGTACTGTGTCCAGTTCTGGGCTCCTCACTACAAGACATTGAGGCCCTGGAGTGTGTCCAGAGAAGGGCAATCAGGCTGGTGAAGGGGCTGGAGGGCAAATCTTACGAGGAGCGGCTGAGGGAGCTGAGGCTGTTTAGCCTGGAGAAGTCTGAGGGGGAACCTTACCACTGACTACAACTACCTGAAGGGAGGTTATAGAGAGATGGGTGTTGATCTCTTCACCCAAGTGACAGGTGATAGGATAAGGGAAAATGGCTTCAAGCTGCACCAAGGCAGGTTCAGATTAGGCATTAGGAAAAAATATTTCGCCAAAAGGGTTGTTGGGCACTGGAACAGGTTGCCAAGGGAGGGGGTTGAGTCACCATCCCTGGATGTATTGAAAAGACAGGTAGATGAGGTACTTAGGGATATGGTTTAGCATAGGACAGGAACGGTTGGACTTGATGGTCTTTTCCAACTTTTTGATTCTGTGATTCTATCTGCTGAAGAACTTGTTCTATTTTTGTAATCTATTAATGTTTTTCTGAATAACATTGGCATTGCAGGAAGGAGCTATCCCATAATAAGCTGTTGGGATGACCAGATGAAACCTTACAGAGTATTACAGATGCAGTGAAACTGCAGAGCCTTACAGTAACAGCTGACTAGAACTGTGCGAACAAACATGCAAACATACATGTGATCGAAGTAGCAACAAAGAGGGCGTGGTTGCAGATTTCAGATCCCAGGCAAGGGAGAGTCAGCATAAACATCACAAAATTCTACCCAGCGTTTTCATATGTCTCACAGGATGCTGGAACATGCAGCTTTGTGCAATGGACCTGAATTCCAACGTTAGCCATGATATAAAGCAACTAAGTCTACTGTGGGTCTCCAGAACCCTGGTGCAGTTGGGGTCTGTCTGACTGCAGAGGGTCCATGCAGACACCTCGCAGTGGTATGGCTGTTTCTGAGACGGGCAGTGCAGTGGAAGACATAAGCTGAAAGGCGTTAAAGATGCTGGCGTGGCGTCTGACTTCTCGGCAGGTTAATGGGGCTTCGCGCGCTTTTGTCTCCCCTCTTGGCAACTGCATCCTATTTCCCTGAATTGAGAAACCCTGTTCTGAACTGTGTGGGCAGTGAAGTCTGCATGCTCAGTCTGACTTTCCTCACCCCTTTCCTTCAGGAAGTGAGGAGAAGGAGAGACCCGTGGCAGCATCTGACAAACTGGGCAGTGCCTTAGGCCCTGACTGGCATGAGGGTTTACATCTTAAAGGGACTAAAGAGGTACGGTCACAATCTGTCTTACTTGTTTAAGTGTTGCTTTAGGTGGGTACAGGTGACAGGATGTGAAATGTCACATTCAGGATTATTAGAAAAATAAAAACAAAATGCACTTGAAGTGATTCTTCTGCCAGAATGAAAAAGGTAAAAATGTTAACACAAAGCAACTTTCTGCTTCAGGAAGAAGGTGGTTAGTCAGATCTACTGGCAGATTGCAACACAAACGTTGGTTGGCGTGTTGCTGTGGGGCTGGTGTCAAACCAAGCTTTAACCAGGAGTGGTGCTTAAGCTGCTGCATGCACGTTTCCATTTGTGACAAATGGGACAGGAGGATTTGTACAGAGGGAGCGTCTCTCTGCGGTCACAGCAGATAATGAAATGTGAAATCGGTAGTGGACATGAGTATTGTGAACAGTTGCATGCTTGGAAGAGAGTAAAAATTCTCACATTCTGTTTTATTAATCAGGTTTTCATTTATTAATTTCTTAGCTATTAGGTGTTTGCATCTGTTTACGTGCATTTAACATGAAGGCCTCTGAAAAGTGATCAGAGATTCCACAGAGCAGTTTTACAGTACCAACTGAAGGCTGTTTAGGATATTCAGCAGATTAATCGGCAGCATTGTGGCTGTTGAAGGCTGTGGAAATGTGGTTGTGTAGTGCAGAATAAAACGGTTCAAGGCCTGAATCCACAAAGAGTTTAGAGAAACAGCAACTCAGAGTAGGAGCGAGTGGTTGGTTGGAACATGGATCGATGGAAGATGATGTATTTTGTTTTCCTTTCTACAGCATTTAGAACATAAACTTATTACCGCTATCAGAACTTAATTCTTGATATAAAAATGAAGGCTTTGAAATCCTGCAAGATAAAGAAGATGAGTTAACTTTTTTTTTTCTGGTTCTGAGTTGTTCTGAATTCTCTTCCTGTAAATTCAGGGGAATTTGAATATGTTCTCTGCCATGCCAGAAAAATCTAAACTGTTTTGAAGTTTCAAGGAGCATCAGATACCTGCTGAAAAAGCAGGCAAACTGCCATTTGTTATGGTTAGATATGTGCCATAAAAGGAAAATGTGTGGGAACTCAGCTAATGTGTTCTGCTTTAGGATGGGAGATGTATGTGTTGGCTTGGTTTGGGGTTGGTTTTTTTTTTTCCAGTTGAGTAATGGCAATTTAGGTGCAGGTATACTTAGTGTTACAAACATTGTTATTACTAGTCATTATGTTTACCACTTTGTCAATCTTTTCTTTCAAGTTTTCTCATAAAGTCCACATTGAAATACTCTGTGAAGTAAAGAAAATACACCTGCAGCAGGAATTCCTGCAACTGCAGCAGCCTTCTTTGAGCTTTCCTAAGGAAGAGGAAAAGGTCGAGCCGGAGGAGGGTAGGTGCCAGTGCTCATTAGCAGTAACATGCTGAAGGTGAAGCAGTGCTGGAATATGTGTGATAACATTTGCTGGTTTAGAGCAGAGATAGATTTGGAAATTAAATCTTTTATTTCTATAAATTAAATGGAGGCCTAGCAATTTATTGTAGTTGAGAATTTGATTTATGTGCTCTGATTAAATTATGAAATGTAACGGGTCAGGCTCTTTCTACAGTCATCTAAATCCTGTATGCAGAATATTCCCTTCTTGTGGCAGTCCAATAAAAGCATATATTAATAGTGGAGTTAAAATGGAAGGGGGGAAAAACCAAATTCTTGTCAAAACTGAAGTAATCCTTTAAAGAAAGTAGAAGGAAGCAATTATTAATCAAGTAATTGGCACCGATACATTCCACGGGAAGATAATTAATATTTTAAATACTATCTTATTAAGCAGTTACCTGCAACATAAGATCCTAGAGGAGATCAAATCTTGGGCATTCTCTTTGCTATTGAGGCATATCCTGTGCTTCTGTAAATATGTATGTGAAAGGATATTTGGCAGTTGTGTACTATAGAGAACATCCCATGGGCCTGAAGCACTGGCAGGACACAGTATTTTCCCCCTACAAATGAGGTCTTTGATTTAGGAACATTCCAGAGGAAGTTAAAAGTAGGACTAGGAGCTAAGCTCAAAATACCTTTTCAGGACTAGAAAAAAGGTAAGAAAGGTTATAAGTAACCTCTGATTTTTTTTCTTTTTTATTTTCCCCTACCCAATCAGTTAGATACCTCAAGAGAATTTTTAATTTGTTTTCTATCTTCTTATAAGATGTAATTAATCAAATAACTTCTGTTGGTTACATTCTCAGGGCAAAATTTTCCCCTTTTTCAGTGCTATGGCCTGTGTATGTGGAATTAACCAACGGAAAAATTTATGGCTGCGATTTCATTGTCAGTGCAACTGGAGTTGTGCCTAATGTTAAACCATTTCTTGATGGCAATGATGTAAGTATACTGATTCCTTTTGATTTAAGTACAGTGAAAGGAACATTTTCAGCTGGTTTATGCTTCTATTCTGACATCAAACATTGTGTAGCATTTCAAAATAGGGCAGGTATGTTGACACTGGAAATACCCAGTATGATAAAAATGAGTTTTGTTGCAGTCTTGGCTTTGTATGCTCTTCATGTGTACTGATTCACAGTACATACACAGTATACACTGTTAGGATTAAGTCCATAGAAAATGAGGAAAACTTTTCCATAGTTGGTTAATGTGGCTAAAATTTAGAATAATTTTCATGTTAATTTTGCGCCATAATCTTACCATGCAAATCTTAACTGCTTCCTTCTACAGAGAGAGTTCTGTTTCCAGTATTCATCATCTGGGACTCTGAACTGCAGAGTTGGTCATACTCAGTGAGGGAAATCACATGTAGACTCAGCATCCAAACGTGGATGAAGATTACTGAGCTCATAGCTACCATGAGATCGTTCTGTCTGCATGTTAGGGGTCTGGGTTAACCCCCACCAGCAGCTCAGCCCCATGCAGCAGCTCACTTACTCCCTGCAGTGGGAGGGGGGAAGAGAGAGTAAGAAAACTCATGGTTTGAGATAAAGACAATTTAGGAAACACAAGCAAAGCAGGGAGTTAATTTGCTACTTCCCGTGGACAGGCAGGTGTTCAGCCATCTCCAGGAAAGCAGGGCTCCATCACATGCAACAGTGACTTGAGAAGATAAGCACCATGATTATGCATGTCCCCGTTTCCTCCTCCTTCCTTCAGTTCCTCTTGCTGAGTGTGACATCATATGGTATCAAACATGCCTTTCATCAGTGGGGGTCAGCTGTCCTGGCTGTGTCCCCTTCCAGCTCCTTGCACACTCCCAGTATTATTGCTGGTGGTGTGGGCTGAGGAGCAGAAAAGGCCTTGGCTCTGCAAGCACTGCTCAGCATAACTAAAACATCCCTGTTATCATCACTGTTCCGCACAAAGCCAAACCACAGCCCAGTATCAGCTGCTGGGAAGAAAACTCACTCTATCCCAGGCAAACCCCAGTACATCAGGGTACTGGGTGTTGTGTGGTTCCTTCGGACTAGGAAACAAAACGCTATCCTCTGAACAAAGCAGAAGAAAACAATGAAAACATGGGTCTCACGTTGAGCCATGAAGCATTTCAAGGCCTCTGTTACAGAGTTAGATGAAGAATAAGGCAGCAATGCTATTTTCTGGCCTTGGCAAAAATACAAACTGAATTCCTAAGACTAGGTAGGAGTTGCTCTAACATACATAGTGTGATTTGAAATTTGGCAAGCTCTCTCATTTCCCTGCCTAGGTAGGCATCAGTAAGGGTACTTTAAAAAGCTATGCTGTGTTCTAGAAATAATGCTTTGGGTCTGACCACGGAGGTCTCACCACTCTGGACAATCTCTTGTGAAATAGTTTTATTCGGTATGTAATGGTGTTCTGAGGGGGTTTTAATACATGGACTTTGATGTATTGTAAAGGATACGTGATGTCACTTGTAAAATGCAACACTGGTCGTAAACTTAATGAGGAATGGTGGTGAGTACCTGGCGTCCAGCCAGGGTCAGCCCGCCACAGTCCTTTTTGGTGCCCAACGTGGGGCATGAGGAATTTGAGATAAGGATCATAATTGGGAAAGGTAACAGGCAAAACATGGATTGAGCACAGCTGGAGTGCAAGAAGTAGAATGATTGTTGGCAGTTTGTTGTAGTTGTGAAGGGAGAAGGGGCAGAGTGTGTGTGTGAATTGCCCTCTTTTGTTTGGTGTTAGATGACCTTTTGAGTTCTGGTGTGGGGAATTCTGTTTGTTGCTGTGAGTGAAGTTTGTGAGCTTTGTGTGATGAATATGGATTTGAATGGCAGTTGTTAAATATGTGACTGGCAGGGTTGGAACGTTTTGGGTTTGCGTGACTAGGTTGTGGTAGCAGGGGGGCTACAGGGGTGGCCTCTCTGAGGAGCTGTTTCCCCTGGCTAGGCCTGGCAGAGCTACTGCCAGATGGCTGAGACGGACCCACTGCTGGCTGAGGCCAAGGCTGAGCCTGTCAGTGATGGTGGCAGCGCCTCTGTGATCCTGTAGTTAAGGGTGGAAAAACCCCCCTCTGCAATACCAAGAATGATTGCAGCTGGAGAGGAGAGAGTAAGAGAACAACAACCCTGCCAGGTCAGTGAGGAAGGAGCGGGGAGTAGGTGCTCCAGGTGCTAGAGAGGAGATTCTGCTGCGGCCCAGAATCTCAGGGGGAGCGATAGAGTGGCTTTGGGGGCACCTGGCCTCCAGCCAGGGTCAGCCCACCACAGGAGTGCAGAGATTGCTAGGAAAAGGTGCTGTGGAGGCTGATTTTGCCTTGGCTCACTTGAAGCATTCTAGCTTTGCTGAGATTCAGGAAAATTTCTGCAGGGGGTGGGGTGGGAGTACAATATGGAGAAGTAATACTTGATAGGCAGACAGTTGTGAGAAGTATTTCAGTACCACGCTCTCCAGGGGATCTGTTTTCCCCTTGAAGATGCAGTCTTCATGCAGACATGTTTCTCTCGTGGTTATCAGTCTTTCCTAACTCAGTCAGCTTACATGGGAGAATGAAGAGCCACAAATAGCTTACAACCAACGACCTCTTTCTCTGTTGCTGTGTGGCATTGTGCTGGGTTCTCATAGTTATTTATTCATACAGTCTTACAGCTTCAAGTATTTTGATTAAGCAGAAGAGTGGTTTTACACAATTTCTTTTAGGAGTCTGCCATTAAGAAGTAACAACTGAGAGTACTTAGTTTAAATGATTATTTTTCTTCCTGCTCACCTGTGTGAATACTTCAGTTTGCTGTAGGTGAAGATGGAGGTCTTAAAGTAGATAAGCACATGCACACGTCCCTGCCAGATATATATGCAGCTGGAGATATCTGCACGGCGGCGTGGGAACCTAGTCCAGTGTGGCACCAGGTAAATTCACTCACAGGACTGCCTGCTCAGCAGCAGTCTAACCTACAAAGTAAACTGCACAAACAGGAGAAAAGGGAGTTTGATTGAAGTGGAAACCAGTGAAGTACTAAATAGATAATGCTGGGTGTGCTGATGACAGATCCTGTGCCCAAGAGCTGGGCTGGGCCGTTCAGCCTTTCCTAGCGTGCACCGATGGGAGCGCTGCGTCAGTCAGCGCACAGTGACACGCGGCTCTGGTGCTAAAACCTGCTCTTTTTTTCAGATGAGGCTGTGGACTCAAGCCCGGCAGATGGGCTGGTATGCTGGGAAATGCATGGCAGCAGATGTGCATGGGGAGGCCGTTGATACGGATTTCAGCTTCGAACTATTCGCTCACGTTACAAAGTTTTTCAATTACAAGGTAAAGTAACTCAAGGCCGATGGCGTTGAACCGCTGAGTAGCACGCCTTGCTCAGACTGACAAGAGGGTTTGTCTTTGTAATAACCTTAGGATTTTCTCCGTTCATACTCACTTGCATGCTGAAACCAAAGAGGGATCTTTACAGAAACATTACAGATTTATGTAATGTTTCCGTAAAGATCTGTGCCTTATTTGGTTAAATTATTGGTGAGTGACAGCTGCTCTCTCTTGTGTTATCTCTGTTCCATTTCATTAAGATTCTGTTAACAAATCAGGTCAGCCCAGCTCAGCATGGTAACTGGTTTGAGGTTTGGTTTCTCTGTGACAACTTCAAGGTGAAGACTTCTAATTCTGTTGCGGGTTTGTGAGCCAGTGAAGGGGGAGGGTCCCAAGGGACAAACACTCCCTCTGTACCTTATCAGCAGAACCACTAAAGGCCATGGCAGTGTTCCTACAAGTGGTTTTTCTTCTTCCTTCGTTAGGTAGTGGTTTTGGGAAAATACAACGCTCAAGGCTTGGGTTTGGATCACGAACTGCTGCTGAGGTGTACCAAGGGCCAGGAGTACGTTAAGGTAGTGATGCAGAACGGCCGCATGATGGGAGCTGTGCTGATCGGCGACACCGACTTGGAAGAAACCTTTGAGAACTTAATTTTAAATCAGATGGATCTTTCAGCCTATGGTGAAGATCTCCTGAATCCAGATATTGATATAGAAGATTATTTTGATTGAACAACCATTTGCATACAGTTTTGATGCTGAGTAACATGTCTTAAATGGCCGTTCCCTCAGGATTACCAGAAATTGGAGATAATAGGGAATTACATTTAAGATTCTGTGTTGATCTTGTCAAAATACTGACTGGCAACTTAGATTTCTACACACATGAATGCAGCAACAGAGGTTAGTGCTCCACTAACCATGACATTGACTGTACACACTGGGACTTTTTCCAGAAGATTTCTCTTTTTTTCTTTTTAACAGGGTGACTGTTTAATTAAATTAATTAATTCCACTTTTGGCAAAGATTTCAATTCAGTCATGGACATCACCCTGCCAGAAAAGTAAAGATGAAGAGTGTGTTCTTAATCATGTTTGGTTTATATTTAAGTTGATATACAGCTGAATAATCAAGTTTGAACTTGCCTTATTGATCACTGGCTGCTAAGGCCTTCAGAGTTTGGAATCTGTGCGACAGCAATGCCTTAAGTCAGCAATAGGTGTTGGGGCTCTGCCACTCTGGCAGCAGCATGACCAATTTCTGGAAACTGGAGGAAGGGAGGAGGTATTTCTCCACATGCACTCCAGCATTCTCCCTGCTGAAATGGGAGGCAGAAACATTCTGTAGCTGAGTGTTTCCTTTACTGCTACAAGCTCTGCAGGGCAGCGGGGAGCCCCCAGCACCAGAGGGTTTTAAAACAGGGGGAGGACAGCATGCTCATACTCTTGTCTGGGCTCCCCTTCCCCCTGGCTGCTCTGGGCACTGTCTGAACATGAAACAGCATCCTTGCTCAGAAAAGACTTGGGTTCCTCACATCCAACTCCCTCTGTGAAAATGAGCCTTCCATTATGATCATGTTTTTCCTTTTATATAAAAGTCTAATGTAAATATTAAGATAGCAATAGTGTTCTAGCAAGTTCTTGAGGTACTCATGAGAGAAGGGAGGTCACATGGTTCTAGGCTGAGATCAGTTAATAAGGGTAATTTCCTAATTCCTGAATTTATCACAGTAGCACTTTACAGGCCTGGAATTAGGGGATCAGCATCCATCATCATGGTGCCATTTAGAACATAAGAGGGGAAAATCCATTCAGAACACTGAGGGGCAAGGAAAGGCCCACTCTCTCTTCCTCACAGTCTCCCTGTGGCGCAAAGATTCTTTTTAATAACTAGCACAACCACCCCATCTGCACTGCTGAGATTGTCCCTCACCTGTCAGCAGCACTGAAACCAAAAGGTTCTTCAGGTGTTTCTCCTCAACCCAGCTGTTCCTGCCATGGTCTCTGACAAAGGCAAATAGAACCAAGATACAGCTGCTTCCAGCTCTTGGCAGCAGTGTGAGACCTTACTGGTCACCCAAGGTGAGCAAGTGCTTCAGGAGCAGCTCCTGGTTCAAAGAAACAGTGGACCTTCTGGTTCAGAGAACAGTTACACAAAGCCTAAATGGTGACCGTGTACTAGCAGGCAACTCACAGATCAATACTGGTGCCAGTATGATTCAGGGTCTTCAATAACAGTCTGGAGGAATGGACTGTGCTCAGCCAGTCTGCAGCCACTACCAGGGCTGGGAGAGCTGTTGCTACACCCGTGGGCAGGGCTGCTACTGTGAGAGACCCAGCCAGGCTGGGCCCAGGAACTGATGGGGACTAGGAAGTTAAAGGCAAAAGTGAAATCCTGCACAGGGAAGGGAGCAGCAGGGTGCAGCAGCCCAGGCTGGGGCCAGGGTGGCTAGAAAGACACCTTGCAGAAAAGGACCCAGAACCTCGCTCGGTAATGTCAGTGAGTAGTGTGCCTCTGCAGGGTGGAATAATAGACAGTGGTAACTTAGAAATCAAATTTGTGTTCACATTTTAAGGTCCAGCATTCACAAAAACATTCCAGGGTGATGAGCAACTGATGTGCCAAGAATCCTTGACACCATAAGTTCCTAAACATCCTTTCCTTGCAGTAAGTTGCAAGGCAATCTTCAAGGTTGGTAACGTTGGGGGAGTGTGTAGTTCTAACCCTGAGATAGCTGCGTGGAAGGTGGAGCAGAGTGGAGACACCACAGCTCTGGGGTAATATGGGAACTTGAAGGCTAAATCACAGAATCGTAGGGGTTGGAAGGGACCTCGAGAGATCATCGGGTCCAACCCCCCTGCCAAAGCAGGCTCCCTAGTTCATATTGCACAGATAGGCGTCCAGACAAGTCTTGAATATCTCCAGAGAATGGAATCGACAAGCTACCCTCGGCCAAAATGCTGTCCTTTTTATTACAATGGGAAAAGTTTACTAAAAACACATCTCCACCCCAAAAGCTACCCACCTCCAAGGTATGACCACCTGCACTGAATTCTGTTAGCCTCACCTTTAAACAGGAGGAATTATACACCAATCACAAGAGTATGTATGGCTAGAGTCACTCAAACTCCACCTTAGAGGAAAGAAACCACACAGAAGTAGCCCAAAATCTGAGGCAACTCAGGAAGGACACCATTACATACCACCCTGACCCCCTGGGATGAGTCAACAGGCTGAGCCTCCCTTCTGAGGGTAAGATTCAAACACTTGGTTACACCAAGTGCTTCCCCAGGAAAAATACACATCTCTCTAAGTCACCATGTATCTTTTAACACATTAGTAGTTAAGACCCTTGGTATTTACAAGCCCTTTGCAGACCCTTAACTTACCCCCAGCAGCCCAAGGAGCCTGTGTGGCTGTTGCCTGCATAAACTGCACTTTCATTAAGTCAGGTGTGACAGCTCTCACTGAACACCACCACGCTCTAAGCCTGGTGGCCAGGCAGTTCAAGGAAGGTGACCAGCCCCAAAGTGTATTTCCCTGTGTGTGAACCCCAACTGTGGCAGCTCAGTGCATGGAACACAACTGGACTTGGAACAAACAATGAATTGGGCCTATCGCTACC
The DNA here is from genome assembly GCA_020800305.1 of Porphyrio hochstetteri. NCBI lineage: Eukaryota > Metazoa > Chordata > Aves > Gruiformes > Rallidae > Porphyrio > Porphyrio hochstetteri. The sequence continues at coordinate 79,738,178 of CM036905.1, read as the reverse complement.
TTAACGCAGCATGGGGCACAGGCAGCAGCCACACAGGAGACTGTAGGAGCAAGAACGTAACCAGGGGTTAGAGGGAAAGGCTCTTGCTGGGTATTCAGCACTTGTGAGGTTACAGCTGGAATGCTGGGTTAGGTTCTGCACTGCCCAGTAAGAGAAAACACACTGGTAAAACTGGACTGAGGCTAGCAGAGAGGTACCAACCTACCCACATATGCAGAGAGAAGCAGGGGTTTAGGGAAGAGAAACTGAGAACTGTATTTCTTCTAAATTAAAGAAGAAGAAATCTAGGGAGAAGGGGGAGTGATTTTTGTGATCTTGCTGTTGCCTTCACCTCCCTAATGGAAGAGCACAGCAGGAATGGGGCCCGAGTCTTCTTAGAAGAGCACGGGTAGGACAAGAGGCAACAGACAATTCCAACACAGGAAATAACACTCTAAGAAATGTCCTTTTTTCCTTTTTTGGTTTTTGGTCATGAAGATGGTCAAATGCTGGAACATGTGCAGAGAGGGGTTGTAGAATCTCCATCCTTGGGAGGACAGTCAAAACTTGACACAGCCCAAAGTGCCTTCTTCCAACCAGAACTGCTTTGAGCAGGACGTCGGGCCCGCTGCTCCCTGGAAGTCCATTCCAGCCTGCATGATTCTGCAATAGTGGTGTTGTATAATCAGCTCCAAACGAGTTGAAAAGGCAGCATGTTAATTGTTTACATTTGGTAGTCATTGCTGTATCAGGAGATACACAGCAGTTATTCTGATAGGAAGCATTTTTCCTTTAAGGACTAGACTTTTGCTAGATTTGAGGTTGTGAACATACTTGTTGCCCTGTTTATTTAAAAAAGATGCACCAAACATACCATTACTAAAACACAAACTGAACTTCCACACCCCATTGTCCATGGAGAAGCACGCATGATTAGATCCTACATCAAGTCTGTGACAGTTAGTCAAGAACTACCAGCTGGTCATCTCCATCTGCCTGAAGCTTAAGCTTCTTTGCTTTTAAGTTGGGACTGCAGTTTGGCCGTTTATGTTCCTGTGACTTCTTCACCCCTGAACCCTGGGCAGCCTTTGAAACAGTCTGAGCATTTTCTCTGCTTCCTTCAGAATTCGAAGACTGGGACGGTTTGTCCTGTAAGTTACAAACAATGCTATTAAAAATATTTGTATAACATTACTTTCCTCCTTTGTCAGTGGTCTCTCACAAGAGAGAAGATACTTATGAGGTCTACTTGAAGTCCTGTTGATTGCATTACTACAAAAAAGGTATACTGAGCAGATACCAAACTATTAACAATAAATTACAATGAAGATGTGGTAAAGATATCTATACAGCAAGTCAGGACAGCTCTAGATACCTTGGAAACACTTTTCTTGTTCGATATCCCTTCTATAGTTATGACATGTGCCTCGTTCTTCAGCAGAGCTGCTTTTGGCCCAACCTTCAGGTAGGATATTGTAGCAAATGCCGTGAAGCTGAAGTCTTCCCTGCAGAAATTAGATCAGTGTTATAAGGGAAAGGTGAGATAAAGACAGGCTGGACCACACAGGGGAAAAATGGGACACATTAACCCTCCTGATGGATGTTCCAGATCGCAGCTTGACTCTGCTTTATCTGTGTTCGAGTGGACAGTCAGTGAATTTAGAGCCAGTGTGGTCAACACAATGTAACTCAGTTTGTAGACACACACATACACAGAGAATGTATCCATTAGCCATTAATACTACACAGAAGTAACACAAGAGTGAAGAAAACTTACTACTAGATTATTACTTTTTGTAAAGTACATCATCTTACGTACTTCAGATACTGCTGCAGCAGTAAGTGGGCAATAATTCTCTCCAGCTCCTCACGAGGGTGCTTTGGTGGAGTGACTTCGGCCACCCTGAATTTTGACACACCCTTCCCAGACCATGCATCGATCAGTTTCAGCGGGGTGAGTTTTTCACTCATGTTTTCAGCTTGCTCAAGTATCTTGATCAGATCCCTGCAGTACTTTGTTATATCCTTTTTTTCACATGCTACAAGTAAAAGTGAAGTTACATTTAAATAGCAAGTTACTTACAGTTCTTTAGATAGTATCCATATATGTATTAGGTGCATACATATATTTATAATTTTATACATAGATACATACATAAATATGTATCTATGTGCCACGTAACAGCAACACTTTCTCTGTTGTTTTTAAATAAATTTCCCCTCCACCAAATTCAGATATATTTATAACTGACATTTATCTTCCCATTTCATTATTAAAACTCCAATCCTGCAAATATTTTTACAGGTATTTAACACTGCAAACCACACAGGTTATTTCAAAGAAGCATTTACAAAGCATAAAATCTGTAAGGCAGCTACTGCCTTACTCTGCAGCAAGATTCCTCTTCCTCACCCATAAACTATTACAGGAAGATTAGAGAGCAAAGAGGATTTGAAAGATACAAGTGAGACACTTCTTCTCTCAAGACACTTATAGACAAAATAAGACAGAAAAAACAAAAAATATTAACTTCATTAATTAATAACTACTCTGAGCACTAACGCGTGCTTGCAGTACATAATGACCATGCTTCTACAGCCTGAAGGGATCATGGCATAGAATGACCCCACGTGCCTCCTCCCATACTAAGAATGAAGTACTGAAAGTCTAGCACTGCTGCTGGGCTTCCCCAAACCTGGCTTATTTATCCAGAGGCCCTGGGGGTAAACCAGCAGCAAATGGTATATTTCAACTGTACTTCATCATGTGCCTCCTAAGTCTTAAAGTCTGTAAACCAGCTCTAACCTCTGCTCAACCTCTGATCCCAGTATAGATTTCAACTAAGCCCCATTTACAACTAGAGAATAACAAGACATTGTTACTGGCATGATTTTACAAGACAGTTTTATTATATAAGATATAACTAACTCTGTAAGGAATAAAGGTAAATATCTGTTCTGTCTACTTTACCCCCCCCCAAAAAAAAAATAATACAGGGAAATAAAGTCTAGTTATGAGAACAGTTTTGAATACAGATTTGTTCATAAGTCTTTCAGGTGCTGACTGCTACATTATCCAAACATTTTGCAACAAATAGGAGGTATGAAGAGATGGTATTTTCTGTGTATAACAATTCAGCTGGTCCCCAAAGAAATTCAAGATGGTTTTGCACATCCAGTTGGATGCCCAAGACCAAGATTTTCTCAGAACTCTTTTCAGAGCTTTCTAGCTTTGTGTGAGGTTTATGTTACTTACAGTTCTCTCTGCAGCAGTTATCACACATTCTGTTGCAGTTTGCAGAAGCCCACACTTCATCAAAATGATGAGCTATGAGGACCCGGCGACACCTGAAAGAACAGAGAACAAAGAGGAACTATAGAACATAAATGTATACAACTGTGCCATAAATCATCAAGGTGGCAGAAAGAAGAGCCCCTGGGTCAGCTCATATCTCAATATAAACTGGAAGAATTATCTCAGGGAGAAAAAATTTTAAATAAATCAGAAAACACACACTGCAACGGTACTCACTGCCAGCTACACTCCCAGGAGAAACCACTAGCTTTCAGCAATACTAAACATTGCTGTAGAAACAGTTTGGTTAAAGCAGAAAAGAATAATCTACAATTCCAGTAGGATGAAAAATCCCCAGACCATGAACTAATTCTCAGATTGAAGCCAACAGATGCTATACTGAACACACAACTGTCCAGAACAGATGTGTTTCCCATGAAGCACTCGGTACAGCGCAGTGCAGCAGGGGAAGCGCTGAACACGCAGATTGCCGCACGGCCACGGAACACCGGTACCTTAAGAGTAAAAAACCCCCAAAGCATTGCAGTATTTCCTCTGGATGGGACATGAAATCCAAACACTGTTTGCTGACAGGTATTTTACCTTAACATAACTGTTTCCAGAACTGCAACCTGAAGTTGGCAAGCAGCACACCCCCACTCAGTGACATGCAAGAACACACACACCGAGCAGCCAAACCACTGTGACAATGGCAGTGTCTCCAGCATGGTGGGGTTTCTTGTTTTGTTGTTGGTTTTGTGGGGTTTTTTTGTTTGCTGCTTTTTTTCCTTTTAAAAAAAATACCCTCTAAAACCCCATCAAAATCAGCCTAACCATTTCAAACTGAGCAACCAAGCCACCACAGTAACTTACTTGGTCATATTCTGGCAGTAAGACACCATATCATACAGCTTCTCTTGCCCTACGTTTTCCATCACTACCATTGAGCTGATCCTGAATATATCTCCAAAACCATAATACAGAATGCAGTCTGCTTTCTGGTCGTCTCTGCCTGCAATGCATTAAACAAGGAATTTAGACTTTAAATGAGATTTACTGTAAGCATGGCATTTCCTGGTGAAAATTCCACTCTTACCAGCACGGGCTGCTGCAGCCCCAATATAGAGAGCACATGACTAACAGCATCACGGGTAACATAGCAGCCAATAGAACAAAGAAAATACAGAAATAAAACCAATTTATAAGAGTGTTCTACAACTAGGGAATCAAGCAAACTGAAACTCTTACACAATGAAAATTTTGACTCTCTAACAACTGAATTAGAATTTTAATGTCATGCAGAAAGTCAGCCAAACTACCATTTTCTCACCCTAATACCTCTTGGAAAAATCCAGCCAAATACATCTCAAAACCTATTTCTTATTTGATCAAAAGACAGAGTGAGCTTCAAATACCCCATCAGGTATTAGTGGTAATAAATAGGTAAGGTTTAACAGAATATTTCATTTAAAACTCACTGTGTCTTTCATAGCTGAGCTTGGATCCTCTCTTCCTTCCCACTGCATACCCTTTCCCATGATGTGCCAATGGGTGCCCTCCTGTTGTCTACAAGATCCAGAGAGCAGAAAAGGTCTAAAAACCCTGAACTTGCCAGACTTTTACCATGTAACGGAAAGGAAATACTTCACTTGGATGGGCAGCCAAGGGGAAAGAAGAAGGTTTCACAAGCTAAGTTGTACGTTCAGGCAAATGAGCAGTGGTGCTTAATTTATCTCCCACCCAAAAGAATCATGCTTAACACACAAAAGCTCACTCCAATCACCCCAAGCTGATGAACACAGTGAAACAACTACTTCAGCACCTATATGGCCCTGGTGTAAGAAGGTACCAACTCCCACAAACTTAGATCATGGCTGTATTTCTTAGGCCAGCACTAAGGCCAGTTTCTATCATACAGGCACAGTGAAATCTCAACCCAATTGCCCCCAGGGTCCTTCAGCTTTCCCCTGCACTCATTCCAATCTGCCTTTGAAAAAGCAATAGAGCACAAGGTCAAAAAAACCAAAGCAAAACAAGCCACCACAAAATATTTTAGTCTTAACAGCCATTTAGTGCTGCTATATGCTGATCAATCCTCAAGATTCCCTGCTCCAGACTCCCCATCCTACTTGTATTTCCATGGCCACTGAAAGCTGTGCAATGATTAGGTATCAGCTAGCTCTAACACCTGCTTTAGCATCAATCTGAGCAAATCAGGCATCCCAGATGCTATGCAGAGAAAAAAAATGTAAACAAATTAAAAAGATCTTTTCTGTAACATACATCCAGTGTCGTACAGTCAATGTCATGTTATGAAATTACTCTGGTAAGCCAAGGTTGGTTGTCACAAAAACCAAGTAATTAAAAAAAAGAAGCTGATTAAAGATCTAGGTAGGCAGTTATTCTGTGCTACACTGCAGTGAGAGAGATCATTAATGTAATTTAGATCTGCTTTAAAGTCTTTACAGAGGCAGAGAGGCATTATACTTTAAAACCTGTCTCGAAGACAAGACACTTTGCTGAAATCAGAGTACAATTGTATTGGTTTAACAGATCACAGAATCACAAGGTTGGAAAAGACCTTTAAGATAATCAAGTCCAACCATTCTCATCCTAAACTAAATCATATCCCTAAGTACTTCATCTACCCTTTTTTTGAACACATCCAGGGAAGGTGACTCAACCACCTCCCTGTGCAGCCTGTTCCAGGCCCTGACAACTCTTTCAATTGTATTGGTTTAACAGATGTGAAGAGCTACTTGGCAAAGGCCACTCCCTGAAATACCTGCACGTCCGCTCTCCTGGTAGTAGTTCTCCATGGATTTGCTCATAGAATGATGGATTACAAACCTCACGTCGGGTTTATCGATTCCCATGCCAAAAGCAACAGTCGCCACTACAACCTAAAATCAGATGAAGAAACCATCAAGGTAGTGAAATACTACTTGCTTAGGTGAGACATAACTCTATGAATAGCATCTGCTTTACCTGGATTTGATTTGCTGCCCATCCTTTATGAACTTTGGACTTATGTTTAGCATCCATGTTGGCATGGTAAGTCCCTGCCTTGATTCCCAGTTTCTGCAAGCTCACAGTAACCTGCTCAGAATCCTTCTGAGAAAAGCAGTAAACAATTCCTACACAAAAGTGAGAGATGCCTTATTGTATTGCCTTAAAAAAACCCACAGAAACAAAACAAAGAATCCCCAATGCTGAAAAACTACTGTGAAAGCTTTATACACTTAAACAATCTTTGTGCCTGTTCAGTCTGCAGTACTGGTAGCCAGGAACAGAACTTCAATTACCAGCTTTGACTTGGAGGCTAAAGAGAAAACACAGGTGCCAAGCCACATAACAGAAGTGTTCGTTTAATGTTTGAAAAGGACAATGTTAATTAACAGATATGCAAAGGGCACTGCTCCCTACAACATCGACGGCATTTATCTGGGGTTTCAGATAAATCTCCTTTTTGTCATTAGCCAGTTTGGGTTAAGTCAAGGATGGCACTCAAATCTACCCAATCTGTGATCACCTTAGCAGGGTTTTGACTCGGGGAGCTGCTCAGCTCAGCCAGTGTTCCACAGCAGAGACAGGGACAGTGATGCCCTGGCAAAGTGAGTTCTGCTGCCTTTGTAACACCTCTCCCCGCTTTATTTGCGGTACGTAACGTAGTGACTACACAAAGCCCAGCTCAGGCAGCTCTGCATCCCCCAGAAGAGTGCAGTTCAGCCCACCACTCACCTGTTCTAGGCACTGAGTAACAGGTGAATCTTGGGATGGAATATGGAAAGTAGTGTTAAAGGCAGTAAGTATCCTGACACACATACTGAGCGGCACACACATGATTTAAGAACACAGATAACCTTTCTGGAGCCTTCTGTTACAATTTTAAAACCTGGTATTGTTCTTATTTATGTAAACCCTGTTCTATATACATCAACATTGTATTTCAGTATTTCAGAAGATGTAAGTAAACTGTAAAAACATTTAAGCACTAATGACTGAAAACAGTAATTATGAGAGATATGGATATTATTAAATTTCATTTCTTGTAATGCTGGATGTTTAATGTACGGTGAAAGCAGAACCTCTCTACACGTTTCAGGAGCACTTGAAAACATCCCTGTGATGCTGAAGATTATAAAAAACCTATTTTTTCCTCCCACTGTTTACCTGAAAGCCCTTTGTATCTTCCATTGATGGTCCTAACTATGTCCTCAATGAAGTCTTCGTTGTTTGAAGGTTTATGTCGTACCTCAAAAACATAATAAACACATGCCAGAGTTCTTCAAGTGGGGATGTAATCTGTCAGATATTTCCATTATTCTACTTCTTCCAGCACAATAAACACAACTACTCTGCCATCTAACTAAAATGACTACATTCTCTTTGTGTAGTCAGAATACATCTCAAAAGTCCATAGCAGAAAAGCACATGGTTTTCCATGAAGAGCAATAAAAGATGCTGTGGTCAAACTGAAAATACAATACAAAATAATTCCCAACTTTTTGCAGTCACGTGACATTTTCCAGCAATTCAGAAGCAGCCTGAGCCCGCTTCCTACCTCTCCCCTGTACACAATCCCATCTACTAAGCCTTGCTCACAGAGACCGAGCAGTCCAAGTTCCTCTGCGCATTACCGCCAGTTCAACAAGATGAATTAATGAAAGAACACTGTAATTCAGTTGAAAATCTATCTATTTATTATTAAAATGCATAATTAGAAATCTATTCTAAAATTCATAAACTGTAACTTACAGCAGGTAACAGGACTGCCATGCAGTCCAATAGGTAGTAAGACGTACCTCGTAGTAGAGGTTGGGTCGGTTAAAAGATGCGGTAAAGGTAATGCACTTCTGAACGTGCAAAATTTTCTGAGCATCCTTCAAAACATGATTTGTAGCAGTTGCTGTCAATCCAATCAAGGGAGTATTGGGGAACTGTCTTTTCAAGATACCAAGAGACTTGTAGTCTAAGTGAGGAAACAAAAAGGGGAAAGAAAAAGGTTTTTCTCATACCACAAAGTTAAGAAAAGATGTAAATATAGACAGCACTCAGTGGGGTAACACACTGCAATAAATGTTATTACTGATCAATTTACTACAGAACTAACTCATTCATCCAAATGAAGTAATAAAAAGGTTGCACGTATCAAAATAGATGGTTTCTCTTCTAAGGGAATTTTCTAAAGGCAGCCACAATTCAGAAGGCAAAAAATATTGACATATAAGTTCTTAAAAGGTGAGAAAAATCTAAGTGGCATCACGTTAACCAAAGTTCAGGTCATTCTGCAGGTTTGTTTTTACAAACAGCTTTTTGATAAGGAGATCTCTGCTAAGAAACAAGCAATGCAGAATAGACCAGACTGTCTTAAGGAAAGGCTTGAAAGGCTTGGTGCTAACAGCCACCTGCTGCTGTAGGGACATATGCAAATTCCACATCGCCTGTAACTGTCACGGCTCTTCACTCTGACATCATTGTCTAAAAAAACCAACCAACCAACCTGCAGAGTCTGACCTTACAGTTACCATTACTTCAAATCAGGTTTCCTTTTGCAGGCAAAGAAAGGGTAGACAGTAAACAAGAGTCTTTTACAACTAACAAGACAGGAAGCAAACTGAAGCACGCTTTCTTTCCCTGCAAGTCAAGGGCATTTATTTCAGCTGGCTTTAGAAATGATGAAAGTCTCACTCATGAACTGACTAAATGCTCTACTTCTGTCACCCACAGTGTTAGGGAGCGGCAGACAGAATGACACTCTCACACAGCGGTGAAGATGACTATTCTACATATTAAAAATAACAGCCAAAATGTTTGATTTCATTAAGCTCCCCTTAAAATAAACCAATTTAGGAGCTTTTTCAGAATGCCAACAGCAAAACTGGCACTGAAATCACTCCCATTTGCATGAACTTTGCTCCTGGACACGAACACTGTAATTTGTGCATTAAAGTCCTTGAGCTAACACAGGTACCTGCAATATGCTAAGTATTTACTTAGCAGATGAAAGCACCTGGCTGTGTTTCAGGCCTAACTCGTTATTTATCAATCCCTGAGTAACCCTGGAAACTGGAATTCTAAGGAGCATACCAGGCCTGAAGTCATGGCCCCACTGACTACAGCAGTGGACCTCATCCACAGCAATGCGAGCAAGACAGCCGGCTTGATAAGCCTTCTCCAGCTTCGACATGAACATTTTGCTCTTCGCGATCTTCTCCGGGGTCACATAGAGGAGCTTGAGTTCCGAATTCCTCTTCAGCATTTCGGTGTGAACCCACTTCACGTGTTCCTGTTCAAAACGCAAGGAGAGATCAGGGGCTAACAAACTGGGACAACACACTGAAGTTGCTTAGTGCTACGGTTCTTAAGAGGTTATCAACAAATCGTAAGTAGTAATTAACAGAGACTGACAAGTGGCATTTCCCACTGCCATAAGGCCTTGCAGGAGATCATCACAGATAAAACATGACTTTCAAAACTCAGGAAATCAGACAACTTCGAAAATGCAAAATATTAAATATTTGTCTTGCTTCATCACGTGATATCAGTATTTTCCCTATACACTAGGTCCCAAACGTGCCTGAGGTAGAAGGAGAGCAAAATAATTCCTTACACATAATTGTAATTTTTATTATTGGGTTTTCAAAGCACTCAACCCCAAAGTGGGCTCCAAGTTTGGCACAGTGCATCAAGCCACCAACCTATCAAATCCAGTGTCATCTGGAAGTTAATGACCATGGCCTCCTGGTAGCCTGGAAAATACATTTCACTGTAAAAAACAATACACTAATAACAGACTGGGAAATAAGTTCCTCCTTGGCTTCTGGTTCAAACAGCTTACCATCCTAAAGATGAGTAATTATATGTAAAAGCCCTCACTGCTCAACACGTTACTAGTGGACAAGAACCACCTACTCCAATGTTCTTTTAAGCCTAGAGCCTAAGTACACATCAGGAACCTGACGTCCTCTAAAGAGTCCTGCGAAATCCATTAATTCCATGAAAGGTGTTGACTACAAGGGTTCTTGTCATTAAAACAAGAAAGCAAAGATACTTCTTCACATTACCCATAGCATGCCAGGCCTGAGGTTGGTGGCCCTGTCTGTGGCAGGGGGGTTGGAGCTCTATGATCCTTGGGGTCCCTTCCAACCCATGCCATTCCATGATTCTGTGGCACGCGGCTGGCAAGATAACGTTGACAGAGTGGCATCAGCTGATAAAACTACTGTTCATTCTGTATTCACACATAATGGACAGAAGCAAGACACCAGCACAAAGCCCACAAAGACTTGGCAGCTAAACATACCTTACTGCTGGAGGCATTTAATAAAGCTGCAGAAATACCAAGCTGTTCCAAAACCATGAGCTGATCTTCCATAAGCGATATCAAGGGACATATCACGAGTGTGAAACCTGTAACAATCATTGTGCAAACTCAGCAGTGTGAGTGACACAAATATCTCCTCTAATACTTTTTACTAATGCATCAGCCCTGTTCTGAGGGACCTGCCAACTAACACCCAGCAGCAGAGTCCTCTTCTAGGTAGCTGGTAAGCGGGTGCTAGGTCACACAAAGTCACTTGCTATCATCTGCCTGTGACAGGCACCTTCTCTGAGAAGCCAGACCACAAAACAAGACTGCAACAAACAGAACATAAGAACTAATATACAAAATTAAGAAAGCTGGATTCACATGTGTTGCAAGGTGCTAGTTACCACACAACCAAGCAACACTTGGCATTGGTAAATCTGGCCTTTGTTAATAAGTACATTTCCATTCAATTGGATAGGTCATTACTCAAAAGAAAACTGAAAAACTAAAACTGGATGCTTATTTAAAAAAAAAATAATATGCAAAGTCTCCCCCAAATAACCTGAAGCTAAAACTAGAGTGGAACAGACATAAAATGAGATATTCATACTTCAGCAATTTACAGTCTGTATATTGAATTAAAAAGGAAGGAAAGAAAAACTGACAAACTTTTTAATATGTTTAATAACAGTGTATTGAGAGGAACATAGATAAATTATTTAAATCTAAACCTCATCCAAAAGGCACAGCTATTTTAAAGCTACTATTGCATCCTCAGAGAAAATAAGGTAAGACAGCAAAGCAAATACCTCTGCTAAAATCTTCTCTCCTATCTTTACTCTTTTATCCACATACTCTGACTAATAGTCATCAATATAATGTTCATTCTCCAGATACCTATAAATGGGGGGAAATATATCCAGTTGTTTATTTATGACCTTTTCTTTCCTCACGTACCGTCAGAACAGACAGCTGGTAACTGATAGCAAAGGCTCTTCCCACCACCTGTAGGCATGACAAGAAATATATCCTTTCCTGCCATTGCAGCATTCACTGTTTCAAGCTGCAAGGACCTGAACTTCTGGAGTTTAAACTTGCTCTGCAGCGCAGCTTTGATCTCCTCATACCATGGAAAATCTGTTAAGGGGGAGAAAAACAACAAACCCTAAACAAGTTCCATAATCAGGTTCATTAACACAGCAGAAGGGCGACTTTCATACACAGAAACTAAACCTGGAAGCAGCACAATTTTATATCTGGGAAAGTGTTCAAAGATTCAGTAATGGCACCCAAAAAGCTACACACAACCTGAGTCTGCACAAACCAATTTCTAAGGTGATCCTTTGAAAACCCTATAAAGTATAAACACAATCCACCTGCAGACTAAACGCTCTCATTGCACAGAAATGCAAACTAATGCTAAAAACTCACAGGCAGATGAAGAGCTTCAAAGTGCTAATGATCAAGATAATAGATGAATCCAAAATTAAATGGAAATGAGAAGCCTACCCCAAAAATAAATAAAGCCAGACACTGAGCCTTCCAACAATCTCACTCAGAAGTTGCCCAAATGTTTCCCTCATACAAATGCAGTGATTACAAACAGCATAACAAAGGCAATGCTACCACTTCCTCCTCCCATATATTCTAGAGATAAGCATTTACTTTTGCTTATTTTAAGAGGGTAGGGAAATTTAATGTTCCCCAAAATAACCACCCAACATTCTTATTTTTTTTTTCCTTTTCTTCAATAAAGAGCTAAAGACTGCATCATTTAAAGAGATGGTAGTATAAAAAAGAAAATCAGGTACATCAGGAAGCATATTAACCATTTTCACATTATTAAAATGTGGTAACTACACTGCATTCAATGCAATAATTAACTTTGATACTTGAGGTGACATTGCTTCCTAATTTACAGGGATCACAGCCAAGATCCAAGGCTATCTGAACTCAAGAAAAGCCTTTCACTGGCTTAAGTGAGCTTTACTCTGGGACCAAATTTAGCTACTGCTCTTACTCAAGATGTACACAGCATCTGACTGCAAAGACGTTATTTATCAAAGCACAGGGGGAAAGAATTAGGCATAAAGTCACCCACCCAAAACAAATGCATTTGTTCAACAGCAATAATTTGCAATTATAAAGTATCACTATTCTTATATATACATAACACTTCACAAACACAGACAAATACAGCTTAGGCTACAAAATTCTTTTTTTTTTTTTTTTCCAATCCAGAACTTCAGTTAAACTTGAAAAACAGCGTTTCCAAAAGAACAGAATCTCTCACATCACCACAGGGCACTTGGCACTTGGACTAACCCTCCCATACTAATATATTCTATGTTACTTCTGGCAGTCGGCATCCATTTAATTTGCATCATTTAGTAAGATGGTGAAGCTACATAACCCATGGCAGACACAACCAGTGTCCTACCCACTCAAGCAAGAAGAAACACAAAGACAGCAAGAACTCTGACAGTGCAAGACTGTTGCTATCCCATCCTGAAAACATCCAGAGTAATTATTTTTAGAACATAAAGAAAGAAGGAATATAAGTATTGAAACATATCCAGATTTACTTTGGGATTCTTACAGCAAATCAAATCAAGTTGTGTCTTTGCAATAAGAAAAGAATAAAAGAAGTTACAAGAGGGCATTCTTACAACAATTCTGCCTGAACAACTAAGATTGGTATTTGGGGGTGTCCGTGGACTTAAGTATAAACATCACCCTGTGTAATTAAGCTGGCATGCCACCTGTGACATAGAACAGCATCATTATCCAAACAAAACTCTGTATGAACACATTTTTGCCTTACTGAATTAGTTTACTTCTATGTTATAATATCTTAATTTGACTCTGCAAACCTTTTTTGTTCCATGCCTCAGGTGAGGTTTCGGTGTCTCTACTTCCACCTGCCTCCAAGCCTTCCAAGGACTGCTTTATCAGATTCTTTATTCTCATCTTTTTTTGAAGAAGTTCCTGCTGTTTATCCACAAGCTCCTGGATCTGCATCTCCACTGCTTGCAGCTCATTTTCAACAGAAACAAGTACATCTTCCAGCACTGAAGGGGAAAACAAGGTGAGGGCAGAAGAGAGATTACAACAACACGCTAATCCTAGTTTTAAAGGAGACTGTACTTCATTTATTGATTGAGAACAATCAAAATTAAACACAAACCAAAGGCATCCAGAGAAGCAGACAGCCTGACAGGCCCACAGATAAGATTATAGCATTTAACATCACATATGCCATGTAGAAATATTTAGGCAAGGCATATTTCTTATACTAGTTGATCATATATTTACAGGTGTACTGTAAATTGTCATCTCCAATACAGTGTATGAGAGAGATGCAACACCATCATTGCCCCTGCTGATTAACAGAGAAGAAAATAGATCACAATCCAGTTTCTCAAGAGCACTGCCTCTCCAGAAAGGCACGTGACATCATTTTATTTTCTGCAGATGCATGTTAAGCAGTGATAAGTAAGCATACTGCATCAGTCCTGGCATTAATTAGGACAGCAAGCACTGCAGCCAATTCTAAGGTGAGCACAAATTCAGAACTTTTTAAACCAGAACGCATTTGCATGTGAGAAGCAACATTAACATCAGCACAAATAAAGTTCATCTGAAGATGGAAACAGGGACCTTAGCAAAAAGTTACATTTCATGCACCCCGATCTCCCCTCCGTGCAGAACCAGAGCAGAGGATCTGCTGAACATCAAAGCTTCGACAGAGAGCTTTTGAGAACACAGAGCTGAAAAACCTGAACGAAATAGTCTGCAAAAGCTTGGGTTACAGACATGAAGGTAAGCTGGAATTTGCCCCTTTACATCCTTACATACATCAGTGAGAATTATGGATTGTGTTCCAGAATCCAAGAGAAAAATGTATACAAACAACAGGAAGCCAAGCATGCATCAGTACTTCAGATCCAGGTCAGAAAAGCATAAGAAGAAATGCACCTCCAGCCCTACTCCCCCACCCCAGCTTCCCTCCAAATCTGCAAAATGTCCAAAGCACAGCAGATATGATAATCTCCTTATGGAAGCAAAAGCACAGGGTATGGGGAAAAAAAAAATCCTCATTAGAAACAGCACAAGATTGGGACATATGAATTCATAAATGCCCACTGTTACTCAGCAGGAAAGAGTTGACAGTATCCTAAAATACGGGGCATGTTTTCAAACTACGGAAAACCAAGTCATTCCCTACACAAACCTGGTTTTGTTCCACTTTCTATTTAAGGAACAGTAAGTTATCCAGTGGTAGGGGTTTTTTTCAAATATGAATTAATTATAGTAACTAGACACTACAAACTCTTTCCTGTATATATTAAATTCATACAAACAATAATAAATAGCATCAGGTGATTGCCTCTGAGCTAAAAGACAGCAAAATGAACATACTATTTTTGGATTACCTGCAACAGCTGCCATCTTTGGAGGTTAAAGGAGGTTATCCTCAGGAGACCTTATTTAGCCAAGCAACTGTCACTAAGAAGAAAATAAATAAGAATCTAAAAAAGGGTAAATTATTTAATGAGTAATCCTTCTAGCCTTAATGCAAATTCACTGCAAGAGATTCTTCATTAGTATAGGAGGTGTTAATACAACAGTTTAAGTGCTGATTTAACCTGCCTATATAAATAAGTCAAACTAGATAACAATACACTTTGTCCCATCTGCAGAAGGGGCAGATACTGACTCACAACCAATTTCTAAGGCTACAGCTTGCCAGCCTTATAAAACAAAACAAGTCAATTTTGGCCAAGTCCTCAATTTTCTACAAGAGGTGTGGTCTAACACAGACTAGACATTCACCCACATTCAGCCTATCTTCCCCCCACCACCACCCCTCCTGCCCCATCTCTTCAAAGATTATTTTATAGAAAAGTCTGAACAAGTTACATTGTGCTCCTTAGGGAAGTAGTCACATCTTCTAGGAGGAAGTGGAAAACTAGTTTGGTCCAGAGAAAGGGACTGGTTTTGCACAGTTCATCAGTGATATGAACTTACAAATTCTGATTATTGGCTAATTTTCTAACAACTTTGAAATATTATATGCTAATAATGCAAAACTCAAGAAATGTTGTATTCTCTCACCTTTGTTGAGTTCTGAACTATTATGTAAATGGGACCAAAATCTGGGGGAAGGTGAAAAGGAATAAATCCAGTAGACCCTCACTGTAAGCTAATCCTAACGAGTATTTTACTGTGTCCTATAAATGGAAGGGGGAAAAATATATATAAATATACATATATGAAAAGAATGCATCACTAAAATACTGACTTTGTCAGAATAGGTTACAAATAAAAATAATTTTAAGGCCCACATATCAGAAAGAAGTTGAGTATTGTGTAAATAACTGAGCAGTGTCCAGGTCACCCATGTAGTTTGAGTTACACAGTTCTGTCTTTATAACATGTGCCACTTACACAAAACTATTTAGAAATATTAGCCTCCCCACAGCACACAGCAAGTAGGGGCATCCAGAAAGAAGAGCAACGATGGCACAGACACACAGCAAATGCAACATGCAGCTTCTACTCTCCCCATAAACACGACTCACATAAGTATCACTAGGCTGACAGCTCAGGAATCAGCCCTTTTCTTATGCACAGGGCTGGAAGAGAATGAAATTTACCTAAGAAAGTTTCCCTGTACACTGCAAAAGCTCCACAAGCGCTCTGATCTCTAGAAGAAATGCCTCAGCATAACTTATAGCTGATTCTGTAGAACCGCTGCCAGCACAGGACCCCAGTTATCCTCTGACTCCTCAAAATGCAGCTCCTAAAATAAAGTAAAATAAATTAACGACAAACTCGTATCTTACAAACCACAGCGGGCAAAAGGCAAGAAGCAGCACCTTGCCCCATCAGGCAGGTGTGCCCCACCGCACAAACAGGCAAAGCCCCGTGAACTCGTGCCACGACAGCCCGGTCCGGGGAGAGGAGGCCCCCAAACCCACCCACGCCGGCACTGCCTCAGCCGGCCGGGCTGGTAAGCGGCTTCACTCTCTGCCCTGCGCAGCATTAACTCCCGGCTCTGGAAGCTTTCCTACCTCACCTTCCACCCAGCGGGCAAAGCCAAGCTCCCCAGCCCCGACCCCTGCGAGCGAGGGGCGCTCACGGAGCATTCCCGAGCGAAGAGCCCCCAAGGCCGGGGAGCAAACCCCCGCGGCGGCACAAGGCAGCCCACCCCGCCACGGCGCGGCCAGAGCGCACCTCGGGAAGCCGAGACTCAGCAAGGGCGGGAGAGCGGGGCGGGGGGGAAGAGCCGCCCCCCGTCAGCGGAGAGGTGTATTTACGCCGGCCCTCTCGGCACCCGCACGCCGGACAGGAGCCGCGGGCTGGGGCCGGCCGGGTGGCAGAGGAGGAGGCGGCCGGCAGGCCCGCGCCCCATCGCCCCTCCCGCAGCGGGGGGTAGAGCCGCGGGGCGCACTCCGGGCCCGCTCCCGCACGCCGGCACCGCACCAGCGGCGCCCGGACAGCTCCCGAGCCCCGGCCCTGCTTCCGCCTCTTCCGCTACCGGCTCCCCTCAGCCAATCGCCAAGAGCGAGCGAGCGCGAGCGTGGCGACACGCGCCCCGCTCCCCCAATCAGCAGCGGGCCCCGCGCGCCGCTCGTCGGCCTTAATGAAACCCGAGAGGCGGGGACGGAGCTGAGGGGGGGGGCGCAGCTGCGCGAACAACGCGGGCGCCGATTGGCCTCGGCCCCTCCAATCGGCGGCCTCCTTTCAGCCGGCGGCGAGGTGAAGGGGGCTGCGTGTTTCCGGAAGACGTGGCTGCTGCAGCCGCCGCCGCTGCTGCTGCTGTGCTCCGCGCCCGCCGCCACCATGATCTCCCTCTCGGACACCCAGAGTAAGGGCCACTGCCTCGCTGCCGGCGCTCCGCAGTGGGAGGCGGGTCGCCCGCCGCGGGGCTGGGGGTGGCCGAGGTGCGGTGTGGGCCTGGCCTGCCGGTCCCGCACCCTCGGCCATTGTTCGCGGCGGTCGCAGCCGTTGGAGCGGCTCGAGGCCCTGGGCCGCTGTGGCGGGGCGGCCCTGCGGTTCTCCTTCCTCGGCCCGCGCTGGCCGGGCGCGGTGCGAGGGGGCGTCCCTCGGCGCTGGGGCGGGAGGCGCCGAGGAGGGCTCCGGTTTGTGCGGGCGAGGGAGGGCTGGCGGCCCGCCCGTTCCCCGCCCCGCGGCGTTCGCCGGCGAGCACCGGGTGGGGACGGGCGGGCGCGGGCGGAGCTCACCTGGCCGGGTCTGGCGGCCCCGCCGCTTCGGCAGGGCTGCTGGAACCGTGCTGGGCCCGGCCTCCAGTCTGCCGGTACCGCGAGTTGCCGGGCGGAAGGGAAGGGGAGGTGAGATGTGGAGCCGGAGGGGAGCGCTCGGCAGGGCCCGTGCACTCCTCCCTAGGAGGGCACTGCCCTAGTGCTACCGCTCCTGTTCTGCTCCGGCTGCCAGACCCTCCGTGGCGAGAATGAATGAAAGCGGAGCGGTTAACAGAAGTAACGATTAGCTGAAGGCTCCCGGCGTGCCTCCGAGTGGGCGGGAGTGGTTTGGTCTCGCTTAATTGCATGCCGATGGCTCTACGGTGTTTCCCCTAACTGCCTCTTACCGCGCGGGTGACCCGAGGGGATTTTAAGGTGAGGACCAGGCACTCGGTCTGAAGCAGAAGTACTTGTACGTGGCCATGGCTTCTTTTTGTTGGAGAGATGTATCTGGAAGCAGAGATGCTGAAAGGGAAAGTACACATAAATCAAACGAAAGGGGTTTATACGAGCTTAAATTGTAAGGTAAAGGGCAATGTGAGGTCTCTGAGTTCAGTCAACACTCTGTGTGATACATTTCTGGCATGGCTGCGTGAAAGGAAGTGAGTTCTGCTTGATATGCAGTGTGGTGTCAGGCATGAAGGAGGGTAAGTGTGAGAGGTGTGGAAAAGGAAAAGTTTAACTTGATAGCAGGATACTAGAAACAGATGTTGGAGAGCTAGTCAAGGCCAAGGGTGAAGACAGGCAGAAAAACAGGCTAGTGGCTTCCCAGGTCAATAATTTCTTGAGGTGCTGTGCTCTGTTACTGGTGTGGGTGCTAACCCTTGGGGCTAACTTTTAGATTTCTGTTTCATTAAACACTTGTGGATTTAGCTTTTGCCCATTCATCTGCTCACTTGTCTAGAGTATTAGTTGGGGGGAAGGGGAGAAATCTTCAGAGAGAAAAAGTGAATGGATTTCTTAGTCCCTTGTGTGGGACCTTCAGCTAACTCTAGTGTTGCTGACTCTGTTGGGTTTAACTATGAACCAAGAACAGTGAGTAAAATACTGTGGGGTTCAGAGTTTTTTAGGAGTCTTTCCCCACAGTTTTTCTGAAATCCTGAAGATATTTCATCAGGTATTGTTAAACTTTCTGCTGTCTGGAAAAATACAGAGTTCACCATAGAGTTACTGGTGAAATACCATGATAAGCACCTGGAGAGGACCGCTGTGTTAGTTGATGCTTAGAAAGTTAAATTTGCAGCAGTAGTCCAGAATGCTTTTTTAATTATTCACTGAATGGAGATATAAATTGTCAGTAATTGCAAAAGAATGCACTTAGTTTTCCCCAAACAAGCTGATTTCTCAATACTAAAAAACACTACTAGCAAAACAACAATTAAAATGTAAAGCTTTTTATTACTTACAAACCACATTGATTTTTTTTTTTCTCATCTGGGAGCCTGTAGTGCACAATTCCATTCTTATTTTGCACATAAAAGATAGAGGATGCCATTGTTCTCTCTGAACTTTCACAAGCAATGCATCTTAATTTTAAGTCATGATATTTTCTGAGCTGTTTTGATAACAGTGCTGCAGTGCCCTTGCACAGCTTACAGGATTTCTGCAGGAACACTCAGAAAGTGTTCCTATCTCCACTCTGTATTTCTAGGCATTGAAATGTTGTATTTGAGGAGTATGGGAAGGCTCTTCTGGTGCAGGGGAAAGTGTTTAAAAGTAGTTCACACTATAAAAAATCCTAGTTCATTTTGTACATTATCCTTGCAAAAGTGGCAGTGTTCTGGGGCTTTTTTTCTTAACCTAAGAATACTTGTCAAATACGTTTCTAAATTCTGATATGAATCAAGTCAGTAATACCTTCTCCTGAGATACTCTCTGCTGCCATTGATAGTCCTGGACCACCCATCATCTTTCAGCAGTAATTTTAGGATGATGAGAATGGAGAGAAACAGTGGGAACAGCAGCAATGCAGCTGCAGAAAAGCAGTGCATTCTCCATGCACTCACCCTTGTGCTATTGCTGTCCCTGTGAGCAGAGAATTTAGACACCAGCAGAACACAGCAGCAAGCAAAAACCAGCCCCCAGTACTGCAGACCAGCTGCCAGCCCTATGTGTGTCTGTGTGTGCAGATTGGGTTTGGAAGAACCCAAGAGTTTTGTATAGCCCAACCCCAAACAAAACCAAACACCCCCCAATTCACAGTCAGAGCCTTCAGTGCTACTGCTAGCTAGATCTACCTCAGTGGATTTCAGTGGCACTTATGAGTATAACATGCTGTAGTTAACTGTTTGCTGCTGCTTGAAGAGCTCAGGAGTAAAGGAGTACCCTCTGCCTATTTCAGAGCTTCCACTTAGTTATCACAAAAAAATTTCAAAGCATCTGAGTGGGGAGATTTGTTACAGGAACACTCAGCTACCCCAGCTGCAGTGAGGGCTCACCTTTCAGCCAGGTTGCAGACCACGTGGTGTTAAATCTGTGGTTCTACTGTATCACCTGTGTGGGTTTTTTGTAGCTGGGCTCTGGTGGAGGAGGAGTGGCTGCTGCAAGAAGCAGCTGGAAAGTTTCCCCAGGCCCAAGGCTGGAGTTGCCACTGACCAAAGCCAAGCCCATCAGCGATGGTCATAGGACCTCTGGGAATCACTCTTAAGAGGAAACAAACCTGCAAGCAGCTGCTTTTTGCCACCAGAGAAGGGAGTGAGAAGATGTAAGAAACGGCAGACACCAAGGTCGGGGTGGGGGGGAGGTGGTGCTTCAGGTGCTGAAGAGGAAGATTACCCTGCAGCCTGAGAAGAGCATGGTGAAGCAGGCTGTCCCACCTGCAGCCCATGGAGAGACCCCATGCTGGAGCAGGTGGCACACATGGAAGATGCTGTGAACTGTATTGGAGCAAGCTCTTAGCAGGACCTGCAGCCTGTGGAGAGAGGGGCCCACACTGGAGCCCATCTGCTGGGGGAACTTGTGACTCCGTGGGGGACCAGTCCGGAGCAGCCTGGGCCTGAGACATTGCACCCCATAGAAGTGACCCATGCTGGGGCAGTTGGTGAAGAGATGAATCCCTGTGGGAGAGGACTCACATTGGAGAAATTTTTGGAGGTCTGTCTCCTGTGGGTGCAACCCCATGCTGGAGCAGGGGAAGAGGAATGGCCACCCTTGCACCTCCCCACACACGCCAAGAAGGAAAACAACTTGTGAGGAACTGAAACACTCATTTCCTCCACCCCCCATGCCATCCTGGGGAGGGGAGGGAAGGGAGAGAAATCACGGATAAAGTTGTGTTGGTGAAGTGGCAGGAGGGAAGAGGGAAATGTTTAAAGATCTGGTTGTACATCTCATTATCCGGCTCTGGTTTCACTGTGTGTGTAGTGTAATAAATTAGAGAGTTTTCTATTCTATGTTGAGTGTGTTTTGCCTGTGACTCAGTGTGGAATGATCTCTCCCTGTCCTTATCTCAACTCCTAAGCCTCTCAATGTCTATTTTCTCCCCTGTCCAGCTGAAAAGGGGAGCGAGAGACCAACTTTGGTGGGCATCTGGCCTCCATCCAGGGCTAAACCACCACAACCTCCCACTTTAAACTTCTGCAGCGAGCATCTTAACCACCCAGAATTAAAACGGCTATGTAACCTGCTACAGTTTATTTACTGCAGGCATTCTTAGTGCTCATTTACAAGGAAAAATGGAATTGCAGATTTTATTTCCACTGAATCTGCTGACTGAATGCAATGTGACAATTGCAGTCTGCCCTTTTCTCTCGTACTCTTTACTTTAGAAGAGCAGAAAATCTGTTTTCTGCAAAGAAAACACTTGGAGGCACAAAGCCAAAGGAATTACCAGCTACCAATAAGAAAAATATGCAGTCATGGGAAGTGACTATTCATTTCTCTGTCAGACACAGCACAAAGTAGGGATGTAGCAAGAAAGCAGAGGCCTGGTTTCAACAGTGGCTGCAATTACAGCTGTTATTTCACCTGTATTCACTTGAAACGTGTTTGTAATCACCTGCTGCTACAGTGAGGTGTTCCTGTAACAAATCTCCCCACTCAGATGCTTTGAAATACTTTGTGATAACTAAGTGGAAGCTCTGAAATAGGCAGAGGGTACTCCTGAGCTCTTCAAGCAGCAGCAGTTAACTAGAGCATGTTACAGGCAAAAGTGCCACTGAAATCCACTGAGGTAGATCTAGCTAGCAGTAGCACTGAAGACTCTGACTGAGTTGGGGGGGTTTGGTTTTGTTTGGGGTTGGGCTATACAAAACTCTTGGGTTCTTCCAAACCCAATCTGCACACACAGGCACGCATAGGGCTGGCAGCTGGTCTGCAGTACTGGGGGCTGGTTTTTGCTTGCTGCTGTGTTCTGCTGGTGTCTAAATTCTCTGCTCACAGGGACAGCAATAGCACAAGAGTGCATGGAGAATGCACTGATTTTTTGCAGCTGTTTTGCTGCTGTTCCTGTTAGTTCCCTCCTATTCAGTCTCTGTGAAAGGATGGCCTTAGAGATTTAATTTTAAAAGTGGGATGTATTCTAAGTATTGTCTTCAATATACCTTAGAAGACATTGTCAAATGGCAGCTTTAATCGTAACATTTCTAGCCCAGTTTCTCAGGCAAACCTTCCTTCCTGCTTTTGCCTTTGCAGTGTTTCTTAAGCAACCTTTACAGACAGGCAGAACTCAAATATCCTTAGCATCTACTAGTTTTGTGGAAACTGGCTGGAGACCCTAGCTAGTGTTCAGTAGCTGTCAGTGGGTGTGCAACTTGGAAAGACGCTGCAGCATTAATCTGAATTGTGTTTCATCCAGACGCTTGGGGAAGTGGGACTGCTGTGCAAGAGTATGGGAGATGGAGTGTGAGGTCTCAGGAGGATGGGAAGGACTTCTGTTACTCTGGTAAACATATGGGGATCAGAGTTGCAAGTTGAAAACAAAGTTTACTTATGTGTAAGTAAACTTTTTTCTGTACTGGCAGTTACTCCCAGGGATGTCTTTGCTGTGTGTACATACATGTGCATGCTTTTTTGTTGCATTCAATTTAAGCATGTAGTTCTAAATATGTATGCTCTGATAAGTAGCTTCTAAGGATATGTCAGTTATTGAAGTAATGTATGTCCACAAGACTTACTGTGTTTGTATGCTCAAGAAAGTTTTAGGTAGTCATAAAGTAGGCTGAGTTTTTCTCTAAACTTAAAATGACCATACACTGGATGTTCTAAAGTTTGTCACCATTTATATTCTAATTCTTTTCATGGGATTTTTAAGAGTAAGTTTTTCACGTTTTGTTATGTGCCTAAAATTGTTTCTTTTTCAGAGATTGGAATGGGACTAACAGGCTTTGGAGTGTTTTTTCTCTTCTTTGGAATGATACTCTTCTTTGACAAAGCTCTTTTGGCTATTGGAAATGTAAGTGCCTGCTGTTTATTTAGTATTCGACTCTGCACTGCTTAGCATCAAGTATGACATATGATTCTATTTTTCTTTTATTTTTAATATGCTATTGATTTCAAATTTTATCACAAAAATACATTGGTGATTTAGTGTAAAGAGTGATACCCAGTAATGTCTGTGAATCATTTTTCCTGATTGAAGTTGGAAAAGCTCCTGTGAATCTAAATACAGAACCTCCAGGTTGGGTCTCTGGTAGGTTGGTTAGACAAGAAGCAGCTTGTTCCACAACTGTTATGCTGTTGCAAATAAGATTTTTAGACTGGCTGTCATTGCTAACACTTTCTTTTTTGTGATCTTGCAAGATAACTTGTCAAATTTAAGTATCTATTTGTGTAAGAACAGTGAAGTGTTCTGTATGCACCAGCAAATGTAGCTTTGCTGTGTTTTGTGAGAAGCATGAATGGCTGATACACTGGGTTTAGAAGAACCCATCACCCTTCATAGAGGAGAGATTTAATGTCTTCAGTTTTTACCAAAAAAAGCTTTCACTTAAAGCAAGTCAGAAAATAAATCCTAGTTCTAGTAGACACACTTCCCAATCCAAAGCAAATATAACACGATGAGGTGTTTTCTGAATGTGTTAATCTCTGTGCCTCTGCTCTTCTCAGATGTGCCAGCCAAGAGCGTGACCCAGTAGAGGTTCACATCCTCTTTTTGCTGATGCCTAAAAAAAGTCTGGTCAAAACTCATGAGTGTCATCCTGTGGCAGCAGAGTCAAATGCTAAGGTTTGCTGAGGGAAAATTTGAAAACCTGTATTTGCATTTGGATGCATTAGTTGAAGCATTGTTCTGAACCATCAATAAAGTGTATAGTAGAAATGTAAAAAATGAAGTAATGCTTATTCTAGGTAGGAAGAGACAATGACAGGCTATGAGGTAACCAAAGATAAGAAATGGTACTGTATCCTTACAGAAAGCTTAAGAAAAAGTGGTATCAGAGAGGGGAAAAGGTGTTAAAGTGGTTTATTAAATAACATACAAAATTGCATCTGTAGTCTTGAGTAAAACCTGAGATACTATCCTCTTTCAGCAAAAATGTTGCCCAGATGTATGCTTACAAATGGAAATGTAATTACGAGTCCTGTTGCTAAAGAACACTAAAGGTATTTCTAACTAGTTGGGACTAATGTGATAGTGTTCAGTCTGTACTGGAAACTGGTAAATGTCAGACAGACTATACCCAGTGAAAAACCAACCAACCCCCCCAGAAAAGCCCCAAACAACAAAAAACCCACAAGGAAGATAACTGATCATGCTCTTCATCTGTTTCCCTGGTTTGGCTTTGCACTGTTCAGTAGATCATCTACTGAAGACGCCCATGGCACAGAACAGAGGTGCTTTTGCAACATGTCTCCTCAGTATTTTAGGAGCCTTTGCTGTCAGTGGTACTAAGCTCTAGCACTGCTTGGTGGGAGTGAGTGTACTTATGTTACAGGACAGGTAACTGTTGCCACCTGGTCTTTTGACATCATTGTGCCTGTCACCACAAAGGTAGTCTTTTTACTTTCTAAGCAGTTTTGAATGCTAGCTGCAAATGCTTTAAGATGGATGTTGCAAAAGAAAATCACTAGTAAATTCCTTCTTGTCATCTATCTTTTGATATTAAAAGAAGTGCAAGAAACACGATCTAATTTTGTAGAATATATATGTTTACATCCTAAACTTAGCAATTTAACTATTTTCGTTCTTTGGTTTTTGTCTTTTCTAGGTTTTATTTGTGGCTGGCTTGTCCTTTGTTATTGGTTTAGAAAGAACATTTAGATTCTTCTTTCAAAAACACAAAATGAAAGCAACGGGCTTTTTCCTGGGTGGTGTGCTCATAGTTCTCATTGGTTGGCCTTTAATAGGAATGATCCTTGAAATTTATGGGTTCTTCCTATTATTCAGGTAAGACTTGTTTCAAAACGCCTTTCTGTATTGGTGCATCTAGGAATAAACATCATTTGTTTAGTGTTGCTGCATTACAGCTGACAAAGTGACATCCTTTAAGTGTTTGCTTTTGATAGATTATATATAAAACTTTTTGATTCACATTTGCAAGATGTGGAAAGTGGTAAGTATTTTTCCAATATTTAAATCTGCTAATGTTTGTGAGGCATATACCAAACTGACTTTGGTAATGTTGTTTATGTCTAACCAAAGAATTCTAAAGCTTCAAAATATCCAGGAGCCCAAATTAATAGTAGTCCAAAGCCTAAATATTTTCTCATTAAACAAAGAAGGCAACTTAGATACTTAGTTGTTTGGATTTTCGTTGTTTTCTTTGGTGGGGAGTTTGTTCTTTAACACATGAGGCAAAGGACTTGGTTAGTTTTCTTATTTCATCAAAATACCTTGTTATTTCATTACTATGGTAGCCCAGTGAAAAGATGTTTTAATTTCATGTTTTCTGTAACACTTCATTATGCTTGTGCCCTAGTATAGTCAGAACTGCAGATTTTGGTTAGTATTGTCTGGATGGAGTTAAGGAAAGATGACAGTTCTTAGTGTTTGGGAAGCAGTCTTGATCTGTGATTTCTGTCTGTCACAGATGCCATTTAACTTCTTCACAAATTCAGTTGTGCTGGTGAAAGAATTTGACTTGTTACAACCCTCTTATCTCCACAGCTGAGGTTTCATACTTCAGTATAGAATATGCTAATAAAGTAAGAAGGAACTTGGAATTCTGTTCCGATTAAGATGCTCCATTAATGCTTGTTAATCTAATAACCGACCCCTAAAATTTTAAGTACTCAGCTGCTGGCTACATAATACAGTTCCTGTTAATCAAAATCCAACCACTGTTCTCCGGTTCTCTTTTTTCCACTCTGCAAAGTTGTATGTTAATCTTGTATTTAGTTTAGATAAAATATTTAAGTATTTTAGAAAAAACAATAATCTTAACTTTGCTTTTAATATATGCTTCTTATTGTTCTATTCTGTCTTAGTCTGAACTCTATCACTGCAAGTGTTTAGCAAATCACAGTACTTAATGCACTGTCACTGCTTGGATGAAGCACTTGGGTTTAATCAGCCAACACAAAACACATAGAATGTTTCCAACCAAACACCCCTCCTTTTAAAGGATCTTGTCAAACTTATAAAAGTACTGTGTCTAAGCAGGTGCTGGCTATGGATTATCTGCTGGTGTTAGCCAGGGGCCAGCAAGGCAAAACCAGTGTTGAACAGGTTATAGAAGCTCAGGAGTTATCCCTAGGTCACAAGGACTGTCCCTTAGCCAGGAGAGTATCAACAAGGGATAGATAATTCCAGGTGTGAATGCTGACCCGATCTAATTTAAAACATCTTTAGACCAGCTTTTCTAGTGCTTAATAGTTCTTAAAATCTAAATTGCTTGCTACAGTATTAGCTAGTTACTACTTCAAACAAAGCTTTTTGGTTTGCTTCAGTCTTGTTCATTTCAACTGTTACCATGTTTTTTGCCTTTACTCAAGTTCATCCTTTACAGAAGGAGCCTTTCCATCAGTTTTATACAATTCCTCAGGATCCTGCTGTTTGGTTGCATAACAGACAACTTCCTTGATTATCATTGGTCTCTGAAGTACATCATTTTCTTAAGCCCAAGGAGTGACAGATCAATTTACACACATTTGGGTTTGTTAGGGCAGAACGTTGTGAGGATGGGCATGTCTGACTGCAGTGAGAGAAGCACAGTTATTTTACTCTAGTTTCAATAGCATGTCTTCTCACCTGTTTCCAAAAAGCTGTCATGAGTTTCTCGTCAGAGGTTTAGTCTTTTGCCATACTTTGACACATTCAGATTACATCCACCGAAGAAGGCTATTATGGGATGGTGTTTTTGGAGCCTCGTTCAGATTACAGGCCAAAGTCACGGCTAACAGTACTGTCCCACCTATACCGACTTATTCTTGGCTACACCAGTTGTTTTAATGTGTTACAAGTGTTTTGTGTGCTCTGCATCACAATTTACTGGATCACTGAAATGATCTGGTCTTTAAAAAGAGAAAATTTCCAGGAAACACTTTGCTGGTATTGATATTACCCAGCAAAAAAAAAGCTTTAAGAAGTGTAGCAAAGAGAATGATGACTTGTGGAACTTCACTGTTTCCCTGTGTCTGGGGTTTCATTACACGTTAATCCTAATTCTACTCAAGGAATGTATAGCTCAGCAAGAGAGAACTCTGAGTGCCCCCACCAGCTGAATTGCTGCACTTTACTGCAAACTGCCACAGGAAGTTTGTTTTCCTGCTGTGGAGACAAAACAGTCAGTGCAGGGGACTGCACCGTAGCAGCTCTGCTAGGCAGCACCCCCTGGCTCATCATTCAAATTCCTGACTTCACATAAATTTGTCTAACAAGTGAATGCACAACTCTGTCATGCTTAATGTTCTTTAATGTAAAGAGTTCCATGGATGGGGTCAAAGGGGGTTAATCAGAATTAACTTTAGTTGGTTTTACATCAGGTACTGTGAGAATGTAGTTCCTAAAATGTAAAAAAGAAATTATCTCAAAATATGTATGGTAGCTGTGAGAAAGTACTTGGGAGCATCAGTGCCGTTGACTAAGTTGGGTATTTAAGAGCTGACTGAGGTTTGCCAGCTATGAAGAAAATTAAGCCCATTTAAAAATGAAGTCTTTATTTCCTGATTCTCACATTTTCTCTGCTGAATGTCTGTTAATATATTTAGTAAAATTAATTTGCTGCTAACAACATGCAGGATTTTATGTAATTTTGGTTTACAAAAATACCTCCCATTTCTTCACTTTATAGCAATACGTGAATGGTTTAATTATAAAATCTAATATGATCTTCTTGATATATCACTTAAAGGGGGTTCTTTCCTGTGGTGGTTGGCTTTATTAGAAGAGTTCCAGTTCTTGGATATCTCTTGAATTTACCCGGTATAAGCTCGGTAAGTGTTCAGTACTCCGTGCAAAATGTGACGCTTGTACTGGTTTCATTATTCCACTGTTATACTGGTAACAGAAAAGCATCAGAAATAAAGCAAATGGAATGTTAGAGCAGAGACTTCAAGCGTATCCCTGTAGAGTTCTTGCACCGTTACTGATCCCCTTCGTTCCTAGTGAGGTGTAGGAGGAATGAAAGGGCACCTCTGCTGAAGCTTACGCCTTGTGAAGTGGAAAGAGACGCAGGTTGTGACTTGGAACGCTGCGGTTCTGCTTCCAGCCTCGCTGCTGGCCCTAGGTGACCAGATAGGCAAACCGTGCCTCTATGCTCTGCCTCTTCTCTTGCCTCTGTACGGCGAGGAGGGTGCTGTTCTTTGTGTGCTGTTTGAATATACTTGTGAGAAGTGGTCTGTAAAGACAAACAGTTTAGTCCAGTGTTAAGTTGAAGCTTGTGTAGCGAATCCAGAAACTTTCATGATGCATAATCAGTTGTCAGGTGTATTTAGGAAGGTCTGTTGTACTAGACTACGTCTTGCTGTTTACCAAGAGTTGTGATTTTTCAAATGCAGTTTCCATTTTGTTAACCAAACAGCTAGGGATTTGAAGATAATAACAGGTGCCAGAAAGGTGGTACTAGGGTGTTTCAGTCAACTACTTTTACTGTGCTAATTTCTGTATGTATTTTAACACAAGCATTTTTAACCCTAGTTTTGAAAGTAACAGTTTAAACAGCTACTACTAAAACAATTAATAGGGGGTATAGCTTAGAGGTACACAGTCTGTATTTAAAAAAAAAAAAAATAGTGTTCAAGATCATCTGTTCCAATCTTGCAGTTGGGCCAAGTTCTGGCTCATAATTAATGATCAATTGAGTGCTTCATTTGTCAATTGATCTTACGTAGTCACATTTAATTTGATCACAATGGGGTTAAATCTTGTTTTAAAAAGATAATTGTTAATGTTTTATTCAAAGCCTACGTAGGCTCAGAAGAGAATCCACAGTAATGGTCAGTTGAAATATCTTACTTGGTCTACTAATGCATGTGTGGCTGATACTGTATTGTTTTGTTTTAATCATTAAGCTAGCAGTGTTATCTGCATTCTTCTATTTCCTTTTTCATTCTGTTGCATCTTCATTTGCACTGTTAATGTCTATATGAGAAAAACATGTCATGCAGAAACACAGTTGCAATGTAAGACTTTTAATTTTCACAAACTTAAAACCATGAGACCTTGGTGAGTACTACCTGACTCTCATTTCCAGGCACGTACTAACTGTGCAAGTAGCAAGTACTAGTCGAGAGTAACTTCACTGTGCGTAGATGTCATGCCACTTAAAACCTTTTTGTCTCCTTTCTCTACAGCTTGTAGATAAAGTTGGAGAAAGCAACAACATGGTATAATGACAAGAGGGCAGAAGACTGATTCTAAACTTATTGTATTATTTATGAAATCCTTTTGAAGAATACTCAGCACAAAGATTAAGTTGTGTACAAAGGAAAAGCTTGTTACATTCTTTACATAACAGTTTAATTTAAAATGTATAGTCAACCATATACATTAGAAAAGAAGCTCAGCAAGTATGCTTCTAGGAAAGTAACTCCAGAGTTCAGGAAGTAAACTGAAGAGGTGAAAGTCATGGAGTAACCCGTGTTACAACTGTTCAGGACTTCTGTTGTTTTTGGAAAACATGCTCGAGGCAATGAACCCTTGTGGAATAAACAGTGCCTGTACTTTACCTCCTTATTTTGAAGGTGTGGTAGAGCAAACAGGCCTACATTTTTCAGGGTGACCCAAACTTAGCCAACCCTCTGCCTGCTATCCTCAGAGTGCAAAAATACAAACAGAAAACTTCTTGTGTAACAAGAGATGCGTCTTTGCATGAAGGTTAAGATGACTATTCATCTTTAAGTGTATTATGACAAAAAGAGGAAACCCTACACGGTTCCATTGTAAACATTTTTGTAAATATGTGGCTGAAATAAAACATTGTTATCTTAATGTTTCCAAGCCAAATGTACGTTGATTGTATTTGCCTTCCATTTCGGAATATGCAAAAGGTCAATCTTCAATAACTTCAGTCTTAAACGTTGGTTCTGAACATGTGGAGCTCAACAGGGGACTCTGGAGACTGATTTGCACTCCTTCCAGTTTGTTCTCCTTGAGTTGTGTTACACGTGCATCCAGATGAGAATGTAGCCCATTGTCACTAACATGAAAACTTTGTGAAATATGCTTAGTTCTTCACAAAAAAAAGCATTTGGTTAAGGTGCTGATATGAACCCTGTGAAACGTAGCTTATCAAAATTTGAAGCTTTGTTTTTAAATAGCTTGAAGCTAAGGTATCTTTGTTTACTCTGGAACTACAAAAATTGACTTATTTTTCACTGTAATAAAATGAAAACTTAAAATTCTGTGTATGTGAGTCTCTGGGGAGAAAACTGAGCTAATGGGGCTAACTAAAGTGCCAATCTCCAGATGTTTTGTATCTTCTTGTTTGGGTTATCTTCAAATAACTTCAAACTTCTGTCAGACACAGCAATGACTTTGCTATTACAGAGATTCTTAGTTAACTTGGGATAAATATCCCCTGCTAATGCAAGGGTCATGTTTCTGCTTCTGTTGGAATGTTGAATGTGGTGCACTTTCAGTAGATTTAGCTACGTAGTGTCCTCACCTAACAAAACGTGATCATGAAGTAAGTTGTATTTGTGCAGGCTTTAGGGGTTTCTGTTGGTTCTAACTTTCTTTTCCATTAAATGTAATTCTAAAATAATTACTGAACTGCAATGGTAGTATCTCATGTAGCTGTGTAGTCTTAAAGGTCTAATGACTTGTTTGGGTTTTGGGGTGTTTTTTTCTTTATGTGGTTAAAATTGGTATTTTCCAAAATAACTCTGAAGTTAAGAGGAATCTGCATATGCCAATCCTTTGGAAGTTGTTACAAAGTTTATTTGTACAAGACATGTTTTATTTGCATTACAACTGTATAATTAGCCACAGTCATACTATTCCCAACTTTAAACTGCTTCCTTCTCAAGCAGGCACAAAGGGATTCAGTGAAAAAAAGTCATTGTATTTAGTCAGTGGCATCTGAAAAATCAGTGGGTATATCGTAGAAATTACAAAAATTGACTGTATTTACCTGATGTGTGCTACAGTTTACAGACAGGACTAAAAATGACTTGTGGCTTCTACCTCAAGAGATGAACCAATTTTAACTGCTCCCTTAGATCTATCGTGTGTTTAAAATGACTTGAGAATAACACTACAGCAGCTTAGCAAATTCATCTTGTTTGCTTTGGTAGAGCACTGGTCTGCGCTGTGGGAATCAAGTGCTGTTTGAAGCAGACCAGTGCTCATCATTTACGTTAGAGGTCAGCTACCTGAAGGTTTTCCTCCTTGTCTTTGGGAAAGGAATGGGATGGGAAAGGCGGATTGCACTGTGCACTATGGAGCTCCGACTGAAAGCAAGTGGCTTGGTAAGCTGAAGTACCTTCATCGATGAGAAAGCTGATGATAAACCTTTCAGAGGCAATAAATGTGTTGCTGTATATGGTCTCTTGGCCCTCTGAAGGGCCAGGATGTAGGCAGTTCATCTCGTTTCTATTTAATTCATTGTTTAAAATCAAGTCAATTTTTTTGTCAGATGTGAACTGTTGTGAAAAGTGTCTGAGGGAACAGAATTGTATGTTGAATATAGCATAGTCTTTATCCCTCGAGGTAGCGTTGTCTTTGAGATGGTTTTGCCAAGATAAATGTGGGTGGCAGCAAAAGTCAAAACGACTTAGCCTTAAAGTGTTTCTGTCGTTGTAGAAAATATCTTTAACAGAAACATGCTTGGAACACTCCCCCTTTTAAATGTAATTTATAATTGCTGCTTTAAAAATCATAAGGATGGATCTTATTCTGAGCAAATGAATACTGTAAATATCCTTGTCATACCTTGAATAAATGGGTACCTTTTTCTAGAATTCCTCTGTGTGTCTCTTCATATGCACATTTTAAGAAAGCGTTTTGACAGGTTTTCTTTCCCAGAGGTTAGGGCGTGCATGCTCCTACTGCTTGGCTATCTCACGCTGCTGACTTTCATAGTAAATACGATTAGTCTTTGATTAATCTTTAATTGAAAGGTTTCCTTTTTTTTAGAATAAACCTGTGATAAGTATCCCTCTAGTTATGCAGGTCCCAGTTTCAAACACAACACAATGTGCAAACTAAACCTGTGTGGGAAATAGTTTGTTAATTCACCACCTTTTCTGAGGAAATAGCAAACTTGAGAAAAGGAAAAGGACACGTGTCTAGAACTCAGAGCAGGTTCTGGTCTCTCTGCTTTCAGTTTGTTTCAAGGATGTGAGCAGGAGTTCTCTGTAGCCTAAAGAGTGGCCTAACGAGCAGTTTACTGTTCTGTTGTGCTCTACAAGCTTGCAGCCTGTTGAGGATTTTCACATGGTGGGGTGGTAAAATAGCAAAGCAGGGATTTTAACTGCTTTGTTGAGGTGGTGTGTTGGTGCTATGAGCTAGTTAATGCCCTAAAAACTTACTTTGACTAAAACTCCAGCCTTTCAACTGGTTGGTACTGTATGAAGAATTCCACTAAATTGGCACTTACGAATTTAAAAGGAAAAATACCCGCAGCCATATCTAGCTATGCCTGTTAAACTGGGAGGTACAATGTTCGTTTGTGTGTGGCTCACGGGTAGTTAGTTTCAGTGAATAGTTGCCACTTACAAACCAGGAATACTTTGAGTTTGTTACTGCTCCCAATGCAGTACCACTGTAATTTATAATCTGTCAAAACTGTTGTAAAGAAAGGTCCTTTGTTTCTGCCAAGGATGTCAAAGAAAGGATGTCAAAGGCAGGGTTTTACTGTTAGTTTAAAATTACTTCCCCTCCAGATTTCACGGTACAGACTTCTCCAGTAGTTGCCTTTCTGGACTACTTGTTGACTTTCCTCAGACTAGCGTGTCTCCCTGGCTGCCATGTCCTGGCTTGCTTTGGCTGTTAATTTGCTCCTTCGGATTGCTGTTACCAACTCTGACAGCACTAGTGTGCCATTACCAGACTAACTTACCCAGCAGAATTTGGCCTTTGTGACCCTTTTGCTGGCATTCTAAAGCATCTTTCAGAAGACTTGGATCTCATGCTCAGTCCAACAAAGAGATTCTGCAGCTGCTGTAATCCCTGGCCAAGCCTAATTTCAGCACAATTATTACATGCTAAACCATCCTCATCAAATATGTAACAATTTACAGAAATGCTACAGGAGTAATTTGGTGTGAAATTTGTTATCTCAATCTAAGAGTTAAGACTGATAATTTAGAATATTGTTCAAGATCAGTTTATAGAAATGCATTTATATGGTTTTTTACCAGCCATCAATGTGGCTAGTGCTGAAGCAGAGCCTGTCTGAAGGCATACTTGCTGAAGAGCACGTGCGTTCCTGTATGCTTCCCAGCGGGTACCATATTTTGGTTGAAGAAGCAGTACCACTTTGCAAAGAAATGCCACGTAAAAATAATACATGGACTCAAAAGTACCTTATTGTGTGTGACACTGAAAGCTCATGGAAGTGCTGGGCTCCTAGCTGACTTACCACACGGAGGAATTTCTCCACTGAAAGGGTGCCAGTGTTTATGTTATTTAACCTGCTCTTCGGTGCAGGGGTGCAGTTCTCGTTAAGACCCCAAAGTTGTTTATAACCAAGAACAGGGCTCCTGCACCATCGGATCGATAGTGCAGCTGACCACGGGCCGACTGTAGGTGGCCCACAACCTCTTTATTTTCCGTTTTTCGGTACCTCCCTCTTAACCTCAGTCCAGGTAGGTACCGGCCCTTCCACGGTCAGGTCTGGTGCTCTGGTCACGCCGCGGCCCAGGCCCCAGGGGGGCGCGGTGCTGCCCGCGGCCACCAGAGGGAGGCGGGAGTAGGAGAAACGCCCGCGGGTGGCGGGAAGGACCTGGGCGTGAAGGGGTGTGGGGGGTCTGGGGGTCCCCTGTTCCCTGTGAGCACCAGGGGCGGGGGTAGGGGGAGGATTCCCCTGTCCCCTGTGCTCCCTGTGCTGGCCAGGGCCTGCCTACAGAGCCGGGGACTGGTGGATTAGGGGGTGATATCTCATGGGGTATAGAGCAAAAGATACCTCTTGATTATATCTCCTTTTCAAATCAGCGGCGCAACGAGCCAACTGTGCGGAGTCTTAGAGACAGTAAAGCAGGACCCAAAAAACGCCTTGAAAATCTCTGCACCTTCTGGAGTCTTTGTAAGGGCGATTTAATTTAGACCGGAGAACTGTGGCGT
Organism: Porphyrio hochstetteri; assembly: GCA_020800305.1. Taxonomy (NCBI): domain Eukaryota; kingdom Metazoa; phylum Chordata; class Aves; order Gruiformes; family Rallidae; genus Porphyrio; species Porphyrio hochstetteri. The sequence continues at coordinate 79,703,721 of CM036905.1, read as the reverse complement.
GGTTTTAAAGCACAAAGCGGATGTTGGGCTTTTTATAGAGAGACGTTCGCGCCAAAAAGCTGCGCCTTGGCCCCTCTCTCAGCTGGCAGGTTTTGAAGCAGCCGAGTTGTGATGCGGGGATTGAGAAAGCGGGCTTCCCACTTGCCACACACAGCCCAGCTGCCTGGCTGCCTGCTTTTCTCCAGGCACTGGAAAAGCTCTGCCAAGTAACAACCGAGAAATCCAGATTTCACGTTGATTTCTAAAATCTAATTCTACCACTTTGAAATAAAAGGCGGTTTTGGCCCAGAATGTTTTATGTTGCCCCAAAAAGATAACATTGGGTTAGTCCTTAAAAGTATACTGATGAAGTTTTCCTATTGAAACCACGCAGTTCAGCAAGTCTTCCAGGTGGCCTGGCTGAGTGATATTTTATAATTAACCATCTAACTTACGTGGAGAATTATCCTCAGTTTGCCCCCTCCCTTCCCCAAGAAAACAGCATCCCAAGGCAGGGAGTATTTCCCCTCTCTTACTTTTCTGCCAGGAGTTAAGCAGGCCTGACTGGAGGAGGAAAGAAGTGGCTTAGTGTTATGAAACCTTGCGAGTTACCTTGGATGGGGAAAATGGGCTGGAGAGGACTCATGTCATTTCCATTAAAAGCTGAAGGGGCAGTCAGTTTTGATGAAAACTCAAGATTCGTGTGTCTCTGGTGTTACAGCCTCAGACGGAGCCAGCTGAGAGGAGCTGCTGCTGACCATCCCTCTGACCTGCTGCTGCCACCTGAAAATCTCCCTGTGCCCCATTCCCGCCCCTGGTGCACCTAAACTCATTTTAAATGCCCTCTGATGGCTTTGCTTCAGTAGCGTGACTGACACTTCACCTGCTGTGATGGGAAAGAAGCTGTCCCCAGCCTGGCAGGGCAGCCCAGGCAGCAGCCCGGAACCTTCTGGAAAAGGCCTGAGGGCACTGCCCTTGCCCACCACTGCTGAGGAGGCTGCGAGGAGCAGAGGGGAAGCTACAAAAACAGAAGCGTGGAAGAAATGCTGGAAACAAATTGTTCTTGGTTAATTACCAGAGCGTAATGTTTTTCTTGCCTCTCAGGGCAGAAATAAGTGACACATTCACAAAGTGCTTATTTAGGAAGAATGTGCAAAACGTTGTTTCCCTGAGTGGGTGGGAATGAAAGAGCAGGAGTGTTGTGTTTATTTGGTTCCAACTACAGTCACACATGCAGGCCTTTTTCTTTCATCCTTTTTTAGTTTTTTTCCTGGTTGTCAGGTGTTGTACAGCTGCTTTCCCCTTTATCTTCTCTCACAACTCTTGTTTTTAAGGTTTCTTTCTGAGACCAACTATGCAGTTTGCTTTGTGAGGATGCCAGCTTAGAGGCTTCCTGCCCTTTAGCATCTACAACAATCAGTTCCTACTCCCATGTTTTTTGCTGGGCTTTTTTGAACCCAGATCACTCCATTAATCCTTTTTACAACAGAGCCCACACACAGCGGAGTCGGCATGTCCAAAGAGGTGGAAAAGTGGCATAAGGATGGAAATGAGGAAACCACCACCAGGAGAAGGTGCTGTCACAAAAGACCTTGTTATTCTGAAAATATCATCCACTGAAGCCTTGCATTTCACTCGAGCCCTTCTGTGAGAGAATGTGTGCCTGTCACTGTGAAAGAGGTCACTGTGCCTTCATCTTTCTTTTCCAAAATGAAGACTAGTAGTTGCAACCATCACTTTCTATGTATAGGGCTTCTTATTCAGCTTCTCCCAGCATTACTTTTAGTCCAAAATTACAAGACTGTCCTTCTTTGAAATAAAAATAATTTTAAAATCTATATTACCCTAATATTTTGTATGTGTATGAACACATCTATACATCTAATATTTATGTAACACTTTTTTTTTCTATTAGGAAACTTCTTCAACACCAACCTGATTCTCATCCAAAAGCTTTTCTTTCCATCAGTTAAAAAACTTTCCACAACTGTATTTCCAGTTCTGCAAGGCATTTATATGGAAATCATATCCTGCAATTACCTTCTTAATTGTTTCCAAGAGTTTTAGTTTTGTGACTGAAATCAGCCACAGATTTTACCCAAAGAACATTGTAGATGAAAGTTAATGCTTCCTTATTTTAAATATTTGTGCCAATGCACTTTCATGCAGTTGCAGAAATGAAGCAAGATTAAGTTTTAGTACAAAAGCTAAGAGGAAGCAAAGTATTTGAGAAAGACCAAAACATAACATTCTGACGGTTTTGGAAGGGATTCGTTTTTATTTTGGGAGTTTTTAAATAGCTTTCAAAAGGGCTTATATTACAAAGAGCTTTGAAAAATTTAAAAGATCAAAATCAAACAAACATAGATTTTGTCAAAATGCTATCTTTTGAATCAAAACTGCTTTCCCCACATTGTACTACAAGAAGTTTTCCTTCCATTTCAGAAGGAAAAAAAAATCTCATAATTCTAGCTTTCTCTTAAACAGAAAGCCTGGTTTCTACCCACCTTTACCCAATCTTCATTATGCAGAAGAGGGTTATAAGAGAAACCCTTTGAGAGTGTGTCAAGCCACGGGCTTCTGCCCTTTGTTCCTTGTAGAATTATCGAATTATACAATCTGCTTCTTTCAAAAATCCCTATTTGGCTTTATATCATAGAGCCTTTTCCCAACATTAGTCCCTCATATCTGTGGCTAAAATGTGAATTTATTCAGTTCTGGTTTGGATAATGGCATGACTGAAACCCCTTTGGTCTCCTGCAAAAAGCCCACAGTAAGTAGAAGGGATGCTGTGCTCTTCTTACACGGCTTCTGTGCAGAGCAGCAAAAGGAATGGGACTTTGTCATGACAGATTCCTGCGGCCACCCTGTTAACATCATCTACCCCCAGGGCCCCGGGTGTCCACAGCTCCTATTCACGTGGTGAATCTCCAGAACCTGTGATAACACTTTGGACTCCACGCACATAAATTACCTAACTCTCTCATATCTGTAAAAAACTTACTCATTAAAACTTGTAAAGTTTAACAGTGCTGTCAAGCGTTCACCGAATGTTCTGCATCAATGAAGAATCCAGCGTTGAAATTAACAGTGGCCTGTTTTTTGAAGGTGAAATATTCAGAATGTAGAAAATGGATGCTATTCTTGATGGATGGATAAAACTGATTGAATCAGTAGAGGTAAAGATAAAGTCAGCATCCTCTGCATTGTAACTTCTGGAGTGTCAGGTAGGGAAGTGTAACTAGATTGAGGCAGTGCAAGCCAACACTGAAAAAAATGCCAGTATGGCACATTTACGAATGTCAGTTTTGGGTGTTGCAGCAAGATGCAAGTTCTAATATAAGTTGTGTAGCTTTGCTGAATTTTGCTCTCCTCTTTCTAATTTTTCTTAGCATGTTCAGGACCAGCATGATTTACCAATAAAAAGATCTCTTTTTAGCCTGCATCCTAGATAACTTCTTGTTCTGCCTTTGCACAAATCCTTGGTAGTTCAGATGACATTTCTTCTTTCCTTTCCTTCTCCTATTTCTTAGTTGTGCCCAGACCATGGATTCTGCTCTGTACCTCAGTATGTTGGCAGTAGGTTGAGGATAACTTGAAATGCATCTCTGTGGTGGAGCGTGGTGCAGAGAACTTAGAAAGGAAAAGGGCTCACAGCACATACTGTTCAGACTGGCAAACTGGAAACAGTAAAACTGCATTCAAACAGCCTTTATTCTAGAGGCATTAGGGCACTGAAGTAAGTCCAGAGAACTGGTAATAAGGAACAAAAAAAGATCTATATGGATAAATGTAGCATTGAGCAGCAGACTCAGCATGACTTTTCCACAAGAAAATCCTGACCTGCCTATTTAGAAACTTCTTTGAAGGATTCAGTGAATATGCAGACAGTAGAGGTCCAATTGATACGATCTACTTGGATTTCCCAAGGACTCAGCAAGGTCTCTTACCAAAAGCTCGTAGAAAATAAGCTCCCATGAGAAAGGCACGTGTATGGTTGCTCTTGTTAACTGGTTAAAAGATAAGAAGCAGAAGAGGGAGAGAGAATGTGCAGTTGGAAAAATGGTAGTGAAATGGAAGCAAATAGGGAAAGGACAAAGTTTGCTGATGAGATTAAATCCTTCAGGGGTTATGTTGTTAAACCATTCAACCACAGTAGAGCTATCTGCCAAGAGTTGCAGAAGGACCTTATGAAATTCAATGCAGTTATCAAAATAACATATAATAATGTTTGCAAGTATAAAAATGATGCACATGGCCCCCAAACTGTCAACAGCGATGGGTTGTGAATGACCTTTTACCTTTCAGGAGAGAAATACTGCGATTTGATTGATTGTAGAAATACTGGTTCAGTACAGTGCTCGGGAACAGCCAGATTAGGAAACAGAACACCAGGCATTATTAGGAAAAGACACAGAGGGAAGAAAGCAAATTGAAAGTAAATATGCTGACCTGCATTTTGGGAGTTTTGTGCAGTTCAGATGCCCATCCTAAATCAAGGATGGATGATCAGAGGTATGGCACTATTTTTATATTGACACTAAAAGTTTAGGACTCTTCATCTGGGAGAAGGAGATGGCTGGCAGAGGATTCATTAGTAGTCCGTAAAATCACAAGTGACATGGAGGGGATGAGTATTTTGATCTTTGTTTGTGTTTACAATCTGACAATATCAGGAGAAGGGAGCATGATGTGAAGTTTTCAAGTGGCAAGTTGAAAATAAAACAAAATTACGTATTTTTCCCCAGAACAGAGCGAAATTGTTGAACTCGTTAGCACGAGATCTTACAGATGCCAACTTTTACATGGGTTCAAGAAACAATAGAGCAAAATTCCTCAAAGAACTGTTGAGCTTGAAGAATTTATCCTTCAGGAAATTGCTGGTGGTACCAGCTCCTTGAAGCTAAAAGAGTGTTTCAGGGAAGTGCCCCTGTGTGCTTATTCTGTTCTTGTAGCTCTTCTCTAGGCATCGTTATTGTTGACTCTGATGAATATCAGAGGATATTCAATTAAATGGACTTTCAGTCTGACCCTGTGTGGTTGTTCCCATGCTGTGGTTGTAATCTGAAGGTACCTCATTGTGAATGGATTGAATTGCTCTCCTGAGCGCTGAGTAGCAGTAGTTCAGTGCTGATGAATCGTAACTGGTGCTTCTTTGCTGCCTTCTCAGCCTCCTGGTTTTTTGCTCCTAACTCTTATATAGCCTCCTGCTTTTTGCTCTTCTCTCCTAAATAGCCACTCAGACATCGCTGTTCATGTGAACTTTCATTCCAGGTTGGCAGGTTTGCCTGCGTTTCTTTGGAATCCCCAAGTTTTGTAATTCCATAAAACATCACTTGCTTACCTGGCTGAGGAGTGGCAGGAACAGGAGTCTGCTTACCCTGATGTAACCAACGCCTGGCACTGTGCAAGAGACAGTAACTCACGTGTGTCATGCAAAGCAGAGCCTGACACTTTTGACAGTAATGCTGAGATGAAACAGCTTCCTACAACTGTTCTCAAGCAGATCAGAAGGGAAAAACATTTGCAAAAACAGTGGTAACCAAAGAGAAGACTTAACTGTAACAGCAGTAAAGATGAAAGTAAGCACACTGAGAACATCACACTGTGGTTGCACGGGGATTTTCTCTTTAAAAAAACCCAGTTTTTTTTCTGCTACTGCTACTACTGCTGTACAGTTTCACTGGCAGCATGACTGCTAGAAGGAACAGAGTAGACTGGTCTCTGATGTTTATTTTCTTGTCTTCAGGTGCTGGTCACCTTCCTGCCAGGTGCCTACGCAGGGAAATCGGAGACCAGGCCAGGCCGTACCTGCCAGCTGGCTGTAAAACGGCCCCGAGGTATGAAGAGCTGTGAAGGGGTAGCTACATGGACTTCAGCACGCACTAGGGGCTGGTTAGCAGGGGGACAACCCAGAGCCCCACTGTGAAGCATCTAGTAGTCCCAGCTACCTCCAAATAAAATGGGTTGCGTGGGCCCCACTTGTGTTTTTGTCCAGTGCTGAAAGACTTGGCACAAGGTGCTCAGGTAGTGGTGGAGGGCCTGGGGAAAGCCTGCCTTTGCAGGGAGAGCCCATGGGTTGGTGAGCGATGGATGGGAGGGGTAAACGGCGAGGTGTCTGGTGTGTCAGACTGCCAGACAGCTTGGACGCACGAAGGAGGAAATGACTCAGAGACTGAAAATGATGAGTTTCTTAATGCTTGTTGAGGGAGAGGGGTAAGGAGAACGTGTGCATTACAGTAAAAGCCCATACGTGTCTCTGCTCGGTAGGTGCAGCGCATGATGCGGGGCCGTTTTAGGGGCGAGCCACGGCTGACCCTACAAGTCGAGCTGCCTCCGCGGATAGGTGCGGAAGATGGGTTAACTCCCGCCGGCCTCGTCTCTGGCAGGGGCGCTCCTGGTGCTTCCCCAGGGCGCGGGCGAAGCGGGAGGCGGCGGGGCGGCCCGCCGGGAGGAGCCAGGCGGGGCGGCCCGCAGCCCCTCGCCGCTCTACCCAGCGGAGGCCGGCGTGCGCGCCGCCCTCACCCGCTGATGCAATCGGAGCCCGCAAGCGGCGGCAGCGGCCACGGCAGCAGCGGCGGCGGCGGCAGCGGCAGGAGCTCCGGCAGCAGCAGCAGCTCCGGCGGCGCCCGCAGACGGATCGGCCGGCCCTGAGCCCGCGCAGCGTGCCGCCGCCCCAGCCGCACCCGGGGGCCCGGCGACCCGCAGAGCTCCGGCAGGAGCGTTTCCCGAGACGAGCGGCAGCACGCCCAGACCCCCACCATCGCGGCAGGGAAATACCCTGTCTGCCAGCATGATGAAGGTAAACGGAGCGGGCTTCCTGCCATCCTTCGGGGGATGCGGAGTAGCAGAGGGACTTTTCCTTGGCAAACAAGGGAAGATGTACTTTACGGATTTGTAATTTTAGATATTAATGCTTTTATTTGCTAATTATGCTTTATGAATGAGATTTCTGCCCCCAAGAGATTTATTGTTTGAGATTCATAAGCAGGATGTGTGTGATTCTACCTCTTTCCATGTTCTTTCATCACAGACAGCATGTGTGGAAAAGAAATAGGGGGAGGAGAGGGAAGAGAGGGTGTATAATTTCCTCAAGGAGGGGTTCTTACTGTTTATTTGTAATATGGGACTCTTAATGATTAAAAATTTTAAAACTGTAAAGGGTATGGTTTCCTGGCATGCATTGTGCCTTTTTATGCCTATAAGTTTATTATAGGGCTTATGTCTGCCATGGTACTAAAATAGATTATGGGTAGACCACAGTAACATGTATTTAGAGGTTTTGAGTAATTTCAGAAATAACTTTAAATAATGGAGGAGGAGTACTCGGTGGTGAACACTAAGGTGAGAGATGAGCATTGGTGGGAACTATCCTTTTGTAAATGTCATGTTTACATTCTTCTGCTTAGTGAGGCTGATCTGGGGATTAAAAAGAAGTCTTCCTTGTCAAGACAAAGGACATGGAGATAGCACAGGTGCTTTTCAGTTAGATTTGAAGGAACTTTATACCCTGTGGAACAGCTGCACTAAGAATAATTCTTGAGTTTTGAAGAAGGTCTGTATTGGGCTGAGGGTGAACTCCACAGCCACAGACTGATGCCAGTATTAACAGCTGAGGAAAGACAAGACTGAGTTATTTGTTCTCCTTGTGTAACTATAGCAGATGGAATATAGGCACAACAGGTATGTGACTGGCAGGTGTCTCCCCAGTTCCCCTTTCCTGCTGATGCCAAGTATTACCTTCATCCCATCCTAGGGCTCGTCAACACTGCTTCTCCTGGGTAGGTCTAGCAACATTGCAGGTGCTACCCACGATGGCAGGGCCAGAATGGGTGAGTGTTCCAGAGGAGCCTCAGCAGGCTCTGATTAGTCCCATCTGCACTTTTGACAACTAGAGAGTGACAGAGCAGCCGTGGCAGAAAACTGATCTGAAACTGCTCAGGGAGGATACCCAAGCAGCTGCTCCCAGCCAGAATGTGAGCGTGTCAAGGGTTGAGAAAGACTGTCATGTTTTATGTCACTTTTGGTGTACCTGTTATGTGTCTAGGAAAGAAGGCAGGACCCTGGTCTCCAGGGTGTTATCCAGCACCTGACAGTAATGCTCTGGCATGCCCATGCAAAAGAACAAGTAGCAGGCAAGCCAAGCCATGGACCTACCTGCCAGTTTGCTCAAAGTGGTGCTGACATCTCATTGGGCTCTACTCACCTGCAGAGAAATGAACTTTGCTTTGTATTTTTACTGTAGAAAAGACAGCACAAAGCAATAGTTACAGCAGTAAGAGTACACTCTTGTCACTTGAAAGTGGAGTAGCCTTGGGCAAGTCAGTTCTGTCTGAGCCCTTTACCCTTTTTTGCTTCATCTGTTCCGACTAAGCTTTTCAGGGCTGTCACTGTGTGTTTGTAGAGCATATATCAAAGGTGCAGAAAATTACCATTTGATTATCACAATACTTAGGCAAAACCCAATCAATTTATAAAGGTTTCAGTAAACACCACCATTATTACAGTTCCTTATCCCTTCATCTCCCCCTTCATAATTTCCTGGTTTTAGTCACAAGCTTCCCTTTCTCCTTGAACCATTTCAAGCTCAACCCTCTTTCTGGCCTGTTTAAAGGGATGTTATGTATAAGAAATGAATTACGCCTCTGGTTTCTGCAGTCCTGCCTTGTCCACCTATTGCACTGATTGTAACTGACAGGCTCAGCACTCGTAGCATTGTGCAGCACTTCTAGATCCAGCGAATATTCTGATTCTTTCCCATGGAAATTGAGTATTGCAGTCTACTGCAAAGTCACAAGTGAAAAATTTGATTGCAGAAGCATTAGGTACCTTTAACACAGTCGATACCTCACTAAGCTAGTCCATAGGCTGTATCCTTGGTTTTATGTGATAGATGAAAAGAATTCAAATGGAATTTACTAGTAATGACTTTATTCCTGGGAGGGCAACGTTAGGGAAGGAGGTAAATCAGCTCATTAATTGTGTAAGCCCTCAGTTACTCTTTACTTGTTCAGCCATTTTGAAACAATTTATTTGGTGTAGGCATGGCAAAGAATCAGAAGAGACGTTATTTTCATTACTTCCTTATTTTCTTACATCAGTGATCATAGCTGAATGTGTAGTGACCTGTAGCTTCTTAGTGGCTTGAAGGCAGTACCTTCAGTGTTAGAATGAAGGAGCTAAGGGGTAAATTTGTGCCACACATGTGAGGACTGGTATCTTTATGTCACTACAGTGCCATATTATGTACTCCACAGTGCTTGGTAAGTTCACTGGAGACCCCTGTGAGCTCAAGCCACTCAATACTGATTGTGGCCTTTGATAATAAATTGTGGCTGTCCAGCTGCCCTGATGGCTGTAATGTAGAGATTAAACGCACAACCTTCACCTTGAATGTGTGAATTTCCTTGATGCTTGCTCATAAATCAAAGTAGTACATGACCCTAATTGGTTATTCATAGTCATTTACATGCTTGCAGTTTGATACCTCCAATTCTTGCATAGGATGAAGTGAATGGGATGGTCCCATTTACCTTGGAAACAATTTCATTACTTTATGACCTTATACATTAAAGGGACAAGTAATATTACCCCATAAAATAGAGCACCTGTGTAGAAGGGCAATTTAACAAACATTACCATATGCTATTGGAAATGAAAACGCAGTGTCATGCTTATGGAAAGGCCTAAAGTTGCCCTTTGGTGTGTGTATCAAACGATCCAGAAGACTTAACATGAACTAAATAACTGCAACTACCTTTAAAATGATCAAGTAGTTTTGCCCATCTGTCTTTTGGCCCATAATTTATTACTGTTTTTACAAACTAATGTCATAATACCCTTCCAACAGTTACTCATTTACTTTCTTTCACTGAGCTCTGCAGCTTGTTCCAGGTTTTATTTTCAAGCATGCCTGATGCATTAATGAAGTGCAACATATGACTTCTCAGTAGGTACACAGCTATTGCTAATTCAGTTTGCCTATTAGAGCATTTCACACAGCATTTGATAAAAACACCCCTAGTATGCACAGAAAATATGTTTTTCCTGGCATTTGAATAGGGTTTGATTTTACAGGGTGAAATTTCTGATTGCATTCATTTCCACTAGCATTCAGAGAGATCAGTGCCATGCAAGTCATGTCCACTTGTTTCATTTTATTTAGATTGTTGTCCTAGGGATCATTCTGTAATAAATGCTTGAATTTGCATTACCCTTACTGAGAATGAACTTCTAAATAGAGGCTGAGGGAACTGGGTTTGTTCAGTGTGAAGGAGAGGAGGCTTCACGGCGTTGTAATGGCAGCTTTGCAAAACCTAGAGGAAAATGAAGGTGAAGGGGTCAAGCTCAGAGGTAGCATATGGTAGGAGGACAAGAGATAATGGCATACATTGAAATGAAAAAGGTTCAGACTGGATATAAGTGGAAAATTCTCCCCACAAAGACAACCAGCCAAGAGAGGCTGTGCAGTCTCCATCCTTGGGAGCTCTCAGGACCCAACTGGAGAAACCTTGAGAAACCCTGGCTGAGCTCAGGGTTGACTCCTTTAAATGTGAGGTTGAACTAGAGACTTCCCAAGGCTCCATCCAGCCTGGATTTTCCTGTGGTCTTGGAAAAAAAGCTCATGAACTAAGATTTTATTTGTTTTAAATACAGCCTCAGTCTTTGAGGCAGTAATGTGCATCAGTAGAGGTTTGTTCAGAGCTCTGCTTTCTAGGCTTTTAAAAGTACAAAGCACTCAGTGCAAAAATAGTCTTTAAAGTCACCAGTATGGGCAGAAGTCTTTGCAGAAGGTAATTTCTTTAACATGTCAGTACAGTAGTGCATATCAGAAGAGACCAAACAGTAATACTGGTTCAGGTCTCTTCACAAGAATGCTACTTCATTTGGAGGTTCTTTTGGGATTTTGGGGTGGTGATGGTGGTGGCGGTGTTGCCCCACCCTCCCTGGAGTTTAGTTGTTTTAGTTACCTCATTAGAACCCATGGTAAGGTTTGTTAATACTCCATCAGTGTGCCTACAGCTGAGCTGAGCTGAGTCCTTCCTGTACTCTCAACACCCTCCCTCTAAGTACTGTACTTTCTTTCCCCATCTGCATTCTGCATTGGAGAGCTGAGCTTGTACTTCTTCCTGCAATCAGAATACATGCTGGGTTTTTTTTTTATTTCCCCTTACCATGTGTTTTAAGAATACCAGTAGGCACTTGCCTTGGGAAGGGAAGAGGTATGTCAAAACTCCTAGGGAAGTTACTAATGTCAAGGGAAAGGTAAGGGGAGATAGGGGAGATCTCAGGGATTCAAACTTTTTTTTTTTCTTCTTCTTTTTTTTTTCTGTTTATAATACTGCTGGCTCTTTAAAAAGTAAGAGCCTCTTGTTGATTTTGAAATTAATTCACAAGGTCTTCTTTTTGCTTTATCTCAATGCAACTGACTGCAAGTTCACGCTGTTAGAATTCTTACAACTTTTGAAAAGGTTCTGTCTAGTAGTTGTCACTTCTGTAAATATTTGATGTTTCATTTCTTAACTTGTGTAATTTTTCCTCTGATACGTGGAAATCAAAACACTATCAAAACAATGTGAAGCACTGAAGAAAAGGAGAGCTTTTTTGATTTTCTGGAATGTGAACTTTAAATTACTCTATCTTAAATATCATATACAAATATACCATCCAGAACTACATATTGTACTCTTAAACCAAACTTATTAATTCACAAAGTTTTATACAACTGCATATTGTTTTGAGACACCACCTGGTGTGCTGTGTTAGCTCTGGGGCCCCCAACTTAAGGGTATGGAGCTGTTGTAGGAAGTCCATAGGAGGGCCACAAATACCTTCTGCGGGCTGGAGCACCTCTCCTGTGAAGACAGGCTGAGAGACTCGGGCTTGTTCAGCTTGGAGAAGAGAAGGCTCCGGGGAGACCATATAGTGGCCTTCCAATACCAGAAGGGGCCTACAGAAAAGCTGGAGAGGGGCTGTTTGTAAGGGAGTGCAGTGGTAAGATGAGGGGTAATGGCTTTAAGCTGAAGAATGGTAGATTTAGATTGGATATTAGGAAAAAGTCTTCACTATGAGGGTGGTGAGGCCCTGGAACAAGTTACCCAGCGAGACGGTGGCTGCCTCCTCCCTGGCAGCGTTCAAGGCCAGTCTGGATGGGGCCTTGAGCAGTCTGATCTAGTGAGAGGTGTCCCTGCCCATGGCAGGGGGGTTGGAACTAGATGATCTTTAAAGTCCCCTCCAACCTAAACCATTCCATGATTCTATGATCATGCAGTTCTTTAAAAAAAATCACATGAAGTCCAGTTAAAATCAGTGGATTTTAATATATTTTTAATATATATTTATCCACTTAAAAGAGTATAATTTCTGTTAATGCATGGCATTTCTCACCCTCCAGTAAAATTAAGGAAATTCTTAATGAAAGCAATATGAGGAAGAAACCTTTCTAGGAAATTTTAATCCTTGCAGTATCCTCAACATATCTGGCAGGCTAGCTGTTAAGTAAGTTTCTTACCAAATGCATGGTGCAGGTTTTATTTCCCTGATTTTAAAGCTTGAGGAAACAGGTATGTTGAGGCTTTTATCCTGGACAAATATAAAGCATGGGCAATTTTTTTTTTCTTTCTTTTTTTACTAGGATCTAGAGTTTTAAAATATTCAGAAATACTGTAATCGTTTTTGAGAAGAGAGTATCAAAAGGTACTGAGATCATCACATTATCAAGGTCACAGTCAATGCTAGTGTCAAGAGTCAAAACTACAAATCCTTCTGAGTCCTGCCCTATACCGTGGCAGTGCCTACTTAAAACCTCAAAAAACCCCTTTTTAATTGCTGGAAAGTATTGACTGAAGGACAGGGGGGTGGAAGCTATAAAAAAATGAAGTTGTGTACTAGTATAAAAGTGTAACATGAGCCAAGTTTATTCCTTACACAACATGAAATAATAGTTGTAGCATAGGGTATCATAGCATTATAGCTACACAGCCACAGTTTTTGCTGCAGCTGTACGGTAGCATATGTACATGCATGCACACAGAAGAGAAAAAAACCCCATACTGTGTTCACATGTTCCTATGTTTGAGGCATTTACCCATCATGAGTATACAATTTGTCTTTTAAGCAAGTATGTTGTTAGATGTGCTGTAACTGTGCACAGGAACTAAATTGCAGGCTCTGCCTTAACCTGGATTAACTGTCTTTAGAAAGAGAAGTGCAGTTTGGGAGACAAATGAAACACAGTTTCCCATGCTGAAGAGTGTTTTGTTTCTGTAGCCATGAAGGAAGTCCATGGGGTTGTTTACTGTCATTGGTTTAGTTCGGTTTTACTTCTTTCCATACCATTCTATCACAGCTGTATTTTTTTCTAAATCTATGCTGTGTCCCAGTCCGTGGCCCAGGCTTCATTCTGTGTTACACAGTTCTTTATAGAATACAAAGACAAGTTCTGTAGCCTATGCTTTTTTTCCTGTCAAAAAGTGTCTGCACCATTGGTATAGCCCTGATTTTAATAGTAGCCTTTGCATTTCCAGACCTTTTCAGAGATGATTATTGGCATTTGCAGGTTGATCCTGTTCTTAACACCTGGAGACAGAAATTCAGTAACATAAGCATTCCTTTACGGTTCTCCATTTAAAAAGGCTGCATTTACAATCACTTCCTTTTGGATCTTCTTTTAAGTGGTTTTGCTGTAGCCAGCGATGTTTTCATCATGTCAGCTGGGCAAAATATTTATTGTGATGTACATATAAAATGAATGTTCTGTCCTGCCATTTCCAGGCGAGCTGGGTTTTAACAGCTGACAAATCCGATCCAATTCAAAACTGTTTTAAGATGCTTATTAGCTTCATAAATTCATAAATGATGGAGACATTCTTATCAAGAGTTTTAATATTCATGTGGGCTGAAGCTGGACAAAACCCTTGGCTCATGGGGAGTGTTATAAATAATTTATTTGTCAATTTAGATTCATTGAGCTGAGTGGGGCTGATTGATCATTGGTACAGATATTGAACTGTAAGAGCACAAGTCTACATTACTTGTCATAGGCTTGTTTATTATCTTCATTACTAGTCCCATTTCCTAGTATTTCAGTGTTACTGTTTTTCTAATAGGGACTGTGTCACTCTTACTTTGTGATGACCTTTTACTGTGCTACACTTTTGGCAGAGGACTTCGGGTTGCTTTGTGTGCTTAATGCATGCTTAATGCTGACACCTCTACAAATACTTCAACTGTGACCATACTTTTTCAAGGCCACTTTTAATGTGCTGCGTGCTGTTTTGCTCTCAAATTCCCTGGGCAGAATCCAGTTTTCTCTGGGCACTGTCAACAGATGATAGGGGCTTTCAGACGAAGGGCTTGCTCATAGGGTTTTTGGAAAGGGTGCATAGGGTAGCTTTAATGCAACTGCAAAGTGGTGGAGTGTTATTATGTGGGATTATTTTTCCTCCTGTTCTAGAGTTGTTAGACAGTTGAATATATACTGAGTAGGTAGAGTATTTAGCTTTGTCACTAGATTAAAAGATTTTACTTCTCCATCAGATATCACCAAGGAAGGCAGCAGCTTCTTGTGGCTGTTATCTTGGTGTTTTTCCACATCCATGGCAGTAATGTGTGACACTGTGCAGTGACACTGTAGCTATGGTCTGCTTTTCTTCACTGGTTAGTAGGCTTCCGTGGGGTTATTTACATGTGCTTGGTGTGGTGGATTACATTTACCACATTTCATTGCACCCACCGAAAGTCATAATGACTGTAAAGCAAAAGAAGTTCCTGGCATATTCTGAGCTAGATGTCTGTAAGGCAAATATGTCCCTTCTCTTTAGTCTGTTAATTTTAACAAGAACACGAACATCAGTGTAGGTTCGCTCTTCAAACAGGTTCCTAGGGCTTCAGGAGTTAGTTCTGTTCCTAGTGTCCTCTATGTCAAGAGGAAAACTGTTTTGGTGAATCATGTCCAGTTAGATTAAGACAGTGTTTGAACACACAGCAGAAGGCATGTCACAAGGGTATAAGCCAGGTTTTGGTAAAAGCCAAGGAGAGATCTCCCATTACTTCAAACTGATTATGCCAGGCTCGAAACCTACTGGAACTGATATAGGCCGGTTTGCTGCAGCCATCGCCTGAGTGCTGTTACGCAAGGAGTTTGCACGGGGCATAGCTGTGAGTAGAGTGGACAGCCAAAACCACACCAGTCATTTGCACTTGTTCTTTTCCCTTGACAAGAGCTGCAATGGATCTGGTGGGTATGTCTCCATAAGGAAGGGGAGCTATAGATTCAGTTCCTGGGGAGCTGTGCATGTCCTACTCCCACACCTGTCAGATTCCCAGTGGCTTCTCTGTAGCAGCTGCCAGCCAGTGTGGGGTATGCCAATGGGACGGTCTGTGCCGAAATTTCCTGCCTGTAGAAGAGACAGATGTTTTAGCAGTGAGAAGTTTCATTTAAAGCTTATAAATAATGAAGGTCTTGGTTCTTTCTCTGGAACAGACAGTCAAATAACTGCAGGCATCATGCAGACCAGCCCACCATCAGAATTCAAGGGAAAGTACACTGTTTGCAACACCTCTAGACAAAGCTTACTGTCTTTCGTTTTGTGGGGTGTTGGGTTTTTTGTAGGGTTTTGTTTTGTTTTGCGTTTGCTTTTTTGTCTGCCCTGGCTCGCATCACCAGTGTAAGGAGAACTACTAGATCACAAAATCCACTGTAAGCTTTGAAAGCTCAAGTCTGGGTTCTTCAGCAGCATTATGGTCTGATGTCCAGGCAGAACACGTATCTAGGTGTGTGCAGTTCTGCCTACAAGCAAGAGAGGGGCTATGCTCAGCCATTTGAAAAGACCAACATAGTAGAGAGCACGCTTCTAAGGAGGAGTACTCTGACTAGTCAGGTAGTATCCCTGCAGTATTGAGCCCATTCAGATCCCCAGGTTAGATAGCTGCTGCCGTGCTTTATCAACTTAATCTGTTGGACCCTTAAGAGGCAAACAAACCACTTGGGGAGCAGGGAACAACCAATAACTGCACTAACAACCTAATGAATACAGAAAGTCATGTTTCTTATGCTTTTGCACCAGTGGTATTTGATACTCAGTGATGAATTAAATAGGCCATGGAAAGTTATCAGGACTAGATGCAGTATCAAGCCAGTGTGTGCCTGCCCTTTACAGACCAGCAACCATAATGCACACTTGCATATTTTTTTATTGTACTTAGTGCTATTTGAGAGCCAACTGTGTAAGTTACTGTTTTATTATCTCTAATGGGAGTGTATTACAGAACTTGTAAAAAAAAGTAACTCCTGTTTCCTCCTTTCTTTTGGCCCCAGAGCTTTTGTTTTCAGTATGTGATTCATCATTGCTCAGCATCTTATGTAAACCTTTATTCCAGTGCAAAATGGACTTAAATGGGACACGGTCTAAGCATTCTGAGAATAGCTGCAAATGACCCCTTACACAGGCCAGTGATTCAGCCCTGACCCTGTGTTTCTTCTGTCTCTGCTGTAGTTATGAGGGAGCTTGCAAATAGGACTATGTCCTTAAATACAGGTTTTTGTCTGCTAGCTCTTTTCTTTAAGCATGTCGGTTCTCATTTGGGAACCCATCACTGCTCTGCTGTGATTTGGTTTGCTGTTTTTTTCCTAGAAGTCAACAATGATTTAATTGGAAATTGTAGAAGCTTTGGTCTCCCACACGAAATTATCTGCTTCCAGCTCTAAACCCTCAGTAACTCTTCATACAATGATTTTATTTGTTTCTATGCATTGATGTTACTCACATTATGATTTGGTAATTGTGTCAAGGTACTTGCCTTGGTCACGAGCTGCAGGATCTGTGTATAGTTTCCACCACCAGGGTATTTCACACATAAATTGCAAGCTATATTTTATGCATCTTTAAATCAGCTCTGTACTTTACCTGTACAGCTGTCTCAGGATAAAAAATACAGCCAGTAACTGAATCCCCGAGGAAAATAAGCAGAATAATTTTTTGTTGTGTTTAGGGTCATCATCTTTGCTTGTATAACAGTGCAGTTAAAATTACATCCCATAACTCTGGTTAACTTTACAACCAAAACTTAAAATGCTAATTTAGTACCTGGCATTATAGAATGTATAAGCAAAGAGGAGTATTAGAGAAAATGTGATGAACACAAGGTTCCTCGTCATTCACAGCAAAGCCCATTTACAGCAGTAGGGGAAAGCTTGTAATAGTATTTATACCCTTTCTTGTTGCCAGTTTGCTATAAAAGATCTCATATCAATTAGAACTGGGCCTAAATACAATAAAACCATGGTGACTTTCAGAATTTGATTAATTACCTTATCACATAAGACACTATCTAGTTAAAAAACAGGAGGATGAATTTATAGGTTAGCTAGATCCAGCTGGTTGCTTTAACATGTTTTTATTTATGCCATTCTAGCAAACAATGCACTTATTAAAAACCTAATTAATGCTAGAGCAGACAAACAAACCAACAAAAGAGGCACTTAGAGGCAGTGTTCATAGGAGTTAGAGATGTTAGAGCTCCATTAGGTCATCTGCCTGTTCCTCTAATAGTAGGAGGCTGTTTTCCTCAATCAGAAGAGTGGGTGAACTAAGCAAGAGGATAAAGACAGAGGAAATGGCACTGAGGAGTGACAGAGCAACAAGAGGATCATAGCAAGAAAAACAAGGGCAGTAAGAGTAGTGGGCATAGAAATCAAGGTTAAAGCAAGTGCCATTTGGAGGTTATTTGTGGAGAGGATTTCTTTAGGGTACTTGCCTATTTCTGTAAAGAAAATAGGAAGGAGGATTGTAGGGCTGTGCAGGAAATGCGTTAAGATAAAACTATTGAATAAAGGGACACCATGCAGAGATGTACAGCTGCTTTAAGACCTGTACTGGATGGGGCTGCTGCTAGGTTTTCAATAATTTTCAGCTGGGAAGGATCACACTTCAGATTCCATGTTGTATGAGTGTGATTCACAGCTCATGTTGTAAATTTTCTGAAATATCTGGCAAAACATTCTTTTTGGATTTTGGAAGTAGTTATCCTTCACCTTGTCTAGCCTTGCTGCCTTTCAGGTGAACCAATAGAAGCTTTCTTACTCAACAGGTTAGGCATTACTGAACTCATTCAAATATTAATTTAAGCACTGAATCAAAAAACTGGCATTATTTCGTAGAGATGTTTTTCTCCCGAGTGCTGACTGCAATGACTTGACTTTGGCAGTGTTGTCCTGCGTTTATTTAATCTTGTGAAACCAACTTGGTCTGCTTTGAGAGTTCTGAAGTAGCTATAAATGGTACAAAATACGAATTTTGGATGGACTAGCCAAATATTTCAATTTCTTTATGTTCTCTAAGGCTTTTCTAAGCAATAAGTTTTGCTTCTATAATCTGAATTGTCTTTGATTTAAACATAATAAAAACAGTATTACTTGTTTAATGAGGAACATATTTCAGTTTTATTCAAGCTACTTAAATTGCTTTAAATTAAGCCACATAAACAGATGCTTTCATTCTGATGCAGAAGTATCGTTAAATAGTGTGGAAGCTTTCTTTTCCCCCTGTGCTAGTTGCCTTGTATTTTTCTGCATTGTGTACTGTAATTACATTGACTCACTGTTTAACCAACATCAGGGTCAGATCAAGGTTGAACAAGCAGCCACAGAGGTGATAATGCCCAGCTGGCAAGGCAGCAGGGCAGATGCATGCTAGCTAAGAGTAGACTTAAAGAAATGTATTGGAAGCACAGAAATTAGTAAAAATGAGAATTCTTGGTGAACTAAGTGAGAAGCAAAGCACTGAAACTGCATATGCCAAATTATCTTTCTGGGGTTTTGTTTTTGGGGGTTTTATTGGGTGGGTTTTATTTTTTGTTGCGGTTTTTGTTGGGGTTTTTTCCTTTTTTGGGGGGGTGTTGCTTTTTTTCCTGGTGCTTATCTGTGCATACATTGAGGTGTATCATTGGAGTTGCTCTTGGATTTATGCTGTGCACATACTTCGAATTCATTATTGAATGCTAATACATGCAAGCCAATACATGGGGAGTTCTTCAACCTAAAGAAGATACCTCAGAGTTCCCTCTCTGGCTTGATAGGTGGTTAGAAGTACAGTTTAAGAATTAGTCTTCTGCTCCTCCTGTCTTGATTTTGAAAAAAGTAGATTTAAAAGAAGTTCTGTGGATAATGCATGCCATGCTACCATGTAAGTGACCCAGCCCAGTGAATGTACTTGGTGACACTCACCAAGTGAGTGTCATTATACACACATATGTTTATGTTCATATACATACAATATAAAGACAGTTTGGGGAATTTTTTTGGGGGGGTGGGAAGGTCTGTTTTTTCATATGTCATGCAACTGCTCCTGTGACAGCTGAGGTAAACATGCCTGGCTGTTAGATTCCATGAATAAGCTTCTTGAGCTCTGGAAGATTTTCATAAATGTTGTTTAGGAAACGTCTTTTTAGTTGATATTAAAAACAGTATTATAGGATTCAGCCCTACAGCAGTATTCAGAATTTCTCTCTGTCTGACAGTGGGTGCATTTTATTTTTTTTTTAAGCTATGAACATCATTACTGTTTAGGTTTTTTTTCCTGTGCAAACTCATCTTTCATGTGGCGTGGCTGCCAAATTGTATTAACATTTCCTAGGGGCAGATGAAAACTGTTTTGAAGTCGTGGAAGTGTTCTGTATGACTGTAGTCACAGAATACGTGACACAGGCATTGGACTCTATTTTATATCTAGAACAGAAAGACAATTCTGCTTTGTATGGCTTTGAAAGCTGAAGTGCCTGTCACACCACACCTGATTTGGCTCCCCTGCAGGCAGTACCAGAGTATAAGTCATGTACTGAATTTATTGATCTGTTAGTTTCCTGGAATCTGATAAATATTCTAGTTTCATTATCCTTCCAGTGTAAATTAGATAATGAAATATTTCTTAGACATTTACTAGCCAGAAGCAAGCACAGGAACAAGTAGCAAGTCACTGTTTTGGTTTGGAGAAATGTCTCAGAACAGACTTTCTTCACTGAAAACTGTTTTTTATATGACTTCTGACTGGAGGAAACTCCCACTCTCTTTGCTACAGCACAGTCTTGGTTTTAAGTTTCCATGTATGGCAGGGGACAGGATTGTCTCAGTAGAAGTAGCTATGAGAAGAAGATACAAATATGAGTACTTACGAGTATGAACTATGAGTAGAAGAAGGTATGCAGCCATAGCTGTGTGTATCTGGCTTATTTACTTCTTTAGGTTCTCGTTCTCCATGAATAGCCAATGCCTGCCAACAAAGTGCTGTCTACAGTTCTTTCATGGGCATGACACTGGGTTTTCTGATGTTTGCTATCACTGGTAGTACTCTAAGCAGGGCACTGGTGCTGTTGATGAAATTTTCACTCTGAGTGGGACATCAGAGCTGTCCATGGGCTTACTTGGATAAGCACACAGTGGTGAAACCAAAAAGATGACTAATGAGTTTGTGAAACTGCAGATCTTGAGTTGTTTTGAAAAGCAACCACTATGATTTCCTAGCTGAAAGTGTGAACTCTGTAGACATTACTTGCAATGTATTTCTTTACTCCTTGCCATAACTAGAGGCATGGCAAAATGGTAACGGTGAAGTTGATTGGGTACTCTTCTCCTGCAGGTCAATACTTTAGCTACAGGATGTCATGCCCATAACAGAGTGGCAGTCAGAGGTGTGTCAAAGACAGCAAGGAAAGCCAAGAGGCATTGCTTGGAGCATACTGATGCCAGAAGATGTTGAAAATATGTATGTCTAATGCAGGCTGAAAACCAAATGCAGGAGTTGAATGTTCAGATTTGGGAAATGTCCAGCAGAAGTGCAAGTGACAATTATTAAGTGTTGGCAAGTGTTACGCACATACAATGAATGGTCCTTCCCATGTTGGGGGAAGACTGTTCCCCCCCTCCCCAAGGCTTACATCTTTTTTATATGAGAGTTAGATTGGAAGGAAGTACTAATGTGAGGGAACACTATATCAGATTGTCTATATTGTAATTACGTTTATAAATGCTAAAGGATTTTCAATAATTATTATAGCATTGAGATCTTCTGTGAAAGTAAGGACAAAATTACTCATCACTAGGTCTTTATTTTAGCTGTGTTTCTCAGTGATACAATGACATATAAACCCCATTTTTCAACAATATTTGATCTAGTATAATGCTTTACACTTTTTTTTTTCTCATGCAGGCTTTACAGTTATGATAAAATCAATGTGTAATTTCAGTATTTTTGAAGGAAACCTGTGACATGCTGTTCTAGTCCCAGTTCAGAAAAAGCAGTTACATATCCCCTAAAGAAAATGTTGTTAGCTGTACAACACAACAGGGGAAACTGCCATGCTTATGTAATAGCATAGCAACTACATACAGACTTAAATGACTTTGGAGGATACATTGACCCAGTGGCTCAAGTGCACCTTTAGGATAACATCAGTGTTTTAACAGAAGCAGTTTTAAATCCACCAGGCTGTTAAACACAAAGGGCAAATTTATGCCTGGCGTTATCTCCCTTGGCAATGTTGGCACTAAATTAGGGAGTAATTTTCCCTATTGCATTTAACAACATGTTTCAGATTTAAAAGCCATGGAGTCATTAAAATATGACTCTATCAATTAGAAGGTAATTGTGGTACGGCTTTCTAGTGCTGAGGGATTAACTCGACATAATCTCAGTGTGGTTAACAAAGGCAGTTAGCTACTTGCTTTAAGTATGACTTAAATCTGTAAAACATTATAATGACTTCATGGAGAACAGGATTGGCCCCATAACATATGCCCTGAAAATGGGCTGTTGTCTTCATTGGGTTCAGTGGGAACCTGGATCTGAAGAGCAACATGATCAAACCCCTCAGGGCTGTTCCTGTGGGTGGTCCACACATGAAATTCACATAGAAGTTTTCTATCTTTTTTAAGATCATGAAAGAGAATATTAAAAACTATATCCAGCTTTAGTACTCTCTGTGTTGATGCCAACACTTGCTTTAGGGCACCTTTAAAGCAGACATGGGAAGAAACTGAAGGATAAGGTTGAGAATTTACCAGTGTATTTGCTGTCACTGGTAGTTATTAGAAAATCCAACTTTGAGTATTAGATACTAGACAAAAGTCAGCAGTGGAGCTGGAGCTGATCAGGAAATTCTTGGTCCACAGCTGGTGGTCACTGTCCTGCTACATGGTAAGCAGCACACTCTCCATACTAATTCATTGCAGTGTAAAGAAAAATCAGTTGCCTTAATTTGTCTGCAGAAAACCGAGCTATTGTAAACTGATGGTTTCATGGAGGACTTCTGGGATTTTCACCACTGGATTTGGAAGCATTTGGAGAATTAAAGGGAAAGCAAGGACAACTTATACAGTGCTTAGTTCAGACTGTCCCTCAGTTTGGGTAATGCTTTAGTTCTGCTAGTCTGACACTGAATGCCATTGAATGGACTCTACCAAAAAAGTTTGTCTTTCTGGAGTAAAAAACCCTTAAGCTTTAAGGGAAACAAAATGTATTTTTAAATAAGGTTTAAAGATAAAACATCTTGGCACATTGTAAAGGGATTTGTGATTTCTCTCAGCAGATCCTCCTTTAGTTAATAGGAAGGAGCCTGTAGCCACAATTGCATGTCTCACTGTAGAGGATTAGGAAAAAAAAAAGAGGAACAGAAGAGTTAAAGCTGATGGAGAGAAAAGACTGGAGGGATGTTATGGCCTCCCTGGGGCCTTGGGGGGAGGGGAGAGGAAGTGAGATCTGCTGTGGCTAGGAGTTTGCTTTTTCTTTTGTTGGTAGCAATGCTGCTATCTTTTAAAGGCCCACTGCAGATACTGTTTTTATTTTTTCCACGCCAAGATCTGCAAAAGGGGGAAAAACATCCTATCATTTGCCTTTTGTGTGTCATGCATCACAGCCCGTGAGCCATGTGGCCCAGGTCCTGCCCCCACAGGACTGTGACTGCTGCAGAATTGTGGTGCTCATGTCTCCCTGGCACTGCCATCCACCCTACACGCAACCCTCCTCATAGGGTAAGGACTACTCCCTAGTTAACATCTTGGGGCAGGAATCTTGCAGGCTGACCACAGAGGGTTTCCTAAGCATCTCTTTCTTTCAGGAGGTTATACTTTTGACCTTGGGTTTTTCTACCTAGTCTGGGACTTTCCACTCAAGATGCAGCTAGGCTGAGAGGTGGCAGGGTGAGAGGCAGCTACCAAGTGCCAAGCAGCCAGTGCAGGCTCCTCCTAGGGCTGTTCCCTTATAGGCATTGAAGGCCTCTTGTCTGTCAGACCTGGCAACAACATCCTTTGGTGCCTCTGTCTTTTCTTTACCAGTTTAGTCCCCCAACCAGCCTATTTCCCCATCCCCACTGATCCCTAGCCCCATCTTGGCAGTTAGCCATCCATTCTGCCATTCCCTGCATCTTGCCAGATGTGCTTCCTTTAAACCATTGTCCTGGTTCTGGCCAGGCCAGAGTTAACCTCCTCAAGCAGCCAGCCCAGGTGAGCTGAGTCAGCCCAGGCCGTTCCCAGGCCACCTGACATCACTCCCCCATAAAAGGGGCTGGTTGGGGAGGGGTACTCCTGATGCCTCTAGGGCAGTCTGAATGGGGCTGGGGCATCTGGTCTGTCCTCATATGCTGTGGCACTCTGTAACTGTCTGGTTGGTAAGGTTCTCTGTGTTATCACATGTATGAGTGTAATTGGCTGTTATTGTTCTACTGGCACGGTGCTTCTGTCAGTAACCTGTCCCTATCCCAAGTCACAGAGGCTCTATCTCTTTCTCCTCTGAGAGTGAGCAAGCAGTGTATGGTGCTCAGCCACTGTTTGGGGTTGAACCACCACAACCATCCTCCCAGCCATCATGGCTCATCCCACAGACAGTCCTTGTTCCTTGGAACCCTCTGCCCTCTCCCAAACCTTTGCCTCTACTTCACCTCTCCAGCGCTTTCTTAAAAGCTGCTTGGACATAAGAAATGCTGTCAAGGCTGTATTTGTCTTTTTAGCTCCATGCTGTTGGGTGTCATATGCATTTACTGGCCACTGGCAAGGAAGATCTAGTTAGTGGAGGAAAGCTCACAAAGATGCTAGCCTAATGCTGAGGACATTGGAGATCTTGCATTTAGGTAGTTGGCTTGCACCTGTCTGTGTAATCCATCTGTTGCTGAACAGGATTCCTGGAGCTATCATCACTCCTTTTCTTTCAGCTGCTTTCTAGCATGGTCAGTGGCAGAACCCTTAAGTTCAACAGTAGATATACTCTGGTTATATAGACAGGTATAAGTGAGGACTCCTTATCACTGTTTTCATTTTATGAAGGATTTAACAAAAACTGTTCTTTCCCTTTTTCTTCCATTCCAACCAGAGACACTTCTCTGAGAAAGGGCAAAAGCAAATCTGCTAGGTGGGTGCTTTAACAGAGAAACTGGCATCTGATGAGACTGTACAAAACCACAGTTTATTTATTCAGCTTTGAACAAAAGACTTCTGGTTTTGGCTATACCCTTCCACACCTCAGAGCGATAATCTAATCTAAGAAATTGTCTTTCCTATAGAGTCCTGAAATGCAGTTGCACAAAATAACACATCTGAAGTAAAACTAAAAACCTAGCAGGTGGAATGTTGTGCTAAGAAACTACCAAGATGTTCTTGGTAACATATTTACTGATGAAGTCTGAGTGATTGTTCAATGCAATCTGTCCCTAAAAAGCATTTGCTGTATGCATACCAACTTTTCTGCAGAGTGTACTGAATTTCACTTCATCTGGTTTCATTTCTTCTAGGGCTGTCAGAATGAGTGCGTGGCTGGAGGATGTTCAGGAGAAACAGCAAAGCATGTGACTGAATCTTTCAAGGTAAGTTGTTTGTTGAAAGGTGTCTGAAGCATTTCAGTAGATGGTGCCAGACAGCATCTGTAACGTGGTAGTGATTGTTATGCAGGCATTCATAGCTACTGACACACTTGAATGCCACAATTCTGTAAGTTGTGTTTGCTGAAAATGTTTTTGATGTAGAAATTAAGAATGTTACAAGAACTTTGTTGCTGTTTTCGGTACTGGCTAAAAGGTTAGTAGTCATTAAGCAAAAATTAAAATGGTATAGGTGACTTTTTTTTTTAACTCTTATCTGCTTCAAAAGTAATAGAAATAAAGATTGATTCCACCCAGTAAGTTGTTGGGGGTTTTTGTTGTTTGTGGGTTTTTTCTCAGAAAAAAAAGCTTATGTAACACTCTATTATCTATTAAAGTTTGGCATTATGAATGGTGTTCAAAAGTAGGTTTTTCCATCTGGCCTCAAAGTTGCAGGGCTAAGGATCTCAAAGGGACTCCAAAGCACACCACAGCTCTGGCACATTATCAACACTCAACAAGCAAACAGGACTATGATAATAAGGAATGCTGAGCAGCTGCCAGGAACTAACATGAAATTGAATCCCTTTTTTTTCCTTCTCTTTTAATCTTATGCTTAGAACTGAGCTCAGTTAAGATATCACTTTTTTCATCTGCCTTCTTCCTGAATGCAGTACTACTAAGAGCTCATTTTAAACACTGTATGGGCACAGATGTCAACTTCTAGTTTTCTGTTGGAAATGTAAAGCCCATCAGCATGTGCTTCTTTGAATTCTACCTTCTGTCCTCATTCTCTTCTTTTTTCCCCTCCACCTCTCATTTATACTTCTTTTGTCCTTATTCCTTATGTCATACATCTGTAATTCTTTCTCCCCTTCTCCCTGCTTTACAATATTTAAAAAGAATTCATCTGTATTTTGCAGATGTTCAAAAAATAGTTCCCAGAAAAAAGCTGGCCTTGCTTGTGCATTTTTAGCAGTTCCCTTCCTGTTATTGCTGACTATTGTCAGCAGTGCATGAGAAGAAATTGTAATGATACACTTCATGACTGTCGTGTTTTTCCTGATATTTGAGAAGTGTCACTACTAGGCAGTCTTCTGAATTATGCTTATGTAGTTATTTCCCTTTTAGTTTCCAGGCTTTGACCCGATATGGAAAATAAATGCTACAGACAATGTGTTGGACTCTTTGATAAGATTTATTCTGAAGCTGATCTCATTAAAAACAGCAAAGATTTATTGAGAATCCATGACTACAGAACTTTGCCACGTAGCAACATGCCATTTCATTTCTTTTTCCCTATTCCTCGCTCTTCCCAGTTTTTTTCCTGTTCTTTCTTTGCATTGTGTCTCTGGCAGTTCTGCCCAGGAAGGAAGATTTAGGATGACATTTCAGCCAGAAAGCTTGATTTGGAAAATCTTGACAAAAATTGTCATGCAACCAGCATTCACAAGTATGGAGTGCAGAGTTGTTTTGTGAATTCACCTTTAATAACTAGACAAGATAGATCTCAGTAGATTAATTCAATAGAATGTGCTAGTGCACTGAAAAACAAAAACTGCTTTACAGAGAGGAGAGTTTTGGATAACCATGCTTTATGGTTTCCTTCCACTCATTGACATAGTCCAGAAGCAAGATAGACAGAGTGGCAACAAACTCTAATAGTGTTTGGGTTGTAGGTGAGCAGAGCATAAACTAAAGCAGACTTAAGGCAGATTTGATTATACTGACAGTCAAGCAGGTGCCTTACCAAAGCTCCAAACACTGGGTGGCACAAAGCTGGATTTAATCCAGTTTTCTTTCCATCGATACATGTATGTCAGCCAGAATGGCAGCTCATTGTAGTGGAGAGTCTGAGTGAGGGGAAAAATCTATTAGCGGGTGGGACAGATGGTCTTAAAGGGAATAATACTAGGAAAAAAAACAGCTGCCTTGGGCTAAAGTCTAATTTGTAAGTCCGTTCCTGCCTTATGGCTCTGCTTCTGAAGATTAGCTGCTGTCACCAGGCATGGGTACAGTTTTTTAAAGAATATTGTACTGTGGGGTTGTGTGTATGAAAGTAACAAGGGGGAATTGGCCAGTTTTCAGTCATCTGTGGAGATAGGACAAGGGGCAATGGCTGCAAATTGGAGCACAGGAAGTTCCGCACCAACATGCGGAAGAACTTTTTCACAGTGAGGGTGACAGAGCCCTGGGACAGGCTGCCCAGGGAGGTGGTGGAGTCTCCTTCTCTGGAGATATTCAAGACTCGTCTGGACACCTATCTGTGCAATATGAGCTAGGGAGCTGCTTTGGCAGGGGGGTTGGACCCGATGATCTCTCAAGGTCCCTTCCAACCCCTACAATTCTGTGATTCTGTGAATACAGGTACCGACTGTGGTGTCATGCACTAACAGTTATTTGCAGTCTCTTTAACTTCACTGTCATTTATAAATTAAGGCAAAAGATAACATCAAACAATGACAAATAAAATAGTGTGGACCCATTCTAGGGAATTTCACAAACACTACTGTGGAAGATGGTTACAATTTCAGAAACTATAGCTAGTGCTATTTCAAAGGAATTCAGTTGACCCATGGGTCTGGCTGTGCTGAAGAAAGCTTCAATTTTGTGCCAGTAACCTAAGTAATCCAAGATTGTGGGAATGTAAAAATCCGGGTATGGTTTTGGTTTATGCTTACACAAAACATATTGTTTCAAGTGGATGATGCCCAACATTTGAATGCCAGATTAGCCCTCTGAAGACATTTCCTTTTAGAACACAGTGCTGTGCTTTTTATGGGGGGTACACTTCTTTGAATTGTACTGTAATTTCTACTGGAGAAGGTGGACTCAGAGAGCCCCTATGCACTGGGAGGGAGGGAAGGAATGAATGCTACCCACAGCTTCCAGTAAGCAGTGAGCCACTCTGCTAGCTGCTTGCTGGTTTTGATTCCCATGGGCTTTTCTTACGTCAGTAGGTCAGAACTGGCGTTCTGGCTACCTTAATTTGACTCACTGCTACAGTTAAAAATCTCATCCTGACAGCTCTGTGATTTACAAGTTATTTATGTATTGCATTGAGAGTTGACGCACAACCAGTGATCTTGGAACAGATAAGAAATATCGAGGGAAATAGTGATTAGGCTAGAAGTTTTGTTTTGTAAAGAATGTAGAATTTCCAGGATTTATCAGTCCAGTTTCTTCCACTACAGTTATCTTCTTCCCTTCCCCAACAGCTGTTTGCACTTATTTATTTAAATAACTAGCTGTGGTCTCTGACCATAACCTAAGGAGTTATGTTTGCAGTGTTTGTGTATTGTCAGCATTGGATTTCTAGGAGCAGCAACTGAAGCCAGTAACTGAAAGTGCAGTCATCCTCTGTACCACTGAGGGCATTCTGGAACGTTGAATCAAGAAATGCATATACCTGGTTTTGCTCGTTCTTATACGTGTCTTTTTGCACTCAGTAGTACCATGAAATAGCATATAGTTATGTCTAAGACAATGTTTATGATTAAAAATCTGATAATTTCTTTAATGCATTCAGTCTAGTCACTGTACTGTCACAAGACAGAGGGAATGTTGTTTGGAAAAGTAGCGGTCCATTTCCACACTTTTATTTGGTTTCTTTTAATGTGTGCATTAGCTCTGACTTTGAATTCCTAATACTTGGTCTTAAGAAACTGAAGACATCTATGATTGCCTTTTCTTTCTCTCTTGTTATTGATCCATATCCAGAAAGATGATTCTAGGTTTTTTGTAACCTTTTGTCTTGGAATACATTTTTCTCTTTGAGAAACTGACACATGGAACATTTTTAAGAAGATATTACCTATTCCGATTATGTGTCTTTGTGTTTTAATGATCTGAATCTATATGGAAATAGTTGGGCATTTCAGTGGTGCAAAGTTCAGTTCCTTTGTTTTAATTTTTTATCAGGTTATTTTCTCTATCAGAATTGTGTAGACTTACCTGTGAATACTGAATGATCTGCTACGCTGAAGCAGAATTAAGTAGCTGCAGTTTACAACTGGATCTGGATTGACTTGCTAATATGAATACTTGTGGTAGCAGAATGAAAAAAGTCGAGTTTTTGTATCTGAATGGCTCCTCACATTACTCTAAATAACCATGAGTGTTCCCACACAGTCTTCTGCAGTCAGACCCAACCTTGCCAGGCTGTGAGCCAGTGGGATGTGAGCCCATGGCAGATTGGAAGCTATGTAGGCAGGTTAGTGCAGTGCTGTGCTCAAACTAAGAATCCCTGATGAGATCTTGGACTTGGTAGACTGAATACAGTGCTATGTTAATGTTTGCATGGCTTCCAGTTTGAAGCTAGCTCACATCTAGTGAGATGCTGGATGAAGTGCATTTTCTGTAATGGTGTGTTGTTTAGTATTTGTTTCTTGCATTGCTGTAATGTTTTAGAGCCTAAGCAGTGGACTGGCTGACATCATAGAATCACAGAATGGTCTGGGTTGGAAGGGACCCCAAGGATCATAGAGTTCCAACCCCACTGCCACAGGCAGGGCCACCAACCTCCAGGCCTGGATCTACACAAGATTGCCCAGGGCCCATCCAACTTGGCCTTGAACATCTCCAGGGACGGGGCATCCAACACCTTACCACTTTCTCAGTAAAAACCTTCCTCCCTAATACCTAATCTAAACCTTCCCTCCTTTAGCTTTAGTCCATTCCCCCTTGTCCTGCCATTATCTACCCTTTTAAAGAGTTAATTCTCCTCCTGTTTATAAGCTCCCTTCAGGTACTGGAAGGCTGCAATGAGGTCCCCCCGCAGCCTTCTCTTCTCCAGACTGAACAAGCCCAGCTCCCTCAGCCTCTCTTCATAGGGGAGGTGCTCCAGCCCTCTAATCATCTTTGTGGCCCTCTTCTGAACACTCTCCAACAATTCTACATCTTTCTTGCATTGGGCCCCCCAGGTCTGGACACAGGACTCCAGATGGGACCTCACAAGGACAGAGTAGAGACGGTTCCTGCTGGCCACCCCTCTTCTGATGGAGCCCAGGATAGCATTGGCCTTCTGAGCTGCAAGAGCACACTGCTGGCTCACGTGAAGTTTCTCATCCACCATGACACCCAGGTCCTTCTCAGCAGGGCTACTCTCAAGAAGCTCTTCTCCCAGTCTGTATCTATGTCTGGGATTCCTCTGGCCCAAGTGCAACACTTTACACTTTGCAGTGTTGAACCTCATTAGGTTCACCCGGGCCCACCTTTCCAGCCTGTCAAGATCCCTCTGGATGGCTTCCTTTCCTTCTAGGGTGTCAACCACACCACTCAGCTTGGTGTCATCTGCAGACTTGCTGAGGGTGCGCTCAATTCCATCATCGATGTCATGGATAAAGATGTTAAAGAGCACCGGTCCCAAGAAAGACCCCTGGGGGACCTCATTTGTCACTGGCCTCCACCTGCACATAGATCCATTGACCACCACCCTTTGTCTGCATCCTTTTAACCAGTTTCTTATCCACTGGATGGTCCACCCATCAAATCCACATCTTTCCAATTTAGAGATAAGGATGTGGTGGGGGACTGTGTCAAAGGCCTTGCACAAGTCCAGGTAGATGACATCAGTTGCCTTCCCTTTATCTACTGATGCTGTCACTCCATCATAGAAGGTCACCAGATTGGTAAGGCACGACCTTCCCTTGGTGAAGCCGTGCTGTCTGTCCCAGATCACATGCTCTTCCCTCATGTGCTCCAACATGTCATCCAGGAGGATCTGTTCCATGATCTTCCCAGGCACAGAGGTGAGGCTCACCGGCCTGTAATTCCCTGGGTCTTCCTTGCTCCCTTTCTTATAAATGAGTGTGATGTGACCTTTTTTCCAATCCCCAGGGACCTCTCCTGACAGCCACGGCTTTTCATATATGATGGAGAGCGGCTCAGCAACCACATCAGCCAGCTCCTTCAGGACCCTGGGATGCATGTCATCCGGCCCCATAGACTTGTAGACATTCAGGCTCATGAGGCAGTCTCAATCTTGCTCTGCCCTTACAGAGGGGAATGGGAGGGCGGATTTACTCCCCCAGTTCCCACCTAGACGTCCAGAGATGCAAGGTTCAAGGATTTGAGAATTGTGAGAATATTATGCTAGGTATTGTACAAACAAGAACATATAGATTTTTTTTTTCCCATGTTCTGGATGTAACCTAAAAAGAAACAACCAAAATCTCTGACAGGTTTTCCACAGACTCCGAAGCTGTAATGTATTTTATGTCTGCATGAAGTATAAAGAAACTGAAAAATTGTTTCCAGTGCAGGCATTTGTGGTTCAGATTGAGAGATTTTACAGACATTGATTGATCTAGTTCTTGTAGGTCTCTTCACAGAAATGTAGTTATTCCTTGTAATAGGATCTTTAGTTGCATGTTTCAAGACATATAACCTTTGCATTAAATGACTGGATTTGGTTGGCTCTGTGCAAAACATACTGAGCTGATTCTGATTCTCTGCCTTGTTTCATGTTCTTGACAACACAATGACATTCAAGATGAAGAACAGGCCTATATCTACATTCAAAGTTATAAATCAAGTAGTACTACAGGAGTAATCTATGAGTTTGAGAGGAAGGTTAGATGTTATTGCAGCACCTTTTGTTGTATAATGTATATTAGAAAGAGTTGGAAAACCTCCTTTTTTCTGTAAAGACACCTATTTCAAAACAATCTTTCAAAGGAAAACCTGACTAATTATTGCATTTTCTATGTTTACGTTAATGAAACTACATTACTGTGATTCATTGCCATGTTTATACTAATGAAATTCAAGTGTGTCTATAATTTCTAACAAATACAGTGGGGTGTAAGATTACTTACTCTGGGAGTTGGGAGATGCCAATCCATTTTGACATATTAGACTGTTATAAGCTTTATTTTAGAAAATATTTTTTAATATGAAAAGGTTCCTGTCAGAGATAAAGCATAAACAATTATCCTATCCCATTCTTTTAAAGAAGAAAATAGTTTCTTCACTAATTTTTCCTCCTTCCCCGTCCAGTACGAAGATTAAATACCTATAAAGTACAGAATACTCTTAATTTTTGAAACATCTTTTAAAGATCTGAATTAATTGACTGTATCACATTGGTACAACATTAAAGTTACTTGTGAAAGTTAGGGAAAGTTTAGGAAATACATAGCACTTCTGTTGTGTACTCTTTCTACAAGCAGTAGGTAGAGTTTCTGGTGTGCTCAGTTCATGTGGGTGAAGGGAATGCTGAAAGGTTTTTGGAATGAGGACATATATGCATTGTAGTTACCACATTATGTACAAAGCTAACAAATACAACACAATTTACATGGCTTATGTGTTTTCACATCTCATCTTCTCCCTCTTGTTCTCCATTTGTCATTTTCCACCACATCAATAAATTATTTACCTGCCAAAGCATTTGTCATGCTGCAGCTATAGATTCTTTTGTTGCTGTAAGGGCTGAGGGGGAGTGTTAGGAGAATGCTTTGCATTTACATTTTAAGTTCTATAGTAGATGCCATTTTAAATTTTGATTGAACATCTAGAATGCTTCTTTTATGTTCTGTGGGGAAAAACTTATTACAAAAATTTACTGATATCTTAATGCTGTGTTGAGCAGTAGCTCCTCAAAATGTGTGTATGAGAAGGCTACTTTTATATAAACCATCTTAAAGCATTAAAAAGGCGTGAAACCAATTGGAGATTATATATGTGCGTGTGTGTGTTTAATGTTACACAATAAGGCATCTCCAATATTTTGTCTTAGAACCATAAGCCACCTGGTCCACCTCCCCCACTGAAAGTCTAGTGCTCTCCTCAACACTAGACCAGGTTAGCTGTGCCTTTGTCTGCTGAGTGCAGTGCCACTTAAACTTCATTTAAGAGGTTTGTGGGTTTTTTCCTGATTTTTTTTTTAAAATTCTGAACCTCCTAAACTAAAACTGTGTCAGTTACCTTCTGGTAGGTCAGTCATTCCATATAATTTCCATGGAAGTACTTAGCTTTAGCCACTGTTAGATCAGGATGCCAAGCTACAGGTGAATTCTGTTGTTCTTATAACAGGATTTAGCATTTGTAGACTGGACATCGCTGTAGAAAAGGTCATTTTGATTTTATCTAGATGTCAGCTGAGTCCGTTCACTTAACTTTCCATTAATGGCGATAAAATGATTTCCCTTTTCTTGTGTGTTGAATAAAAAAATAATTTGAGAGTAATAATATTAGATTGCAGTGCTTTGTATCACTTGTTATGCCTCCTAGCAGGGTATCAGGTGATTTACAAACAAAAACATCCCCTCATCTCCACTTAATAAGAGGGAAACAAGTTACAGGACAAAGAAGCTTGAGTGCCAAGGGATTTCCATGGCATTTTGCATCTGTACAGTCATTGCACAAAGTCATTTGAGTATTATTCATATTAACTGGGCAAGATATCTGCTGCTTTCATTCCAGTTATTAGGAAAGTATGGGTGTAGGTCACAGTAAAGACCAACACATGGTGTTCTGGGAATTGAGTGCCCTGTTTTGACAAGAGAGAAGAAAGAAAGCCCAATATTTTCAGTAGTTATTGGTTGCTAGGAGAAAGTGGCTTTCCTGAAGGAGACCATGCAAGTTGCACACGCAGGTGGAGGGTATGCTAATGCTGCTTAGCATTGCTGATGGCTCTACTTGGCACACCAGTGTTTCTAAATCAAGCTTGCTATCACAGAGTAGTAGCAGTAGTGTCCCCACTTCAGGGTTGTAGTAGCCAAGAAATGCTACTGAGCAACGAGAAGTTCTTAGTGCAGTGAAAATAATTCATCATGATTCTTCCATGACACGCTAAGGCATGATTTCCCAACAGTCTGCAAGTAAGTTTCTCATGCTATTGTAGCATTTCATGTCTGTGACATTTGAGGTCTGTGGCTGCTCTATTCAGTTTTGCCTTGGTGGCAAGTAGTTCTGTGCTTCTCTTCAGGTGGGTAATGTCCTACAGCTGGTTGCAGGCTCTTAGAAAACAGGTTTTCTAAGCTGAAGAAGAGAAACTGATTGTCCTGTTATCTGAAGCTGTAGGACTTGCAAATAAAGCTACTTGCCTTCAGCAAATAACAGGAGCTCTTAGCTAAGAGAAAAAGATGTAAGTAAACCAGCCAGGAAACAGTTTGGCTGAGTTGATTTATAGCACAAAGAAAGTGATGCATCTTTTTTAACTAGGAGCTTAAGATATAATTGAGGTCTGTAAAAGCACAGAGATCTACTAGAATTTTGGAAATTCCATTTGGCTTGTATAATTTCTGGATTTATTTTTCTGAAGGTGAAGAGTTGCTTTTAGAATGTAGGGCTGTAATACTAGCCAATGATTCCCAAAGAAAATGGTCTAACTACAAAAGTTATAAAATCCATGGTGTCCATACCTATTTCCAAGAATTCTTAAATTTTAATGTCGTTGTGATATCAAGTCCCCTGATTTGTTATTAAATGTTTTCTTTGCTGAACACACATGAGTAGGATTTACAATTTCAGAAGATACTCTGTAGACCTTTCTGCTTGCTTGTGAAATTATCTCTATGGCCTAATTCTCACGAACTAACAGCCCAGAGAGCTCTTTTACCTTAATCTTGTAATTAGTCCCCATTTCTCAGAAAGTACTGAATAGAAAGAATTGGCGAAATGTGGCCATTTCAGAGGCAGGTCAAACATTGAAATTTATGGCAATTTGTAAGCTTACCTTTTGTCTACCACTGTGAGAAAAAGGCAATGGGGTTAACTGAACATTTGAGATTAGTCCTGTAACCTCAACATGAGACTGTACCATGAAAACATTTTATATTCCCAAAAGCTTTTGAAATTCTGTATGAAATGATAAATTTTGCATGCCTTCGTTCCATGAATCCACTTCCCTGCATGTCTGCAAGCTTATTAAAGTCAGGGTAAGAAGATTTAATTGCAACTGCTCAGGACCTGGACATGTGAGATTATGATTCTATTCTCGGCTATTCCACATAACGTGTTTGCGACTGGCCAGGCTACTTAGGTGAAATGTTTCCAACTTGTTTGTCTGAAATTCAGGTTCGAAATTAATTTCTTCCTTACATATGGCTACTTTTTAAGAAAAGCTTAGATGTAAATATCTCATTTTCCTTTCACTTTCTTCATGTGAAATAGAAATTGTTTCCTGAACAAGGAGACAGTAATGTCTTAATTCTTTGTGGACCTAATAAGTTTTGTTTTCATTATTCAAACATCTAAACACTGTGTTGCTGTACAAAAATGTGGTATCGGTGAAATGTCACAGATCCCTCTCTTCCAGATTTGTGTCACAGGCCAGTGTGAGCCCTCAGCTTGTGTTAGGCTCAAATCTTCTCCCAGGCAAACTCTTTCTAAAAACGGAACATTGTGTTTATGCTACAGTGCAGAAATACACTGGTTGTGAGGCAAGGAGCAGCATAGCATCAGGAATTGCATTAACCAAGCTGTCAGATCTTTTGAGAAGCAACAGAATATATTAATAGTGAATAATATGAATATTGTAATTAGTTAATGTATTCCATTAGTGAAGAATAGTCCTAGTTTTGTGTTTATGGAAGTGATTGAGTGTGAATCTGTGAGGATTTTCTGTCCAAGGAATGGGGCTATTAAAGAATTGCAGTGTAGGATTTCCCTTATTTTTCAGTATGGAATTGCTTCTTCCAATGAAATGCATTAAATACTTGCATTGCAGTTGCATGGCCAAAGAGGATTTTTTACATGGCTAACTTGAGCAGCAGTAGCCATGAGCTACAGCAGTGTGGGTTTTTTTACTCTGGTGCAATGACTGCGTTAATGCCTGCTCCTCCTTCCTCCCTATTCATGCTTTTTGGTCACCCCCCCTTAGCTGTTAGCAAATAGAAATAGTTCATGGGCCCAAAATGCACAAATATGTCTGGTTTCTCTTCCTATGCTTAACAGTCTTATCAGCATCTTGGTGGTTTATATTTTAAAAAGGTCATCATATTTGAAATGTTGTATACAATTCTTGGTTAGATGAGATACTAGATGACTGCTTTTGGTAGATCTGAAAGCACCTCTAGCTGGAGTAGAGGACATAGATTCTGTTAAAATCAAATAGATATTTTCCTTAGTATCAGGTAGAAGGTTTCCTTAGAATCTGTAGGAACTCCATTCCTTCATCTTTCTTAACTTTTAAAAATTAAACTTCTGTTAGTGGAGAATAGATTAATGAATAAGGGACAAAAACATAAACAGAAAAGCACAAACCAAAACCATTTAGTTTTCCTGAAGCAGTAGAAATGGCTGAGGCCATAAAGATTTAGGTAGTTTTGCCTCCCTTTTAATCCAAATTCCTACAGTGCTGGAGGTCTTGATTAACATAAATGGGCTTTGAATCAGATCAGTGGGAGTTGGTGCTGGGCAACACATTGATGAAGTATGATGAAGACAGGGTCGAGTGTCTCTGGGTGAAAATCAGAGGAGAACAAAATCGGCGAGATATAGTGATGGGAGTCTGCTATAGACCACCTGATCAGGAGGAGGAAGCTGATGAGTTGTTTTTTAAACAACTGGGAGAAGTCTGGCGATCACCAGCCCTCGTCCTTACCGATGTCTCCTGGAGGTACAATACAGCAGGGAGGAAACAGTCTAGCAGGTTCCTGGAGGGTTTGGAAGACAACTTCCTGACCCAGCTGGTGAATGAACCCACCAGGGAAGGTGCCCTGCTGGACTTGTTGCTTGTCAATAGAGAAGACCTGGTGGGGGATGTGAAGGTTGGAGGACGCCTGGGGCATAGTGATCATGAGCTGATAGAATTCTTAGTACTGGGAGAAGTAAGGAAGGGAGACAGCAGAACTAGCACCTTAGACTTCCGTAGGGCTGACTTTGGACTGTTCAGAAAGCTGCTCGATAAGATTCCATGGGAGGCAGCCCTTGAGGGCAAAGGAGCCCAAGAGGGTTGGTTGCTCCTCAAGAAGGTAATCTTGGCGGCACAAGAACAGGCTGTCCCAGTCGGTCAGAAGAGGGGTTGGCGAGCTAGGAAGCCAGCCTGGCTGAGTGGAGAGATTCAGGCTGATAAACGGGAAAAGAAGGAAAAATATGAGCTTTGGAAGAAGGGGCAGGTGTCTTGGGATGATTATAGGAAATGAGTGAGATCATGTAGGGAGAAAGTCAGAAGGGCTAAAGCTGATCTGGAACTCAGGCTGGCCAGTTCTGTAAAAGATAATAAAAAGTTCTTCTATAGGTATATTAATAGTAAAAGGAGGGTCAAGGAGAATCTCCAGCCCTTATTGGATGCTGATGGCACATTAGTGACAAGGGATGAGGACAAGGCTGAGGTCCTTAATTCCTTCTTTGCCTCAGTCTTTAACAGTAAGGAAGGATATTCCCTGAGTACTCATCCTCTGGAACTGGCTGACAGGGAGGGGAAGAATAACAATGTTCCCATGGTTCAGGAGGAAATGATTAGCGACCTACTTGGCCAGTTAGATACCCACAAGTCAATGGGGCCAGATGGGATTCACCCAAGGGTACTGAGGGAGCTGTCAGATGTGCTTGCCAAACCCCTTTCCATCATCTATCAGCAATCCTGGCAGACTGGGGAAGTTCCAGTCGACTGGAGGCTGGCAGATGTTACACCCATATACAAGAAGGGTTGGAAGGAGGATCCAGGGAACTACAGGCCTGTCAGTCTGACCTCAGTCCCAGGGAAGATCATGGAGAGGGTCACCTTGGGAGCTATCATGCAGCACATGCATGATGGCCAGGGGATCAGGCCTAGTCAACATGGGTTTACAAAAGGTAGATCCTGTCAAACTAACCTGATCACCTTCTATGACAAGGTGACCCGCGTAATGGACGAGGGAAAGGCTGTGGGTGTGATCTACCTGGAGTTTGGTAAAGCCTTTGACACAGTTTCTCACAGCATTCTGACTGAGAAACTGGCTGCCGCTGGCCTGGACAGGTGGACCCTCAGCTGGGTTAAAAACTGGCTGGATGGCCAAGCCCAGAGGGTGGTGGTGAATGGAACAAAATCCAGCTGGAGGCCGGTCACGAGTGGCGTCCCCCAGGGCTCAGTCCTGGGTCCAGTCTTGTTCAACATCTTTATCAATGATCTCGACGAAGGGATTGAATGCTCCCTCACTAAGTTTGCAGATGACACTAAACTAGGAGGAAGTGTTGATCTGCCTGAGGGTAGGGAGTCTCTTCAGAGGGATCTGAACAGACTGGAACAATGGGCTGAGTCCAATGGGAAGAAGTTTAACAAGGCCAAGTGTAGAGTGCTGCACATGGGACATAATAACCCCATGCAGCGCTACAGGCTTGGGGGAGACTGGCTGGAGAGCTGTCAGGCAGAGAAGGACCTGGGGGTGTTGGTTGACTGCAGACTGAATATGAGTCAGCAGTGTGCTCAGGTAGCCAAGAAGGCCAATGGCATCTTGGCTTGTATCAAAAACAGTGTGGCCAGTAGGTCTAGGGAGGTGATTGTGCCCCTGTACTCGGCATTGGTGAGGCCACACCTCGAGTGCTGTGTCCAGTTCTGGGCTCCTCACCACAAGAAGGACATGAAGGTCCTGGAGCGAGTCCAGAGAAGGGCAACCAGGCTGGTGAAGGGGCTGGGGGGCAAATCCTATGAGGAGCGGCTGAGGGAGCTGGGGCTGTTTAGCCTAGAGAAGAGGAGACTGAGGGGAGACCTTATCACTGCCTGCAGTTACCTGAAGGGAGGTTATAGAGAGGTAGGTGATGGTCTCTTCAGCCAGGTGACAGGTGATAGGACAAGGGGGAATGGCATGAAGCTGTGCCAGGGCAGGTTTAGATTGGATGTTAGGAAAAAAATTTTTACTGAAAGAGTTGTCAGGGCCTGGAACAGGCTGCCCAGGGAGGTGGTCGAGTCACCTTCCCTGGATGTGTTCAAAAAAAGGGTAGATGAAGTACTTAGGGACATGGTTTAGTTTAGTATGTGAATGGTTGGACTCGATGATCTTAAAGGTCTTTTCCAACCTTATTATTCTGTGATTCTGTGTGATTCTGTGATTGAAGAACTCCTAACATTGGAGTTGAAACCAGGGCTGTTATGTGTTATCCACATGCTTGAGTGTTTTGTAGGACAAGATTGGTTTCTTTAATGCTTTCACTATAGTCTAGCTGGACTGTAGCTCTCCAACATCTTTATTTCCCTTCTGGGGGCTGTATTTTCAGCTGTGCTGCTGTCCTTTGTATCCTTTTCACTCTCTAAGGCAAGAAGTTTATGTCAATCCCAACCGCTTATTTGTGGTCTTGTCAGAGCAGGTTTACTTCCCTGTTGCCTGCTCCAAATCAAACATTCCTAAGTCAGAGATGGAGCATCCATCAGTCAAGAGAAAGGTTAAAGAAGCCAACAATACATTGTGCCCTTCTTTCCTTCCTTCCCATTGCTTGCAGAGTGTAGCGTAAGCTCATTCTTTAGTTTGACAAATATTTGATGAATATCTGTTATGAATAGTGTAGGTAGATGCCTTGCAGAGGATGGATTAGACAAAGTCCTCCCAGCCATATTTTCTTCTACTTCCATGATTGACTCACAGCTGATTCAGAGCCTTAGCTCTCTTTTGCTTTGTCATTTGTTTTGTGTCTTACCACCCAGCGTAGAGTCAACTTGATTCAATGATTACAGGCTTCCATCCAATTACATGTGCTAACACATTCTCAGATGAAGTCTCAGGGAAGCTTTATGTTGAAAAATTTCTGGGTATTTTCCCTGGGGCTGTAGAAGATACTTTGTTATATTTTGTTACTCCCTTTTTCTTTTTTCCTAGTAGGAAGATGATGGCTTTCTTCCTGCTCAGATGTTGTTATATATTGGCACACTTTCCATTCTCAAGCCTCAGGCTCTGCTGGAGATTTAAAATAGTAATGATGGTAAAGCAATTATAGGGGATCTTAGATTAATATTACTTTTTATGCTTACAAGCTGGTAATAGATTTCTAAGAATTTATTTAACTCTATCCTGTTTTAAGTTGATATAATTCTTGTTAGTCATATTGTTTCTGCTATAGACCTTATTATTGTGACTCAAGCCCTACAGGGGCAGGAAGCGATGGTCTCTGCTGCGGAAAACTATCAGTCCCCTGATAGTGGGGATGGGCAGAGAAACAAAACCACAGACTTTGGTTTACCCAAAGCCTGTAGGACACAAATCTCCACATTTTTACTTGAGTTGGTGCTGCTGTAGTGTCTAGTGATTAATGGGTAGACCTGAGAGAATAGACAAACTGGACAAAAATAACACCTGCTAGAAGAGGTTGCAGTTGGTTTAATCTACTGTAGCAGCATTCAGCATTTCTATTTCTAAGACAGGGTTTAGGAATAGGCAAAGGAGGTGATTCTTCTGTTCCAATGGAGGAG
Organism: Porphyrio hochstetteri; assembly: GCA_020800305.1. Lineage (NCBI taxonomy): Eukaryota > Metazoa > Chordata > Aves > Gruiformes > Rallidae > Porphyrio > Porphyrio hochstetteri. The sequence continues at coordinate 79,663,574 of CM036905.1, read as the reverse complement.
AAAAGTACCTGTTGCCCTAACAGCAGATGCAGCCTCCATAACCTTTTCCTACTTGCTGGTCTGATAACCTAGTGCAGCTGCTGCCTGCTCTGATGCTGCTGATGCAGGAGTTGGCATGTCATCCCTGGTTCCTCTCAGAGTTTGGCAATATTTGGCATGAGCCTTTTTTAGGGTGTGCAGTGGCAGGCGTGATTCGTGAGGTCTGCCTACAGAAAGTAGGCCCATGTGGCAGAGGCTCTTCCTGGATCAGGTTGCAATTCCCTGTGGGATGCTTGTGGAAGCTGCTCTGCAGGAGCAATTATGTACAACATATAGTAGCCTGAACCTGGCCCTAAGATGCTGCTCATCTGGAATATCTAATGGATGAGTTTCTCCAGCCAGCTAAGAACACTGTTCAGTTCAGCAAGAAAATGGAGGCAGTTTTCTGCCATGTGCACCTCAACACCTGGAAACTGATGGAGCTGGATGAGTTGCAAAAGAAGAGTGGTAGCAGGCATATGGTCTGCATGGCCATATTTTTTTTGTTTAAGAGAAGAGTGGGTGTCAGCCTCCAAAGGTGAATTAACAAGCTACTTTCTTCAGCCTAATTAGTGTTCTCAAACTAGTTGCCCACCACTGCTTCTCTTTGTCAGTGCAAACCTCTTCTCCTTAGTCTGTTGTATAGGAGGGAGCCTCTGGTTCAGAAGGCCAGGCAGAAGGTGGTGTGGGGTGACAGGAGCTTCTCCAGTAGAAATACTGGCTTCCTGGGATAGAGGTGTATGTGCTTGGGAGGGCCCAAAAGCAATGATAAGGGTGCTACAGCCATAAGGACTAAACAGCAGGAGAATTACATCATCCCTGGATGCCTCTTCAAAACGTTTGTGTCTAGTCCCAGACTTGTTCCCTCCAATTCCCCCTGGCTACACTTTGTTACTGTTCCCCTTTGTACTAATTACGCTGTGTGAAGCCTGTCTCCTTGGGAGACACACTGCTACAGCAACCCTGTTTTGCTGTTCACAAGTGCAAGAGCAAAACAAGTCATTCAATTTTGCCTACACCTCTGTGTCTTGCTGCATCAGAAGGCCCTGATCTTACAAACTCAGCATAAGAAATAAAATATAATTGCAGTTGCTTTGTGATCTTGAATAAATCACCTTGACTAGAAGTCAGGGAGGTTACTTACCTCATCAGAATAGATTACAGTCTCAGTGAGTGGATGTTAAATGTCTTGAGGATATCTGCTGAAAGTTGCTGTTACAGTTAGGTAACTTGTTAGTTATGTTACAGATGAAGCTGCCATTTCTGTTTTTACTCAAGTAAGTGTTAGAAATGCTCAGTCCAGTGTGGGCCAACAAAAATATGGGTGTATCACATGAATTATATATTATATAGGGCTGCTCAAGCTGCTGCTTGAGGTCAAGTAGTTTCACTGCAGTGACAATAACTGCAGCCAAGGATTATTTAGGAAGGCATTTGCAAAGCTTGATGGAAAGAGTAGGACAAAATGTGCACTTGCCATCTGCATCTACTTGAGACAGCTCTCTAGGCTATGAAAGGTAGGAATGTCATAATGAGAGTAACACCTCTGGCCAGAAGCTGCTGTCAGCTCCAAATCCACTTGAGGCTACTGCAAAGGCTGAGGAGAATTTACATGACACTGACATCTTGGCTACAGGCACCAGAATGTCTCACTACAGCTTTGGTTAAACTTGACAGTGACCAGCATGTCACTTTTAATTTGACCAAGTTCATCATTGACAAGATCTGTTTTGATCAAATTATGATTTTCAGTTTCAGGGGTTACAATGTATCTTCTTTGCCTGGGCTGCATAAAGCTTTACCCTGAAAGAAGTTGTGTTGGAATCAGCAAGCACTTTTCAGGCTGAGAGGCTATTCAAAAAGTGTGTCTGGTCAAAACAGCAGCTGTTTGTAGGTGTAGTGCTGCTATAGAAGTCCTGAGAAAATGAACAGTACCCAGCTGGCTTCCCTGCCTCTCCCTTCTACCTAACCACAGGCAGAGCAATCTGGTTTTTTTCCCATTGCTTACTGGTTTACTCTGGACTTGTACCTAGGCACATGTGGTACCGCTGTGACATGGAGAGTTTGCAGGAACTATGTCTCTGTCGTTTTACTTTAAGTGAACACGAGGCAAATAGCTGCATTCAGTAGGCTGTGTGCCACATCTGTATCTTTCTTATCTCCCTCCCTTGTTCTTTTTGTCCCTGCATTTACTGGTTATTCTTCCAGTTTAATGGATTTGTTAGGCAGCAGCATCAGAAGGTGCTTGAGAGCACATTGATAAACAAAGCAAGTAAAACACAAACCGAGCTCAAAGTTGCCCTTTGTGTTGGCTGTATGAACAGCAAAGATGTGGATAGGAGTTAATGCCAGTCTCTAACACATCCTTAATGCTGCTGTCAGCACTGGGGAATATTGACAAAGGAAAGGAATAAATTGCTGATTATAAAGTTCATAGGTGATAAAACAGTATCACCGAGATAATTTTTTAATGAGTGATATTAAATTAATAGCCAGGTATACTTAATCAGTCTTCTTGGTACTGCTCTGCTTTCTTTGTGTGGATTCTTCCAAGTGTCTGGTGTCCCTCCCGCTGGTGTTGCTTGATCGGCACCACAAAGATACTGGGACAGGACCTGGGGGCAAGTTAAGTCAAAAAGGTCTGTGGGCCAGGTGAGATGTTATAGAGGAGGTCTTTTCACTCAAGGGCCTAGAAGTTGTTGAGGGTTCTGGTAATACTTCATGCTGCAAACTACAATGTGAGAGAGAGTACACCAAAGATGGGTTTTCCAGCTCCCCTGCACGTCCTCCTCCACAGAGAAAAAAGGTTGACTATATTGCAGTGATTGGTGGTGTCTTGACATAAAAAGTATTGAGATTCTGAAAGATTCAGGTGATTTTGTACACTGTCAACTTGCACTGCTCACTGCTTGGTGAGATGAGAGAGAAAAATATGATAGAATGATAACGGGAAAGAGCCTTAAGAAAAGATCTTAATAAAATAATGGCCAGAAAAAAAACTTAAATGCATCTGCTGACTTTAACAGGATTATAAGGATCAGGAAAATTGCCATTTTGACAGTTTAATGATTGTTACCTTTCTGGTCTGTGCAGTTTAGCCTATAATTGAGGTCTTATGCAGGGTGTTCTTATTGTTTGAAGGAAGTGTTATGGACCAAGTGCTGTACCTGATATTGTTCAGTCAAGTGTTGCAAAATGCCTGAATGAAAGTTGGTTTCCATCAATGTTGAAGGAGATGAGAAACAGCTGGGGGGCTCCTGGTTCTGAGTCCGCAGCTGTGTGATCCAGAAACTATTTGCTTCCTTTCTGAATAAGCATCACAGAAAACCTAGAGAGGTAGGTAGCTGCCTTCAAAGTGACTCAACCTGAAATCCAGTCCAGTGATGTCTGTTTGTGACTGCAGAAGGTCTCCAGTCCTTGGTGCTGAGTGGCAGTGAGGGCTACTGCTCTGAGCCACTGGCACTGCAGTATGACCACCCATCACACAGGAGTGCCCTTTTATTGAACTTGCAGGAGGGAGCTTGGCCCACCTCTTATCTCTAATGAGCCAGCAGGGGAGTGACTCTGGATCTGTGACCCTTTTTTGCGTTGACTGGTAGAGCATAACACTGTTCTTGTATTTGATAAGAGTAATTCTAATAAATTATCTATCGCACATGTGACAGAAGCCCTGTCCAAGGGTCTCTTGAACTCCAGGTCTCCAAATCTGGAGAAATATCTTTGGTGGTAAAAATGGTCAAAGAAAGCCCAAAAGGTCCCCAGTGAACATGTTTCTTCACTTTTGGCTGTTCCCTCTACATGTGTTTTTAGGCCTGGAAGAAGAGCCAGGTGAAAATCCTTCTTCATCCTTAAAGTAAAAGCTTTTCACTAACCCTGGCAAGCTTAGCAAACTGTTTTGTAGTGCTCCCTTTCAACTAATTGGGCTACCACAACTGAGGGAATTGCGAGCTGAGGCATAAGATCAGAAATCAATACACCGATGGGAGTTCTAGGGGGTGAGACTCCATGTGATAATTCTGGTCCCCAGGCCAGTTTGTTGTAAAGACAATTACCTTAATGAAAATGACCTGAGATGAGACAGAAACCTTGACTTCAGGAAGAGCTGTTAATACTACTGGCAGTAGGAATTCTTCAGAAGCTGTGACTCTGTTCAGAGATAAAGCCAAGGACATAGCTGTGTCCTACATCCTTGCTTAAGGCCCACTGACATCCTGCTCCAGCACAAGTGTTTTCCTGAGCTGCGTCTCGCATTGTGGATAATTGCAAACACTCCTTTGTGGCTTTTATTTTGATCCACTCTCTTCTGTGATCTCTGTTTTGTTTGGTTTTTTTTTTTCCAAAGGACAAGATAAGAGGTTATCAGGTAAAATTTATTTTCGGGACATCAATAAGTAGTGCTTTTCCTATTGGCACATTCACTGTCAGCAGGGTACAGAGTTAAGGAGAGTAATTGTTGTTTCATCAGATTATGTGTTAGCTCAACCAGGCTAATGCACTGTAATATTTAGACAACCCCTGTAATTGGTGACAGTTTGAAACAAGCTTTTGGCTATTCATGTTCTCCAGCTCTAAGTTAATTAGAGATGTAAGCCATCAAGCAAAAAAACCTATCTTGAAAATCAGGTTGTTTACAAAAGCAGGGGTGTTTGTGTTCTTTTTCAAAAGCTTGGGACTAATTTTTTTTCTCATTTTGCAAGGTGTTTGCTGTGTCTGAAAAGTCAAAGTCAGTGATATCTCTTCCAGAACCGTGTTTTTAGTGCACATGTAAATAATTTGAACAGTAGTTTCAACTACCTCGTATTCCAGTCTATTCTAGATGTAGCCAACATAATTTCACTTGGGGGCCTGTAATAAGGGTCAATGCTTTCTTAGTTATGTAAGGAAGGAAAATAGAGCTTCAAGTACAATTCTTTGTTGAGTTCTTCCTTGCCTCTCTGGCCAGCACAGTTTAAATGCTCAGGTGACAGAGACAGACAATGAAGAGGGTGGATCAAGGCTCTGCCCACTTCATAATCCTCTGCAGTTGTTTAACTCCTGTCTATATATAAAAGGGGAGTGACATATCAGAGATCCTGCTTTCCTTCTTTCCCTTCTGTTTTTTAGGATGACTCATCATATGAACTAATATAAAGAAAATTAACCCTATCGCAGCCAAAACCAGTACAAAAAACTATGTTGCATTTCTGCAGCTAGTCATGCTTGTAAGAGAGTCTCTACAGATAATCATGCAAGGAAACATTTAGCCTTCTTTGCTAATGGGATCTTTCTAGGAAAACATGAATGTGAATGAGCAAGCTAGTGTGACCCGAGTAACCTGCTGACTGCTGGTTGTGATCTCTCACACTGCTTTTATGCATTAAAGGAAAATCAGCATAACAGATCTATTTAGTTGTGAAGGGGATTAATTTCTGATGATCAGCTTGTGTTCTGGGATACAGCAATTGTTGGGTTTCTTTTTTCTGGAACTTGTGTAGATGTGTTAAGCTAAATGTCTAATAAATCTTTGTCTGCTAATTTTCTGTTTGGTTTTTCTTTTTTTTTTTTTTAACCTTATACTGCTTTCTCTACTTAACAGTGCCTCAAAATAGGCTGACTACTTCTGGTATAAGCAGTGCAGTGTATATGTGTGCATACAGAGTAAGACTACTTTGCCAGCTACTTAGAAGTAGCCACCTTTAACTATTCTGTCATGAAATGTTTCCACAGATAAAATATTGCACTTTACTGATGCAAAATAATTTGAAATCAGTCTGACTTCATTATTTTTATATGATTAATTTTTGTCTTCATGTTCCTTCAGGCTTCAGACTTGGTTATCACCCCAGCTACGACTTTCAAGGAAAAACCGGACCCCAATGGTTTGGTATTTGGAGCTGTGTTCACTGATAATATGCTGATAATTGAATGGTCCTTGGCTTCAGGGTGGGAGAAACCTTGTATTAAGCCTCTGGAGAACCTTTCGTTGCATCCAGCCTCCTCGTCTCTGCATTATGCTGTAGAGGTAAGTATTACTTGATTTTGAAGCATTAGCTCTTGAAACCACAGCTTTGTAGCACAAAGACTATTACTGTCTTAAGTTTATTAGTACTGAGTTACATTTTGGGTTATTCACTGATGTCCTTCCAGAATAATTCCATTACAACAGAGTTATGTTGCTCTTGGTATAACTCAAGCAATTCTGGTCTGTGGATTTCAGCTCACTTACCTTTCTAGCTTAGTGAAGGTGAGTCCTTTCTTGTGGTAACAGTCCCACAGATCTGTCCAATTATGGTATATGATGTAGTTTAGTGAAGCACTAGGTAAGACTGTGAGATTCCAAGAGTAGCTTTAATTTGGGGACTGAACATGCACTTTGTGAAACATTTTCAGTTGTTTTAAAGGCTCGTTGCTTGGATTGGAGGACAGGCTAGATGTATGCTTGTTTGCAACTCTGAACATGTCTGTAGAGCTCCAAACTAGGTCTGATGCATTCAGTGTATAGAAGTGTATTTAAGCAGAGGATATACAGGAAGAGACTTTGGAAAGTGAAATGTTAAGTTGGAAACCAGCGTGGTTAACAGTTTCCATGCTTAGCTGCTTACTGCCTGAAGCTGCCTTTTATGTCTTGGGAGCAGCTTCGGCTATACTCGCATCTGTGTGAGAGCCTCAGGAGGGCGTCTGTGCTGACATGGAAACCTGCTTCTCCTCCCACTTCTGGGTAGGTGGGAGTGTCTCTACAGAAGCTGGTGGAGTTGCTTATGCTTCTTTTATTCTTTTAATTATTTTTTTTTAAGGGAAGAATCAAGCTTTTCCCTGCTTGTTGTCCCTGAGCTCCTGCCTTCACCAATTTTTGTTGTTGCTGTTTTTTCCCCATGTAGTCACCAAGCCTCCAAAGGTTCTGTGTAAACTTACAACAGGCCCCTGTGACTAAGGCTGCAGCTCTTGATCTGTCCAAGAAGTAAGAAACCACGCTGGAGTCCCAAATCTCTATTTCACTCTTAGTAGCATATTGCTTTAATGCTCAGCCTCTAATCATTGTTAATATGAATATGCTCTTATTTTTTTCCATTTTTTTTTTATTCTTTTACCCTTATTGCATCACGTTTCCTCTAGCCGAGAGGACAGACAGAGGAGAATCTGGTGCCAATGCTGTGGCTCAATGAATACACAGTGGGTATAACAAAAACGATGAATTTGGCATTCCCTCCCCTTTCTCCTTGCCCTCCATGATGCAGTGTTGATAGTCTGGATCTGCTGAACTCCAGATCCAGCTCCTTTGATGTACAGATGTCAGATAATGCTGTTTCCACACCACTGTAGCAAGTAACCGTCGAGCAACCACAGCAGTTGCTTTTATTGAAGTCGAGCATTTCTGGAACACATCACTGTCTCCCTTTTTAATGAGTGAAAGGTTTTACTGAGCTCTGGAAGGTTAAAAGTATTGCTTCTTGGAGAAAATTATTTAACAGCTTGAGAAGGCTTTGTGTTTCAGTAATGGTGTGATTTTTACTTCTCTCAAACCATTGATCAACTCTTAGTAGTAACATTCCTTCCTCTTCCCTCTCATTAAAAGTTCTGTGAATGTGTTTGGGAGAAGGGTGGGGGGGAAGCTACTGTTCTGTGATAAGAAAATAGCCTTACAGAAATGTGATATCAGTCAGTAACTGGCCCAAGAAAAAGCATATCAAGGTATCAACCAGATCACCACCTATGCCATCCTTTATTAAAGATAGATTGTTTTGGGTTTTTTTAGTTGTAGCTACGATGTCTATCCTAGGAACAAGTTCTCATTCAAAACTGTGTACAAAGCTTTTTATAAGGCTGGCATTGCCATAAGAATATGATAAACAAAAGACTTTGGGTTCTAATTCTGGTTCTGCTACGTAGTTGGCATGTAACATACGGTAAATTGCAGGGATTCCTGCAACCCAATTAAAATTTGTCATGTGGAAGGACCTAGCTCTGTCATGGGACTGCACAAAAACTTTCTAAACATTGCATTTCACTGATCATTTTGAGAAAATTACATAGAATTTAATAATAATAATGCCTTCAGTATTCTTTTAAAATTACACAAATACAGGATTGGTTTTTTCCACATAAAAACCCCTCTATATGTAGATTTCTGACCACGTAGAAAGTGTTTCCAGCCATTTTTTGTGCAAGTCAGGAGAAGACTGACAGCAGTGATGTAGTTAAATTCATAGAACTTCTGCTGAAATTTAATATACAAAGAAATGCTTTAGAAAATAAATTCTAAAAATCTAAACTGTATATAAGTGATACTTTAATATTTAATCTAAATAATACCTGTATATATATTAATGTAAGCTTATATAGTACATGTGTTTTCTGTCTATAACTGGAAATTATCAGTCTGAAACTGAAAATAGCTGTGGATGTTTTGTGGCCATATGTGTTTTGGTATGGTTAGGAGATGCTGTAGAGTACTCTACTGAGAGAGCACTGGTGGGCTAAGAGTTTCTGGTAACTTATTGGCAATACCAGTCATCTGGATTCTGCAAGTTGATGGGGTAATTATGACTAAATTAGGTTTCCTGTAAAGTATAGATAAAACGTTTTCATACATTCTTCCTCTAGTGTATGGCTGATCTGTCTCTCATGCTAGCTAAACCCATTTCCACAGCATAGGGGTATGTGGAGGACATGAGTGACAAAGATTTTGTTACAACTGCAGCAAGAATTGGAACAGGGTTCCCTTAATTACCTTATTCTGCTCTTCCTACCAAAATGCATTTTGGACAGAACCCTAAAAATTATTAACATATATAATTAAATTCTATAAAGCTTTTTCCTAAGGGAGAATACTGTTATGGTTTAGTCTTAGGTGTCAGTTAGGATGTGAAGGACTAGTTAAACACCTGCTACAAATTGTAATTCTTGTAACCCAATTATGAAAACTATGGTTCTCAGTAGGTCCCCTGACAGAGAAAGCTGTATTTGAAGCGTGGGCAGGTCTGCTTTGTAGTGTAAACTTCATAATGCTTCCTCACAGGAGTGTGCTGCAGGGATTAGCTAGTTAGCATCCATGCTTTAAGTACTGTGAGCAGGAAAGTGAAGTTCTTTAATTTCCAAAGGGCGTGTTCTGCTTTTGCACAGATCATCGCAGGATGTCATGTCTCAGTTGTTACGTGATTTCTTTTCCCTCCTTTTTGGCTTGGTAGCTGTTTGAAGGCATGAAGGCTTACCGAGGAGTCGATGGCAAAATCCGCCTCTTCCGGCCAACCCTCAACATGGACAGGATGGTGCGGTCGGCAAGGCGAGCAACTCTGCCAGTAGGTAGCCAAGGTGTCTCATTCTCCTTAAGTCACAGCATCTCTTCATTTGCAGAGTGCAAATCTCTGCAACTCTACAGGAGGAACATTTATCAAACTCTTGAATAATTCAGTTAAGCTTCAAGAGATCTTACTCGGCGAAGGGAACTGTTTGAAATGCATTTTCCTTTTAAATCACAACAGTGTTTAGCTTTCTTCACCATCTCCCTACTGCTTCAGATGTATGCAGTCCATTTCTGAGGGATGAGCTCTGCTCTGCAGGTATTTGCATGCAGAAAGCTCATTAAACTGTTCTGGCACTAATATTCTTCCTTTTCTTTTTTCCACATGAGTTGAGCCCTTTAGCCTCTGAGTGCCTTAGTTTCTGGTTATGCTAGCAACTTAACACTGCTTTTAGCAGTCAGATATTGGCCAATGAATTTCCTCCCATGCTTATTAAGCTTTGTTATCGTAACAACTTCACAGCTTTGTAAACTGGGAGACTTGATGGGCCCCTTGGAATTACAACCCAAACCATTCTTCTGGAGAGGAGGTGGTGCCGTAGCTCACAGCCTGCCAAAGTGAACATGTTGGCTTGGCTGCACAGGGAGTTCTCTCCATGTGCTTTTGGAGGCAACAAGGGTCAGTGACTCCTTTTTACTATCTCAGGTGGATACTTTGTAGCTGCAGGGAGGGTATTTGGGATACTGTATAAAAAGGCACAGTGGCAAAGATGTTAAATTAACTCAAGAAAGATGATGTAGTCATGGATGAGTCTCTATGGACTGTCTCTGTTACATACCCTGAGGAAGCGTTCCCCTTGGCGTGTGGGTCTATGAAGACCACAGTGTGTTCAGGCTGCATTTCTCCATATTTTTTTCTCCCTTTGCTTTTCCTTTGCAGTTGTTTGACCAGAATGAGCTACTAGAGTGCATCCGGAAACTTGTGGAAGTGGAAAAGGAGTGGGTCCCGTACTCAACTGCTGCCAGCCTGTATATCCGTCCTACCTTAATTGGAACTGAGGTGGGAAGCGTTTATTTCTCTTCTTAACTTGTGTATTTAAGGAGGAGGCAAAAGCTTCCAACCATAAAGGGAAAGATGCAGCGTTACACTTCAGGGGCAACTTATTTCTGGTTTTACTTTCGAGTCAGTCACCTGTAGTTCTGCTTCACAAATTTGTTGCCCACACCACCACCTAGTGGTCACATTGACTCATCACGGAAAGAAAACTGATTAAATCTGAGTGGTAATGGCGAAAATTAAATTAACTTCGGTTCTGTACTAAACGGCCAGTTATTTGTGACGTGGTAATGTATGCCTTAAAATACTAATAATCCAGAGGAAAGAAATGAGGGAAGAGAAATTTGCCACATGGATTTTGGGATTTCATCTCATAGCTCCGTCCTGACCTTAGTGAGATTTTGGAAGATTCTACCCAGTAAATTAAGATAGCTTTTCTGAGAGAGAGACTTTTAGCAGAACTAAGAAAGAATTATTGTTTCAATATATTCTTGAATGCAGATAAACCTGGCCTTATGAAGGGCTCCTTCACAACCAGGTATTCCTGCGAGTTTTGTGTGAGTCAAGCCTGTAGTATTTATAAAGGGAATTAGAAACAGGGAGTTTATTTTAATTAAAGCTTTAGGTTGTTTGGGTTTTTTTTTAATCACTGCAAGAGAGAAACCAATAATGGTAAAGCATAGGACAAGGAAGCTAAAGAATGTATAGTTCCCAACTAGGCAGTTTACACTTCTGCAATATCCACATCTGTAAATACTTACCCTACAGAAGTATTATGTTTCACATGTGCTCTAGGAGTCCATTAATTTAATGCTTGTAAACTAGCTGCAGATTTTCAGATGTAAGGATCTCCACTCAGTGACTTTAAAGTATTAATATTAGAAATGATATTTCCCCCCCGATCTTGTTTTTCAAAATTCTTTTGCTGTTGAGCTTTTTTTCAGGACAGCCAACATATCTGGCCTTTCCGTGATGTCATGTGTTGTCTCCAGGTCACATGTTGTTATAATCTTTTATGAATCAGTACAATTAGGAAACCCACTCAGCACAATCTTTTGAATGATCACATAAGAATGTGGAAAATGTCATGATCTCAGTTAGTTCATCTTTCACCCTGTCAGCACCTGAGGAAGGCTTATTTGAATTTTTCAGTAGTTCCATTATTACACTGTTACTTTCCCTCTCACCTCCCAGTGTAGCTTCATGTGCTTTGTGCATAGTGTTTTACTTTGGTCCTAAAAATTTAAGTTCAATAACTTCTAAGATTAGGTCTCCATTGAGGTGGGGGGAAGTCAAGGATGAGCTTGTTCTTTTTATGATACTGGTTCCTCTTAGTGGAGGGAAAATAGGAACACCTTCAGTTACAGAGAACATCCCAAGAACCATGAGAAAACAGCTGTACATAGCCTCTGCTTGAGCAGGGGGGTTGGACAAGGTGATTCCCAGAGGTGCTTTCCAGTCTCACTCATTCTGTGATTCTGTGGTCATTCCTGAGCTTTGCAAAGAACCATATAGTTAAGCAGAGTCTCCTACCACAGAATTCAGGCTTTGACCAATGTCAGACCCTTCACCTCTACCTTCAACTATTGATGGTGATGACTTTGAGTGTAAGAAGCCATATCTCAGAGAGGAGGCAAAAAGAAAACCACAATACTTTCCAGGTTATTTCCTGTGCTGTTGTGTGAATTGTTTCCAGGAGGCAAACCATTGTAGCTTGTCACACAGCCCTTTGCAGAGCCAGCACTCAAGTCTACCACTGCCAGTTCTAAGTGGCCTTGGCTAATTCTCATCGCTAATGCAGCTGACAGCAGTTCTTCCACTGTTATCATCAGCAGCGGTCCTTGCCACTCCTCCCCTAGAAGGCTTTGCAGGCTTCTGCTGTGATGCATTATCTTGTTAAGCTAACTTCTGGATTCTCAAAAGCTTGAAACTGTTTGAGAAGATTAGAATAATATATAGATAAATGAAAGAGCTGTAAGTGAAGGCTGACAGTATATAAAATTAGGGTTGTACATTGCTTGGATGGTAGGGGAAGTCACATAAATATTTTCTCTTCATTGCAGTACTTTGCACTGTCCTGGTAAAAGCACCCTTGTACTGCACTTCCTCTGAAAGCAGTGTTTCAAAAGCTAATTGTGCAGCATCTGATGTTTGGAGTGAAGTATGCCAGTAACTTTTGATTTGTTTCTATTCCTTATTTTCAGCCTTCTCTTGGAGTGAAGAAGCCGACTAAAGCCCTGCTGTATGTCATACTGAGCCCTGTGGGCCCTTACTTTGGAAGTAAAAGTTTTAGTCCAATATCCTTATGGGCAGATCCAAAATATGTAAGAGCCTGGAAAGGAGGAACAGGGGACTGCAAACTGGGAGGGTAAGAAAGCATAATCCTGCATCTTCCACATAGCTCACAAAGGAGTTTGGGTTTTTAGTGAAGTATCTAATCCAGCAGAAACAGAGGTATTAAATGTAGCTATTAAACAAAGAATGCACTATAATGAAGATTTCAAAATTAGTTAGCAAATATACATAGAATTCAGTTGCATATTTTTGTTTGGATGTTGCAGCCTGGTGATCTAGTTGCAGAGGCAATTTTGCAGCATCTCTAACTGAGGAACTGGACCTGGAAGGCGTCCAAGTAATTCTTTAGCTGTTCTCCTTGCAGAAGTTGACACTAAAGATATCACTTGTGTGATGCAGTATTCAGTATATCAGCCTGCTGCCAGCTGGGCAGTCAGCAGCATTGACTGCTGACCTCCTTCCTTGGCAGACTGTCGTGAAGAGCTGTGTGCAGTTAGCTAGGGGAGGATGGATGTAGAAGGGCAAGGAAGAAACAATTACCTGCATTGACTTGTCCGTAGTCTGGCAGTTTTCTGCTGAACTAGGCCAAAGCACCCATTAGGTAGAGACATAATTGTTAACATCAGAGTACTTGACTTGTAGAGCAAAGCTGCTTAGGACTTGACTGGAGGAAGCAACTTGGATGTGGCTGAGTGGCTCAATTGTACACCCTTGGTATTTGGTTTGAATGACACTCATTGTCTCTACCTGGGAGGCTTTTTCTGGGCAGGAAGTTAGTAGTTGTCAAGTGCTACTCAACTGAGCTGGTAGAATAATCAAAGTGAAAGAAAACAGCTTTCCTTCATTCAGTCTGACATTCTGAGACCTTTATTCTTTGCTTGTGAGTTTTTGCTTAGTTTTAGAAATATATTGTTTCCTGTGCATACTTCAGATATCAGCTGTGAAAAAAGAAATTAAAAGAAATAGTCTGGAGTTACTACTGGTTTGATTAGTGCACAAAGGTGAGAACTTAACTCCAGTGTAGTCAGCATTTCAGAGCTGCCTACTGTGGGCCTTGATGGTTGTTGAACAGCCGAAGTGAAAGAGGTTTTTTCCCCCTATCAGAGAGGCTACAAAATACACACAGGTAATTCAGTCAGCTGTACCCTGTAGGCAGCATTTTAGGAAAACAGTTGCTCCTCAAGGATATGAATTCATCAAGGCCCATCTGCAGCTCCTGAAGCTACTAATTCTGTGAATGTCTTTTATTAGAAAAGAAATAACTCCCCTCTGGTGATTTTTGTATTCTTAGAGGTTCATCTGAAATAGATGACCCATCTGTTCACCTGATATATATGAAATGAGGTAGATGTTTTTGGTTTGGGTTTTTTGTTTGGTTTGGTAGGGCTCTTTTAAACCATGAGCTGAATGGAAATCATTGCTCTCTCTCCAAGATTCTAACTGCTAAATAAAATTAAATGCATTCCTAAGATGTCTAATTGCAGCAATTAGAATTTCCAGAAAGTAGAACAAGAGGTATTAAGACAATTTGGATGGATATGTTTGAGTTGTTGATGCTGTTCAGCTCTTCAGAGTTTTTGGGTTGTGGATGCAAATGATCTAGTAACATACCAGTAGACTACTTCCAGTGTAAATATTACAAGGTCAAACAGTGACTGTGCAGAGCACTTGCTCATAAAGTAGATTTGCACAAAACCTTGCACAGAAATGGAAAAATACCCAACCAGATCCTCATAACAATTTGCTCTTTTTTTTGGTTTGTTTTTGGAAGGAATTACAGTTGTTCTATTTATGCCCAGCAAGAAGCCCTGGAGTTAGGCTGTCAGCAGGTTCTGTGGCTCTATGGAGAAGATCACCAAATAACTGAAGTTGGAACAATGAATCTGTTTCTCTATTGGATAAATGAAGATGGAGGTATGGTAACAGACAACATGGAAACTTTAAGTAGACAGTTTGGGCCATAATCAACAAAATTATTGTTAGAGTGCAGATCATAAACTTTTTAATGAGGGTATTTTAGCAAAGGAAATGTCTGTTGTCTTCTGAAAATGGATAGGTGACTGTCATTTAGACAATTTTGAAAGAGAAGATTCTGGAGCAGCTGTGAGCACTGCCTACTGAGAACTTACTGAAATGTTGGGTCAGTCCATGTGCTCAGAAGGGTAGAGTCTAGCCATGCATGGGGTCACACTGCACCTTTGCTGCCAACTCTAGCAGCATTATTGATCTTGAAAGAAGTCTTGGGTCAGAAACAGTGCAGGTATGCTACAGATACCTTATTGCTGTGTACCTCTTCAAACTCATGGATGGTTCCCATCATAATTTTCTGGCACATCAAATGTTCCTAAAGCATAATCAAAAGTATTTCAACATCCAGCTGATGAAGAACTTGGCTCTTTCTTTGGAGAACTTGAAGTTCTATCCAGTGGAGGTAGAAAGAGAGAGAAACATGTCAGTCAGCATTTCACATTGCTAATGCTCAAACATGCTTTGAAGACATACCATTATTCTCAAAGCCATTTTTACCTTTTCTACCCACAGTTGTCTCTGAGCAATGTAGGTGCTGGTTAGAAAACTCTCTGGTTAACAAGCAGCTGAATATTTAGGCATCTCAAAAACACCTATTGGTCATGCAGATATTCAGTGCTTGGGAACTGATAGTTGCACCTGAGAACTGTTTCAGAAGACTAATCCTTAAAGAATTGAACCAATGTGAATGGGCAAGTGAATGAAAGGACAGCTCCAGGCTTCCATGAGCACTGACCCTCCAGGAAAATCAAGTGTTATTGAATTTTTGCATGGCAGCAGTTGCAGGGTTTGGACTCTGATTTCATCATAGTGCCCTGGGTACTCTTGAAAATCAACATTTTTCTGACCATGCTGAACTGCAGTACAGAGGCAGCATTCTGTGGGGACAGTGGTGTGCTTTGGATAGCGTAGGGTAAGTGGTACCTGACTCCCATCTCCAGTTTCATTACTTATTCTTCTGCAAAATCTTTACCGCTCTGGTAAGAAGAGGGATGGTACTCTGTCAGTGTTGAATGAGCCTTGTGAAGTCTTGTGAATGAAACTATAAATATGAGAAATCTTGTTGTTAGAGCAACAGTAGATTTGTCACTGTAGCTGGATGGCCAAATTCACGCCTTGTCTAACTTTGCTGGAGGGACACGAAAATAGATTTTGGCTCGTTCTACCCAGGGAAAGGACACTGAAGGGGGGACATAATTAGAATTCAATGTTCTCATTGTACTTAAAACAGGAATATGCTGGAATTATCCAGCTGCAGCACCATACTGTTCCAAAGATCTGCCAATCACCCTGTTACCAGTGCACTGCTGAATAGTACTATTGTGAGGTGGCCATAGCAAACAACTTGTAATTCATGCCACCCAAGCTAACTGTATACTGGCAAACCTGCCATTTCACACAACATGGTCATTAGCATCATTGCTGTCTCCTGCTGTCTTGATTAATGATTAATTTACGATATCTTTGGTTAAGAATCACTCTTGCTGCCAATGTGTCATCACATACCTGCCTATGGCTTTACATTGTTATTCACAAACTGTTTGCCATTATGTTCTGTCACTTCACAAAGGATGCTTACTTAGGCTGGTTTTTTGTTTTGTTATGCGAATTCTGCAGCTGAGAGAGGGATCTAAAATGAAAACGGTGCCCCAGAAATTGCAGATCATCATCAAAAGGAAAGTGTCCTCCTTTGTGTGTTTAGAGGCCACTGTGGAGTAGCCTGAACTGCTCTCTTTAGTGTGTGACAAATCAAAGACCCAGCCCAGTAAAGCCCAGTCTAAAGGACATCCATGCTTCCAATGAGAGCAAGCTTTTCTTGCAAGCCTTTGCAATATACTTCCAGTACAGCGTTGTCACTAGATGTGACACACTGTTTTGGGCTGCAGGAGTCTGGAAAAATGTTTCATTTGTAGCAGTTAGGAGGGAGAAGGGGAGGAAACTACTCAACCTCTAGTAACATAACATGGCATGTGCTATGCTGCTCTTGTATGCTCACTGCTACTCTGGCTGGGGCTTATGATACGACCAGACCTGGATCCCTGCTGTTGCATAAATACAGGAGTGTGTTATTTCATTGATCAAATACTGTTTACAGTTTGTGTTCACAAATTGAAAATTTTGGTCATCCCTACAGCCCCTTCCACCTGTCTCTTCAGAGCATGGGATGATCCCAAGAGGCTACTAACACTGAAACTGGTTTCCTTCAATAACATTTGTTGCTCTGCCTAGAAAATAGACTTGACTTTATGGAAAACCTTAAAATTTAAACATATGCCCAACCTGAAGGATGCTAACTATGAAATCTGTGTGCACTTTCCAAAAATTCAATTTCTTGAGAATGATTTGGAGCCATCTGGGCTCTACTTCTAGCTTTTAATGTTAAGGCATTGTGAATAGCATTCAGGCATTACTTAATACTTTTGTGCTTCTATTAAAATGGAGATTAAGAGTGCCCACTTCAAAATAGCTTGCACAACATGTAATGTTTAATATAAAAGATTTCCTGGAGCAGTCAGGTGAAATATCAGGCAAGTTTGCTTAGTGTTCTGGAGGATTGTTAGTGCTGCAGACTTATCTTGTACAAGATGACTATAAGGATCATACCCTCTGCTGGAACAGAAAGTCGTAGCAGTAGCATGGAGGAGAGAGCAGCAGATGAATGAGATAGCAGGAAAGAAAAGGAGGGGAAGGTAATTGAGGAAAGTAAATCAAAGAGAGGCGAAGATAGAGTGATTGCATGAAGGGGGAGTAGAAGAAAAGCCTGGGGGAAATAGGGAGAAATAAATAGAAAGATCCAGAAAAAACTGGGAGCAAAAGTCAGCTATTAATAACAGTGAAATCAGGGTTCCCTAGGTTCTCCTTGACCCTGAAATTCTCTTGCTACCTGTTATAATTTTGATAAAATACATTTTGGTGAATTTCTCAGCATTGCTATAGCATGAGTAGGGCCCAGGGTTTTCCATGTTTGGAATCTTATCTGTTGTATGTCCATAAATACAGGTGTGTAAAAATGGAAACTGCATAGTATGCAAGACCATTTTAAAAATCCCTTTAGGCACTCTGTTGGAGTTCCACTGTTACAGCATGCCTGTAGCATGCCTGGTGTAATAGGATGCTGGACTGTTAGTGCTACTACTATAACAATAACAGTAGTCAACTGAAGAGAAGCCCTAGCCATTTCCTTCAAACACCTTTTCTTCCCTTTCTGCTACTATACATTTTAAGGCTCCTACCCCATCAAAATATCTCAGAAGGCAAATGGATTCTGTGAGCTCACAGTCTGGCTTTTTTGGAGATGGACAAACTGATATCATATGGAGCCTGGTTTGGCATCAATTCACGGAGAGGATGAGCTTTCTGGCACGCTGTGTTGTATAGCATTATCATCTCTGCCGGATACCAGAGGAGCAGATGTTCCTTGGGTGGCCCCAGGCTCGTAGCATCATATGTATACTTGACAAAATTCTACAGAGCAGGCTGTTAGAAACATTTCAAGACTCCCATGTCCTGTCTGCTCAGTGCTGTTTGGCGGCTGGTTTGGCCTGGCAGCTTTCCAAACTAGCTCAAATCAGTTAATGTATGTTGTTAAGCTTAAACATGTTCTAGCCAAGATCTGTAGCAAAATCACTGAATAGAGAACATTATGTACTGGTGTGTACTCACAGTCTTCAATGTTAAGGTCAGTGTTATTTGAAATTTTCTGTTAGAGGAAGGGGAGCACTTGTCTCTGACTGGGTCATGAATGCAGAGCTTCAGGCTTTCTGTGGTCAGAATCAGGTGAGCCCTGTGGCACATGGAAAGCTTCAAAGTCCTCTTCTTTTGATAGCTGTGCCAGGAACAGGACCAGACAGGCATCATGACTAGGAGTGATGCGAGACGGATTCCAGAAAAGGAAAGCTATTGTTTCTGTCTGTGTGACAAAGAAGAGACCACTCCTATACTTAGGAGCCTGGGATGGGTTAGGGAATGGCACCGTTAGCTAGTTAAACCTGAGCAGAATATATACCCTGTTCTAGGGCAGCTTTTTTTGCACATTTTGGCATAGCAGTTTACATTTCTCACTTACATTTGTATGGGTCCTCACAAAAGGAACATAGGTAGGAAAAACTTGTAGTTGAAATGAATAAATCCAGGGGTGGCTGTACTAAAAAGTAACAGACATTTCCTGAGGGAATGCACAGGAGTGAGTAGCAAATTGAACAAACAATTCCATTTTATTCATCCTCCATTCCACCTATCCCACCACAGCTCCCAAAGCCCCCTCTTGCAGATGGGGAGAGAAACCATGCTGTAGTCAGTCTGGAGCTGTGTATGCAGTGCCTGGCAGGCAGTGGTTGTGCACAGAATTATTTAACTGCCTGCTGAAAACAGAATTAAGCAGCTGAGCCTAACGTGCTCTCTCAGTCCAAAGATGGATGCCATGTTTCCCTTTCCTACCCAGCCACTAGTTGTCACAGGACCTATTTTTAAGACAGCTTTTCCTTTGAGACTGGTTCAAATAGGCCTGGATTCAGTGATCTTCTGTGGGTAGGGAGATTTAATAATAAAAACATGAAGATACATATCTCATTCTTTTATGTGACCTAGGTAAAAATTAACCAAAACCCTTAATGGTTTGTGAATTTAATGAACAGGATAGTATCCTTATAAAAGTCAGGAACTGTAATGGATTCTCATTGGGAAGAGAAAATGGTTAGATCAAAAAATATATGAAGAGTATTACTGAGGGACTGTGGATGTCTTCACTTCTCAGAGCAAAATTGAGACGGTCTTAAAAGAGCCTGGCTGTCTGAAAGAGTAAATGCTTAGTGTTCTCTGATAATAGAAACCACTGAGTATGCTATGTGATGGTTTAAAATGGAAAAGATTAACTCTGATTTGCTAAAAAGATCAGATGAAAGAACAAAGACTGCATACACACTTCTGTGTTGTAATTCGTATTTACCACGTATGGATTACCATTTATCTCCTGTTTCATTAGTTATGTTAGATGAACATTTATCTGATTTTTTTTTTTCAAAAGCAAACAAGAAAAGCTGAAAAACCAAATTAATTGAACAATTTGAATTGTTGGTGGTTTTGGAATTTCATTGGGACTGTTCTTTTTGAGTAAAGATGTAAACTATGGGGGTAAAGGATGTCTAGACTGAAACAAAAGATCACTAAGGAAGTGTCCTCTCAAGATGCATTTGCCAAGGTTTCCACTGCTTTGCTGGTTGATAAATGAGCCTCGAAATTTCTGGTAGATGTTTCATATTACTGCTGGGAAGTAGGTATACAGAACCCTGTGTCCCTGAATTGAGTAAAGTGGTTCAGGGAAAGTAGTAGTTACACAGTGAATCCCTTAACACGCTGAGGAATAGAACCTACTGCTAGGCTTTAGCCATATATTTATTAATGTATTAAATGTGTTTCTTGCCCACCTGCTGAAGTGTACACAAAAGGTTCCAAACATTCAACAACAATATACTGGAATTGAACTTATGTAACTTGTGTTCTTATAGAACTCTGATAAATGTTGTATCTCACTGGGTAGGGAACACTTTTGATATCATTTGACTGTTTTTAATGTTCATGTTTGGTGTAATATCAGGAAATATTATTTTTGTTTCTTTGTTTTTCAACCAGTGTTTTTATTTCTTTTCTGTTTGACAGAAAATGAACTGGCAACCCCACCTTTAGATGGCATCATCCTTCCAGGAGTGACAAGACAAAGCATTCTGGATCTGGCACGCAACTGGGTGGGTGTTTTGACCTTGGCAGTAATGGTTTCAACTGTCAAGTGTTAACATTGACAGAAGTAAGCATTCCTGATGTTCAGTATCTTGAAGTTCAACTGATCTGGTCAAATCCCTTAACCTAAATGGGGAGCTCAGGGCATGCTAATGCACAGATTCCCAGTCATATCAACAGAATACTCACATCTGTCACAGAGAACAATACCAAGCCTGTTAAAGTAGCTCCGTGTAGTATTTAACATGAAAATTCTCATTAAACCCACTGCCACCAGCAACTCAGAGCAAGGGAAAAGACAATTACCGCGCATGACCACAGCTATACTTCAGTCATCAGCACACTATTACTGCACTTAGTTCTCATGGTTCCACCCTTATTTCTAATAACTAGCATGCAGCCTAAATCCAGCCACAGTCTTGAAGTCATCTGTCTGCTTCCACATTCCAGTTCTGTAGTGCAGCCATCCAAGTGCTTATTTGGACACTTGGGACCACCTCGTATCATGAAAGGCAGCAAACTCTTCATTCTGCCTGTACTGTATTCAAAGGTTTTATTGTGTCTTGGGTAAGAATACTGTACAGTCAAAAGCTCATCAAGGCCTGTATCCTGTCTCTTGGTTTTGGACAAACTTTTGTTTAGGGAGGATTAACAGGAATCACAGAATCATAGGGGTTGGAAGGGACCTCGAGAGATCATCGGGTCCAACCCCCCTGCCAAAGCAGCTCCCTAGCTCATATTGCACAGATAGGCGTCCAGACGAGTCTTGAATATCTCCAGAGAAGGAGACTCCACCACCTCCCTGGGCAGCCTGTGCCAGGGCTCTGTCACCCTCACTGTGTAAAAGTTCTTCCGCATGTTGGTGCAGAACTTCCTGTGCTCCAGTTTACAGCCACTGCCCCTTGTCCTGTCCCCACAGACCACTGAAAAGGGGTTGGCCAATTCCCCCTGCATCCCATACTTAAGATATTTATAAACATTAATTAGGTCCCCCCTCAGTCTTCTTTTCTCCAGGCTGAACAGTCCCAGCTTACTCAGCCTTTCCTCATAGGGGAGATGTTCCAGGCCCTTAATCATCTTCGTAGCCCTTCTCTGGACTCTCTCAAGGAGATCCCTGTCCTTTTTATACCAGGGAGCCCAGAACTGGACACAATACTCCAGGTGGGGCCTGAGCAGGGCAGAGTAGAGGGGGAGGATCACCTCCTTAGACCTGCTGGCCACACTCTTCCTGATGCAACACAGATGTGTGTGATACTTTCCCCCTTGCTATTAACTCAGCTTCCAATCACCTGTAGCTGAAAGACTTCCTGAAATGCAGTTCCCAGTCATGTCTGTTAGATCTAACTGGCAGTGAAGAGAGCTAGGTATGTACTTCATGGCACGTGTGTGCCCCTTGTTGGCCCACACTGAACTCCTATGCACCTTTATTTGTATTGCTACTCCCCTAGTGCAGTTACACATGCACACTCCCTGGTCCTGTCTCCTGTAGAAAACAGACAGATATTCCCACTTGATAAGGCTTGGCTGAGAGATACCAGACGCTTACCTCAGTCGGATTGAAAAATTAGGTGCCTTCTACTCTCACAAAGGTTCTTCTCTTCTTCCTGACCTCCAGACCCCAGCCAATCTGAAACTCTGCTTGCTTGAAGTCCCTGCTTCTCTCTCCAAATATAGTCCAGACCTAATCATATTTCCTGTTATTGTAAGCATCTCTGTTTCATGTTACAAAGCTTGCATATAAAACAAGGGCTAAACTTTAGTTTAGTCTGATAAGACAATAAAGTCCACATAACTCCATGAAATGAAAATTTAAAAGTTTTATGTTTATTTTTGTTCTTTAAACACGTCCCCTCAGTCAGCTGCTATGCATTCTTCCACACTTATAGAAGGTAAAACACTTCATATGTTAGGTCTGTCCAATGTGAATTGCTTTACCCATACCTGCAGTAGAGTTAATTTTTGTGTGTGAAAGCTATGTACAGGCTTCAGTGTGAAATTTCACCAGGGATTAGAGGAATGTAGCACATCTAGCTGGCATTGCAGGTGGAGTTAACACAATGTATTCTGCTTAGAAATTGAGAGTGCAATGCAAAGCTCTCTTGACGTAATCGAGTAATTTTTTTACAAACTCTAGCATACTGGAGACCACGAGTACTCAGATCCCGTGTCACATAACCCATGACAAATCCTGCTGTGTTATTCCCTAGTGCAATATTGATGTTCTGTACCAAATCAGAAGGAAGTGCCACTTACTCATCAGCATCAGATCTGGCAAACCACCAGCTTCCTTGAAGATCATGCTTTTGATTAGAGGCTATCTTGTATGATACTGGGAGGTTTGAAAAGATCACAAGACCACAGCCAGAAATGGACTGATTGCCACTAGGATAATAGCTCTATTAGAGTAGTTTTAACATTGAAAACAAAAAAAAACCCAACCTTTTTTTTCTACAATTTTTATGGTTGATTTCTCTTGTTCAGGGAGAATGTAAAGTGTCTGAGCGATACATCACCATGAGTGACCTGACAGCTGCCTTGGAAGAGAACAGAGTAAAGGAAATGTTTGGTGCTGGAACAGCTTGTATTGTATGTCCTATCTCTAAAATTTTATATAAGGGCAAGGTAAGAAAATGCATGTATCTCTCTCATTTCTTCCCCCCCTTCAGCATTTTATCATAATTAATTGCAGCTGAAGGAAAACAAAAAACAAGTGGGTTAGCAAAGGAGTGCTGTCAGAGGCTCCTGGAAAGATGATTAGTGTCAGTAGCTTGTTTGTCCAGTGAGTTACTTGTATGTTGTCAGAAGAGAACTTTATTTCTCATCTTCTGGGGTTTTTTTTAATATTTAAAATCATAAATCCTCAATTCCTGGGAAAAGGGAAAAGTTCCCAGCCTCTTTGAAAATAGAGAAAAATGTATTCTCCCACATTTCTTTTACCAGACCTTTTTTCCAAAGTTAAGGCACCTGGGAAAGGTGGGGAGGGGAAAGACTTTTCCAAGGAACCACATTTCTAAGCCACTGCATTCTTTCCTTCTCATGTTCATCTCCTCTTTGCCCCTCATTGCAGGGAACCCAGCGCTGATGGAAAAGCTGTTTCAGAAAGGTGCACAGTTACTTTCACCTCCTATACACCATGTGGGAGATTTCTCCTGCAGAGGTGGAATTCCACAGGTGTTCAGTTCATCCTGCTAAGTTGATTTGATGCTCTTTGGCCAGTACAAAGTTAATTCAAAGACTGGGTTATTGCAGCTGCAAATATGGATGTGCTTTGTTCCATTAAATATGACAAATGCAGTATATGTCTGTAAGGTGATACTTCCTGAATTAATAAGATGGAGTAAATGTATTACTGTTATCAGATGCTAAGATAACATGAGAGTCATCAAGGTCCTAAGCTATAAGTGCTATAATTGTACCCGATGTGTTTCTGCATGATACACTTTGAAAGGAAATTGCTGTGTATAGTGTTTCTACTCTTGTCTGTACAACATACTCTCCATTTTGGACAAATCTTTTGGAAGGCTTAGATTAAACTTTGTGTAAGAACAGCACAACAGTTCAACTGATCGAGGTTTTCACTGGCTTTGAGTGCCCTCCTATAAAAACCATTGACAACAGTCTTTGCCTACTTGTAAGGATGGCTAGGAAGCTTGATAAGTATACTTTTTTAATTCTTGCTGACCCTAAAGCATTCATGTATATATAAAGCTACTCTTACATGTTGTTCCCTCTCTCTTCTTCTCTCCCCTCTTTCTCTGATGCCAGCATTTGCACATTCCAACTATGGAGAACGGACCTCAGTTAACAACCCGTTTCCTGAATAAGCTGAGCGATATCCAGGTAAGCTCCTTCCTCATCTTTAACCAGATAAAATGAAAGTTGAAAAATTGAAAACATCAGAAAACCATCTCTTGAATAATGGTGCTATAGGCACCATTATATAATAATACAGGCTCTTTTGGTGTGGTTATTATATCAATTTTTTTCTTTTCCCATAGAAAATACTGTAATCTTTTTTTTTTTTTTTCTTCCCTGTTTGGAGGCTGAATGAGAGCTGCAAATTATTACTGTTATCAGTGAAATCTGGTACTGTTGTTATAGGTTCCTTTTTAAGGGAAAAAGTAATGAAACAACTTAATAACCATGATTGCTAATATAGGCTAATTAATAGATACAGGTGAAGTAGTAAGCACCCACTGGGCACAGCCAGCTGATCATGCTTATGTTAAGGGGAATTTTGGGGGATAAGCGTAGGTCTTGGCAAGTTACAAGCTCCTTTATTTAAAATCTGATAGCAGTTGTTTTACAATATTGTCAAGATTTTTTTCAAATCAAGTGTGATGGTGACTGTTCTACAGTCTTAGCTTTTGGCTCAAGAAGTTCTTGGATAACATTTGTATCAGCTTTATGAGAATACACAGTAGCCTTTCTCTGGAATTCCACTCCATACCACAGTTCTGTTTCATCTTTTTCAACCCAGGTGCCCGATACACCTATCTAAAACAACTGTCAGTACCCATCACTTTACTTTTCTTGTTGTATGTCCAGATTTATTTCAGGGATTGACATAAGTTGATATTAATGATATACTTTTCATAGTGATACATACTGATTGCTGTTTGCATAGTGCTCTGTTCTGTATTAAAGCCATCTTGTTAGTATACCACGTATCTGCCTTCAATGTCCAAAAGCACTTGTGTAACTCCTGTGTTTCCTTCTGATGGCTAGGTGATGCTTTTGCAATACATGTTAGGGCCTTCAACAGTCTGTGGCCAGTCTGAGTCTCCCCCGATTGCTTCTGACTGCAGTCATGGAAGAGCTCAGCATCCGAAAGAGTTGAGGCCAGTTCTAACTCCTTGCTGAGTGTTGTATGTGGGGATAGGTACTGCCTTAGTAGTTTGTGTTTATGTGTTCTCTAGGACCCTGGCTTGTGAAATCCAGAACTCTGTTTCAGAAGACAACACTAGAATATGTTTCTTTCTCCCTTGGTCAGTAGATAGTGAGTGGATTATTAGGACACATTTATCCAGCCTGATCCCTGAAGCTTCCTCCCAAGCCCTTCCCCATCACCCTGCTCCCTCCCCCGTCCCCACACCAAGCCTCAGGAGGAGGCTGAAAAAGTGTGAATTGCTTCTAACCATTATCTTTCTTGGACTTTTTATCTTCATAACTATGCATATGGACCTTTATGCCTTACAGCTCTGTATGTACCATGTGTTCATTAGTTACATGCCAAGAGTAAATCCATCACTCCTGGAAAATGCTGGACTATTATATAGATGCTTATTTTTCTGGGTTTTCTTCCCTCTTTAAAAAAGCCAGTAGAGTGAGAACACTTTGTTGTTTAAAAACATGGTTTCAAAGAGAATGATGGCTGCTTCCCCATTAGGAGTCAATCAGTGGTTGCTGATTGGGTTTCTGTACTTTCCTGTCTGTGGAGAGATGAGCTCATATCCAAATGGACCCCAGGTTGTCATACAGAAAACAATGCTGCAACACACAAAATTAAACACATAATATTCTTACAATGTCAGGGGAGTTTTCAGGATCTTTCACAAAGATCTTTTATATATTTTACCAAGAGGGGAAAAATAAAAGATCTCTTTGCAATATCACTGGACTATTGTCATGTCATTTGGACAGTCTGAGGCTGTTACATTCAAGTTCTGAAGAATATAATGCACTGGAAATTACAGCCAAACACAACTTTGGTCTCTGTGGTGTGCTGTTGCCTGAACTAGGGCAATGTATCTATTTTAGATACAATGGACACTTGTAAAAAAGTGAAAATTCAGCATACCAACACTGTCCTGCATTTGAACCTGCAACCAAGAGGTGCAGAACTCCACATCCAGTATTGTTACACCATTCCCTTGTGTACAATACATGCTTTTATAAACATTTTCATGTTACCTTCATTGTTGTGTCTCCAAGTCACGCTGCTCATTGTTCTTTTGCGTGTCTTCGGTGCTCAACAGGATGTCTTTGGGTTTGAACAGCTGTTCAGTGCAACTAGAGCTGGAGTGACAAATTAGGAACTCGTGGGCGGAACTGATCCAATTTCTCATGCCGATTGAGAGGGACAGTGGTGGCACTGCGATATACATTTCCCTTCCTATCACTGAGGGGAAATCACGATTGGGAAAGGCTGATAAAGGGTTTAGATTAAATCATTTACATCGTATACAGTAACGGCGTGCTTACAAATGCATTAGTCATAGTACGCTGTCTTCTGTAACTGCTTCAGAAGATTTAGAGATGGGATTCTTTTCTCTGGGAATACACCCAGTGAAATACCACTCAGATGGTTTTGTGGCTTTGCATTCTGTGTTTTGAGAATAAACAAGCTTTTGCTATACCCTTTAAATTGTAGATCAGAATGCAATTTGGAAGGGTTGTGTGGAAGGCTAAGATTTGTTTATACTACATGATACAAATTATATTTAAAGACTCCACTCAGGATAGCAGTGAAGAGACATTTAGTCAAAACCCCAATCTTTCTCAAAGTTGTGTAATCTAAGTGGGTAGCCCAGTGGGAAACAGGCAGGGAAGGAGAACACTGGTGTTAATTTTTACAAAGCAGCACCTCTGAGGGGAAAAAGAGGAATGGAACTGACTAGCCTGAGGTGACAAAAGCTTTACCAGATTCAAAAAAGGTAGCTAAATCTGCTTTTACTTTCAGATTGAAAACATCTTGACTGTGGTATAACATCTTCGTTCCCCTTTTCATTTTGGAAGCAGGTTCAAACCATAGTCAAATGGCAACTCAGAGCAGTCCTAATTTCTGAAGTTGGCACCAGAGCATTAGATGATACTACTGTCTACAGCAAGCAAAACTTAGAAATAATCCCATGACCTTTGCCTGCTTTCTGATTTGGGGCAAGGTAGGGGTGACACCTTTTCTGAGAAGCAGTGATGTGGAAATCAAAGACATGTCTCTTTTTCTCCCTCTGCTCCCACTCTCAACAAAACTGCCTCATGTGAGGGTAATCCAGTGCTTTGTGGTTAAGCTAATGATACATCTGTTTTTCTTTGGTTAGAGACACTGACATTTGGACATGTAAGCTGGAAATCCTTTGAACAAGTAATTTGTCCAAGGTCCCGTGTAGCACCATACCAGTGTTTAGTCAACCACTGCAGACTGCAGAACAGGAGCAGCAGAATTAGTAATGAAAATAAAAAGATGTGATACACGTGGAGGTCATTTAGAGGTTTTACCTGCTGAAGTAAAGAGTAAAACAAGCACACTGAATATCATTCCTTTGTGGATCTAGAAGTGTGTTTTTCTGGCTCATCCTGATTTGGAGCTGTTGTCTTTTCCCTGTTTTAAAGTACCTTATCTCCTCTTCTGCTGTGGTGGGTTGACCGTGGCTGGAGACCTTTCCTCCTCAGCTGGGCAGGGAGAGAAAATCTAATGAAAGGCTTGTGGGTTGGGATAAAGAGAACAAGAGGTCACTCACTAATTAGCATCACAGGCAAAACAAACTCAACTTAGTCAAATTAATCAAGCAATTTGGAGCAATGAGAAATAAAACCAAGTCTTAAAACACCTTGTCCCACCCCTCCCTTCTTCCCAGGATCAACTATACTCCTGATTTCTCTGTCTCTACCCTGAGTGGCACAGAGATGGGGGATAGGGGTCGCAGTCAGTTCATCACACATTGTCTCTGCTGCTCCTTCCTGCTCAGGGGGAGTACTCCTCACACTCTTTCTCTGCTCCAGTGTGGGGTCCCTGCCATAGGGAACAGTCTTCCATCAACTTCTCCAGTGTGAGTCCTGATGGGCTCCAGTTCCTCATGAACTGCTCCAGCTTGGGTCTCTTCACAGACTGCAGGTGGATATCTGCTCCATCATGGACCTCCATGGGCTGCAGAGGAACACTTGGCCTTACCATGGTCCTCCCCTATGGGCTGCAGGGGAATCTCTGCACCAGTACCTGAAGCACCTTCCCCCCTCCTTCCAAACTGACCTTGGTGTCTGCAGAGTTGTTTCACATATTTTCACTGCTGTCTCCAGCTACAAGTGCTCTTGGTGTTGTATTTCCCTTTGTAAATATATTATCCCAGAGGGGCTACCACTGTTGCTGATGGATTTGGCCTTGGCCAGCAGCAGGTCCATCTTGAAGCTGGCTGGCATTGGCTCTGTCAGACTTGAGGAAGCTTCTGGCAGAGTCTTGCAGAAGCTACCCTGTAGCTCTGCTGCTACCAAAATGTTACCATGCAAACCAAATACACCTGCTGGTGCAGAACCTGGATTAGAGGAATTTTCTTTTATGCTCTCTAGAGAAATGATCATCAAGTGATCTTGTCAGCCTACATAAAACCTCTAAAAAAGTCTTTATTCTTTTTTCCTTGGTGGAAAGTGTTTTCAAGCTCCCAGAATGTGGTACTGTGAGGGAAAGGGCTCCCAACTTTCATCTGCTGCTAGTCTGTCCACCTCTGTTTACTTACATACTTGAGCCCTACGTGTGTTTTGGAGATCTCTGGAGCATTGTTTACAGGACTGGTGACAAAGAGTTTTAGAACATGGAGCCAGTTTAACAACCAGAAGTGCTGCCTTGGGGACTGTATCTTCCCCTGGAAGGGATGCAGCTCCATGTGGTAGATTGCCTTCGTTTCTGCCTGGTGATCCTGTGGCTTTGCGTATGGAGAAACGACTTGTTTTATTTGGGTTAGAATTCTTTCTAATCGTACTCTGTGGTATTTGTGATGGGTTTTATTTCACATTCAATCAGAGTGCTGTAATAAAAAGCTACCTTGAAAATAAAAAGAAATAAAAACAAATGTTCTTGTTTATTGGAGCTTGAGCGGGGGCATACTTATGAATGAATTAGTGAGCTGACCTCAGGGAATAACTGTATTAAATTGATGGAAAGCTCTAGTGAAGCAGGACTACTCTATATTGTCTCTAGTGAGTATCTGTATCACCGCTTCCTAGTCTACTTATTGGAAGATGGATAAAGCTTCAAGCTTTATTCAAAGCCTATAGGCTTTGCTCAAATCAAAGACAGAAGTAAAGGCATAAGAAATCACGTAAACTGCTATCAGAGTGGTGAATTATGAATTTTTCTGAGGATAGACCTAAGAAGTTGTCATAATTGTACACTGTTAACTTTATTCTTAATCTCCTTTTTTGCTTTGTTTCAGTATGGAAGAGAAGACAACGATTGGGCAGTTGTGGTGTCATGAAGGTGGATGAGTTCATACTCTCCAGACAGAAGACATGAATAATGAACAACTTCTGTAGCTGCCTGTGCGTAGCATAGTTTCTGTATCAGTTTGCTCCCCAGGATGATTGTTTCCACAATCTGGCAAATGTGAACACAATCATTTTGATTTCTACTGTAATCCTGTTGGTAGAAGCCTGTTTTCTTGGTAGAGGTGCTAAATGTTAGCAATAGAACTTTCCTAATGGTTTTCTTAGTGCCTCCTTGCGTCTTATGTACAGCCTGAAAACTTGTAAAATGCTCTTCAACTGCTCTTCAGTTTGTTTGGTTTCTTTTAACTGCCATCACCAGCAGAGCACATTGTCATATAACACAAAGACATTGCCTGTTAGCTGGCCACAGGATTCTATTGACGTTATTCTGCCTTTTGCTCTGTGTTTGGGAAACGATTAAGTTCAGCCCTATGCTCTTTCCCTTCATACTCTGCTTCTATGGGAGATCCCCTTATGCATTGTCTGTCAAATAACAGCTTTGTCCTTTAGGCCAGAATTCTCTAAGTTGATCTAGCCTGCAACATGCTCCGTGTTTGCCTATTGCCTTTCACTCCCTGGGGATATGCAGTGGCTGCTTAGGCAGTGCATAACCCTCTAATAGTTGAATACATCCTTCCGTACATGGTTTACAGGGCTGGGTCAGGCCCTGCTGAAACAATAATTACCCTTTGTCTGGCCTAATACAGAACTCTGTGCTGTGCACACAGAGTTGTTTTCCAGGTGAATGTCTAGAAAATAAGATTAGACAACTGTGGCTGTGAAAGTTGAACAACACTTCACAGTGATCAATCCTTTGGACTGAGAAATTTCTTTTATCATCCAGTCACGTAAATTAGATCAGCAAGAAGTTTTCTTATCCCCTTCAACACTCACTGTGATATGTATCCAGACTCCATTGACATACATGTACTTTAATAGGTCTTTCCTATTAGGGAACAAGCTTTATTGTCAGCAGAAAATATCTGGCACAGGAAGGAAAAATATTTAATTCAAACCCTGGTTTCATTCTGATAGAGCACATACTTCTTCATATACCCTGAACGTGTAGTCCATAGTTAGGAAAGTAACTTCTGCAAATGTTCACTAACAATTATACTGTCATAATTATTAACTTTCTCTTTTTGCACACAGCTTTGTCAAACAGCTTTAAGATATCTATTGCCAAATAGGATGACCATATTCTGTATCAATGTTCCAAAGTGCTACTTCAGTGTAAAAGTGGTGGAATTTTATTGACACTAATGGTATCCTATAAGTAAAACTGAAACATTTATTGCCATAGTTTGCAATAGAGATGCACCAGTATTAAGGGACATATTTAGCACTTTAATTTTTTTAAGAGTGAACAGTATCTCTTCCATGCTTTATAAGTCCTTTGTAGTTACTGGCATTTGTTAACATAGTTTAAGAAGGCAAAATATAATTTCTAATAGACCATCCTGGAGAGGGACTGTTTACAAGGACAAGTAATGATAGGACAAGGGCTAACAGCCTTAAGCTGAAGGAGGGTAGTTTTAGATTAGATAT
The DNA here is from genome assembly GCA_020800305.1 of Porphyrio hochstetteri. Lineage (NCBI taxonomy): Eukaryota > Metazoa > Chordata > Aves > Gruiformes > Rallidae > Porphyrio > Porphyrio hochstetteri. Next base: position 79,632,480 of record CM036905.1, on the reverse strand, counting down.
TAGGAAAAATTTTTTTATTGGGATGGTGGTGAGGCCCTGGCACAGGCTCCCCAGAGAAGCTGTGGCTGCCCCCTCCCCATCAGTCTTCATGGCCAGGTTGGATGGGGCTTTGGGCAATTTGGTGTAGTGGAGGGGTGTCCCTGCTCATGGCAGGGGTTGGAAATAGGTGATCTCTAAGGTTTCCTCTAACCCAAACCTTTCTGTGATTCTACAGTTCTATCCATGCCTTATACGACTGCTAAAAAGTAGCCTTATGGCTTTTCTGTTCATTTTTGATCAGATTTATAGACAGACCCTACTTACTGATCGCTTTAATTTGTTCCCTCAAATAACAGCTTCTACTATCTTTCACTGCAGACCAATCTGATCTTTTTATGAAGAACAGTTGAAGGTTCTCTCTGACAATGTAACCATTGTTAAAATTTGTTGGATGGTTTTCTCTTTAGAATACAACTGCAAGCACAAAATGTTTCACTTACAGTAGCAATAGGATTGTGTGTCTGCTTTTCTGAACATGTGAATCTGTGTTGTGTGATGGTCTTTGTTCCGTATCTTGCTATGTATTACAAGCTTCTGGTAGTCTTTTTTTATTTAATTGGATGGAAAAATTAACGTGGGGAATATGTCAAGATGCAATGTGGGGTAGAGAGTTTTATCCAATGGGATGAGTATCAAAACTGAAGAGTGCCTTTCACTAGAGTTAGTGGCGTGGAGCTCTATAAAGGTGGTGTAACCAACAACCACATGTGGCTTCGTGTTATATATCTGATATATCCCCTTATGTTCATCTCAGATTGAGCAGCAAAAGGAAAAGTGGAAATACCTACTAACTTCAGATGCACAGCAAAGTGGTTGCATGATACCTTAACATCTCAGGATGTTGATAGAATTGACAGGTATCAGATACCAAAAAACAGCAATAATCTGTTCAATAGTCAGAATCAGTAAGGACCAGCTAGAAGAAATAGTTTACTGCAGTGTAAACCTAAAAGGTGTGTAGAACTCTTAAATTGGATGCAAGTAATTTAATGTGAGGAAACCAGGCATTTTCATTTATTCTGCACTGCCCAGGGAGACACTTTTCCTTTTACTGCACATGTTGAGGTGATGGAGTCTTCAAAATGACGCGAGTTGAAACTGGAATGACCCACAGAAATGCACAGGCTTTTTGAGCAGAGAAGAATGAAAGCATACAGCATGTGTATGTTAACTGTTGTCTTTAAAATCTTGCTTAATTGCTTTACTATGGCTGTGTCGACTCAGAGCTGTGTTTGTTTCCAAATGGCATCCAGGTGGACAGGTTCTAGATTTTAAAACTTTAAGACCTAATGGCTTGGTGTAATACTGGAAGTTCTTCCGGTGTTGCTTGCTGTCCTACCCTGCATTCTGCCAAATACTTTTTTATCCTGTTAACCAAAGGGAAAAAAAATAAGTGTAAATAATAGTGAGTATTTGGTATTGTGTTCTCCCTATTTTCGCCTGTAAAATTTAGGAGGGAACTGTGGTATTCCCTAAGCTAATAATAGATTGTAAAAGAACATCTGCACATCTTTTCTCCATGTGCCCTATTTGTTTAATTGCAACAGATTTACATAGAAAGAGTATGGTACATCATAACTAGGCAATTATCCATTCTTCATCACTAGTTATGGTTCTGCTAATTGATCATTTAAGACATAAGATAGTCTAACATTAGGAGAATTTGAGACTGTTCAGAAAAGATCAACAAATTAATATTGTTGTGTAATATTTGCATAATTGGCTGCAATTATTTAATGTTTAATTGGGTTGATCAAATGAGATTCAGCCTTTCACATGCTTATGTTTTACAAACAGTGGTATTTTAAAATGATAATAATGAACCCTAATTTTCTTATTTTCTTTCTTCTCCCCTTCATTCTTTTGATTGTTATTTTCAGTATTGAGCATGTCCTTAATTTTTAGTTTGGTGAGTATGATTCATGCATGGGAAAGTTGTTCTTCAAACGAGGGAACTTTTCACAAAAGTGGCATTTCTTACAAGCTGTTCTGATGCCAGGAGTTATGGTTTCAGCAACTGGCATTACTTAACTAGATTCTTAACTGCAATGAGGGCAAATTTGCTGAGAATTTACAGTGACAGACTCTGGGGAGAATGCTAATAAAGGTTCTGGCTCAGGGTAGATAATCTGTTCAGTCTGTAGCAGTGCAAAGCAAATACGATTTTTCAGGGATATAGAAGGGAAGTCCAATAAGACAAAAGCAAGATAGTAAGTTCTCTCCCCACTCAGCCATTGTTTACACCTGTTCAGCTATCTCAAGCCAAAAAGTAGTTGTCCTCCATTCCTTTCTAAATGAAATCTTGCTTAGGATTTACCTAATTCAACAGTGAAATAACATTGATCCTCCATCCTCCCCTGTATACTTATTTTATACTTATTTTTTCTCAGGCATGAAGAATGGTAATTTGGAAAAATGTGATGTTTGAAAGAGTCATTTGGGGTGTAAGTTATTTGAAGTGTCTGTCTAATACATGGCAGACAGAAAAACAGCTGGGACTGACCTCATAGCCACCTAAGTAGAGGTGGAACCCTCTTGAATTCAGTGACCCCTCCAAAACAGTCCGCATACTCTCAACAGACTGCTTAGAGAGAACTGGCTGTTGCTGTGCCTTGCTATGAAATAGAATACAGAGGTTGTCTGCCACAGCCTGCCAGACTAGAGCACGCTGGCACTCTCTGCATGGAATTCACACTACTGATGGTAAGTTTTCATGTCCTAGTGGCAGGCTCAGATACTGAGAGATGGGCAGGCGTAAGCAATGGCTGAGCGTGCTCCAAGGTGGGCTGCTCCTTACTGTCTTTCTCTCCTTTCCACACAGATTTGCAACCCCTTTTTCCTAGACCCCTATCATGATGTCACCTCATGTTATATCTGTCCATTTAGGCAACTTTGATGTTCTTTTTGCTTTTAAATGTAGTGTTAAAAAAGTGTTTTGATCCTCTTGCAGGTGTTCAGGGATCCGAATTGCACTTTACCACCTGCACAAGTAATATCTGAACAGATTGATACTGACTTTATGAGCCTGGAAAAGTTTCGTAACCTTTTTGTAAGTGCAGAGTAGTAGTACTACCACTTACACTACTTTAAACTCTAATCCAAACTTTTGCATGAAAAGTTATTTTACTACAGGTCAAATAAGCTTTCCAGAAAGTCTTTTAAGCAGCAGAGAAAGATGTCATGTGAAATCTGGGATTACAAGGATTGCTTTAGAGTGGAAGTATCTTGATTATTCAAGAGAAAAATGTAATTTGACTAAGAAATATACTTAAGGTTTGCTGTACGAATCCGTAAACAAGTCAAATATAAAGTACCATACAGAAAGATCTTAAAAAGATAATTCACTTCCATCTCTCAAAGCAGTGCTGTTTTATTTTAAAAGTAATGCTTGAAGGAAAGGTTATACCTCTCAATGTAGAGTCATTAGATTACAAACAATCTTTGTCACATTGCAGTGTCACATACCCTGACCACAAATTTTCTGAACTGCAGTATTTGGCAGTTGGGAAGTGTCAAAAGAGATGTGTTTTGCTATATTTTGACACTGTCCTCAGGATTTGGAAAAAATAATTAATGGATCCTAAATCATTTAAGACCAGTAACTACTTGTTTGTATTTTTAGTCATAATAGCAGAAGAGAATACTCCTATTGATTGCATTGGTGGAAAATTCTGAATCTTGCAGTCTAGAAATCCATCTGCCCGTGCCTGGCTTTAAGCATGATGGTTATTAGTGGGAATTCCAGGATACTTTCCATGGCTGTGAAAAATCTGAGTGCCATCTAAAGCACAGTTGGCAAATATATCCCCAACTCCATAAATAAAATTAACATCCATTACCTTGAGCTAGAACAGTTCTGGTCCTTAGGGCTTAAGCAGATATGGCTGAATTAGAGGAATCAGGCCTTAGATTTGGTCCAAAGTTTAGGAATTATTTCTTCAGATGGAAATAAATCTCATCGACCACACTAGCAAGGTTAGCCACACACAAATTTACTAAAGATTATGATGTTTAAATTCACTAGTACCAACAGCATTGCTAGCTCCTTGTCCCTCTCTCTGAACATGAATTTATACTGTTTGCTTTTGTTAAAATTTAATTTATTGTATCTGATTTTTACAACCCTGCATTTTCATGCCATGGTTTAAAAAAAAAGAATCTTACATTTTATGTTTGTAGGAAGACCTTAGGGAGGTTTGAAGACCCTGATGTAGAATTTTAAAGTCTTCAAAATATCTGCTGCATGAAGTAGAAAAAGAGAAGACAACTTTGCAGAAGTAATTAATTACAGTGTTCTGCATGGTTTTCTGACAATGATCATTTTTTGTTTTTACCAAAGAGGTGTGCAGGGAATAGTAAATAAAATAAGCCTAGTGCTTTTTTTTCTAAGCAAGACTTGGAAAATTTTCTAAGAGCTGGTTCTCTTAATAATACTAACTCTTTGTAGGACGGGATTCTGTCAGGCCTGGAACAGTCATTTAAGTATGGAGGAGCTCAGAAGTCATCTCAGGCAGTACTACCTTGCGGGGGCAGATTTTCTTTCCTTTTATGATCAAAGTGATCAAGATATGAACATGGACTCTTACAGTTTGCACCTTTTTATAAAAATTTTGCTTTTCACTTTAGAATTCTGATATAGTATCACTGAACTACTCGCTCAAACTATCACGTCTCAGTATGAGAAGAAAGCAAACATTCTTATTTTTCATGTAATCACCTTCTTCCTTTATGCCAAATCCCCTCTTCATTATGATTTGGTCACCACTAGAATTGTGACATCTTCAGGTGAAAGAAAAGGTGGGGTGTTTTTTTATTCCTTTACCGTACACTCCTAGCACACTCTTGGGCTTTTTGTAAGTACTAAGTGCTTGCATCAAATGCCAGAGCAAAAAGTAAAGTGAAAAGTCTTCTGTCTCCAGAACACGCATGCTAAGGAATGAGAGTAATATTACACATCAGGTCAGTCAAGACAGGTGGTCAAAAGATCATTGCCATTCTCATCCAGTCCAAAACAGACACTACCCAGGTATACCAAATGTCTGGCAGGATGGTAGATTGCTGTTGCTGTTTAAGAATGCTCTTACTCAGTTGATTAAATACTTACATCTGTGCCTGCACTTTCATAACTTACGCCCTAGTATCCAAACTGAAACCTGCAATACACTTCTATATGTCCTGAAGCAGTAAAAGATCAAAACAAACAGGTGAGGCTCCAGATCATCTAACAGAGAGAAACTGTTCTGTGTGGGTCAGTGACCTCTTCCATTCCCATAATGTAGATTCATTTTCTAACGGTGCAGGAGTTGACTAGAACTGCCAGTAAGAGACAAATATATCATTAACTCTATTCAAGGGTGTTGGTGATGGCTTGGAACCTAGCTTGGCCACTATAGTGGAGAGTAACAGAATGCAAAAGGTTCATTGCCATGATGGAGACAAGGAAGAGTTTTACCTGAAGCTATTTGCAGACAACTTCTGTTGAAGCAGTAAGTTTGGAAAGACAAATGTCCCAATCTACCTGACCTTCGAGGCATTTAGAATGGTGCAGGAGTAGTTATTGGAACTGTAGCATGTAAACAATGGGGAATTAGCGACTTAAAGAGGGAGAAGTAAACACCTCTGAAGGGTCTCTGTTTTCTCAAATGTTGAAGTTAACTGGGTATTTTACAAGGATCTGAGCATATAAAAGCAGTAAAGGACAGATGTGTGAAAAAATACTGGATAAACTAAAGGAAACTCTACCTCATTCTTCTCTAAAGGTTTTGCAGAAGCACAATTAAGCGCTCCTAATGGCATTGTTATGTACAGACCATCTGGCATGAAAGAAACACTTTATATTTGTATGTCTATAAATCCTGTAATAACTGTATTTTGCTGGCAGTAGAAACAGTCTATCTATTTGCAGTTTTCCTCATCAAATCTGTAATTATGCAATGTTTCTGTCTCCAATAAAGGAATTTAATGGGCACCTGTTTGTGGCATGTTATGAAATCATCATTGTTGAGTACAGCTAACTAAGCATAATCATCTTATAGATGGGAGCTGTTATGAAATACGTTCTTGAAGTCTGGATTAAAAGAAAAAAAGAATTACTGAATCAAGTGTTGCAGTTAAGCACAGCAGAGCAAGACAGCAGTGGTGAGAGATCTGCTAACTCTAGAGCCAACACAAAACCCACACTCTGCTTGCTGGCTTCTGCTGAAGTCTTAAGGGTATGAAGCTAAGAGGGAAGGATGAGGCCTTAACAATGGCAGGCATCCATCCACCCTGAGCCAGGTGTTTTGCTGGCAGTGAATCGCTGGGCAAATCAAGCAGCAACACTACCTACCTGATAAGTATGTTGCCATGAAACAGCTTTTAACATGGCAGGACGGTGTAGCAGTGACAGAATACAGCCACCCTTCTAAGGGTTTGGGGGCAATGAACTCAGGGGAGAGAAGAAAGGCAGAAAACAACCCTGTACTTTGAGCACCCACTTGACCAGGCAGTTTTGAATAGTCATTTCTGTAAAGTGTGTCAACCAATGGGAAGCCTGTTGAAGATGGAAAGCACAGAAAAGTGCGTGTCATTAAAATCTTGACATTTGTCATGTGCAGTAGCTATATTTACCAAAATGCTTGACATATTTCCCCTTCTCAGTGCAGGTAATACTGTGATTAAAGGTAGTATTGATCCATGCTGTGGTAAAGGTGATGTCAGGGTAAATTTTCCATCTGTTTGGGTTCTTGGTGACGTCAGAGAAAGCTGGCAAGAGTACAGGACACTTTGAAGAAGCTCAGGACAGGTAAGTACTAAGAATTGTTAGTTACTGCTAGGAGGATGAGCCTAACGTGTCAGAATGGTGATTTATTCCTGTATTTTGGCCTCTCCAATTTGTTCCTAAGAGAACCTTTCTTAACTCTAACTCTGGCTTGACTTTCACTGAGACAGCTTTCAAAACTTGCTTATCCCAAAGTAGTAATTTGAGGACTGATCCTACAAGGTCCTGACTGGGCTTCAGAGACAGATGGACATGTTCCTTTTAGCAACACTTAGAAGACCCCTTTTTTCCTCCCCTTTGAAATACTTTGGTAGCTGGGAATAATAGTTCTGTTCAAGGAAGCAGTTGTTGCAGTACCACCATGAGCACTGTGCTCTTGGGGATGGAAGGTATCAATTCTGAAGACTCTGATCAGGAATACATAGTCTTGTAAAGTGGATGTGACATACATTTTAAATACAGGGGAGGAGAAAGCTGGAGCAAAAAACACCCATCTATATTCTGTAGGCAAGGAAAGAATTTGAGAATTCTAATATAGGCAGTCAATATTAGAATTTAAAACGCCAGTTTTGACAGTATATCAACAAAAGGGTTGAATGGCAGTTTTTCTTTTCCTTTTACTCAGTGTTCTGATGCTGTGGCATCACAGTGGTGATTTTAACAGAGCTGCTGAAGAATTACTCTGTTGTCAGGAAGAGCAAAATTTTTGTAGCAGCACCTGTGCTGTTCTGGATGCTTCTCTAAAGAGGAACTTAAAAAAGCCAATACACGGATGTGGAAGGTGTCTGCTCCCCTCTCTCTCAAGGGATGGTTTTTAATGCCAGGTGAGAAAATGTTTGTCCTGCTTACCCTGCAGGTATATTATATTGTATCTGTACAAGTTCAGGATATTTGATTCAAGCATTGACAATGCCAGGTTATACAAAACAAAACGGTTTATCTTAATTCATATAATTTCTTGTGGGTTGCTCAAAGAAATGAATCGGTTCTTCTGAAGTGATTTCAGAACAACCTCTGTCCCCGCACACACCCATCTTGCTCATGTAATAATTCTTCTCAAAGGTTAAACTTTGGTTAATTTATGCCCTTAGTGATATATAGGCATTTATCCTTTACTTTGATGGCGGTATAGGCTAACATTTTTTTAGAAATAGGTAAAGAAAATATCCTCTCCAAACTCAGCATTTGTGAGAGAAATACTTTAAAGGATAAGCAGAAAAACAAGTGTTTGAAATGGGTCAGTTCTAACCACAGACTGTAAAATGTACCTACACTTTAACTTCAGACACTTTACATATTATCAAAGGGGAGTTAATAGTGGAATAATTTCATTTGTTTTCTTATTGGGTGAGATAAGAATGACATGTCTATGGCACACACACATATTCATAGTCTAAAAGCATATGCCTTTCAAACAAAAGGCTGATCAGGTCAATACTGATTTGATATGTGGTAATATCTATGAAGCAGGCATTATGTTAAATGGTCAGGAAGTTGGCCAGCCACCTTCAGTACACAGCATGTGTTCAAGGACCCATCTGGCTCTGCCCAAAGGCAGGTGTAAGGAAAATCCTAGTCTAGATGAAGCCTATGTGGCTGAAGCTGTGCCATGACATGGAAAAGTGCACTTTGCAGGCTTGGATGTGCAGGGGAGGTGGTTTTATACCCATCCCTTATCGATATGCAAAATAAATACACGTTGGGAGGCTGCTGTTACCAGAAGCATTACAACAGCCAAGACTTTTCTGACTCTCACTTTGAGGGGATGAAATTTATATAGTGAACCACACCTAAGCTAAAAACAACATCTGTGGCTCACCTGCCTTTTTGGTGAAGTTCACATAGATCCATCACCAAGCACAGCCAGTCGAAACTTCAAATTCAACTGCTATTAGCTCAGACCCTAACTTGAGATGACTTTCATGCTCAGAGTGTGATGAAGAAAATGGCTCCACTCTTCTTATTTCCAGCTTCTCCATCCTGACTTTTCCTTTGTGGCACTGCTGGCACTAGAGCAGTTGCAGAGTGGCCACATTCCTGCCTGACCACAGAAAGGAGGAAGCACATGCTCAGACCCCATGCATAGAAAGAGCAGGAATACCACTTTTAGCCATGCAGAGTTTTTAAGGAGCTGAAGCCAGTTAAGAAGTCACACCCATATGAAATGTCAGGATTTAAGTATCTCCCAGGTGCTAGCCACTTTTATTACACCTCTTAAACTTTTATGTACCAGACCTTGCTTAAGTCATTATTGAATTCTGGGTTGGGTTTTTTTTCTTAATTATTATTCCTTTAGCTCATACAAGCTTTTTGTGCCTGACTGTAATATTTGCTTTACTGTGAGGTCCCAGGTTGGAAAAGAGAGGAACTTCTTAAGGTTTTGTGTCTTGATCATAAAGGCATGGCTGAAAACTGATTAGAACAAGAATAATTAAAAATACTGCCATCTTTTCAGGAAATTTCAGACCTTGAAAATTTGAAGAAAAATGGGGTGGGGGTTCTGACCATCCCCTTGCTCTGGACCCTACCAGCTAAGAATCACACTGCTCCTTAAATGCTAATGAACTCATGTTTTGAGTTTGCATGGCAAGGTTTTGGTAGCAGGGGGACTACAGGGATGGCCTCTGTGAGAAGCAGCTAGAAGCTTCCCCTAGGTCTGTTAGAGCCAATGCTAGCTGGCTCCAAGATGGACCTGCTGCTGTCCAAAGCCAAGCCAAACATCAGCAGTGGTAGCATCTCTTGCATAACATATTTAAGAAGGAAAAAAAGAAAAAAGGGAGCAGCAACTTTTGCAGCCAGAGAGAGGAGTGAGAAAATATAAGAAACCAAGGTCAGTGTGCTGGAGCAGAGATTCCCCTGCAGCCTGTGGTGAAGATCATGATGAGGCAGGTTGTCCCCTGTAGCCCATAGAGGATGATGGAGAATAGAGATTCCATCTGCAGCCCATGGAGGTCCCCACGCCAATGGATGCACATGAAGGAGGCTGTGACCCTCTGGGAAGCCCCACTAGAGCAGGCCCTGGCAGGACCTGTGGCCCCATGGAAAGAGGAGCTCTTTTCCTGCAGGTTTGCTGGCAGGACTTGTGACCCCATGGGGGACCTGTGCTGGAGCAGTCTGGTCCTGAAGGACTGCACCCTGGGGAAGGGGACCCGTGCTGGGATGGGAAGAGTGTGAGGAGACTCCCCCTGAGGAGGAAGGAGCAGCAGAGACAGGGTGTGATGAACTGACCACAAATAGGTGGAAAATTTAGGAGTGAAGTTGAGCCTGGGAAGAAGGGGGAGATGGGATGAGGTATGTTAAGATTTGATTTTATTTCTTATTACTCTGTTTTGCTTGGTAATCAGTTAGATTTAATTTTTTCTAAGTTGAGTCTGTTTTGCCCCAATGGTAATTGGTGAGATCTCCCTCCCTGTCCTTGTCTCAAGCCATGAGTCTTTTGTTGCATTTTCTCTCCTCTGTGCAGCTGAGGAAAGGAGTGATAGAGCAGCTTTGGGAGCACCTGGCATCCAGGCAGGGTCAGCCTACCACAACTTAAAATCATTCTCTTCATCCACCTTGGAGTATGTCCATGCGGAGAACAAACCTGAGTGAACTGTCAGCTGCTTACATGAAAATGTCTTGAAAATGTCCTCCCACAGAAACATAACTCTTTGCACAGGTCCCCTTTGACATTCCCTCCTTTTGCAGGTAGAATATTTTTATGGCTTTTGAGGAAAACCAGTTGAGTGTGAGCTCAACTCAAGGTTAGAAATCCTTCCTAATCCCTGTTGCCAGTCAGTTCTCTACAGAGGGTTGCCCTCTGAAGGGGTAGGATCAGTGACCCACTGGTGGGCAGAGACCCCAGCTGCCCTGTACTTGGTCTAACCAAAATGCCTGATTGGTTTCCAGGTGGCAGCAATCTTCACACTGTTGTGTGTGCTTGCAAAGTCATGATGAGGATTGTGAAAGTGAGACAAGAGTTGGTTGCCTTGCCGAGAGAAATTATCATTTCTCTTGCTCTGTTTTGGTATCTTCATCTACCACCAGTGTCGCTGTTAGGCTGGGAAATGCTGATAGCTGCTGTCAGGTAAGCCATTAATTTAAAGATTTTCCTGGTGGTCAGTGGCTGTGCCACAGGTTTTTCAGACTGCAGAGTTTGTAGCCTCTGTGTCTGTGAAGGTGGAGAGCAGAGAAAGGCAGTGTTGTGTATGCTTTTCTGAAGGAACAAAGAAACACAGTTTGGGGAATGTAGGCTTGCATGGCATGTTTGAGGATTCCTGAATGAGGAACCAACCTTTTGCTGTTTGCTCCCATCATATTCTTTTTAACAAATAAACAAGCTAAAGAAATAATATTACCTAACTCAATTGCCTGTATTTTGCTGTCATAGAAAGAATACTTCATGAGAGAGAAAATGCACCAATATGACCTCCAAAAGAGGCAAAGTGAGGGGTTTTTTGTTTTTTTTTAAAAAAAAATTTAATTTTAGAGAGACTAGACTACAGTCTGTCAGCCTGGGCAGAGGCTTATTTGACAATATGTGCATGAAAGCTGTGTAACTGGTTCTGGCATTATGCATATAAACCATAACGAATCAGCAGCTTTTTTAGGTCAAATGGCTGCTCTGGTTTTGAAAGACCAATGTTATTTGGTTCCTACTTTGAAACTCTTTACTAAGGTAAATCTTAAGAGCTTGATTGTACCTTCTACAGCTGTTTAACCCTCAGGGTCCCTCAGAAGGATTCCCTTTGTCAGTCTACATGCTGCTACACCCAGGCAGCATGGAGACCTTCTTATTCCACATTTTGTGTCGCATTCCAACAAAAAAATTGCCAACATCTGTCCTGTTTCCCAATTTCTGCATAACTAATATTGGCAAGCTTTTTCAGCCCTATGGGGACATACACTCAAAAGCTAAGAGAGATGTCAATAAGGTCAAAGTTCAGGCTAGCAAAAGGGAAATTCCCCAAATTTTACAGGATAAGATTGTGTTTAAACACAAACTTTATTTTCTGAACATGTATGTATGTCTGCCAAACCTCACAGCTTCTTTGTGGCAACTTTTCCCTGGAAAGAGATGGTAACATGAGCAAGGCTTTATTATCTGTTACCACCACTTGAGCAGCGTGAGGGAGAGCCAACAGTGTTTGACCCACTGAGACTCTCATCAAGTCTTATATGAAGTTCAGGGCAAAATTCATCTGCTGTAGAGTTTTTTAGCCTGCTTCAACATTTTTTCCCACCTCTGTTATAACATATATTGTCAGGAAAAATAATTTTATGTTTATGTAGAGCTGGTAGTCAGAAAAATGTACGGTTTTCATTTTAAAAAAAGAAAAGTAATTTTTCAGGAGAAAAAAGGAAATTATGACCCACAGATCATCAGTAATCAACTAAGTATATTTTAATAATTACTGTTTCTTTCAGTCATAAGATGATAAGTTTGATATCTTCCACAGGAAAACTGAAAATCAAACTGCAATTACAGTAAATTGCTAAAACCGTGTTGGCTTGTAATGATTTATTTTTAAAAGACACTGCTTCTCTTGCTTTCCTCTGAGGTGCATAATATAAGTTTATCAGATCAGAAGTGATTTTCATTAGGGAAAAATTATAAGCAATCTGGAAAGGAAGAAAAGATTAGCAGTTAACCTTGATCTGTTCCTTTCTGTGCCTTTGAGCAAGGCAGGTAACTCTCCTAGCTCCTATTTTCCAGCTGTAAAACGGGGGTAATAGTTCTCAGCAAACGGAGTGACTCCTGTGAGGATAAATGCGTGACAGGCTGTATGATCAATGAGCAATGGAGGGCCATATGGACCCGGAGACAGATTCCACCATAGCTGCCTTCTCCACATTAATTTGTAATAGTGTGCTTACTCTTTCAATTAAACCTTACAATCACATTTCTGCCAAGCTCACTGTTGCTTCCAGTTTCAGTGAAACTTCGCGAGCTGGAACACTGCCTACAGCTGACAGTGACATTTAAACACAAGGAAATCAAGATTATGTATGGCTAAACCTTCTATAATTCCAGCCCTTGTCAGTCTATGGTATTGATTCTGGTTTAAACAAACAAACACCGAGCCCATTTTCACCTAACCTTGGAAGAGCCTGCATTGTCTAAATGTTCCACTCTGAACATGAGGTGATATCTTGCTGGAACAGGCTGCCCAGAGAGGTAGTGGATGCCCCGTCCCTGGAAGTGTTCAAGGCCAGGTTGGATGGGGCCCTGGGCAACCTAGTGTAGATCCAGGCCTGAGGTTGGTGGCCATGCCTGTGGCAGGGGGGGTTGGAGCTCTGTGACCCTTGGGGTCCCTTCCAAGTCATACCATTCTATGATTCTATGTTCTTCTGGGATTATGAGTGTTAAAAAGCAAACTAATTATATGAACAACATGCACCTAGAGACACTGCTATATTTTTTTCAAAAGAGCGCCTGGCCATCTGAATTTTAAGCCTTCTCCTTTGTGCATGGGGACCAAATGCAACTCAGACCTCCAAGGAGGGAGGTAACTTGTAAAAGGAAGATCTTTGGAGACCGCACCCAGAAGTGCCTATGTGTTTAGTAGCCATATTTTTTTTGCATGCAAAATTTTCTTGATTGAGGGCCAGCTGTGTTGCATGTACAAAGTCCTTTTCTGTTACTAACTAGCACGGAGTAACAGAATCCACTCAGGTGAGACTTGAAACATTTTCCATGTTTATTTTTGTGATCTTGGCCCAAGCCCACACAGCTAGGAAACCCCACAGCCACCTGTGGAAAAAACAACACGTTGGTTATTACTTGGGAGAGAAAAGATGGACTTGAGTTGCAGTTCAGCAACTTAGCCAACATCTCTCTGCTCCAAAACTGCCTGGTGCATGTGCAGCTCATGGCTGTGAGAGCCTTTTGGTGTTCGTGAGGAACTGAGCGCTCTGAACTCTTGCCTGGCCAGGCTGGGGCAGGATGTGGGGGGAGAGGAGAGGAGGGGAGGGGAGGGGAGAGGAGAGGAGAGGGTCCTCTCTGCAAGCAGGTCATTGGGCAGCTGCCTTCTGGCTGTTTTGTGCAGCACCGCGTTTATTTAGCTGACCAGATAATCTCTGGGTGTATGAGATGAGGCAAGGTGGCTGAGACATAGAAAGTAAGACCTGTGTTTGGCCTTTTCCTTCCTTCCTTCCAATGAGTGAGCTATTTTTTGCTGCTTAAACACACTCTGCAATGCTGGTTTCAAAGAAAAAGAAGAAAGAGGGGGAAAAAAAGTACCAAAAAGATTCTCCCATGACCTCCACTGCAGAAGTAAGAGTTGACATCTGCCCTGGAGCCCCTGCAGTCAGTATCTATTACGTATCTTGTCCCTGCTTTGACTTTTCCAGGTTAATGCGATTTTCAAATGCCTGAACGGCAGGAACATTCATTCCCTGATAAAACACAGAGCTCCCAAGTTTTCTTCATTTAGCTTGTGCCTAAATCTTGCCTTGTCTCCAGCAATCAGGTTGTGACCCCTCTGATTTCCACTAGCAGAACGACTCGAGGTTGTTTATCACAATTCAAACTTTCCAGGCAAACTATTCTTTTATCTTGGGATATGTGATTGGACCTTTCTTACTACCTGAAGAAAGATGTCCATCAAGGGACATGTGCAGTTGTCCCCACCCCTGAAAACTGTAGGGAATGTGAGAAGTGTTGCTGTTTATCATGCACAGAAGTTAAAAAAGAAAAAGAAAGAGCCATGTGTATTTTCAGTTTGCAACAGCTTCTTCTGAGTAAACACAACACTGCTGAAGAGAACACTAAAGCCTCTGTGAGGTAGCTATAGATTTTTAGACCTGCTGTACATAATCACCCTCCAACCCTGCTCACAACCTATGTGTGAGATACCATGGTCTTATGTCTATGCTTAGGTGCATTTTATCAGGGCTGAGGTACAGCTGCAGCTCTACGTGAAGCTGCAGTCTTTTGTGTATACAAAAGGACCATACCTGGCCATGGCCCCACACAGGGAAAAAGCTATCCCAGGAAAAGCACCACTTCTGCTAGAACAACGGAGTCATTTGGGGCTTTGGTTGGCAGAGCTCTGCTGGGGAAATCACAATTCACCATGCTCCTAGTTGGCACTGCTGTTAGCAGAAATTTGGAATGGAGTCGTAGTCTCACAGGACTCTTGTAGCTCAGAAAGAACAGATTGCCTTTAAACTTACTGATCCCAGGCGACTGGGTCTTTGGTGTTTTCTTGACAGCCCTGGGAGCTTGTGTGAGTTAGAACAGGCTTTTGCAGAGCTTTTGTAATGTGCCGTGATCTGTTTTAAACCAGAATATCCCTCCTTCACCCATAACTTCTTCTACCAAATTATTTATAGGAGCAGATTTGAGTACTGTCTTCTCTGCAAGGTAATTGGGAACCATATTTGCTTTAACCCATAACCACTTATTTACCCGGTAAGCGAAGTTTGCTAATAGGTTGGGAAATTGGATCTTGTTCTAGTTACCTTCCCAGCTTTAAATCTGATGCAGAAAAAAATAGGTCAACCCTCTGGACAAAAAGACATCTTCCCTTCCCCTGCCACTCAGTGCTACCTGACAAGTTTAGTTTCTTACATCATGCTCTCTACTTTGCCATTTGTACACCCCAGATCATCACCAGTAGTACTGTCATAGTAAAGTAATTTTTACTTCTTGGCTGGTTGAATTTCAGCCTGCCATTCACTGTTCAGTCTTTGTGCTGGTCTGTTCAGGTACATTACTGCTGGTGGGAGGATGCCCTCAGCAGATGCAGGGCAGGATTAACGCTCCTGAACCCTCTATGCTTATCTGCCAGAGAGGCGATGGATTGGACAAGTGCCTTTGTACCCTGGCCACTCCTGTTGTCTGTCAGAGCTGAGTGAGTAGGTGGGTCAGGCACACACTCCTCTGCCTTAGTGTCTGTTCATCCCTCTGGGGACTCAGCCTAAGGACCACCACTGATTTACTGCATAGAAGTAGTAGCCACTAATAGATTTAGACAAATTTGTCTAAATTTGTCTGCCTTGCCGTGTCCTTTCTATTGCTCTAAATTAGAGATGGCCAGTGGACGGGCCAGATCTGGTCCATAACAGTTTTACTCTCCCCTTCACTCCTCCTGGCAACGCTGGCAGCCCAACCTGATTGCTGCCATTGCTGATGCAAGGCTCTGGGGAACAGGGAAAGAAGATGGGGATAAAAGAGAGAATTGAAGCCAAAGCTGTCAGGACAGGCTCAGCATCAGGGCCATGTGAACCAGGCTCTGTTCTCTAAACACATGGTGGGGAATGAATGTGGTCTCCTAACTTCTGTGGAGCAGAGAGAAAGTATCTGGGCTATTATATTGAGTTAAGCTGAGGGAACGGCAGGGTCTCAAGGAGAACACACTGAATTTGTGTTATTGAATTCTTGTTTTGATTTCTTGGTCACCTTTTTGTTTCTTTGTGACAAAAGACGAGTTTTCATTTATTTACAAAAAAGCAGGAAATCATTAGCATGCTGACTGCACAGTTTATGTTTATTTATTTATTTATTTATTTGAGGATCAGTAGTATAGATTACCCCAAAACCATTGATTCAGCTCTCACAACTCTTCAAGACAACCTTAAAAATCCCAGGCATCTTTTGCAAAATAAACCAAACATTTGAATCTCTCTTTCTTGGCTTTCCTGTTTTTAAACTGCCTGCTACACATATTCCACCTTTCCTCTCCATCATATGTGCTAAAAATAATGTTTAAAAATAATTTTTCCTGTCTACATCTTGTGGCACTTAAAAAGTACTAGGTCTGATGCAGGCTGCAATAAAACACAGACAGCTGTTTACACTGTATCAGGTATTTTTGCCTAACAGTTTTAAGATGTCTCTACTTTATGACTGCAGACAGTTTGAAGTAGTGTTGCTCATCTTTTTTGTCATCTTACCTCTCCTTTCCTCAGGAATCTTTGCAGCCGGGTATGGGAGACATCACAGAGTTAGACAACGTGCTGCTTTCTCGCCTTTGCAGGCTGTGTATAGCAGTGCTTTGGTGTAAGAAGTGCTTTCAAATGTCCACCCATCTATCCTACTGACTCTAATTGTTGTCACCGCAGTCTTTAGGTTTTTTTTTTGTGAAAAATATTGCATTATCAGTAGCTGCTTGCAGTGAGCAGAGATTAGCAGTGTTGTAATCTGGTGCTAACATGTCATGCAACTAACGTGTGCTGCTTCAGGTGCATTCAGGTATCGTCTGTGGGGCTGTGAAAAGACCCAGCTTTTGTTCCCATCACAGAAATCAACACGCCCTACTCTTTAGCCTTTGTCTCTTGATAAGATTTTTTGGGGGTTCTTGTCTCATTAGGGATACGCATTTGTAAAATATTTAATCCCGTGCAGGTATGAGGCCCAAGAGAAGAATGTAACCTTCAGCTTCATTAATGTCTCTTCAGAAACACAGTCTTCTCTCTGTCACTCAGCCATGCTGACCACTCAGTCTTCTCAGGTGTTCCTCGTCTGCAGCTGAGCTCAGGGGGGTGCCACTTGCCATTAGGTTTACTGGCCCCTTTCACTTCATTTCCTCACAGTAGGAAAGGGGGTACAGCTGGTGTTGCCAGGGGCTTGGCCTACAAACGGTGAGTAGAGACCAGCTCTAGAGTTTTTTTGTGGCAGAGGTGCAGCGTAGAGAACTGTTACCAAAACACTGGTGGGATGAAAGGGATATATATATAGAGAGAGAGAGAGATTAATGCCATAGCATTTCAGGACAAGCTTTAGTTAAGACATTTTAGAAATCATATGAGAAAACTGGTTCTGGCTCTGTCTCCAGGCTGAAGAAATCGGGGTGCGACACTAGCAAGACTTACAGATGTATTTTCTAGAAAACTGCAAGGCTTGCACCATCGGCTCACGGCAGAAGAGTTTCTGCTGGCGGTGGGGAGGCTCCTTCCTGCCGGATTGCAGGAACCCTTCAGCCCAGGCTCCCGCGTTCTTACCGAGGCAGTGCTTTATTAGTTAGCAATAGATGGCGCTAAATTTCCACCTGTCCAACGCCGTCAGCCTGAAAATGTATTTGAAGTAATTAGGCCTGCAAGATAACACTTAAAAGGGTTACTGCTGAAGTTGATGAAAGTGTGTGGGCATAGAGAGGCAGGAGCGCCAAGATGCTTCACCAGCTGGAGAAGTCTTAGGTGAGATAGTCTGGCTGCCAGAACAGGCTGCCAAGATAGTCAAAGGGAAGGAGCCAGGAACTGGAGAACGATTTGCAAATTCTTGAGAACAGCCATCGCGATCCTCTTGCTGGCTGGGTCAGGTAATGCCTGTCATTATCAGCGATTGAGGATCCCAGGCCAGACGTGTGAAAATCCCGCTAGGGATTCTCAGTCTAGTCGGTGGTTTGTCACAAACTCCCCTCGTCCGGGGATTAACCCGTTCCCCAGCGCAGGGGGTGCGTTTGAGCCGTGCCGTTTGCGGTGGGGCTGGGCCGGCAGGACCAGAGAGAAGGGCTTTAACAGCTTTCTTGCTGTCCTGCTGGCTCATCGCCCCATGGCTCCTGGCACTTTCAGGTATGGGGAGCAGATAGACCCATCTTGCATGAGGTGGAAGGGAGAGGGAAGAGGCTTCTCTACTGAATTTCTGTGCTCGTTTTCAAGCTGCAGCAGGGAGCACCCCCACAGCTCAGCATCCTCGTTGCGCTGGCTTTTTTCTTTTCCTGAAGGTGACAGGTACAGGTGAGGGAAAGGACAAGACAGCTTGTTGCAGTAGCGATTCGCTCTCATGCATGTTGTGGAAATTACATTCATAAGAGGAGAGGTTGTCCTGCTGGGAGCTGGAGCACAGCTGGTGCCAGATGGCCTTCTCTGTACTGCTCAGTTAGCTATCCTCACCTGGCCGTGCCGAGCAGCTGCCTGCAGCCCCCTCATGGGTTTCTTAATGGTGCACAGTCTGGCCTTGGGCAGGATCATGCCTGAGATCCCCTGCTTTTTAAGGTGCAGATATGATGCTACTCGGAGAAGTATGGAGTGGGGAAAGGAGGCTGTGTTTGCCGTGGTTAGTTGGAAGGGCTATGTATTCTGTGCTGCTAGGCGGTGGTGGGTGCTGATCGTCCTCAGGAAGTGAAACATGTCACGAAGACCACTCACAAACTTGTTTTCCTAAACAGTTTTCCCCTTGCAGACACACCTAAACATAACTCGCAGGGTGTTTTTTTCCATGATGGAAAATCTCTTTCTGTGTTTCTCAGAAGGCTTCTCCTCAGAATTATTTTGCACAGTGGAGTGAGCAAGCTTAAAGTGTCTTGTGGATGATGGCTGCACTGAGCGAGTGCTTTGCAGTACACTGACTTCTTTATTAGGTGAGCAGGAGCTGGCGCTGCTGGAGCCAACACAAGAGTGTGCAGAAAGAAAAGGAATAGCCCACAAAATAAAATCCTGACCAAGGGTGTGAATGGGGCATAGAGGGCACAGAAACAGAGCGTCAAAGCAAAGAGCAAGGGCAAATTTTGCTCAGAGACACCTCTGTGTTAACATTTGACAATGAAAAGCAAAAATGGAAATCTTGTATTAACTTTGCAAAAATCATCAAAATTTGCCAGATGTGCCCCTAGATCCAGCTGCCCATGAGGAAGAACCAGACTGGGACTTGCCTTGTGTGAGGAAAGGCATTCAGGCTCATATGGACTCTCAGTCCTGCATCCTCCAAACCTATGTTGCAGGACCTAATAATCCTCCTCCTGAATAATGCCTGCTGCTTCAGAACGTGTTCGGCCACCAGTTTGGCACTATTAAAGCAAAGTATATCAGGTCTGATAGGCTGTAGCCTAGGTTTAACCATGGAAGCTCCTCTACTCCTCTCCTTGCCTCTTGTCCCTCAATAGAGGCTTTCACCAAGGACTTCAGTTCTATCTCTCTTTTCTTCTAGTAGTACTCATCTCACAACAGTGGTGTGAAAATGACTGGTTGCAGCTCTGTTCAAAGATCTAATTAGAAGTATTATTATTATTATTATTGCTACTAAAATGGTATTTCTTTCCAGTACTTTGCCAAACAAAACATCGCCACAGAAGGAAGTTACAGACGATTAAAGGAGCTCCCCTGCCACCACCCCACTGTCTCCTACCCGTGCTCACAAAGCTGTCTTGTAGCAACATGCAGAAAGGGCTGCCTGTCCTTGTGCAAAAACTTAAAAGCCCCAATGCCAAAAGCTCTGAAGGGCTCTTCCATGGCTGAGGTTTGTTTATGAAGACCCTGGGAAGTCTGTGATGCTTATCTAAGGCTGTGAGACTTTTGGATACAGGGTTGATGTTAAAGCGTGGGCCCTTGCACTTGGGTTGTCCCCGGGTGGCTCGGGGGGCAGCAGGGTTTGGAAGGGAGAAGAGGTGGCTGCTGCTGCTGAGCAGCAAGGCGCTCCTCCACTCTGTCGTATCGTCTGACAAGGGTGTAATAGAGCAGAGACTTAGACCCATAGATCCTCTGTAATGAAAATACTTCATGTTAACTGTTAAAAGTTCTCCAAACAAAAAAAGTCCCTGAAAGGGTTATTAAAAAAACCCTCAGAGTTTTCAATTACCGTTAAACGAGGCAATAAATGCGCATGCAGCTAGTGATGTACCCTAATTATTATTCCAAACTCCTGCCTTATTAGCAATGTACACAGGCTGGTGGGTGCAACAAGCTGCAAGAGGCAGAAAGGATTCTCTGGTGTCTCCCTCCTTCCCTTCCAGAAGGTGTTGCTATTACACAGCTCTGCCTGCTGGAGACACACAAAGTCGCGTAGAAAGCAGGGGTGGAATGAAATGCGGTAAGGCTGGATAAAAAAAAAAATGTAAACCATACTAAGAATATAGAATTCAGTCACAAGGAT
The DNA here is from genome assembly GCA_020800305.1 of Porphyrio hochstetteri. Classification (NCBI taxonomy): domain Eukaryota; kingdom Metazoa; phylum Chordata; class Aves; order Gruiformes; family Rallidae; genus Porphyrio; species Porphyrio hochstetteri. The sequence goes on along the minus strand of CM036905.1, from coordinate 79,611,889 downwards.
TTCTATTATGCAGGGAAAAGAGAGCCTTTAGTGTAGTATGTGTCTACAGTATAAATAGTTCGGCAAAATGTAAACACCAAATATTTCCACCAGAGATCTTTGCAACCTCACATACAGTAGCTCTACTTTTCTTTTTCATTAAGGGCTTCTTTCAATAAAGGGGCTTTTGTGGACTGAATTGGGAAAAATAGCAGCCACCTGTAACTTTTTTTTTTTTAAACCTAACAGTACATACAGTACATCTATCAAAAGCGGAGGAATTTGAAACCTGCAGACTTTTTAAAGAAGCAAGTTCCACACATGATATAAAACAAATGCCATGTGTGCACCAAGCCAAGCAAATTAACAAAAGGGCAGGGGCATTTCCAATATTGCTTAAATAACTCAGGCTTAATAATGGGCTCTTTTCACACAAGCTCACAAAAGCTAAAATGTGTTTAAGAAGAAAAACATGCATTTTCATTGTATTGTGCAGCAAGAACCCTGATTTTTTTTTTTAATTTTTTTTTTTAAAGCCATTAGCCTAAGCATGTGAATTCTCTGTGGGGTTTTTTGGGGGTGAATGTAGTATCTTGATGTAGAGCTGTTCTCTGTGGATAAAGGGGAAAGATTGGTTTTCCTGGACCGTTATATATCACTTGCCTGTTAGAAGTACTCTCTTGAGGTCTCTTCCCCACCAGATAGACATCACAGAAGTCCCCTGGGCATTGCTTTGTTTGCTATCAGTATCCAGGGAGAAGCCAAGTGTTATGTGGGTACAGAGACTGATGCAGTGCAGAGGCTGGTTTTCAGAGAGGCAGAACTCACTCTGTTCCTGCTAGAACCAGGTTGGCATCTTTGGATGCTCAACCATTCCCTGTGTAAAACCATGAAATGTTCCCAAAGGTGGCACCTTTAAATCAGGGCAAGTGTATTCAGTTAAATTATTCTTCAAGAGCTAGAAAGTCCCTTATTTTTCACAGCCCCAGGTGACTTAGAACCCATTCCTTAGCTTGACCCTTCAGCTTCATCTCTTGGTGGCTGGTGTGCTAGTGGTGAACCACGGCGGTGCTTTACAAGGATCTAGATTCATTAGGATTTCCTTAAAAAGGAAAAAAAATATTTTTAACATGATTGTGCTTACATTTTTCAGTCCAGTGGAGAGTGACAAAGAGACAGGACAAAAAGATGCCCAAAAAATGACTCATGCAGGAAATTTAAAATGACGCGTTGGTTGATATAAACAGTCCTTTGTATAGAGCTGCTGTTCCCCATCTTCATTGGCTCTGAATAAGCAACTCAACATGTCACACTTTGCTTTTCCTGTTGGCCTCTGTTTAAACTTCTCAATTTCCTGTGACCACAGCAACATTAAAAGTCTTGTGAATAAAACATTTACCCTACTTCCATAAAAAAAACAAAGGACCTCTACCACAGATCCAGTAGAGATGAACTTGGACTTCTCTGTTCCCGTGATACAGAGCTCTGGACACTGGCAAAGTACTGCCGTTTGACTCCAGCCCTGTCTGATCGCATTAAGCCTGAGTCTAAGGACTGAGACATTGCCATGCCAATGCCAGGTGTCTGGAGCTGCTGGTGGCTTGTTCTGTGTCTCAGGTGTTAGAGGCCTCTGCACCAACTGCTTGAATACAATTGGTGTTCCAGATATGCTCCAGAAACTCCCCAGGTGGCATTTTGTCAGTGCCAGGGGCCAAAGGTGTGAACAAGAGCTACCTGTACCCACCTGAGACTGTGTCATGGTAAGGGAATCTTGAGCACTCGGCTAGGTTTTATTATGGTCCCTTTGTGCTTATGTAGAGTCAGCCAAGATGTTCCTTCTAGTTAAAAGTGCTCTGCAAACATTAATAAATAACTGCATGATGTAAGATTTTGTTCCCCTTTGGAAAACACAGAAGTATGTCAGAGAAGGTAAGATATCCACGAATCACCAAGTCACACCGAGGATGTGAACAGAAAGAATTAGTTCCCAATTCCTCTTTTCCAGCCAGGGTTTTTTTTCTTGTAATTTATTCTCAGTGGTCTCCTATTGTCTTGCCATAAAAATTAGACACAGCTTTTTGAGACAGTGACCTCACCTCTCTTTTTGCCTGTTACAGGCCTTGCAAGTTGTTTCTCTTAGGGACATAATGAGTGTCATGAGCATTACTGTTGGACTGGACTTTCAGCTACTTGGCTATGTGACTTCAGTGCACTTGAATTGGAGCCTGAACCTTGATTTGACTTTGAATGCAACAGTAGTTCAGGTGCACAACCAGGTCATCCTGTTTCAACAAACTGATGTACATCAGCTGAGCAATGGTAGCTTGGGTGCTGAGGCCTGGTGCTATGCCTATCCCTCAGTTTTTCCAGTCACTTCAAAAAGATGTGGCTCCATGTACAGGCTCCTGTGGCGTTCCCAGCCTACCTGAAGAGTAGCTGCTACTCTTACTCTCTGTTATACTAAAAGAAAACTTCTTTTTGTTAAATATGTTGGATGTACAAATTGCATGGTACTATGTTGGCCTAGTGTGTGTATGAAACAATTGCCTCCAGTGGGCAGATTTAGAAACGTTTAGCTTTATCCTGTGCTTATGCACCAGACCTGCTTGCACTGCCCTGAAACAGCTGAGCAGCCACTCTCTGCCAGACTTTGTCCCTAAAAAGCGAGCACTATGCTCCATGTTGCTGTGGTGGAGGAGTTGTGCACTAGATGAAGCTCCTGGATGGGTGTATGTTTGCTACAGTGTTCATTAGTACCGAACTAGATAGCTTGATGTAATATATATGTTTGTACATAAGCCAGTGCAACTAAAAGGAATGAGCCATTAACTTTTTCTGCCATTGAAAACTTCTTCACCTTTTCCCCTTCGAATAGTATTGGATTTTATGGATCCAGCTGTAGCAAAGAAGGTAGATTGTCACTGCACAGTTCAAGAAACAAAATACCAGGCTTTGGAAAGGGGCTTCTCTCAGCTTTGAAAGACCAAACTAGTTTGCTATTATGCTGTTTCAATTGGTGTCTCTGAGGTTGAAATTTGGATGGTTTTCCCAAGTTTGTTTCTTTGTCATTTTAAAATCATTTTTTTAAACAAATGAAAAAGAAAAAAACAGATGTATCTGTCAATTTTAACTGACAAATAAGTTGTCCCCAGCCTCTCCCTACTTTCTTCTTTTTCAGCACAAAAAATAGAAAAAAAAAAAAAAGTGAAGAAGAAAATAAAAAAGGGAAGGAAATCAAACAGTCAACAAAGCAGCTTTAAACTGGAAAAACTGAAGAACCTTTAAAAAGGAAAACAGTTACTTGAAAAATACTCATGGTTTTATATGAAAAAAAAAATGGTGTGGGTTTTTTTTTTGTTAAATATCAAACCAGCCTTCAGGACAAAACATTGCAACCAGCTTTACAGCGCTGCTATCTGTGCTGGTGCTGGTTTCTCTGACCTGGCTCTGCATTACTCGCCTACCATAATAAACTATAAAACTGTCTCTGGTGAATGCAGAGTCCTCTCGCATGGCTGGCTGCATTCTTGACCTGGCATTTGGTCTGATGAAAGAAGAGGCAGCTGAAAATAATGACTGTCACAAATTGACAGTAACCCCTTCCTGATCTGATGCTGCCCCTCACCTCTCCTGGGGCAGGCAAGTCCATCCTCAAAAACCAATAGGCTGTTTCAAAGGCCTCTTCTGGTCAATTGTGCCAACAGATCAGTGGGATTTCAAAACAATCCCTGATCTACCTGTAGCAATGAAGAGGGACCTCTTGAATAGCCTGGTAATGGAGCGATCCCTGATCTCCAGTTTGACCAGCACAAGTCACTGCTGTCTATGTGCAGCCAGTATCTGGCAAGGAAGCTTACTGTGCCACCAGCTGTAGGAACCAAAGGAAAAAAATTACATCATGCAGGGATTTTTTTTCCTCCTGTGAAGGAAAGGAGAGGCTGTGTGGCAGTCATCAAGCAGCAATCTGTAAGGTTTTTGCTTTGTTTTTCTGTGCTGAGCAATCTGGTCAGTCACCCGCACTTAGCAACTGGATTCGGTGCGTCCCAGAGCTGGCTGCTTGTGGCCCCTGTCTCTGTCTACTGATCAGTCATTTGAGACTGTGGCCTTTATCGCTCTCCAGAAAATCTAGGCTTTAACAGGTCTCCTTTGGGGCTCAGTTTCACACTTACCCTTCACAACCTGGAGGTGTGAGCTCTTCCTCCTTCACCCGATGCCCTTAAGGCACCTTTAGCCAGCTCCCACTGTTGCTCTCCTGAGTACCAAAGAGCATGCTGGCAATGAGAGCCTTCGTTCTGGCAGGGAGGGAGGAAGGGAAAGCAGGAGGAAATCCATCCACAATTTTCAATAAACAGACAAATTTTTCGGGGGAAATGGCCCGTACATGGCCTGCTGGCTGGACTCAGCAGCGGGGGAGCCCACAGTTAATCAGCTCTGCCTTTGCCACTGGGTTTCACAGCAGCTGGAGCATGTCCCAGAGGAGGCACAGACGATTCAGCTGCTGGACAAACAATGAATTAGCACAATAATATTAAGCAAGAAATATCACCATGAGCTCCTACTTCTTTGCCCTCTCCCTTTCCTCCCCTTATGTAGGGCTGTATTAAAGAAACAGACATTGTCTGTGCTTTAGAGAGGAATGTTTGACACGGTGACATGGATAACTGGGGCTAGCATTGGAGCTGCCTTTGGCCATGGCACAGTTGGGAAGAAGGTAGCAGGGTCCCCTCAGCTGTCCTGGGTGCTTGGGCATGACCAGAACCCCTACCTACCTGTGGCTTTTTGGCATACCTGGCCAAGAAGAGCTTAATGTGTGTAGCCGTAGCAGTGTTTAGGGGCAGGCTGGGAGCAGTCTGAGGAGGAGTCTACATCTGCTCCTTCCCTGCTTTAGGGGACAAAGAGAACAGGTGGGGACATGGGAGGCAGGTCAGGATGGTCAGATGTGCTGCAGCATCTCATTAAAAAGAAAGCCTTCCTGAGCCTGGGGGAGAGTCCTGAGGGAAGTGGCTCCTTCCTCCTACCACCCCAACCCTTGCCCCTTCACAAGCAATGGCTGAAACCCACTCAAGGCTGAAGTAGTGTCAGTGGGAAGCTAAAAAACACACCCACACACTGTCCCCTTCCTGGCTTTCATGACCTTATTCCACCAGGAATCTATACTACTCTTTGAATTCAGCTGACTCTGGAAAACTTCTTTGACTGGTAAATAAAGTGAAGAATTTCTCAACCTCTCTGCTTAGAAAAAAGGCACAAGAGGGTCATAGACATTACTGCACTTTCCCATTCAGTCCTCAGTACTAATGATAGTATGAGTGATCAAGTACCTGAAGGCTGTCTTCCTTTATGTGATCTAGCAGGATCTGCTTTCACCTGAATTAGCAAATGGCCACCTGAGGAAGAGAGGTTTTATTGAAGGAGTAACTGAAGATGGGGATCCCACTGACAAAGACTAAGAAGCTCCCTGGCACTGGTCACCTTGCATTCAAGTCCGATGCGAAGCTCCTGCTCTGGGCTGAAGTCCTTCCTCATTCAGCTGATACCAAACAGTTTGAAAATATGTGTATACCACCCCGGATCAGAGAAGTGTGCAGGACATTCGTACAGACAGACATAAGCCATAGAAAAATGGTCACCAAAACAATCCAGCTATCCCTCTTACCAACCAAGGTGGTAAAAAGAGGATTGCTGTTGTCGTCCAATTAAAAATGCCTAGGCAGCACTCAAATCCTATGCCAGAGATGATCTGTATTTACAGAGATAAAACCACCGTGTCTGTCAGGAGTGAGATGTTGGGCACTTGAGGGACACGTGTTGCACTCACAGTTGGAAGGAGATTATTTGTGATTGTAGTTGCCCTTCACTGTAGCTGAGTATTATTTAATGTTCCTATTTCAATAATGCCCCGAGGCTTTGATTAAGAACTGGCAATGAACTAGAGTGCATTCAAACTGCTCTTGCTGCTACTGCAGTTATACCCTGTCACTGGAGAAATCGCTTTTCCCTGGAATGCTCTCCTTCTGCTGGTCTTCCTCTGCTTTTGCTAGTCAGCATGCAGGCACGTTGGCATCTTGCCCTCTGAACAGTGAGATGTGCTTACTGAACATCTATCCATCACCTCTTAGATACCAGCCACAGTATTTAATTTTGATCTGTGTGTGCTTTTGGAGACGCAAAATGCTGAACGGTCAGTGGGGGCTGTTGCTGTTATTATTTGATTTCAGATGCAAGTTTGTGTCCCCAGCACCCAGTTGTGGTTCTGGCAGTCCTGGTAGGTAGGTGACCCTTTGCAAGTCACTTTCATACCTGCTTCTTCATTCATATGCTAACTGGTATGGGTGGCATAAAGTAGATGGGGAAAATAATGCTTTTCTTTATAGAGAACTTCACAAATATGAAGAAATTCAGTATACTCTTTACATTTTACTCTGGTTCTATAATAACATTAACACCAGATATGTATGTTCTATATCTTGGGACTTAACACATTGCTTTGGTTAATTATCCTTGTCACACCTACTCTATTATGTTTTGTACTTGTCATGTTCATTTGTTCTGCCCAGACACTGATCTGGAGGTGAAACATCCCAAACCTTGATGCTTACTGTTTACCCAGTAAGTTCCCTGCTAGAATATGGATAGCAACAATCCAAGTGACCTCATGCAGTTTCCATAGGCAAAATGTTCCTTAATCCAGCCAGTAAAAAAGCAAACAAAGCCCACAAAGTTAACCAAACAGTATTTTAAAAGAATAAAATTTTGACACAGCTTGCCTGGGCCTGGACACCTGAATGAGAGAGGGGATCCCTTTGAGCATCAGTCTCTTCTGCATGGAAAGTTATGAAGCAATTGCTCCTCTTCAGATGGACAGGAATTGAAAAACTATTCTTGGTCAGCTGGTCATCTGGACTTCAGGACCGGCCAAGAAATAAAGACAGGTTCAATTCCACTCAGGGCACTCACTGGTTGATCTCTTAACTGAAGCTGTCAATTTGTCCTTTGTCTTCCACAGCCTACTGTTAAATTAAAGCAGGCTGAAGGAAATATGTGTCCAGTGTGTATTTTATACGTACAGAATACCTGCGTTGTATCAAGTAGTGAACATTGTTCTAGTGCAACCCTCTGGTCTTCACTCTTAAATACCTGAAAGGATTGACCTTTCTACTACCAAAGATAAATACGTGATATTCAGTGTCCCTAGGGAGGCACAGGTCATCTGCAATAAGTGGCATTAAAACTCCCAGGACAGCAAAGATGTTATGCAAGTATCTAGACCTAAGAAGGTATGAAATGTGATGATAAGGACATGGCAAAGAGTTTGAACTGGGTAACAAATATTGAGACTGGGAGTAGCAATTGTAAGGTCTTTTTTTATTCTAAGAAAGAAATAACAGGGACTATCAGTTTTCACTCACTCCTATCTAAGACAAGTGTTGTGCAGAAGCCCACTTGATTTGGAAAAATGGTTTGTTTCATTTGAAAGGCATTTGTGAAGTGTATGATCACTGTGGAATTATAATGCTTACAAACACCACCTGTTGAGGAATCCAAGTTTTGATATTTCCTAATTTCACAGGCAGAAGTGGAGAATGAGGAGGTTGGTCTCAGACTAGAGACTGAAACCCAAGAATTTCTGCTTCCTGTTTCTTTTTCTGCAGGTGTTAGCAGAATGGAATGAAGATGCCCTTTCCTGTACAGAATATATAGGCTGCAAAGAGAGTTTCAGAGAAGTCAATGATGACAGTTCAAGGAAAAAATATACAGGTGCTGTAAGTAGTTACACAGACAGTATTTTCCATATTTTGCTTTGCTCATAAATATTGATCCAATTCCATGGATGTACATAGTTTCAATACACTATGGATGGCTATTTTCACTTTCTTGACTCAGGAGAAAAGTTTGGGATCTTGGCAACCCAGGTACTTGTCTATCTGAGAATCCTTCTTTGTTTTTCCTCTCATGCAATATACTAAGGCTAACCAAATTGTTAAAAACTTTTTTGAAACTTGAGAATCCAAGCAGTTAATTGAATCATTGAGATTAGGGGGGCCCCTTCTCCCTTACCTTGCGTCTTAGTTGGCAACTTACAACTGCTATGAGCAGTACTTAGATGCTGACTTTGTTCTGTTACAATTGTTTGGCGTGAAGGTGGTGAAAAATCTGGTCTTCCCCCTTTCCCTAGCATTGCTAGGTTGGGTGGTCTGTGGTCACCCTCTCCTCTGGTATTGTATTTAGAGTGACCAGTTTAGCTGAGTATATTTGAATCAAAGCTAGCATAAAAATAACTATCTCTTAAGTTAGATGTTCGTGATTTTTTTTTTTCTTCTTTTTTTTTCTTCTTTTTTTTTTTCCTTTTTTTTTTTTTGGCAAATGTTGGAACAAATAGTATCCCATATTGGTTCTGTAATTAAGATATGCATATGTTGGTTCCAAAGATCCCTAATTGCATCTGCTTTAGGGATGCTGTTAGAGAGAAGATAATTGTATACAGTTGCTGCAGAGACAGTAGAGGAGTTCAATGTGAAGTATAGGGAAAGCTTAGAATAGCAGCTTTGGACAACCATTTATCTGGAGAATTCTTACCCACAGATACTACCACGTGTGTGCATTGTCCTACCCATTTTATTAAAAAATGATAGATATTTCTATTTTGGATGTGGCTTTTCAAAGATGGGTTTTCTCTTGTTGATTAAATGAATGACAAAACTCCCAAGGATTTTAATGGTGCAGTCTTAAGTCTCCGAATTATAGATGCTGCTCCTGCTGAAAATGGCTTTCATTAGGTACTTTCTTTCATCCAAAGATTCCCAAAACATCCCAGACTTCATGAGCCAAGTTCAGCACCCTAAGCAATTCATAAGGCTAGGTGTGGAACTTTGTCAAAAAAAGATAGGGGTGTGTGTGTCCTAGGCAGGGTGAAAGGCTCCTGCAGAAATTCTTCCTTTGTGTTGATACACCAGAACAAAAGGATGGTATGGGGGTACAAAGGCCTGATGCCACTGAGCTTCAAGATGCAGTATACTAGAGGCTTATGAGAGACTGCAGAAAAAGAGCAGTGGTGAACTGGATTAAAGGTACCAAGATAAAACGGCCACAGCCTGCCAGTGACTAAGAGAGTCAATTGTAAAATCGTCTGTTGGTGGATGCTGTCTGATGATGTAGGCAGAATTTGCAGTGATGCTTCCCGTCTGGCACTGGCAACCTCACAAACAGCAAGAGTTAAAAATTAACAATCTGAAGACAAGACAAAATACTCTCCCTTTCTGTAAATCAAAAAGTACTGCTTCAAACTCAGCCAAATCTGGCTGGTCCCTTATCCCCCACAACCACCATCATAATTACAGCAGCTGATTTTCCTCACACCCACCTCAGAGCTTTCTGGGGGTTTTGGCCAGGTTTGCATCCCCATATGATTCAGCCTACTTTTACTTATGTTTAGCTCATTGTGTAATAAGCAAAGCTTACATAAGCTAGAGACTGTGGCTCCAGCTTCAGAAACCTTCATCAAAAATAGGAGATCAGAAGCAGGATGGCAACTCATGTAGTTGGTTTGTTTTTTTTTTTTTTCTTAAGCATGGATAGAGAATTAATTGTCTTGGAGGTAAATGCTCAGCTGTTTCAAATCCATGTAGAATCATTAATTCCTACTCAACGAAGCTAATTTACACCTTGCTGAAGGTCTGGTTCTCATCAATAAGTGTCCCAGTGTTCAAACTTGTGACAGTAACTTGTCAGAAAGAACTGGGGTGAAATTTTGACGCACTAAATTCAGGGGGAATTTTCTCGTTACCACCAGATAAGCCCTTACCTTCCTCCAGAACAACCCCCTATTCAAAGTAAAAAACAGACTCTGCTGTGTATCCCTGTTCCTGTCCTGAAACTGTTCCCACTCGAACAGCCAGCAGCCCCTGCTACAACTCATTTTACCTGGGAAAGGGAAATAGAAACTGCCAGTTCCTCACAGGAAGGTGCTTGATTGTCTCATTGAACTGGTACAAATGACTCGGTGAGCTACAGATGCATGGGACATTTTCATATGGTCCGGACCATAAGATCAGCTGTATTACTCTAGCACCTCAACAGCCAAAGATGTGGGTTTCCTTCCAATAGGTACTGCAAAAATAAAGACTAGGAAAGTTTATGGAGAGGTGGATATTATCTACATGGTATCTAGTAGCATGAATGATGTGATGTTTTCTAAAGGTTAAATTAATTTCACTGGCGTCTTTTGGGGTGAAATTGCTTCTAAAGAAAATATATTTTCTGTTGTTGGGTAAGTCTGTGGTCACTGCTATATCGATGTGGATCCAGAACTGTGCTGCTGAAGTTAATAGAGCTATTGCAAAGTTTTGTAGTAGCAGAGATCAGTCTCCAGTCTTGTATTTTAAAACATCCAAGTTCTTTTAAATCTAGTGTTTTCATCTTTATGCAAAATAATTCTATAAAGGTATTTCTTAGTAACGAAGGAATCGAATATACAGCCCTAAAAAGGGCTGAGTTACAACTCAGGCAGTTCCTGTATTTAAGGATTTATTTTTTCAGTGTCTCTGCACCTTCAAGTTTTTTGTTGAGTTGCTTTTTTTTTTTATTTTTTTCTGTCTTTTACAATTTAATCTTTCACATAATGGGACAGACACAAAGCCTTGCTTGGAAATCTCCCCTTAGCCTGTTGCAATATTTATAAAGCTGTGCTTTTTAAACATGCTGCAAGATGGGTTTAGTAAAACAAAAGGCATTATAATTTATTGTTCCAAGATTATTGATTCAATAAATTAACAATAATTTCCATGGAGGGTAGGAGCCCTGGCACTATAAAAGTTTATTTATCTGCACTTTAACTAGCATTGATTAGAGTATTCAAATTGTCCCAGTGCTATATAATTGCTCTTTATAGGTGGAATGCCCTCTGCTGTGCAGGAGACAGTAAAATAAACATTCAGCCAGAAGTGACAATGGCTCTTTTAAAAGCCAGGATTTTTAATTTTTTTTTTTTTTTAAGAGGGAATAAAGAGTTTGTGTAATGCTTTAAAAACACAGCCAGCTTTGGCCAAACTACCTTGTAACACTGCAAGGACACACAAGCAAAAGGTTGTTATTGCTATTCTTCTGAGAGGCAGAAGACATAAATATAGTAGCTATATCTTTGTATTTGACTATGCCCAAATGAGAAAGCCCTTTTTTTTCCCTGTTGTTGTTTTAAAGTGCCATTCTGTGTTGCACTGAAGTGCCAGGTGGAAATTTTTGTTCCACATGCTTTTCCCTTTCTCCCTTTTGTTTCTGAAGTGCCCGCTGAACTTGTTCAAGGTAACCACGAAGCTGCTGTAGATATGTTAATAATTCAAGCAAAACAAGCCATACATGCTTCCAGGTTCACATTCACCAGGCAGGGTTGCTCAGAAAGGAACGTTTTGCCACCACAGAGAACAACAGCCAATTTAGTCCACCAGCAATTGTGTTGCTCTTACGTAGAATACTTAGGGCAGTCACATTTTTTAGACCTAGAGCTATGATAGGTCTGTCTTCTGATACGTATGGTAACACTGCCTTTATTTTACAACTTTGTTGATGTAAAAGATAAACAGTACTTTTTCCCTCTTTTGGTTTTAATAAAACATCCAACTGTTAGAAATGTCACTTAGAACCACGAGTTTGCAATAATTAAAACAAATTATGCACCTTAGTAACCCAAGGTGGATGATTAATGCAGGCTTTAAATGATTGTTTGTGTTAAATTGTTTCTCCAAATGCAATTCAGGAATTTGAAGTTGTCAGATTAACTGCTGTATTTACTGGTCTGTTTGATTAGGTGAGCATAGTTTTATATTCCCTCTTGGAGACCTAAATAGCAACCATTTCCTACCAAAACAGCACACAAAACAAAGGCCCCATTCAGAGGACTATTCAGAGTGGGCAATTCTCTATAGCCCTTTGTATCCTGAAACAACACGGTTACTGAAGTGCCTCTAAAAGGTACAACAAATTTTTAAAGGAAAATAATAATGGTCATTATAATAATAGTTGGAATTTTATATTTTTTTGTCTAAAGGTAAATACTTTCCATCGTCAATTAATGGATTAATTTTGTTATTGAACTTAGAGACATCTCTCAGAGGCCTTTATGATTAAAACTGCAAAATGGGGTTTAATGAATGCTGTTAAAAGGATGGCTAATATTCATTTGAAACTGTAATCCACACTGCCAGAGTTTGTCCACTCTGTACTCTTTTCATGAACATCCATGGAGTTGAATTTTAATAAGCATTCATAGGAAATGAATTCTAGGCTCGGACGTGTGAATTTTTAAGCCAAGTGAATTTTCATTTCTTCTTCTTCGGGCCTCTTGCATCAGCAACTTTGTCATCAAAGCCAATCAGGGAATAGAAATAATATCATGTGCCTTCTTTCTCTTTCTCCAGTCAAGAAGTGCATAATAAGCACAGCTTGAACTTTGATCATGACAGTTCAAATATCAAGACAAATGAAGTGTTTACAGTAGATTTTGATGAAAATTGCATAGTGCTTTTCTCTGTGCAGATTAGATATTAAACATTTTTCTCTTAGATTATAAGTTTTTTTATATATGTACTTTTCAAGAGCAGCTAGCTAGCAGCTTTGCTGGGACAGTGGAAAAACACTGAGGAATCATAAATATTATTAATAACTTCTTGGTATTTCTGAGCTAAGCCAACCTGATTGCCACATCATTCCTGAGAAGGGAGGGAAATTGGAGGAAACAACATCCTTCACCTTCTCTTGATGCAATTTCTCTCGTTCCTTTTGAAGGATGACTTATGGTAGGAACGTCTACAAACAGCAGTGGAGGTGGGAGGGCTCTGCCTTTCAGCATCTTGTGCTAATAGTCAATAGTGTGGCTGGAGGAAAGTCAGCTGTGTATGGAAAGACTTTGGTAGGGCACACTTACATGTAGTCCCACTTGATTGTGAGTACTTTAAGAACTGGAAGGGCCAAATTGTTAGGCTCAGTGCTGGCTTTACACTGCCAGATTGGTGTTTTTGGAAGAGGAGACATGGTTTCACCAAAGCAGAAAGTTTTGGAGTGAAAAGTTGTGAGAACCTGCGACTATTTTTGAGAAATATCCTTTTCTTGCTCTATTTTTGTACTCTTCCCCAGGCATCCACTTGTGGCCACAGTTGGAGACAGGCTAGTGAGCCAGACAGTCTGACAACTGCAGGTTTTTTGCTCACATTTTATTGGGATTATCCTTTCTGGAGACATGTGGTCCCTCTGTCATTCATGTGGGCATAGGTGGAATAAAGCAACATGTGCAACACAGGGTTTAGAGAGATCAGAAAATATCTACCTCCACAATTTTTTTTCTTTTGCTGGTTTGAGGGAGCCAAACATCATATGGGATGAATACCAGTGAAATTCAGGGAGGATGTTATGGTTTTCCAGTTCAGGAAGCTATAAAGTCTTCAGCAGCACTGAATCCAAAGCATCCTTGGTGAGAAGACATGGCTAGTTCTTTTCTTTGTCCTCACGGAGAGAGATACATGATGCTCTGCCTGGTTAGCGGGAAAAATGTACCTTTGGAAGTTTGTTTGGCTCTGTGCTCTGGATTGCTAAAACTGTATTAAAGCAGGAAACTGCTAGAATAATATAATTGATGTGTTTGTAGCTACGAAGACACATGCTTCTTTTCCACAGATATTTGACTTATAGAGTTAGGGATCTTCAGGTGATGCCTCTGCAGTCTCACATCTAGGATGCCAGGTGAAGTACAATAGATGGATGGCTGTCAAAAATGGGCATACTACTTCCCAACCTGCCTCCTAGCCCTTAGTAGTAAAGTGGGACATATCTGAGATGCTGGCTACATCATCACATCAGAAATGAGACAAGATGGTATAACCAGGGCTGGCTGTAAGAGCTGGGAACCTGCTTGTTGGAGAACATCCACAGGGTTCTCAAAGGTGTCCTGGACATCAGAAGAAATGAGGTACTTGAAGAGAAACTCTTAAGCTGAAATGAGTAATGTGATTTGACACAGTGCTGCTGTAAGCATCTCAAGGACTAGATGGCTAATTGCAAAGGTACCAGCAAAAGGAGGAGTCATCTTCATCAATTAGGAATGTTAGAGCCCTGGGGAAAAAACAGGAAATCTGTTCATTAAATTTGTTAAATTTCAATTAGGAATTTACAGCTCATAAGGGTTTGTATTCCTAATGAAGACATGAGTATGTTTCAGGTAGTGGTAAACTATTCCTCTGCCTTTTCTACAGTGCTCAGGAGAAGCTGCTTGTACCAGCCACGTACAGAAAAGCAGCCTGGGAAGCTGGACTGTGATTTTAGTTTGGTGGAAACATGGATCATAGGAAATTACTCTGGTGATACCTTCTGTTACCTCATTTAAATTTCAAGTAAAGTACTTCAGCTCAGGTGTGTTGCAAGAAGTGCTTCAAGCTGAACAGCTGGACACCAATTTTCAGGAAAGCCTGGTTTGGTCCCTGGAGTTGGGTGCTCAGGAGGTTAGATGCTTATCATACAACCACTCACTCTCTGATTGGGATGCAAAGTCTGCCTGAGCTTGTCTTTATAGATGACCTGCCCACTTTTTTTTTTTTTTTATTTAGCAGTTTACTGATTAGTACATTTGTTTCCTCTTCCCTCTGATTTCTAGGGAAAATGTCCTTTTCCTTGACTAATTATTACATGTAGAACATATTCCCTCAATGAGGACCAGATCCTAACTCTCCTCTTTGCTAAGGAACTGCCCAATTGCAAAGCTTCAATGCAGTGAAAATGCTTCTCACTCCCAAAGCAAAGAAATCCAGTCACACTGAATACACTCAGATGATTTCTGAAGGCTGCTCCACAAGAGCAGCCACCTCAGAATAAAATACTGAAATATAGTAGAGAGACTCTGCAAATACAAAGCAAAAGTTACACAGCCAATGGGTATTATGGTATTTTGATTGTGTTAGCTGATTTTTATCTTATATTGAAGCATCCAAATATGACATAAGGACTTAGGATTGAAAAACCCCCAAGAGAGTTGTGTTACATACCACAGTTTTCCCACTTTCCAGTGGACATTCCTTTCTTTCACACTGCCATGTATCTCTGACAGGACTAAACACCACACAAAATGTCAGTCTCTAGGCCACAGATGGCACGTTTCTTTTCAGTATTAGAGCTTGAGCCAGAACGCTGAGTGAGACCCACTGAAGTTAGGTGCTCAGCTTCTGCTACCAAGTGTCATCATATTTTGGAAGCTAATTTCCTTTGAAAATCCCAGCACAAAGGAACATCAAAGAGCAGTGACTGAACATGTATTATTGTGAAATGAAAGAAGGAGGGAATATATAGCAAAGGGTGTGGGGTTTTTTTACTGCAAGGCTCCATTAGCAGTAGAAAATGTAGGGATAAGTGGAGACTGGTAGAGGCAACCTCAAAATATTTGTATCTAAAATACTCAAAACCTTTTATTTTTTTCAACAAACTTCAGATTCTTTTTAAGGAAAGAGCATGTTATTAAAAACAGTGGCCAGCAAAAAACAGTCTTCTAACATAGAACTATCAACAGAAATCTTTCAGCTTGCTACAGATGTCCATTTGTATTGAGGTGGGGACAAGGGACTAAGTTGTTTCTCGCACTAAAATAGGTGATACCTTTCTCTGAAGATGTTATTTGTGCTGTCAGCTAGAAGAAAAGATCCTACAACTGGATATTGTGGTCCTTGCAAAAGATCTTTAGTTAAGGAAGTTTATTTTTCCTTTGCACTGTGCTGGTGACTGGGCCTCGAGTGGCCCTGCCTTGACTCCCTCCTGTCTGCCCACAGCCCAGGACCCCATTTACACCCCCCGGGGCCAACAGTTGCTCTCCAGGGATGTGCAGCAGGGATGGTCTCCAGCTCCTGACAGCCCACCCTGCCTGGCCATGGGCAAACACCACACTGGAAAACGCTATTGCTGCTAGCTACGTACAGCACAAGAATAACTCAGCTATGTGTATATGGCTGCCTTTTGCAGGGCTTATTTTTTTTTAAAAAAAGCTGATATTGAGATTTATAAAACAAAATATTTACATTGCTTTTAGTCTGCTTTCACTGCCTGCAGTGAGAGATCTTTTTCCCCCCTCAGTTTTCATGGGATCAAAGGCAGGTCAGTATTAAGCGTTTTGAGATCTTGCCCAGTATTGTTCTAAATTGAAAGTGTTTGATACAGAAATCCCTAAAGGTCTGTTTTCACTGAACAAGAGTGTTGCCCCTAACATGAATCTTACTGATACAGAAAACTCCTTGACTATTAATATGAGTTGTCTGGCTTGTTGTGGAAAAGAGGGGGGATTTGCTGCAGTTCACACACCTCATCTGCAGCGACTCAAGTACTGTTCTTCAGCATGGCTAGTCTCACTTAAGCTTCCCTAGCTTTAGAGGTGAAGAGGCGAGTTGAGCTAATTCTGTAAATGTATAGCATGAGATGATCACCTTTGCTGAATTATTTTACAGCACAACATGCTGAATTATAGCTCATGCTGTATGAACCTGGCTTTATGCACCTTTACTTAAAAGTCTAGAGCAAGAAGACCCCTCTGTGCAGAACTATATTAGAGTTTGCAAGGGACACAGAATTCCCTCAGAGAAAGAAATAGTATCTGTAATGGGTGACTTTATGCTAATAGGGGCAGAGTTTGCCTGATACTGGAATTTTTGTGGATAACTATAAGCAATGACCGTTGACTGGATTAACATGCTGCCTTGCCTTCTGCTGATCTGTTACCCATGACCAAAAATGGTTTGTGGTTGTGGAGTGCTTGCACTATATACAGTCCTGGAGCTCAGAAGCATTAGATTCACTGGTAACGACTGAATCAGTTGGTTAATGAGTCTGTGAGATCTGGCATTGGCATGCCTTAGTTCACAGCAGTCAGTAATATATAGAGTCTGTGTGTATACATGCCGAAGCCTAATTTGCAATCCTATTTAGAGTGGAAAAAAATGCCACACTTAAAAAAAAAAAAAGTAGTGCAAACAGGGTTCTTTTCACAGTGGACAGAGAATACTGTTAAACAGAGGAAGCACAATATCCCTTTTCATAGCAAGAGATCAAATGTCTGCAGAAGAGTTTAATTTATACTTCTTCATGTGCCAGAGCTGTGTCTGAGACATTGCAGCATTTCAGTACTTTCAATCAGGTCATAGTTTCCAGCACGGATGACTTCATCCCTTTTAAAATAGAACAAATAGAATAAATGGAATTCCACATAATCATGGTAGGAGCTGGGATTATAGGAAATTAAAACACATATTTAAAAGCAGAGGTCTGTGAGGTAAATAATCGTGACACGGAGCTTGGAAAGTAAGTGCTTGGTCTCTTCTCGGTAGTTAACAGGCAACGAGGGTCTTTGGCTCTGCAGCTTTCTGTAGCGTGGGGACGCGGGTGTATCCTAGAGGAGGATGACGAGGGTGATGGTGGATAATGTGCAGTGTCACATTTAATGGGGCTGCTACCTTTCCAGGAGAAATATTAAAACAACGCCATCTGACTCGCGCGCAAGCTAGACGAGTGCCGGCTGACGCGAGTCGGGCACGGGCTTTATAGTCTGCGCACCGCCGCGCAGTCTTGATTACTTTCCCCAGCTAGGTCCTCTGTTCCCGAGCTGCTACAGAATATTTCACATCTCCCAGCCACGGCTGTGCGTTGGCAGTCGGAGGAAAGGTGTTGATGAATTCTGTCTCAAATTTCTGCGTGTCTGAAGAAAGCCCTTATAAAATACCAGCATATATTATACTGATATCCCCCAAACAGAAAAGTAGCTCACTGCAACCTGGAATGCTTTGAACTAGTACTGTAAGACAAGTGTTTGCAGTATTTATTACAACAGGAGAAACTAGAAACATGTTGTTCCTTAATATAGCATCTGCCCAACACTGCCCTCATTGTGATCCATTTCTGGCATTTAAAAAAAAAAAAACCCAAGCAAGAACTATCAATAACTTATTTGTGACATGACGAAATTCCAACTCACAGCAGAGCTATTTCATTAGGCAATGTACAAGCACGCAGTGGAGACAGCCCTTGCCCCCAAAGGACTGTTTTTTCTCCATAAGTGAATGAGAGAGGAAGATAATACATGTGTTACCTCGAGTCACAGAATAATTCAGTTGCAAGGCTGCAGAGTTAATTCTGCTTTCCTGAGTGACAATCCCATGTCATTAAAAAAAAGCTCACTCAGGTCACGTGTGGTTTATGGATGTGTGTATTTGCTGGGTACAATCAGATTTGTCTAGTTTGACATGCAAGCTGGACTGTGGGGCTGTAACTTGCATATTTGTATCTTTTTTTTTTCTTTCTTTCCTTTTTTTTTTTTCCCCATCATGTCTAACTATGGTAAAGCTTACACTGACAGACTAATTCCGCTTGGGAAGGTTTCTGTTTAAAAGCGAGTAAAACTCTGGAAGAGAAGGCAAATTCATCACTGGTGAGTTGGCTGAATCCAGTCACATGCTGTATAATATAACTTATCCTTAGGAATTCATGCCTCCGTGGGGTCTGCCTACCAGATAAGCTACACCGAGATGAAAGTGAGTTTCATCAGATTCTTATGCCCAGAGCGCAGAGTTCAGGCTCTGTTTTTCCTTTGTTCGACTGGATGCTGTGTAAGAAACAACGTCCTCTCTCTCAGAAAAAGAAGTTAGTCAAGGGGAAGATATACAGGTATAAGTTTTACACATGGCACTCTGTTAACATTTCTGAACATTCCAAAAGCATCCATCAAACTTACTTGCGTTGACTCGGCTTCTTTAAAAGTTAAACCTGGATTGCTTTAATCGCAGAAAGCAGAACTCTCTCACTTGACTTTGGTAAATGCAGTCTCCTACTGACATCAAAGATTATAGAAACTGCAAGGCACTAGTTTGCCTTTGTAGTTCCAAGTTGCTCAAAAAACTTTTAATGTATTCTTGTAGGTGTAACCATGTGTCATAAATATACCCGCCAACAAGAGATAAACCCTAACTTGAAAACAACTGCTAATCGATTACTGCAGAAAAACTGACAAGCTCGAAGTGAATAATGCTAAAAGGTGTGAATTGGTGGATTTCTGTAGGCTTTAGAAAGAAAAATTAAGTCTGTATGGGATTTTGGGTGTGTAGCATGAACTGTGGGCCATGCGCCCCACTTGTATAGGTCAGCATCTTTGCACCGAGAGCCAGGAGAGCTCTGCTCTGCTCCAGCTGAGAAAGTGGCCTGTGACTCTGAATGCCTGGTGATCAACATCGTTTTTTTCTCTGGTTTCATTTATGTGGGGAGGCAGGGGAAAGCATGTAATGGGGAATTGCTGGACCGCTACTCAAGTCCATAAACATTTTTCCTTTTCTGCATTAACATCCCTGCTATTGACTGGTACAGACTATGAACAGTATTTCATGCTTGCACCAAGCTCTAGACCCTCAAGCCTCGGGCACCCTGGCAGTGATGCTAGGAGATTATATGATCCACGGCAAAACGATTGCAGGCAGGCAGCAGATAGTAGCCACCATTGGCAATCAAGAGGGGTAGCACTGGCACATCTAAGCATTGCCCTAGCTTGCTAAATGGCCCCTCTTTCCATGCAAAAAAATGCAGGCACACACAAAAACACTTCTCTTTGGAGCTAGGCAGAATTTTTTGCAGTGAAACGTCTTACTAGCTCTGTATATTTAGCTCCAGAAGAAATAAATTCACAAATCTGTCCAAAAAAGTGAAATTTTGAATTTCAAAAAGAAATGTTTTGACTTTTTTATTTGAAGTGCTTTGCTTTGTTGTCTTAAGTTTTACTTGCATTCATAATTTTTAAAATTATATCTCAACAAAATGAAGGAAGGGTTCATTAAGGGAGAATAAAATCACAGGGGAAAAACTGTGTTTGGCTTGGTCAGCAAAGATCACTTCAGTCAAAAACTTCACAGCTTGTTTTCCTTTGCTCCATCCTTCTCTGCCCGATTTTGCAATGTGTACAGGAACGTTTAATGAGGAACAAATTCAGGCAAAAGGCTATTAGAGTATTTGTTGAGATGGAGATCTGGTGACATCTGACTCTAGTGTACTGTCAGTCTCGTGGGAATGTGGAAAGTCAGGTGAGACATACCTTTGCCTTTGTGGAAGAATTGATATAGGGAAAGGCAAAGGAAGGGAACAAATAAGTCAGAAACAAATTGTATGTCTGTATGTGTAATTTTTTTAGCACTTCAAGCTAGAAATAGGAAATCTTCAGCCTGCTTTTGGATTGGCAAAGCTTTATGTAGCTTTTCACCTTGACTTGGTAGAGAAGAGAAGATGGAGTTACCGTCGTGCATCACCATGCTAAGCCACTGAGGTTAATGCTGGGTATGCAATTTAGCATGCCATATGTGTCAACTAAACAAAGCTTCCTCGCTCACTTCTTGGTGCTGTAAAGTAATAATGAAACCAAACAAGCTTAAATTTCTTTATCTAACCTTTTGTCCTACTGCACCGTGAGTGAACCAAGCTTTGGCACTTCTGGGGCTTGCAGAGCTCTTGGAGGACAGTGGGCTGAGGCTGTTGGCAGGTGCTAGAAAGGGATGGCTTCACTGGCACACTCTGGGATTGGTCTTACAGTTTAGGAGTTGCTTAGCCTCACAGGAGGGCTGGTGGCACTGTCCTGTGGGCGGGCCACACACAACCCACCACTGCCATTGTGCTTGGCTCACATGAAAGTGAGAGAGAGGCAAGCTACCTATCATGGTATAACCCCAGCCCTCAGTGAAGCACCACACAGCCACTCCCTCACTCCCCCACCATGGGATGGGGGAGATAATCGGAAGAGTGAAAGTGAGAAAACTCGTGGGTTGAGATAAAGACGGTTTAATGAGTAAAGCAAAAGCTGCACATGCAAACAGAGCAAAATCAGGAATTCATTCACTGCTTCCCATGGGCAGGCAGGTGTTCAGCCATCTCCAGGAGAGCAGGGCTCCATCATGTACAACAGTGACTTGGGAAAACAAATGCCATCTCTCCGAATGTGCCCCCTTCCTTCTGCTTTCCCCAGCTTTATAAGCTGAGCATGAAATTTTATCGTATGGAATGTCCCTTTGGTCACCGGGTGTCAGCTGTCCCACCTGTGTCCCCCACCCACCTCCTTGTGCACCCCCAGCCTTGCTCACTGGTGGGTTGGGGTGAGAAGCAGAAAAGGCCTTGTCTCTGTGCAAGGGCTGCTCAGCAGTAACAAAACCACCCCTCTATTAGCAACACTGTTTCCAGCACAAATCTAAACCATAGCCTCATACCAGCTGCTGGAAGGAAAATTAACTCTGTCCCAGCTGAAACCAGCACGCTGCCCCAGGTGTGGCGGAACTTGCTGAGCCTCACTGAGGCCACACCTCGAGTACTGTGTTCAGTTCTGGGCTCCTCACCACAAGAAGGACATGGAGGTCCTGGAGCGAGTCCAGAGAAGGGCAACCAGGCTGGTGAAGGGGCTGGAGGGCAAATCCTATGAGGAGCGGCTGAGGGAGCTGGGGCTGTTTAGCCTAGAGAAGAGGAGGCTGAGGGGAGACCTTATCACCACCTACAACTACCTGAAGGGAGGTTATAGAGAGATAGGTGATGGTCTCTTCAGCCAGGTGACAGGTGATAGGACAAGGGGGAATGGCATGAAGCTGCACCAGGGCAGGTTTAGATTGGATGTTAGGAAAAAAATTTTACTGAAAGAGTTGTCAGGGCCTGGAACAGGCTGCCCAGGGAGGTGGTAGAGTCACCTTCCCTGGATGTGTTCAAAAAAAGGGTAGATGAAGTACTTAGGGATATGGTTTAGTTTAGGATGTGAATGGTTTGACTTGATGATCTTAAAGGTCTTTTCCAACCTTGTTACTCTGTGATTCTGTGTGACTTCCCACTGGCTCAGTTTTGTGGATTCTAGTGGGGCTTTGAGCTGGCAGGGAAATATTTTGAGAAATTGATGTATTTTGAAATTTGGTCTGGCTATCCCGGGTGCAAATAGTTTAACTGCTTTAATTTTAGCCCAGGTAGGTGTTTAAGGTGTTTGGCATTTAGATTAGTGATATACAGAAAAGTAGAGGGTGGGCACAAAAAGCCCGTACCTCAAACCCTTCCACCACTATCTATGCATCTGTAGCCTTCTCTGTGTAGATGGGGGCATCAGTCTGGAGAAGAGAAGGCTGTGGGGGGACCTCATTGCAGCCTTCCAGTCCCTGAAGGGAGCTTATAAGCAGGAGGGGATTCAACTTTTTAAAAGGATAGACAATGACAGGACAAGGGGGAATGGATTAAAACTAAAGGAAGGAAGGTTTAGATTAGATATTAGGGGGAAGTTTTTTACAGAAAGAGTGGTGAGGTGCTGGAACAGGCTGCCCAGAGAGGTAGTGGATGCCCTGTCCCTGGAAGTGTTCAAGGCCAGGTTGGATGGGGCCCTGGGCAACCTAGATCCAGGCCTGAGGTTGGTGGCCCTGACTGTGGCAGGGGGGTTGGAGCTCTATGATCCTTGGGGTCCCTTCCAACTCATACCATTCTATGATTCTATGATAACCTGGAGCAGCATAAAGCACCTCCCTACCAAAGCACTTGTGCCTTATGTAAGGGCTGTGGTCATTTCCAGAGTGGGAGAAAACTACCTGTTTTGCAGCTGAAATTTACTCCACAGTTACACAGACTACTGAGGTAGCTCTCATGGTGTGCAACCAGTGCCTGATCCTTGCATAATTAATTGGTTTCTCAAAACAATGACAAGCAAAGCAGCCCAGCCCCACTCATCCAGCACTTCTCATCTCGCTGTTTTTTTGCCTCGTTTTCAACCCCGCTGGCGATGGGCATTTTCTTCCCAGCAGGGCCTGAAGTTGCCCTATCAGGGTAAAAAGGCTCCTGTGGCAACCCTTAGCTGATCTCGAGGTGCGGGGCAAATTAAACCTTTGCAGCCCAGCGTCTATCTGGGCCCATTGTGCTGAACCTCTCTTTGTCTCTACTGACACTGGTGAGAATTTTCCCCATCATCCGGCACGATCAAGGCTTAGTGTTGCAAACACTACATTTACTTTCCACAAATGGATGTAAAAGAAAAGGTACTTGCAACGTGGCTGAGCTAATTGTGCAGGAGAAACATGGGGCCAGATGCACAGTGATTATCGATTGAACCGAAGCCAGAGACTCAGCCCCTTAACTTTTCAAATCTCTGACTCCCTGATGTTGCCTCTCCCTCGATCGCGCTGCATTAGCTCGCGGCGTAGCTGGAACGTTCCACAGTTACTTACAAAAAAGGATCTGTGTGGGAAGGTGAAGGAGGATGGTGGGGGCGACAGGCAATTCATGGGGAGGAAAAAAAAAAGGAGCTGGAAAAATCAAGAAATAGAAAGAACATAAGGGGGAATTGCATCTTTCCCTATATTTGAGTGGGATACTCTTGGCATTTCTGCCACTATGAAGTGCTGCGTGAAGTTATATATTGGCTCACCTCTTATTCAAATAATTTAGGATGGCATTTCAGATCAGCCGAGCGTTGCGTTATCCTGTCCCTAATTATGCATTGCTCCATCACAAAACAGTAGTGAAGTAAGCCCATCTAACTCCCTTGCAATGTTGTCTGAGAGTCCTGAAATATTCTGGAATGTGGATGGCATAGGGTTTTTTTTTATAATCAGCATCTGCAAATGTGGTCATTCAAAATCCCCTTGGCCAATTTGCCTCAGACTTTGTTTTTTCAACAGAAGCTATAAAAACTGAAGGAAACTGTGTCTGAAGTTTCTAAATTTGGCCATTTAGAAAAAAGAAAAAGACATTTGAAACTTACAGCAAGAGTGTTTTCCATCCTACTCTCACAACATAAAATGTCTAGGCAGACTTTCTCTCAAACTTTGTATAATATTACCTTCTATTGAGACCACACGTGGAAAATTTTGGTATATAATTTATTTCACAATTTATTTAAAACTCACAATAACAAGAGATTAGGGTAGAATCCCAGTGTATTTGGCTACAACACCCGCTCTTCTCCAAATTTATGTCCCTCTCACACACATACACATGCACACACACACACAGAGACCTGCTATGGCAATGCAAAAATCACAAGTAATAGCACATATTTCCCATTCAAAGCAATTGAGAGGAACCGGTGGTCTATCAGACCCTACTGTGTGATAAATAATGGCTGGCAAAGGGAGATCTAATTTTTAAAATTGTGAGTGGATACGCACATACTAAGAGAGGTGGTGTGTGGTTGCATCTGCAGTATGAATTTGGAAGCTGTCGGTGTGCACAGACAATATACCCATAGGTACAGCCAGGAACGTGAGTGCTTCCCAGAGTGTGTGTGCTGGGGGAGAATGGCTACAGAGAGAGCTGCTTTCACATACACTGTGGGTTTGCATAACAGGTGGCCACTGAGAATGGAAGTGCAGCAAGGACTGAGACTTCCCAGATTTCTCCTTATTATCTCCTGAGCAGCTAAAGTTCTGCCTCAGCATGTGTGCCTCCTCTATAAAATGGCTGACTTTCCTCCTCACCAGAAACCTGTGGGTCGTAACTGATGCCTGTAAAGCATCTCATGCTGGGATGGCATGTGGTGTAGAAACGCAAAGAATGTAACGAGTGGTGCTGTCCGGTGGTGGGGTTTGATCCAAAGCCCACTGACTTCCCTACACCTTGGCTCAGGCCAATTTGTAAGTACTACAACTGTACTGCAATGCTACCCTGCCTCCCTGGTGTTTTGATCCTCAGTTACACAAAGGAGATAGAGGAGACAGGAGAAGAAATGCTTCAGGTTTGCTGCTGAACAGCTCGTAGGAAAAATTGGTGTTTGCAGGGGGGCAGCCTGCTATGCAGATCTCCACTGAGACACTTCTGACTGGGATAAAAATCTAAGCTGTATCACAAGGAACCTGCGTTACCAAAATAGATTTGAACATAACTGTTTTGAAAGAGAGTCTTGCAAGCGAGGGAGCCAGTGTAGCACAACACACGGGGCACGGTGTTTTTTGAAGAAGTAATTCAACTAAGAGTATTTTCCTGAAGCAAAGAGACGGGGAGGGGAGCTACTGCTGCATCCAACCAACCTGTGAAAGCGCCTGTCAGGGGAGCGCAGGCCCGATGCTTTCTCTTAACGTTTCCCATCTTGTCCTCTCCTGAACACGGGCTCGAATGCTCCGTGACAGCACCTGAGAAGAAAGGCCTGCCGCGAACCGTTCTGCCAAGGAGCTCCTGGGAGCCCCTCACCGCCGCCGTGGAGGCAGCCATCGCTCCAGCAGAGCTTGCCAACCACAGGCAGCACCGGCTGGCTGCAGGGTGCCCGTGCCTGCCAGGGGCAACCTCTTTGAAGCGCAGCCACTCTTCCCAGCCCCACTCCCTCCCTTCTGCTAGGTGTTAACGCAAACATCTCCCCGTCCAAAAGAGTTTCATTATTTATTGGAGGCTACTTTTCTGCCAGCTGAGTCCCAGACTTCAGTAGCTTAGCAGGAGCCAAACTGGATGTACGTCTCCAAAGATATCATAAAAACCTGGGTAAAATGGGTATTGAATGTGCATACGGAGCACCTTATGAAAGTAATCTCTTGTGAGTGTCAGAGCGCCGGGTGCCAAGCGAAACAGCGAGCGGGCCCTCTCTGGAAAGAGGTGCTGACAGTGACAGGTATTAGCACGCTGATTACAATGGAAACATTTGTACGTTAATTGCAAAGCACTCAGACTTACCCCCCTCCCCGGTTTGCCTTTTTTTTTTTTTTTTAATGTGGAGGAGGGAGGTTTTTCATTATTGCTGATCAGGGAGTATTACTTGCATCTCTCTCATGGCATATGTTCATACGCCTGTGGGCTCACACACACAGCATTCTCATTTCAAAGCTGAACAGCTCTCTTAGCTATTTTTCTTTTCCCTTCTTCAGGACTTCAAGGAGTGAGTAGGATGTAATCTCGGAGCGAGGAGGCTTGGTTCTGTGCCAGGCACTACTGATTTACCATGTTGTCCCCGAGTAAGTCACCTCACCTCTCTTCTTCTTCATCTTGCCACCTGTAAAAAAGGGAGTGTGATATTTTCCTTCCTTTGTTTAATTAAATAGTGGCTCTTTAAAAATTCATAGACTGAAAACCTTCATGTCTTTTTCTTTTTTTTTTTTTTAATTAAAACCTAATTGACTTCAGGGAATTGTAGCAACCTCCAGAAACATGCAGTTTGAGTCTTACCTTGCGTGATTACTGTAGCCTCGTTGCTTTAAATAACTTCCATCATGTTAAATGCTAGTCTGCCTGTTGGAGGGGATGTAGTAAAAGAAGGCAGTCCTGATCCAGCAAGACTCATCAGTGGGCCAATACCCATGCAGGCCTCTGCTGAGCACTAGAAGGAAAATGCTGCTTCATTGAGGGCTGTGGGGAAGAGGTTTTGCCCTACGTAGCAAGAAACCGGGTAGCAGTAATTAGCAAAGCAGGGACTGAATTTGTACCACCACATTGTACAGCAATCCAAGTTGCAGGGAACAGGGGAGGGGAAAACCATGCTGCTGCCACCTGACCCAGCTTTCTTCTGGTTGTTTGTCTTACACTTTTCACTTTGTATTTATATCACTGAAGTTTAAAAATTGGAGATGGAAAAGGGCACTTGGGTCCCCTAAATGTTTGGAGTTTCTTTTGTGTGTGCACTGCAAAGTTGCCTCCCACAATGTGTCTCCTGTTTTGTGTACTGGCATGTAGGGCCTAAAGGAGCAGGTAGGTGACCAAAATAAGGGCAACTGCCCATCCCAGAGACCCCCATTCACACTTTCCCTGTAAGCCCTTCTTTCAGGTAGCAGCTGGGATCTGATTCTGTGATTCCTGCTAATTTGAATATAAGCCATTTCTGTATGCAAAGGATTGCTGACACCAGCAAGTTTCACTGTAATGATTACTATGGAAACGTTTATCTATAAATATAAAATTCTTTAAAGCTTAGCCTTTTATCTTTATAGAAAAAGGCCTGTTTATGTCACTTCTAAGCTTCCAGCTTTAATGTAGACATGAGCTGTTCTCATGCCAAACAAGATAACCTCAGTGTTAGAGCTGTGCGAGCTTTGAAACATGGGAATTTGAGCTAAAACTATTATTTTTTAATACAATATTAATAGCTGAATGGAAAATATTTTAAAATGCCTTTCTAAGCCCAAAGCTCTAGTTCACTCGCAGTCTTCTTTTCAATAGGCTTTATTGTAATGTTTCTTGTATGGAATAGCTGCTTTCTGCTGCCAGTCAGTCCTTAAACTGTGCATGTGTGTGCATGCACGTGCACACAGGCATGTGTGCTTGTGCCTATACATGGTGGTGAAGCTTGTGGAAGCAGAGCAAAGACGGAGAACTTACTGACTCATTAACCTTTTTCCTTTGGAATGTTTGTAGATGTCACATTTCAAAGCCTTTGTAAAAATATGGTTTCTAAGTTCAAGCCCCCAGAAGATGTTTTGGGTTTGGGTGGGTTTTTTTGGGTTTGGTTTGGTTTTTTTTCTTTTGCTAAATGTCAAAAAGGAGACATGATTTTAAGTTAATAAGATTAAGGTTTCAGTTACTTAAAACCTACAGTGAAAAGGGTGCATTAAGAAAGATGAGGACTAGCATTTTTTCTTTGAATTTCTATCTAAGGATTTTAAAAAATATTTTTGCTTAAATTCAACATTTACACTTGAGAAATTTCTCTATTAACATAGATTTATTTTTTTCAAGCATACACACTAATACCACAAACACCCATATTTGCGGATACTCTAAAGTTACTCCATTAAAGTTATTCTCAAATAAGAAGGAATCACAGGGGTTAAGTAATATATGTTTAGGGTCAAAACTTAAAGTGTTCTGAAATGTTTGCAGGATCAGGTCCCTACTGACGTTTGGAACAGAATTCATGACATACACAGAGTAAGATCATAGCTGATGACGATCAGAAGGTTAATTCGTTATTCATTGCTAGGGAGCAATTGATAGCAACAACCTTGTCTACAAGGGCACAATTCATATATATGTATTAAACTTTCTCTTTGTGTAGGTTTTGATTATTAATACTGATGAGTTTTTCCTTCCACTTTTGGGTGGAATGAGAAAATGGACAATTAAATGTTTCATTTAAAATTCAGCCCTGGTCTGATGAGCTAAAACTAAGAAGTTCAGTTCAAGGATAGAGGGGGCTTTAAGTTGCTTTTTGTTCTTCTGATTTTATAGGAAGAGTAGAGAGATCCTTGGCATTGTAATTTAGACACTGGGGAGAGTCAGTTTTTATATTAAAACGTCTTTCCTGGGTTTTTCTAGGGAGTGTGGTCCCTTCCATAGCCCTTCCCACGTGGGTGTTTGAGAGAGCAGCCCGTGTAACGGGAGCAAAGAGGTTGCTGGCGCTGAGGTGTGGTCTCACCTTCCTGTTTGATTCTCCCTTTGGTCATTTCCCATCCTCATTGATTTTCACTGGTGGGCAGGTATGAATGTTCTCTGAAATCTTAAATGGAAGCACAGATGAAGTACTGACAAACCATCCTAGGGCTTCACTGGGCTGTACATACCTCTGCCTGCCCTCACTCTGCTCTTCCAAGTTCACTGACAGTTTCATGCTCTGAGCATAGCGGCAGCCAGAGGAGTCAATTGGACACTATTAGTAATTGAACAGATTGCCTGGAAATAAAAGATCTAAGAGCCAGCATTAAACCCTTAAATAGGGCATGCAGTAAAAGAACAACAATATACTGTGGCTCCCGTAGGGCTGAGGGAAATTCAAATTGTAAAGATCTCATATTGGATTCAGAGAGATACTCCCAAATTTAGAAGCTTATTTGAATCCTATCCCAATAAGTCAAACTTGTTAGATCTGTAAAATTAGTCTGTAAATCTCACAGGAAAGGCTGTGGGGTATTTCAGTACTTTCATTTGTGCTCCTGGCAGGAGCATGAGTATTAGTATAAAAACATAAAAATGACCATGAAAGTAACTTTTAAAGCAGTAGCAGTTTTTTATTCTCTTTCAAATCCTACAGAAAGGATTAGAGTTGTGGGAAAAGATTTAGCTTACTTTCTATTTAGTCCTAATTGGCTTGCCCAGCCTTGATATATTAAACCATACGTTGTTAACGTCTTTATCACGTCTTTATTTCTTGTCCCATTTCAAGGTTCAGATCACGGTCATCAATCCTCACCAGAAAACAGTCTCCTTTCCTAGAGCATAGCATTGTAAATGTAGCAGTGGCTAAACTGGGAAGACTGAGGGTAGGGGGTTACCATCATAACTGGTACCTGGAAGGAGAGGTCCGGATGGAGGTCCCCAAAGCAAAGACAGGTCTTGCATTTATGGCATTCTGCTCTGCCTAGCACTGTGGGATCTTCCTCTCTTCTCCTTCTCACAAGCTGTGCTCTCTGCAGCTCTCCAGTAGCTCTGTAACCAGGACTCTGCTGGTGGGGCCCTTGGGATATGTTTTCTACTGGGTGCCTCTGTGGCATCTCATATGAGGGGGCAGAGCCCCAGCAGGCTGTGTGTAGGGAAAAGTATGGGTATGTACCAGAACTGTAGCTGTAAAGTCAGCATCTTCTTTCCTTCAGGAAACTGGAACCAGGCTCCCCCCTGCCATGCCCAGCCATGAAACAAGAGGCACTGGGCACAAAACGCAACACAGGAAATTTCACTTAAACCTAAGAAAACACTTTTTTACTGTGAGGATAATTGAACTCAGGGAGAGGATGCCCAGAGAGGCTGTCAAGTCTCCACCCTTGGAGATACCCAAAACCTGTCTAGTTATGGTCCTGAGCAAGGGGGTTGGGCAAGATGACAGCCAGAGGTGCCTTCCCACCTCAGCCCTTCTGTGCGTTTGTTACTATGGTGGGGTTAACTCTACAATGTACAAATGAGACACTGCAATAGGAGGGACAGTTGTCTGGGGACAGCACAGAGCACTTTGCAGAGCTTTGCAGGTGACAAAGCCTGCCAGACCTCATTTGAGGTTGCAAGCATTCACTGCGACCCACAGAAATGCTCCTGTGAACGGGCCTGTGAACGGGCTAGCAGTTTGGGAGGATAAGTAAATGACAGTAACCTCTACTGCATGCAGATACACTGGTGCAAGTGGGATGCATTGTCCCTCCTCCCAAAGCTGAAGACTTTGCTGTCACTAGCAGAAATAAGTAATGCTGCAAGGCAGGAGTACTGCAAAAGGTAAAATTGCAAGGCAGGTCTGCCCTATTCAGTCACTCTGGGGTACTTTGGTTTTGCATTCTGGAAGGCTCATGTCTCGTCCTTGCTCCCTGGAGGTTTTCACACCATCTTTCTGGCACTACTGTGCATATTATGCAGAAGGAGTCTTGCATGTATTACATGTATGTCTACATGTATGTGAGTATTAGATCTGAGGGTTTGGTGGAGAAATAGGTCACAGTCCAGTCAGTTTACTCAACACCTTCTTTGCTGGGACATATTGCCATTACATGATAACAAGCATCGACCTTTTGGATGTGTACAAAGCTGGAAGATTTTGCCTTAGAAGTGATGATTGATCTGAGGAACTAACCCATCAGGGCAGCCAGTTTTAATAGCCAAGAGCTAGAATGTGCTCTTTCCAAATTAAACACATTGTTGTGTTTCTTTGGGTTCTGTTCCCATACAGTTTGCGATGGAAGTACCTGTTCCCATTCACAAATGGATAAACACAAGTATACATTTACTCTTCCAACTCTGGGAACAAGCTTGCTAGCGGGCTAACATGGAGGGGGCCCAATGTACCTGGAATAATATGAAACACCTTTTTTCTATGTATTAGTTTACATACTGTGTTCAGGAAACAGGGTACAGAAACTTCCTTTAAACTCCAGGAACAATAGCTATTGTTGGTTGTTGATATGGCATGAGCTCATATCCAGGATACTGAGAAAGGAACTCCTGACCACAATAAATAATATACTTCTTAACTCCTGGCGTGAAAGAATGCATTTATTGTTTTTGCAGAAAGAGATGGAGAAATAGAGCTTTAGAAAGAGGGGTTCTGCGTGGCTGGACAAAGGCTCTGATATTTGGGGTTTTTTTCTCTTTTCCCTTAAAATTTGAATTAAGGAATTTCTTATGGAAGAAAAAAAGTTTTATAGTTGGGTTCCCAACAGTCTGTGTTGAAATATATTTTGAATTTGACTGCATTATATGAAAATGATAAGATTAGTGTGACAAGTCTATAAAGCTATTATTTTTAACTGCTATTTTCTTGCTTACATCTGCAGTGGGGGTGGGAAACTATTCATCACACAGAGCTCAAAGCTCTTGGTCAAAGTTCCTCAGGAATATGTTTCTCTGGATTTTTACAAAGTTGATTAGGGTAGAGTAGCTTCTTTAGTGCTACAGTCTGTCAGTCCTTTAGGAGCACAGCCTTAAGTTGTTTGAAAAAGAAATTTGCAGAACCCTGGCTGTTCTATCTCAAACTGACACTTACACTAGATTTAGTGGATACTCATGACCAAATCATGCACTACAAAAGGAAAGGCCTTGAAGGGAGACTAATCTTTAAATGGTATGCGCCAGTTAAAACACAGGAGTGGGAGTTAGGGGGCTCTGCAGCGTCTCTGATACTGTGGCACCAGTCACGTCACTTAGCAGAGGAAAAGGGAAAAGGCTCCTATCTGTCCTACGGATCCTCCACCTCCTAGGAGCATTACCTCTTTTCATCCCTTTAATGCTTCCCAAGAGAGCCATCTGGAGTACTTTGGTGAAGCAAAACTTTGTCACATACATCATTTAACTGAAATGTTAGCCTCTGCAAAGCTTTGCTCGGGTGGCTTTCGGGTTCAGGGGGAGTGCTTGCTTGGCTTGCTGGAGGTCTGGACTGTGTAACACTGAACCGAAGCCCCACTCCCTACTCGGTCACTTGGAGCAGATACTCATACCTCTGTACTCCCAGTCTTGCCATAAGCACCCAGCTCATGATGCCTATGAAGTAGACTCCCCTGGAAAATGGAATTATCTTCCAGTGTTCCTAAGATAAAAGCATTTGGCACGCAGAACTGTTAACATTTTTTGAAAATGTCTCCTGCCCTGGAATCTAATTTTTAACTACCCAAATGGCTATTCTAGATCGTGTGTGCATTAATGTTGTTATACAGGTGTCTTGTAAGGGCAAGTATTAAACTTTGCAGTCACACTTCTTAAATGAAATGGTATTTTTTTTTAAGATAAGCTCAATCAGTATTAAAAGCTCAAGTAATTCTTAGCACCCATGTCCAGCAGTGGGGTTTTTTTTTCAATGCTATACATGGTCTGAGGCACCAGTGTCCTGTAGAGTTATGTATTACTGGCCACTGCACTCTAAAGGTGTCACAGAAATAAGGATACAGTGTTACAGGTTTTGATCTAGAGGCAAAAAACGGAGAGTGATATTTGATGGGTTTACTTTTTTCTTGATTTCTTTTAGTCATTTGCCCCTACTAAACTGAACAATTCTTGGAATATCAAAGTCTTTTTCTAACTTTCTCAGTAATGATTCTCAGTTAGAGACAACTCGGAGTATTTTTTTAAAATATGTGCACTTTACGTGTGCTTCGAAGAGAACATGGCATTCTTTTGGTTCCTTCATTGCAAAGCTTTAAAAATAAACTCCGTGCAACATTGCAAATGAGATAAGATGCATACTTTGACATTTACTTTTGTTTCTCCAAATTTTAATGAGAAATTTAAATAACTTACTACGAAACATGCCTCGGAAGTGGTAAAGCTGCGCAAGTGAGTGGTTTCAAAGCAGAAAGGGCCCAGTTCAGGTTGGTGTCTACAGACGGGCCAGTATTTCCTCAGCCTGGAGTTGCTGACACACTCAGGTCCAGGCCTTGATTGTCCAGGTAAAAAGCAAGGAATTTTGGATAAGGCTTGTTCTGTGGGGCTTTTTTTAGACTTTCTCATTTTAAGTGCGCATAGTAAAAAGCTGAAAAGCAAACCTAAATCCCTGCAGGGTACAGTTGTGAAACTGCTTCCTAGCCCTTAGGTCCCAAGGCCGTGATCCTGCCGGGACCTTGAGCAGACACTCTCTGTACCTGTTCAAACGCCTCTGCACACATGGAGAGGCTGGCTTCCACCCTGTCAGTAGCAAGGTCAAATCCTTACAAGCCACATTTAAAATTTGTTCCCAAATGAACCGAAGCCAGCACTCCCCCTGTAAAAATTAACACATGCAGGGTTGAAACCGTTTACCAGAGGACCGACATCCCCTCCAGGTCTCCCCAAGTGTGCTGGCAGAGATGCATAAAACCCATAAGCTATCAGAAACAGGGTCATGTTCTGATATCCAAAAGACAGACACTTTTTAAATTGTCTTGGGTTTGCCGTGAGTGCTACCATATTTAAAGAATAAGAATAGTTTTCTTCTATTGGCTAATCAATATACAATTCTCTATAGGTTTCCTTCCAGAAAATTAGAACCAATCTGTCTTTCCGTGGTTAAAAATCATATCACTTGGTGCTGAAATGCTGAAGATTTTTTTTCTAGTGGTACAACATTCTTCAACGTTATTTCTGATTGATTATACCAGTGTTTGTAATTTATGTATGATGGTGAGAGATGTTGTCTAGTTCAAAAGAAAAAAACCCAACATCTCACTTGACAGATAGAATTAAATTACATAGCCTGTTTTTGAGTATGCTGAGACTTTGCTTATACTTGAGAGCCCTGTTCTGAATGTTCATATTCCAAGGCACACAACTGGACAGCTCAGTGAGTATAAATCTGAGCGAGGCGGGAAGCCAGTTTAGAACTAATTTTGTAGGACTATTTTTGTTACCTTGGAAAACTACAAGGCTGATAATTTAGCAAGTTACAGCTTTGACTAGAAAGTTATATACTCTACACTTTCCACTGTATAATCCAGCTACGAATGCCGCTATAAAGGCTACCTTTTAAATGTCAAATGTTCTGACCTACCTTGCCAAATTAGAGTGGCAAAACATTCCTTCATAATGGGATAGGTCTTGTTCTCATACCTTCTCATGTGCCTGTATCTCCTCTGATTATTTTACAACAAAAAACAGAAGCTGCTATATGAAATGTATTGAAAATACTTAATCCTCCCATGCCAGCTTTTTCCTGTTGATCCTGTTGCCAGTTCTGTATCAATGTTTATAGACATTCACCTTCTGCCCCCTCTCCTGCTTAGATTCCCATTAAAGAAGCACAGGGAGTGTAGTTTGTTCAAGTACTCATAAGCCTGTTGTTGTGGGATGACACAACATGTTTTATTTTTTAAACAGATAGATTAAGCACTTCTGTTAGTGCAAAGAGCATCACAGTAACTGGGACTAAGAGAGAAGGACTCGCGTCGCTATGCAGGGGATGATTGACATCTGGGGCTGTGACTCAGTCTCTTCAGTATTGGGATGAAGGTGCTATGAAGTGCATCATGAGGAGCTTTTTTCTTCTTCTGACGTACCAGTGACTTTTGTTACAAGCATGGCATACATGGTACTTACCCATCCTGTGTTTGCAAGTCTGAAAGTAAGTGTTATCCTCATGATCTAGCAACTCTCACAGCAGAGGGAAAAAATATTTTCCTTACTGTTACCCTCCCCCTTTATTTATTTTTTTGGTAAGTTTAAGCAAGGTGGTTGAAAAATACTTCGCACTGATTCTGTAGTAGAAGCAGCAATCAAGACTCT
Source organism: Porphyrio hochstetteri (assembly GCA_020800305.1). Taxonomy (NCBI): domain Eukaryota; kingdom Metazoa; phylum Chordata; class Aves; order Gruiformes; family Rallidae; genus Porphyrio; species Porphyrio hochstetteri. The sequence continues at coordinate 79,577,341 of CM036905.1, read as the reverse complement.
GGTACAGTTTTGTAAAGTTCAGAAGAAAAAGAAAGATAGGAAAGAAATCCGTAAAAAGCCATGTAATTTTTTGTCTTCTGGGTTCTGGCCCAAAGATAGAGCTTAAGGAGTCTTCTCAAAAGAAATTAAAGTAGTCATGAAATTTAGAGTGATATTAAAACATTCTCATACAGGTTGCCCAGAGTTCCCAGTGCCCCTTCACCATGCTGCCCATACTAGGACTTGCAGAAAAATGATGTAAAGTCCTCTATGTTCTAGTTTGTCTTGTATGATTAGTGGCCATGTACCACAGCTGTCTTCAAGAAGCTAGAACCACTCCCTCTGATTCTAGGTAAAATAGCTGCTTTTTAGGCATGTGCTTAGGATACATGTTAGAGAGATATCTTTGCTTTTTCTGAGATCCCTTTGAAAAGTACTCTAAGTGTCCCAGAGTGGTTAAAATATCCCCCTCTACCCGCAGAGGGACAGACCCTTTTTAATTCACTTTCCCTTTTTGTCACCTAGTGGCTTCATTCTTGTGACTACTGAGATTCTTTTAATAGACATTGGATCTCTACTTGGATGAGCAATTTTTTTGTGCCAGCATAATTCAGACTATCTGAAGGCAAATTCATCTCTGCTACATTGCAGAATGTGGGGTCAGTGTTGTTTTACCTTTCTTTGCTTTTTAAACAAATGCAATAATTTAGGTCAGGAAGAATCCTTCTGGTCAACCCGATGTGCTCCAGCATAATTCAGTTGCTATGGTTATGAGCATCAGCCTATGTAGAGACAGAAAACATATAGTAAGAAGATAAGCATCAACAGAAGATATCTCTGTTATGAGGTTTACAAGAGCATCACCATTGCGATGACATAATCACGATGGAATTGCAGGACACCACAGAAAGTATTCACATAGCAGATAATAAGACAACATATAATCCAAAACTTCTTTGTCACAGTCAATATAGATAAGAAAATGGAAAATTGATACTAGAGGGGTGGCCTCTTCCAGCTTGTTCTGTTTCTTTTTAGTGTCTAACATACGACATCATCACCGAAAGTAATTCAGCGGCTTCGCTTTCATCAAAGCATTGCCATTCCTCCACAAAGCTGATGTAGGCAATCCAGCAAGGGGAGGTGGATTCACAGAGCTCCTTAGAGGGCACTGAAACCAAATTTATTTGTGGCAGCTGCCCTTCTCAAAGCTGTCCTGCAAAAAAAGGAATGATCTTGCTAGGACTGACCTGTCCAGTTTCCTCCAGTACTCTTAGCTTTTAGCTTTATATTTGCAAGGAACTTTAAAAAAAAAAAAAAAGTGTATTTCTGACTTAGAGGGAGGAGGTTTATACTGCTGTGCCATGTGGGCTTTTTTTTTTTAATGCCAAGCATTTGGAAGCTCTCCAGCATTTCCGATATTTGTACTCTGCATCCAGCTCTACTGCTGCTGTTTGGAGAATTTCAATCCATTAAATTATGAACCCTTTGCCCAGAGAGTAACTGATTACATTTCAGCATTAAGGTGCACTTTGGACATGTGAGACCAAGTCTCTGGTGTTATGAATGACTTTTAAATTATGGGGAAAAAAAGCAAGAGTTTCATAAGGAAAACCAAGTATTCCTTTTCTCAGCCTTGCTCCCACCCTTAGTTCTGCATTCACATGCCACAACAGACATGACCACTGTCTGTTAGGAAGTAGCATTTTTAATACCCCTCTAAAATGGGAGAGATCCAAATTAAAATGCCTGGATTTAATCATATGGAGGAAGGAGAAAAAATCCAGAACTCTTCAAATCCCAGTTGACCACTCAAATTGGGAAGCTACTGGCTGTTTTGTACAGCTGAGTTTATTTCTGGTTTTCAGAAGGAAGTTGAGGTTTGGAATTAGTTGAAAAATCCCAAGTTTGTCTTGGTGAAGAGGCAGATTCTGTATTCTCTGTGACTTCACTGCGAGATGTACTAAGGAATCTGCTTCAGCACGCCTGACGAGCCGGTTAGCTCCAGCCTTCATCTCTGCTTTATATGAGAGACAACTCTTACAAACAAAGGGCTAGGCAAGAAGAGGATGGGCAATAACATGTTAGTGAGGTGAGGGGGAACTCCCTGATTTCTGGTGGTAGTTCTGAGGATGCCCAGATGGAGGAGGGCAACTGCTCTTCATAACCACGGGTCATGGTGTAGCTGTGCTGTTGGGCACCCAGGAGGGAGCTGTGGCCAGTGTTTTCCCGTTACTGTTTGACAAGGCCCTTCTTTTCACTACTTCAAATAACCCAAATGGAAGTAAAGACATTCAAAGAAATGATGCACTAACTTAAAGGCAGAAATCAATCCAAGCTGTTTCCTTTACAGCACCCTGCACTGGGAACATGTCAGAGCAGTGATCTCAAGCCTGGTGAATACTTGTGACCATGGGAGTTGGGTATGGGACAAAGGCCACTGTTACAGAGGCAGAAAGATCATAGAATCACAGAATCATAGGGGTTGGAAGGGACCTCGAGAGATCATCGGGTCCAACCCCCCTGCCAAAGCAGCTCCCTAGCTCATATTGCACAGATAGGCATCCAGACGGGTCTTGAGTATCTCCAGAGAAGGAGACTCCACCACCTCCCTGGGCAGCCTGTCCCAGGGCTCTGTCACCCTCACTGTGTAAAAGTTCTTCCGCATGTTGGTGCGGAACTTCCTGTGCTCCAGTTTACAGCCATTGCCCCTTGTCCTGTCCCCACAGACCACTGAAAAGGGGCTAGGCAATTCCCCCTGCATCCCATACTTAAGATATTTATAAAGATTAATTAGGTCCCCCCTCAGTCTTCTTTTCCCCAGGCTGAACAGCCCCAGCTCACTCAGCCTTTCCTCATAGGGGAGATGTTCCAGGCCCTTAATCATCTTCGTAGCCCTTCTCTGGACTCTCTCCAGGAGATCCCTGTCTTTTTTGTACCAGGGAGCCCAGAACTGGACACAATACTCCAGGTGGGGCATCCAGGTAATGGTTTTACCCCTTAAGCTAAAAGTGGCTCAGGTGGGACCGCTCCTTTTAGGGTGAACAGCTGAAGGGGGGGGGGGGGGGGAGGGGGAAAGGAATTTCCAGACCACAGTGAGCAGGTGGAAGTAAGGTGAGTGTGAGGAGCAGTAGCTGGGAGATTGATGCTCGTGGGGCAAAGAGGTTGCTGCAGGGAGCAGGGTGTAAAACCCTGTCGTGGTTTTGCCCCAGCCAAGGGCCGCACCCCACACAGTCGCTTGTACTTTTAAAAGGAAGGGGGAGGGAAAGTTGGGGGAAGGGGAAAAGGGAAGGAAGAAAGGAGGAAAAGAAACCACAACCTAGAAACCAGAACCACGCAGGTTGGGATAAGGATAGTTTACTAAACAATAACAGAAAACTAGATATAACAATAACATAAGTTTAAAGCACAAAATAGATGAAACTGGTGATACACAATGCAATTTCTCACCAAACCACACAACTCAGGCCGCACAGCTTAGAGCCCGTCCCGGACAACCCGACCGCCCCAGAAACTGCACGTCCTGGCGTTGTCTCCCCCTCTTCCCCCCAGTCCCCCCTTATACCGAACATGACGTAACTGGCATGGAATATCCTCTTTGGCCAATTCGGATCACCTGTCCTGGCTGCGTCCCCTCCTTTCTCACTAGTAAGGAAGTATGCAGAGCTGAGAAAGGTCCTTGATTGCCCGGCAACAAATCGGAAAACATCAGGGTGCTATCAGCACTATTCTCATGCTAACACCCAAACATGGCATTCCATCCACTGCTAAAAAAAAGTTTAACTCCATCATAGCTGAAACCAGGACAAACCCACAGCTAGGGTTGGTGATGGTAGCAAGGGGTTCCCAGACACCAGAGGGGACTGTAGTACCTGTGCAGCTTGCTGCAGAGCAGAACTGTTAATTTGAGTCCATGCTTGGAAGCAGTGACCTACTTGCAAGAATGTAGCTAACAGGGGAAGACTTGGGTATAAACCTTTTTTATTTCTGTTCTGCTTTACCTACCCTCTTTTGAGTTTTCTCCATTTAGAGCCAGATAATTAGTTTATAATCTAATTAAATTTGGCTTTTTTTTTTTTTTTTTTTTTTTAGTTTGGTCATCTTTAGGGAGCTCACTATAAGAAAAAGCTCTGGGAAGATGTAGTTCAAAGCTCTGACTGATGAGGAATCCCAGCAGGCTTTCCCTTGCATCATGCAGGAGAAACCCAACCTGCACGTCTTTCTGCCAGCTAACATTTAGGCAATGGTGCAGCCCCCTCCCTATCCCAATTAAGATAAGAGAAAGGAAGGAGCTGAGAGAGGCCAGAACCTTCAAGCCCGCTGAGCCAAGCCATGCTTCTGTTTCGACCCTGAGTGCAAATGATGGTCCCTGTAGCAAGGTCTCCAACCCCATTTCTTCTCACAGGTGGAATGTTTTTGTGTCAAAACTGAAGAATCCTAGTCTTGCCTTTTCTGAGATGTGACTGTTGCACATAATGCTGCTGTAGAACTAACTATAACCTTCAGGTGAACCGATACTTATAAACGAATAACCAAAGCCAGCTGCAGTGCAGCTGGGCATAGGAGTGCCTGGCTGACATCTTAGGAAATGGAAAGGGGATTTTTGAGAAACATTTCCTATTAATTCATGCTGTCAGTTGGTCCTGGAATTCCTGTGGATATTACTCGGAGGCAGTCATCTAATTATGAAAGGTCTTCAGTGACCCATTTGATTGTCTTACACAATGATGGTTAGAGTCACAAGTTTCAAGAGCATTTTTTAGTACTATCTCCCTGAAAACTAGCTACTGTCCACTCACCTAGACAAAGACATTCATGCAGGCCTTATTGTTGGGCTTGCTGTTATCTATTTATTTCTAAAGTAAATTCAAGGTTAGAACTGACTGCAGGCATTAAAGTGGTGATTTCTTACAATAACTAGTATCCATGCTAAAATCTCATTTTCATCTTCTTTTGAAAAATCTTGGCCTTCAGATTTTATTGTGAAGTTCTTACTAGGTCATCCAATTAATAGATTGACCTATCTTTATTTTATTTCTCTTGCTACAGGTTAATTTTGACCTCTGGAACTCAGCAGAGAAATAAAGCACAAAATAATGCTGCATCAGATAAAAGAAACTATTGCAATGTAAGTTGAAAAGCCAAAACTGAAGAGCAAAGGTTACAGGAAAGAAGACACAGTACATAATTTCTGATGGCGATATTCATGGCATCTCACAGTAAGTGCATTCAAAGCCATTTCTAGTGACTAACAGTTACTTCTTTTGTATTGGGGGGATTAACAGTAACAGGAGGTAGGACTTTAAAGTGAAAACATATTAAACTAGTCTACTTACAAAAGAGCATGGCTCCTATGATCTTCTTTTCAAGGTTTGCATCTCCATCACTATGTATCGTGTGGGCATCAATACAGCAATTAGTCTTTGCAGCTTGTAGAAATTTAATCTGGCAAGTGCTGCCACCTCATTTAGAGGACTGTATGTTTTGTCATAGTTTTGTTTTGGTTTTGGTATGTTTGTGTTTTTTTTTTTTTAAAGTAGGTGTGGTTCTTTAGCGCATTTCCTGTCTAGTCTCCAGAAATAAAACTCTAGGTCTTAGGCTAATACTTTACTGAGAGGAATCACCTGCCTTTGCTTAGTCCACAAACAAGACTAGTTAGGTATGCGGGCTAGCTTGTGTTGGAGCTCGTTTGAGCACCACAGGATTTAGAGCTGTAGCCATTCAGAGAGCATTAGCATTTTGAAAGGTTTAACCAACAAAAGCACACTTGTGGCTTGGGGAATACAGATGCTGAGAAAATGTTTAAATTCATGTAATGATTTGGATCTTCAGGACCGCTTGATTCACCCTTACAACCTTGTCTCCAGACAGTGCCACAGGCTTAACTCACCTGCCAAGAAGTGTGAGCATTCCTTCGAGTCTCTGTAAAACGCATCTGTGTGCAACTTTGATAGCTTTTACAAGGCATAAAATTACTGTTCAGAGTAACTCCCTTCAGCTACTTTTAAGTCAAGTGAAGTAAGAGTAAATATTTCTCAGCAGGTTGGAATTCCAAATGCCACTTCTCTTTCTGTCTTTGGAGTCTCTTTGTATTTTTGTATGCATCTATTTCATGAAGGTTCAAGCTGAGACATTTAGGGGTCAAGGGAAAAAGAGCCTGGAAAAATCACAGAACATTCTTGATAAATATTCACCAATATGGTAAATTCCATGAAAGTGTGGGGTTTTTTTAAAGAAATATGAATACATGAAGCGCTAAATCCATATGTAGAAATTTCTGTGCAATGATAAAATGAGAAAAAAATTACATCTACCTTGAGATTTTGTTGGTACTCGTAGTATATAAAACTTAAATTAAACATTTCCATTACTATTTTCTATGTTGATGAGTACAAGCTTTTCTGAAAAGAAAATGATATGCTGTTGTGATGGGCATTGCACCAACATGGAGTCTTATTGCTAACCTGATGACGGGTGGGAAAACTATGTATGGTGAAATCAGCCTTGCAGGGAGTTGTGTCTCTGGAGTAAAGCTCCCGTGTCATTGCTCACTAGCAAGGGTTGGCTCGTGAAAGCATGCCAACGGGTGGTGGAGAGGGCTCCCACTGTGCTGTGCTCCTCCAAACTTTCAAAAGAGAACCCCGCAGAGCACGGTGAATGAATTCTTGCACTGACCAGGACTAGATGCAGCCTTGATCTAAATAGTACATAGGTTTTGCCATGTTGCATGGGATATTGTGCTATGCTGACTGGTAGTGGAGACTTGGTACCTCTGTTGTTAAGTATACACCTCAAGTACATGTATAGTCTGCTTTGGCAAAAACTTGGGTTTAAGCCTTCTCTCCCTTCTGAGGCCAAGTTCTTTGAGGTGTAAAAATGTAGACCTCCTTTTCTTGCTCTTCTTTCTCATGTTAACAGGCTCCATGCTTCTGGTAAATAGTGACAAGTTGTGTTTTTTCCACTTCTGTGGAACAGGTTTTAACAGTGGCTAGTCCCACTTATCGCGGTTCTGCATGTGTGCTGGTGCACTGGGGAGTGCTGCTCTGTCTGCTCCTACAGTGACTAAGCAAGGCTTGGTCCACTTGTGTTGGTGCACAGTCCTGAAAGACTGCAATTAGTTGAAAGCATGATTCTTTTTTTTTAAATTTCCCTTTTGTCCTAATCTACCTTCCAGTAAGGCCCATAGGACATTCTGCTCTGAGTCCATTAGTTACACCATGAAACTGGTAGTTTATTTTCCCGTTTTCAGTCACAGGGCTGAATCCTTCTTCCAAGGGGCAGGATCAAAGAGTTGAATCTGGGCTCTCCAGACTGTAAATAGGCTCTTTTGCAGTGCCTGTGAGCATGGTGCAGGTAAGATAACTTTCAGGACAATTTCAGATGGCTTAGGTTTCTTACATGTCCCCAGAAAATGCCTTCTCATTTGCAATTGACATGATGGAGGTCCTGAAAGATGAATTTGTTGTTCTTTGTTCAGAAGGTGTACTGGCTTTGCCTCTTTACCCCTGTATTAAAAGGAACCTTCGTTATCTCATTTTGCATGCTCTATTCTGGTTCGCATTTCAGATTCTTCTTACTTCCTTACAGTTCCTTAGGTTTTATTTTCATTTTTTTTCTAAAGTCATGTTATCACCTTGTGTTAACTGATTAACGCAGAAAAGGGCTGGATGAATAATTCATTATGTATGATTTAATCAAAGAATTTACGTTTCCTTTTGTTTCATAAAATGTCTGCAAATATATCAAAGCTTTCTTTCAGCTATTTGTTTTTGCAAAGTTATTTTGCCAAATAATTGCAATAAATATTCCTTTGTGCTGAAAGTGAAGCATTCTCTGTGCAAGAATTTGACATGGGTATCTAACACCATTACAATGCCAGTAGCAACAAAGGGGAAAGTTTTTATGGGTTGGTTTGGTTGGGGCTTTTTTGAGCTCCAATCCCATAGTTTTTTCCCACACCTCACTTGAAGAACCATAAGAGGATAGGTCTGTTTTGGAAGTAGGTAGGCAGCCATACTTCTTCCTCTCTAATTTTGTGTCTGAAGATTTAGGCAGATGAGTATGAACTAATAACAATTCAATTTCTTCCTTAGAGCTAAAAAAACTAGAAATGAGATTACATACACATATCTTCAGCATTTACCTTCCTAAATTCTGATGCTGCACTGTCTGAGAGTCAGGTCTTTAGGCATGCACCAAATAATGCATACGGAGCAGCACAGACAGCTTCTCCCCAGGGAGATAGGTCCGTTATCTGTTTTGTCCTGCCATGGATCTCTTGCATTTTGTCTAACAAAGTTAGAGAAGGAAATGGCATTTGTTATTTGCAATGTTTCAATCACTCTTTGGAATCCACAGTCAAGTACTTCAGCTGGCAGAAGTAGATTTAAAATGGCGGAAGCTTATTTGGTGGAGGAAAGATTTACTAGGTGTGTAGAAAAGGCCTGGAATCTGGGGGCAGTGGATGGGCTCTGAGCGCTTCTTTCTCTGCAACCGGCTAAACTGATAAGAAGGTATTGGTACCTGGTGGTACCTTTTTAACTGGAGACCAAAGTCTCTTTACCAACAATTTCCCACTGCAGATTTGGGGTCTTGCAGGCACCTTTTAAAAAAAATATATTTAAAAAGAAACTACTCATTTTTCTTTTTTTGTGTTGCGTGCATATGTGTGCGTGTGTGTGTGTTTTATTTTCATAACCATTCCTAAGAAGGCAGAGGGAAGATTTGCCCTCTTAAAATAATGGCAAAGATAGCAAATCAGATGGCAGCGGGTGGGGGAAGGAACAGCCTTGAGGAGACTGTTTATGAAGGCTTTCATTCCATCATGTACCTTGGACATAGCTCAAGTGAGGGAGAATCTGCTATGCCAAATCTAAACTTGGCCCTGGTAGAGGCAGATAAGGACCTGTGCCTAGTGCAAGCCATGGGAAGAATCATATTTGGAGACAGGCGCAGCTGATTGAATCAAAGATAGTGATAACCTGTGGATCAGACTATGCATCTTTTTGACAAGCATCAGCTGTTCGTTCCCAGCCTCTGGGTGACTCCTTTATACCAGATGCAGTATTTCAAAAAACAATTGCTAGCGATGTGGATGAGGGGTGGGGGGAAATGTAAATTGGAAGCAGCCCAAGTTCCGACTATGCACGGGTGTCCCATGGGTCAGATGAGAGAGACTGTTTCCCAGGAATCACAGGCCAGATGACATTTGCAGAAAATGTGGAGGCAAAGGCTATTGGAAATGGAATTGTCTGAATAGGGGGAGGCCACATAAGAGGAATTACAATTTGCTAATGCAGTAAGGTCACCATTAGCAACAATTAGTATCTCTAGTGTGGGCAGCTACCCCTAAACCGATGCTATTATGTCTCTGGAGACATCAGCAGATGAAAGGTTACAGTGGACAAAGGATCCAAATTTGGTGATCCCTGGAAAATGACAAGTGTGGAGGACAAGTACGTTTTTGACTGCAGGAGTTAAATAGGTGGCCGCTGCTTGTCAGCTACAGCATACAGCAGGAGAAATGCAGCTGTTTTTCTGATCAAGGCTGCTGTGTAGCTACATGCTGTTTCAAGCTGGATGAAGGCAAAGTAAAAGCAAATGGTATTACTTATTGTGAGGAGCAGTCAGTGGAAAAATCACATGTCTAGAAAAGAGTTTCAAAGCCTCTCACAAGACAAAGATGTCAACAGCTTCGGGCAGGACTTACCAGAGGCTTCTACTGATGGCAGCTAACAGAAATACACAAGCAGTGTATACAATTGACCGTGCTCAATTGAGGGAGTGCTCAGGAGGGCAGGTTTCATGTCCTGTTCCTCAGGAATGGCAGGTACTGGGGAGAGCCCAGTTGTCCACCCTGATTGTAAGGGGTGGGGGGGTTTGCAACCTCAGATGTGCTCTGTGCTTCTGCATCCATACAGCCAATAAAATCTGCTTAGCAAGTTCAGTGAAAGTCTGAGTATATTTCTGTGCTCTACAAAGCACCTTTACCAAAGTCCAGGAAAATTTGTTCTTTCTCCCACCCACTTCCTCCTGCTCAAATTGAGCAGGATTCATCTACCTGTGACTTTTCCTCCAAGATGACTTCTGAAAAATGTAAATTCAAGAAGAGTTAGAGCTGGGGCAGTGGCAAGAGACTCCTACAGCCACCTATAAAGACATATGATAGAGCTGAGCATCAGATCTGTGGCTCAAGGATTCCCTTCTGGAAGGGCAAGGGAAAAGCTGTGACATGAAAAGCAGGGGAAAGGTGGGGAGTGATGTGTCGTGCAAGGAGAAGAGAAAGCATAATAATGATCTGGAGGGAAGATTTAGAATAATTGTTCCTTTCTTGTGGGACATCATAACTAGTCCCTTAAAATCAAGACCTCTTCACATTACAGTGTTTCAAGAAGTAAGGTGAGCACAGCTCCAGCAAGTTCCTTCAGGTCTCAGTGTGAGCTCAGCTGTAGAGAAGGAATTGTTGATATTTCCTTAGGGCATTATAGTCTTCCACGTATTTACCAATGCTAAAGCACAGGAATACCCTCCTACTAATCTAGAGCCAGCTTTGAATGGTGCCCTATGTACACACATTCAGAGCGCAAGAGGAACCTGTGGTGGACTGTGGTTAACTGGGTTTGGAGGGGCTGCAGCAATGTCTGAACTGCTCATTGTAGCTATTTAATGCTGGAAACTTGTACTGTCCTGTTCTTTTTCCTTTTTTTTTTTCTGTTTGTCCCTGGGAAGGAGAGAGGGAAAAGAAGAAAATTAAGGCCCATGTGTGCCAGAAGGCCCATGTGTGCCAGAACAGAACAGAACTGGTAAAACAATTCAAATCAACTGGATTCTTTTTTCCTCTGGATGAAATAGGGTTTATGCTTTAATCTGCCCAGAAGTGTGTATGGTAGGATTTCACTTTTGGCATTGTGCTGTTTATTATAAACCCTTATGGAGACATGATGTGAATCAAGCTCAACATCAACCACAGCCAAGAACAACTCCTACTGTAATGGCATAGGCACAAGACCTCTCTCTGTTGCCAGACCCACTCAAAAGTCACAAAACCTTTCCCTCAGTGTTCAGTTTGGAAGGACAATAAGAAAGTTGCAAGATGACAACGATTCAGAGTTATATGGGAAGGCTAACCAATTACTTTCTCCCTAATATTCTGAGCAAATCTACTGCAGGAGATCTACTGATATATATTTTAAAATGTATTAAAAAGGAGAAGGGGGAAGGCTAGTTTTAACATAACATAACCAACTGACAGGAGTCATTGCTCTGGAACAACTATGAGCCCGGAATTTTAACGGACTTGAAAAAGAGAAGTGGGCATATTTAAAGGGATGGGAAGATTAAAAGATTTAAAACAGAACCACAGAGAGTTGCACTCAGCCTTGTAAAGATGAAATCTAAGCACAAATTGACAGAAACAGGCAGATGTTTCTTTTTTTGGGTGAAACTTTCTGTAATTGTCCACAAGGGTTTTCTTGCCCTTTCCTCTGAAGCTTTAAAGTACGACTGCTGTCAAAGACAGCAGAAGTAGTGCTGGTGTCAGCTCTGCTATGAAGCTAAAAGTCCTGCAGAATGGCTTAATGGATGAAAATAGCAGCTTGTAATGTGAGCATCAAAAGTTCCAGGCCATGGAGGGTAAGTAGTGGTAGATGTTTAAAGAGTAAACTAAACTGGTTTTATCCAAAGGGTCTACTTAAGGCTTTCGTTAGAAGGATTAGGTCTTCTTCTCCTCGGTCAGAGTTTACTCTTGAGTTGTTCATCAGTCTGCCAGCAACATAAGACTAAAATTGTTGCTCTGAGTCCACTGAATCCACTTTGGTGTGGGAGACGACGGCTTGCTGTTTGGAGGAATGGTTTTCAAACTCTAGAACCTTGACCCGGAATACTTCAAGGTAATGAGAAATGCACTACTCCTCAAGAGGAGGGATTAGCAAAAATGAAGTGAAGACACTTCCCAGAGTGTCAAGTGTTTCACATCAGAGCTGTGGCAAGGCAAATGAATAAAGTTACAAATTCTCATCATGTGAAGGTAACTGTGTACGTTTTATATATATATATATATATATATATATACACACATATGTATAAGTGAACTGAACTGTAGACAAGTTCTGAAGATGCCAGGCCAAATAACTCCACGAAGTACCAGCTTCAAAGCCAAATAATACAGATGCTTTCCTTTCAATTTCTTTTCTTAGTATAGGAATAACTGGTTTGAAACCCACGAGCAGTTTTATGTCCGTAAGAGTATTAAGTGAGAAGTTTTGATATGAAATCATTATCTTTCCTCTTCTATATCCAAATACTAATTGCAACCTTGCTGTGAGCCTACAATATTAAGGCTATCATAGCCATGGCAACCGAAACCAACATTAAATGGAATACATATCCTCGGCACAAGATTGGTTTTTGTTTTGTTTGGGCAATAGGCACACATTTCTTTTCAGCAGCCATGATATACAGGTCAAAATAACTTCCAGTTCTTCAAACCTTTGAGCTATTTTGCCACATATGCTCTGGTATCACTTAAGATTTTTTTGTATCTGTGTAATTAATTTCAGCACAAGAGGGTTTGTTAATCCACAGACACAAATAAAAACACAAATTAAAATTTCAGCATGGATTTTACAATGGCCCATTTACGTTTCAGGATGAAACCGGTAACAAAAACTTTTGTGTAGTTATAATTGGGCTGATTTTTCTTAAAACCAGGAGATAAACATCTATGTAAATAGCCTCAAAAAAATATTGTGTTTAAGAAAAGAGCACTTCAAATGAGCTGCTTAAAGTCACCTTCTATGCTTTGCATGATAATTGTAATGCAAAATAGTAAACAGCACAGGGCACCAAGCACAGCACTTCAAGGATGATATTGTGCCATTTATATAAAGATAATTAGGCATTTAAAAACAACCAATATATTTAAAACCTTCCAATTAAAATTTTTTAAAAAAGGGGGGTGGGGAGGGGTGTCTGTGCGAGGTAAGATTATTGAAATAAGTTTGCATTTGCTTGATTTTCCTGAGGGTATGTGTCCGTAATGATCTGCCTGACTCCAAAGCGTCTGACTACACAGTGAAATTAATTGCTGGGGACATTGCAGTGCACCATAGTTCTGCAGGCCATGGGTGATGTTTCAGGCATGGGTATACCTTACCTCTTTGTGGGCATATATGAAGGTTAGGTTTACCTGTAGAAGATGCTGCTGCGTCTAGATTGTTGTGAAGCATAGAGGAAAACTTACATTAGCTAAACAACTTATTGCTTGAACTACTTATTCCAGTTTTCAGGGAGAAAGTGCGAAAGAGAAAGCTGTATCAACACAACTGCTTTTATGCAGGTATAATTGTATCCATGCTAATGAGGTCTCTCTACCAGAAAAAGCTCTAAAACATTGCACCTTAATTCAACATTACTCTGTCAGCAAAAAATTTTATTCTATAATGTAATATTTATGTATGTTTATAAATGGTTTAGAAAGGGCTAATACAGTCAGACATCATTAGCATGGGCAGAAACTACTGGGAGGTGCTAGAGATTGGCTCCTTATGCCTATTATTTAGAACAATTGTCCTGCTAGAACCAGTAATTATCTAGCAATTGATTATTAAAACACCCTTTAGCAAATTATTTATAAGGATGCTTTTCATGTAAATTACACCAAAATGTATTCAGATGAGAGCTTTGCATTGATAAGTAAATATTTTAATATGGATTATTGAAAAAGAATTCTCACCAAGACTTGAAGTGTCGCTTTTAATGGTAGGAATGTCTTCGTGTCTCATGTATGTAACAAGAAAAACAATCTGAGTTGGTTTCATCTGAAGGAATCTCTTGTGCCCAGTGGCTGTAGCTGTGGAGGGCAGTGGTGGAGGAAGAGGTGCACGTGGTGGTGCTGCGTGCTGGACCCAGCCTCCTCTGGGTGCAAATAGGTCTTGCCTGAGGGACTCCTGCAGAGCACCTGAAGTCATAACCCTTTCTTCAGAATGGGATAAATCATGAAGTGCTCTAGATTCTGTCCCACAGGCAACTAGTGTGGTTATTGGGTGCAATCCACAATGTCACCCCAGGCCTCTTGTTTCCCACTTGTAGAGAACAGGAATGTCCCTCTGTATCTCAGTGGATGTTGGAGGGATGAAGGTGCTGATGATGCTCCTGCAGTGACATGGCGTGAATTCTGGCAGCAAGTTTTCAAAAGGCAATTTGCTGCTGGTGAGAGAATCTAAACTAGAAATCTTTGCAATGCTCCGTGTACCCTTAGCCATTAGCAAAGAGCTTAGATGGAGTTTAAACAGTATCCTGGAGCTTTGCATGGCTTCTTGATCCTGTTACTCTTTGTATGGGAGGGAATACTCATCTTTTCAGCTCTGTGTGGCTTTTTTTTCTGGTGTGCAAAAAAAAAGTCAAAAAAGGATTCTTAATTCTGAACTATGATGTTAAACTTAGCCAAACCTGACAGCATTATTAGTTGATGTAGAAATTATCTCATCCTGGAAAGCTGCGTCTGCCTGGGTGCTTGGACTATCATGTCTACAACTACATCATAGCTAATGCTCAGAGATCAGCTTGCTTAGAATCACAGAAGGGGTAGCATTTTAATTAACTCTGTGAGGGCTCGGTGTAGTGCTCAACTAAGTTACTAAAAGTATTTTGTTTATACTGAACATGCTGAGAACCTTAACGGACGTTTTATGTAGCTCCTCACCATTCTTTTCATGCTGGCTCAGTCAATTTTTTCTGATGGCAATAGCACGACAACACAATTTTGTGTCATTGTTGGAGGAAGAGTAAAGGTAACCCTCATAAATTCAAATATGCTTAAACCATTTTGACACAACTTGTAAAAATTAAAAAAACCTGATTGCACTTTTTTTATAGCAGTCTTGTCAGTAATATTCAAAGTGATAAATCTCTGGTATTCTGAAGGCACAGATTACCCTAAGTGGCTGAAAGAGACTTCAAAGAATCTATAATTAAAATCAGTAATATGTACCGTACATTTTCAAATCCTAAACTCTATTGAGGAATTCTTTTCTTTATGTAGTACCTAAGAACGTATTCAGATATATTGATACCACTATTATCTTATATAATGACCATTCCTGCTGAGTCTGTAGGCTGAGTCCTGCATGTGGGACGATATGCCATTGTACTGTCCCGGGAGGCATGCTGACAAAGAAATGTGTCTCGGTCACAATGCCATCCCATTTTCCGCTCTCCATCCAGAGAAAAACATAAAAAAGGTGCAGTTTACTTCGCCCTGCCTGTCTGTGGTTCCCCTGGCAAGCATGGTATGAGCAAATTCTTCCATTCATGTGCAAAGGCACAAAAGGAGAGAACAATACCCGCATTTTCCACTGTAGCACATACAATATCTGGGTAGGCAGTGTGGCTAAACAGGGATTTGGGGAATTGTTCTCCTGATTGGGACCGAATGACAAACTGTTCTTGCAAGAGCAGAGTCTGCTCCTGTCATTATACTGAGCTATCACTGGCACGCCTGGAGCCACCTGTGAATGAAAGACACTTCATAACCAAAATTTGTGCCTTCAGCAGGATTTGCCAACCGTTTGTACAATGGTGTAAATTTAACAGTGCTACTAATAAGATTTTGATGATTTCACTGTGAGATCTATATGCAGAAGAACTGAAGATTAAGCTCTCATTGGAGGTTTTAAAGTTTAGAAAATGGAAAGAAGCAAGGGGCTAGCCTTTTTCAACCATCTGGGACACCGATCTTTCTTTCCATCCTCCATAATCTCCCTAAGGTAGACACTACCCTATTAGGATCCTTAGGTGTGTCACAACAAACATCACCTGGAGAAGTAGCTTAAATATCTCTAATTTACCCAAATGTTCTTTGTTTCTCTTCCTTAGTCTGATCTTTACCCTTAATATAGAATTATAAAATCATAGACTGGTTTGGGTTGGAAGAGACCTTATAGTTCCCTTATAGTTCCCACCCCCCTGCCATGGGAGGGACACCCTCCACTAGACCAGGTTGTCCAAATCCCCATCCAACTTGGCCTTTTAACACTGCCAAGGAGGATGCCATCCACACCTTCTTTGGGCAGCCTGTGCCAGCACCTCACCATGCTCACA
This sequence comes from Porphyrio hochstetteri, assembly GCA_020800305.1. Lineage (NCBI taxonomy): Eukaryota > Metazoa > Chordata > Aves > Gruiformes > Rallidae > Porphyrio > Porphyrio hochstetteri. Next base: position 79,561,264 of record CM036905.1, on the reverse strand, counting down.
GTAAAGAATTACTTCCAAATATCTAATCTAAATCTACTGTCCTTCAGCTTAAAGCCATTACCCTTCATCTTATCACTCCACGCCCTTACAAACAGTCCATCTCCAGCTTTCCTGTAGTCCCTCTTTAAGTCCACGATAAGGTCTTCCTGGAGCCTTCTCCAGGCTGAACAAGCCCAATTCTCTCAGTCTGTCTCTGTTATTAATGTTAATTTTGTGGGCACATCTTGTTGTAAACAATATTTTGTATGAAGATGTGAGCAAGAAAAGACACGATAATGTGTCATCCTTTTGTCATGCACTGTTTGTTTTCCTCCCTCACTAAATAATGGAATTATTCTTCTCTTTGTCTTCCCCTTATATTGTTGCACATCCTAGTAGGGAGAGATATACGACTTTCTTCTTTCTTGGGAAGTTGACTTGTTGAAAGTCAAATTATAGTCTCTCATTGCAGAGACCTTTTTTTTTACATTTTTAAAAAATTTTATTTGAATAAAACTAATTTTCAGGCCTCATCATCATCTGCTCTCAGTGAGCTTCTAGGAGCCCTCCTACAGCATGGCTTTGAATATGAAAGGTCTGAAAGCAGAATGGGTTATCTCTTAAACTGTTATCACTGGGTTGTTTGAAATACAGATTAGACTAGAGACAAAACAGTTTTGTTGGCCTGGTAGCCATTTATTTAGGGAATTAATTCTTCCTTTCTCCTGACTATTGAAGTCCAGAACTGGAACCAGCAGGTCTGTTAGAAATAAGGAGTAAAGGAGTAAAGCTGAATCCTCTCTTTTTTTCTTTCATTGTGAGTAATGGGAAGATAATTCCTTATTGCTAGAATTGTTAGCTGGAGGTGGAAGGAAAGACTATGTAAAGGGAGTGGTAAGAAAGAAGATTTGGATTTAAATATTCATGTTTTGGGGGCTATTCAATGATATTAGGAATAAATTACCAGCTAAGGACACACTTGATTGATTCTGTCTGAATTTGGTTTATAATATTTTCACATAATTTCATTTATTCTTTCCTTTAACATCCATTAGAGGAAAAGAGAAAAAAATATACAGCATATGAAAAGAACACGGGGAAGTTTTTAATATAATGTTAATAATAGTTGATATTTAATTGAGATCGTATCTTTAATCTTTTCTTCTTTTCCCCTGCCAGTGTTTCATCTCTATTCTTATTATCTTGTTTTCAGTACAGAATTATCACCCACTGGTTTTCAATTACAGCGATGCCCATATTGATTCTCCCCTTGATTTTAACTCGAAGCTGAAAAATTACTCACTTAAGCCAATAAAAGTAGATGATGTGGTTAATTTTGGGTTCCTTTTTAAAAATAATAAACGAATAAAGAAGAAGAATGATAAGCTTATAAAGATTCTGAGTTACAACAAACTGGTATGAAAATGTATTTTAAATCATTAGGACTCAGAACAGTGTTATAAATTTATATTTATCTCTTCACATTGAGGTAAGTGGTCCCTAAGGGCACAAAACCGATGTCTATAATTCCAAATTGCATTTGTCTGCTAGTACTTGGGCACTGAGACCACCTGGCAGATAATGGATTCCATCTATGCTTCTCTTAGCTTCCAAAACCGGGGTGTCTGTATGCACAGTGCCTGTTGGGAATGGTCCATGGTCCATGCTAGCTCCCAGACTATGGCCAGGAATTGTCTGGGGGAGTGCCAGCTGGCACGGGCTGAAATCACCGCTCTTTTGGTTTAATAGCAGAGATGATCACATTCCCGGGCTTGGGAAAGTTCCCAGGCACTGCTAAATTTACTAACACAGACGTAGCCAGAGAACATCGTCCCATCTAGGAGAGGTTACATTGCTTCTCCAAACACTTCTGTGCATACCTATCTTCTTAACACACAAATAGTTCCATGATGCAATGATAACAAACTACAAGCTTAAAACCAAGACTCGGTGCAAGGTTTGACCTCACACAGGGGCAGATGTCAAGAGTTGTCATGGTAGGGTTTTTGTGGCCGTGTGCAATTAAGAATCAGTCTTTATAGATGCTTAAAAAGTACATTCCAAATTAATTTGGGAGCTGAAGCTGAGCAGAAGCTTTCCTGAGCGGTATGCTAAAGCATTTGATTCTGCACCCATTGCTGTTAATGGAAAGCCCTCTTAATGGCTTCCGTTAGAGCAGAATGAGAGGTAGATATAAAGGAAAATCACTTAAAGCCATCAATTTTTCACACACAATCCAAAGTGTAGATAGCAAAGGGTCAAAGTTATCTAACTACAAAGATGAAGACCTTTTAGAACGTTTATCTTGAATATCACAAGTAAGTCAACTCAAATCTTTTGACAGAATGAATGGTTTGTAAGGGAATGCACACAGATGCACACGTTAATGTACGTGTGTACGTGAGATTTCTCCACAGAAGAATGAAGGAAAGGTCTTATGTTTCAACTTCAGGAAGTTGCGGAATATCTATAGAGGAGAATTGCCTTCACTAAATGCAATCATAGTGATCTGGGTTTGATATTCATGGCTGCATCCAGCACCTCCTATGCTGATAGACTATAAAACCAATACTTATTAGTCTGACCAGGAAACACTGAGAAGCCAAATCACATATGCTCTTGTTCCATTTCTTAGATTGCTACATGCAATCTTTCCTTTTCTTTGAGTGTTTTCAGTATTCTTCACCATGTTTTATTGTGAATCTGCCTTTTAAACCCAACTGCTCATCTTCAATGCAGATATTTGAGTCAAGATTTTGAGTCATGTTCTTGTAGTCCTGGAAACTCCAAAGGACCCTTTGTCCAAGAGGCCTTTTTTGAAGAGCAGAGCAATATGAAGTGTTTGGTGCCATACAGCTGCTAGGTCTTTGTCCTGACTTAGTCTCTGGTTATCCTCTCCTTCCTTAAGACAGACAGTTTTACTTTCTCAGGGGCCCAGGTGTATTTGCCCCATTTCAACATCCGTCTCATGCTTAAAATCAAATATTTGCTTTGAAAAAGGCGAAGTTTTTCCTAGACTTGGCAAAGCACAGGGTTCTTTTTACATGGCTAATTTCTTCACTTTTTATGCATTGTAGCAGCCTTCCCCTCTTTGGAAACATCCCAGAAAGCACCTGTACACACTTGCTCATTTGTGAAGTGACAGTATGGTAGATTGTAATTTGCTAGTCCATTTCTTCTCCAAGAGTAAGTTAATTGAGCTGATAGCAGCAGAATTTGTAGTTCTATACAGGCTATATATACATTATACTGTAATATTTTAGCATTAGGAGGGTGTAAATGAGTCCTAACTGATTATGGAACAATTCCTTTCTTAGTAGAAATAGGAAATGAAGGCTTCTCTTTCCATCCATTCTGGGAGACTTGCCTTGTGAGTAAGGTACATTAAAGAGTTGCCTATCTCCCCTCCCTTTTGTTTTGCACTTAGTGTCACACAGTCTTAGGGCCAGGATCTATAAAGGGTTTGCAAAACTGCAGAAGACACAAATTTTTTGGGGTGCATCATCATTGCGTGGCATTGTTTTAGTGCCTTCTGTATTTGGGGCAGGCATGTTGATGAGGGCATTGGATTTTTCTGGGTACTCTTGAGAATTATACATATTCTAATTTTTATCCTTCATCTGCCAAGTCTTTACATGGAATTTATTTTTCTTTAGGTTTAGGCCAGCAGGTCTGTGGCTCTTTCTGAACCTGCATAGAGGCTCTTCAACCACAGCCACTCCTCCCTCCCCCACCCCCATCATGCTAAAACATTTATTTAGACTGTAGTACCTCTATACCATCAAAAACTTGTTGTTTCCTGTGAAACACCTCAGGTGCCAAACACAACCCCAGCGCAGGCAGTGGAAATGGACTCTCCCAAAGGGGATGCTGAGTGGGCATAAAACTGGGCTCTGTTTTTCCAAGGCACCTGCCAGAACCTTGCTGACATTTTCAGCATAGGAAAATATTTGGCACTGGACAGCTGTTCAGAAACTTTTCCCCTTGTAGGTAGTAGAAAACGTTCCCTTTTTAAAAAACTTATTTATATAATTCTTTTGGGCCTACACATACGTGAAAGGCTTCATTTTTTCCCCACTGTGATTTTCAGGGAATTTACCTCCTCAGTTCTTCCTATTTGCTCTATCATTCCTCGCAATGAAGACATCCAGCTCTTCTTTTTAGTCCGTCTTTCCCAACAGCCTGAGCTGCAGGATGGTTAATTACTTTTACTCTATCTTCTAACATGTCACCTAGAAGTCTGACTCCAGCATCTATTTATTATTTTTAGGTTCCTCTAACAAGTGCATCTTGTTGAATGCTTAATATGTTTAACACCTCTTCCCCCACTAGTATTGTTTCTCTTCCAGCTTACTCACTCATAAAATTCATGGGGATAAGACCAGACCTGCAAACACTGAGGTTCACCACTTTCTACTTCTCTGTCAGTTGGCTTTTCCAGGTCACAACATGCAATCAGCTTGTGTTCCTCTATTTGGTGTGAAATTACCAAACACCCCATTTGCTTGTAGGTTGACATTTTAGCAAAGGGCAAGTTGATGTTTTACCTCTTGCTTATACCAAGAATTCACAAGAGCTAGCAGCCCTGTGTTTGTCACCCTTGTGTCCTGCCATTTGCTGGCTCTGGCAAAGGGACAACCCACCGCGGTTGAGGATGCCAGGCAATATCTTGATCTGTGGTGATAGCTCTGAAGTGTTTATCTCTAGCCTGCGTTGTCCTTCCTCACTCCTCAACTTGCTTTCATTTTCTGCTAAATCCCAGCTAAGAGCTTTGCATGCCTTTCTACCCAAGTCTCTTTTCTTTAGGTATTTTGTATTTTCCATAAAGTCTACTGAATAGGTCAGGTCATATAAATGTCTGTGAGACAATGCTGATAGTGGCTAGAACGTTTTCTATAGACCTTGCTATTAACCTTGTTCCACATGTTGCAAAGTCTAATTGTTCTGTTACAGTTTTCTTTGCTTCAAGGGTGTCTAATTGTTTCTCTGAAGTAAGTTGGAGTTTTTCCTGTCTCACAGCTTAGACCTAGTCACAACAGGGCATCTTCTTCCCTTCCTGATATCATAGCAGTTGGGAGAATAAAAGAAAAGCAAGAGTACACTGTAAACCTACTTTTCAGGCTTGGATCATTTACAGACTCATCTGTTGCTACTTCTGTTTTATACCTTGTTCTAAGACATTTGTAGGTAGAAGCAGAATGCAGTATTCAAATACCTGTAATGCACTGTTTTTCAGAACTAGAACCTGTCAGATTTAAGGTAGTCCTGGAAGTTAATTCTTTTCTTTTTTTTTTCTTTTAATGTGCTTGCTTGATGAATACAACATATACCGTGCAGGGAGAAACTGATACAGACCTTCAGCACCCTCCATTTTTCTGGAGAGTTGCAACAAACAGGAGTTGTTTGTCTTAATAATAAGCCATTGATTGGAGCCCAAGATTTGCTTTCCTTCATTGCTGTATTCTTATTTACTAGCATTATGGAACCCGAGTCTTTGCACAGCATAAAAGATGGCCTGTTTTAACAAATTGTGTCACAAATGGGAAGGAGATACTGGTAAACTTGTGAACTGTGTTGTCAGTTCCTTCATTTTATTTTATTAAAAAATACAGGTAGTGTGTAACTAACTGCTTCTGAGGAAAAATACAGGCTTCATTTCAGAGAGTAGTACATGTAAAGTGTTGGATCATGGGTAAGCTAATATTCAGTTACCTCTGCATCATAATTGAAGTATCAAGTCAGTCACACTGAGAAAATTTCCTGAAGTACCTCTCCAAAATAATTTAGGATAGCATGTTCTTAAATAAGTACATGGGAACTGTTGAAGTAATCAATACACAAAGCACACTTCCCAAAAGAAAACCTCCAAAAGTTTTATTGTCCACTCTCAAATGCTATGGGCTGAAAGAGCAATAGAAAAAGTAAGCTTCAGTCATAACTGTTTCTTCTGCACTCGTGTTCACTAATCCTGCAACCCAACTTAGACTTTCTGTAGTTAGGAAGAAAGTGTATCTCTAGCTTGATAAGGCTGTGCAAGGCAATGTAAAATTGAAGGGCACAGCTTCTTCACTATTCGTCAGAACGGGACTCGAAACGTCTGCAAGTGGTGAGCGGGGCAATGCACACTGCCAGTACCACTTTCAGGCTGCTGTCCTTGGGAGAGGAACAAATAACTAGGTTGTGACAAATGGTTTTTAAAGGGTTCGGGCATTTGTCTAGAAAACAGAAACTGGAAATTGTATCAGTTTTACTTCAGATTTAATCATCAGACAACATGAAGTTTCCTTTTGAAGAGGGAGCTGGAAAATGGACACACAAAGGGGTTAGTTATAAAGAAAGTCCCTCTCCTTAGACTATATTAGTGATAGGCTGTGATTTAAATCAAGTGAGATGAACTGGCTGTAAATATCAGTCACTCTCTCCTCAAAGTTTCAAATTGTTAGCACTCTGATTTGCAAACTGGCCTTTTATTTTCTTGGGGGGGGGGGGGGGTTGGGGAGAGGAGGAGGAGGAGGGAAAGCTGTTCTTTTAAAATGGGGCAAGGCAGAGTGTTGTGTGGGAGCAAGAATTACTGAATAAAGGTTTCTTTTAATTTATTCACTAAAGATTCCTGGCAGGTAAAACTCGTTTAAAGGAAACACATTTTTTTCATGATCTTCTAAATTCCCATCTGTACTCAGACAGTTGTATTTACACTGTTACATTCTTCAGGAGCAAAAATTCTCTGATGTGAAACGCTGAAGGAGTTGTGCATGAATGTTGCTGAAAAATGTCTGTGTGGAGTTATTTCTTGAAAATGACAGTGGTGTTCACCATGACAGCCTCATGTAATCAAACTCCCAGGGTACCATATGTACTGATCTAATAAGTTGTTGTAGCCCTAGCTAAGGAGACAGGACTCTTTTCATTACGTTGTAACAGCTCTTGGTTTTAATTCAGAAGGTCCTCAGCTTGTTCCCTGATCTGTCAAGCTCATGGTAGCTACGATAACTGTGCTAAAGATATTTTATGTCTGGGATACTTATATTTAAGTACACCAAAAATAAAGTGACCAAGGAAGGGAACTGACAGCAAGAGAGATGTCCTGCAAGTGCAATCAATAGAAATGATTTGAAATTGCTCAAGTGGCTTAAAAAACCCCAAAGCACAACCCTAGATCCCACTTTTCTATTTCCTGGCACTTTTGTACTAAAAATGTCGTACAGATGTCTTGTCCAGATCCTAGGAAAGTGCAAGCAATTTTGGATTTGCCAGGTTTGAACCTATATTTATTCTTCATTCATCTTGGACTTAATACACCTTTTCTGTCCATGATCTTTACCACGGCCTGGATTTTGCAACATATTAAGCATCAACTACAATACTGCAGTAGAGTTTCCCTCTTAAGTCTCCAGTCACCTTTTCAGGCCAACAAATCTAGGTGCTATTTGGTATCCAAAGTCCAGAGGAACAAACTGTTTTGAAATATCAATAAAAAAGGGGTAAACTTTCATTATGATGCTAGCAGCAGTAGCATTGCCACAAAGGAATCTACTTACAGCAGTTAATCTTGTGGCATTTTCTACAAGACACTAAAATTATGCTGCAATAGATAACCTATATAACCATTTTCCAGGCATGGATTTTGATTTCTTGGATGGCACTGAATTCAGGTTGTCAACATTTCAAACTCTGTGTATTGTCAGTATGTTTGTGTTGCAGTTTCTGAAGCACTGGGAAGTAAGGAGTTGTCACGGCTGATTGTACCTGCAGAGTGCAAGACAGTGACTTCACCTTCCCTTGCTTGAAGTTGTCAGCAGATGCTGAGATGTGTTCTTCCAGGATCCTCAGTAGATTAACAAATTAGGTTTTCTTGGTGGGACATTTATACCAGTGTGGGGAATCCCTGGGCTTCTGTCACACTGGGCATTTACAAATGAAAGAAGGGTTAAAACCCGTGCATGACAATTTAGTAGTGTAGCATAGGTAGCATGATGGTACTTTGTTGGAAGCATCAAAGTACTTTCAAAGCAAATGCAGGAACCATTCTGGTGATGGATGTTTAAGCAAAGCTTTCTGTTTAGACATACAGAAGCAATGTAGTGTAAGGGTTCACAACCACAAGCCTAGGAAACTTCTGCAATAAATCCCCAGCCAGGCAACAAAGGACAGCCATGATGCACAGACTGCCTGGCTGTCCCTGAGTCAGGTTAGGTATTGGCTTGTTTACCAGCACTGACAAGAAACCGCGTGGTGTTTGACTCCTGTTTGGGTGACTGGGAAACAGATCCCTCGCATCAACAGCAGCCACTCTCATTGAGAGCTCATTTGCCTGGCATGGAATTCCAGAGACTGTAATTACAGATAATGTAACTCAATTTTCCTGTCAGGAATCTGCTATTTGTAGTACCAGCAGAACCAGAGTGTGTCACATCCCTGCCACACTCCAGCTAAAAGCAGAAGCAGCTGTCGGGATTGCCAAGCATACTGGGGTAAGAGGGATGCAGAGCAGTATGTCTGCATGTTCTTCGGTGATTTGCAAGCCTACAGGACCATCCTGTGCCCCGCCATGCATTGGTACCTGTGGTACACGGACGCTGCAACTTGTCTGAGGTAGAAAAGCACTTCCTCTGCTGCGGCCTAGGCTGTAAAATAAGACTGTCAAAACAAAAATAGGCCCCCTTGAGTGAAAAGATCTGTTATGCTCAATATGATACGTCCCATACAGAAGCAGACTAAGAGGACTCATTTGAATAAGAATAGACATAATTTATAGTCAGGCTCTCAGAACCAAAGCTACGCACGAACTCAAACCCAAGGCTGTTACATTTAAGGATGTTGTATTTATTCTCATTTGTGCATTTAGCAAACTAGGCCTCTGTTAGTTGGGGTTTTTCATCCCCTCTGTTTGCAGTAAAATATTGCTTTCTTACCATTAGGGCCCGCAAGAAGAGACACAGTATGAAATTCCAGGGAGGTACTGAACTTTCATTGCCTGGGACTAAACGCTGAGGCTTAGAAGTAAAATGTCATCATTAAAGCAAGTGGAAATGACAATAGGATTTCTGTTTTAAAAGCTAGCATCAAGACACCTGCTGTTAGTGAATAACAGGTATTGAAGATTTTTTTCACCAAACAAAGGTCGTCCTTTCTCTTCAGCTGACTCTTTGTATTTGTAAAAGTAAAATCGACTTGACTCAATCAAGAGTGGCTTTTTCCCCCTCTATGCATAAAGGAATTTAACTTACATGAGAAAATGAAGGACATTTCTGCAAGTTCCAGAAATCCAATGGCTGTTTGGCCCTTTTAGTTTCATTCAGGCTAGAATAACTAGGCACTGAACCCATCCCTTGTGCTAATACACTTTGACTACCCATCCTACAGTTATTTAAAGTAAAGACGTCTTCACCTGCAATCATTTGGAAAGAGAATCTCCAATTTTTATTCCTGTGATCCATCTTAACCAGTAATTTTATTCTGAATGAAGATTAAAATCAACTTGAAGGAACATGACAGTTATGTTTCAATGCATGCAGATGCAGTGGCTCTGAAATAGCACTAATAATGCTGTGACAAGCACCTTGTAATTTCTAGAGCTGTCACAGTTCATTCGATGTCATTCATATGCCATGTACTGGTAAGACAGAATGAAGCAGTGCCTAGAGTGTAGAAGCCATTGCATGCTGGTAGGGTGGAAATTGGAACAGATTTTCTTGAAGCAGATTAGAGTCAGAGAATCTGAAGAATTCGGTTCATAAGGACCTCTGGAGGCCATTTATTCTATCGTCCTGCTCAGTGCAAGGCCAGGTTGATGAGGATTTCAGGAAATCTCCATGGATGGAGCTCCTTCAGCCTCTCTGCACTTTTTCCAGCTCTGTACCACCTTTGGAAGGGAGATTTTTATATCCCCCCCCTCCTCCCCCATTTTATCCAGTCAGAGTTTTCTTTGCAGCAACTTCTTTTCCGCTGCTTTTAATTCTTTTTCTGTGCATCTCTGGGATGTGTCTGGCTCGGTCATCTTTGACTCTTCCCTATAGGACTGGGCAGGCTGCCATTAGGATCCCCAAAGCCATTTTTTCCCCAGGCTGAACCAGCCCAGCTACCTCAGTTTCTCCTCACACGGGAGGTCCTCCAGCCCCTCAGTGTCATGGTGGTTCTCAGCTGATTCTCTCCGGTTTGTTGGTATCCAAAACTAGACAGCATGATCCAGCAGTCTCCAAATACCAAGCAGAAGGGAAAAAACCACTTTCTCTGACCTGCTGGCCACAGCCTCGCTAATGCAGCTCACGATACAGTTAACCTGTGTTGTCAGTTGATTCATTTTGCTCTCCTCTTGGTCTGCAAAGCATGTGAGGGCAATATGGATAGGCAGTAGGTTTATGGAGGCAAGGAGGTGAAAACAATTGGTCTCATGGAAAACTATGAGCAGCATATCACTTCCAGAAAGTTGACCATTATGTAGGATTTGAGGATAAAAGAAGGAAGAAAGGGGAAGTGATATAAACAGAAAAAATGAGGACCAGGGAGCGCTCTTAGGCAAAATACACTAAAAGGCTTACAAACAACAGCTTCTTGTTCCCAAATATATTCATACAGGGATCTGAATGTTTCTAGAGATGTTCAAGAGCTGTGTATTTTAGGTTTGCAAAAAAATACCTGTGGATTCTGGTTGGGTTTGGTTTATTTTATTTTGTTTTAACTTCCTGCCTCAAACCCACATATGACTTGTCCATAATGATGGGTTTATGTTCTTAATCTGTGAGTACAATTCACTTTCACAAAATATGTGAAGAGTGCACAGTAGGTCAGCCATGCTTTGGCCACTGGCCATTTACCTTAATTGTCTAGGATAACTAAGTGCCCAGCAATCCTAGCTTAGTGTATAGAAAACTGGAACATTACTCCTCAAAACTGTAGTTGCCTCCTTAAATAATCAGAACAAGGATTGCAGCTTTTACTATCTAGATAGATTAAAGTCAGTCCTCCAGCCAAGAGAACACTCCAGGTTATGTATAAATGTGGGTTTAGATGCTGGTGTTTATCTCCTTTATAAAGTTTTCATTTTTCCAAGAAGATGCCATACGTAGAGTTGTATAGAAAGGTTATATAGGAAAAAGCAAGCTTGTTCACAGTGACATCGTACTATAAAACATGAATATCATTGGATCATTTTTATTTTTTCCTGTTTAGCAATGTCTGTCTCTACTTTGCAGTATTTATGTCATGGAATTAATGCCATAAGTAAAAAAATTAGGTAAGATATTAGTAGACATACTTCATGCTTCACTTTATGAGTAAAAAAAAATCAGTATGACTTGTTAGGAAAATGTTCATATTTTCAACTTTGTGTCTCTTGGAAGAAAGTACTGGCATGGAGGGTAAACATGTTGGGAATATATGGCAACATTGAGTTAAATGTGAGGACTTGTCAGTGGAATGAAGTAGGGAAAAATTTGTAAACTTGAGTCACACCGGTTAATCTTTAAAAAACTGAGAATGCAAGTGCACTGCAGTCACAATGTATTTATTTTTAAAGACAGTCTTCCTGGAATACCTCACTTTGTATGGTGGTGCTGCTTGGAGCCTTTGCCAGGGATAAAAGCTCATTCCTCTAGATGCCGTGTGAACGCAATGGGAAGGCGGCAGCACTCTGACCAGCGCTGACGCTAGGAGCCGTTGTGCACCTGCAAGGTCGGGCACTGGAAAATAAAAAGCAGGTGATCCTAGCTCTGCCTTTGAGGTCGAGTTGAATGAAAGAAGAAAGCTTGTCTGCTGGAACAGTGGAGGCTGGCGAAGGTACTTCTGGTGTGCAAGGGGGGCGAGGGCTCGATCACACCCCACAGGGATGCCTGTCAGGGGAGGTTGGTGCCGTGCAGAGCCCTGGTGCAGCAGCATCAGCATGGTGTTGCTATGCCAGCTGCTTCTCCCCCAGCTCTGCATGCCCCACTTGTGTACCACAGCTGCTGGGCTTGTGTGCATGTGCCCGGCACGTTTCCAATGATGGTCACGTCCATTTTGCAACTTTTTAAAGCAGGAATATCATTGCACATGGGATGTACTGTTTGCACCTAAGATTAACAGCCTGAATTAGCAGCGGAAGATAGGAAGAGACAGAAGGATAGTTCTCTCTGTTCTGTCACACCTTCTATATATGTGAGGAAAATATTAGCGTTCTTTCCATCCTTGGGATACCCACTGGTGCTCCAGTTGCAGCATTTGCAAAATGGCTCTTCCAGGAAACCCTTGAAACCACACGGTTCACTTGCTGTTCCTGCATTTCTGTGTGCCGAAGGAGTTGATGGTGGCATGGTCCCTGTTCCTTCTGCTACTTTGCTCCATGTCTCATTTGCTTTTTATGCTTTTGCCAAATGAGAAAGTGGCTGTTGTGCACTCTAGCTTTCCTCTAGCTGAACACTAGCAGCATGTAAGTACACTTCTGCTGGTACATGTGTTCCATCTCCCATACTAGAGCACCCAAATAGATAAAACTTCTTTGTTTAGTGAAGATATTAGTAAAATCAAGCTTATTCAGCTTTTAGGTATAGTTGATCTGATCTTAGGTAAGTTGATGGAGAAGATTTTGCTTCCAATCTCGTTATACACACTTCTCCAGCAACAATTTTCAAAATTGTAAGAGAATTATGTATAAATGCTGTAGGAAGTACCAAATGATGTGAAGGTTAGTGTTGCATGCTAGAATTGTGGTTCTGTCCTCCAGGACGCAGTTGCTTTTATGCAAGGCACTGCATGTTCAGCAGAAAAAAAGGAATTAAAGGGATTATTTCAGGACAGAATATTGCCCAAAGTGTTTGTCAACAGCTCTCAAAACTGGACCTTGAATAAAGAGCTGGCAGAGTACTCATGGAAGTCTACTTCAGCCTGAACCAGTGAACCAGTTCACACTTTTTCCAGGCAATTCAGTCATGACAAGAGCTTAAAAGAGCCTTCTGAAGGGATAACAATTACACTGAACCTGAAGAATTAGCACTTTTACAGGCACTAAAAAGAATAAAACGATTCGTGCATCCAGAGATTTGACCACATGTATCTCATGAGGAAGGTATTAGTGGCAGTACGGTGTCTTTGCAGCCAAGAACAGAATGGAACTCAAGCTTTAAAAGGAAAACAAACAAAAAAAAAAGAAAAAGAATGGCATTTGTCTTCTGTAATGCATTATTTTGGACATTTGCATCTGTAACCTGCTTTTCTATTAATATATTTTTTGACAAGATCAGACTTGTACTTTCAACTTCTACTGCTTATTAACAGTAAAATGATCAAACTTTTCTTTTTCAATTTAATTTTACTTAATTTGGGAGAAAAAGCTGCAGAGAAGGAATAGATTCTGCAAACATGAACAGAGCAGTGCATCTGTTCTTGAACCTTCTCGTCAGTAACCCCTATCCTAGGAGAGGTGGTGGATACTAGTCACCATATCCAGTATTCCAAGGCCTCGGGCACATTATACAGCATATCTGAAAAATGGCTGTGTCATTACTTATGTTGTGCAGAACAAAGGAGTGTTTCCAAAAGTGTCCTGGATCATTAAAGTGGGGATTCCATTCCCCATACTGCCACTCATTTTCTCTATGTCTTCACACAAGTTCCATCTTGCAAGCTGTTAAGCACGTGCTTTCTGAATGCCCCAACTCACTTCAGGGAGAGCAGTCTAATACATACAAATATTATATATTCAATACATGCAAGTGTTTCCAAAAAGAAAGGCAGTCTTCAGTTTTGCATGCCTCATTTCCCATATCCTTAACATCAGGAGGATATATTTATTAGTTCTGTGGGACTGTGAGGACATACTGTTATTTAAGATGTCAAAGGGAAGGTTTTAGCAAATAAAATGCCAGTATACAAGGTGCAAGTGCAACTGAAAAGAAAATGTACACTTTTGGGAGATATAATGTATCCACTGTCCTAGAATTTTATCTAAATGTTTCACCATCAAGTGTTTCTAAACTCTGAAACAAAAGAGTGCTTTAAATAACACTGCTTGCTAGAAGGAAAAAGATATCAGAAGAAATATAGTTGTGTGACTTGAGATTACCACCCTGTAATGCCTTTAGTTCAGTTTACCTAATAGGTAGTCAGTCCTCAAGCTTATCTGTAGATAAAGCTTGATTATTTTGTGTGACACTTTGGTAACATTCAGATTCCGTATTTGATGTGATTCTCAGGTGGATACACAGCTACGATGGCCACAGCTGACTCTTAACAGAGGCAACCTGGTCACATAAGATAGGTATGAGCTGACTGTGGAGCAAATAGCAGTTTCGCCCCATTGTGTTCTTAAAAGGAAACTTAAGTGTTTTAAATGTTATAGTGTTTGGGGTTTTTTTTCCTTTTTTAGTGTTTTATCATTTCTGTGGGGTGTCAACCTAACAATCCTCCAGATAGCAACCATGGTATGGGTAACAATACAGCGCCATGACAGCAAAGGGAGCAGAAGTTTTTCTGGGATATGGGCACTACTGAAAACTGTAGTTTTGGTGGTTTGAAGGACTGGGATTTTGCTTGTTACTTTGCTTACCTTATCTTGTAGTTCTGTACTTTAGCACTTCCACAACAACAACAAAAAACGCCCTCAAATTCCCTCAAGACATTTTTAGATGAAATGGCCTGTGACATTACATTTGTTGTTTTACTGCAAAAAGGAAAATTTTCAAGCAATGGAGATAAACTTTAAGCATATACTGAAAAGTAAAATATCTGTCCACAAATGTGAAAAATATTTTGCCTTCTATCTATAGGATTTATTTTCTTTGTAGTAGCATTTTTGATACTCCTTGAGACCCAGAATGAAATCCTTAAATGTACTTCATGTTGCCCAGAAGAGAACTGTTGGACAGGTACAACTGGGTTACTTGGGCCCACCACTAACTTTTCATTGAAAATGGTGTAAGTCAATGCCTTAATGCTTTTAAGGATGTGGGCTGTATTTTCTAGTCTAGATGACTAACACAAATGCATGATACTCTGCATCTCTCTGCTGCTTTAAACCTGTTCTCTTTAGTCCTATTTTACTGTGAAAAGCCATGCCCACCAATGACCTTCTGGTCATACCTGGTGGCACACAGTAGGAACATCCCGAAGTTCCTCTCAGTTACTAAACTGCTGAAATATGCAGTGCCACCAGTAGTTGGGGATTCAAAAAAATCTTTAAAGTAATTTTGCCTCTGAAATATTAGGATATTATTATCCATCTGGGCCTTAATTCCAAGAAAATATGAAGATACTAGTAGACACATGCTGGAGGGCATTTTATTCATCACTAGGAGTCCTCTCCTAGAAGCATCTCCTTTTCTGGCTGTCAAGTTGTATTCATTTTAGATCCAGTTTTATCAAACAGAAGCAGATATGAGGTGAGAGGCATACCAGCTTTGGTTAATACATCAGAGCCCTTTTGCATGAGCACCCCACACCCATGGTGCCAGTCCATGGAAGCAAAACAGAAGCTTAAGCCACCTTTTTTCTGTCTTCTCACTGAATCTGTGGTTTTCTTCCACATGGTCCCTTTTATTTTATAATGAAGAAGAATAAGAAGAGTAAAAAAACCTTTCAATTCACATGCTCCTTACTGTACTGCGGTAAAATTCTTCCTTATCAGTAGATCCTTTGGAGGTCTCTGAAAGGAGTGTTGCATTAAGGTGAACTTCACCCTCTACCTGAAGGCTTTGAGAAGTTTCTTCCCTCTTGGTGCCCCATGACAGTTTTCAAAATCATATTGCTTGTGAAACCTTTAGCTATACCATTAAAATCCACCTGAAAATCCATGGCCCTTTGAAAATTTTGGCTTTATTTATAGAATTCATTTTCTTTGACTTACTGACCCCAAATGGGTCCCTCATGCATGTTTATTGCTCCCAGCCATGCATAAAATCTACAAGAATAAATGGGAAAAGGCAGAATCCTTACCATTTTTATGTACACAGACTTGGGAGTCTGGCACTTGCTCATTTGCACAGTTACCTGTCTGAAGGCAGGCAGGTTTTTGGATGGCATAAAATGAATAACCTGGCACTTGTACCGCTGTGTCACGCAGCAGGCACAGCAGCTCCAAACTCTGCTGTTAGCTGGCTAGGACCTCCTTCTAGACAGGCTAATCAGTCCTGACTGCAGAGCTACAGGTTAAGGGGTAAGTAGGTCAGTTCTGTGAAGGTGGACTCTGTTTTAGGGAAAAGAGGCAGAATTAGTCACGGAGACCTCTTCTTCAGGATACAGTTCATAGAGACTAAATGCTCTGTGTTATAGCTGTAGATAGGGTGGGATTTGAGGTGTGTCATGGTGTAGAGCCAGGAGAAGCTCCTGTCATTTTGAGCAGCAGTTCGGGAACAAACTAAAGTCGAAAACCTTTATGGTTAGAGCATCGTTATGAGTTTCATCCTTATGAAATTATGGGTTGCATAGATAAGACAATGGGTGAGAGGAATGGATATGACCGTATATATGAAATGCATTAACTGAATAAAGCATGTGTCTCATGAATGTGATATACAGGTTAGATAATGCAGGTTAGAGAATTATATAAATATAATGGAACATACTAACAAAAATTGTGTTTTGCCTGAAGCACGTGGGAAATTGGCAGTAGAGCTAGGAATTGTACACCACCTCACGTGGTGGGAAGAAGAATATTCTTCTGTACCTGCTGCAAAAAGCTGAAGGAAGGTTTATTCCTACATTAACTTTCATTTTTCAGGCAGTGTTGCCCTTCTAAAGATATCCCTTTAAAAGATGGACCTTTTAAGAATGTCTGCAGATCTGGACTCCCTCAGATCAACTGGGGGCACACATTTCAAAGGGAAATGGTGTTCGTGGGGAATTCTCTGCCAGCTGCCCAGATCTCAGCCACAGAAGTAAAGGATAAGTAGTAAAGGAGTTTAAATTTCTTCAAGCTGCCTTCTGTTGTGCTTCAGCTTTGATCTGCCAGGATTACCTCGAGAGGTGGGAAAAGTAGTTAATTTTCCACTTCTACTTGACACTTCCCATTTCTCCAGGGGCTGACGAGTTAGTGCCCACTACTAGGTGAGCTGAATGCAGTCCAAGAACTTGCACTTTCTTGGCATTGACTGACTTCACAGACTGTCAGATAAGGCAGGCATTTGATGATTTTCAACAATTTTGGTGTAGCTGCCAACCAACAGCAACCAACAAGGTGGGCTTTCTACTTTGGTCAGCCCACGATGCCACCATCTTTACCTTGTCTTTTCCCACGTTGCCTCTGTGGTCCCACTGTGCCTTAGTCCCTAGGGAACACTCACGAAATTTTCTTAGAATTATTTCTTTATCTTCCTCCAGCTCCAGATTAAAGCCATTCTTTGTGGTGATACCTGCAAAAAGACTTGACTGTGCTTAGGTGACTTCAGCTTTGCTTATAGAGTTAAATATGTTGTCTCGTGTTAGCTTACTCCCTCATCTTTTGTATTTGGAGTTACACTTAAGCTTTTTTGTTTTTATTATTAATCAGACACCATCCTTTTGTTCTGCTCTTGTAGCATCTCAAACAATGGATTCCCAGCCGCAGCCAAGGCTCCTGACTTCTTCAGTAATACAAATATTTGGCAACAAAATACAGTGTGTGTTTGTTTTTAAACAACCATCACATGGAAGCTCTCATGTCCTTGCACTGTTGTCAGCTGTTGCAAAGGACAGAATAGCAGATGGTAAAATGGACTTGAAAAAATGACTAATGGTGACTTGAGCTCTACTTCTGCACTAGGAGTTAGTGGAATCAGAAATAAACCCGTCCTTGCCTCCTGGCTCCATCTTCCTGCAAACTTTTTGCACTGGTATCCAGGTTGTGTGCATGACCATCACCAGATGAGGCTGGTCCTTCTGCTGTGGCTGGCTAGCCAGCCAGGGAGAGGCTGTCCTGGAAGGAGAGAGGTGACCATAGAGCATGAAGGCCAGGGTGTGTGGCACCCAGTGGCACCTTGCTCTCAGAGGTGCCTTGCTCTAAGGTATACTCCTTAACTGCAGTGGACTGTGACAGCCTTTCAGGTACCATGTGCTAGTATTGTGTTCCACGTATCTGTAGTGCATCACGTAGCTCAGAGGTGTATGGCAGACTTTGCATCACACAGCAAAACCAATAAAACCCGAGATAGAGGGTTTTTTTCCTCTGTGGCAGGAAGCAGAGGAAACCTCTGTCCTGTAAACACCCAGAGCCACTCAGATGATCACAGCTGCCCTTGAACTGATACAGGTATTAGTGGTAAACCTCCAGGACTTTCAATATGCCTTAGCTGTCATGGCAATACGTATTCCACTCAGGGACAGATTTAAATCAGGTATGCAAAAAGCCAAGCACCTCGGCTTCTTCACTGGAAACACACATTGTTATAAGGGACTGTCCAGGCCTGCCACCATGGTCTATGCTTGGGGTATGCCTCTTCTGGCCTTCTCAGCTCTGCTCCCAAGAGACGAAAGGGAGATAACATTCTAACAAATGCAATGAGTCAGTTCCTGTTAATAATGAGACCCCTGTGAGTCAGATCATTAGCACTTATTTCCATTGCTCTTGCTGCTCTGTTTGGTGTTTTGTTCTGTTGTATTGTTTTGTTGTGGTTTTGGGGGCTTTTTTCTTTTAAATGAAGTGGGATATTTTCATTTTACAACTGATTTTTAAGCCCCTTTCCTAAGGAAATAGGTCTTATATGGTTATGATCTCTGCCCATTCTTTCCCCTCTCAGGAACTTTTATGCCAGGCACAAACAAGAATCAGTAGAAAGATACTAATTTGAAAGTTGCTGAGTCCCTGCAATCTTCATGAAAATAGCTGGCTGGATAGAAGAAAAAGACCCTTTTAATGCTGTGGTGAGAGAGATGCCACAAAGGCAGCTCACTTAGCCACCGGAGAATCCACACCTCTGATGGCCGGAAAAGCTTCAGCGTTTGCATGTTATTAGACCTCAAACAGAGGCACATCTTTTCAGAACTAAAAATAATCTTCTCTGCTGCTCCCAGAAAAACTGGTTTTTAATTGTATGAAATCCATCCTGTAAAAGAAGGGTCTGTATCTTGCTCTGTAGATTCATATGCTTCCCGCTCTCCGTGTGCATTAAGATTTAAGGTACTCATCAGTGGGAAATATGAATAATCTCCCCCAGGACTGCAGTCTCTCCTTCACTACTAACATATTAAAACTAGACTTCTTAAACATTCATATTAATTAGTCTGTAAGGAGCCATTATCAAAATATGGTGTGAATATGTAATTATGAGGGTGTGTTGTCTGGCAGGAAAATGAGGGCCTGATCCTGCCTCTTCTAAAGTAAATGGCCGGTTTACCACTCATTTTTGTATGAGCAACAGTGAGCCCCAAGGCAGCAGAAACAGAAGACGATTGGGAATTGCCTCCCCTTCCTGCCTTACCGGGAGCACTGTCCCACCCTTGCTGAGAAAGCACTTCACCCCTGCTGGGAGGGGAGATAGAAAGAAGAGCCGTTTGGCAGCTATCAATATTCATGTACAGCTGCAGGTCACAGGCCTTTTTCCCTGCTGAAACGTGCCATTAGCTGCTGCAGGGCTCCACCCGCAGAGAGTGGGACCCCTGTTAGCTGCCATCAGGCGTGCTTGGCCAGAGCACAGCCGGTCATTCTCTAGGTGCACCGACTGTCCTGTTCCAGAAGATGACAGCCTGATTTTTCTCCAGTGTCAGGGTTGCCCTTGCCACTTGCCCTGCGTGTGATAATGCTTCAGAGTAGGCTGGAGGCTTCGGACAGGACCAGAAGTTCAAATTCTGCCATTTCACTGGGCTTAGAACTAGGCAAAACCTTTGCCCAGATAAACACAGTGCCACAGCCTACAAGACATGGTAAGCTGTGTGTTAAAAAAAGCTGCAGTTCATCTCAGAGTAGGATGTCTCTTGTTTGTTTTCCCTTAAATGAAAAATAGCATGCTCTAGGAAATGCAGAACGGCACCAAAAGACATCTTAGATCTTGTTTTGCTGCCACTGATTTGTTTGCAGCCTTGGGACAACATGAGGACATTATTTCTCCAGCCCCAATTACTGTCTTGTTAATAATTTGGTGGAAGAGCTTTCCCTGCTGCTTCCTTTCCCCAAGTTTCCCTTTGCAGCCTAGCCATATGCAAGGGCAGTGTTTTCTTGCTAGCACTGGAACATCCCCCCCCTTAGCCAGCAATCCCTTCTCTCCTGCAGTTCCCATCTCTCCCGTGTCTCTTCCCTTC
Organism: Porphyrio hochstetteri; assembly: GCA_020800305.1. NCBI lineage: Eukaryota > Metazoa > Chordata > Aves > Gruiformes > Rallidae > Porphyrio > Porphyrio hochstetteri. The sequence continues at coordinate 79,541,107 of CM036905.1, read as the reverse complement.
ACTGCAGTGAAGCTGCACTGCATTAGGAAGAGCCAGGGTAGAATATGGGCTTGCTCCCAGCCTCCACCTCGCTGCCCTCTCCACCTCAGTGCCATGGCAGGGGGGCAACTTTCCCCGACAGAGTCCTCAATGTGTCCAAAGTCTGGGTGCTCCACCACCCAACACAGCTGTACTGCTATTTCAGGGAATGATGCTCTGGCAAGACATCCACAGAGGGATTACAGTTCACTTCTCTATGCCTGCACAACTGGACAGGCCTGCTCAGAAACACCATCATTCAATATTCAGTCTTAAGGTTTTCTGACTCTTATTTCAAGACTGGCAGCCTGAGAGATGGAAATCTCCCGGTTACACACATAACCTTGCCAGTGGCAGTACGGACCGCCCCTTAGTGTCTTACTGTAACAAATTCCCACCCCAGTCAGTATCAATGACCATGGGGGTGGTTGGCTGGATTGAAATCCCTACTTTATTTTTATGAAACAACTATTGCCTATCAGTAATGGTGAAGGTCAGTTCTTGTTTTGAGAAAACTGGGTGCATGACAGGGTTTTCAGAAGGGCAGGCATTCAATGGGATTTTCTCTATATGTGCAAGGGAAAGTTTCAGCAGTTCCTTCTAGGTGTGTAGCTGTTATCTTTTTTGCATCCAGTTATCTATAAAAATCTGGCCTTTGGTCACGGATCACTTGAGCTAAACTGTTGTTAGCAAGTGTAGAGGAAGAGAGAACATATATCAAGTTAGCCTCCTAACACTTGAATATCACTTGTTTTGTATTAGAATTTCCCTCACTTGAGCATTCGGTTGGCTTTTAGGAGAACAAGAGGTTGAAAGATGTCAGGAGCTGAGACAAAAGCTTACTCTCACCCTCTGCCTAAATATTCTATATCCCTGGGATTTTAGAAGTGTCCTGAGACTCCCAGCGCCAAAAGCTTGTGTTTGGTTGAGAAACAAATTCCCAAACCTTGGGTATTTTCACCAACTTCCACCTCTTAGCAAAGCAATATTCTTTCTGTAAAATTAAACAGCTAACAATCCCTGCAAAATGAACATTTGCTAATTGGATTTAGCGAAGTCAGAACCGCCTGCCGATGATGTGCTCGATAAAGTGCTTAAATCCGGGACCTTTACACGGAATTTGATGATGACACTGATTGTTTAACTAGAAAAACGCCATCAAAACTGCAAGTAAAGCAGGCTGCTCTACTGACTGTACCTAGCCACTAGAGAGAGACATTATCCCATGCAGTAAACCGAAGTGCTCCTCTTGGTGAATGTCCAGGGACCTCTCCTCAGAGCAAAGTATCCTGCTCAGCTGGAGCGGATGATACAATCGACTCACCTATTAAACCCTGGGGAGCTGCGTACAAGGGATGCCGTTCCAAACCGCGGTAACAATGACGCAGGGAAGGTGTTAAATTTACATTTATATATTTTTTCAATCAAAACAGTGCATCTGTGTTTAGGTGAGTGAAGCAGCAAGTTCTTTGATGGAGCAGGGCAGATGATTATCAGGCCCGTGCGTGACGCCCGGCTGTACACGGACTTCTTGGGTTTTACAAACAGACCGAGAGCCAGAACTTACAAACCGTGTGCTGAGCTGCACTAACTATGGATTTTTGCACAGGTTGTTGTGGAGACTTCAGTGCCAGAGGTCCTCTACGGCGTTCAATGAAAGCAAATGCTGGTCTTCTTTCATCCTGTTGTGCCATTATCCTGTCTGCGCCGAAGTGCTCCTCACAGGTGTCACCTGCCCCCTTTTGGGTGCAAGCGGGGCGGTTGGCAGCTCGCTGAGCACAGTGGTCTTTGCCTTTGCAGACCTGCTTTTCCTCAGTTTGCCTGTGCTGATACAAGCCTTCTGTGCCCACTGGCTCTGTAAGGGGAACACGAGGGTGCTGAGGCGTGCCGGTGGCGATCTCAGAGGCTGCACTGGTGTGCGAATGGTTAATGTGGGCTTGCCCGGTCCTGAGACTAACAGGTGCTCCTCTGATCAGAAAGGAGAACTGGGCAGACTAGAAACTTTCATGAATCGATAGCGGAAACGTCCATAAAACTAACACTGCATTCAGGCTGACGAATGTGTGGTGCGGGCTCGGATAATGCCCGGAGGTCAAAAGCTGCACCTCTATTTGTAAAGCCTGCCAAAACATTCAGCGCAGGGAAATCCAGTTAAAGCAGCAGCGGTGGGAAGCGTAGGAAGGCTGATCACGCTAAACACGCTCCTGGATACAAAACCAGCCTGTCCTGTGAACAAGCAGGATAGTGCCTGATGCGCAAGCATTGTGTGTGAGGTATTTAACCTCATTTTTTCTCCCCTCCGTAGTCAGGTGCCAGCTTTGAGTCCCTGAAGGAATTCCTTGAGAGGGGAGCAAGCGCCGCCTTGCCGTTTTGATCTCTGACAGAGTACTGAGCAGGGATCTGCTACTAGGATCAAGTGGTCATTTCCTACATGATTAGTTTTCTTTTAATGCAGGCAACGAATGGCACTTGGGTAGCACGAGTTCTCGCGTGTACTGTTATTTAGGAAGTCACACAGTTCTCCTTTCTGCTGACATGTAAACACTGGATAACAAGCATTTGATTTATGACTTCTAATTAGTTATTTCATATTGGTTCTTTAACTTCAAGTTAGAATTTATATTCTTATCTTTGCTTGCACCTGCACCTACTCTCAGTTTCTCAAAATAGAGAAGAGTCTGATGCGAAAATCCCACTAAATTTCAGAGGCTGCTTTGAAAATCTCAGCAGTAGCACTGTACGGCTCTGAGAGCGCAGGTTCAGCTGTATGCAAACGTGCAAAGAGGAGTCTCGGCCCTGGGTTTCCACCAGGACTTAACTAGAGGTGCGTGTTGAAAGTGAGCATTCATTTTTTGTCTTGCAAATTAGCAAGCACTCAACTGAGGGGAGTCCTCAATCATTATGCAAATAACAAATGGGTAAAGTCCCCTTTTCTTTCTATATAACAGCACACCCTTTAGCGCATCCTCAGAATTAATCAGTTTCAAGCATTGATTACTGTAAGGCGCCCTAGTCTGCTGTGACATTAAAACATTAAAATGAAACCTCTTAAAACCCCCTTTTTGAAAAGCGGACGGAACGTGGGCTGCAGGCAGGGGTATTTCCTGGCCAGCTGTGTTGATTCCGAGAAGCTTTTCTAGGATCTGGCACGACACTTTCTAGCATCTTACGACTGCTTCACACTTCTACTTTTACCACATTTTCTGAATACTGGAAAATTACCTGTAAACACAAATGTTTAAATTAAAAAAAAAAACCTCAAAACGTGTGTGGTACGTACTCATGTAGCACAGGATGGTGCAAACCGCGCTTGAAAAGTCTGAAAATCAATAGGGAGTTTTGAGGTTGTATGCTGAGTGAAGAATACAGAATTATATGCACACAACTACCACCCTGACAGTTGACGTGAACCTTCTAACATGAGACAGCAATTTAAAACAAAGGTAAAGGAAAATGCTTCCTTCAGTTTCCATGTGAATAAAATCAAAAAAGTGTAAGAGAGATTCACAGAAAGGAGAATTGGGTTTTGTTTCTCCTCACCTTTCTGAAAATGGACCAGGGTAGGGCTTTCTGCTCCTCCTATCTAACCAGCTGTCCAGCTCCAGGCCACCATGGCATACTGCCATTTGTATTTGAAATATGGATCCATCACCCCACCCTAAAATTCAGCAAATCCACAGTGCTGCAAAAAGGGAATAGGAAGGGGTTCAGGAGATTTCTGGACACTTGAGCTCTGTTGTGAGGGGGCTTCTCCTGAAAGAAACCCTCTGTGACAAGCTTATGGCATTCCCCATCTACCAGGAAATCTACATCTACTATACAAATCTAACTTTGTTAACTTTGTTAGAGTTGTGTGTAGGCACAACATGATTATCCCAACTTTGCAGAGAAAAAGCTTGTTAAAGCTTTTCTTTCACGATTACCATTTTGCCTAATGTTAAAAAAAAAGTAAATAAATAATAATTTTTTTTCATGCTCTCACAAATGACCTTTCCTTGAGGTTCAGGAACCCTTGTGTAGTGTGGCTAAAAATTACTGCCATTTCTCATTTCGATCCAGAGGTGACAGACTGTTAAAGTGTGGCTGTCTTTGCAACACGGGAATTCCTGATGGGGACAAGGAGCACCACCAAGCAAGATGGGGCTGCTCTGTGTACCCAGGGCCATCGCACTGCATGTGAAGGTGGGGACTCTGGGAACCCAGGTGGCCGGTGCTGTGTGGGTACACACTCGTGCTGTGTATATATGCTTAATAACTTTCCTTTGCTGCTGAGTGTACACTTAACCTTCGAGGAGCTCCAAGGGCAAGTATTTTCACTGGTTTGAAGATGAGGAAACTGAGATGGGAGAAAGCCGATGGTTTGTGTAAGGATGGAAGCCCTGGCTAGCTCAGAACCATGAGGCTTACAGTTCTGCGCTCACACCATGCAGCCAGAGCACTGCGCAACAATAACATGTTCATTCCCATCTGTGGAGGGAAAGGAGACCGTTCAAATAACTAAATAGGCCCCTTCCCCAGAATGGGAATGCATCCCACTACCACACGTGTCGCAAGAAACAAAGGCAGGCTAAGTTTGTACCTGCCTTTTGCCTTTTCTCTTTTTCTCTGTTAATTGCATTGTTCCAGCGTCCAGGTTCTGGAGGACTTTGTAACTGAAGCGGCTGTTGATTACAAGGAAGCTTCTTGGGGTGGCTCAGCTTAATTGTGTTCTCACCGGAGTGAAACAGGATGCTTGTCCCAGACCTTATTTCCTTCATCTCGCCCTGTTCTCTTACAAGCACTTTTCCCGCACCCTGCGGTCATGCAGTACGGAGGTGACGCTGCATCTCCTCGAGCATCAGAAGGGACGCATGACCACGGGCTCTTTTCATTCAGGAGTTGCAGAGGCGGTGGGGATGCCCGTGTCTTACGGGGGGGAGGTGGGGGGGGGATTCCTGAGAGCCACTTTTGACTTTTCCCACTAGAGGGGGTTACGTGTTCTCGTTCAGAGAGCCGCAGCGGCCCGAGGTAAGATGGAGCTGCCTCTTGCCCACCTGTGTGTTTTAAGTGAGACGGTCAAGTCGTAAATACAATAATGAGCTGACAGTACTCGGGCTCGAGGCCTTAATAACCGTGACAAAAATCATTAATTGCCAGGAAATTAGAGAGGTGTCTGTTAAGTGCTTAAATCTGCAACCTTCTGTCCACAAACAAGAAATCCAAGCGCTTGCCTGAATCATAGCTAACTTCCCACACATTGGTGGTAATCTATATCTTGTTTATTTCTGCATACATTACGCTCAGTAAATGATTAGATTTGTCACCCGTGACCCAGTATGCTGTTCGCAATTATTTCTGATATTAAATTAATCACTGCGTATTTACTTTGAGAAATTATGTGCGATGTATCGATGGGCGCGTGTGCGTCTGTGTGAGCACATGAACTCCCCTGATTGCCTATCCTCTCCTATGGCAGATTAGAAAGAACGGCGCTCAAGCCCGCGGAGTTATGCTGCTGGGGAGACTAGCATGGGGGGGGGGGGGGTAAAACTGCTATACAAACTTACCTTTCTTTTATACTTTAAGTACTTCTACTCGTTTACTGAGTTCTTAGGATACGGACAGCCTAATCCCCATTAGACTTGTGGCTCTGAATTTGACAGGCTGCTGGTGCGGACTGCGCTCAGCCTCGGTTTTTTCCACCTCCCACGCCTCGCGGTTGCGCCTGGGCGGGGTGAGCCGCACACATATGGACTCTCACCACCCCTTTGGCGCTTCGTGCAGCAGTAATACTACCCGGCAGCAGGATCAGACCCCTTGTGAATTACTTACTGGCTGAAAGTAATTCGCGTGGTGGCTCGTGACTTTTTCCTGGGTAACAGAAAGCCTCTCCTTTACACAACGATAATTCATTTGTAGTAGTTCGTTTCCTAGGAAAACTAAAGCTTATGTTATGTACAGAAATGGGGCTTCCAACAATTTAGATTCCTGTAATGTAATGTGGTTTGGTTTTGCTTTAATTTAAATCATTCTCTTTAATTTCCACCTAATCTTTTAGACTTTTAATTCTCACAGATTTCTGTTCTCTACCGTGTTTTATTTTTCATTGCAGTGCCTTCTCTGTCTTCTCTGAACATCATTTCTTCTCAGCAGAATTCACCCCCAACAACTTTCCAAGTCTGAGATGAATTTACAGATCCATTGTGGTTTTGAGTGGGTTCAAAATGAGGCAGAAATATTCAATTTTATTCTGTTATATTTCTGAGGTGCTAATTACTTTGCCACCTCTTGTTTGCCACCCAGTTCAAACTGGCAACCAGAATGCTATGAGAAAATCTTTTAATAATCTTTTAAGGAAATGATGTAGTGATTTATTTCTGCAACAAGTAACTTTCCTCAGGAAGGGGATCACTGAGACAGTTGTGTTAATGTTAATTTCCAGTCATAAACACTTCAGCTTGAAAAGAAACCAGAATGATACCTTTCGAAGAATCAAGGTTTAAACAACCTTGTAGGCTTGATTACTCTCATCTGTAAACATATAGTATTCTTTAGCCCCATACAAAGGGTGGACTGGAGCCTCCAGTATCTACACATACAAGTCATTTCTTGACTTTTTGACTCTGATCCTTGCTTAACTAATACTAATAATGAATTCAGGGAAACCAGGTTTTACATCACCTCAGCGGATGATCTTCTCAGTTATACCTTGTTGCAAAGCAGCAAGGCAGAGATGGGAGGGAAAAGGTGTTGCTTTGAAAGGAATGGCCTGGTACCTTCGCAGAGGATGTGCCTGAACCCTCAGTGACACATGAACAAACACTGTTTTTCGAAGTATTACATTGTTTTGTCTTCTGGGCTGCCTGGAGTTCTTCCAAGCACAGCTAACAAAGGCTTGAAGAAAGGATTCAAAACATTGGGGAAGGGTGTGTGTGTGTGTGTGGGTGTATAAAAAAAATCTTTTCTAAAGACTAGAACGGTTTTTTAGTTTGTTGCCAGGTACCCAGGGGAGGGTGCACCAAGCTCACATGGTGGCAGCGAGCCCCGGGCAGATGCCCAGATGCCCACACAGATGCCAGGCAGCTGCCACTTCGCAAACTATGGGGGTATGATGGGGGGAGGATGAGCAGGGTGGGGCAGAGCAACAGGTTTGGGGAAGGGGGACATCCCTGCTGCGAAATGCTTCTGTGTGTGCCAGCTGAAACTTTCCCTCAGGCTGTTTCTTGATTGCCTGCTTGCCTCCCTCCCCTCTGTTCCAAACAAAAATATGGTTCATCACAAAGGAAAGAAACATTGGCCAAGTTAGATATTAGTAAACTATATGGATTATAGACAGACAGACGGAGAGGCGTACTGAGTAGAAATTATTTTCTCTCTTTACATAAACAGAAGAACCTCTAGTAGGGAACTGGCTTGCTTTCAGAAATGAAACCAATGAATGGTAGGAAATGAAGAACACTGCTAGCCACAGAGCCGTACCCAGGTTTGCTATTCAACTCAAATTCTGCATGAGTTTTCTTTCTCTTTTGGACTTAACAAAAGCTGCTCTGGGCAGTTCCAATAATAGGTTTCATTGTACAGATTGAAATACCCAGTGTCTGCTCGCACACAGAAATGTATAGATTCAAGGAAAATTATTTTACCAGTACCTGAACATTAAATGCTTAGCTCTTCATATATAGACAATGTATATTTCAGCTGGTTTTGTCAGAAAGACTATGTTAATGGCAAAGCAAAATATCACCTGGCTATTTGTACACTGACTTACTTTGCAACCCTAAAACTTACGAACCTTTCATTAAAAAAGAAATCCCAAACCAAATAGCTGTTCTTTGGCCCTCCCTTTGCAGTACAAGGATTTGGCCTATGGGTTCAGTTTATAGTGGATACAATTTATCTACGTACTGTGTCACTGGAAGAAGACACTGTCCAAGCTGTCTGGGAGCCTCCCAAATGCCCATAGCATGTGGAATGAGTTATTAGATACCAAAGCATATGGAAACTCCATCCAGGTAGCCCCACCACAGCTCTTAAAAATGTCCATGACACCTTCACAGAATCATGGAATCATCAAGGTTGGAAAAGACCTTCAAGATCACCAAGACCAACCATCAGCCCTACACCACCATACCCTCTAAGCCGTCTCCTGAAGCACTATGTCTACCTGTTTTTTGAACAGCCCCAGGGACAGTGATTCCACCACCACCCTGGGCTGCACATCTCAATTCTTCACCACTCTTTGGGTGAAGAAATTTTTCCTAATATCCACCCAGGGACACCCCTGGAGACTTCCCCTTTCAGAGTGAAAACCATCAGTGGTGAGCAGCAGAGCTGGGGAAGGCCCAGTTAGAGGCTTTTAGCTGCCTTGTCTGCACGACTGCGCATCCACAGAACACAGTTGCCAGAACGATAATCGCTTTAGCCAGTGATGATTTTCATGAATGCTATGGTTTGAGAGGAGTGTGGGTTTTGACCTGCTACCCTTCCCTCCCCTACCTGTCAGAAGTTGGTTATAATCAACTGGCAGTTGTACAACACGTCTTCTTACCAGACAAGGATCTTTAAAATAGCTTCACCTACTTCTGTTCTCATTTTTCAGAGAAGGGATTTTGAAGCCAGCGGAGCTGACATGCCTCACTCCAGGTCACACAGGAATCAATGACAGAGATGCAGCTGTAACTGGCCACGAATCCTGCTACTTTCCTGCACTGGGCTTTCCTCTGTGCTTACCTTAAGTATTTTTTTCTCCTCCCATTTCTATCTGACATCTTTTACTAGAAATTTGCTAATCTCAGGATTATGCAAGGGAGCATATTTTCAGTCATAGGATGCTCACATGCTTCACGGACCAGGGTGAACTCCAGCTCTCTGTTGCACACTTGTTGCCTCATAGAGACACATGCATCTGCAAGTGCCAGCTGGGCACTGATCATCAAGGAGTGGATTAGGCCAGGAGGAGCGAGAAAGTGAGCTTGTGAATTACAGGAACAAGCGGGATCGTGCTTACCAACCTCTGTCGAATAAATCTGTCAAAAAAAGTCTTTCACTACAAAAATACTGTTCATCTATGTGCATTCTTCTCTGATGAGCTGTGTCACTGCAGAAATGGTAATCCCGCCACTCACCAGTAAGCTGCTTTTTAGGGAAACAGCGGGTGGAGGGGGGGTAAAACAGGTTGCAGAGGAAGGTAACACGGAGGGTAGGATGGTGCTTCCTTCTCAATGCTATCAAACTATGAGGCAGCTAACTAAGACTCCAAACAAAGGATGTTGAAACAGGAAAAGCTCCAGAGGGCTTTGAGAGATGCTAATGCTTCCTGAGTCAAACAGCATTACCTGCTAGAAACTAAATACTAATTATTAAATTATCTTGAAACCAGCAAGCCTTTCAAAGCCCCAAAAGGCTGGGAGTGGTGTAACTACCATACGCAGTGTGAAAAGCTCGCTGCTTCACAACTGGTACTGTTTAGGGCTCCTGTGAGTCTTCCATGATGCCTCTGGTCACGGGCCTGTTGCTGACCCTTTTTTTCCTCCGATAAAATTCGGTCTCTGCTTCCTTATGGCTACTAGTTACCCCACAGTCAGTTTTGTCTTTGAAAAACTTCCTTACCCGAGAAGGAAATTTAAATTATCAGCTGCATGAAGGCTTTTATTATTAAAGTATCAGTAAGAATCTGCGAAAAGAAAATTCCAGATATAAACAGCTGGTGTCTGGGTGAGAAGGACTTCAGGAATATTATAGTTGGAGAGTCCTTGCTGTGAACTCTTGGATTTGTTCTTTGTCTGCAAGCCTGGCTCCTAATCCCTGCTCTGGGTTTACAAATACCAGCCCTGCTTCTGGCTTGGAGGATGAATACAATAGAGTTTTATTGTAGGGTGTGGGGGGGTTCTGAACAAAGGTCCATACTAGAGGCCGCCTGTTTTTCACAAACTTTTCAGTTTGTTTTGAAGTCAGTTAAATGACAAAAAAAAAAAAAGACCCCAAACAAACCCATAAAACCACACAGCTAAAACCACCTCAAAAAAACCACCTCAAAAATCCACACGGCTCGACTAATTCAGAGCACCCGCATTGGTCTGACCAGAGTTCTGTATGAATTTTGTTACGTGCATAATGCATCGATTTCTGCAGTTTCTAGGAAACCGCTTCATTTTGGTTTCCGTCCCGATTCCATCCTTACAGCCTGCTTTCCCCCGTTCTGTCTGTCTTTCCTGCTTTGACTCTTCTGAACAGTGGCCAACCTGGTGCCCGCGGGGTGGCTACACCTTGACTTTCCCTGCCCAGAAGCTTGTCTTTTGTTCCAGCAAATGCTGGCAGAGTCCCATGCTCAGACCCTGGGCTCTTCACCTACAGCAGATCACACGCAATCAGGCATTTCAATTACACGATGGAGAAGAAAAAATAATCCCTTTTAAACCAATTCAAACCAAAGACTATGGATTTTATTAGTGAAATTTCAAGTTTATCCACAACACATCTTCACATAAATATTTTCAGAAGTAGATCATTTGTTTACTCATCTCTTTGTTTCATTTTGTCTGGAGAGAAGCACTTCTGTGGGAATCAAAAAACCCAAAAAGACTAAAAAAGACTTTCCTGAGTAACCTTCATTTTTTGGCAAAAGATTTGCGATCAAGTCTCAAGGACTGAAGTTGGAAGGACTAAGATTGTATAGATGGTGAGATGTTCTTGAAAGCTTCTCTGTGCTGTGATGTGAATTGGGGAAGCCGGGTCATCAGTCATATGGCATACGTTTAAAAATATTGTTGAAATGAAACTTTTTTGTAAAACTGTATAAAAACCAGTAGCATAAGGGGTGGGGGTTTTTGTGACTGTATGCACATACATTCTTTTTTTAATTTGTTTATTTAATCTGGTGACTGAAACTGAGCACCAGAGAAGCTATTTAGGGACACATATAAGTGCCATTGACTTTCAGTCAGATAGCAGGTATGTAATTGCTTTTTGAATAGTTGCATCACTTACGTGACAGTTAGGATCGATGTAGTTAACGTGCACTAAAAGTTTTGCTTTTCTGCAGAGAGAGCGAGCTTTGAATTTTTTTGGATGCTGAAATCAGCATGTTGAAACGTTTTAGGAATATACATGCCTTTGGCTTGCTGAGCTGCGATCCAATTCTCACTGCGGTTCAGCATGTGAAACCTCCAAAAGACTTAGACAGCTTTATGTGTTTATGTATGTTTGCTACTTCGTGTTGCTGATATCTGGCACGTCCTATAGCTAGATGATATTTGCATATTGTATATAATTATTGTTTATTTAATATTAAGTTACATTTCTGACTTAAATGGATCATTATATAAAGCCGTAAAGTTCCATAAAATAGCTCTGCAGTGTAAAATACCATGATGTAAATTATGGCATAATTATTATGTATTTCTTATACAGTGGACTATTTTCCCGTACCACAGCAGCATATGAAAATAGTGAGAAAGCAACACGTCTGGGTTTGTTGGGGTTTCTTCCCTCACGCTATTACTTAAATTCCTTCATGCTATTATTTATACTATCTAATGCCACGTCTTACATCCCATATCACAACAAGAGTCAGATACTCTTGTTTAACCAGTCTGAACAATTTGATCACAAATGGGGACAGTTCTGATTAGGAACACTAAGAAAATCAGAGACAAAACCCCGTCTCCTCTCCTGGATGCAACCTGACTGCCAGAGTAGTTCCCACAGTACTACGCAGATAGCTAGGTTCATTTTGGAGCATCCAGCTGTGAGGTGACACACTTAATGCACCAGTGATCTGATCCAGTATAGAAAATCTTTGGGGCCTGATTCTCCAGTGCCTCTCACCTTGTGCAGTCATTTGTAGTGAACAGCCTGAATGCCTACATGCTGTAAAAGCTGAATAGAAAATATTTTGTGCTGCTTATCCTCCACTGCATACCCGCAGCCATGAGAGCAGGTGTCTGGCGTGAAAGCAGGCTAGAGGTTCCTAAGAGAATTTCATCTGTATGGAACTGTAAGACCGTTTTTTGCTTTCTTTAAGCATCAAATACAAGGATGTATGAGCCTTCTAGACGGTCATCTTACGAGCCTTCAGTCATCTTACGTGCATGGCTAGAGGATACTCGCAGAGCAGCAGAACCTGCACACGTTTAAAAACACCCCAGTAGTCAAAACACAGACCAGGATGAGTGCTAAACCCACCCGAGCCTCTCTTCAGAAAGCCCGACATCACTAGTTGGTTTAAAGTGGTGTTTTCCTAACCTAGCAATCACGTCAGAAAAGGAGCCCCAATGCCAATTTTAAATCTGTGATTGCCCTGCTACAAATACAAATGACATCTCGTTGCATTGCAACCTCCTCTCCTCTTTGGTTTTATGATAGTAATTTGCTGATATTAGGAGCCAGGCTACTCCGCAGAAGATGGTAGTGCAAGAAAACAGTTTTACATGAAAAACGTTGCAGCAAAACCTGTACAGGCTCTAGGATTTTTTTTCAAACAAAGATTGCAAATTAACAGAGCAAACTTTCTTGTAAGAAACAGTAACTTTGGCTGGGGGATTTGGCCACTTCTTCACTTGATTTTTGTTTGGTTTTGTTCGGTCAGGTTTGTTTGCTTTTCTTGCAGGTCCTGCTTGCTGTGTACATGCTGGATGATACAGCTACAGCAACTGTGCTAAATTTTAAACAGGCTCACATCGTGTTCCTCCCTGATTTATTTCAATATTAATTGCTGCACCCAAATGTATTAAGAAGTGCTCTATCTCATGGCGCATGGGTAGGTTATATTAAAAAATTAGAGACTTTCGGCAATGATGGGAAATTGAGTCATTTTTTCTGCCCCTCTGCAGCATTTTTTTTTCTTTTCTTTTGTTTTCATTTAAGGAGCACTGCAGAGATACTAATCTTAATCAAACAGTGTATACAAATCCCTGTTCCTGTGCTGCTGATAAGGCGCTAAGTGCTCGGTCCTGCTAAAAACTTACTCACAGGAACTGGCCTCTATTTTCAGAAGTCGCAGATGATTTTGATTACTTCCCTTTTTCAGTCCATCACCGGTTTTAGAAAATGGGGCTCGATTTAACAAAATGAAAGACACCTGCTCTTGGAAAACTCCGTGCCACCTGAGGCACCACAATTTCTTCAACTCACAGAGCCCCCAAACCCTCCAGATCACTTAGAAAACTTTACATCACAGTCTTTCCTTGACTTTATGTGCACGCTGCGCGCTGTGTTGCGCCACGCTGACATACCTGGATTACTTGTGGGTCTGGAAGTACCACACTTAGGCTATCCCCATGGTCTGTCCTGACTAATTAGTCCTAAGTGACCCCTACTGAGCCATGCAAGTCACTATCCTAGTGGTCTCCCTACTTAAGTAAGCATCACCACATGGTTTCTCATCCCGCAAGTGCTTCCTCCACCTCCAGTGGAGGCTCCAAGGAAAACACGATTAATTAACCTGGTGGTGGGGTAAACAGCCAAGCAAGAAAGGGGACAGCCAGAATATATGCATGAGACTGCCAGCTGTGATCCTTGACTGGCTTTTGGTAGGCACATAAGTGAAGCTAGGGTTTGGGGGGGGGTGGGGTGTCTCTCTGCCTTAGGCTACAGTGTTTCTTCTCCCTCCGTGTTACAGTATAGAAACTGTGGTCTTGAGATGCTCTCACTTGAGCAGGTATTCTGGTATCAAGAAAGGTATGTTCTTCTTTTAGGGTAGAGTTGGGAGAGGCATGAAATGTTTTTGCAGTCTTTGAGCAGCATGAAATCATGGATAGGCTGAAAAGCTGGATGTGGAAACAGAATATAGGAGAATATATATTTGTTCATCTGTTCAAAGTTACAGAAATTCTGTGATAATGTCCAGTGTGGGCTAAGGCTGAAATGTAAAAGAAACCTGGAACTTTGTGATTGGATTTGTGCCAACAAAAGAAGCAAACATAAACAAAGTAGTTTGGGGTTTTGGTCCTCCTTCCTTTCCTTGGGGAAGGGCTGAGGGCTGGGCTTCAGGTGTGAGCTCCTTCTAAGAGAGAGATTAGGGAGGGTCTGCCCTAAATTGTAATTTTGTAATCCCTGCACTGGGCCCACTTAACTGCTTGACATGTGAAAATATTGTGTTAATGAAGTTCCAGCCTGCTTCTTAAATCCATCCTTGTGACTGTCTTTATTCATCCGTGTGTCCTGATAGATTATGCTTATTTTTATATATGTGAGTAATCTCATTGAAATCCAACAGTTACTAATGGTAGCATGATAGATGAGTGTTGCTTGGACCTTTAATCCATTATTGAAACCGAAAGCTGTTTACACATTCTTGTAACATTTAATATTTGCTCAGCATGGACAACTAAAAGCAAGTCTCTTAACTTTTCATCTGCCTTCCTTTTCTTTTTATCATTCTGTATTCCTGCAATAGTTTAGATTACAGAACACCTAATCAGCATTTCATTTAATCAACATTTCCTGCTTCAGATTTTGTAACCCACCTTCTACTAAAAATAAATACATTCCTTATTTAGTTAAGGACCTAAATGTGGGACCCAGACTGCATTTAAGGCCATCAGCTACCCTGCTGAGACACGGGTCTAGCATTTAGTTTGAGGCACAAACAAGAAAGGGGATAGAGTGCCCTATTTGGGGACCCAACAGCAGCATGCTTTATGTTCCCTAGGAAGTCACTCGGATATCTATCTGAAATATCATAGCTGGGATTCTCTGTTGCCTCTGGGGGAAAGGAGTCGGGACCTGCATAGAAGCAGGTTGCTTCAATTTAAGTAACAGAAGCTCTTCCCTGCTAACAGAAATCAGTGCAAGTATCGCACTGATGTTATTATGGAGAAGCAGATAAGCCATGCTGAACGTAAAAGATGAGAGCAATACTTTGACTGATGAGGACCACGTAAGGGTGATCTTGTGCTGATGCACTCTGATATGAAAACAGATGTTTGTAAGTTCCTAAGTGGTTTCTTCATTTTGATATGGCTCTAAGGTTATCGCAGTACCTCAGTAACTGGATTACCTTGGCACAGAGATAATGTTGTTTTACAGGACACGGGCTTTGTTCTTCAGTGCCGTCATGCCTCTGAAAGGTGGTAATAAACTGGTTCCATATAAGAAAGGTAGCGTTGTACACCAGCTCCTGTGAAAATGAGTGCACCAAGGCTCGGTGTACTCAAAAACTGGTTTTCTGGACTTTGTAGGGAGGATGAGGCAAGAAGGGGCATGCAGTAGCTCAGAAAGAGTGGTAGTGAAGGGACAAAGTCAGAGAGAACTGAAGACAGATCGGCTCTGTGCAGGCAGAGGGATCTACCCATATGTTTTTTCCCTTACGGAGTCATGCCTAAAAACATAGTTGTTGAACTTAGTGGTACAGGGGTAGGGGCAATTTAGTGACAGTGGACATCTGCATAAACCACCTTCCCTGAGTATGCCCAGAATGATGTCTAGGTGCGCGCTGCTCACTGTAAAGATGGGTGATGCCTTTCATTTACACACAGTCGCATTCCATGAACTCAGCTAGAACAGTACCGGACTGGAGCCCTGCTTCCCTGGGTGCTGAGAAACTGAAAGTGAGCCAGAGCTTTGGAAATTTCAGATTTAAAAAAGGCAGCAAGCTTTGCATGGTAGTCTACCTTTCCCCAGTTAAGCTGCACCGAAAAATTCCTCTTTGTGCTTTCTTTAGTTATTCAGGGTGGAAAAGCAGCTTGAAGCTGTGCTCCCAGCTGTGTCCAGCCCATGTGTACTAACATCCAACATCCTGTGCTCTCAGATATGCACAGCTCAATAAGGAGATGTCTTCAGGTTCCACCAAAAAGCATTTGGTTGACTGAAAATTTTGAAATGAGTCTATGCAGAACATTCTTCCTTCAAATAACAATTTTAAAAAAGAGCACAGAACGAATCCTCAGTGATATATAGTAACAATTAAATTATTTATTATTGGCATTCACAATTATTGTAATAAAAAGTGTTTGGAAATAGGATGATCGAGACCTCGAGGGATGGAAAGTCCTCCTTGTTTAAGAAAACCACAAACGCAGCTAGGGCCAGGCCAATGGGGCTTTTTTTTCCCCTTTTCCACCGAACACCTTAATCCTATTGTAGAAGTAGATAAATACAGCTCCTGTGGAGAGCATAATACAATCTCTCACCATTGTGCTTTCGATCTTAAATAAAATGCACTCGCATTTGGCTTTTTCTCTTTGCCTCAGATTAGTTTTGGACCCAACCACCCTAATTCCTTTCTTGTGTTGAACTGCAAGGAACTTCATCACGATTGTAAGGAGGAGTTGGCGTAGAGCAAGAAGTGAAGAGTGTGTGTGTGTGTGTGTGTGTGTGTGTGTGAGTGCTTGTGGAAAAGAAATGGGTGGGAATTTTGTCAACAGAATAGAGCTCTGAAAGATGTGGGGAGGACACACATACCCCTGCCAGCCTAACCCAAAGAAGTCTGGCTGTAAGTCCCTAGGCTTGCATTACCCGAGATAGAGCAGAGCTACGTGCCCAAGACACTTCATTACCCATGGCAGCACAGGGGGTTGCCAGCCACCAGAAGTGGGGTTTGCATGAGCGGGTGGGGGCTGAGGACTTGTGACTCTTGATGACCAGTATGACAACTTGAGCAAGAATCTGTTCCCTGGGACAGAGTAGGGTGAACTATGGCATTCAGCATGCAGGCAACTTTCTTATATGTCTGAAATGGATCCAGATGAAGCAAGTTTGGGTGGTTTGTTGTTTCTGTTGCGTTGCTTTTTTTTTTCCATACAACTGGCCCATGGACCCATCTGGCCTGCTTGACTCACTGCAGCCAGGCAGCAAACAGGTCTTGAAAGCCACGCTGACTCCCTGGCACCTCAAGCCTATGCCAGGTCAGAAACGCTGCTGCAGAGTTCAGGAGTCCCATTCTTCTCTCAATCTGGCTTTTTCTCTGATAAGAGGGGTTACTGGGCCAACTGGGAGGGCTGATGCTTACATCTAGGCAGTGCTGGCCAGCCCTGTGCCAGGCAGTGGTGTGTTAGATCTGCGCTGCTCCCATCCCACCCACAGGGCTCCTGTGGGAGTTCCTGCCACAGAGGTAGGGTGAAAGCCAAGAAACATTCCTCCATCTCTTTTCTTTTTTTTTTTTTAGTTTTCCCCATCAGGGTCACCACCCTCTCCCCCCACTCCTACGGAGAGGTCTGAGATCTCACTGAATCAGCAGCTGTGAGTATTATCTGTGCTGCTAATGGTTTGCATCTTTTTGCATGAAAGGGTAAAATCGCTTATGGACACACACAGACGATGAAAAGAGCATATACAGTAACGCGTCCAAGCAGGGGAAAAGGAGAAAAAAACAAAAAGAAAGGAAAAAAAAGGTTGTAATGCTCATGAATTCCAGATGATGACTTTTTAAATCCCCGGGAAGGCAGTGAAATTGTTTGATTGCTCTTGTTAATTATTGGACTTGTCCCAGTGTCAAATATTTGTAGAAGATAAGACTTCCCTCGTGGAGATGAATAATAACCGAACTTGCTCTTCTTTGAACAATTTGGCTCAGGGTGCGCGGCTCTGGCGTTCCCCACTCCCCGGCTCCCAGCCCGTCCAGCCGGCTTCACCGCTTCCTTAGAGCACGTGTACCGAACGCCCAATTAAAAATAAAAGACCCCGTCGGTAAACCAGGGACGGAGAGCCAGGGAGATCTTCTCTTACTCGCGGAGCGTGTCTCTGTCAGCGGCGGAGGCGGTCAGCCCGCTCCTTCGCCCCCGGCCCCGGGCTTGCGGCCGCCGATCGCGACGCTTCTTTCTCCCCCCGCCCCGCGTCCGGCCACCG
The DNA here is from genome assembly GCA_020800305.1 of Porphyrio hochstetteri. NCBI lineage: Eukaryota > Metazoa > Chordata > Aves > Gruiformes > Rallidae > Porphyrio > Porphyrio hochstetteri. The sequence continues at coordinate 79,523,326 of CM036905.1, read as the reverse complement.
CGGGCGCGCACCGGGGCGCGTCGCACCCCGCCAGCCCACGGTCGTGCCCCCGAGCAGCTGTATTAAGTACAGGCAGAACAAAAAACCGGCGGCTGAGAGGAAAACACAACCCCACGCACACCCACACACTTACCCCCCACCCACGCGCGAAACCCCGGGAGCGGCCGGCCGGGTCCCCCCGCGGGCGGGCGGCGGCTGGGCCGCGGGGCCAGCCCAGGACACGGCTGCGGTCACCCGAGGAGCGGCGGGAGGGTGCTGGCGGAGAGGAGGAGGAGGAGGAGGAGGAGGTAACCGGGGGGTCCGGGGCAGAGGAGGGCTGCGGACCCAGGCGCAACGCTCGCTGCTCGCCTTCCTGGGGGAGCGGTGATACGGCGTGGGGCTCCCCCGGCCCCTCCGCCCCGGGAACGGGTTTCGGGCAGCCGGGGGGAGAGCCGCAGCCTTGCCGGCCCCGCGGCGGCCACCCTGGGCGGGCTGGGAGCCCGCAGGCCGCCCGCCGCTGAGGTAACCCCGCCGCTGCGCGCAGCACTCGCGGGACCCCGCTCTCGGGGGCTGACAGCGGCGATCCTCCAGCCCGCCGCGGCGTTCCGAGGAGCGCGGGGCGGCGTCTCGTCGCCGGTCCCTGAGGAGAGCCCGGAGAGGAAGGGGGAGGAGGGGGGTACACACGACACGACCCCCAAAGTTCTGCTTCCCGCTGGGGTTCCCGCTCACGCGTGGGGGGCTGCTGCCTGCCGGGGGTCCCGGGCATTAAAAGAGGGAGCTGAGAAGAGGGGCTGCTGCCGGGGCTCTGGCGGGCATCCCCGTGGGCTGTGCGTGTGTGTGTGCGATCGCACCGGAGCGAAGTGGGGGGGGGAGCTGCCGGTGCAGGAGGTGCCAGCGGACACGCACACGCCCACGGACACGCAACTCTCGGGTGTTTACTCTTAGCGGAGAGCGGGAGGGGAACTGCTCCTAGGGAAGGGACCCGGTAGCGGCGTCCCCGGGACCCGCGACAGCCCCGCTCGGTGAAGAAGTTCCCAGGCGGGAGGGTGGGGGGGCGCACGGCGGAAAGGGTTCGGCGCCCCCGCCGCTTCGAACCGCTCGTTCAAACAGCGGGCAGCCTCCCCCCGCGCCCCGAGGGACGGTGGTGGTGATGATGATGGTAGCGGCAGCGGAGGCGATGGCCGTTAGCGGGCTCCGCGGGGGCGGCGGGCGCGTCACTTACCGTTGGCCGCCCCGCCGCCGCGCAGGGCCGCCCCGGTGCGCGGCGGAGCGGGCGGCGGCAGCCGGCGGGGAGGAGGTCGGGGCTGGTCTGAGGCTGCCCCGGCGCTCTCGGGGAGCGGGTTGAGGGGGGGAGACACGACTCCCAGCGCAGCCCCCTCCCCGCTGCAGCCACCTCGCCTTCCTCCTCTGCCTCCTCCTCCTCCTGCCTGCCGGGGTGCCGGCGGCGGCCAGGCGCGGCGCGGCAAGGCGAGCCTCTCCTCCCCCATTGTTCCCGGTCTCCCTCTCCTGTTTTGGTTTTTTTTTCCCTTTTGTTATTTGCACTCGCATTGTGTTGTTTGTCTCTGAAGCCGCCTCATGACCAGCAAAGGGATTTCACCTCGTCCTTGAGAGACAGAGGGAAGGGGGAAGGGGGAAAGGAGGGGGGAGAGAAAGGAAGAGATCACCAAACACCCATCTCCCGGTCCCTCCCCGCACCTCTGCCTCTCCCCACCCCGCCAGTGTCTCACTTAGCACCCCGCGCTCGGAGGAGACGTTACAGACAGCGGGTAGGTGCGCGACCGCCACCGTTTTAACTTTCCTCCTCGCAGCGGCCGCCGGCGGCTGCTCCCCGGCGGGCGCTGAGCGCTCCGCGCCCCGCGGAGCATCCCGGGCGGCGGGGGCGGGCGGCCTCGGCCAGGGGCTGCGCGGAGGGTGGGCGCCGCTGGCGGGGCGGAGGAGGCGGCGGGGCCAGCTGTCAGCGTGGCCCGGCTGCCTGCCGGTCGCTCGCACACCTCCCGAAGTTTGGCACAAGTTGTCACGCCCCCCCTCCCCCTTTCCTCCTCCTCCTCGTGCTGCTGGGGCTGGGGGCGGGCGGGGGCGGGCCGGCCGCGGTGCCCGCGCGTGTGTGGCGGGGGAAGCCGCTGCTCCGCGCCCTGCCCGGGCATGGCTCAGCCCTCGGGATCCCGGCGGACAGGAAGCTTTAAATTATTGTAATTGCCTCTCCGTGCGTGCGTGCGTGAGTGCAAAGCGGCGGCGGCCGCCGCGCCGCTGCTGGGGAGGCGCGCAGGGGCGAGCCGCGGAGCCGCGGAGCCGCGGGGGTGGGGGGCACCCGGCGGGCACCGGCACCGGGGGAGGCGGGCAGCGGGACGAGCCTGGGTATATATTTCCGCGGGGCATGTTCCTCGCTTGTGCCGGAGCAGGAGAGCGACTCCGTGGAAGGGGCTGAAGGCTCTCGGTTCACTCGTTTTCGGCCGCTTTCCCCTCAAAAAGCAAAACGGGGCGGGGGGGAAAGAAACGATCTCGCGGTCAGGGTGCGCGGCCGCGCTCGTCCCCGCCGCCCCCCCGGTCGAGCTGGCCCGGGCACTGGTGGTGGGAGCGAGCTCTTGCCTTCTCAGAAAAGTTAAGGGACTTTATTTCAGCCCGACTGCGATCCCAGAATAACCGGAGCCGCTTGCCGGGAGGAACGTGATCGGCTTTTCCCAAGGGATGGCATGCTGCCTCGGCCCTGTACTTTGGTCAAGGGTAGAACCAATAGCAAGCTGTGGGATTTTGGGTAATAAGTGTGGGAATCTGCAAGAGAAGTAGGTCTAAGAGTGATTTGTTTTCTTGCTGCTCGTGAATAATGGCCTCTAGCATTTTCTTTATTTATTTTTTTTTTAACCAGCAGGCCAATGAAATAGGCACGTGGGAGATTTGTAGGCGTTCAACATCGCGATCATCAACAACAACAGCAGCAGATACAGTAGGGGCGTCCAGGAGGACCGTGTCTGATGATAACTGGGGTGGTTTTTTTTGACAGCCTAGTATTGCACACTGGTGCATGTAGCTTCTGTTATCTTTGCTACCCCTTGACTCTCGTAACATATTCGAAAATTAAAGAGGGAAAACGTTTGTGGTTTTGTTTTTGTTTTTAACAGAGGTGCGTTTTGCTCCAGTGCTGTCAAAGAATGGAGTGTTAACTCTAGTTCAAATTAGAAAAGGAAGTTTGATTCCAGCTGCAGAACTGTAAGATAACTTGCCCTGGCTTTCTTCCTCCCAGTTTGAATACAGCTAGCTGCCTTCAGCCTTGCTGAAGTGAGCCACTCAGATTAAAAAGTAACTTCGTGTAAATGAGGAGGAAATGCAGAGTTCTTTTTCAAAACATTTTATCACTTGAAACTTACCTGAAACCAGCCACTTGTATCTGCTGCTGCTTTTATATCCTCTTAGTCCTTCCCAGCACTGGAAAATTGACTCAGAAACAAATTCTTCATTGTGCAAAATGCACTGTTTACTGCTTTTAAACTGGGATCACAATGGGAGATTGTAATTTTTAAAAATATATATATATATTTTAAATTTAGCTATAATATCTGACCAGCTTATAGCCAGCTTTATTTTACAAGGTTTCTCCAGTTGAAGGAGAGGCTGGCATCGATATGTTGCCCTTTGCAAATAGACAGTGTGCCTATTCTGACATGATTTGAGCACGAGAACCCAATAAACACGTGGCCATTACGCGTGGAAATCCCGCAGCGGAGCTCTCTGTTTGAGCTTCAGCTGTTTTGGGGGAGAGTTACACTGTAAGGAGTTCAGGACTTGAAAGCTGCAAGTGTCTTATGTAAACAGCTGGACATTTGAGATGTATTGACTGTTTCAAGTTAATTCAGTTAACATGTGGGTGCACATGTATTTAATTTAGCCCAGTCTAAGTTTTTGTAAGTGATGGAAGCTAATACATGCTTTTTAGGAATAGTTTTTAGTTTTTGTGGATTTTGTCTGTACACGTTGGAGCTCCAGCTCTAGAGGTTCTTAGGGACCGTGATGGTCCTGTTGTTGTGGCCTCATAGTACCAGGTGAGAGTTAACAGAGAGCTTGCTGTTTCTCGCTTTTAAGCATGCAGGTAGCTTGCTAATGAATTTTGAAGTGGTCAGGTACCCTTCTGAGGTCTCTGGGCTGAGAAGAAATAGGAGCTTTTAAACATCCATCTTGCCGCACCTTTATCTTACGCGCTGCTTGCCAAAAACCAGTTAGGTTGAGCGATATCGTTAAACTGTCAGAAATATTGTTTCCAATGGGATAGTTGCTCAGTGTTCAGGATGAAGAAACAGCAGTTTTCTTGTTACTCATCCTAAAAAACGTACCACTGCATTCCAGGCATGTTTGTGAGTGGCGTCGCTAACTTATCGCTGCATAAAGCATAGGAGGAGATTGAGACTTGGCATCTCTGACAGCGCTGCTGTAATGCAACGTGTGTACAGGAGCTTTGTTTCTGCCCGCAGTTCGTACTTACCCTGATATAAAACACTGTGATGTTGGCATATGGATGCACCAAAAAAAATAGAGCATTTGTTGAAAAATAAGAATTCCGGCATTTAGGAGAAAGTAAATGAACAGTCCTTCTAAAAATACAGCAGTATGCTAAAATATTGCCAAAGCACTGCTGTGACGCTGTTGTAAGCTGTCATATTTTTTGACCATTATAAATAGATTAGTATTATTATAAGGATTTTTTTCCTGTTAGCAAAGAAGTTTTTTTCTCCGTTTTCTACATAAGTTGGCTCGCGCGTCCCCTGGCCTGGCGAGCCATGCTCCCACTGAAGGCAGCAGGGGTGTTACTGGTGAGGAAGTGGGCAGCTGGGCCCTACACCTTGGCAATGGCCCCTTTAAAGCCTTAAAGTCTCTCAAACTACATGTAAACACATTTTTTTTAACGATTTATTTTGCTTGTATTCTCCATTTCTTGAAGACATCAGACACAGTCCAATTCATCACTCATGATCCATTATTATGTAGTCAAGTTTGGATCCAACTTTGGTTTAGACAGAATTGAAACAAGAATGAGCTCCTCTTCAGTGGCACTGAAGCACTGGGGGCTTTGGGGAGTTTACTTCCATTTTTCATGCTGCACCGAGATGCAAGTAAGGAAAACTTCCTTTCAGATTTGTGACCAAACTGGAGGACTAGGGGAATTTGAAGCTAGGTCTGTTTCCCTTGGTGAAATTTACTAACAGGTAAGAAAATTTAGGTCAAGACCAAAATATTGGACTTGCATGCTACTGCTAGTTACGCTGCAGTTGCGCCTTCATTGGGCATTGGGTGGAGGGGGTGAGGCGACAGGTAAAGTGGATTTCAGGTGGCTCGTGTACAGCTCGAGCCCATGTGCTGCTTGCTCCACTGGTGGTCATCCTAGAAAAGTGTGAGGTGATCATTCTTGTACCCACGTCTTGGGCCTCTTCAGACACATGGCGAACACGCAGAAGCACAGGCACGCCCACAGTCTGCTCTGTATCCGTCAGGTGCATTATCAGAACAAGTTCTTGTTGCCCGCAGAGCATGCATCCTTTCTAGTTGCACACATTTCTGGGTGGGGAGACGATATGCTACATGACAGCTTGAGGCGGGTCCCCTCTAATACTTCTGACAGCTTTAGTTTCTGTCTTCTCCAACTTCTCCCTTTTCCTTTCAGCTGCAAGCCTAGATTGAAACTCAGGTAATACATAAGAGGATCCTTTAATATTGGCTATTTTCAGAGGCACAAAGGACAATTACTTTCTCTTCCTACTAACCTCCTGCTGGCTTACTAGCTGCTTGGGAGGCTGGTGATTTTTAGAATGCCACTTTACCCAGTGCATCAAATACAGAGCAAATCTTTGCTCACCAAGATCCCAGTTCCTACACCCCGTGGTAACACCAAAAATTGAACTTGAGTGGCCCAGAGCGCCAGCTCCTACTGTGATGACTCATACAACCATCAGCACTTTTTAGAGTTAAATTTGATCCATTGGCCCTGAGCAGTGCTGACAATTGCCAGCTAAAAGACCCTTCAGTGAATTGTCCTTTAACAGAAGTATTCTTTTTAATTTTTTTTAATTTTACCATTTCCTGTTGTTCTTTTAAATAAAAAGAAATCCTGGTGACAAAGCTAAAGTGTATTCTGTGATTATTGTTTAAAGGAGGAGTATTTACCTATATTTCAAGGAGATGAATTGCCTGAAAATTGCAGGTCAAAGTTATTTTCATAAGGATAGTATTCTTCCCTGCAGCAAAATCTCCTGAAGGAAAAAAAATAAATCTCATGCTATTTAAATTATACATTTATGTGTGAGTATTTGATCCTTAAAATACATGGGAGAGTCTGTATTGTATTAATACCGCCCTGCTCTGGTAAAGGACACAGGACACTTCAACCCATCTTTTTTGTTTGTGAGTATGTCGTGGGAGAAACTGAGCAGGCTCAACTGGCCAGTGGAATTTAATGACATTTTGTACCTTCTGCAGGGAGCGTAGCTTTGCAGAACATGATCCAGATAAAACCCCATCCCGTAGAGGAGTGATTTCCATGGTTGTCCCCTGGTCCCTGGCAGGGTGGTCTGGGTTTTACTTGAAATGAGTCTTAAATGGTCTTGGTAAAGCCAATGTCTTTCTTGTTTGGTAGGCTTAGATTTCCTATATAGAGTATTTCCTTTGCTAGTCAAAGCCCAAGTAGATGATTAAGGTATGCTGGAGTATTAATAATATTGTCTTTAAGGTCTTGCTCTTAGTGGCTGTGAATTTAATGTAGTTAATTGAATTTAAACCCTGATTTTCAGCACTGGCCTTTGGTCTAGCCAGGATAGAAAGTTGGCTAGGACAGCAAAGAACTGGTGGGATAGGGTGAAGTTGCCCACTCATGGCAGGGCAATAATACCTCCTCCTGCTCCGAGAAGTTGCTTTGCCCACATTTTTGAGGGGAGGGGACAATGTTTACTTAAATTTCTGTCAGAAGCATTGAGCTGGCTCTGAAACAGATGTAAATGTGGTTTGCAGTATCTTCGGTTTCTACAGAGTATATGTGAATAGAGCCATTTGGTGTTTTGTAGCAGGCAGTCTGAAGGCATGTTTAATTAAACTGGTTCAATTTCTAAACTACGATTATGGAGTCTACCTTTTACCCTGCTATAAAATCCCTGTGTATGAGTAAACTTTCAGTATAATGAAAAGAGCTGGGGGACACAGTTGTAATCCTCAGCTAACCAATTAAATATTTGCTTAATAAGGATCTAGAAGTTAATGTTACAGTCTTTTTTTTTTTTAAAAAAAAAAGGCAAAATACTTGCTATATGGCTAAGTCAATGCCTTTGGTCAGTGAATGGAAGATTTCCTTTTTTTTTTTTAAGCTGGGAAAACCATTTTAATGCCACTACTGACATTCTAGCAGGACATTAGTCCTAATGGACAAGGTTTATACTGAGAGAAATTCAGAAACCATTAGAGAAGAGAAGAAAATTAGAAAATGAATACTTTTCAAGTGATTTCAGAGCTGGCTGAACTAAAGGCAGATACCGACTTCCCTATTAAAGAATTCCTTACAAACAGAGAGAGGATACCTGTTCTGTAATGGTGATTCGTTGATCCACCGAATCACAGTACGTAGAGTCCCTCCTTTTCCACTGACTCTGGAAGGTGCCAGGGGACATTGAGGTTGCCAGGGAAAGGCTGCTGTTGGGGCTCTTCCTCTGCTGTCCTTGCGATGCCAGTGCAGTGATGCCACTGAAGTGAGATTATGCACTGGTATTAAAGATCATGCTTCTCATGCCAGAATATAGGCAAATGTATAAATAATAGCAGGAAATGCAATATATGTGTCCATTATACATTCATTTAATACAAAATTTAACACATCTACTAGGAAGGGTATGCAAAATATATAAGAAGGGTATGTAGTCACAGAAAAATGAACGTGCTAATGCGATGGTTCTGCTCTACAAATTCAAACCTGGAAGAAGAGTGTGTTTACTAGGAGATGCTGTACTCTTTGCTGCGCTTCAGATTCACTGCAGATCAGTAATTGTATGCAGGCAACCACGAGAAGCAGGACAGTCCGATTCTGAGAAAACAGGATGGTTCTGATTCCTGGGAATGCGAGTTTGTTTAGTGGCACTGCCGTGCATTAAGTCTGTTGCAGTTGAGATTAACAAATGTAGGACAATTAATTAGTTCAGGTTTGCAAGTCATGCATAGATCGGTACGTGCGCACATAGGGTGAGCTTTCTAGTTCTCGCTGAAACTTGTTGCTGAGATGGGTTTGGTGCCTCCTGCCAGTAGTCAGGAAAGACAGAGACGGAGTGGAAATATTGAAGTACTTGTCACTTCTGTAAAGCAGTTTCCATTTGAAACCTGAAATTACATATAATGAGGCATTCCTATAAACAGGGTTGCCGTAGGTAAGTAGCAGTTTGCATGGGATGATGGAAGTTTTGCGACTGTAGAGGAATAATATTAATTCTCATGAGAGAATACAAATGAGTAAATGCTGATGGATATGTACAAATACGTATGTGTGGATTTAGTGCTTCTGAAAGGCAGTTGACAGTTCTGGAAACTGAAGGCCTCTCTCTGCCAGGAAAGTGATGTAGTGGAAGGCAGCACTGTAAAAAGGAAGGTGTGTGGTGCAGCCCGGGAGTGACCTGAGGTATGTTCTGTGGGCAGCTCCTCCCGGGGGCAGGGGGGAGGCAGGTCTGTCCGCATTTGGGGCCCGCTCAGTAAAAGAATTGTGAATGCGATTCCATAAGCACATGTGTACCAGGTTACTATCACCTTTAAAAAGCACACTTGGGAACTTTACCTGGACGCTCACCTCCTCCCACAGTTGCAAAGTGTCATTAGACCAATATTTTGCTTTATATAAGACGTTATCTTTGAATGATAACAGTATGCAGGGGTTTACGAGGAGCAGTGGGAGAGGGAAGCAAGACAGAGTTCTGCACCTTCTACTACACGTCCTGCTGTTCTTTTAATAACTGATGCATTGTGTTGGTACAGAAAGTGGTTCCTAGTGAGAAGTAACAAGCTGAAATTGAGTGGAAAATGGAGAAACCAAGAGATTGTAATCCTTAAAGGTATATTGGAGGTAAAGGTGTGGGTGCAGTGGCATCAATAGCAGCAGCAGTTCTCTATCCAGGCACCTCTGCAGGGCACACAAATGCAGCACAAAGAAGTAGTGGGGAGAAGCTGCAAGGAACAAACATGAAGTTGCACAACAGGGAAGAGTTTTAAGAATGTAGGATTTCTCTTTTTACTTTGCTTAGTCTTGAATTCTGTGTTTTTATGTGTGAGGAAAAGGAAAATATTTACTTGGGTAACTCTACAGTTTTATATAATTATTTTTTTTTCAACACTAAGTTTTGCTCCTTCTAAGCGTGAAGTGCTTAGAAATGTTGCTGTGTTTTCTCTATCCTTTTGTAATTAACTCAGAATATGGCATGTAAGCTGTAGAGGTGTGGTTTGTGGCCCTGATGAAGAACAATATGTGAGCATAGGCTTAACTTTTGGAATGTGGCTTGGTTCATTGACATTCAGTGAAAAATGTTTGCCTGTGTGTAGTGTTCAGTCAGAAAAGTGAGATTTGAATGCAGCCAAAGTCCCATTTTTGAGGGTAGCAGAGACAGTGCCCTGTTGACCTTTAGGCTGATTTAGGTGCCTGAGTGACTCAAATGAAGGGAAAAAAGAAGTTGGTTGCCTCAGTTCCCTGCATTGTTAAACATGACGGGTCTGTTCTGAAAGCCTGCAGGCACTATGACAAGTGGGTGTGAGAGGTGTCTTCCAGGAGCTCCTGAGACTGCAGGATTTATGTGGATTCCAGTTGTAAGGAATGATATTGAAAGCATTTAAAATGGTTAATATAGTAGAGGTAAGTTTCTCTAAGTCCTTGTACATTTTCTTCCTTCAACAGCACCAGGGATGTTGGTCAGGTTGGACCTCAGGTGGTCATCTGGTGAAGCCACGTGCATGGGACAGGAGATCAGGTCAGCATGAACACTTTCATGCATGGACGTGCCAGAACATCTATAGACAGCTTTTGGTTTGCTGTAGTGTGTTGCCTTTCTCTGATTATATTTCAATTTGTGTTATATTGCTATTAAGTACATCTGCGTTCACTTTATGATAATTGCTTGTCTTTTTTTTTCCTGGTTGATAGATCAATAACGTGAATGTGTCTAGGATCCTTATGATAGTTTCCATCCACAGGCCAGCTTCAACTTAGCAAAGCTGACCCTTCTTGGCTCCTTCTGTCAATACAGGGAAAGAGGCTTCTGTAGAAAGTATGGCAGACCAAGAACTACCGTAGCACTGTTGGCTGTAATAGGAGTGATTTATCTCACTAGACCAAAGATGTCCATGCAAGAGTGGAGCTTAAGACATGGGTGGACCTGGTTTTGTACCTGCTACCATCAGGGCAGACTTTACTATTTGTTTTAGTCTGCTGATGCTAAAACCCTGTGGTGGTGGTGGTGAGCCTTCAGAAGCTACAGACATTTGAGTGTGCCATCCATATGGGATTTCCAAAATTGCAGAAAGAAATTCAGCAGTTGGTGTTCACTGGTAATCAGTGGTTTTGGGAACACAGCTGTTTCAAAAAAAACCCACCACAAACCAAACAAACCAAAAAAATCAAACCCTTTCCAAAAAATGATTGAAAATTCAGTTTTGCTATTAATTTCCTTTATATAGTGGGAAAAGATTTTTCCCTCTTTTTGCTGTTCAGAAAGTGTGGAGTCTTTTCAGTGTCTTAATAGCTTTTGGTTCAGCCCCTTGTACAGTTTCCCATGTAGAGCTTTTGTTTGTTTGTTACAGCTCCAGCTTTGGAGAGCAATGAGTGGGGTGTTTCTGTGGAGCTGTGGACTTCTTTTTATTGACTCAAACATGCAGTTTAAAAGAAAATGGGGATGTGTGTGTGTGGGACAAATGAAAGTATATTGTTTTTTATTAAGTATCACCTGCAAAGCATTTTTAAATAAACCCCTGTATAACCGTGTATGTTTTTTATCACTTGAAAGACAGTATCTCCTTCTTCTAAACATTTGCACAGCAAAGTAATGCATTATTGCATTTTCATAAATAATTGAAAAGCAACTTAAAAGAAAGTAGGCCAACAGGAAAAAAAAAAAAAGAAAGTGTCGGTTTCAAATTTGAGGGAAGAAAAATATGTTTCCTTCTTGATAGCAAGTCAGTTAAATGTTATTAAATCCCATTCTCCCACCCCAACATGACCAAAGACAAATCTGACAATTGACAGTTTCATTTAAAAGAGAGAAATGAGGAAAAAAGCATTTGGAATGCTGAGTCTGGTTTGTTTTGGGTTTTCTTCCTTTTTTTTTTTTTTCCCCTTTTTTTTTTCCTTCCTTTTCTTTTTTTTTTTTTTTTTCCTTTCCTTTCCCCTTTGGTAAGGAAAACAATTGTGACCCCTTCTCAGTTTGCAAGTGACTGAGGAGCAAATCTCCGGAGGTCTGCGTGTTGGCTTTTCAGCGCCGTTCCCCGTGCTGGGCTGTAATAATGCAGGCTATTTTAGAACTGTGCATACGTTAGTGTTCTGGCGCGGCATGATACAATAATGTGTGAAAAAGCAGAAGATCACACCTTGGTGAAACTTGCAGATTTCCTGCATAATCCGACAGTGAGCTCTTGTCAGGTTTTGACTATATGTAAAGTGAGAATAAAGTTTCCAGGAGCAAAGCGCAAGCCTTGGATGCGTTTTGAATGGCTGTGCAGGGATTTTGGCCCTGACGTGGTTACCAATGTGCCTGACTTTAAGCGCTCTACGCCTAACCGTAGCCAGCGGGCTTCCGGCAGAGCTTAAAATTTGGCGCCCGCTGTAAGCCCTTCGCCGGCTCGGAGCTTTATTGTTGCTAGTGCTGAGAAAGATCAGGGAGCGAGTGTAAATAATCTCCTAAAAAACAATCAGCAATGTGAACAGTTTTCACATAACATACCGCGCAACGTGTCTGGTGACAGAACCGGGTGCCATCGGCAGGAATGGTTTATAATGCCCATGGGTCTCTTCGCTGGGCTGCTGGCACGTCGGTGCTGAGCTGGCATGGCTGAGAGAGGATGGGACAACTTGGTTTCAAATGCTCTCAGTGCGAGCTGAGGACCAGCACTTTCGTTGCTGCAGGGGCTGTGGTGGGTACACCCATCGATTTGTGCTGGTCCAGAAGTTAGTTACAGGGATGTTGTGGGAGTTGCTGGGTGAGGTTCTTGTGATGGGCAGGAGGCCTGACTGGCAGGTCCTGAAAGGTCCTTTCTGGCCTGGAGAACAAGGGATCAGGGACTGCTGGTATCAGTGTGTTGCTATGTTGGTGGTTTAACAACAGAGCTACTCAAAGAGTGGACCCTGTTCAGGTGAAGCCCACTGGGTGGAAGCTTCACGCAACTGGTCTGTCCTGTGGAGGAAAAAATGTCAGTGTGTGCATTCTTCCCCGCTTTCCTCCCAGATTTATTCCATCTCTTTTTATTTTGCATAACCAGTGTGGCTATATTTTAAGTCACTGCCCACCATTTCCAAGATGTGTGATGCATTTGTTAAGGATTTAGAATTTGGGATACTTTGATATAGCTTTGTGTAGGTTTTATAGAAACACCTGACGTGTATGTTTAGTTCCTAAACACCTTCTGTGCTTGATTTATCCTCACAGGTTGTCAAGGTATTCAGATGACCTGAAACTGAGGAAGTGAGAGGGAGCTCAGCTGGCAAAAGTCTGACATCGAGTCTGACTGCAGCTCAAATTTGTTCTGCAGAGTTGAGCCCAGGCTGCGTAGGCGGTGAGGAAAGCCTTCTTCACCTTCGCTATTGTATCCAAAAAGCTCCAAGCAGCATAATTTTTTGCAGGTGATGAATAACCTAGTTAGCTCACATTGTTTCTGTCCAGTGACAGCTCTCCTCTGAGAAGGCACGGTGGTCATTCGTAATAGCGTACTTGTGTTCAGGCTCAGTGGTGGTGATGCTCTGATGGTTCTTTGGTAGGTTTTCTCAGCTGGAGAATCCATGCTGTCAACCCTTTACCATGGAGCACTATGCTCTAGCTACTTCGTTACACTACTGTTTAATGCAGCTCAGCAGGCTGGCTTCTAGTGAAGCAGGTTCGCAACTTTTAACCTAGCTGGATATTTTCAGGGTCCCATGGCAATTGTGATCACCAGAGACATGCAGATGTTGATGTTGAATATGCAGAGGATGCTCGTAAAGCAGTGAGGTTTTCTGTTATCACAGGATTTCTTTTCAGTTTGGTTGTCCTGACCAGTGTCTCCAAGGGTGTAAGGCCAGGCCCGTGTGTCTTGGGGGGTTTATTATGGATGGCTTTCTGGGAGGAAGATGGAGTCATTTTGTTGACACAGGGCAGTGTGCAGTGTTGTTTGTATTATTACTGGTTTATGTTTCTAGTATTTGTAAGAACAGTGTATTGATGACTGCGTGTGTTAAAACTCGGGTCTTTTGTGGCTCATTTTCTTTCCAAAAAAAGGAAGAAGGCTGCATCCTTGCTAAGAAAACCCCAGAGTTATATTTGAGCAAGTACTAGTGCTTGTGTTCATACATGATCAAATTCAGAAAGATTAGGACATTGTGTATAAATTGCCTTCGTGTTCGTTGGGTTAGCAGCTGTCAAATAAGTGATTATAGATGTTGGCAAAGCTTTTCTTTCCATAATCGCTGTGAAACAGGGATGGAAATGTAACAGATGCCATTTAATACGGACCAGCACCTAGGTTCTGTGTCTGGGTCTGGCTCTTTCTTGCCACGTGGCCAAAGTTTCTTAGCATCTTTTTTGCTTTAATTCCTCACTACTTGTAAATGGAGTTAATAGTACTGTCTTGCTTCAGGCTCGGATTTCTGAGACTGTTTTTTAAAATTGTTTGAGATCCTTTGATGAAAGATATGAAATATATGCAACAGAGTTAATGGCAAGATTAAATAGAATAATTCTGTTGAGATTGAGGAAAATTATTGAGCTTTCCTGGGCAGTGTTAACCTTCTGCAGGAAATAATTTGGTCCAAGACTGTGTTGGGGTTTCATTTCCTGGGAATTTTTAATTTGTTATCTGACAAGGCTTTTTGATACCAGGCATTACACTTGAAGTCCTGTTGAAGAGCAAATGAAGCATTGTGATGCTATTTTTTGCAGCATAGGAGTCTATGGTGACTCATTTGGTGTTCATAATGCCTGTGACAGATTAAAAAAAATAAAATCAGTTACTCCCAGTGAGACAGATACACTCAGCCAGACCCTATTTGAGAATTATTTGCTGCACTGTTAAGACCAAAGTAGACATCTTTTCCCCCTCCTCCCCCCCCGAAAGAATCCAGCTTATCATGAAATGTTTATCAGAGCCATATAAACATTTCTTGACTGCTGAATTTTGAAGGGAAATTCTTTTGGTCTAACATATGTATTGCAAGTGAAGCTCTTCACAGATTTTAAAAAAAAATATATATAATTAGCTTGGTTACAGCCCTACTTACTACCAAGCATGCCAGCATCTGGCAAGGGTACGGAGATCTGGGAATTCACTGCTTGAAGCCATGGAACAAAGTGTTCTGATCCGACCCCAGGCAGCGAGTCCAGGACTTGAACTGGAATCTTCAGGAGCAGAGAAGTCTTAAGTGTCTGGAAAATTGGCCTGTTGAGTCACCACGCAGGCACTAAAACAAAACTAATTTTAAGCAGGTCAGAGTTCAGTGATTCCCTCTGGAATCTAATTTTTTTTCCCTTAAAAAAAAGAAGTCTCATGTTTTAAGTGAAAAGGGTCAAAGTTGATGCACTGCTACAATTTTTGAATGCTTTCCCTTAAGAACAGCCACCCAGGCTAGGATTAGCATGAAGGGCTGCTAGGCTGGCACTTCAGTGTCTGGGTTAAAAATATTTTAAAGCAGTAAATGCAGTCAGAACGGATAGAGAGATCCCTGGGAGCCTTCCTATTCAAAAATGTGCGAGCTCAGGGCAGCAACTGCAATGTAATTTAGGGCAGTATATGCTTCATAGCTTTGGAGAATATTGCCTCTTGTTAATGTTACATCGGAGGACAGTGGGATAGTAGTAATTTTAGAAAGGTGGTATTCCTGTTTGTTTTACATTGGAAACTTCAGAATAAATAAAAGGAAGCATCAGTTGAGGAAGAAATGTAACCGCCGAAAGCCAGCAATGAATCCACCTCTGAGCAGACCGTAGAAAACGACAGGGGAAAGTGGGTATAGAAACCTGTTCGTGGGAATGCAGCTGCAAAAGGAACTTAGCAGACAAAGGCAAAATCAGGTATGTACTTGAAAAAGCATGTGGGCAAACTTTTGTCCGAGAGCCCAGTGAGGAGCCCGCTCCTGCAAACTACGAAATGTTTGGGGGGGGATCAGATGACAGGCGGCGTGTATTGCTTTTCCATTGCTGAAGAAGCGGAGCTGTCTATGAGCAGGGATGATTCAAATAGCTGGTTTGAAAAAAAAAGCCAAAAAACCCCAACTGTGTGAGAGAGGGAGATTTTTCGTTCCCATTCCTTTATGAAGATGATTTCCTCCTTTTTCCCTTCGGATCTTGCAAAGTTCCCTTTACATGTGAGGGTGGAAAGGATGGTGTCTAGGCTGCCTAGGGAAGCTTGAATCCGAACTCTCTCTGTGTCAGGCATTGTGAGCTTGGTGATCTCTGTTTATCTCTTAGGAAATAACCGTGCTTGCACAACAGGGCAAATGCAACGCGCAGATGTCAGACCAGCTAAAACAAAGAGGGCTGTCTAGGAAAAGCCATGCCAAAACTAATGGCAAGAGTGGAGAAGGAGCAGCTAGGACTTGTGCCTTCTTTTCTTTCCCATGCCTCTGCATGCTTTAGGCAGATCTCTGGGCCAAATGGAAAGATCCTTTTTCTTGGTAGCGAGTTGTAGCTCACGCTGACTCTACTGTTGATGGGAGGATGTTTGTGGGCATAGTTGCCTACATACAAGTGCAAGGGTTTGTGCTCTGGCCATCAATACAATAGCCAGACTGGTCAGTGAAATAATTCCTATTCCACTGGACTTCTGCTTTGATGTGTAGTGATCGCTAAGTACGTGGCTTCTTGAGTGACGGAGCTGTGAAGCTTAACATATATTAGGAGAGCCTCAAGTCTGCCTTGCTAGTACATGAAGCTTTTGGAATGCTTCTCCTTTGTATTCCTGCAGGTATATGATGTGTGGGAATTTGAATGGGAAGATGCGTGAGGCTCTGAGATCCTATTTGTCTTCCAGGTTATGGGGAGGCTCTGTTTCTCTGAGGCATTAACAAGTAGTGACCATAGTTTACTAAAATATTTATTTAAATTTTGGGAAAACTTACTGACATGCAATTGCTTTTTGCATTTAAGATCACAGTTTATAGCCCTTTGAAGTCTACACGTTTGAAGGAAGAAGTGCTTAGGATAAGCTGAACTTGAATTAAATCGTGTGGGCAGATAACAGATTGAATTTGCGGTATGGCTCGTTTTGCTAGGGAAGTAAGTCAAGCAATGAGTAATGCTGGGCCAACTTGTGTCACAACAGGAGGTGATGTAACTTTCGTGTAAGGTAACGTTGTTCACTGAATCTGGATTATGGACCAGTTCATCTAATTTCAGGGATGATGCTGGTTCCGAAGAAAAAAGTTCATTTGTGACTTGTATAACTTTATGGTTCACAGTTGCAAAGCTGGGATAAATCACACAGATTTCCAGCCCTCATACTTTCTTTTGCAGTGATTTGAAACTTGAAAACTACATATTGTTTAAAGGCTTGGATTTTTTTTTTTTTATTTTCCTTTCTGAACAATGTATTTCTTTTCATTAATATGTGACCTACTGGAAACTTTGCAAAGGAATCATTTCAGGCAGCTAAGAGGTGGAGTATGTTTTGGGCAGTTCGCAAATATAGTACTGGTTAATTTTTTTGTTTGATTTCTGCATTAGTAATTCCACAGTTGTTTTTGTATCCAGCCCCTTTTAAATCTTCTCTTAGGGCAAGAGGGTTGCAGTATGTGCTTGCTGTGCTGATCCTTTTTGTTTAACTGGTGATGCTTTGGCACTCAAACTAGCTATCAGAATATGATGGGTCAACAGGATCGTTCTCGTTATCATGAAGCACACCTGAAATATCTGCTTAGGTAGCGCCTGTGATTTCTCAGCAAATATTCAACCCAGTGGGGAGCTGCAGGACTCACCTCCATCTCCCAAGGGTTAACAGTAACCTATAATAATAATCTTGTGGCACAAAAATGCTTCTTTTTATGCATTACCTATTTCCAGAGGCCTAATTTAGGTTTTGTATCAAAATGGATATCACAAACGCTTGAGCTTCCTGCTGAGAAGGAAAGTGCTACCGAGAGACTTCGGTCTCTGTTATTCTCCTGGTGTCCGGGAGGGGTGAGGAGGCAGGGAAACAATTGCTGATATCTGTAGCAGTAAGTATAAATAGTAGCAGGACAGGTTGCAAAGGTAGAATAGTTTGACAGTATTGTTCCTGTGGAGGCCTGGCCTTTGCTTTTGGTTAGGATGTATGTATGTGTGTGTCTGTGTGTAAATACGTATGTCTCTGTATATAGGGTAAATGTACACATCAGCAAGAAAAAAACCCACTTATATTTGTGTAACTGCACAAAAAAATTAATCTTTCATTAAAAGAAAAGGTTGTTGTCACGAAATAAAATGAGATTGCATATTCTTGCCTAAATACACAGGCAGCTACGCTCAAAGTCGGCACACGTGTGTCCCTGCTCTCTCTTGTGTACGTTTCATGCCAGATTCTGCTGTAGATCCAGTTGAACTGTTTTTATCAGTTACTTTGCTCAAGGATCTGTTTGTTAAATGTTTTCACATACAAAAAACTCATGTTTGGGTTTTTTGTTGTTGTTGTTGTTGTTGTAAGAAGTAGAAAGAAAAAGGGAAAACAAAAGCTGGATTAAAGTTTTTTGGGTTTTTTTCAGATTAAAAATGTTTTCTGAACAACCAGATAGTTTCTTTCTCCCAAATAGTTTCTTTCTGCCTGCTATTGATTTTCCATTGGAAGCGTGTGTGGGAGGAGAAGGAAGATTTTAACAAACCTAAAAAATGCTTGTGTTTCTGCATTTCCTGGCAGTTTCTTCCCCCCCCACCGCGACCAGCTCTCTTGATTATATCAAATTTGTTCCAGACCTGTCCTCCCCTTTCTGCCTGTGCAGATCTCCTCAGGGATGGAGGAACGCTTCCCTTGCAACCTGCTTCCTGCCCAACCTGTGGTCTCATGTCCCCTTCTCATCTTCTCAGGGGAGCTGTCATCTTTGCTTGGTCTCTGGAAAAAAGGGGTTCCTGGGGTTCCCCATTGCTCTAGCCTGACAGGTTCAGGTCCTGAAAGGTGGATGGGGTGAAAAGCACTCACCTGGTCTGCCAGCTTCAGTGTGTGTAGGCACAGTATTTCACACGTGAGGTCAAACGATGCCTAGTGGTGGAGTCACGTGGGCAGAGGACAAGAATCATAAAATCATAGAATCATAGAATGGTATGAGTTGGAAGGGACCCCAAGGATCACAGAACTCCAACCCCCCCTGCCACAGGCAGGGCCACCAATCTCAGGCCTGGATCTAGACAAGGTTGCCCAGGGCCCCATCCAACCTGGCCTTGAACACTTCCAGGGACGGGGCATCCACCACCTCTCTGGGCAGCCTGTTCCAGCACCTCACAACTCTTTCTGTAAAAAACTTCCCCCTAATATCTAATCTGATGTGAGTCACAGCATGCTGGCCAGTCAGTAGGCCATCTAGGTTGGATGTCTGGTGATTTGAGCTTGGGACTCCGTGTGAGTATAGGCTTAATGTGCTGTGGGAACAGAAGTGGCAGAGCCAGGTTGGGTCTGGTGGGATTTGTTCAATAGGTTTGCACTGGCTTTGGCCTGCGGTTGTCTGGTTGGGTATAAAAGCAGTCCTTAAGCAGACTGGCATTCGCCATCCCGAGTGTAGTGGATAAGTGCATGGCGGAGAGCATGGAGAGCACGAGCTGTGGCCCCACTCTGCTGCTGAAGTGCTCTGGCGTGCTGGGTTAGTCTCTTGACCTTTTGTTCCTCAGTTTTCTTGTGTTTAAGGACGTACAGACTTACCATCACACATGAGGGTTGCGAGAATTAATTAATTACCATTTGTATCGTTTAGAAGACTTACAACCCTAAAAAACCAAGAACCTAATCAGTTATTTTTCTTCATATACTACATAGGAAAAATCTACTAATTTATTTCTAAGCACATGACATACAAAAACTATATTCACACTTCTAAGCGGAGCTGGGACTCGATGCCAAGACTTTTTTTTTTTTTTTCCTAGTGAATATGATATACTTGTACACTCAGATAGAATGGTACAACGTTACAGTTTCACTCAGGAGCTGGAAATTTTTTTCTTACTGTGTTTTTGTACCTACAAGCTGTAAATACCAGGTGCTTCTCTTTGGTCAGATTCTTTGTCCTCATGACTTTACCCACTACCAATATCATTAAGCATGTGAACTTACTCCTTTGGAGTAGCTTTGACTAACTAGTAAACTATACATGGGTTTTTTTTTTTTCCTCCCCCCATATGTTCTGCAAGGTCCTTATACATTAATTATTGCATTTAAAGAATCTGGGAATTAGGGAAGGAGAATGGAAACAAAATATAATAGGGATGCTTGTCACCTCTTATCCTCTTGCTTCTGTGTGTGGAGAAGCCCCTTAGTATATTGCTTTGGAAAGGAGGAGTAACTCGTGTCCCACACCTGATGCAAGCACCATACAGCGCTCTGGTTTAACGTAGCACATCTAGGCACAGTGGGGTGAAGGAAGTCAGACGTCGTGACTGCTTCTGCATTTGCCGTTGTAAGGGAGTTGAATCAGAGCAAAGGGTTTTTTCTTTTGTGTTGTAATTTCCTTTGTTTTAAGAAAGTATTTTTTAAAATGAAGTGGGGGAGGAGAGTAATATGCCACTGACATGCCTTGGGATCTGAGGCTCCTGTGGACCCCATAGGATGTCAATGGACTCATTAAGATTTAGCCAAGTTTTATGCATTATTCATAATATACATTCACAGCATGCACCCTAAAGACCGTCTCCTGTGAATGCTTAGTCAGAATCATTTGCATTCTGTATTATGGATCCATAATATAGAATACATTTAGCTACATTTTGTGTATTATCCTTTACACATATTTCCAGCCTTTACTGTTCTGGCATATGCAGCAAATGTGTTTAAACAATAGCAGGCAGTTGTGTTTTGTTGCTCTGTAAAAAGTAATGCATAATAAGGACCCTGATGAAAATTAATTATTGCATAAGAGCAATGGACAGGCTTTTTCCTCTTTCTAGCTTTGGTGGCATTTTAAATTTACTTTTCTAACATGTTTAACAAGTGTTTTAAATTCTGCACTGATATTTTGTAAATTTTTTGTTTCAAATACACAGAAAAATCATTTTTGATGTGGAAGGTTGGCAGGTGATGAAACATCAAATTGAAGCCGAGATGCTTAATAATCATAAGAGTCATTTGTTGTGAGTTTACTCTAATCCTATGAACATTATTTCTGCTGTACATGACAAGACGAAAGAGTCAACAAAACACCACATCAGAAAATTAATTCTCTTCCTGTCATCTGAAGCATTGAAGCTCCTCTGTTTTCTCTTTTCCTCGGCTGCCATTGCCTCGTGGTGATCGGTCTGATCTCAGCTTTGCCACTGATCCATGGATTAGCCCAGATATGTTCCTTAGCACACCTCTGCCTTGGGTTCCCCATCTATTCCACAGAAATAGCAAAAATGGTGCTCCTTGAAGTCCTCTCTAGTACCTGTCTACTTAGATTTACTCCTTGAGTACCCTGCCACTGTGGATAGAGAACATTCCTATGGGAAATACTGCTCTTGCGAAAAACTGGATTTCTTTGGGGGCCAAGTTGCAGTAGAGCCAGGGTCGTATAGATTCCTTGTTCAGAATCTCTTAGGGGATCATTTTTACAAAGTGTCTTCCAATTTGAGGACCATAAAAGTCTTTCTAGTTGCCAGTCCCTGCACATGAAAACACCAGACAGGCAAAATCCAGGATCTCGTGGCACCTTTTGCAGATCCAATTTCTTTGGAGAGTAACCCCTGTGCATCTTCAGGGAGACATAGGCAATGGCAGCCTTTCATCCCTTCCCTCGTTCAGGGAAGTGCTACAAAGTTGCACAGGTTACAAAAAAGCTGTTAACGTGGTGATGTCCATATCTCAGTAGCCTGGTCCACCATGGGCAACAGTGGGTCTTTGAGCCTGAATACACACAGTATACATGAAGGGTAGCAAATGACTCACTATGTCAAGTGTTTTGCAAATGTTGTAATACTTGAAGAAAAGCCAACGCTTATCAAAATACTTACCAAAAAAAAAATCTTGATATCACAACAGATTAAAATGTTTTTTTCCCATCACAGGCTTAACACAGGAGAATGTCCTGTCAAAGTACGGTCAGGAGGGAAATACTTGGTATAAAATAAGTTAAAATCCTAAGGATTACTTCAAGTTTATTTTTTTCCACAAGTTCTTCAAGTTTACCTTAGGCAGTATTCCTGCATACGTGCCCTGAAGATGCAACAGAGAGTTAGGAAGGAGTTTGCTGGGGCCTAAGCAAAGTGGAAATGCGCTATCCTTTGGTCCAAAACTCTTGAGCTCCCAGTAGAGTAATATCTAAAATATAAGCTCTTTATTGCCTTTCTGTTCAAAGGAGCAGACTGGTTTTTCATGAGATGTTTTTTTCATTGAGTTGTACATTTCTTTATAAATACATGCATTTTGCAGAATGCCATTGCTATTACTTCTTCCTTTTGCTTACATACCAGTTGACAGTTCATCATGTTTAAGCCTGATGCACAGAAGCAGCATGTTTCTTTTTGCTTTTCTAAAAGCTGTAGGGCAGTGGAGCCCTCAGTGTGTAGTGTGGTAATAGCCTACCTAGAGGTAGTATTAGCTGTGAGGGCAAACATAACTGGATACACTGCATGGTGGCTTCATGTCCAGTGGAGAAAAGCCACCTTTCTGTCTTAGTGGCTTGTGTTGCTGTTGTGTACAGGGCACAGGGGCCAGGAAAGAAAGGCAGCAGGTATGAGGCTGAGACCCAGGCTTCCCCTCAGCTTTGTGCAGAAGGTTTTTCTTATTCTCTCCCTTGTATCTTGAGCTTTCCTTCCTTGTTCTCTCCTGTTCACTCTCCTCCTTGGGTCTTGCTGCAGCCCTTTTCTCCTTTCTGTACCCTGAAAGCTCCAGCAAAAATCCCAAACTAATTTATCCATCATAGATCAATAGCTGGGTCTCTGGTGCCACATGCTTATGGCATTTATGTTGGTGGTCCACTTCACTAGTTGACTTCAGCACCTGAGACCAGTGAGAATGTTTTATTTTGTTTTGTTTTCCCATTGCAAATCAACGGAACAGGAACATAAACAGCACTCAAAAACCCGAGACATCAAACCCCTTTCAAATTCACAAATATGCTAGATACAAGGCCAGCTTCAGAGATTTTCTTTTATTCTCATGAATGCCATTTACATCTGAGCAAATGCAAGTGTATTTCCACTTTTGATACTCTGGAAGTTTCTTTTGGAAGCTGAGTTAGAAGATGCCCTTTAGTCCATCCCAGTTCAGGCCCCAGCTCTGCGTGTACAACACCTGGTTCTCTAGAGTAGTTTTGCTCCATCTGTCTTTCTTTTCAGCAATCTAAATTCATATTGTAAAAAGTGCAGTAGTGCAATGAGCATGGGTTTTGGTAGTGCTATTAGGCTTATGATGTGGAAAATAAAGAACTAGCTTCCTACTGTTTAGTGAAATTTCTAGGAAATTCCTAGCAGTTTTATTTAATACTTGCAATAGGTAGCTTTATCTTTCTAAATGATTTTAAACAGTCTTTTTTCAATGAACAGCTGTTTAAATAGGAGCTAGGGTACACAGAAAATGAACATTATACATTAACTGGACTCACAAGGGATGGTAAGAGAAGGAGAATTTCCTCTTCCTGTATGAATCTCCATGTTCCGTGGTGGTATCTGGCCTAACAGAGAACCTCTATACCAGTCTTCAAGACTCCTCAGGTACTGGGTTACCATTTATGAATAATTATACTATAGAAGTAGTGGTCAGAATGGATAAATTTAAAAGGGTTTCACTGAGGTGCCTACTGTACTGTTATTCCATTTTACAGACGGAAAGATTATGGGGTTTTAATCCTGTCTGAGTTCATCAGAAGAAAGTCAGTCTTTCCAGTTGCTGTTACTGTTGTACACTTGATTCTCTTGGTGTTCTCCTCTGCCTTTTGTCTAAAATCATCTGTATGGTATTTCTGTGCATCCATAGCATTAAAAAGTCTTCTGTCAAAGCCCTCATGCATCATGATGTTCTGATTTCCTTTTTACTAGCCTTGGTTCTCAGCCTTTATAGTGCAGGGTCCTTAACTTTACAACAGTAAAATTCACTGCTTTAACTAAAAAGAAGCTGATATTTTCATATGATCAAAGCATTGAGGCATTAAGGAAAGCACTGGGTATTCTAAGACAATAGAAAAAGTCCGTGGGTATTTGCAACCGTGGAACTTCCTGGAATACACGATCAAAAGGGGCCACAAAGACTCTCAGATTGTGTTTTGCCCCAACATGGAAGGTCTTTCACCTTCTGGTATTTCATGGGATGTATAATAGCCAAAGAAAAAAGATGAGAATGTGCTGCTCACATCCCCATTCTCTGTACAGTAGAGTTAGGAGAGGAGGAATACTGAGAATGATGGACTGCATTTAATGAAGATAATGCCACTGGATTGTTGTTTCTGCTCAGGTAACATAATCAGAGGAATAATTTCCCTGAAAACTTAACTGAAAGTGAATTGCAAATTTGCAAAAATTCCTGTACTGGGTGTTGCTCAGTCATTTTGACAGACTCTGAAGATCAGTGCCTTTGAAAAGAGTATTCCTCATCAATGCCCTAAATCTGGCCTCTTCCACTCATCTTTGTTTTGTTGCTTCTGTCATCAGGAGGGCAGGGAGCAGAGACCCTTCTCTCTTGCTTCACCGTCTCCTCCCTTTCAGTAGCCGCAGGAATCAGCTGTGCTTAGCCATTCACCTCCTAGTGTGGCAAGACATTGCCTGTATTCTGGGGTTTGTTACCGGTCTAAAATACCCAGGTCTCTGATATGAGTCTATTCATAAATAATTTTCTAGAATATTTTCTGTAACATTTTCTGTACACATGCAAGTCTCTCCTATGAATAGCACCAAAATTCTCTCCACACCTTTCTGGTGATTGCTAGTAAAGCTGGAAGTCACGCTGGGGCTTTCTGTCCTTGCCAGGCTGGTCCATCACCTCTGTTACGTCTCATCCTCAGCCCGATTAGCAAGGTGTACTGTAGCCTCCCTTGTTATTTGTTCCCGTGTTTAAAAACCTAAACTTACCTTTCACCATTTTCTCACTTTTGCCAGTTCCGCAGCAGCGGCACCGCTCTGATCTTACCAATTTGTCTTAGTGCTGAAACCATTTTGTAATGAAAGGCAAAAGGAAAGACAGGATTAGAGCTATATTCATTCATCTCTGTGTTACTTTAATGCTAAATCTTGATGAATGTTAATGTTACATTATTATTGTTGATTAAAACATACAAAAGAAGAAGTCCTGGTTTGAAGACCAGGCCACTTTAATGAGTAGGGGGAATAAGAGCATTATTAAAAAGGGTAAAAACTGAGGAGCCTGGTAGGTACGTCCATTTTAAATGTTTGCCATGTGTGTTGAGGGTGACTTGGTTCACACAGAATATCTGCAGTCAAGTCAAAAATAGAACTCATAACTTGCATGCTTGTGTTTCCTCAGTCCGGTCCCTTCAGAAACAAATCTCAGTTTTACTTAAAAAGAACAGAACTGAAACATGACCACTGGAGTTTGCTTCGATTGCCTGGTGAGCTAGAGTGAGAGTCAGGAGAAAAGCGAGAGACAAAAATTGGAACAACATATTGGGAGGCTTGTTTAGATGTTTTGCAGTGCTGTATGTGCCCTGTTGTACTGTGGTCTTCATGGGTCCAACACCCGCTTTAAGGACTGGACTAATACAGATATTTCAGGTCTACTGCTGGTGCCGTGATGATGCACTACTGCAGTCCTCCAGGGCTAGGGATTAGATGTAGTAAATGAACTACAGACAATAGCAGTCTTGCTTGCAGCTGGCTTGTTTCCTAAATATTAATACTAATACTGCACTGAAAAAGTAAAACAATTTAAGAGAACTGGTTGGAAAATCTGTACAGGTGTAAAAGTTAGGCATATGGCATAGCGGTGATTGCCAATGAAAATGACAGATGATTAACATTCATTAAAACTTTCAATTAACACCTTGAAAAAATCCATAAAATAATACTACATGTAAATAATGTGTGATGTCTCCAAGCATTCCTGCTTCTACTGTTTCTTAAGGGAAGGGAATAGAGAGAGAGAGAGAAGAAGGAAAATGTATTCCAAAAGTACTTACTACAAAGATTTTTTTTTAGCCCTTGGTTTGTTTTGGACTTCAGTGGCCAAGTGATGAATAAATCAAGTTTGAGCTGTCAGTATGGGAAAAGATTTGGCCTGGATAAGTTAGTCCTTTATGTTCCCAAAGATGAGCAAAGATTTTCTTGTCCATATTTTTATTGAGAGCATGAGAGAGAACCCATGAGAAACTGCAGGGCCACGTGAAAGATGCTGTGACCAGCTAGCTAACTGCAGAGATCAGTACCTGACAGTAGTTGCAGTCCTGCCTGTGTCATGCCACATTACTCACAGCTTTAGCATCATGAACTAAGGAAGAAAGATTTGTCTCATCTAGGTGACAGTAAATTAGAAAGTCAAGTCAAGTCAGCTGTTCATTATACTGAAAAAAGCTTCAGGCATGTCCTGGCTGCTGTGACCCAAAGAATTGTGTTTCTGGAGGGGAAGCATCTTGGTCTTGAAGAAGCAGGTATGTGGTTTAAACAATGCACATAAATGCACATATTAGGTGTGGATTCTTTGACATGTGGGATTCAACTTGTTCATTTTGGACAGAACCCACTGATGCTGGCACTTGCAATCATTCTTCTCTTTTTCATTACTGAGCATTTCTGTGTTCCTGGCCTGACTCAAGTGCCACAGAATGCTGGGATTTTGGAGATCCAGACTTCAGGCTTAATTTCTTCTACTCCACTCCTGTTCAGTTATTGCATTCATTCCTAAATCAAATTTATCTCCTTTTCATAATCAGATCCAAACAAGGCACAAGTGTAGCATTTTAAAATGTAAACCTGCTTTTCCTTCTTTATTAAAGTTCTATTTTGTAGGTTTAGAGCGTGTGTCACGTTGTCATCTTGCTTTTACACATTTAGTGTCTTAGTGTGACCTGGGGTTTGGCTGGGATAGAATGGTCTGGAACTTAACTTCCAAACAGGAAACAGTCCACGCAGTAGCCCTTGGACCAATCTGAGCAGGACCAGATGTAAAAAATGTGCTCTACACCATAGCCCTACCTGGAGTTTCTGGCAGAAAGCACCAGGGGAGACTTGAGGTTGATCACTGGGGTTTTGGAGTCGGGGCTACTGAGGATCCAAGACCTGCTACACTCCAACAGAAAAGGAAATACTGGCAGCATATGAAGGGGTTCAAACTGCTTCAGAAGTGATTAGTACTGAAGACCAGCTCCTCCCATCACCCCAAGTACAGGTACTGGGCTGGGTGTTCAAAGGCAGGGTCCCCTCTACACATCATGATGCTGACGTTACGGGGAGTAAGTACATTGTACTGATCACACAATGGGCTTGAATAGGAAATCCCAGTCACCCAGAATTTGTGGAAGTGATCATGGACTGGCCAGATGGAAAAGATTTCACAGTGTCATCAGAGGAGTAGGAGGTGACATACGCTGAAGAGGCCCCTCCATATAAAAACTCCCAGAGAAGTAATACGTCCTGTTCACTGATGGGTCCTTTTGCATTGTGGGAAGGCATCAGAGGTGGAAGACTGCTGTATGGAGGCCTGCATGACAAGTTGCAGAAGCTGCTGAAAGAGGGTGAATCGAGTCACTTTGTGGAAATGAAAGCCATCCAGCTGGCTCTAGACATTGCTGTATGAGAACAACAGCTAGCACTCTACCTCTGCACTGACCCATGGATGATGGCAAATGCCCTGTGGGGGTGGTTACAGCAATGGAAGCAGAGCATCTGGGCTGCCCTATTGTGGCAAGATATTGCTGCTCAGCTAGAGAAGCTAATTGTAAAAGTCTGTCACATATATGCCTATGTACTCAAGAATCATGCCACTGAGGAACATCAGAACAAGGCTGCAAAGATTGAAGTGGCTCAGGTGGATCTGAACTTGCAACAGAAAGGTGAAATATTTATAGCTTGGTGGTCCCATGACACCTCAGGCCATCAAGGAAGAGATGCAACATGTAGATATGCTTACAATCAAGGGGTGGCCTTGTCCATGAACTCTGTTGCAGAGGTTATCCATGATTGTGAAACATGCACTGCAGTGAAGCAAGCCAAATGGTCAAAGCCTCTGTGGTATGGAGGATGATGGCTGGAATATAAATATGGGGGGCCTGGCAGATTGATTACATCACACTCCCACAAACCCACCAAGGCAAATGCTGTGTGCTTACAGTGTAGAAGCAACCACAGGATGGCTGGAAACATATATCCCGTGTCCCATGCTGCCACCTGGAACACTATCCCGGGACCTGAAAAGCAAGTCCTGTGGTGACATGGCATCCCCAGAAAGAATTGAGTCAGACATGGGGACCCATTTCCAAAACAACCTGGGCCAAAGAGCATGGCATTGAGTGGGTGCATCATATTCCCTCTCATGCACCAGCCTCTGGGAAAATTGAATGGTACAATCGGCTGCTAAAGACTACACTGAGAACAATGGGTGGTGGGACACATAAAGATTGGGATACACATTTAGCAGAGGCCACCTGAATAATCAACACGTGGGGGTCTACCAATCAAGCTGGCCCTGCCCAATAGAAACTTCCAGAGGGGTAAAAGTGAATAGAATTCTTGTAGTGCACATGAACAATATGTTGTGGAAGATAGTCTGGTTTAGCCCTGCTGCAGGCAATGGCAAACCCAATGGAATCACTTATGCTCAAGGACCTGGGTGCACTTGATGGGTGATGCAGAAGCATGGGGAAGTCAGATGTGCACTGCAAAGGGATTTGGTTTTTGGGAGAGAATACCCAGTAAATTAAATTTTATGATGTTAATTGCTAAATGACCCTGCCATTGTATGTCATCACTACTACAGCTGCTATCTGCTGTATCAATGGTATTACAATAAGAATCACCCAAATTAATGAAGAATGAACTTTGATGAAACCAAGAAAAGTGCAGCAGCCATGGAACCAGAACTGTCTTCAGCAACCAGTGCCCAGCAACTTCCTTGAAATCGACATCTTTAACCTGCAGACCATGAGCATAGACCTTGCCAGGTACACCAGCTGCGAGCTCCAGATGCAGCGTGCAATGATCCCATGCCACACACCTTCTCTCCTGCCCTGAAAGACTTTATGACAGATGGAGCCCAAAGTTAGGATCATGTGAAGTCAACCAACATTTTAGAAGCATGACCCATAGACTAAGGGAATGATACATGCCTCTGTGTGTGTGTATAAATATATGTGTGTATGTGTAATATATATAAAAAGATGGGAAGAATGGTGATGATTAATTTGAAAGTGTAGGATCTGGGTATGATGTAGATGGTATAGAATAAGGCATGGATAAATGACCTGGTTTTCATCTGGGATAGTGTTAATTTTTACAAGAAGCTGGGAGAGGAAACAGCCAGGATACCTGACCCAAATTAGCCAAAGAAATATTCCATACCATATGATGTTATGCTCAGTACATAAGGGTGAGGAGCTGGGTGGAGAGGTGGGGTTGCTACTTGGGGATGGGCTGGGCATTGCGTTCTGGGCAGTGAAATTTCATGAAGAATCACTTGCTTTGTATGTTCTTGTAATAGTACTGTTGTTATTTTCCTCTCCCTTTGCTGTCCCAGTAAGCAGTCCTTATCCCGATACGTAAGTTTTACCTTTTTCTTCCAATTCTCCTCATCCCATGGTGGGGGGGGGCAGGGAGGAGTGAGTGAGCAAGTGGCTTTGTGGTACTTGGTTGCTGGTTGGGGCTAAATTGTGACATAGGGCTATCATTTGTTTGAGGTAGCCGAGGATTCATGAAGAGGACATGATGGGTAGTTAAAAATACTATGAAATAGCTTCATTTGTAAAGGTATCTACCTCTGGGGTTGTGGGAGGGATAAATAAGAAGTTCTTTAATTAAAATACCCATTAAAGAGCTCAGTACCTACTTGGATCACGATTTTATACATGTAATTAAGAACTATTTTCTCCTTCTTTAAACTTGTCTCTCACTGTGTTTCTCTTAACACCACCTGTAATCATTGACTAATGTTTGCCATACCAAGTCTACTGTTCCTTCCCCACCTGACTGCATCTGCATTCCAGTGTGAGCTGTACCAGGTAGAGAGCCCTGGCCCTAACACCAGCTCCATGGGTTGGTGAAGGTCCATTATGCTTACAGCTAACGCCCTGTGTGCTGAATTCACCACCTCGTATTGCAAAGCTCTGGGCCTCAATTTTTTCATGGTCTTGTGGTGTGTCTGGGATGGTTTTGTGGCAGGTTTTGAATTCTGACAATTCAAAATGCCAGAAATACTGAGCAGATAGCATGGCAGAGTAGTACTTGGGATTTGTGTGTGTGTGTCTGTGTGATTTTTCTATAACATACCATTGGGTTGTGCCTTTCATCTTCTAGGTTGTTGGTTTGGGGGTGTTAGAGGATGAGAGATCTGCCAGAAGGGTGGAAGGAGCCAAATTTGGCATTACACATTGGCACACTCTGTGATGCATGTTGTGATGAACTCTCCCATCAGACTGTTTCCCCTTGGAGAGTTTGTTCTGGAAGGGACCAGGGAGAAAAGTAGGGGTTTTTGCTATATGGATGATAAGGCCACCTCAGTACAGGAGTAAAATAGGAAGCAAACTAAATAAACCATATGCACACACCCAGCCTTCCAGTCAAAGGATAAATAACAGCATCAATTTAAGCACACTGCAAAGAACCTTGACCTCTCCATTCGGTCCTGGGGACCCCCTCCTGGAAGTTGTATGCAGATGATGGGATATAGTTAAATAAAACTATAATTAGAAGCAACAGGAGGGAAGAGAAAAAAAAAATCTGTCAGGCTGTTACCTTTTTGCATTTGACTGCTCTTGGATTGCTGTTTTCTAAAGTGATCTGTGGTGGCATCTCTTGGCTTCCAGGAAGGCAATGGGAATTTTGTAGCTGACGTCAATGGGAGCAGAACAAGACTGATGTTCAGTGTGTTTTTTATAACCCTGTCCCTAGTGTACAGTCAGTTTTGTTGTTTTCCCTGATATTTTTGTGGGTGTTACATATATCAAGAAGGAGAAAATAGTACTTAAGAAAGACAAGTTCTGGTTCTGAAATTAGAAATCTGTCAGAGAGGCTCAGGGTTGGGTGTGGGGTGGGGAGGAGGTGGGGGCAACTGTAGAGCTTGGGACTGCTGTTAATGAATGTTACAGATTTTACTAGATTTTATATGGAGCTATTTGAGCGCCTTTCCTTCCCAGAGGAGATCATCACTAAAGTCTACTCTCTCTGACACAAGAAGTTCCAGAGCAGTCCTGCTGATGATCTCATGGGTTTCTGTAAATAAGAAGAGTTTGGAGCTTTGGATTCCAGTTTGTGTCATCCACCTGAAGCCTGACATCCCTCCTAAATTCACATGTTTGGCAAGGGATGTAGAAAGAATACATATTTTCCTGCAGCATTCTGACAGGCTGATCCATGGTGAGACCTTTACACTGTGATGTCTACTCTCCCTTGATCCGTGTCTGACATTCACTAACATGAATGGCCGATACGTGTGTATGTAGAAGGGCTATTTAAGACTTGCTTATCCTAGCACTGAAGCTAATCTCTTTCTCTCTGCTAAGGTCAAGGTTGAAAGATGACTCCAACGAGCAAAGAAAGGGAAGACAGGTTTGAAAATGGAGACGGGGAGAACATACAAAATATGCTGCTGTAAATGCTGATTTGTAATCTTCCCCCTCCTTTCTTGTCATCTTTTTTCCTTTCCCTGTCTTGTTAAGTGTTTATTGAAATACATGGTAAATATACTTGAAGTGCTGGTTTTGGATTAGGCAATAGGTGGTGGATTTAAATTTGGACAATTCATATTTAGACAGATGCCTGAGGGTGAGATCAGAAGTTACCTCTGCAAACTTCGTCTGCCTGACAGTACATATTCTCACATGCTGCAGTGGAGTGATGTTCTCCTGGTACGTGGGGAAAAAATCATGGTATGTGGGACAAAAAAAATGATTAGTCCAATCGGCCTTTGCCCCACCTCCAGGGGATTGCTTTTTAGGTCAATCAGGAGAAATCTGTGTGGAATGTAATGGCATTTGTTGAGCAATCAAAAACTTACCCTTAAGCCTACAAACTGCTCTTGTGGTATTTAACAGGGATCAAAAAAAAAAAAAAAAGAAAAAAAAGACAACCTGTGTTGCTTTTTTCCTTCTTTTTAAGCAAGGAATAATAGATGTTTGACACTGTCAGGAGACTGACATATTGCTGTTATGTTACTGTTTTTTATTGAGTGGTTTATAAAAAAGCACATGAGGGATAGTCTTAGTACAGGTAAGTTAGAGAATGCAACGAGCCTATTTTTGGGTACTTGTGTACCATCATACTTGGTACAGAATTCTTTGAAATGATAAATGCCATGTAACATATAGGAAGAAGCCAAGCCTTGCACTGCAAGCACTGACGTCATAGATCTGTGTTCTGTGTATTTCTTTGGGTTTTATTCTTTTAGTAATACTAGCCTAAAACTGTCTCTTTGCCTCAGTTTCTTCTTCTGGTAGAAATACCAAGGTTTCCATGTGTAGGTTTATCACCTTTATGTCTACTCTGAAAACCTTACATGGAAAGAGCACTAAAATTATGATTAAGTGCAGTAGATCTGTAAAAGTGGACTCTTTAAGATAACATTTAAGTGCGTGAGATGAGATAACTTCCTGCTCCAGAGCTCATTTAATCATACATACAAGCTCCTGACATAAGAAGAGCAGCAGAAATCTGAGTGCCGTACTGCGAAGATGGTAGTCATTTCAAATCTCTGGAGCCCCTCAGGTGAACATTTCTGTCTACCTGTGGTAGGTTTTTCTTCACAGTGAAATATGTATTCATTAAAGCCCCACCCATACAAATTGTTTAGAATAGAATAGAATCATAGAGTCATAGACTGTGTTAGGTTGGAAGGGACCTTTAGAGGTCATCTAGTCCAACCCCCCTGCAGTAAGCAGGGACATCTTCACTAGATCAGATTGCTCAGAGCCCCATCGTGCCTGACCTTGAATATCTCTAGGGATGGGGCCTCCACTACCTCCCTGCGCAACCTGTTTCACTGATCTACCACTCTCATATTGAATAATTTTTCCTAATATCAAACCTAAATCTCCCCTTTTCTAGTTTAAAACCGTTACCCCTCATCCTATTGCTACATGGCCTCGTGAACAGTTCTTCCCCAGCTTTCCTGTAGGCACCTTTCAGGTACTGGAAGGCCGCTATAAGGTTCCCCCTGGAGCCTTCTCTTCTCCAAGCTGAACGAGCCCGAGTCTCTCAGCCTGTCTTCATAGGAGAGGTGCTCCAGCCCTTTGATCATTTTTGTAGCCCTCGTCTGGATGCACTCCAACAGGTCCATGCCCTTCTTGTGTTGAGGGCTCCAAAGCTGGACACAGTATTCCAGGTGAGGTCTCACCAGAGCATAGTAGAACCTGTAGCAAGAGAAGGACCTTTACTGTTACTCTTGTAGCAGCATGGAAATTGATGGGGCTTTGCATGCAGTGGTCTACACATATGTCTGGCAGGACTTTGGCCTATGTTCTCCGGCTTGTGATCTGAGAAGAAAGAGTTCACTCCTCAGTGTGAAGAGGCTGTTTTTTTCTGGCTCCTGTATACATGAAGCCCAAGATTGTCTTTGTCTGAAAAGAATTTTGGTATTTCTTTTGTTTGGAGCATACCGTGTCATAGCATCATCAGAGTTTAGCACAGCATTTGCTTTCAATGTTGGAAAGCCAAAGCTCTTGTAAAGATTGTAAATCGTCTGATAATATTTAATCAGTTCACAGAATGTGCATGCTTGAGTAGTAAGCACTCCTGAAGAGCTTGCACCTTTAAAAAAAAAAAGTGAAGTACAGTGATAATATTGCAGAGTGTAGAGAGGTTTAAAATTATTGGAGCACTTAATTTTTTCTGTAATTGCTTCAATTTGAAGGAAACTAGGCAAAATACCAAGCTGAAAATGAGTTGCATTAATCGAAAAATTCATCAGTCAGAAAGCAGGATTTAAACCAAAATGCCCAATTAAAACAAAAAACACACTAAAAATGTTGGCGCTAAAGCCTAAAAGTGATGGGGCTCGTATTCCTCTGTGTTGGCTGTTGACTTTGGAGGGTATTAGAATAGCTTCACACATTCATTTCGCTAAAACAAGTGGAGGAACTAAGGTGGAAAGTGAGGCGTGTTGCTTAGAAAGGACAGCCGTGCCCAGGGAAACCCTGGCTCCTTGCAATGCACCACAACAACAGGTAACAATCAAGTGTGAGGGTAGGTTAGCTAAAGGTTAAAATCTTTTTATAGTAAGCTGACAATAAGATAAAATATTTAACACTACTGTGGATATCTTAATGGTGGGTAAAGAGCTTTTTGGTACTATGTAATTATATTTCATAATGATTTAATGAGCCTTATCTAAAAAAAAAAAGAAATAAGTTGTGTCACTGGAAAGTTACCACACAAACCAAGGCAAAGTGTGAGATGCTGCTGCAGTTCAAGATGCCCTTTGAATTTTCAAGTCAGTAAGTTTGCCATTAAAAGTAAAATTTGGCTAATAGGTAGTCTGGATTTTTGGGACTGACAAGTTTAGCGTAAGCACTGATTGTTACTAAACAAAGGACAGCTAAAAAGAATTTGTTTTTGAAAGAGGATGAAGTGCTCTGTACATTTTATGTCACTGCAACTTAATTAAGTCCTAATGAGTCTTGACCACATATAGCTCCAGTACCTGATGTGGTAGATTTTCATATACCAGGTTTCACTGGGTTGTTGGCACTGGCACGAACAACTAGAGATAGACACCCAACTTCCCGTACCGAAATAGTCATCTTTGAATCCCTAGCACAGCTTATGGACTGGGACTTCGTTATGGACTTACACATATTTTTGAACCTCTCTTCCTCTTTCTTTGCCATCATGCAGAATATTTCATGATGCTGACTTTGGTAGAAAGTGGACAACTGCTGTAATTTCCCATTTTACCTTTTACTTTGCATCATGTAGATGGTTGTGATATAGAGAGGCATAGCAAGTGAATAGAGGCAAGTGTCCTGGGAAAAGCACTCAGTGCTTTCTGCTCTGTGTGTATCTTGAGAGTGTTTGGTCACCACCGGGTTGCTATGAAGGCGACAGCGTTTGCATTTTGCCTGACATCTCCATGGTGGCAGCTGTCTTCACAATAACAGCAGGGACAATGATTTTTTTGTGTGGGATCACCACCTGCATAGCTGCAGGATTGTGTCCGGGTTGTTCCTAAACCGCCCGTAAAGAAAAGTCATGGGCAATGTCTGCTGCCGATGACTTCTGTGTCACCTCTCACACAAAAATGTGTTTGGGACAGAATGTGTCACCAGCGGGTAAGTAAGTGGTCTTCAAATTCATCTTTTAGTAAATCATCAATGGAGAAAACCAACGCACTTCCTTTAAAAAAAACCCCAGATCCATTAATGACTCCTTTCAAGGGTGCATACTCCTTTTGGTCATACAAGAAGGGGTGTGTTTTGTGTGTGGCCCTGTTGACAGGACTGGGTTGGCACACAGCTCCTTCCAAAACGGCAGAAAAGTTTGGGAGAAGGAAACCTGCATCCAAGTCCTTGTGTTTCTTAGCTGGGAAGCAATAACCTGACCTGCCATAAAAGTTCGTTACTCAGCTTGAAAGCAAAGTGATGTCTGCCTTGGAATTTAATATCAGGAAAGAAGTATTTATAGCCACAGCCTCTTCACTAGTCTCACTGGGAGGTGCCGGGGGATGCCCAGTGGTGGTGGTGGTGGTAGCAAGAGTAGTGGGTCTGGAAGCAAGCGGCATGGGTGGGACACATTTCAGCAGCAGACGAAGGGAACATCTCTTGATTGATAAAACCAAGGGACCTGGAAGAGCTGTAGCCTTCTCCTCACAGCTTCTTTGCTCCTCATCCTTGTAGCTGGGGGAGAACTTGACCTGCGTGCCTCATGCAGAGCTCAGTGGAATTGGAGTAAGGTGAGTAGGTTTGAGGTGGCCAATGGTGGAGCCTGTGGGGAAGATGAGTGCTTAATTTTTTGGCCAATTTTTACTTCTTTGTGTCCAAAAGTGCATATTGCTTTACAGTTGATACCACTGTGTTTGGATGAGTTTGATATGGGCTCTCAGACCAAGGGCCCAATTTGTGAGGCACATTAAAGGAAAACACTTCTAGCTGTGAAAACAGTGTGGTCAGGTCTTTTACTATTTTCTAAATATCTGGCTTTAGATACTGAGAGATAATTAATTTTGTAGCATTTCTACAAAAAAGGGGATAGAGGATCAGATTTTTGAAAGAACTTGAGCATTACACTGCTCAGGGCTGGAAAAGCTTCCCTGGATATTAAGTGTGACTCTTTATTGCACCCATTTTGATGTAACCAGCCCACACCTCCCTGTGTCTTCTTCTGTGGTGCCCCCTTCTTGTACCGCACGTACCTCAGATTTTCCTTATTCTGATTTTTCACTTGAGATCTAGCCTGCTACAGATATTGTGCAACTGTGGATCTGAGCTAATACTCTGAGAAATGACTTTTATTATTTTGATGTACTTTTTTTTTTGCCAGAAATATGTACAATAAATATTAATAATTTCAAATTGTAAAGTACTTGCTTACCACTTCAGATGACCCGATCACATGTGACATTTTTATTTCTGATACTCCACCTTCATTCTTTTCTCCCCTGCTTCTTTTTCATCCCCCCTCTTGCTGACGGTAATACAAGTCATCCTCAGGAGCACAGATCCTCTGCAAGTTGCTGTGCTGGAAGTTAATACTTTAAATAGTCACAGGGTTGGGTTTTTTTCCCCCCTTCTCACCTGCACTTAATCCTTTCTTCAGTGCAGAATGAAAAGAAGTGAGAGGAGCAGCAGCGATGGTTAGCTGTATTGCAATTCCACTGCATTTTCATTAGCCTTAGGCTCAGTTTGCTTGGGTTTGTAATCCACTCATCAAGGTGGATACAAACTCAGGGAAATGAAACCCCAACTGTGTCTTTTTGAAGGGTTTTTGCTCTTCTCTTTTTATACTGGAAACCAAATTCACACCATTAAGCAGTGGTGATGGGAGAGGGGAAAAGAGAAGCTGCTCCCTTTTGAAACATATTTTAAATTTAATTTTGGATCTTCCACCGCTCTGTGTGTGGTGGTATTGAAAAAAATTGTACAACATACTTATGTAAACAATAAAGGTCTTTCTTTTTCACTTCTTGGTGAACGTTACTTGCTTTTAAGAGGTTCAGGGCTGGCTTCTGTGATCTCTTATCCTCTGTTCTGCATTGCATCTCTGTAAAATATCTGTGAATACCTGTGAACTTTCCCTAAGATTTTACTTCTTCTGGAAATAAATATTTTGGAGCAAATACAATAGTTGGTCACAAATATTTCAATCAGATATTTTAATCTGCTATTACTGTCCATTAACATGTGCAGGGCATTCTGTTTCTTTGTTTTAATAATCCTTTTTTTGTTGGCTTCTTGATGCTCATAAATCACAGAATGTTTAAGAGGCCTGTGGAGGGCTTGTAGCTCAACCCCACACTAAAAACAAGGTCGGCTTTGAAGTTAGATCCTATTCAAAGTTAAATCAGGTCTCTCAGGTCACCCATCACGCCAAGCACCGCAGAGGACTGGGCGTGAGGCAGGTAATGGTATGGTTGTACCGATTTTCTCCGCATAGCCTGGCTGCGTGAACTTGAGTGCCCACACCTCAGGTGTGCACCCTGAATGTCACACCTTAGGTGTGCTTCCTCAGTCCCCAGAGACACGCTAGCATGCTCGCTCTCTGCTCCCTGCCAGGGCTGCAAGGGCTGCAAGGGCTCAAGGGCTTCCCACGTCTGGGCTCACCAGCACGCTGCAGCTGATGGCCAGCGGTACCAGACTCTTCGATGGTGACCTTGCAGCCTAGAGACTCCACAGCTGAAATGTACAGTCTGACTTACATGTAGGAGGAGACTTTATTTTGAATGCAAATACAAATGTTTTCATCTACACATGCATTAATCTTTTCCGAGTCCTGCCAAGCTCTCTTAGCTAGTTTCTCAAGTTAATTATACAGTATGGAGTGCCTGGATCTTTTTATATTACTTGAAAAAGTGTTTTAATTTTAAATATATTGTATGCCATTTAGCTGTGTGTCTGATGTTAAGGAAAGAGGTAAATAGGAGCAAAGGATCTCTGCACCACTCAGTGTTTCACATTAATACCCTCTGTGAAGTGCAGTGTATTTTTTTTTTCAAGATGTCATGTAAACGTATCCCACACTTCTAAGTAGGGGAGGAAGAGGAAGGATATTGCATTGTTTTTAAAACAGGGGGCTTGGTGCACAGAGGATTTGATGGGAAGCTTTGCTGATGCTTTTATTTCAGCAAGGTGCAATCTTGTTACAGGAGTCCTTTTTCCAGCCTTTGCGATGAATGCGGAATGATTGCGGAGTACTTCAGGACGCCTGTGAATGGTTGCTGGGAAAAGCAAGTTGTTCTCAATAGGCTTGAATTTGTTGTCCAGGGACCTGGGTTTTTACTAGGAAGTTGTAAGGTTTCTAAAACGTAAGGTCATAACGTATTTTATCAACTACTAATCTGCCTTAACAATGAATGGACCAAAAGTGAAAGACTCTGTACCTGTACAGCCCCTTTAAAGTGGCACCAGGATGGGATGTCATGCATCCTTTCTGGTACTCGGCGGTTGTGTGGGGAGCCAGAGCAAGGGACTGATGTAGCTGCAGAACTAATGTTTAGGGTTGTTTTTTTTAAATTGCATACTCTCTCACATAAGTATCAGCAGCTACCCTAACAATGTAATAGGAACTGAGGGGCAAGGGGAGAAAATTCTATTTTAGCAGACTCTTGCTTTTGCGTTGGCTCCTGGCTGGCCCTGCTTTGATCACTGACCTTGCTTTGAGCAGGTTAGACCAGAGAACTGCTGGGGTCCCTCTGAACCTGAATATTCCTATGATCTTTCAGAAGTGATGGTGGAAGTGCAGCATCTCTTTTAAATACTGCTGCTGGGTGGGGATTTTTTTCAGCTGTACCTGGAGGAGGGAATTTTCTGTTGAACAGTCAGATAAAATCTTTGATTCAGTGTGTAGAATTTCAGTCTTGGAGAAGGCAACCATCCTTTGTATATGAACTGGCTTCACGTGCTCTACATCATTACAGCGTAACAATATATGGGGAACATATCCGAAATCGTAGTTACTGGTGGTGTTTGAAGCTGCCCAGCAGGATCTGTGAAGGCCTGCTTTGCATTGGCATACAAAGCAGGCATTGGGAAACCCCACTGGGGGGGTTTCTTCTGTCTCGAATGGCACAGGTATGGTTGTATCTGCTTTGAGGCCAAGTATGGACTGGTATTTTTTTACACGGCTGTGAAACTCTGCCACAGGAGGTTATGGATAGTGTGATGTGTAACTCTGTTATAAAGCAGTCGGACCAGTGGGTGGAAGAAAAGTCCATCATGGCTGTTGAATACAAAGATTTAGATAAAGCCTGGAGGGTCTATCTTGGGGTACTTTGGAAGTCTGTGAGTTGCAAGGAATCGGGAAGATACGCTGGAGGAACAGTCACTGTATCTGCCTCACTCTGGATATGCGTTCCTGATAATTACCAGAGAAGGACCTTTTCTTTTCCTGACTGTATATGACTCTTCATACAACCCCTTGAAGTCCTTCTGAAATGTTTTTTTATATGCCTGTGTGAACTGGGGAGTATAGCTGAACTGCTGATACTCTTCGTGGTGAGAACTTGCTACTTGGAGTTGAAAAAGTTTCGAACTGCTCGATGACTTGTACTGCCATTTATAAAAAACACCAATATATCATTGTTATCTCTTATTATTAGACTTTGTTTGCACAACCAGCTGTCACTGTAAAGCAAAACGAGATCTTGACTGCTGAAGTCAGAGCCCATTAAAACTGGCTAAAGACCGAATATCCTACATCAGGCCGCTTACTGTTGTACTGAAGTATGCTTGAGTATGAGTACTTTTCCTCAGAGACCTTCATGAATATCTAGGTGAGACTTTCCAACGGTCTAAAACTGATCCACAAAACCAACTGTGCAGCATGGAAATACTGATAAGAGATTAATGGATGTGTATTTAGATGCCACTTGTAAACAACTGGGAGAAAAAAAAGCTAAAAAATATCTTTATAAATTTTCCTTTTTGATCCTCATTTTAAAATAACTCTTACAGTATTTCTTAGGAACTAGGGGTCAAAATCAGTTAGGTCTCTGTGCTTTTGCAGGGCTAAAATCAGCAGGGCTCCACAGCGGCACAGGGGTTTGTCCACTAGGATCCAGCTGCAAGCCTGGAAGCAGATTTTTGTTTGCATGTTGGTCTTGGTTGCTCTGGACTGGAGCCAGTGTTTCGCCTCTGCTTAAGGGCAGAGTTGTACTCTGACAGGCCTTCTGCTGGTGCAAAGAGCTGCTGGGCTGTGTGTTGATCCAGTGGGTTTTAAACACACAGTGCAAATTAAATTAGTATCTATAGCTTACTGTCAGGGCTTGACTTTTGCTCCCGAAGCCTGGTCATACTCAGATACATAAGTTCGTGCTCAGACTGAAGTTAGTGACAAAGCCCTTTGTCACCGCACGCAAGACCTGGTTTTACGAGGCACCCTTAGGATTGTGTGTGCCCGTGTGCTTCCTTATGGGCTGCAGGATTTGCACAGCCTCGTTTGTTTAATCTTGTACACTAGTCATGGGTTTACATTCTTTTTCAATGTCT
This sequence comes from Porphyrio hochstetteri, assembly GCA_020800305.1. Classification (NCBI taxonomy): domain Eukaryota; kingdom Metazoa; phylum Chordata; class Aves; order Gruiformes; family Rallidae; genus Porphyrio; species Porphyrio hochstetteri. The sequence continues at coordinate 79,483,239 of CM036905.1, read as the reverse complement.
GTCTGGTTTGATTTCTCAAAATGATGGGCAGGCCTTTCCCAAACAACTCTGATCCTCTAATTGATCTGGTTTTGGAGCTCCCATAGAATTCAGTAGATGTTCTGAGCATGGAACAATTACTGGATCAGGACAATGTCTATTTAAGTTCAGTAAAGTCATATAGAACTGTCCTTTTCCCCCTCCCTTCCAGCAGGAAATTGATTTCATGCTTGTCAGTCTCCCAGCGTAGTTATTATTTATTCATTTAGTTACTTTATTATTTAATTTTGTAGCAAGATGTAGCTTTAGCCTCTAGAAGGAAGAGTGGGAAAAAATTAGATTCAGTTTTCCCCCCCCCTCAAAAAGTAGTTGTGCTCTTGCATCTTTTTTAAGGTACAGCACTGCCATGCACCTCACAACAGCAGTGGCTAACAGCTCTTAACAATAGGAGTGGGAATAATGGCAGGGGTAGCAAAGAACGTGAAGAATTTTGAAAAGCAATATTCTTCAACGTTGGGAAAGTAATAAAAGGTCAGAACGAAGCTCAATAGAAAAGCCATTATGAGGGGAATGGGCAGAATTCTGGTTTTATGTGGCTGTCAAGGCTTTGGATTTGTTTTCTTTCCATTCTGACAAATTTCATTTAGCTTAATTCAGATTATTATTATTATTTGCTTTAACTCACGCAGTTTTACTAGGTGTGACTGTAACAGTGCACAACTGTAAATGGCTATGTTTTAGAGACTTCTTTCTCTTTCCCTCTTCTATTTGGAACCTTCTGTGTAATGAACTCTTAACCAAGAATTACTGTTTAGGATTATTTACTCAGGGCCAGGCTGTGCTGCCGAAATACAGACTGAGCAGCACCATACTCTGCTGTTAGCTAGGCTAGCTGCTGCAGGACTGCTTTGGAAGGGAGGTGGGTGCTACTCAATGTATTTATTGTACTGTCCAAAAGTCCCTGTCGTTAATTGAAATCCGCCAGGTCTGCAGTCAGTGTTGAAATCTCCATCGACTTCCATGCCAGCAAAACTAAATCAGCTGTGACTGCTTTTGATAACATCATCATAGAATTTACTTTCTTACCCCTAATTAATGAAAAAAGACACTTTGCCCCCATTAGTGATGGCAAAAGTGTGTTTTGAAAGTAGGACTGATTAAAAAAAAAAAGTATGGCTGGAAGAGGCACATCCCAACTCTTTCCTTTTCCTTTCCCTATATGTAAGAACAGCAACGTTAGCCAATACTCTTTAAAGCCAGCATCCGTCAGGTGAACCTTTCTTCCACACATCCCATTGGTTGTTCAGCAGATGCACAGTCAATATGTCCAGATAGCCAATAATTTGGTCACTTTCAAACCCAAATAATGTGTAGTGACTACACATGAGGAGAGCCTGCGTAACTCATTTATTTCCTCTCTATTACATCTCATGTTTTTTCATCATTTTCATTTCTCCCAGCAATGTCTGATAATAAGATCCCACTGTAGATAGTGCTGGAAGTCTGGAAGGCCTAGAGAAATGTCCTCACAGAGCTGTTAGAGACAGATTAGACATCCATTGCAGCAAAGAAATAGTCTGAACCCTGGACCAGTCCCTCTGGGGAGTTTTATGCAGACATCTCTTTTTCTGCAATTTTTTTAGAGCAGTTATCAGAGGCTGTTTCAGGTGTCTGTAAGCGACGTATGTACCTAAGGAAGGGGTGGTGATTTAAAAGCACTCATGATTTCTCTCTGCTGCTATGGAATTAAATACTAAAGCTCTCATTTACCTTGGAGGCAGATGAACTGTGCCACAGGCTGAATGCCTGGAAATCCCCGTAGAAGTCTAATGACGAGCACCATATGCAATCCACCACCTCCGCTGTAGAGGTTAGTCTCAAAGATAAGCAGTGAGTACAACAGCTGCAGGATTGCTGCTCAAAAGACGCAGGTCCCTGAATAAACAACTTACTCCTTCACCACTTCCTCTTCCATTATGCACTGGGAGAAGTTTTCTGTTTTCTTTTACATGTCTTCGTTTGGTTTTGCTGAGCACACTTAGCAGATGCGAGAGTACCCTTCCTTGCCTTCACTGGCTATCAGCAATCTGAAAAATGAACTCAAAATGCATTCGGGCTGTCTTTCAGGTCCAGAGAATTATAAATAATTGTAATTGAAGGTCTTGCTTAGATTTTGAGCGACGTTTACCTTTTTCCTCTTGCCATTCTTTAATTCGAAACCATTACACTATTATTTTTCTTGAAAATTATTTTGTCACTGGGAAAAGGAAATGTTTTCAGTATTTAAATCTAATTGAAGACTTGCTTATCCTTTTTCTTTCCTTTTTTAGCCTCTCCAAACATGTACTTTTCAGACCCTTCTTAGCCGTCTAAATTTTCCCTGTGCCCTTTCTGGTTGACTTTGGTACGTTCCTTTTATGGAGTTCTACATTTTTCATTTTTTGTCCTTCAGCAGATTCTTTGGATGGGAGTCTTGGCCATCTACATCTAGCTGCCGTGGGGTGCTAGTGCATATTATCATCTCTTTCATGGGAAGCTGGTCTTGAGTCCTTCCCTTAGGGAGTCAGCATGGAGGGATCAAGGTACAAAGTTGTCCCTTCCTTAACCAGGGCTGGTGATAAAAGCATACCAGAGGAAACTTCTTCAGATGTTGTGGTACTTGGTAGTGCTGGGCATCTGTCTGAGTTTCTCAGCTGAGTGGGTGATGTGCTGAGTTCCTGGGATTCTACTTGTCATGTGCTTCAGGCTCTCAAAAGTTTTATTTGCTGTGGTGTTTCAGTATGCAGAAGCATATGGAATATGAGATATTCATGGTCAGGCTTGACAGGGCTCTGAGCAACCTGATCTAGTGAAGATGTCCCTGCTGACTGCAGGGGGGTTGGACTAGATGACCTTTAAATGTCCCTTACAACCTATCACATTGCGTGATTCTATGATTCTGTGTGCTTCTTACCTTCAAGGAAAGTCAAAGCATCCAAATTATCAGGTTGACCAACACTTACTTTAAATTTTAGATGAGCTTTACAGTAAGAACATGTCCATTTAACCTACTGGAGCGACGAGTAATGTCTTCATTACAAAACAAGGTACTAGCAAACAGGGTGGAATAATACACTACATACACCTTGAGATAGATTTACAGGTTCCCCTTTTGTTGCAGTAGCACCAAAACTGACATGAGGACTGACAGCCTAACCCTCACCTGTACACTAGCCCTGAATAATTCTCTTGTACTACATCTTTGCTCTGCCTTCCCATCAGATGGGATTGCTTTTCACTGCTCTTTCTGCAGAGGGCTCTGCATGGATAACAGAATCACAGAAGTGTAGGGGTTGGAAGGGATCTTTCGAGATCATCGGGTCCAACCCCCCTACCAAAGCAGGTTCCCTAGGACAGGTCGCACAGGGAGGCATCCAGACGGGTCTTGAATATCTCCTATTCCAGGGCTCTGTCACCCTCACTGGGAAAAAGTTCTTCCACATATTGGTGCAGAACTTCCTGTGCTCCAACTTGAAGCCATTGCCTCTTGTCCTGTCCCCACAGACCACTGAAAAGAGGCTGGCTATTTCCCTGTGTTCCACACTTGAGATATTTATAAACATTAATAAGATCCCCTCTTAGCCTTCTTTTCTCAAGGCTGAACAGCCCCAGTTCTTCCAGCTTTTCCTTGTAGAAGACATGCTCCAGGCCTTTAATCATCTTTGTAGCCCTCTGCTGGACTCTTTCCAGGAGATCCCTGTCTCTTTTATACCAAGGAGCCCAGAACTGGACACAATACTCCAGGTGGGGCCTGGAGTATCATGCTGCTGCTCAGTGCAGTCAAAGTGAGCGCGGTCTCGCCTTTCCCAGCAGGCTGCGTTGAGTTTACGGTCCCTCTGTGGTCTTTAACCACCACACTGATCCCAGCTGGAAGAGTTTACTTGCTGTTTACAGCATGTTCTGGAAGAAGTATGCTTTGCACATACATGTTAGATCTTCATAGGGATTGTGTATTTCCTAATAAGATACGAATGATGGACTTGGTACTCATAGTGTTTTACCCCTGTGTCTTTCTTCAACTCATTCTCCTTCCACATGTCTTTCTCCTTTTCATTTCATTGCTGTCATGTGTCAACTGCATGCTGTAGCCATTGCTGCCTGTAATGCATTGTTTCAAAGCAATTGACTTGTTATGGAGAGTAGGATAAAAAGCAATAAACAAATTCCAAGCATGTGTCCCCTTGCTTGATCAGCTTTGAATGCAGTCTTACCAGGATCATGAAAGGGCAGGTCCCACAAAATAGCACAACAGGAGAGGCTACTTTGCCACAGGGAAACCCTTGGATGCAAACCCAATCTGTGTGAAATACTCCTGATAGCTCTTTCTGTGTTTTAGATTAAATAATTAGGCCAGAGTTGGAAACCTAATTGCACGTTGCAAACATTTTTCATTGCAACATCGATTGTGTGTTGTGCTCTCTAATCCGGTCATGACCATTTTTCATGTGTCAATACAGCATGGTTCACTGCAGTGTACCTAGAAGCCCAAACCATAGATGAAATCTTAAAGCCATCACTGAAATCTGGGATTGTTTCTTTAATTTATGGGTTTGGCATTTTTTTCCCCCTGGGATTATTCTATTTTCTGTCTCTTACAGGTTTACTTTTACATTTCAGTAAATTGTTATTCTGCTCTGCCTGCTTCAAGCATTACAGGAAAACTTTGCTTGGGTTTTGATACCTTGAAATGTCTGATTCTTAATCTAATTGCAATTTGTTTAACTTTATGTCCAGTTCAGAGCTTTGAACTTCTTGTAAAACACCATATAAAGTACTGGGTGTTCTTGTACTTCCTAATTCTGTCTGGCATTTGCAACAATTCTTTCACTATCTGTGAGGATATGGCTCCTAGCTCTGCCAAGACAGGCTTAGAGCCCGATCCACTCCATTGCTGTGAATAGGAGCCTGTGCACCGACTTCAGTAGGAGTTGATTGAGACTCTTTATAGCTTCACCTTTACAAACCGAATTCCAGGCTATTCTCCATGGTAAAAATCTTGGCAGTGTGGAAGTGAATGGGGTATTTGCTGTGGAAGTCAAAGGAGCCAGGATTTCAGCTAGAATATTTAATATCTCACAATTTAAAACAACCTGTTTTCACCTCTTGGATTTGACTTGGACATTCTGCCTTGAAACAGGCGTAGAAAATTAAGGTGAAATAAAATTTCCATATTGAAGCGTAATTAAGGTCAGAGCTGCTATTAGATACTTGGTGTTAACTACAGCTGTGTAGGACAGAATTAACTAAAGTCTTTAATTTGCCCCTTAAAGGAAATCCTGTGACATGTCTGAGTCGAGGGGACACCACCCAAGTGGTGCCTCTGACTTTAAATCTTGTTGTGTGCCAATACTCGCTTTTGACTAATAAAAGTGCGTAGTCTTACTGCAAAAAAGGAAACAAACACTGTGCGTGGGGGTAAATCTAATTGTAGGTTTATTTATTTTTATATGTTTTATGGGGCAATATTTCATACATTTGTGAGCCAACCAGTGAACCCTGAAAGGTCTGATGATGACTGGTCTTGTAGAGGTTTCGTGGGGGCCCTGGGAGATTTTCCATCTGTGAGCTGAGTATTTCTCTTGTAACATTAATACTCACCACCAAATGCAAATTCAGAACAGGAACTAGGGCTATATGGGACTTGATGCAGATATGGTATCCTGCTTAAATCTCCTTCCCCCAACCATAGCACCTTTTTTGCCTTTTCTTGTCCCCCTTCCCCCCCTGCCCAAGTGTGGGGCTATTCCTAAATACAGTTGGATTTCCCATGGCCTTTCAAGAGGACATATTAGATAGCCAGGTAACTAGTTCACTCTTGGAAATTCACATTAAGGAAGGTAAGTATTAATTTTGGTAGGAACTATAATCAGGAGCTGTCCTGGTCCTGGCCAGGCCAGAGTCAACCTCCCCAAGCAGCCAGCCCAGGTGAGCTGAGTCATCCCGGGCTGTTCCCACACCACCTGACATCACTCCCCCATAAAAGGGGCTGGTTGGGGAGGGGTGCTCCTGGTGCCTCCAGGGCAGTATGAGTGTGGCTAGGGTGTTGGGTTGGTCCTTTTGTCATGCAGCTCTCTGTGATGGTCGGATGGGTAAGGTTCTCTGTGTTATTACTGGGTGTGAGACTAATTGGCTGTTATTGTCATGGTGCTTTTATCAGTAACCTGTCCTTATCCCAACCCACGGGGGCTCTGTCACTTTCTCCGCTGGGAGTGAGTGAGCAGAGCATGGTTCTCAGCCACTGGTTGGGGCTGAACCACCACAGGGACCATAATTTTGTCTGTATTGTTGCTGTGTTTTTCTTTACAAGTCTTCCCAACCAACTGTAAAATGAAAAAGACATCCAGGAAATTCTTTACTGTAGTTCTGATGTGGAAATGCACCCCTAAGTGTGTAACAATACAGATTAAAATATATGCCTGTGCATATTTTTATTTATTACATTAGTCTACACATATGAAAGTCTCCACTTAGAATTTTGGGAAGGCCAAGGTTGCTCTATATTTTATAATGCTTTAATTTTTGATTGTTTAAAATCCTTTTAACAATTACCCAGTAACTAAACTCTTAAACTGTTTCTATCTGCCCCAAGGGTTTTTTTCTCTTCCTCTACGTGTTGAAGGGAAATCTGAGCCTAAGAACACTGAAGAGGAAAAACATGTCTCGTCTACTTGTCACGGCATCTATACTTTGCCATTTTTTTGCCACCCAAATGTGACAGGGCAGCACATAAATGTGTGAAGTCTGTCACAAATGGCAGCCAGAGCTGGGAATTCAGGAAAATGAGCTTTGCCTTTTTGAGGCTTTTGCATTTAAATCCTGCAAAGTGCCGAGCGCCTTCTGAAAGGTTATGCTAAGCCTGCTCAGCGTTAGTTCATGGGAGGTGTTCACCTTGCAGGATTCAGCCTGGAAAAGACGTATCTTCTACATGGAGCCCTGTGGGGGATGCGTGGGGTAGGATAACATGACATGTTCCCTGCGCTTTTGTACATCTCACGTATGTGATGCATCGTATGTCAGAAATCACAGGTGTGGCTCAGGAGCGTGGGAATGGTGGCTCTAAAGACAGAAAGTCGCAGATGAGTGTGGCAGCACTGGTGCAGCCTCACCCCATGCAGCAGGATTTTCTCCTTGGCAGTAAAAAGGTGTTTACAGTTCCACGGTGCATGTATCGTTCTTCCTTCTTCTAGGGTGCTGTTCAGTGTCTTTTCGTGTCCTACATCTGCAGGAGCTCACGATATGCTTGGACTGAATAGACTTGAGGATAATGTGACAGCGCTGAGCTGGAGGACAAGGCCACCACATTGATCTTATGTGAACACTTAAGAGAGAGCATTTGCGCACTAGAAAGGGCGAGCTGTGTTGTACATTACCATGTGAGGCTCCAGGTGTTTTGCCAGTCAGCAGCCATTCAGAACCTTAAAATTCGTATTCAAATGCATCTATATCCGTCTCTCTCTGTCTGGCAAATGTGCGACTATTTTCCTATTTCACTGGCAGCACCTTAGCAACACTGGTCCTCCCCCTGTTCTGGCCAGGCCCTTCTGAGAGTAGCAGATAGGTGTGTCTCCCAGTTCTGTTTTGGCAGGAAAAAAGCATCGTTGTATGTTTTTAAAACAGGAACTGACCATGTCACCACCTCCTGCCTTAAAGAGCACATGACAGCACGTGCTCCTTCTCTTCTGGGAGGTAAGGTGTGTCACCTATCGCTTGTTTAGAGGGCTGTTCGGGAATCGAGCACGTCAGCAAGCTGCTTGTCTTGGGTGTTGGGCAACACGGGCAGAGCAAGAGATGAGCTGCGCAAGGCGTGGAGGGGGCACGTTAGTTCTGCAGTCCCTGCTGTCTTCTGTGGTGAGGTATTTCATGTGAAAAGGCAGTGGGGGGTGGCGGGGACCTTAGAAGGAGAAGGGAGGGGGAGAGAGTGAAATGCAAACATCACCACTGTCCTCAGTAAGAGATTTAGATCTCTGTGTTGGCATAAAAAGGTCATTTTGGGCCTGAGGGTTTTGACATTGTTCCTTTAAGTTAGACCCACAACATAAACTATTTTCAACACTTGCCATGAAGAACAAATGACCTTTAGTAACTTGCCCAGGAGACAAATGGTACGTTAACGCAATAAATATACTCCGCTAGTATCGTGAGTCTTGCTTTAATTTTCAATTAGAAACGTTACCTTTCCCTCTCCCTTTTACGCAAAGGACAGCACTCTCATGCTTTGGTTTTGTAACACAGATTTCTTCCCCCTCTGTGGGCTTGGCAATATTCACTGATAATTACTGGCCGTACAGTAAATTTCCTTCTGTTTGGGGACAGCATTTTACATTCTTCAGCTCAAAGTGGGCTGGATGGAGAGTGTCTGTGAGGGAAGGAGGGGATAGTTGAGGAGCACCACCAGACAGGTCTGCTGCAAGAGCAGAGAGAAGAGAGACAAAGGGACAAGCAGTTAAGAGCTGGTGCTGGTAAGTACACCTATGGTTTGGCCGAGCTTTGGTAGCATGTGAAGTGAGAAATGGGGCTGGAAATTAAAGGTGAAATGATTTCAATTCACATCAGTAAAGATATGAGGTATGGATGCTGGGATGTTGACTTCTGTGCAGGAGAATGAAGGGCTGGCATTCTTTTCTGCTCATTTTTATTTCAGTTCAGATTTCCAAATTGGGTTGTTGTAAACTAGTTGCCAAAGGACAAATTTATTGAAGGACCTGAATGTGCATCACCAGTGGAATGAGGGTGGGACCACCAGGGCTTCTTACTGGGGATACTTGGCCAGCTGTCAACCTCAGCCCCACACAAACAACGTGGTGGAGGAAAGGGAAGTCTACAGTGTGCTGGTGTGGGATGGGAGAACACTTGAGGGAGGAGAAAAATTAGTAGGGTTGCAGCAGCTCTACTCCATGACCTGCTGTGTCATCCCTAAAGGGGCGGAGAAAGGAAGCAGGCATTAGGAGATACTTCCAGAGAGCTGGATAAAGTTTTGTCAAGGGGATGATGGAAAAGATGTCACTGTTACAGAAGTGGTGAATGCCTGGAAGAAGGGAGAGAGTGTTGGTGATGGGAAAATAGTAGGTCAAGGGATGGCACAGTAGCAAGGAAATACTTAGAAAAAAGAGAGTGATTTGTCATCCATTGAAGTCATGGATACTTAACTCTAATAGTGCTTGGAAAGCAGGAAAATCTAAGTCCATAATGCAGAGGCTCATTTGGTGTTCCTTAAATATTGGTTAATTATTTCTAGGTCTTATACAGTGCTCTTCATCCCAAAGGGATCTGGAATGCTTTACACAAAAATCAATTTTTCAATGTGCTGATTGGATTGAGGATTACAGTTAATTCACATAAAATCAAAACATTTTGGAGAAGGGTTGTTTTGTTTGTTTTGGGTGGGGTGAAGATCTTTTGTTTCAACAGAAGTTATTTTACAGAATCAAAAATGAAAACTTTCTTTGGTGTTTAGGATCATAAATCTGTTGGAACCTTATCGATGGTGTGTTTAAGTAAAGAATTTTCAAGCAAAGTCTCTGGAAATTTAAAATTGAGATATTTTAAGTTGAAATAGCCTTTTACATCTCCAGAAATGCTTGTTTCTTTTGCGTCAGTCTGCCAACTGATTCTGACTTTTTTATACATAAATTAGTCGTCCATATATATATTTTTAATCAGCTATAATAGTATAATTTTTTATTTCCTCAGCTATATGTCTGTGCCCCTTTTATGATCATTGAAATGGGACTTAAATAGAGCTGGAGAAGTGTGCTGCTCTGAGGCAGGTTTATTGTGGAAAAGCTGAGCTGGGGAGAAGGAGCTTGAAGTGGAAGGAAGCAAAGGATGAATGAAATGAAAATAAGGGAAAACTGGAAGGAATTGGACAATATGAGTAATGGTGACAGTTACTCCCTAGAGTAAAAATAGGAGCTAGGAATGAGACTTAGGGATGCAAAGATGAAAAAGGGTAGTTGGGAGAGGGAAAAAAATTCTGACTAAAAAGGCAAAAATAGGACACTCCACCTTTATTTTAGTGAATGCTTTAATTCTCCATTTTCCTGAGAAATGCCATATATTTCTAAATTTGGAAAGGAGGATAGGATGGCTATTTTTAGGAATTACCAATGTTTGTAACTGCTAGCAATTCTGTAGTTAACCAGAGGAAGAAAGAAAAATACAACAATGTAAAAAGTTAGTGGAACTGAAGGAAATACTAAGGTTCTGGTTTTCAACAGTAATACATAAGCTTTCTGGTCATTGTACTTCTAAAGGGGTAACACGAAGCCAATATGAATAAATTTCATGTGAATGTTAGAGGTGTAATCCTGCAAACACTTACAGGTCACTGGCAATTTATTTTTTCCCCCTCTTTTAATGGAAACTGATACTCCTGTGCGATCAGGTGGCTCCAGAAACTAAGGACTCAAGGAAAAAAAACCTCAATCTTGCTAAAGTTGTGATAAGAAATCACAAAAAATTGGGTGTGCTTTTTTTATGCCGGTCTTTAGCCCCAAGGGGAAATTTACACTCAAAACCCCCACATTTTATGGTGTTTTTCTTCAGAGACTGCAACTCTGTGCCTGGTTCCCAGCTTAGGGAGCCTGGCTTGCCTTTATTTAGTGGACAAGAATACAGAGAAGTTAAAATCTTTCCTGGTGATTCCTCAACCTCACTTTTTTCTTTTTTTCTTTTTTAATTTTCTTCTAAATTTTATTCAAAATAAATCAGTTAAAAATGGAGTACTCATCTCACAGGCCCTCCCAGAACCCCTGAGGCGGGTTCTGCTGGTCTCTCTCTTTCGATTGTTCATCCTTTTATAGAACAACACTAGGAGCCTTGAGGATACGTTTGACTAGCAGCCACAGTCAAGAACTCAGGATGTGAGAAGGGGGAAGGAAAAAAAAAAAAAAAAAGACCTGGGTCAGCAGTACAAACGGGGAAATGACACCAGCATGGTGGTGAGACTGAGGATTTCTGCTTCGCTGGTAATTTCGAACTTTCTTTTTAAATGGGTTTTAGATGTGGATTTTCAAATGAGCTCTTTGAAGTAGAGACAAGGCTATGCAAATTTTTTTTTTACACAAGAAAAACATATGAGGGAAAATTAAAATGATCCTTACTGTCGTTGCCCTCCACTGTCCCTCTCCCTCTTTCCCCGCCATGGTGTATACAGAGAGGGTCATGACATCGATTAGCATGCCCATTGTCCAACTACATCCAAGCTACAGGGAAGGTATACTGCACTTACCTAGGCAGGGGACACTATCTGAACGCTCCTTCTAGCACACCATGGCTAGTCAGTACTTCTGTGTTGGTCTCTTGTTTTTTGATAACATACTAGGTCATCACCCTATGTTGCGGATGTCAAGGGGTATTTTGTACGTACTGAAATTCTGATCGCTGTCGGGTATTTAATGAGTTACTCTATGGTTCCATTCTTGCTTGGGTAACACAAGTGGTTGTGGGCCTGTTGGTCGTCTCTGAGTCACGAGTTCCAGTTCTTAGGAGTTGTTTTTATACAGCATACGTTATTTTTGCATTTGAATGTCTTCATTAAATTCAGCTTTCCATCTCTGTAATTTTACTTCAAAATCTGAAATTCATGCTTATAGGTCGCTACTGAGTTATTTTAAGCCCTCAGTTTTAGATGGTAGTGCTGGGTAGCAATAACTTAGGTAAAACCAGCATTAACTTTGTTTTGTGAAAAGTTTATGGAAGATTTAAATAGTCAGTCTGGCATATTATTATTAAATTTCCTTCATGAGTAAGAAATTAAGAAACCTTGGGTGCAAGTATAATAGAAACATTTAGAAATTTGATTTACAGATGAAAATTCAGAAACAAAGATGTCTCCTCTTGATTTTGGCCATCAACTTTGGGGAGCAGGTATCCCTTTAAAGTACCATAGGAAATGGCAGGTTGGCAGCTCCACCTCTGAACCTGACCTAGAGCAGCAGGATCCACCAAAGTCAAAACTCAAGAGCACTGACACAGGACAGAACATTGCCAGTGGAAGAACAAGTTTTTCTCAGAACTGAGTGGCTGAGCGTGTAAAACCAAGTAGAAATATCAAGACAACTAAGGAAAAACTACGTGAGTATGGGCAGCACCTGTCCATGGGGCAAACCCCCAGTGAGACAGTTGCAACAGTGGGGTCTTAAGAGTTGGCTGAGCTCTGGTGATGCAAGGAGGCTACACGAAGCTGAGAGATGGGACAAGGGGGTGGCAAGTCTCCTTTGCTGGGGGAAACAGATAATCTGCTTGTGCTAGTGGCCGAGGAGCAGATACTGAAACTTTATAAATGGGCTCCTGGAGACATCTGGTTCTCCATTGCCTCTGCATGCTGCAGTCATTCAGAGCGATGCAAAACGTATGTGGAACAATCAGCTTTTATATTTACCGGAGAGCCAACATGTGCTGGCACATGCGTGTGGGGGGTTGATGTGCCTGTGCTCCTGGTTGTCTGGCAGCAGTCTCCTGTTTGTGCCTTCCACCACCAGAAGCCATGGCACTGCCTTGTCGTGGTGCTGTGCCCTGCTCAGTGGCCTTGCCCAGCATGCACTGCTGTGAATGGGAGACAGTACGCATGCCCATATTTTATTATTTAAAGAGACTGGATACTTGATACAAGAAAAATATAAAGGTTATCCTAATATGGGTGACCTGTCTCTTTGTTTAGTCACCTTCTAAGATGGCTACAAAAGGAGGGAACCAAAAGTACTGTACGTTAAACAGCAAGGGTATTTGGGCACCATAACCTCCTGTGGTGTACAGAGATTTACCACATCATTTGGCATACTGGGAGCAAGCTAGGGCTTGGGGATAGAAAGCAGCAGCGAGAAGGTCACTTGAAAGCTTGTGGGTCTACAGGAGATTTAGATTAGTTGAGAGGTCTTGGGGTTTGTTGATCATTGAATCATAGAATGTGTTAGGTTGGAAGTGATCTTTAGAAGTCATCTAGTCCATCTTTATGATGGGAAGAAGCTGAAAGCCAGTGGTAGTTGTTTTGTAGAAATACTGGAAGTGTGTTAAAATTATGAGTGAGGAAAGGGAAGTTAGCATCAGGAAAGCATATCCAGTGGAAACACTTAAGAGAAGTTGGAGTGCTGCTCTTCAGCATGTGTTGACCTTCTTAAGAAAACGGGGCAAGTCCAGTCCCACAGATCCAATTTGGTTGTTCCAGCAGAGAAGAGTAAAACAGTATAACGGTAGAAAACAGACTGCCCCTTTGACTATAAAGGTTCACAAGTGAGACTGCTCTCCTGAGAAAAGTCAGTCAAAATTCTAGGTGGCCTGATACATTTCCCAAGTTCTGTATTTTTCATAACTTCAACAGAAAAAGATTTCAATTTTTTTAGGTGCTGAATTGGAAATAAGTAACGTTACAGCAATATTGCTTAGTCTCATTGCCTGAAGTATGAGTGTGGTGTCAAATCATAAAAGGAGTCAACAATAGCATGGAAATAAGCTGTAAGGGCTCCAAAGTGTATGGCAGGCACTGCAGAGCCATCAAAGTGACCTTTCAGTGTAGGAGAGTGTTGTCTCGGGGAGTGCTTATCAGTTTAAGTAGAGTCATGGTAAAAAATCCATACTATCAAAATTAACTGTTGCTGTGCAGTGGCATTTTTTAACATTTGTTTTTAATTAACCATTTCCCAAATGAATTTAAGATACTGGTTCAGTAAACATTTGAAATTCTTCTGAAATGGAAGTAGGAACAATTATTTTTCAGATTTGTTGCGAATTCATTCTCCTGTCCATCTGATTCTCCTTAGTGCGTTAATTATTAAGCTTTGCGGTCTGGTTTGGGTTTTGGGTTTGGGTTTTTTCGTAACTTCTTTTCCTTTAATTCTTTCATTTGATTTTCTACATGGAGAAGTTGGCTGGTGTGATTCTTCTGCCTGCTAGGCAAAGAGCCGCCAATGTCAGTATTGATGGAAGGTTAAGTGCTCAGAGAAAATGGGCTGCTCTCGCCCAGGTAAAGAGGAGTCTTAAACACTGAGCTGGTGCTGTGAGCTAACGGCTGCTTTGCCTGTGAAAAACATCTTCCCCCACTAAAAGTTTATTAACAGTTGTGTAGCTTCATCAGTGGGAGTAATGGTAGGAAGCGGCCTGATGTAAACAAAGCACAGGTGGCAGTGTGGGGATTTTATCGCAAGGGCATCTGGGCCTCTTCTGAACAAAGATATCCCATCCTTTCTACTGCTGGGGGAACAGAACTGGTTTTAAGAATGGTGGGGGAATGATAGGGAAAGAGGCACACAGGGGAGCAGTGGCTTTTCGTCCTCCCTGCATGTCTCTGTAGATCTCTTTAGGCTAGCTGGTGGGATCAGGATATTCCTTACAGGGGCACAGGGTGAGGCTCCCAGGTAGTTAATGTTTTTGAACTTGAAACATGCAAAAATGATGACAGTGGTAGGGATTGTTAACTGTTCTCCATTTAGTACAAAGTTGAAATACTGAGAGGCTAAAGCTCTCTGAACCAGCCAGTCTCAAGGCCCCAGTTTGCAGAGGAAATCTATTACTCATTTCCTGCCTTTACTTAAAATAAAGAACACCCTGCTGCCCAGTACCGTGTCTAAGACACATCATCACTAATTTTTTGCCAGAATAATAAAAGTGACAGAAGGGGATTCCCCCAAATGTTTGATGCCTTTCTGCTGCGTGGCTCTGGGAGTCCCAGAATAGCTGTGCAGAATCTACACCAAAACGGGAAGTCAGAGGGGCTCACACGTGCCTCTTCTCTACTTTGGCCTTACTGGAAATGCACGTCCTTGTTTCAAGAAGTAGCTGAAGGGGCATGGTGGGAGAAGACCAATGGACTTAAATCCAGAAAAAGGTGTCATTCAGGAACGGAAGAGAAACCACCTCTTCTCAAAGAAGAACTTGAGGGGAAGGCACAGAAATGGCCAGGGTATGAATTCACTCTGACTCTACCCGTAACACACCCTTATTCTCTGCCCTGCTGGAGGCATGCATGCTTTTTGTATTGTATTGCAGCTCTGGATGAGCACGTTGCATCTCACTGGGGGGTTATGCAGTGTGACTCCTAAGAAAAGGGGCATTGTCATGGACTCGGGGCATATGTAGCTGTGGTGCTGTGGAGGGTTGTGCATGTAGAGATCGCAGAAATGGTTCACTGGTTTGGAGAGAGTTGTGTGAGTAGGACCGTGCCTGGGCTTTCAAAGAGGCGAGCAGCAGATGAGTGGGCACGCTGGAATGGATCTTGTATAGCTTTAACTATATCAATACAGATAAATTGGTACAATTTTTGTGTGCTGACAAGATACGAATGTTGTCAGCCTGTGCTAACAGCATTATGATCTGAAGTCCAGCTGTCCTCAGCTGATACTTGTAGTTCTTCTGTTTGGCCTCTTTGGAACCAATCTGGCACCTAAAGTGAGGCTAGATTTGAAAACCAGGCTTTCACATGTGGAGATATCAGGATCCCAAGTAGGTGGGCAGGTGAGCTCAATGGGAGCTCTTAAGTGTAGAGGGGGCTTGAAAATCTGTACCTCAAGTATCCATGCAGACCCTTCCAAGAACCATCTTTAAAATACTGGTGTTGAGCACCAAAAACTCTGGGCTCAGTGTCAGGTTTTGCAGTTATCTAAGTTTTAGGTTTGAGGCAACTTGAATTTTACAATGGGGATTGCATGTCAAAGAAGCACAGTGCTGAGGCTGGAGATGAGGAACACCTTCTAATAGGGCTCTATTGAACACAGGACCCTCCTAAGCAGCTGCTGACAGAGAAATATGCTGATTACCTGATGTAAGTGGAAAGCCTTTAAAATTCATTCAAAACTTGCAGTATGCTCCAAAAGGGTGTCATTTCTACATCCTCATGTTAATTTACAGACAACAGGCCACCACTTAGTCAATTCCAAGTAGTAGAGTATATTAGCATTACTGTTATCATCATGCTGACAACTCGAACATCATTTTCTAATAATTGAAATTTAAAGCACCAGACCCATAGCTGGCATAAATCATATTAATTCCAGAGACTTCAGTGAAGCTCCAGTGCCATTCAGTAGCTGCACATTGTGCACCCTATGGTGATCTATGGCTTCTGTTTGAAGAGAAGTAATGTGGCGATCATAGACTTAGGAAGTGTCTGCAAGCTAGGAGTACCTGTGAGCATCTGGTGCTGTAGTCTACTTTGATTTAATAGCATTGGAAAGAATCCCCAGGTGTCTCCTTCAGCAGCACTGCTCCACGCAGGAGAAAGCTGGCTTTGCAGGGAAGCACTTGCCCCGTCAGTCACTGAGCAGACACGTACCATGTGCCTCTTTCTGCATTCCCCAGCGCTGAGCCAAGGGGCTGCGCACAGAGCAAAGCCCCAGCTGCAGAGTTTTGCGTTGGTGACGATGGGGCTTTGCTAGGGGATCCCCTTCCTGGCTGCAGCACAGGGCTGTGCCCTCCTGCCTGTTGACTCTTCACTACGAGGGTGTTGAGGCACTGCAACAGGTTGCCCAGAGAGGTGGTGGATGCCCCCTCCTTGGAGGTGTTCAAGGCCTGGCTGGATGGGGCCTTGAGCAGCCTGGTTTAGTGGGAGCTGTCCCTGCCCATGGCAGGGGGGTTGGAACTTGGTGATCTTTAAGGTCCCTTCCGACCCAAACCCATCTGTGATTCTATGACTCTCTTCCAGGTCCACAGGCAGGGATGTGCGTGGCTTCCCAGAAGAGGGAGAATGTCAGGACTGTAGTGGTTTAATGCAGCAGGCAGCTAAACTGGCCAGTGGCATGGGGAGATAATTAAAAAGGGGAAAAAAAAATGTATATCTTTTGGGTTGAGATAAAGACAATAGGAGAGACAAGGAAGAGAATTTTTATAATAATGATAAAAGAATATCCAGAACAAGTGGTCCACAGCACAATTGCTCACCATCCAAAGCCAATGCTCAGCTAGTTCTCAAGCCAAAATGCCTCCCAGCCCATCCCTTGGTTACATACTGAGCATGACATCATACAGTATAGAATATCCTTCTGTCCAGTTGGGGCCAGCTCTCCTGGCTGTGTCCCCTCCCAGGTTCTTGGGCACACCCCCTGCCACCTTGTTGGCAGGCCAGTACGAGAAGCTGAATATCCTTGACTGCTTGGCAACAACTAAAACCATCAGTGTGTTATTAACGTTATTCCCATTCTAAATTGAAAACACAGCACGATGCCAGCTGCTAGGAAGAAAATTATCTCAGCAGAAAGCAGGACAGTGGCCCAGTTCTTCAAAGGTGGGAGATACGGGCTAGTGATGGAGGAATGTAAAGATGAAACCAGTTGTGCATCTTGTCTCCACCAAATGAAACTGCATTCCCATGTCCTGTGGGGTAAAATATACTCACAGGAGGGTATCACAACATCTGCTTTCTGTACTTGATTTGCCCTGCAGTTTTTGTTTGACCTCGAGTGAGTCATGAGAGGTTACCATCCCGTTTGGCTTAACTATACAAGTAATAAATAAATACAATAAATAAATAAATACAGTGAGAAAGAGAGGCCAAAAGAAAGCTCTTCAGCTCTTCATTAGTATTTTTATTGAGAAGAGGAAAAAGCTACTCATTTTTCTTTTTTTTCTTTTTAACAAACCACACATTTTAATGTTTCCTACAATAAATGGTGCTTGAAAGCGTAAAGGGTCTGAGGTAGTTGGTGAGTGTCAGTAATTCCACAGTTGGGACTTTGACTGCATCTGCAGTATAGCCTCTCCCACTCAAAAATACACCCATGCATACATATAAATATATATATGTATTTATATAGAAGGCACAGCAGTACATATGGTAATTTACTAAAATGACTACAAGGTGAGTTCTGCCCTTTTTGCTGGGGAGTCTCGCTCTTTCTGGGGAGGAACGCTTCCCTGGGTGGTTTCAGCCTCGGCGAGTTTTCACAAGAGCTGACTTTGCCTCTCTGATAACGAGCGGCTCATAAGGCTGAATCCTGCCCTCGGCTCTGCAGACACAGCTGCCGCTGGCTTCAGTGGGAGCTGCGTGTGCATGTTCAAGGGCAGAACGTGGGCCAGCATTATTAGGTGCGTGCAAGTGCTCCTAGAGGCTAAGCAGAGGTCACGTAGAGTTGCTGGCCTAAAGCCACGTAATGATAAAGCAGGCTGGTTTATCTTCCTCGGGATGCCTTCTTTTAAAGCCTCACGTGTTTTGTAGAGATGAGGATGTGGAGTTTTTTCAGTTAGCCGGTGAATTATTATTTTTTTAATTATATCCAATGTGTTAATTTCTTGCTGTGAACTGTGCTGTAACAGTGTTGTGTGCTGTTGATCAGCTCCCGGATTCCTCTCTAGAAGTGGCTGCGTTTTCAGTGGTGAGGCACTATGGAAATTCTGCAGCCTGGAAGATGGATATATGGTCCTAGTTGATGTTTCTGTTAGGTAAAAATACTGAATCTTTTTTCATATGAGGATGGGGTGAGATCAGGAAACAGAGGAGCACGTACAGTTTTGCCACTTTACATTAGAAATGTTTCTGTGTGACCAGAAGTAGATGAAGGAAACAACGTGTGTGCGTATGCAGTGTACCACCAAAAGATGCACACCTTTTTTCTATGGCTTCATACACACCGAGAGTATGGAAACTAAATTAAGGTCTGTGCTGATGGGCGGCTTTGCTTGCTGACAAGTCCTCCTATGTTATGTGCCCAGGGTCTTTTGGAAAAGAGAGTTTGAGACCTGCAGAAGGGTCTTTCCTGAGACCTTTGAGATTGTGCTGAAGTACGTAAAGAATGAATTTTCAATCTGCTTATTTAAGTGCTGTTCAGGTGAACTTGAGATCACTGTGATTAAGCCTATTTTAAGAAATCTTTAAAATGTAAATCAGCTTCTGAAGTTTGTGAGCATCTCGTGGAAGAACATGCAAGAAACCTGTGCATGCTACATACATGTATGTAGTGTGCATGTATGTACATGTATATACATGTGCTAACAGAGACATGTATTACTTTGGTATTTGTGGTAATACTAGAATTGTTCTCTGAGGCAGAGATCCTGCAAATCTCTGAAAGCTAATTCTGTTGCATGATGGCGTGGTCTAAGGATATGAATCTTCTCACATGTTCATGTTTATGTTTTTTTAAACCATATGAAGGGTATCTGAAGTGCCAAAATGTTTAGGCATTCTAATCCAAATGATATGAGTAAGAGGGATAAGTATTCTTAATTTAAGAAAAGATTATATGGTTGCAATGAGCAAAAAAAAAAAAAAAATCCCAACCAACAAAGCTAAATCTGTTACTCTTCACAAAAAATAGTTTTGCTTCCAAAGTATCTCCTGAAGCCACCTGTGATGCTTGCCCAGCCACCTAGAAGAGACCCCAAAGATGGATTCCTGACAAAAAGCACTTCCTTGGTATTTTCTTTTTTTTTTTTTTTTAAATCTGTTTTCCTTCAGAAAAGAATGGCTTGCAGGGGAAATTCTGTTTCTCATTCTGCTATTTTAAAATTTTTTTTTTACTTGGCTGAGTGATGGATTGGACTTACTAGAAGCTGAGTCTCCAGAAAAGCAGGAGGCCAGTCAAGGTATATATCTGAGTAATTCAAGCTGCTGGAGAGAACCATACGTTGGAAAGGATGCTGTGAGAAGTGGCCATAGCCATGCTTTTTTTCAGTTAGCTCGATGGAGAGGAACTACTGGAGGGAATCCAGTTAGTGTCTTACTAGAAATGCTGAGCACTAAAGGCTAAGGAGGGATTGCCAGTGATTAAACTTACTTTAAAGTACGGGGTTTGGGCTTGATTCAGCAGTATACTTCCCAAATCCAGCTATGGGGAATGGCATGGAGTTTCCCTTTTCTTTGCATACTGCACTTGAGCTTATGAACGAGGTTTTGATAGGACCCTCCTCCCCAGTGCAAGATAGTAGCTTGATCTTCAGAGGGGTTCGCTGAAGACTCGTGTGAATTGTCCCTTCCTAAAAAAGAAAAGCCTGCTCACTAAGCAGTAGTTGTGACATGAAGTGTAACTCCAGTAGATGATTTGAACTGAAATCCCCTCTTCCATAACTTGCTTAGATATCTGAGGGTCTTGGTTTGCAGATGAAACCCACCGCTTCTGTTGCTGATCCTGCCACTGTTGACACGAAAGAGTTTACGTACGCTTGAAGCTCGCTGCTTCTTTCCTTTCCTCCTATGCCAAAAGCTCGTGCTCAGTGGAAAACACAGCCCGAATGGTGTATCTATCTGAAGAAAACATGTTTATGTTAGCAAATACCACCGGCACAATAACATAAACTTCCACTAATGCAAGTGGCAAGGCAGTCCTGCAGTATTTAGACTAGTAAGAAGATAATCAGAGCTATGGAAAGGTCCCCTTTGGCTGGTTCCACGTGTGATACCGTGGTGTGGTGTGGTGCTTACACAGTCCAACAGTGGTGACTCGGCTCTCTGTTTTAATCTGGGCAGAGTTGTACTCTGCTGTAAAGCTGTTACTAGCGACAGTTCATGGCTTGGCTTTATGCCATGTTATTACTCAGGTATTTTCTCTTTGTGAATTCAGAATACAGGATATGCAAGCTGGATAGATGGGGGATTTTTTCTTTCTTCACTTGTCTCTCTGCACTAACAATTTACATATTATAGATCATCATGGCTCAATAAGTATCCAGCCGTAGTTCTGATATGAAAATAGATTTTCCTCATGACAGAAATCAGTGCACTAATTTAGTTTTATTCCACTTTTTGAAACTGTACTATGATTGGTGTGTCACCCAGATGGATTTATTCAAGCACAGTATGAAAATGGCCATTACAGAAATAGGCACAGTCTCTCCAGTCACGATGTAAAACCTGACAGAGATAACACTGTGGTGTAATCTAGCTTCACAAAATCACATTTACTGTTCTGCATTCAATAAAGTCCTCTTATTTAGGTATTGGAATGAAAACATGATTTGCTGCTTTTGGGTTTGGATGAAAACTATACTCAAAGGTTTTTCCAATGGAAAACATTAAATATGAAAGATTCAGCGATACTCTATAGGACTTCCAAATTTCCAAATTGCAGCATAAAGAATTTCTGCCGAGCTCCAAACATATGTTTTATCTTTCTTTTTTTTTTTTCTTTTTGTTAATGTCACCATACAGTGTTCTATAGGAAGAATTTGTTGAAAACCTTTTGGATACAAAATCCCCCACCACATTGCAGAATAAATTATTGTCTGTTGATTGCCTCTAGTTTGTTTTACTCTTATCTTACTTGTGACTGCATTCCCAGTTACTGCCATACTTTTTAGTAAGGTAAATTATGTATTTAACAAGAATTCTTAACACAGAATTACAATAAAGTGTACTATTGAGATTTCAGTTCTAAGTTCTTCAAATGAAAATATTTTTTTTCCCCAATTATTCTTGCCACAATTCAGAACCTAATTTTCAGGAATTGGCTTGATCTGATGAGTTATTTATATGTGTTCTTTGGAAGAAGTATGATAGTTAACAAGGGTAGTCGGCTCTTTGGAGGCAAGTTGTTTATGTTGTGTGTTGTGCTGTGCAAAATTACCAATGTAGCTGGTATCAGTAGTAGTTAGAATTTAACGCCTGGTTTTAAGGGAGTTGTCCATTAAAACATCTCCTAGAAGAGGGAAAAGTTGAGGTACAGACTCCCACATGTGCGTGAGAATATGCAAGGTTGCATGCTTAGTTTGTGTTTATTTTATGGGCTAAAATTGCCATTTTAGGTAAGATGAAATACTGTGTTGTGTTGCAGAACACACACTTGAAGGATGTTATTTATTTAATTATTTTTCTAATGTGACTTGGGCAGGAGGAACTAAAGTCAAATTGAACAGTTGATGGGTTCTAGATTCAAAAGTCAAATAGCTATTTTGAAAATTAAGTGGTGGCAATTTTAGCTGTTTGAAACAATTTTCATACAGACCAGAAGCAAGCTGAATTACTGCTTCCTTGTGTGGGTAATCTTTTGGTACAAAAATCATGACAGGTTTTACCAAGAGTGGTGCTAAACTAATTGCTGCCTTTAACATTCAGTTTATAACCTGTTTATCCATAAACATAGACTGAATTTGAAAGCATCACGTTTTCTGTGGTGAGCTGAAGAACCAGATGCATGTATGTATCACTCATTGCTCTGCAGCAGGTTTGCTGACGTGGTGCTAGTGGTAGGAGAATGCTAGTGTCCAGCTTGTTTTCTGACTTCTTTTCCTTTTCATGTCTTTATTCCCCACAGCGCAATTCTTGTAGGCATATTCTGGCAACCTTGGTTTGTGCTTCTTGGAAAGCTGCTGCATCTTTCTGCCTGTCCTTTTTGAGGCAACCCCACCATCATGGTGTTGTGTGACTCTGTGGGGTTTTAACGTTTGAAAAGCCACAAGACAGCCTGGCCTAAATCGAATGAGCACAGCTGTAGTCTGCTCTGGTTGCTGGTCCAGAGTTCAGCCTGAGATTACCAGCCAACAGCACAACACATCACGCTGTTTCAGTAGTAACAAAACCCCACTACAGTATATACTGATGCTTGTTTTTGATAGGGAATATGTCTGATGTTTGGAGTTACATTAACAACATATTTGAAGGCCAGGGAGATTGCTCTTGTGATGAAGTTCTTCTCTGATGTTGTTATCATTAAAGCTGACTGAAAATGTGCCGTTTAAAACTGGTTTTGGAAAGCAGAGTTCTAAGAAATATATGCAGGATAACTTTAACTTTGCAGTTTCAGTTGACAACAGAAGGATCTTTGTATGTGAACGTTGCTGCAGTGCCTCATGGGAATTTTAGGTCAGCTGCACCCTGCAGATCTGTGTGTTCAACGCTCCGGCTTTCCTGGGCATCCCAGAGTGCCCCGAGCCTCCTACTCCTGTAGTCCCAGCAAGGAGAGGGACTGAGAACATTTGAGGAGATGTAATCTGTGTTGTCAGCTCTGTGCCACTTTTCTCACCATCGTATCTCAATTTCTTGCAGCAGCTTGTTCATAAGTATGGCTAATGCCTGTAACTGTTTTCCTTCTTGCTCTTTCTGTTTCATCCAAGGGAAAATTGTGTGTTCTGTGCAAATCTTCCTATCTTTTCAACTGGGGCTTCTTTTCATGTTTCAAATGTACAAGCTGTGGTGTGTAGTGTTAGGAAAAGCACGTAGAAGCAGTTTGTCCATCAGATGCAATGGGAAAAGGATGAGGTTTTTCACGGACCCTTATTCCAATGACAGCTGCTGCCACGTTTTTGACCAGCTCCTGCAAAAACTCTGCCTCCTGCTGTACCATTACCATGATGGCATAAAAGCCTGCAGTGCCTAAGTGGAGCAATTTGCCATGATTTTGGAACTTTAAATGATACTTTGAATATGCTGAAAACATGCAGGCTGTGCGGTGTCCTGCAAATAGTGGCCTTGTTCTTAAATCTGAAGTGCTGTGGGAGTGTGGATTTGTGATGCTGGGGAGGTACACTGCAAGTTGCTGTATGCTGGAGGACCTCTTACTGAGAGGAGTGTGGGGACGTTGATGTTTGAAGTGCAGGGAAGCATTTTTGAGTGACAACATTCTTTCTTTGTATCCTAAAATACAGTAGGCTGTATGGGTTTTTTTGGCTTTTAGGGTTTTTTTTGGGGGGGAGGAGGGTTGTTATGAATTTCATTAGTGGGGAAACAGGTGAGGAAACTTTTTCATGTAACTAGAATAATGCTTTTCCTTCATTGCCTTCCTCTGCAATGTTAAATGTTTTAATGCACTCTAAAAAGCAACTTTGAAACTATGTTTGAAAAGTGATAAACCAAATTTATCTTACAGATGTAACCAACATAGATGCAAAAAAAAATGGAAACCCAAGACCTGTTGTCTTCACTGCCAATGCCAGGCTGCATTTCAGGCTCAACGAGGTTAGCCAGGAATCTGGGCTCTGTCCCAGCACTTGTCCTGCACATGACTGAGCAGGACCCTTCAGGGACTTGACTGGTCTGTCTATACATGCTAGAAGTTGGCAAACGGAGCAGTCCAGTGCTGCCTGGACCCTCTTCTGGTGCCAGGGTTAAGTGCAGGCCCATACATCAGAGTGCCTTTTTCTTGCTTTCTCCTTTTCTACAACATTTTATTTTCTTGTCAGATTCTGTGCGGAGACACTAAGCAGGGTTCTTGTGCCAGCTGAAGACTTCATGAAATTGGATGCCACTGGTGCGTATTTGGCCCTGCAGAAGACGAAACTCCTTGTGGGCGGATGCTCACAGAAGATGAGGAAGGAGCCTGGAGAAAAGAGAGATCCAAAGTGCAACATTCTCCCCCTGGAAAGAACTGTGGCCATGACTTTCCACCTTTGGAAGCCATTCCTCCTCTTGCTTTGCTGTCTTGTCTCCCTGCTGTCAATCCAGAGAGTGTCTCAAACTTCATTTGCGCTCATTTCACACAGAGTTTGCTTATCAGTCTGAAAGGCGACTGTCTGATCTTTCCTTTTGCATGCTTTCACTTTTAAGATCTTCCCTTTCTTATGTAAAAAAGGCAATTAGAGTCGTATCTGTTTATTTTAAACAAAATGGCTGTTAATTAGCGTGATCAAAAACGCTGCCATTGTAGACTATGGGTTTCACTTTGTAGTTGCACTAAATTGCGTACAGTTTGGTGCCAGCTGACATGATAGCAACACAAAGTCTAGCTTTTTTTAACTTAATGAACAAACAGATTTATGAGGCTTTGTTATCTTCTGGTTTAGATCTATAGGTTCTGAATGCATTATTTAGAGTTCTTGTTTCTTAATGACTAATGTCATGTTGTTACTTATTAAGAGTGCTTTAACTTGCTGAAGAAGTTTCCCTCTCTTTTGTATCCCCCTTTTTTCGATCTTCCATCTTTATTTTTTTCTTTTTTTTCTTTTTTCTTTTTTTTGATAGCTTAATTAAACAATACGTCTGTGGTAGACAAAACAGTTGAGATGCACTTGTCTAGTTGCGTTCAGGTATTTCAGCACCACTAACTCTCTCATTTTGATGTCCTGGTGAGGAGCCTGGATATTCCCTCGTCCCTTAAACTGAGAATAGGGGCAGATCCTTATTTTTTAACTTGCCTCCATCACTGCCGGGTTTTCACTCATAATGTCTGGACAAAAGATGCCCACAACAATCCATCACTGCAGTTTCAAGTGGTTTTGGAAAGAAGATTAAGAATATTGGTGGTAGTCTGTGATAGCTTGACTCCCAACCATCTCGATGCACACATGGAGATCTGCCATCCTCTTAATCTGAATGGCAGCTGCTTCATGTAAATGGAAAGGTATTTTTAAATTAAAGGCATTTTAACTAATATACGAGATTCTTGGGTGCCTTCTTTTCTATTAGCATGGCTGTTACTTTTAGAGAGAAGGAGCTCATTTAAGACTTTTTAAAGGTCTGGTTTTTGTATTTGGTGTGGTGACTTCTAAGTGCCATTGAAACGGTGATTATAACTAGTGAAAATTTAGAGTTGGGCTTTGCTCGGAAGATCATCTACTCTTTTCACCACTGGAGAGCTGGGAACTGCTGTGTAGTTTCTAGAAATGAATGCGCATATCCTTGTCACTGAAGTTTCTTCTGTGCCCTTAACTAGCCATTTTGATGTTAACTACTTCTGTATGCTGATCCAAGGCTTAATTGACCCAGTATTTCTAAAAGTAACTGCTTATTCAGGTATGTCATTATTTCTCTGCCTTTTTATCTGTTGGCCATTATTGAAAGATTCAAGTGAAATCCTTATTTGCATAGAGAAAATCAAAATTGAAGTCAAGTCATAAGCAAAGTCAGTGAGCTGGCATAAATTTGATTAAAAGATGGTGTGATCAGATCATTTTAGGGGCTTTGCTTTCATTTAAAACTTCACATTGAATTTAACTCTTGGTTATAATTCTCCAAGTATGTTTAATTTAAATACATAAGACAATTAGCACTTTTTCCCATTATGATATTTGAATCTTAAACCATATACAACTTCATGAAAGGCTATTGAAGAAAATATATTTGCTACTATGGAAAACTAATAATTTTCTGTTTGTTCCACGGAATAAGCAGTCTGTGTAGGCTTATGCCAAGGGGAAAAAAAAAAAGAGACCAGAGAAAGTAAATATGAAAACAAATTAAAAGTACTACAACTTTTAGTCATGCTGTAATAGATTCACATCTTTGTAACTATTGCACTCATAATTCCCAAATTAAAGAGAAAAGACAGAAATTTAAGATTTTCTGCATTTTTAGAAAGATTTTGTTTTGATCTGTCACAACATTGTATTTAATAAAATAGAGGATTCCCTTTCTGTTTTAACACCATAAAATAAAAAAGAAGCATCAGATAAAAGAAATTTTTAGATGATAATTTGCCTTTACATATCAAATAGAGCTTTTTAGGACTAACAAAATGGAAAATTTGCAACCTTATCAAGAGGTCTTCTCAAGGTTTTTCAGAATGAAATATAAAATCTGCTGTATTTATTTATAATGTTCAATATACATGAATCATTGATTTACAGTAGAAATATTATTTGCAAATTTTTGGAGTAGATCTGGTTTTGTAATAGGCAACTAAAGAATAAGAAACAGTATACAGTTAAAGAAAAAAGTGTATTCTGGGGAGAACAAAAGTCAAGCTCTGTGGTCCATTTGGTCCTTAACTCAGGAGCAAGGTACTGTCAGTGAAAATAGCATGGAAGAAATTTTAATAAAATAAGCTTATTAGGTGCTAACTGCAAGTAACTTGTGGATCTTATTAATAAAACTAAATTGATTTTCCTAAAAAATTTAACAAAACAAGCTTTAACATGAATGACTGAAGTCTGAAGAGAAAGATGTCCTTTCTGTCTCTTTGTTTTCTCCTTTATGCCTCAGCACATTAAGTACTTAGTCAAGAGACAGTTTGTGAAGGGAACTTTCTTATGGCACGTTATTTTGTAATTGTTCAGTTCCAGGAATTTTTCACCTTTTGATGAAATGGCTGATATTAGCAGTTGTTCTTCATATTGGCTAACTGGGATATTCTGTTATTACAGATTGTATAGGGGTATAAAAATTTATGCAAGTGCTATTTTTCATGTGCTAGTTAATTTACATATATTTTACGTTTAATTAACATATATAATATTTTTTATGTAGATGTAATAGAAATGGGGCTTTGATCCATCCGAGTCCTTCAGCAGATGCTTAACCTTAAGCACATAAATAATCCCATTGTTTTCAGTGTCTTTAATCTGTGCCCTTAAGTGCTTTGTTGGATTGTGGCCTAGTATAATTATATGTTTGCAATAACAGTTGCTTATTAAAAGCAGTTGTTAGATCTCCAAAATAATATAAAAGAAATAACATGAAAAAATATGTATCAAACCGTATTGCAAAAATACATTGAAAATTGTTTCAGAATCCTTATTTGCCTGGCACTGCCCATCACACTGCTGATTCTTCTATCTGAAATGCTCCTTTAGTTTGCGAAGTCAAAACCAAGGCATAGTAAGTAAGATCCCAGACATATTCGTGTGAAAATTCAGGACATTTTTATAAAGTTGTGTTTATTATGAATACCGAGGTCTGTAACAGAGGTGCTACTTCATTAGATGTTTTTTTCACATGTCATACTTGGAAGGACACTGGTTAGCTGTTGCTTCCTACAGAACTTCGGTTCTGCCTTTAGTAGGAAGAAGGGTAGAAGTAGTGCTCGTATGGTAGGCACGCTGGTCTCTCTTGCCAGTGTTTCGTCTCTTCATGTAGTCGGTGCCTTTTGCATTTCCTTGCTCTTTTTGTTGCTGGGTCTGTTCTGTAATGACACCATACGGTGTCAAAACCACTTAATTTCGTTTAACCCAAAGCAAAGATTAAAGACCTAAGGGTTAAATATCGTATTATACTGGGATAAAATACTACGGTGTGATGTGAGTGACGCTGTTCCCCTGACTGCCACCACAGCTGCATTTCATGATCCTTGCTATGAGAGAGCGTGGATTTCTACACTGTAAATCTTCTGAAGTTTGGGATTGATAGTAACAGAGGCACGTGAGGTTCCCTTGACAAGTTTAAGGAGCCTCTTGAATGGGTGAAACACTGGTCTTACCATCCCATGCTTGTGCCTGCAGCTTTGTACTGGTGTCTCCCCTCTCCATAAATTAATTTACTGCTTCTCTGATCTACCTGGTCCTCGAAATATTTTTTCAGTTTATTTTTCCATAGAAGTTCAAGAAAGACCACAATAGTAGTAATTTAAAGGCAATTTTCCTTGGCCTTTTGTGTTTCTGAGTCAGAGCATATGTGTATTTTACAATGAGCTGTCCCTTCAACTCTACCAGTGCGAGCATCTTGCCTGGACTGCCAGCCAGATTTTTTGAGTGCATTTTCAAGCAATGGGAGTGTGAGCGAGCGAGCACGAGCACGCAGCAGCGTTTAAAGGGTAAAAGAAATGTGAAATGATCTGTGAATATCACTCTTGTGTTTGACAAAAAGGAGGGCACAGCTATCCTAAGTTAGAATATCCAGCAGTATTTAGTGAACGCAGTACTTAACCCAAATAAATTCAGAGAACATTCGTTGCTGTGTGTGTAACAGAGGTTCTCCTGTGGGTGTGATGGGCCATATGCATACTTTGAGCCGGTCCTTTGCAGAGGAGCATGCAGCCCAGCATGCTGCTCTGTGACTTGATGCCCGTATGGCAGGGTGCATCTCACCGAGCCGCCCAGCCAGACGGCCTTGTCTAAGGATGCCACGTGTAGCTCTGTAGAGCAGCGCTGTTTGGAAAAGGTGAAAATGCAGTGGAAGATCGCAGGGAAATCAGAATCCCTTCTGGTTGAAGTGGCAGAGGAGTCTCCTCCCCCACCCACTTGGGAAGTAACAATTTCCCCCAAGAAATTAGTTCATTAGTGTGTATTGCTATTCATGCAGGAAGGTGTGTGATGTCCTGCGGCTGTATGTATTTGAGTAGAAAATGTCACCTCATATCAGATTTGCAATACTCCCAGCCCGTGTTGGCCCAGGGCATATAATCTCTTGAGATCTTCTGTAATGCACAGTGACTGCATCACTACAGCTGAATCAAAACTTCACCGTGTTCAAGGAGAGGATAATGGTTGCCACCTTATGCAGCTCAGATAAATGACAAGTTTTGGGGAAGGTCACAGCTCGGTATGTGAAGTCTTCTGCATCTCACAAGAAAAAGACAAATCCTACATCCTGCTTGGTACCTCCCATCTGTCTCTTTGCTTACACGGTTGGAAATGTGGAGATGAAATAGGCACTCGGCAGAGTGAGTGTGAGCACGCGGCTGTGTTGTATTTTGATGTGGTTCTTAAATTGCCCTTCATTGTCAGAAGCTGTTAGGCTGAGGAGTGAAATACGCTCCATGAGTGGTGGTAGGAATTGGTAATTATCTTTAATTCTCTACGGGGGCATGAGGAGGTGGGGCGTTTGCCCATGTGGCGGTAAGAGCTGATGCGGAGAGAATAGGGGTGAGGGCCGCCTGTGATGCCGGGGTGCGCATAGGGCAAAAGCAGTTGATGTCATCCCCTGTCTTGGTGTCCCCTGCATGCAGGGAGTGCCGTGGATAGGTCAGGCGGGCAGCTGGGTGGGAGCTTTTTCCCAGGGATCCCACCCTGCTTCAGCCCCATTGCAAGGGGGGCCTTGGGCTACATGTGAAGAGATGGCAGCACCCCTTTTGTTTTTCAGCAGGTCTGATCAGCCCTTCACCATTGTGAGCCCTCTAAGAAAGCAGCCTTCTCACCCCAGGAGAAGGCAGAAGGGTGAGGGAGGTACGTGCTGCAGCTGGGTGGGATGATCGGAGCCGTGGGCAATCTGCACTAGGAATTGCTCTCAGCCACGGTTAAATGCATTTGCGATGATACAAGGAAGTTTTTTTGCAGTCACCAGCCCTCCAGATGAAGCAAGACTGAAAAATGTAACACACCATGCCCTAATCCACTTAATATAGTCTCTGTCCGTAGCTACCCACTCGCTGTCTTACAGTAAAGCTGTTCGGTTTCTCCATGGCCAAGCAGGAGAGAAAGATTAAGCATGCTGCCGAGCCGCGTAGTTTCTGGCAGAACTTCTTTTCCGCTACACGGACTGTAAGATATGTTTTGTTTTGTTTTCTCCCTTTCTTTTGAAAGGTACAAAGTACAGTGACAGGAACTATCATATTCAATTGGACATGCTTTCTACAGATTTGTTAAGGATTTACTCTACACATTTGTAGCATTTAGTTGCCATGGCAATGACCTCGGTGCAAGAGGGAACAGCCTTTAGGTTGGACCTCAGATTTTCCTTTCATTTCCATTTAATTTGATTTGACTGCGAAATGTCACTTCCATTGCATTGATTAAGCTTCATTGCGGCCACCAGCTCCGTTAGAAAGGTTAAAGGGCACGCCAGTGGCTGTCATTTTTCTTTCCCCTCCCTTTTCTGATATCAATACAGATGGATTTGTTTTTTTTTTTTTTTCAGGGGAAGAATAAGGTTTTACCCCATGGTGTTCCATGGTAAAAGCAAAACTAATACAGCAACAGTTTGAAGCTCTGCTAACCTGCAGCTTCCTCACGCGACTTTGTAGCGCTTCAAAAAAAAAAATACCGGGGATTTGTTTCTCTTGTTCTTCCTGACATATGCGCTCCCCAGATAAATAAAACTGAAAGTACCCTCCGACATCAGCCACCATGTTGCAAGGAGGACAGCTGTCTCTTTTTCAAAACCTCTGTTATCCCCAGGATGTATGAAAACTGCCTGCTGGCTTCCGTGGGGCTGGTAATGACAGTGAGCCAGGGGCAGAGAGTTTCCCCTTTGGACAGTCTCTTTCTAGTTCGTTTGGTATTTGCTGATTATGCAACAAGTGTAAAATAGAGAGTAGCAAGGCATTGGGATGGGAGGCCAGACCCGGGTGAGAAGGATCGCTTAAGTAATTTTATTAGTGGCAAACAAAATAAACCCAAAATTGCGGTATTTTTCAGTAACAGTCAAAAGCACTCTAACTCAGAAAGCTGCACTGCCTGTCTGCAGAATACAGAGGTACAAAAACTGTGCTGTATTTATAAATGCCTCCCCCTCCTCCTTTGGTGCCCTAAGACCTCTGCTTTGTACTGTGTGGGCTGTCAAGGACTTAGATAAATTAGGTCTGTTCATTTAGGTATTGCAGAACCTAGGGTACCTCTTCTATCCACATCTCTGTAAGAGCAGGCACACCAGCCTTGCCGGCAAGCTGGTGCTTTGCTGTAAGGCAGCTTTTCTCTGCATGCTTCAACATCAGCTAAAATATCATCTTGAAATTTCTGTATCACGGGATAAATGAGGTTGAGACTTGTCATGCGTAGTTTGGCCAAAGCTTAAGGTAAGTGGCTTATAGTTACTTTTTTTTTTTTTAAAGTAAAATTTATCATTCATTTTGAGAACACTGAAGAACTTTGTTTTTATCTTACTAGAGCTGAAAATAGTTCTGTCACTGGATTTCTAGGTTTGTTTAGTTGTGTGAAAATTAAAAAAACCCAAATAAACGAGAAATATTAAACCAGCTTGGTATGAAGGGAAGGCTATAATGAAGGCTCATTAAAGCGGGCATGTGAGTACGAGCAAGTGGGTTGGTGAGGCAGAGGCCCAGAAAGGTCAAGGAAGAGAAAATGTTTGGCCAGCCACAGGGTGAATGATGCAAGGGAAAATTGAAAACCCTGAGTGCTACATACATATGGCTTGAAAAGACTTTGCAGGTGAAGGACTGTTTTTCTTTTTTGCCTGAACCGAGCTTGAAATTAAGCCTGTTTCTTTTTGGAAAGGAAGACTGAACTAGTGTGGAGCCAACTGTAGTTCTGGAGCCGTATATATTGGCTGGTATGGAGAAATAGCTCACACATAGGTGAGAAAGGGGGAATGTCTTTCATTTCCTTTGCTTCTTTCTGCTCTCTTCTCTCTGACATGCAGCATCTCCTATCAGAGCTACCCTCTCACCGAGGCACCTTCCCATCGGTGGGGCTGGGTGAGAAAGGCTGCAAATGCCTGGGGATGCACATCTTTACATCCACAGCACCGTTCACAGGCAGAGAGGTCTTGAACTGGAGAAAGGGCTTCAGAGGGAAAATACTTTCTCACGTGACCCTGTGTGTCACGGAGGAGGGGCATGACTTGACCTGGCAGCCCTGAAGCTCAGAGCTTCATCGGAAGTGCAGGCGAAGGCGACTCCTTCGCAGGCACCTGGCTGTGAGCTGTGACTCTGTTGTCTGAGTTTTAGGCTGCCAGTGGGCTGAAGCTGGAGGGGAGACACACAGCATGCACAGTGGGTGCATCACCCGCTTGCCCTTTTGGCAAGCACTGGCTATGCTGGCTCCCGTTCCTATTTGCCTCCAAAAGTTAAATAACTGCGGGGGGGAAAAAGAAGGGAAGGAGGGAGCAAAGGAAGCAACTTCCTAGATCAAAGAGTGAGATGAAAAATATAGCTTAAAGCTGTGGTAGCTCCGAGTGGTCCGGCTGGTGGCCTGTGGGATGATGCTGTCTGACCTGCTTGCTTTTCTGCTGCAGCCTTGCCTTGGGACTGGGAGTGAAGTGGGAAAGTTGGTTGTGAAATCCAGCAGCTGTTGATTACTTTTGCTTAGCCCTGCAAATTGCCACCGGGCCCACAGAGGAGGAGGAGGAGTTTGGCATTGCTTGAGCCTGGATACCGGCCCATGGAGGTGCCCCAAAAAATCAGGATCCTGCTCAAGGCTTCAGAAGTACTGTATTGTCTTGGACTGAGTTTTTAAGAGGAAATGTTAGTTGTGTCTGCATGCTTGTTTCTGACAAGGTAGTACTATCACTTTTTTGGCTATCCCATCAGTTTTAAAGGATGCCAGTTTTAGAGGAAGGTGATTTGCTCTACTTTTGAGCAGAATAATGTCACTATTCAGATTATAAATGCAGACACTGTGGACTTCCACAGCAGATAAGTTCTTCTGCAGTGATACTTTAGAAGCTCCAAAACACAAAATAAGCTCTGAGTCAGTATTTGGAGATAAAGAAAGTGTGGGATTGTGGATAAAATATCAGGTGAAGAGAAAAGACTTGACTTCTTCTCTGTGCACTTTACATTTTAGTTCAATTTTTTAATATAGGTCATTTCCTCTGCAAAACCAATTTGAGGCTTAGAGGTTTGTAAATTGTCAGTGTTGGTGTTGCTGTTTTTTGTTGTGATTTAGGAAGTGTTTTTTTGGGAAAATAGTTAATTTGGTGCCTGCTCTCCTTGGCAGTTCTGTCACATGGTAGGAATGCCAGTTTTCTGAACTCCCAGCCACACTGTGTGACAGAGGCAGGAGAACAACAAATAGCTTCTTTCAGATCTCTCCTGTGTCATCCTCTCGGTTCTAAACAGTGTATAAAAAACTGAAGCAGGTGCAGAAAGTTAAAAGCCAGATTCTGAAAATCCCATTTTTATACAGTATCCCAAGTCTCTGCTCAAAAATAAGACAAAAGCAATTTGGGTAATTCCTTGCAGCTTTTTCTCTCTTTTTTCTTTTATTTTTCTTTTTTTTCCTTTTTTTTCTTTTTTTTTTGGCATGCAGAATCACTTGCCCCTTCTGTGACCAAAAACTTCAGTCTGTGACTGAAGGTCTGAGCAGTTGAGATGCTCCTCAATCTCAACTGAGCTGCTGCATGAACATGCCCCTTTCCCCCCAAGGCAGGTGTGGAGGGGCTCCCCACCTTGCGCAGAGCAAGTCCCATCTCCCTTGAATGCTGCCCATGGCAGTGGTGGAGTAGAACTGACACATCCTTTTCTACCTCAAACCCACATCATTTTATTTTGCATATTTATGTTGCACCATTGGTGAAATACACTATCCCACCCAGGTAAACCCAATCTATCCCATTTAGCCAGTGAAGGGAGATGCTGTTTAGTTCCATTGCACAAAGTGAGCAGGATTCAGCAGCTCCAGCTCTGACACATTTTTTTTCTCTTCTCAGCGGGAGCCGAGTATTGGCGTTTCTTCCACAGCATCATTCCTTGTTGTTTTCTCTCAAGCAAAAACAACAAAAAAGGAAGATTAAAAGGAAAAAGTAGACAGATTTGAAAGAGGATCGTTAGCTCCAAGGTCTGATGGGACCCCCTTGAAAGTCTTCACAACCCTGTGTCACCCATGCCAAAGTCATACCACTGTCTTCAGAACCTTTTATAATCCTCAGCATATAAACACTGTCTTTGTCTTTTTCCTCTTTCTTTTGCTGTTTAACAGAAACAGTTCATAGTAGATTTTGCCTATTTACCTCTTCCTTTTAGAATGTAATAATTACTTTGTGATATTCATGTGTTCATGTCATGGTACGCTATTAATATCTTTGTTTTGTACAAGCCTTCTCAAAGCGTTTGTATGGAGGCGTAAAAGGAGAGGAGTCTCCCCTAGTTTTAAGTTGAATTACCAATTTGAATGTCAGGCCAGGTTCACAAAAATTTCCAAAATAGGTGAGAGTTATAAATAAAGCTGAATGTGTTACTGTTTGGGGGGAAAGCTGTGGAACTCATTTTTTTTCTTCCAGCTCAGCCCCAGAATAGATACATGCTGTTAGTTTTTCACTTTCAGCTCTTAGGTTCCAGCAGACCTAAAACTTAGCAAAAAGATTAGAAGAATTTGATGAACTGAAGAGTGAGTTTCATGCAGATATGAATCAGCACTGATGTCTTGGCTACGGTCATCATGTGAGTATGCTGTCATTGCAGCATCTATGATAAATTTGGGCATCTGAAATTGAGCACACTTGTCCCCTGCGCCTGCGAGGCAAAGTGGAGAAAAGAATTTTTTTTTCAAATGCAGAAACAGTATTTTTAGAGAAAAAAATCTATTTTACCTGTAGCCTGTAAATTCAGTCTGTAAGCTCCATTCAGCTTTTGAAATGCAGGAGGACTTACTGGGGGTTTTGGGCACCGAGCCAATATAAATATTAAAAATAAGAGGAAATCATAGAGCTGTTTTCTTATTGTTAATAGCATAATGCATCTTTTGTTGGGTTTCCTCTCTGCAGGACTCTCCCTACTGCAGTAGGGCTGTTTACCTCTGTCGTCTCTTATAAACATAGTTTCAAAGGCCCTGTGCTGCGGAGCTGCTTCCACAAACTGTACCAAAGGCTGCAGAGAACTGCACAGATGTGAGTGACCAAGTAAACTTCATTCCCGGTGACAAGAGAAAAATTAATTCAAGCGTTTAGAGCAATGAGAAGTGGGGGAGTTTATAGTGTTAGTCTATAATATGAGTCCTCAGTGTCTGAAGGCTTCGAGTCCGTGTTTATAAAAAAACCCTTTTCACTTTGCCCCCATTTTAAAGCAGTTATTTTCCTCTCTGCTTGCAAAGGTCTTATAAAGTCTTTGTACTTGAGGTTGCTTTTGTTCATGAGTTGTCCAGTGTTTTCTCCCCTTTCATGTTTTTTTTTTTTTCCGTTTGCTTTGCTGTGCATGAACATGCAGCTGGGGCTGTTTGTGTGTTGTGGGGTTTAATGTAAAATTCTGGTGGATGAAACTGTGCATATCTCCTCCTGGTTCACCCATTTTTTTAAAACTACATGAAGAAACCAGCAAAAGGGAAAATGCTGTTGCTAAACATATAAATAAATCATAGATTGGTAGTTTCATAATCAGTTTATCAGATTTTATTCTAGTTGATATATAATATTCCATGTTTGTATGTGAAAACGAAGAGAAAGTAAAAACAAAATTATATTTATCATCAATTTTGCTAATTACGAGAAACTAGTTCACAAATACACAGGAGTACTATCTTCAGCAAATCCTTTGTCTTCTTGTTTGTTTAATAAATTAGATGGATGTACCAAATAGCGTGCTGCTGGGGCAACATTAATTTTATTATAGAATAAAAAGTAGAACTATTAGTCTCTGTTTCTGGCATGTTTGTAAGCTATCTGACCTATTTTCTTCTCCCGCCCCCTTCACAGTGCTTACCAAATTCCCTTCTCCTATGCCTAATGTAAAACTGTCTCACAATTAAACCAGCTGATAGTCAGCCCTGGAGACATTACCCAGTATCCTGGCAAATAGATAAGATATATTGTTTTATATGTTTGTGCAACAGGGAGAGACAGCTTCATCACTTTAAGCAAGGGAATAATCTGTTTACACTAGAGGAATAGGCTCACTTGGTTTCTTCCCTTCAGTTGTGGAGATATTTTCAGGGGGCAATGTTTACCTCATATTTACCAATAGAAATATCTGGATGGTTTGTCTTAAATTTATTTCATTTTAAGAGCAGAGTAAGCTAGGAGACTACAGTTCCCAGAATCCTCAAGAAATATATAATGCCTAATATGATGCACTTTTAACACTGAAGCACTGTGTATGCAAATAGTTCTTTGCTATTGCTTGTCCGCGGGAGTGTGAAATATCTGGACTGTCTTTAAATGACGTTTCTTGCAAAAAACTCAAATCAACCAGAGAAGATGTACCACTTAGTATTGTGTTGTCACTGAAGATGAAAACGAGGCCTTTAAGATGGAAAGAAAAAAAGTTTAATTAACAATATAGACATTCCAGGTCTTTGAAAGTCATGACTCTGATGTTTTTACATCTATCTTGACTCAAAAATCTTAGAGATGCTGAAAGTCACAAGTCTTCTTTTGGCTGAACAACTGTCTTTCCTTCTCTGGTTTGGCCAGTTGGTGATGACTTTCAGGTTTTGGTACACTGAAAGAAGTATATATTACTTCAGGTTCTATGTGTGAAAATAAGACCTACCAATTAATACAGCGCTTAATACAACACAGCTTGGAATTCACCTTGACTTGTTAATTTTTTCAGTAAAGGATGCATCTCCAGGGAAGGGCATGGTCACACTAGTTTGGAAATCAAGAAACTAAGTTAACGTCTCCCAGCCCTGCAGGTGCATGGAGCATCATGGCAGGGTGGATATATGGACCAGGTTGGATTCTGGTTGGACAGTACAGAGTGCAAGTAAATGTCTCTGCCTGCACCTTGAACTGCATGGGCATGTGTATAGTCTTCAGCTTGTCCCGACTGACTGCGTGCTTGGCTGGAGGAAAAGAAGCGCCTCAGTAGCCAAGCTGGAAATGCAGCCCCATATGGTGTGATGCCCAGTTCAATGCCTTAACCAGTAGACTGTGCTGTTTCCTCATTCCAGTTGTCATTAACCCCTATTTCTCTATTTTGTCCAGAGTTTTGAGCCTTTTGTCATGCATTAGCAAGGCCAGTATGAAATAGTTGGATATTGAGGAATGCAGGCTCTCAGGGATTATTATGTTTTATTATTGGACACAATTATAATAACATTTTTCCATGTCCTCTATAATTTTCCCGTTGAAAGCATGCTGAAAACTTCATCTTATTAATAGTCAATAATGCAGGTATAGCGGATTTTTAATGGTAGTGGAGGGAAGTGCCATTTGAGAAACCTCTCAACGTGTTGAGATCCTAAAATGCAATGTTGTCTCCTTCTCCACCATCCCCTTGGTTCATGCAGTCTTTCAAGATGTGCCAAAACAAGTCTTAATCTCTGTCTTCAAGATACGCGATTTCAATGTGTGTTTCAGCCTAGCTAAGCTATCTGGGATGGATTTTATTACAGCGCAAGGTACTATTATTGCTCATGTACAATAATGGCAAAAATACTGATTTTTTCATTTGTATTCTTTGAGCTTTGTATATACCCCAGAGGTAGATAAAGAGTTTATGAAGAAAGGTTATATTTAAGAGAAATGGGTATCAGTGCTATGAGATTATACCCATGACAGATGGTTGTAACTAAAGCTTCATCTTGGTGCTGAAAAGCTGAATGAAACAGTATTCAGATTTTGAAGTAATGTTGGCTCCATTTCAATGGGACTTTTGCCTGAGTAAGAACAGACTAAAAACTCACTAATGACTCTAATTTTTTTTGTATCAGCTTTGAGTAGATTTAAAAAGCTGAATTTTCTTTTTTCTAACTTAGGATTGATAAAATTCCAACAGGAAACATGGAGGGGTTGTTTGTTTGTTTGTTAAGGAAATGTGTGCAACATTATGCCTTTGTTCACTGGTATGACAAGATATAAACCAACATTGTTTTATTCACACTGAAAAGCAAAACATCTTCATGAAAGACCTATTAAAGTAATTTATCTCTCTCTTACTTTCAGAGTTGGTTGCGAACCTCAAAATTTCTTGAGGTTCAGTCTGAATAGTTATGTAAAAGTTCAGACGCTAACCTTAAGCAAATCCAAATATCTTGAGGCTGGAAATCTCTACAAGAACATATTTCCCCTTGATTTGTCTAATACAATGAGTTCAGTGAGGCTACACCCTGGGGAGTTTTGGCCCACCATGTAGTGTGTATGCTTTAAGTGCTTACGCTCAGCCATGAGGGTATTTTTAATTTCGTTTTGAGAAACTAAACTGAGGGACTTCACAAATGAAACCATCAGGAAGACAAGGTTAATTTTGGCCGTTGTTTGTGGGAGTATGGTGCCTTCAAATACCAACACATTTTTTTTTTTTCAGTGGTGGCATTTGGAAGAATAAATGAAGTGTGACTCCCGGCATCTCTTTAGTTGCCCTGAAAATGGAATGTCAAACAGCATATAATCATCTTCCTTGTTTAAAGAAAGAGGAGCAAGTGAGAGACCTAGTTTTCTATTTGTGTCAGTTTTTTGGATGTCTTAATATTCTATCTTGTCTAATTTTCCAGAGAGTGATAATAGAGTTCCTGTCAAATTAGAGGTTACAGACTTTTTAACCTATGTCACGAAAAAACCCTTACATTATTTGTTATTACCATGAATATAATCCAAATAAAAATTTAGTTTTTAATGCTGTTATGCTGAAGGTTGCATTCCAAGCATATAATTTTATTCATTATAAATATTAAAAATACTCAACCTGACATTAGCCTGCTTGCTCCCCCATCGCCTCAAAAAAAAAAAAAAAAAAGGCTGAATTTGATGGGGACCAAACTTGTCGCCACTTAGTCTGGGGAGCAGAAGTTTGGCCTCAGCCCCCTGCACGATCCAGACTGAGCAGGCGCTGCCGCTGTGCTGTGCAGTGGAGATCTCGAGTTTAATTGATGTACCAGAGAGAGTATTTTCAGATGGGCCGGCCTGACATAACCACGTTCTAGGTGGGAGCGGGGGTGAGGTGGGAGGGTGAGTTAAATGAAGCGTAAGCGCCCTGTGTTGGGGCTTTCCTGTGAGAGGAAGCACTAGGTTTATAGCTAGTGTTGTGCTAAGGTGGCTCTTTTAGTGCTTAAGGGGCTGCCATGGAAGCACACTGTATTGCAGAGGGTAGTGCAAAGGCTAAAGGTTCTTTGAAATTACAAACCCCCAGCCCTCTCCAGTGTAAGTAGATCTGTGGCAAGTATGACCTACTGTTTGGTCAAGTTTTGTTCCCTTTTACATGAATTCCAACAGATTTAGACCCTCCTGTAAAGAAGCCCTATTTTCAAGCTTAAAGCTAATGAGTAATGAACAAAAGCATCTCATGATTACCTATCTTTGGTTCAAAATATGAATTCCCCGGGACTTCTGCACTGAAAGCTGTAGTGCCTAGTGTTCTCAAAGATGCAAATCCAAGCCTGTGCTTTTTGGTTTTGTTTTAGATCAGGTGAGTGTCACGTGCTTCAGTTTTGTAATGAGTGTTTTTGTACTGTCCTAATTAATACAGCGTGCCTGTCCTGGACCTTTGAAGTAAGTGGGAGTTCTGCCACCAATTTAAATAGGAGAAGGATTTGAGCCAATTTGAACAGAAGTTTTCACTTATCTTAGTGCCTAATCTTCTTTTTAAAGGGATGTGGGAGTATCAGCACCTCCTACGTAACACTCAGCAGCGTGCAGAAGTAGACTAGTCTGGTCACTTATGGAGGCCCATTTAAAACCAGTAGGATTACTCAGGTGAGTGACAAGGCTTTCAGAACAGATTTTAGGGAAGTCAATTCAGAGTGCAAAATGATATTTAACCCATCTGTGTGAACATTACCAGTTGAAGCAGGACACAAAATCATTTAGAAATTGTAAGATAAAAAAAGCCCCAAACCCCTCTCTATTTTGCTTGCTTTTGAGTTGCCAGAGTTCACACTTCGAAGGGTGGGGTTTTTTAAGCATCACAGCTAGTGGCTCTATTTCTTTGTTAAGCTGGAGCCAATATTCTCCAATAAGTAGAGCAGATCTTTAAGAGAAATGAATCCCGTGATGAAATCACAATATTTGACAACACCAGGTCAGTGTGAATACAAATGTATCTTTGCAGTGCTCGTCCCTGGAGAAACACGGTTGTCTAGGCCTCTCCTACTGTCTCCCTGAATTGCAATGTATAGCTCCAGGGTGGCTGACCAAGTATGGCAGATTTATCAGGAAACTGGCAGGGTCTGACTGTTGTCTGAGGAGGGTATTGCAAAAACTAAGGTGGATGTGCTGTAAGGTTTTGGCACTTTGCTGGAATACTTCAAGTATCTGTAAATTGAAAAAGGTGGAAAACTGATGTTCCCTTCATAGCCTGTCTCTTCTCTGAGTGCAGAAGGAGCCCATAAATACTGACCTCCTCTAGTCTGCCCCATGGTCTTTTTAGATTAACCCTGATTTTTCCAATACTGTCAGTAAAATAATGTGTTGGACTTTATGTGCTACATGCCTTTCTCTTCAGTCTCTGTAAAATAGTCACCTGACTAAAGCTCTGCTGACAGAGCGTTGAAAACTTGGCTTAAGCCTCTGTTAGCTTTATGGAAAAACTTTTTGTCCCCCAGATAGCCTGTTGCTTCACACATAGGACAAAAATTTATTTGTTTTTTAATTTAAAGGGAGTCTCTTTCCCATAGGTGTTCATTTTCAGACTAGTAAGAACAAAGTAGCCCCACTCTTGGGTTCTGTTCTACGAGGGCAAAACTGTTAAAAAAAAAATTCTTCTGGTACATCTCTGGCTGCCACTGACAATAGGGCTGCATTTCAGAAAATCATAATATAGCTTTTTTTTTTTTAATTTTAAAAACTATTTTATACATTCCTTGAAGCAAGTATAGAAGTTTCTTGCCTAATATTTTTGTTTTGCTCTGCTGCATAGGGGCCAGCTGGTTTGCTAGCTTGAGTGACCTCACATTCCTTAAATGTATTCATAAATCAAGCCAAGGCCATGCATTAAAAGCTCAGCTGTGACAGTAATTTAAAGGAGGGAAAGTTTGGTACATTGTGGGAGCAGTACATAGGTGGACACCTAAGGCCAGATTTTTCAGGTCTTATGTTTGGCAAATCGATATCGTGCTGAGAGTCTCACAGAAGACATAGAAGTCAACTGGACCTTGTATTACTGAAGGTGAATACAGGTTGAAAAAGCATCCCCTAAAGAACCAATAACTATTTTAAGTAGTGCAAACAAGCTGATTAAAAAAAAAAAAAGACACTAGTGAGATGATTATTTGAGACTTCATTACTTGAAAGTGTCATTCTTGTGAATGTCTCTAATAAAGGAAGTTTGGCAGTGTGTTCAATGAGATTGTCACAATGGAACATTTCAGTGTGATTTAGTGAAAAGGATGCAAAGTATCAGGTTTGCATTAATAGGTTAGCATGTCATTATATTTTTGGAAAGTAGTGATGTTTCTGGGTCACTCAAGGATTTTGGTCTCTGCAAATATTTCATTCTGAGAACCCAAGAAATGCTGAGCAAAACTGGCTTGATTTTAGAAGCAGAAAGACAATGATGATTAGAAACATGAAAGTAAAAGACTTTAGTTTTTTTAATTCCTCTGCTTTTTAAGACTTCTAGGGTCCCTAGAAGATTAATTGTGGTTAATTTAATATCCACTTTAAATATGATAATTTATTCTTATTTACAGAAAGAACTCAATAGAAAAACTGAAACAAACTAAAAAATAATATTTCCAAGAACTAAAGGCACTGTATTGCCGTCTGCTTATCATTTTGCTTGCTGAGTGATCCTTATTAGGAAAGAGCCACTCATTTTTTGACATGGTGTGACCGAAGGCAGACTCGGGCTTAGCACCACCATGGCTGCAAAGACTCTGTAGTGGGTTGTGTGCGACTTCTGTTTGGAAGCAGAAATAAGAACGTGTAGAGACAGGTGTGCACCAGAAGCACCTCTTCATCGCTTAGGATGGTGTAGGTAGATTGGGTCTGACTTGGGAGAGGGAAGGACTGCATGAATTCTTGATGCTTCATTAATGCCCACAGTAGCTAGGATTTGGCAATGGGTGAATGTGTTTTGGTACCTGGCCTCATCGGCTTGTCAATCATTGCTGAGTGCTCTCTGTCCCATTTGAATTTTGTGGTATCCAGCTATATCTTGAGTTTTTTGCAGAGTGTTTACCCTGTGAGTATCTTTAAGATATTACTGTTGTTTATATCTGCCTTTTAGGTATAAGTTATTAGAAGAATATTTATCTAGGGCATTAGAACATTAACCATAAGCTTGTTATGTGGATGCCTATCCACAGGGACCAGCTACAAGGTAGTAACAGCAAAGTAGCACTGAAATCTGGTTGTAGTAGCTTCTGGTTTACTTTAACTTGAAAGGGTATATATGAGAACATTAACTGAATATCAGTAGCAGGAGTCCACAAGAATATTGATAAAATAAATTCTATGATTCTGTGATCCAAATTAATACCTCTCAAAATTGAAATACTTCTACTTCAAATTGTTACTGAAGCATTTCTAATGGCAAGTCCAAATGACAAGTTAAAATTTGGGAATATTTCAGTGGCAAAATTGGAGAACTCAGTTCAAAATATAACAATGTATTTTAAACACTGGTTAAAGAGATAAAGTATATGGGAATGCCATTCACAAAAAGAAAGGCTAAATTAAGGCTAGCTTTCATCTGTTCCTCTCTTAATGGGGAAGGATGTGGATAGAAGGTTTTTCAGAGACAATATTTAGCTTAGGTGCTCTGAATTATTCCTTGAATAAGCTTTTATCTCTTTACTAGTTATGAGTAACCAAAGGAGATTAGCATCCTGGTGCTTGAAGTAACCTTTTTGAATATCCTTCTCATTATTGTTGATTCCTGTCTGATTTCTCCAGAAGAATAGAAATCTTCACCCCTTTGCAGTTAAAAACAACAGCAAAATGGAAATCTCCCTATTGACAATATTGTTTGGCCTGTATCAAGATGTTGTCCTTTTTCAGTATTTACTAAACACTTACAACACTTTTATACAGTCACTGTCCAAGTAATTGTTTCATATGCAAAACAGAACATACCTAAGTGTACTCTAAGGAGTTACATATGTTACCTGTTCCTTCATCAGACAGGATAAACACTACAACAGGGCTTGTATCAGTAGTCAAAAAGCGCTTTCAGATAGATAATGAGTAGGAAGATAAAAGGTAACAGAAAAAAAATAAGACAATCATCAAAACTAGTATTTAAAGACATTATTGTTGAGAAAATTAATTTTATAATGCAGAAGGTGAGCCAATTATTCATCATAGTGTCACTATGAAGATACTGTGATGGGAACCACATCACAGAGGAAATCCTGACTACATTAAGTATTATCCCATAAGTTTACTGTTTTAGATTACTCCACACTACAGTGGAAAACCTGGTTTTGAAATACCTAGCACCAGATGTTTCTTTCTGCATTTGAACCTCAATGACTTGCACTTGTGCCATTGCAGCTGCTTGTGAATCCATGTAAACTGCAGCCTGGACCAATCTTTATAGAGTGGCTTCACCACCAAAATCTCACTTGGTGTAAAACTTTAGCATATCTTGAAGATTTTAAAAAAACCCAACAGGACATGGATAAGAAGATAGAGTGAATGCATAAAGAAAAATTATACTGGTCATCATTGGTTACCTGTGTGTTAGCATTTTGGTTTGGAGCACTAGTGTGGTTTTGAAGCAAACCTCCCTGGTAGTTTTTACTTGGCTTATGTCAGCTTGGTTTGAAGAATGATTTTAGTTTGTGTTGAACTAGATTCCTCTGGAGGAAAATAAAACAGGAGCTCCTTTCCGGAAACACATCACAGGTGCTCTGAGCACTGATGGAAATACAAGGACCTAAACTAATGGTTGGTCTCTTGAAACAAACTTGAACTGCATGCAAGATTAAATACAGAGGACGAGGCTGAATCTAGTCTGAGCCCCAGATAATACAGATGTAGGTGCCCCAGTATCAACTTTTACGATCTACTGTGATGCCTCTATTGCACCAAATTGCTTGCTAATGTAGACATAGTTATAATAGGCAGATATCTTAATACACCAGCTGCCCAGCAGTCAAGACATCATTTGTAGACATCAAGGCAAGGAAGGAGCCTTGACAGAAGATTTGCAGGAGGACAGTGAGGTAGCCTTAATTATTACAATTTAGTTAATTCATCTTGATAGCATGCTCCAGAGGAAAATACTATCACCCCATTAGACATGAAGGGAACTGGTCTAAGAGATGGTTTATGGCTTAACCAATTTGACATAGGTAGT
The DNA here is from genome assembly GCA_020800305.1 of Porphyrio hochstetteri. Lineage (NCBI taxonomy): Eukaryota > Metazoa > Chordata > Aves > Gruiformes > Rallidae > Porphyrio > Porphyrio hochstetteri. The sequence continues at coordinate 79,438,924 of CM036905.1, read as the reverse complement.
CTGGAATTAGAGGTAGGAGTTCTGAGGGCCCAGCTCTTTACTTACTCCTCGTTTTCTTACCACCTTTCCTAAATGCTAGGCGTAGACCTTCTCTGTTTGCAACTGAATTCTTAAATGGATTTTAAAGTAACTGTAAATAGAACCATGTCCATGTAAGACATCCCTTCTCTCACTTCTTTTAGCTGCTTTCTTGAGAGTTTTTGTTTCTATGTCCAATTTTTCACACCTTGTTTAGACTTGTGTTTACTGTAACTACTGTTTCAAGTTTCCTACCTCCTTAAGACCACAAAGCACTTCAAGAAAGGATTTCCATGTATTATATTTTTGTTCTGAAAGCCTTATCTCATACAGACATATTTGCCATTTTCTTTTTTTTTCTATATATATAAAAAAATGTTTCAAAACCATTATATATGCAGCATTCTGCTTCCATAGCCTGGGTTAAGATCTCTTTCTGAAACTGTAGACAATAAAGCATTTTCCCTAAGAGAAGTTAACAATGTGATAAATTCTGATGCAGTGTTTCAATACATTTAATTATTTCTTTTTTCATTGTTTATCATCATTTTGTCAACTTTCCATATCATTCCCCACAATGCTTTGTGATAGATTTTCTTTGAAAATTCCTTTCCTCTGAACTTACCATGAACTTGTCTGTAAAATATGGCCACAAAATGCCACCGACAAAACAAAACAAAATCCCCTATTCACTAATAAAAGAACACCCTGTCTCCCTCTCATCCCTCACTAAAGAAAAAAATTAAAAAGAAAGACAGAATTTGTATAGAAAAATAATTTTGCAAATGCAGGTATGAAGCAGAATGTGAAGGCTGAGTAGAAAACTGAAACCGTCACGAGGATGTGGTGTAAGCCATGTGTACAGTTTATGCTTCATTCCATTTGTTCTCACTGTACTGATGGCTATTTAGTGGGTAATATCAGAAGTGTTGGGATTAGACTTTGTGTGATTGAGGGGGAGGAGGAGGATTGTGTTTCTTGAGATGCTCTGTGGGAGGAGAAGGATTATGCATGTGCCTTATGTAATGAGGAAGAGGCTGAAGAACTTACATGTCTACAAGGAAGAGGTTGGAGGATTAGCTTTTGCTGTAAAGGCAAGGGACTGGCCCTCGTCCTGATCCCTGGAGAAGGAAATCAGAAATACATTGCCTTCCATTTTGTATATTGGAGGAAGGGGTTTTGTTTGGGTTTTTTTTTCTGAAGTGGAAAACAGCTGCATTCTGGGAGAGGAGGGAAGGCAGGAGGTGGTGTAGGCAGCTGGATTGTGCGTTAATGGAAGGCTTACAACACAGACCTGAGTTTGGCTCCTGTAGTTATGCTTTGTGATGAGGGGTGGTGTGGAGAGAAGAGCTACCCTGCCTTGATGCAGGCCCTGCATGCAATTGCTTCTCGTCCCCAGGCTGCAGGGCCCTCTGCAGGGATCAGTACATGCAACTCACTGCCCTTGGAGCGTCCTGGGCGTGGGGGATGATGGGGATTCAGGAAGGAAAGGTCATAGGGGTGACTGCCCACTGATCTGAGACAAGACCAAGACCCCTGCAAACTGTTGTCCGTGCTTTCACCTTGTTAGAACAAGGCATCGTGGCCTGGGTTTGGCCTAGGCCAGGCAGCCTGTACACCTTTAGGGCTCAGATACTCAGTTTGGGTATTTAGTACAGACATGAGCCCAGGTGTGCCAGGGCTTTAGGGCCTGTTATATTAAATAATGCTGATGCAGCCAGCCCCAGTGGCTGGGCCTGCCTAACAAAGCAGGCAGGACAAGTGCAGGGAGTGCAGCCCCTTGTTTGTGGTGGTTGTCAGTGTGCAGTCTGGCACAGTTGTGGCCCATGGCGATGGCCACTGTCCCAGCCAGCATCTAGCCCTCATCTGGGGGACATCCTGTGAGGCACTGTGGGTGAGTCCATCCTGTGTGGGAAGAAGGAGCATTGACCCATAGGGCTGCAAGCCCTGTTGTGATGAAGAACAGGCTCTGCCCACAGGTGTAGCTGGAAATGCTGGTGCTCGGGCTGCAAATGTCTTCTTCAACTTCCCTTGGAGAGCCCGTCCATGTGGGCTTTCATCCTCCTCCCCTGGGGCTTCTGCTGGTTGGAAGAGTTGTTTGGAGGAGCCCTGGTGGGATCACTTGTACCACCCTGTTGCCTTTGAGCAAACCTCAGATACACTCTGTGTGGTGGCAGAGACCATCCTTCCCCCTACTGATGGCTGTTGAATTTTCTGATCCTGGGGAGTCCAGTCTCAAGAAAAACGTGAGAAGAGTCATGAGAAGCAGCATGAGGAAACTGGGTAGGATTTTTGTTTTTAACTCTGCCCCTCCTTCACCAACCAGCAATAAGTCTGTTGTTTCAAAAGTACAAGGGCTGAAACATAGCCATTCCAGCAGAAGAACGAATTAAGACTCCACAGTCAATGAGGAGTCACAGTCAATGAGAAGTAGCAGGAGCTACTTTTGCAAAGTGATTGAGTTATCACAGTTTAAAAGTTTTTCAGAGCATAGCATCCATACAGAAAGTTATGGCTCAGCTGACATGTGGTAACCCATTACGCAGTGGTAAGTGTGTCTTACTATCATGTCTGAAAATGTTTCACAGATGCATTTATCCTGAATATATTAACATGCATTCACTGTAATGTTGAGTTTGTGCTTCATACAGCTAAGTGAACAAGGCAAAGATAGTCTGAGAGACTAACCCCAGGAACTAAGTAACAATAAATCAGAGTCTTGATGCTTTTATATTCTCTTTATTTTTGCCAAATGCTACTTAGACTATAATAACACCTAATTATTAAATTCAGCTGTTTCATAGTGCTTTTTTACTCAGAGATTTCAAAATACTTTATCAAAGAGGTAAGTTATTATTATTCCTATTTTATGGGTGGAGAAATGAAAACAGAAGTGGTTAAGATCACCCACCCAAACAATCAAAGTGGAATAATATATGAGTATGTTTTTACTCTGGGTCCAGTATGTTACCCAATGAATCCTGATACTGTTTTTATAAACAAGACATTTTGAAGACTTCCGAGGAAGGACTGGATTCAGGATTTGCTGATTTTTTTGGGGATCAGAGCTGAACCTGAAGATCTCTGAGAGTCAGTGTTGACTTACAGAGGGGATGCCTTGTCAGGTCTGCCCTATCCTCTCTTCTGCATCAGTAAACAATCCTGTTGGAGCATATGCAATATGTGGTTGAACAATTTCAGTTTCTCTTACACTTGGCCCAGCATTTGGTGTGAGAAAAAGGATTTCAGGTTAGGCTCGCTCCCCCATGCCTGACTTAGTCTAGATTATTTATCAAATCTCCCCAAGACTCTATATTGGTGTTTGTAGAAGCCAAACAAAGCCCTAAGAGACATGTACATTATAAAAGGGAAGTGTTTTCAGTGCTTTCAAGTGTTTGATTTTTGTGTTTGGACTCAGGTTTGGAATTATTTTTATTTCCTGCATAAAACCGATGATACTTATCATTGATAATTGTGGAAAATACCTTTTTAGGTGTCTTTGTGATACTTTGTGAAGCAGCAATGATATTTTCTTTAATGAAGTGGAATTATTTGTGGAGAATTATGAAAAATAAATCAGTCTTTATTGCATCATTTATGTAACTCAGAGAAGTAATCATGAGTAGTCGGGTCGAAGGTGAGGTCAGTGGTGAAACAAAGAGATGACAAAACCTGTCGCACACCTTTTCATGCCTGTGGGTTTACAGTAGCTTTTGCTTTCTTGTACCATTGTTTTTTTCTAGCATGATCATTTCTCTTTCTTCACGCACTATTGAAAAAATGAATAAAAAATTACAAAAGGTTTCAATGTACAGCAGTTAATTACTATATTACAAGCTCTAATTAAATTCTGGGAGACTCTGCACAGTCTGATGTCCATGCCAAGAGGGACATATCCTGTTCTTAAGTGAATACATGTTCTTGTCAAGTTAACTTATCCTTATTTTACTCACATGAAATATTCCTCATCTCTTGCTTCTTGACACACGTGACTGATAAATGTTTTAAAGGCACATTTAACATTGATATTTTTGACATGTGAAATGACAATGGCTTCAATAATTCCCAGATTTTATTTTATAGAAAGTGACACATTATGTAATGGCAAACTCTCCAAACCATAAGGTAAGCCACACACTGGTAAGAATATATATTGCATCAAAACTTGGTCTTTGTGTGATTCAAACCTAGACTTCTAATGTTTCAGCCATATGTGAGTAGTTAAACCTAGAAGAGCGTTAATACTACAACATGTCTTACAAATACCATGGACATACAAAATAGTCAGAGCTCCGGTTCCTCTACTACTCTGTTTTCTTTGAGACATGTAATGAAGAGGGATTTTTTTTCTTACTTTTTTGTAATCAAGTAGGGAGATAGAGTAGAAAGATAGCCAGATTTTTATCAACTGATTTGCAGATGTGTTACATAGGATTTTATTAATTCTTTTACACTTACTTATCACACATCTGTGAGGGTCATAGGTAAATTTTTTGTTGAGATTTTTAAATAAACATTTAAATCCTTGTTGTATGTGTGGACAAGTCTGTTTCAAACAGCTTTATTCTTGAGAGAACTTTTGTATTCACAAGCCAATCATTTTGTTTTCATATTGGGATAGATGGGAACTATCATTCTGCTTGACCTTAGAGTCCCATTAGTTCAGATGTCTCCAGGAATTATGTATGTGTGTGTAGCTTAATGACAGTGAAATTCATCTGAATGAGCTTTATGTTGGCCTCGTTATTAATTTGATATTAAGCCTTTATATTATACCATGTCAACACTTATTCTGACTTTGGCCCTGATTCAGTTTAGTTCTTAAAGACCTGGCTAGCTTCAAGGATGTTAGTAACCACTTATTCAAATGTTTAAAAGCTGGGCACTTGCTGAATATGGGACTGTTTATGTCACAGTTAAATACTAATGCAATATTTAACCAGTATGTTATACTGGCAGCAAGCAGATGGACTCATATGTACGGTAGCTGCGTCTATATCGTTATACACATCTTCATTAGAAAGTGCTACAACGTACTGTGTAGCAGCCAAATAGCGACTCTTAATGATGGCCATGATAAATGGGAAGAAATAGTTGATGTGGTTGGAGCAGTGTATCCCAGACTTGGTTAAAAATGTAGTCATGTGCTTTGATGCTTCAACTTGACTTTTTACATGAATTGGAAGTAGGCTTTGGACTTAAATTGCTGTTCAAAACTGCCACAAATTGCTTTGTCCAGGTTACGATGGTGCATAGTGCTGAGCATCAGCGGGATCTGTGTACCACGGATTGAGGGTTTGATTATTTTACTGAGTCTGCCTGTCTTTTCCTGTACTTTTAGCTGTGTGTTTTATTTTTGTTTATTTTGTATTTTCCTAAATGGGTCAGTTAGAAAGAGACAAGTTCTACCTCTGAAGGTAATATTGAGGAGACTGTCAATGTGTAAAATATATTGCCTTCCAGGCTGATGACATGAGGCCAAATAGGCTTACCTTATTGCTGTGAGTAAACAAGTAGCAATTCTGTCATGAGCAAGTGAAGCAGTTTGGCCTGGCTTTATGAATGCAGTATTAATGCAGTGAAATGTCCTCACAGGTGAGGAAAGGATATCACAGACATCTTTCAGGAGCCAGTGAGAATTTAGCTATGGACATGAGAATTGATTCTATAGCCTGGTATGGACAAATGTTTTAAGGTATTGGATGTGGATCTGTTTTGTTTTGTTTTTTTCTTATCTTAGGCAAGAATTTTGGAGAAATTAATTGCTCTTTTTTTTCTGGTCTATTTCACTTTTTGGAGTTTGGGTGTTGGTGTTTTGGGGTTTTGTTTTGTTTTGTTTTATTTTCCAACAAAACCCTATCAGTTCTTGTCTTTTTCTGAGTCAGAATGAAAAAGAAAACTTTTGGGAATTTTAATTAAAAAAAAAAGCCCACCCTCCCAGAAGTCAAATCTAATCTTGAGAGAAGGACACCACTTCAGAGTAACTCACAGCCCAGAGGCTAATGTACTCCAGGAGGACATGGAATTGTGGTTCAGAGCTCTCATCTGAAGCAGGGATCTGAGCTTGCAGCTTGGGTGATTGTCTATCCTGATGGCCTGTTGGGTGTTTTAGGTGTGGGGTATTTTTGTTTTCATCAGCTCAGTTATTCTGGGATCAATTGTTTGGCTAGCCATTTTACATTAAAACCATTTTCAGTTAAAATTGAAAAAGTCAGAGCAAACAGTATTGTTAGGTAAATTCTGGATAGTACACCCAGTACAGCACTGAGCTGGGAGATAGAAAAGTTCCAGCAACTGAACATGTAAATCGTTCTGGCCTGTGAGGAACGGACTCTTACCCCTGTTGTGAACCCTTTGGACTCCACTAGAAGGGGAAGGGATCTGCAGTAGCAAACTGCCTTACAGGGCTGTTACCTGCAAATTGAATTTTTGCTGTAGGGCAGAATCACCACTAGAAACATATGTAACTGCTGACCTTTGATTTTATTATTTCTTGTTACTCTTTCATAGATCCTTTTTGTTACTGATTTTATTTGGAAGAAAGTACTTTCCCTGGTTTTCCACTTCAAATGATATGTAACTTCACTGCAAATGTGGTCTTGTTCCCGAGTCATGTAATTAATAGTTTTTTCCTTCCTTAAAATCAGAGTTATTTGCCCTGTCAGAATGAAATGCCACAGTCTGCCTTTTGTTGTACCGAAGCATGAAAGAGATCAAGTCTCTTTGCTCAGTCATCTCTGTTGAAGAACTGTCCCACAGAGCAAGGTGAGATGGTTCAGAGGTTTCAGTGCAAGAGAACTGCTTATTTTTTTTCGGCAGCAGTCTGTGGCTTTGCTTCTTCCACGATTCAAAGCACACTGAAAGCGAGGAAAGATTTCCACTGACTTCTGTACTCCTTGTATCAAATTCTCAGTCCTGTGCTGCTGTCCTTTACAGGTGAGGGTAATCTGGATTTACAGCTATAGTTTGTGAATTGTCTGGGGGTGGTAAAGGTGTTTCTTTGGCATTTGTTGGTTTGTGCAGAGTCTCACATGGTCAGGCTCAGGTTTTGGTTGAGGAGCCTTAAGAAGTAATGAAATACAAATGATGTCCAGGAGTAGCGATTTACCCTCCTGTTATAATACCTGTGAAATTGCTGGACCAAACTGGGAGCTTTGGGATAGCTGCCTTAAGTTATGACTAAATCTGAAGCTCTTCCTTTCCTTTTTCATTTATCCTTTCCTTCCCCCCTTTCTTTGTTGAAATAAGTGATTGCCACACTCAACCTTTTTTAGTATTGGTTTTCGAACCCGCTGTTCCTTGTTTCAAGAGGAGTGTTTCACATGAGGTACCTATTCAAAGTGAATATATATGATAAGACAAATTGTTTCAACACTTGCTTGCAAGGCCAATAAAAAGAGATGCTGTAGTGCAAATTACCCTTGCAAATGCTCTCTAAAAAGCTAATAACATTTTTTCCCCCCAAAGGATAGTTCCCAGTCATAAGGAGAGTTTCTCTTTCATGTTCATTTGCCACACAGATTTATAAAATGATCCCAAATCCTTGCATAGGCTGTGAGGGATTGTGGCTTTGAACTGCTGAATTGGAAAAGCTATTAATGGAAGAGGAAAAGTTTTCAATTTCAGTCAGATTGGGTCAGGATGGCATAAACTCAGCCCTCCAAGTTTTGGTGTAAGATGGAAGGCTGTTTCTTCTTTGTTGATAATTTTCATAGTAAGATTCACAAGGTTTTCTGTTTAAAGGCATGAAATGAGATGATAAGAATGTAAGGAAAAATCATTAGCATATTCACTGCTTTATTTTTTATTTTATTTTTTTTTCAAGTAAAGCCAGTCATTTTAATTTGCTTTCTGTGAAACATGGTATAATTGGAAACTTTTCAAAACCAGAACTATTAGGCAAGTGGTCAAAATCTTCAGAGAAAAGGTCCAAATGTTCTGCACTGGAGCTCGTCCTCCATGCAGGCCTGCAGGCAGCACCAGGGATGGTCATTTCCCCGTCGTCGCTGCGCACTGGCACACGGTATTTTCCTCTTCTGTAAAATCCAGGGCAGCATAAAGAGGCAGCTCTGCAGTTCTCACTTGTGATTAGCCCCATAGTGATTGGGGGTGGGAGGTGGGCTGCCTAACCCCCTAGATCAGCAAACTGTGTTCCCAACCCTGCACAAACCCTGGAATTCTTCCACCCAGGGACGGTTTCCAGCTACACATGCTCTTCCTTTTTAATCGGACCGGTGGTGGCTCGGTGATTGTAAAGGACTCTGAAAATCGGAACTTGGCCAAATTACTTCTCCTTCATGCCATTTTGACAGAAGGCTTTCACAAAAATTAAACAGTAAATAACTCCTGTGAAATTGCATCTTGTATTTACTGCTTTTAGTGATGGTGGGATAAGCGAACAACCGAACGCCAAGCAGCAGAATTTGAGTGTTTATGCGAAGAACGGCTTCCACCAACTTTTCCCTCTTTGCCACGTTACATGCCCCAAGTAGGTTGGGAGGGGGACCCTGTCTGTAAATAGAATTGCTGTGTGCAGTTCTTCCCAGCCTCTGTAAGTGACATTGGAACGTGGTGGCTGCTGAGCACTGGTGACTGCTTTTTTATGGGGTCCTGCCAGATGTCCGGTGGTACAAACCCTTGGGTGTTTCCAGCCTCTCTTGGATTTGAAGGAGCAGTACAAAAGGTTTGCCTGTAAAAGGCTTGATAGCCTTACCCTGCATGTACTGAGATAAATGGGACTGGTGAAACAGTGGTTGCTGTTTCCACTCTCGTAACTGGTCGTGACATCCTTTTGAAGCATAACATGTGCGGTGCTGCATTCTTCTGATGGAGCCAGCCCTATCTCCTTCCCCCGTTTGCTTTCTTCTGTTAATCTGGTAACTGACCACTTACCGTGTTTATGATCTTTGTAATTGAAACTGAGAAAGCCTGTGGCAGGTAAGCCCCGTGCCTCTGTGCGCGTGCTCTGATTTCTCCCCCCACAGGCCTAAAATCCCAGCCCTTCCCCCATCTCCCCATAACAGCAAGCCCTGAACGCAAATAACTCTCAGAAGCCTGATGCTGCTATATATTTGATTTTGTTTGCAAGCTAGTCTTATGACCAGCTCTCAGCGTGGGAAGAAGCAGGGAGTGGGGAGATGGAGAGCGAGAGTTGTTGCAACATATTTTAACATATGTGCTTTAGGCCTCTTGGTGGACTCCCTCTTGGGAAGAGGGGAGGGAGCATGCCCCTAAGCAGTTGGTTGGCTTTGCTTGTTTCTATAGCAGCCTGAACGAGGAAAATCATGTTTTAACAATAATATATTCAACCAAAACCCCCTAACAATTACAGGAAGAGTCTTTTTTATTATTATTAAAGAAATTGCATTAAAGATGAATGAGCATATATTGGAATAATTATGTTTTAAGGTGTGTAACATTAAAAGGTACTGAATGGAATATCGACTGTTTTGTAGGAACAGTAATAATGAGATTTCTGTCACCTAATCTTACAATAATTGGGTTATTACTATGCAAATTAAGGTATTACTTAAAAAAAAAGAGGAGGTAAGACAGATCCTTGAGGCAGCCATTTATCTATCCTATGCTGTCGATTCTCTTTAGGCTGAAGATCCTTTTTAAAACAATTTGGAGATGCTAATTTCATTATTTTTTCACCCATGTTTCCAACTAGAATTTTTTTTTTCTCCCCAGGTAGCAGATCAGGGGTGGTGGGTTTTATGTATTTCCTAGTCTCTTACGGATTCCTTTAGGAATAATTAGATCAAATAACTATGATTATTACCTTTTTGTCCTCTCTTTCTTATAAATAAAATAATGATTTGTGTATTTTGCTTGAGATTTTTATAGCAGGATCACAGAGAGTGTGTGCAAATTTTTATCCTTCTTTCCCTTTAGCAAAGAATTATTGAGCAGCCTGTTATAGTTTTCTTGATTTCCATTAGTTATTAAAGTTTACTTACTGGCCAGTTACTGGCCTTGAGGAGGAATGGAGGAGTGCTCAGCATTTGCATTTTTGAGTTTGAGACTTTGACAGCTATTACTGGATTTGCCGGGGGCCTGGTGGTGTTTGCTGTGTCCCTGGTTGTTAGAGGTAGTATTTTAAGATTGGGCTGTCAATAGGAGTTTTCTTGTTTCGGTGGCAGTCTCAGTTCCTTTGTAATGCATAACATTTGTAGGAATTTTGTCTGTGGGAGAAAAGGTGCTCCTAAAAGCTTTCTGAAGCCTTGACCTCTGCACTGTGAACGCCTGGTTATCCGTGGCGGTTCACGTCACACGTGCGTGGCTATGCCCAGACACGCTGCAGTCACACTTGTGATTGCAGAATACGTGTCCCCTAGGAGGTGCCGAGTACTTGTAACTCCCACCGACTCGGCATTCCCAGTTTTCTGTTTGTACCCAGCATACAGATGTGTCACTGAACTAATCCAGAATTTGACTTCCTCTGTCAGCAGTTTACTCTGGAAAGCAAAGCAAGATTTAGCGGTTGGATTTCAAGTAATTATAGTGTGTTGCTCCATCTCAACCCATCTTTTAGTGCCTCCCTTCATCTTCTTTCTAGTGAGCTCACTGGGACTCTTGCTCCCTCCCTTTTTGGCTCACTACTCTTCCTCTCTGTATTGAAGCCTAGTTTTGATTAACTCAGTTTTAACACTTTCAGATCTTCCTTTTTTTTTTTTTTTAAAATGCATGACTCTCAAGAGAAGCAGAGTACTATAGTCAGCCAGAACGGGTGCAGAATTACCACTTGAGGTCTTATGCCATCACAAGCAGAGGCTTCCTCTGTGACTTTTTGCAGCTTAATCTCTCTTCTGTCTTTAGTACAAGTGGGATGTAAGTATATCTGAAATTCACCTACCCTATGGGTATTTAAAGGAAGTGATATTACCTCACTCTTTACCTACTTACAGGGTGAATGACAGCATACTAAGACCACATTTATTGATTAAAACCCATAAGTGAATCAGGGCTTTTAAGGTGATTTGCTTCAAGTTTATTAACGATGCTGATTAACTTTGATAATGCTCTTGATTTTGCAAAACTGTGAAGTATTTTATATTACTTGTGGCAGCAGTTGTGAGATGCTGCCTGTGAAATGAGAGCTTGTTTATACGATAGGAGTTACTGCCAGTCCATACCTCATGCCGCCATAACTCCCCTGAAGCGTATGCTGCTGGTATCATCTGTAAAGGAGAAAGCTTGGTGAAAGCTGTGAACTTCCACAATGTCCTTGAACATAAAAACAACTAACTGCACATTAATAGCGATGCGGGGTCACACTTACGTGTTTCATGGTACCTGCCATCCATCCAAGAGAAAGCTGTTAAGCTATTAGGGATTCACAAAGAGATGAAGTCCTTTTATTGACTCTTAACTGACTATTTCTCCTTTGCTCAGTGTATTAATTCTTCCTTGATTAACAGCTCTGGAACAAACTGAGCCATTGACCTCACAGACCCCAGATTGTTTGATTTAATAATCAGGAAGAGTCTGAAATCAGGTGTGCCTGAAAAAACGAATTGTCATCTTGCTTTAGAGTTGAATCACAACAGCATACAATGAAAGAAAGTTCACCATAATAGAAATAATAAGATGTCCAGGAAAAAAAAGACCTTCTTTCTAAAGAAGGCCCATTTATAACACCCGCTTGGTAACCTCGCAGCCCTTGATGCACCGTTGTTCCTAAGGTGGGACATAATGGAACTAGCTGCAGTGAAATAAAATACTATTAAACCATTTTCCAGAATTCACAGTAATAAAAAAAAGTAAAAAAAAAAAAAGGAAAGGAAAGAAAAAAAAGATGTTTGAAGCTCAAAAAGATGATTTTGTTTAAGATTTCAGTTTAACACATATGCATCCTGCCCTGGTGATTGCTGGTGGTTGCCAGGAAGTTCTCCAAGAAATCTGCAAAATGTCTAGTCTGTGTAACAGACGGGAGAGCTGGAAAAATCGTGTGAAAGTCCAGAGAGTTTTAGATTACTTTCTCTTTTTTCTCCAGAAGGAGTTTTGGGCCATTTAGAGAAGATGTGTGAAGCTTAAATTCTCCCTTTTTACCCATTTGAACAAAACCTCTGAGCCTGTATTGAGTCTGTTCTTCCCTGGCAGTTGCAGGTTGAGAACAGGGTGAACTCCGAAGCAAGCTGTGCATGGCAGAACTGATCACTGAACAAAAGAAGCATTTCTTAGGCAGGAACTGAAATTCGAGCAGCTACTCAGCATGGTTTGGTTGGTACTGTTGCTATATTCCAGTGTGGAAGACTACCAGATACCTAGTTAGGTAGGAACTTCTCTTGACTCTGCCATGGCATGTGACATGTCCTGGAGTGCTGTCACACCTAATGGAGTGATGGGGATCCTGCAGTGGCACTAATAATTTGATGAAATAAACTACTACACCAAAGTTGCATTTCCTCTTTACCAAGTGAACATTACTTCTCTGACTGGGACCATGATTCCACATGCTAGCAGCCAATCAGAGCAGTAGAGGAAAGGAGACCCAGGCTGATTATATGTCTGCCCCATGTTTTCCAACTTCACATGCTCAACAGCTGATTGTACCCTCACCACTTGTATCTGCACCTCTTCCAAGAGTCCTTTAGCAAAGCACCTCTCTGTGGCCCCAGGCTATCCCCCCAAGCCTGGGGAAAACCAGAGCAGCATGGCTGCAGTAACAAGTTACTGGTTTAGCTGAACACCGGCACCTGAGCTGAGTGGTCCATAAAAGTTGGCTCTGCAACAGGTGCCCCTTTTCAGTGGGTGTGTGCAGTGAGGGCATGGAGGGGGAATGTGGATGGCAGCAGGAAAGGGGGCTGTAGAACCTACACAGGTACTAAAGTTTATTGCTGTTTTTCTTGGTTTAATTTACTATTGATCTCTTAAAGCTGCTATATACCATTTGATAACCTTTGCTAGGTAGGAGCTGTAAACTTGGTGGTGGTCTATAATGAACTGAACTTGTAGGTAGTTTTACCAGCGAGATAGGATACCAAGCTGAGCTTGTTGGTAGGCAGTTTTGCCAGCCAGATAGGAGTGGTGTTTCATTGGGCTTTTTTCCTGTTAAAACCTGTAATTATTTTTCTAAATCATTTGTTGAGGAGTTTGCATGCTGAGCCTAGAAATGCTCTGTGATCTCTTCTGATTCCTTTGGCTTCAACTGTAGATATCAGCAATTTCATTAGATATTTTATAATCTGTCCCTTTCTAAAGGCAAGGAAAAATAAAAAAGTGCTGTCCCATCAGTGTGTTTGAAGTCACTGCTGTTGAGTCTTCAGTAACAGACGGAAAAAGGTTTTAACAGTTGTAAGATGAAGCAAAACTGGCTGAAATGTGTCTTTAGATAGAACAAGATTGGTTGGGAATGAGATGTGGGAGTCATCAGCACAGAGGTGATGAATTGAAGCCATCATTCCTCAATGATGTGAAAATACAGAACTATAATGCATATAATTGCTTGGATACTACAGGGACATTAGAAATATGCAGTGTTTTATGTAACATAGCAATTTATAAGACTGCGGTAGCAGTTAGTGTGAGGGTAGTGGGGGAAACCCTATAATTATTTGGGAGATGATGTTAATAGATCCAATAGTAAGCTGAGATGCAGCTCTAGATAATTAATTTTTGTTTTACTCTTTGCTGGTGTTGCTGGCTTTCCTCTTTTCTCTCGCTTTATGTTTTTCATTTTAAACTCTGTCATCTCTTCCCTTTGTCACTTACTGGGAGGGGAATTTCACCCTCCTGTGTGATGGCAGGCAGATGGCTCTCTCTGCAAATATTATTTAACGCTGTTCTCTCGCTTGGCCACTGAGCAGTGTTGTAGCAGTAGGGCAGTTGAACTCGCTGTGTGAGAAGTATTAACACACTTGGCCTCTTGTGGCGTAAGGCTTGTGATTGCCGGCTTGCTCATGAACGTGCTTTTTCCCAGGAGACTCTGCAAAACACTTGCTGAGGCACCAGGTCAGCTGTTAAAAGCTAATTCTCAAATGGGTTCAGCTCTCAGTCCATATGTGGATAACCTATAAGTGGGAGTAATTTAGACGTTTAACCAGACAAAAATCCATGCTGCAAACCAAATGAGGATGTTATTTGAGATTCATGATGCATTGTTGTTGTGGGTAGTCGAGGATGACGATACTGGGCACGTTTCAAAAGGAAGATCTGTGTGAAGGTATAAGTGCTTATAGGTTTAAACCTGAATAAATAAAATGCTGGTATTTTAGTCTTAGCACCTGACTGAGAATATTGATGGATGATATGGGGCAGTGTCGTTTTAACTAAAAATCTGGAAGGCTTCATGAATGAGAAGTCTGTTGGCCTCAAACTTCTGAGATGGGTGAAGTGTGAGGAGTAACTCCTCAAAGAGAGCAATAGCGAAGACCAGAATTAGTATTATATATGTGTGGCAAATTTTAAGCTCCAGGTCTGTTCATTGGTCGGGGCTTTTACCCTTCTCCCCACTTCATGAAACAGACTCCTTCTTTTCAGTGTTCATGCAAAACTTTTATTTCCGTTTCGTGTTGCACGGTTTCATGTCCCTTTAGTTTCCCTTAAAGTTCAGGCTTTGAATAAAACCCAAACCCCAGAACGAAACTCGGCTGAAACCAACACATTTTGCATAGTTTCCACCAAAAACCATAAATTGACCCAGGTTCATTCTATATTTGAGCTGGATATATAAAAAAAGCTATTGAACCCTTGCAGAAATTTTCTGTAAAACTGGATTCCTTGGATTTCCTTATAGCCTGATATACTGCTTTCAGGCTTGAGTGTAGTCACAAAATTTTGGAGCTTCTCTTTAGGATCTCAGATGATTTTCAAGCGAAAAGGCTTTTGGGTTTGACCTCCAAAATGGTTTAAGATGGCCTAAAGCATATATTTGAAGTGCCTTTATCTTTCTTGCATGGTTCACTAGAAATTTGATAAGCAAAAAAACACACCTTGCCATGTTCCTGTAACAGGAAGGGTGGCAAGTGCAGTCTCTTCTCAAATGTCCCTCTGAGTAGCTCTGCTAGTTTTCTGTGGGGGTTTTGTCTTTTTAATGGGGGAATGGACCTATTGTGGTTGTTAATAGTGTGGACAGTCCTGAGAGTTCATTTTGGCATTAACAGAACTATAATCTTCTGGGAATTAATTTTTAAAATTTGATGAGGGAAAGATTGCTTTTGTGGTATTTGATTTTTTTTTTTTTTTTTTTTTTTTTAAAAAACACCTTTTCCCCCTTATCTTACCTCCTTAAAAAGTCATTTCTGATCAGACTGCTCGTATTTTTGGATAACCATTCCATGAGAGGCATGAGCAAAGATGCAGTCTCTGTTTGTATAACCAGTTACTGCTTTATTTCTTACAAGCTATGTGAAATGCTTTGAATCCGTGAAGTGCTGAACCTTTACCTTTAAACAGCTTCCAGAGATTTTCCCTATTGACCCTGCTTCTGGGCCCAGGAGTTGCACTTCTGTTTGTGAGCCCAGCTTCTCTGATTTAATTTTGGTTAGGCTTGTGACCCCAATTGTCAAGGCCTCCACCTCTGAATTGGGAGCCACTGGCTCAGGCAATTTGTGTTGTGTTCTGGCAAATTGCCATTTGGGTAATTACATACTGTTTACTTTTGATATCTTCTCTGACTTCAAATCTGGGAGCAATTCCACTTCATTTCTTGTTGTGAAGTGGTGCCATTGCTTGGTTGTTATGGCCTATTTTAGAAGAGGGCTGCCTCTTGAGTGGCGAGGCAGGGGGGAGCGATGCCTGCTCATAATCTGTAAATGATTGCTGGGTGCTTTGAATTGAAGGGAAGTTGGTGTCAGTGGATGCATATGTTCATGTATGTATGTTTATATATAGTTGTTGGACTTGGCCAAGCAACAGTTGCAATGAAGCTAGTAATATCAGGGTGTAACAACTATGATCTTTGTTTAAGAATTTGGGTGGTGAGCTTGTCTGCCTTCATCTCTGTGTATGACAGTGGGGTGCTCTGTA
This sequence comes from Porphyrio hochstetteri, assembly GCA_020800305.1. NCBI lineage: Eukaryota > Metazoa > Chordata > Aves > Gruiformes > Rallidae > Porphyrio > Porphyrio hochstetteri. Next base: position 79,422,934 of record CM036905.1, on the reverse strand, counting down.
GGGACTTAACATCTCGTCTTGGGTTGTAATGGAAAACTTCATTTATGATGAATGTTTCAGGTTGCTTTTATCCATTTGTTTTCTTTCAGAAAATGTTAGTTTAATTTATATCTTTACAGCATCTTCCTGAGCAGTGAGTATGCTGTGCATTCCCAGGTGCCTTTTTCTCTTTGCTTTGGGAAAATTGGCTTTACAAATGTTGCTGGGGGATTTCTTTGGCAGTAATTCAGTAGATTACAATATTAGAGTCCAAACTCAAATCTTTAAACCCAGACTGTACCTAATATAAGGAATTAGTACCACTTTGATTTGAAGTTTCTTAAAAGAGTTTGTTCAAACCAGAAAAACAATTTGTAATTCTGATTGGATTTGCAGTTTTAAAAAGGTTAATGCCATGTTTATTCTTGCAAGAAATCAGTGTCCAAACCTGGACCAGTGTTTGATGTTGGATAGAAGCAACAGCCTAAATCAGTACTGAAATCTTCCTCCTGACCCATTTGCCACTATTATATTAATAACTGTCATTTATGTAACACCTTTCATCATGCTGAATATCCAAGCAATTTACAAACATGTGCCTTGATTCCTCAGAGAAGTCTGCAGTTAGTCAGGTTTAAATTTGTCTGGGGTCAGCGAGGTTAATAACTCGATTCCTTCAAAAGGTGCCGCAGTTTTAATGACCACAGCCCTCAGGACCTCTGAGTCTCTCGTGCAGAACCCAACACCTCTGTCTTCAGGGCACCTGCAGCACCATGCTGGCATGCTGACCAACTCGTGCAGCCCAGTGAGGAGCGCTGCCTCTTGAATTAGCTATGCTATCTCCAGGAACTCTGTTTTTTGGCAGGTTATTTCCTTCTCTCTGTAGAGGCCATCCATCTCCATGCTTGCCCATCCCAGGTCTTTTGGAGATGCTGGTGGGTCAGATGTCAGGGTGATAGAGTATGTTTATGTGTATGACTAGTACTTTCTTAATTTAAAAAGGGGGGGGGGGGGGATATTGAACTATTTCCAAAACTGAGTTTTGGGGCATAACTTACCTCTTGGGCTTTATCCTGCTATTTTAGAGGAGCGATGATGTTAAATTAGCAGAAGGCTGAGAGTGTTTGAGCCCTGGTGATTCTGAAAATAGATATTTATGCAGATGAGCATGATACGTGTGTGCTGCAATTTGCCACTGTCTAACTCCAGATGCCAAGCACTTCACTGTTCCCAGTGCATAGGTCTAAAATATGTTTGTGCATAACATAAACATGATTTTACAACCACTCACACTTAGACTGATTATAGGAGCTGAGCTACATCTGTGTACTTCTTGCATGACTTCTTGTTCAGGAAAGTATCAAAAAGATTACTAAAAGGAGTATTTGATTCATTGCTTCTGAGGCTTAAGAGCTTACTCTTTAAAAAAAATAAGTCTATAACATGTAGGACTTCTTTGTTTCATTATGACAGATGTATATCTTATATGGTGGTATTAAGATCCTTCTGTATTTTAAGAGCATTCAAGGATTTTCTTGACTTGGACCTTAAATTTTAAGCAGACACAGAACATTGGAGTCGGTTTGTACCTTCCAAGATGACCAAGGGGAGTGTGTGTGCAGGGGGAAAACAGCTGGTAATTAAATTACAATAATTACATCCAAGATACCATGTTTAATGTTTACATTCACCTGATAACTTACTATTATCTGCATTCACAAGCCATTAATAGATAGCTGCGTATTTATCCAGATAACTAGGAAAGCAAACAGACAATTGATGAGATTTTGACTCTGAAGTCATTACAGTGAACCTGGAATTTTATCCTATATACACAAGTAGAGACTGTTAGTGTAAGTGCTCTTACAGAATATTCTCATGTGAACTATGCTGTAAAATGTCACAGTAAAAAGTAGCTGCAAGGCTATTTGAAATTAGCCATTTAGGTAATATAAATATTATTTTACAGGGTTTATTCATTTATCAGTGCTTCCCAATTCTGTTGTATCCTAGAGAAATGCCTTAGCAGTAGACAGACAAATATATATGTATAGTTCAGTCAGTCAGGGGGGTGGAGAGGGTGGTGGTGGTGAGTTATGATTTCAACTGCTCCAGAGCAGAGTTACTTTGGTGGCTGTCTTCTGTCAGTATGACTGCAGTCTGTATAACCACCTATATTTTTAATAGATTTACTTTTTCTTTTGGCAATTTAGTACAAAATACAGATCAAAGGGAGAAATTGGTACAGTGCTTGTCTCTGTGATTATAAGAACTTGTCACCTGTGCTTGAGCTGTTTTAAAAACTCAAAGAATCTCATTAAAAATAAAATGCTATTACCCTCAAGACTGCAGTTATAATAGTGTTTTTGGGGCTGTTGCTAAACGCTTTTGCCAAGAATATTCTCTGTCTGTCCTCTAATTCTGTCTTGGACTAAGCAACCCAAGGGCTGTGGTGGGAGCATCAGGCCCTTTAGTATGAGGTAGATCATGACACATTGATGCTGGCACAAGTGGAGTTGGATTTGAAAGTGCATGTCATGAAATAGCCTTTCCATCAGTAAAGCTTTGCAATGAATCAAGCTGAAGGAAGACCAGTTAATGATACCCTTCTCTAGGTTGGGGGTGGTGGACACTGTGTGCTTGACTATATAATATTTCTCATGTAACAACCATTCTCCTTAAAAAAACAAAATCAAAAGAAACATACACACAACAAAAAAAACCCCAAAAATCTGACAGCTGCTTATGGCTGTTCCCTGAGAGGAAAGGCTGTGCTTGGTCCTGTGCATTGGTAGTGCTGCAGCTGTAGGCGATCAGCCCTGTGGCAGCAGTGGTTGAAGCCTGGGCAGCCACAGGCTGACTGCACCCAGCAGCAACAGCCAAACACTTGGAAAACAATGGCTAAACACTGTTTATTACCAAGACTGTATGTTTATTTTGACATATTATTTACTATTGGCAGCTTCTAAAAATAAAAAAAAAAACCAGTGTGTAATTCTCCATGAGTTCATAAAATGCTTGGGGTTAACTCAAGGTTGGCAGAATTTTCACAGGCATGAGGAACCAGGTGCCAAACTATGGTTAGCAGGAGCTGTGCTCTTGTCTCCATTAAGAATGGAGAAGATCTTTGACCCTTGCTAAGTATTGTTTTGTTTCTTTTATCTACAGAGTGGTGGGAGCCTGAAGGGTTAATTTTTGTTTTCCTTCCAGTTCTCTAATTGGAAAAAAAATCGGCAAATACCATCTTGCTGACCTTTGAAATCTGCCTGACTTTCGGGGCCTCGGTTTTGCATGGGAGCGAGGGGCTGGAGTGAGCAGTTGTGGCGGCACCAGCAAGGGTTAATCAGCCTTGCCAGCCTGAACAATGGGGAGGGGGGCAGCTTTAAACGAAATGAGCTGAATATTTCATTCGGCCACTCAGCTGCCTGCTCCAATTGCCTCCTCTGCTAAAACGAGAGCTTAATCTAAAGTGACAACAACATCAGTTTCTATGTGCTCCAGTCACACAGAACATGACTTCCTTAACATAAACACTATTTACATGGACCGTCTGGATATAGCAGGGAATCGGGAGCGTGCCCAGCTAAGACAGAGGCTACAATGAAGGACGAATAACAGGCAGCTGAGAATTAACATTGGCAAATGAAAGCCTGACCCTCAGAGGGCATGTCCCTGTTACATTTTAAAGCTAGAAAGCCTTGCACTGGTAACCTTACTTCCAGTAAAGACTATATAATTTAAAAGAAAATAGTACCTTTTCAGTGTAGATACTTAACCAAATGCATTATGTCTGACCCATTTTCCTACTCCATATGACACGGGATGAAGGACCCCCAGCTGCAGTTACCAGTCGTTCAAACAGCTGTAATTGATAAGCTTCCCCCTTCCTTGTTCTCCCATCTCAACGCAGCTCTGGCTTTTTGGTAGAGAAGTGGGGGATGCTGCTGCACAGAGACAGAGGTCCCAGGACCCACCCCACGGCCCCAGCTCCAACACTGCTGGGGTGAGACTTCTGCACCACAAGCTGCTGTCTGAAGAAGCCATTGCTGAACCTCAGAGTTGATGTGCTGCTTCTGGAAGAGCAGGCTGTGCTCTGGCTTGCCTTGACAAGAGATGAGCAAGGGATGTCTGCAGCCCAGATTCTGTCCCCAGGCTCTCAGGATGGGCTCTCTGCAGGAGTAGATGCTCAAGGCCCCCTGTTCCCTGGGGAGCTCTGCCCAGAGGAGGGGTCAGTGGAGGACAGGGTTGGACTCTTTCTGATCTTGCCCTGCTGTAACTCTAAAGCTATTTTGCTTACACCAGCAGTATCAAATCTCCTGTTTTGCTTGGGGATTGTGTGTGTGTGGGCAGAATATGGGGGTGGGGGGGTGGGGCTTGGCTTTTTCTTTTTTTTCCCCTCTAGGCTATGGAGTTCTATGCCTCTGGAAGATTTAGGCATTCCTATTACTCTGTGTGTTCTCAAACATTTAAAGGGGAAGGCTACCTCATTGGGAAAATTCCAGATGATTCACTGTGGGGGAAGGCAGAAAGGGCTGGAGTTTGGGGTAATTCCCTGGAGAGGTTAACGTAACTTCTTTCATCCCTGGTGTGGGTGCCATGAGGGGCTGACCTTGTTCCAAAGGGTAACTGTTTTTCCCACCTCCCTTGGGATGGATGCTGGGGCTGCCAAGGCAGCAGCATTGGCACAGCCATGAGCACCTTCTCTCCCAGCCGCCATAGCAGCGCTGTTATTCCCTCCCTCCTTCCCTCAGGCATGCTGTTAGTGCAGAGTCACTTGTTCAGCTGAGCAGGCAGGGCATTGTGCAGCAGCAAGTCTAGGTATCAATTCCCCTTTGGGTAGTATTGGGAAAGTCACTTTTCTTGACAGCTGTGTTAAGTTGACAGTTGCTCAAGCAGACATTACTCACTAGTTGTTTTATTGGATTTTTTTTTTTGGCTGTTTTCGCCATCTTCAAATTAGAAGTTTAACTTAAAAAATAAGGAGGTGTGGGATAGCTCAATGATGGTGTGTTGAGCTGAGCAGCCTGACAGTAGGGTACCTAGATCTTAATCAGATCCTGCAGTTAGCCTTCCTCCAAAAACAGGGCAAGACTGTATGTTTCTATGCAATTTCTTCTCCATCATGTAGTCGGCTGTTATGTCCTCCTTCTGCATTAAGGAAGTGCAATAGTTCTGTCCTACTGAAGAAGAAACAGTTTCTTTCCAGTCCTTGGGCAAAATTTACAAAAAATTAGCGATCCTGAAAGAATTTTTTAAAAACTTGTTGGAGTACTTGCTATTCTGAAAATTCAGAGCATGCTGGTAGTTATAGCATCATTTAATATTTACTGCCTGTTACTACTGAATGTTAAGCTATTAAAATTTAGGAGGTTTGTGAAGTGAAGAAAATGAAGATTTGCATCAAAATGAGAGGTCCAGTGATTATAATCCTGTAGCTGAAATCCTGAGCAGTTCCTTTTTCATATTAAAGAGTAATTACTGTTGCCAAGTTAAGTGGACTTTTGTGACACTTTTTTTTTTAAACATACTGCAGTTAACTTTGAGCTGCTGTAGCTTCACTTTAAAGAAAGAACACAGATCACTTATGGTGTCAATACAAGACTTAAAATAGTAGCCAAAATCTGTGCTTTTTGATTCTGTCTGACTACCATCTTTCCGTTTTCCTCACTTTCAGTTCCAGAAAGGAGTGTAAGCAGTCACAGATTTACAGAATTACAGATGTATTCCTTACACCATCAGAAAACAAGGTCTACTGTTCTTGAGATGCAATGCACTGGCATTGGTTCAAGAGCTAACACCTCTTCAAAGGGAGCAGTCACTAAAATCAGCTCATCATTGAAGTGCAAGGGAAAAAGACAAGACAGAAATGGGACTATAGGGATTTTTGAGGGTCATCCAGAACACCATCTCACAACTCACCTTTGTTAGGTAATGATCCTGACCATAAGCTGGAAGTAACAGATTTCCAGAGGTGCAGGACATAAGTTTATATTCTTACTCTTTTGTGAAATAGCCCTTAAAGCTTCAACTGAGGGATTGGTGATCATTTTATTTCCTAAAAAGACCACTCAGTGGTACTTACCCTATAAATAGCTCCCATAATTTCGGTCCTAGAAACAAGCTTCATGCCCATCTGCCTTTGGGGCTTGTGCCTAACTGGAATTAGGTACCATATGAATAACAGGATATGCCTGTCTCCTCACAGCCACCTTTTTTTTCTGAAGGAGGTACTGAAAGAATGCATGAGAAATGAACTAGCAATAATTGCATCTCTGTACAGCTGGATATGCGTTTAGCCTTATTGCAAGGAGCTGGGAGCCCCAGAGAGTCCTTTGTTTTTAGAGAGATTTATCTTGTTCGATCTGCTTTATCCCTTCCAGACCACATCTTCTGTCTTGGAAACAAGACTGTGATTTGGCCATGTCACACGGTTGGTGTTAGGAAAGGCTGAACTCCTTTCTGGAGAGGTGTGGTCTCAGGGGTTTCAAGGATATATTAAAGTTCTAGGTAGGTGAACTTCTTCAGGCTCCGCTGTCCTTTTCCTGGGGTCCAGAAAGGGTGTGAATCTTCTTAGTCTGCAGTTCTGTGGGCAGGGAGGATGTAGCATACTGGCCTTCATGCTGGAGAGCAGCTCTTGGATGCTAATACAAATGATTATTAAAAAAAAATCCTCCTTTTCTGAGGATTACTAATCTGTCTATTAGATGTATGCTTATTACATAGTTATTAAACCTAATGAATGTATTTTTTAATATGCAATAATTATCTAATTAAATATAAAGCATTAGATTAAGTAGACTAGCTCTCATACTAAAATGCTGTCTATTACAAGTAGATTTATTGAGGATTAACAACTACATAATAGAACTGTATCTATTTCATGATTGTTAATCCTCAATGAATGTTTTTAATAATTAATTGGCACTTAACTAAAGGATTATGTTCATTGTGATGGAGTTTATGAAGCAATAGAATGTTTTTTGTGGACGATTAAGTGCCAAAAGGAATATTCCCATGATATGGCTAAATAACTGGGATGCACGCACATATTAAAAAGCAAACAAAAAAAAAGCAAACAAAAAAAAAAGCAGCCAAAAAACCCCACTGCACAAAGCCCAAGAAACAGGGCCTACCTGATAAGAGTTTGAAAGTTTTGTTTGGTTTCTTACATGTTATGTAGGAGAAGTACCTGGCTACTTAGCACGATATTTAATGTTGGAAAATAGTTAAATGGAATTCTTGCAGTTAAAGATGGAGAAGTATTTCAGTGTGGCTGATGATCCTTCAATAGTTAAGTTTCCCTCTTGAATCTCTATTATGCATGTGAATTGGTGAACTAGAACATAAAAGCAATATACATGTTGACTACTAACTTCTAGGAATGTGTCCCTGCGCCAGCTGTTAGAGGATACAGAAGAAAGTTGCATGTTTTACTTGAGCACAAAGAAACCCTGTGAATTTTTCATGGAGTCAATTATGGAAGCAAATGGGGAAAAAAACACATATTCTGTTGGTTTAGCTGACCCTGAGAGAAAAAAAGTGGTCCTGACATACAGTTAAGGCTTCAGCTGTTAACTAGAAAGGCTAAGTCAGCCATTTCTCTGAACACCTAACAATTTTTTGTGGATGGAAAAAATTCTAATGCAGCCATGAATCTTTCTAGTGAATGTTTGGTGAATTCTTGTAATTAAGGTATGTACACTGATCCATATACAGATATACACAGCAGGATGCTTCAGAAAATTCTTCCGTACATTACATATTTTCAAGGAGAACTGATTAAATAAATGGCAAATATTAATATCCCTCATTATTAGGTAAAATAAATATTCTGCTGACATTAGCAAACTTATCTAGCTTTACTGTTTGAAGACCTTTAAGAAAAATTATTAAACTTCGTGGAAAAAAATGCAACACCTTTTCAGGTGAATTGAATAGGAGAAAAGGGGGAAAAAGTTTGTGCCATGTGAACATATATGCATATATATTTTTCTATTTGCACAGCATTATCTTTTTTTTTTCTTTTTTTAAAGTGAAGTGATACTTATTAAAATTTGCTGTAGGTATTGGGGGTGGGGAGGGGGTATTGCTGGGTTGCTTTGTAATCTGGACTTCTTACAACAAATGATTTGCTGTGATCTGTGTTGAGTGCTGTTGAAATTTGTTCTTTCTGGATTGGTATGTGTTTGAATCGGGTCATTTCTCTGATTGGTTTTGGAAGTGAAGGTAATGATGCTATCTCTTTTTGGCGGTGTTGAAGTGCCAGTACTATAAGGGGCTCAGAACCGTTTTAGGGTATGGAGGAAGGAAGGTGTGTTAGATATCCAAAAATCACTTTTTATTTTTAAAAATCATGGTTTGTAGTCACTTTGAAAGAGAAACTTTAGGAACAATGAGGAAAGTAGAGTATAGAGCCAGAGCTCGCTCTAAGGAAGGGTCCTAGTGTCCTGTTCAAGCTTGTCTCTGAACTCAGACTTCAATTGGAGAGACCATGACAGCTGGGAAGGCCCTGAAGGTGCGAGTCCTGCGGATTGCTAGGACTTCAGTTTGTGCCATGCAGGTGGCCGTTACCTTCACACACAGCTCTGCAGGCTTTTTAAAAAATAAAAATTGAAAACAAACAAACAAAAAAATCCTATCAGGTTAATCGCATTTTTTTCCAAAGGGTGGCAACCCTGACTGCCCACAGGATTTGGCAAACTACAAGACAAAGCCAGGCTTTCCCCCTAAAGCTTAACAGCAGTCGTGTTGCAGCAGCAGCTGCTGCAGAAGGTGAATGTAGTGACGATATTGATGAGATTACTAATTTGTTTAGTAGACAGGGAGTGAGGATTCGTCTGTTGGCTGTCATCATCCATCAGCCGTATGTTGCCCCAGGCAGTGGGTATATGCTGTTAGCCTGTTACTAATTTTACTTTGTTTTTTCTCAGCTTAGTTTTCTTCTTTGGTTCATTTCATTCATTTGTTGTGACTGAAAACTAAACAAGAAGGAGAAAAAAAAAATTCTCATTGCTACCTCTCTTTGTTTGTCAGAGCAGGTACCCTACAGCTCTTGCCTGCAGCCTCTTCCATTTGACTTGGCTGAAAGCTGTCAGCAAGGGATGCGGTGGCCTATAAGGGAAATGCCTTTCAGGGCATAAGAAGTTTTCTCTAGGAACTGGGGTTTTAGCCATATTTACCCTTCAAAACCAGTAGGTGATAGCTACTTCATAATGACATAGTATTGCACCAGCCTGCAAATGAATTGGCAATGCCTTGACATTGCTGTACCTGTATTGACATACTGCGTTGTTGCATGTGCCTCGACTGTTTTGTTTGGTTTTTAATTTGAGATACTTTAGGTTGTGCTAACCAAACTTTCAGTTCTGAAAGGGGCAGGAAGTTTGTGCAAAGGAATTTTGGGGCCAGCAGTATTAACTGGAAGTGCGTAGAGGGTTTTATCGTGTACTGATTATAATTTCCCATTAGGCCAGTTGTAAAGGGGAGGTCTAATTTGTAGCTGCAGATTATTTGACTTGGATTAATCTTTCCAAATTGAGCATCCCTGTTAGAAATTGCGTTTAATATTGTACCTTGGAGGTCAGTTCCCACTGCTGTCATTAAATCTGTTCCATAATTTTGTCATATTCTCCTCATTCAAAATGTGCTTCATATGGTGTTTATAAATATTTTCAGGATCTTATCCAGGTGGAAGTGAGAGAGTTGTAAAGCCTGTAATTCCCCTTGGATTTCCAGGCTTCATTGCAATGTCTCCTTTTTTTGTTTCATTTTTAGTGGCACTGACCATAGCTTTAGGTATTTGCTGAGCTTTGCAGCAGCTTTGAAAAGTACTAAGGAGCCACCCACAGGGAAGTGAAGTTGATGGAACTATTGTTATGGAAGACATCAAGTGTGAATTTTGAAAAATGTAGTTAGAAACTTAACAGGAGATAGGTGTTGGTAGGTAGCAGAGAAAATATATTGGTTTATGGTTATATTGTTTTTTTCTGCCAGCTTTTCTCATGTCTGTTTCCTTTCCCAGTAAAAAGTAATTTATGGCCCTTCTCCTTCAGTCTTTGCTCATTCAAAAAGAGCACATTTTAATGATAACTGTGCTGTTATATAGGACTGGTCTTGTGGTCTGCATTGAGTACTGTTGTGGTTTACCCCCACTGGTAACTAAGCATCATGTCGCTGCTTGTTCACTCCTTCCTTCCCCCTCTCCTCCCTTTTCCCCCATAGGATGGGGAGGAAAATTGGAAGAAAAAGGTAAAACACATGGTTTGGGATAAGAACTGTTTAATAGAACAGCAAAAATAACACCACAATTAAAAGAATATATGAAGCAGGTGATACTCAGTGAAGTTTGCTCCTTGCCCAGAACCTGATGCCCAGCCTGTCCCCAAGCAGCCACCCCTTCTCTGCAGCCAGTCCTCCCTGTACATACTGAGCATGATGTCATATGTTATGAAATACTCCTCTGCCTAGTTTCAATCAGCTGTACTGTACTGGCTGTGTCCCTTCCCTGCTTCTTGTAAAAACTAACGCTATCCCAGGTGAAAACCAGGACAAGTAACTGCTTTCTACTTATGTGCATGGCGGTGGTAGGAAGCCTGGAGAACCTACTCTTGGAAGCTTTGGGTCCTCTTGAGCTTATGGTTCTAAGGCTGGTTTCTCTTCTGCTCCCTTCCTAGCCTCACTTCTTCCAGCACTGAAGGGACTTGCCAGCCCACTGCAGGGCCTTGAGCAACAACTTCCTGCCTGGTGCTGTGCCCCAGGTGGGTAAGGAAGCATTTGCAAATGAGGTAAGTTTGTGATAAGTAGGATTACAACCCTGGACTTCAAGAGCTAACTTTGGTGTGAATCTGCTTGGGAGAATCTCATGAGTTAGGACTCTGGAAAGCAAAAGGGTGCAAGAAAGTTGTTCATTATTGAAGCACCACTTTGTCCTAGCTCAAGATCACTGCATCCTGAAGAGTGGGAAATCAAGCAAAGGAGGAAGGAGACTTGCATGGATGAGCAAGGAGCTCCTGGAAAAATTCAAAGGGAAGAAGGACGTTTACAGAATGGGAAAAGGGCCTGGGCACTTGGGAGGAATAGAGGGATATAGTCAGAGATTGTAGGGATGCAACAAGGAAGGCTAAGGCCCACTTGGAATTAAACCTGGCAAGGGATATCAAGGACAAGAAGACCTTCTGTAAATACAAAAGGAAGACTAGAGAAAATGTGGGCCCACTGCAGAATGAAGTGGGTACCTTGGTGATGGAAGACACAGAGAAGGCAGAGTTACTGCATGAGGACTTCGCTTTCATCTTTACTGCTAAGGATGGCCCTCAGGAAATCCAGTTGTTGGAGGTAGGAGAGAAAATCTGGAGAAGGAAGACCTTTCCTTGGTCAAAGAGGATCAGGTTAGAAGGCATGTAGGCATACTTGACATCCACAAATCCATGAGCTCTGATGGGATGTACCCATGAGTGCTCAGGGAGCTGACATAGGTTTAGTGAGGCACTGGAACAGGCTGCCCAAAGAGGTTGTGGAAGCCCCATCCCTGGAGATGTTTAAGGCCAGGTTAGGTGGGGTTTTGGGCAACCTGGTCTAGTGAGGGTGTCCCTGCCCATGGAAAAGGGGTTGGAACTAGATGATCTCTGTGGTTCCTTCCAACCCAAAGCATTCTGTGATTGCTAAGCCACTCTCAATCTCCTTTGAAAGGTCATGGCAAACAGGAGAGATGTCTGACTGGAGAAAAAACAATATCACTCTGGTCTACAGGCCAGTCAGTCTCACCTCCATCTCTGGAAAGGTGATGGAACAGCTTATTCTGAGGGTCATCAGTAACCATGTGAAGGGAAAGAAGGTTATCAGGAGTGGTTAGCCTGGATTCAACAAGGGGAAATCATGCCTGACCAATCCAATAGCCTTCTGTGATGGCATGACTGACTGGGTGGATGAAGGAAGAGCAGCAAGTGTCGCCTACCTTGGCTTCAGCAAGGCTTTTGGCACCATCTCTCATAACATACTCATAAACAAGTTTAGGAAGTGTGAGTTAGATGAGTGGACGCTGAGGTGGGTTAAGAACTGGCTGAATGGCAGTTGTTGCAGAGAGTTGTGATAAGTGGCACAGAGTCTAGTTGGAGCGGTGTGTCCCAAGGGTCAGTGCTCGGTCCGGTCTTCAACCAATTCATCAGTTCCCTGGATGAGGAAACAGAGTTGTCTATCAGCAAATTTGATGATCCAAAACTGGGAGGAGTGACTGATGGACCAGAAGGCTGTGCTGTCATTCAGTGGGCGCTTGATAGGCTAGAGAATTGGGTGGAGAGAAACCAAATGAAATTCAATAAGGGCAAGTGTAGGGTCCTGTACCTAGGGATGAATAACCCCAGGCACCAGTACAGGTTACGTGTTGACCTGCTGGGAAGCAGCACTGCAGAGAAGGACTTGGAGTCCTGGTGAACAAGCTGCTCTCCCTTAGTCGTCCGTGTGCCCTTGTGGGCAAGAAGGCCAATGGTACCTGGGGTGTATCAAGAACAGTGTGGCCAGCAGGTCAAGGGAGGTTTTCTTCCTCCTGGACTCTTCCCTGGTGAGGCTGCACCTGGAGTATTGCGTCCAGCTGTGGGCTCCCCACTTCAAGAAAGATAAGGAACTATTAGAGCCCAGTGGAGGGCAACAAAGATGACTGGGGACTAGAGTATCTCCTTTGTGAGGAAAGGCTGAGAGATCTGGGTCTGTTTAGTCTAAAGAAGACTGTGAGGGAATCTCATGAATACTTACAAATATCTAAAAGGTGGATGTCAAGAGGATGGGGTCACACTCTTTTTCAGTGGTACCTAGTGACTGGACAAGGGGCAACGGGCACAAACTGGAACTCAGGAAGCTCCATCTGAATGTGAGAAAAAAATCTTCTTGAGGGTGACAGAGCACTGGCTGGCACACATTGCCCAGAAGTTGTGGAATCTCCTTCTACAGAGATACTCAAAACCTGCCTGGGCACAATCCTGTGCAACATGTTCCTGCTTTAGGAGGAGGGTTGGACTGGATAATCTCCAGAGGTCCTTTCAAACCCCTGCTGATCTATGAATCTGTTGGATCGGGGTGGCTTTCAGTAGTGCCTCCTGGGTACAGTGACTGGCTGATAAGGAGTCTTTTAAGTATCAGTGCAGACGTGTTTTCCTTATAACCCCTGCCCTCCTCCAAAAACATCTGAGGTTATTTACAGCACAGACATCACACAGGGCAAGTGCTCAGTATGATCCTGTGATAGCAACTTCTTTATTAAGTTATAGGTTGTATAGGCAGCATCGGGTTCAACAAGCTCAAGGATATTTCATAGAATAGACAAGTGGGTCTTGTGAGATAACACTTTATTTTAAAAGATGTGATAATCTGCCTGCAAAATGAAGGAATTTGACTAAACTTCTCACAAAAATGCAGTTTTCTAACCAGTTCTTTGTATCAGGCTGGTGGCTTGGTAAGCCATGAGTTGAGTGGAGGGGTGACTGGGCAAGCCTGAGAATCTCAAGATCCCAACTTTGAAAGCTTGTTAGTTTAATCAGCTCCTCATGTATAAACAGTTTCAGCATGTTTTCTGTGTGGCTTTTAGAATATATTTTTTAAAATTTTTAAATAAAATTGTTGATGCATGCTTAGCATAGTTTTATGTTGCTATTTTTAACCACTTTCTTTTGCTTGTATGGGTGTTGCTTGATGCTCTAGTCTAGGTTATGTTGAACCCTAGAAAGGGGAAAAATAGCTGCAGAAAATGGTTTCTGATAGCATCAGAGTAGCAATTCCTCTCAAGGATCTGTGGGGCACAGAAGAGCATAGAGGGAGAACAGAGAATGGCCAGAACCAGTTTACAGCTCATATGCTAGCACTGGTGGTCACTGAAATTTCCTTCCCTGTTGAAGCTATTAGTAGCTATTTAGGGGGATGTGAGCCACGCAACATGGTCTTCCTTGACCAAAGAGCTTCCTGGTATATCCTTTGGGCCTATGTTTGGAAAGCAGGATGCAGTTTTCAAGCTCAGTGGAACCAATGCAATGCCATGCTATATTTCTTTAAATGCAGAAGGATGTCTTGCACATTTGCATGTTAGATGTTCCTGTGATGGAGATGGAGAAACACTTTGATAGGATCATTTAGGTTGGAAAAGGCCTTTAAGATTGTGGATTCCAAATGTAAAACTTTTCAACATGCCACAAAGATGAACAGCATTCTTGGACTCTAGGGGTGAAATTGCTGGCTGTTGGGTTTGCCCTTGTCTTTTTATAGTCATGAAAGTGTCCAGGTGCTTTGTGATTTTCTTGTCTAAAGCTTCAAATGGGAGCTTTTTCAGCTGAATGTGTGGTGATGATTATGATGAGATCCTTTGTGGTAGCTCATAAATTCCTGAGGTGAAAAGAGGTTTTGCTGTCTAGGAACTCATCACAATAGTTTGTTTTTAAGTAGGCAGGAGTAAAGTTGGTGTGTTTTCCTTCTTTCTTTTCAACTGACTTCTGTGAAGGGGGTGGGGGGGAACCAAATATGAAAAAGAAATGTGAGAGCCCTTTCTGTAAAACACCACTGCTGAACGATGGCAATATTTTGAGTACTTCCAGCTAGCTACAAGTCTTTTATCAAAGTGTTGTTTTTTCAAATTGTCTCTGTGCTCTGCATGTGTGTCTGTGTACTTAAACAGAGCAAATTACAGCAGCGAGGGAAGAAAGGCATCCTTCAGTAGGTAGAGGCGCAGAGCTGGCTGTGTGTACACACTGGGGACTGCAGGGTCACATCCCGTGCCAGTTGAGGAGGCAAAGGGAAGGATGACAAGGGGGAAAACCAGTAGAAGGAGGAAAAAGTAAAAACAAAGGAAGGGGAGCAATGGGTGGGGAGGGTTTGGTTCCATTGGTGATGCCTTGAACAGCAGCGCTTGTACCCAGAGGATCCTGTGTAGGGGCAGTGTCTCTTTAAAAGCAGTAGGGGGTTGGAGCTGGGGGAGTGCTCACAGCAGTAAGTATAACACAGCTGTGCTCTGTTTATGCTTAGGCTACAATAAAAAAGCTATAAAATGTGAGATGTCATAGCTCCACTTTGCTTTATTTATACTATTTCCTCTGAGCTCTGTCACACTGCACATTCATCTGCTAAGTTGCAGCAAGAATGGAGATTAAAATATCACAGCTCAAAATAGGAGTCAAGCGGAAGGAGATTCATCATAGCCCTATTAAAAAATATGTAAATATGGGAATGAAGTCATTTTAAAGCTGTATGGCTCTCCTCCTCAGTGGGCTGGGGAAAGCTGTGAGTGATGCGCTATGCGAGTGACAGATTTATGGGACTTGTTCTTCTTTCTATTTTTCACTCCATTCCACCAAAATACTTTTAAGATTAAAAATACCAATTTGAATTGCAAATTTTCCCTATGCTATATATATTTCTTTAAAAAAGGTTTTCTTCTTAACCATTGCCTAAACTAATAACAGAAAGAAGTACCATTCCTGATTAAAAGGGGTCGGAAGAATGGTCTGATGTTGAACTTGCAGTAGATGAGATTTGCCCTTCTAGAGGACTTTTCATCCAGGGTCCTCACAGCACTCTGAAGGCATCATGCCAAGCTTCTTGTGCCCTCGGAGATAGAGGCCTGTCTTACCCTCCGCACACGAAAGTATGCTGGATGCTTGCAGCTGCAGTTCTCAGAAATGCCCTGTGGCACCCAAACCACAGTATTTTTAATGGAAGCTTGTTCCTTTTCTCCCCTGCAGCTATTTTGAAAATGGATCTGGGGTAAGAACTCTGAAGTCCCAGTTTGTGATGGCTTTCCATAAGTGCTCTGCAAAGAGAGCTGCCTCTGCTAGCTGGAGCAATGCTCTTCTGAAATTTGCAGCAAGTCTGTAGTCTTTTGATGTGGTCAAATTTGGGTATGAGTTTTCCCCTGGAAGAACAAAGCACAGATGTTACAAGATATTTGAGAAATGAGGGCTTAATACCCTGAAGATATGAAAAAGCCACCAAGACATTTCACCCACGTTCAGTTCTGAAGCCTAGTTTTCAATAAAGGAGGTGAAATGTGCTGCCACTAAATGGAGCTGTATTTTGTAGGTCAATGTGGGCAGAGTGCAAGGAGGGGGGAGCCAAGGGAGAGGGAGGGCTGCCCTACCGATGCTGTTTCCTGAAACTGAAGCTGAGGGGCTGTAAGAAAAGTTGGGTAGTCCTTGAGGGAAAGTGACCGAGTCAAAGCAGTGATTGTGTCAGCAAAACCTTTGCAGCCATTGGGTTGGCCTGCCCTTGAAGAGCTGCTCTATGTCTCTCCATCCAAGTAGGATCACTGCTCAGCTTTTGGTCAGCAACTAAACAGTATGGAACAGTCATCCAAAGGAAGGGTTATCAGTAAAGGTGGTTGAGAAACACTAGCTTTTCTCACTCCTTTTTCTTAACTGGAGGTTTTATACCATCATAAGTTAACACAAACTTAATTGACTGGCATCCTTACAGTTGGCGCTTTGTGGGTAAACAAAGATTCAGCAGAGCAAGACCAGGTCACCCATCTGTCCAGTACCTGTGTCAAGTGCAACACTGAGAAATGAAGGATTCAGAATGCAATTTAGTCTCCAGTGATCTGGACTGCCAACATGCCTCATATCTTGTGTGAGTTGAAATACAAGTGGAACATTGCCCACTAAGAATGGAGCTAAACCAACTTACTTCTCATGGTGCTTGGCTTATTTCCTGGAGCAGTGGTTTCTCTGATCTTTACTTTCACCCTGTCTTCTATGTTGGTGTATTGGAGGAGTGCCCTTGAGTTTGGGTGCCTGGTTTTTATTTTTTGTTTTTCCTTTGATGCTATGAAATTCAGGAAAAGTCAGCAATTTTTATGACTCACATATGTGATTCTGGAGTAGTCCAGGGTTATGTTAATTTATCTGTTAAGCTCATATTGCCAGCAGAAAAGACAGATTTCCTTTTCGCTATTTTTCTGCCATGCGTGGTTGAGCATTGCTGCTTATTGTCTTGGTACTTTTGAGTTGTTTAACCTGAGAAGAGCTGTGGATACAGGATGATAATGACCTTCAAACAGAAGAATAATTACATGTCTTTTTAAGAAGGTGCTGTGCTCAGTCACAGGTTTGGGTATGAGCACCCAGAAAATGCTTGGCATTTGTGAACATGTAGCCTTCTCTATCCTTGGGTGCACTGGTACCTTACTCTGTTCATCAATGTGGTGTTTGTCCCAGAGTGTCTTCTGTAGTATGGGATTAGCATAATGTGTACTTGTGAGGGTTATTTATTTTTAGTTTGTGTGCTGTTTTGGGGTGTCAGCATAAGCCTGTTTAACCTGATAACGTTAATGTGCATCATCTTAATGTAGCCACAGTTCTGTAAGCAAAAGTAACCTGTAGAAATGTAATTGAGCTTGACATATTCACAATTCTTTGAAGCACCTGTAGGTTGTAGTGTACTCACAAATATCTTCCTTCTCCTGGGTCACTTGTCATTTTTGTTTATTCTGTTTGGGTTTGCTTCAATCAAATGATGAATTGTTTGGCAGAGGAATTAAGAATGACATTTTTCAAGACGCAATATGATTTATAAGCCAAAATCCTGTTTTAAAAATTACTTGGGAATAATTTAGGAACTGAAGGCTTGTTGGACAAAAGGCTTGTTTGGACAAAAAAGTGCTTTGTATTCTCCTTTTTGTAAAAAAATTTATTGCCTAAGCTACAAATGTTCAGGATGTATGTGCTATTTCATTTAGTTAATGCTTTGCTTGATCTATGTTTCTGGAAAGAAAGGTATTGATATATCATGAGGAAAAAAGTAATAATTTCAATATTGTGATGTCACATCAGCAGTGGGTCTTCTGGTGGGGACCTAGTAAGTTCTATTGTATTTCAAGGTTCAGACAGGCATAGAAAAACATCTGTCCTTTGGTAGTGGGGAGAAAAATCATGACCTGAAGTTGTGTTTCAGAGGGAATCTCAGAACTGTCTGGAGAACAGACTCAACTCATGCTTCAAGTCAGTCAAATTCTTGCATCCTTTCAAAATTCAATCACTTGCATTTCTAAGATCCATGTCTGACTATGTATGTATCCTGAAATACTGTTTGTTCTGTATGCAGTGCCGTGAAGCTCAGTGTTTAAGAACTGTAACTTTTTTCTTGTAAGCAATTTCTTTTATATACATGGCAAAATTTTAAGAATAAAACATTGGTGTTACATTAACGTAGCTAGTAATAAATTTTATTGTGATATTCTAAGAATAAAAGTATTAATCTTAACAGATTGAGATTATAAATATACATAATAAATATTGGTGAGTTCTGACTTCAAGATTAAGTCATATACTTGTCTATACTTGTATAGCTTCATAGGGCTGTCTTCTTATTGATTGGATTTACATATGAAATCATCAAAGTGTCATGCAAAGTTTAAGAAGTGCAGCTATGATACATTTGGTTAAAACTGGAAATTAACTTTGGAACTAGTTCTTAAATTTGAACATCTTAGCCCAGGCAAGAATGTGATTTAATTATTTAGGAGTCTTTTAAGAAAGTCTTAGAACTGTGAGTTCAGTTGATTATGAGAACCTATTTTGAGACTAAGCTGTATTGACAGTTTTTGATATAACAGAGTTTTTGGTTGCCCACAGTAATCTGTCCAGTTGATATGACCCGCAGCTGTTTTCTTCTTTGTTTGAATCCAAGCAAGGAAATAGTAGGTAAGAAGTCAGCATTGCTACATGTCTCTTCCTTGCTAGCAATGTCAGTTTCCAGCCAAATGCAGTACAGCTGGGCTATGTTGAATAATAACATACAGGTAATCCAGTGAATCCACTAAAGGATTGATTAATATTTACAAAGCATAAGGCTCTCCCAGGCATACTATATCAGTTTGGCTAAATATGGAGGACTATTAAAGCTTGACAATACAACAGGGTAAGTAATTTGCTATCAGTTACATTTTAATGAGATTGTTTCCTATGCCAGTTGGTTGACGCTGGTGCTTCACAGCCTTTATAACGTTTATTCAGTTTATTTAGTAACAGTCTTAATACTTGCTAGGCTGAATATCAAAATTGTTACTAATGCTGCCCTGATTAATTAGAAAAAAACCAACTCCAAACAATGAAACAAAAAAACCCCAACCCACCAAAACAAGAATAATACTTTTTTAGATATTTTGTAGTAATTTTGAAATTGTTTTCCAAAGTAGTATATTCATACACTACTGTTGACCCTTTGGGTGTTTTGGAATTGACAAATTACAATGTTTTTACCCATTTCAGTGGTTTTTTTTCTCTCTACAGGAATAAGCCTTTAAAACTGTCTAAGCTATCATTAGGTTAATGATTTTCAAAATGTATACGTGTTTTAACAGCACAGCTGAGTTTAAACTGCAAAAATAAAATTAGAAAACTTTCACTTTTTATAAGCATATTTAAGACAATTGCTAAATCTGATTTTCTCCAATAAATACAGTTGTATCAAATGGCGTAGGAGAAATTAATGCAATAGGTTTTCTGGTTATTTTGAATTAAAAAGGGATTAAGAAAGTAAAAATTTGGGTTTGACTGTCCCAAAATAAGTGCTGATTTTGCCTGCGGTGTTGCTGTGCTTGGAGAGCAACAGAAAAATCTTATTCCCTCCTCTGTTCTGTTTCAAAGGCTGTGAGATTTCTTACTACTGCCCTGTTAACCATGCATGACTTTCTCTGAACCAGCTGTATAAAGCGAAAGGCTGTTCTGACTGTGGACATGCATCTTGCTCTGAAGAACTAGAATACCCATGTTTATTGGCTAGCTTTTTATTCTTATTGCTGAATTAAGTGTAAAGTTGAAGCTATCTCTTTTCCTTGGAGTCACAAGTGCTTCTGAATCATTGTAGGGGAGGAAGGAGGGTTATGTTTTGTCATGCTCTGCCTCTAGGGATATGAGTACCTTTGTTAGATTGTGTATTTGGCTGGTCTTGAGGTGGAGACCATGCTCTGCAGATCAGCAGGTCTTTGTTTCAGCAGACATGAGGTCTGCTGTGGTATCAAAGGTGACCTCCTCTACTTAGTCATTAGCTCAGTCTTTCACAGACTTTTCTCTTTAGTTTGCCTTTGGTTGTATTAATTATAGTAGCTTACATGTATCTTCATTTTTGCTTAGTTGCACTGGGGTCTCCTCCCTTTCCTATTCTGCCAACCTGTGTAGAAATGAGCACAGCTTCTGTTCCCTCCCAGCCCTCTTTCAGGCAGTTTAGATGTGGATGGGTCGGATGAGGGACTCTAAGTCCTTCCTAAGCCACTGGACATGATCCAGCCCTGTATATTTCTGTCTCTTGTGTTCTAACACTGTAATTACTTCTGTATTATATGTTTTAATGTGGGTCTCTGCTGGCTACCCACAAAAATTAATTGAATAATAAGAGCAGGCAAAGAAGCTGAACTGGAAGCTTCAGGCTTAACACAGAGTTGGGATCTAAGATAGTAAAAGGGTCAATTTTCTTTTTTCTTTTTTTTATGTATTTGCAGCTCCCATAAGCAGGAAAGATTACATGCCCCTCTTGTTAGCTTTTGAGGTAGGCTTGCTAGCCATAATTGAGGAACTGCAGGCAGTGGTGGAGCAACCGGTAATAAAAGTAGATGGAATAAATTCCTCTGGTGCCTGAAGCTGCCTGGCTGCTGTCCCACCACTGCCCAGGAGCACCCTCATTTAAATTATGAGATCCTGTAGTGGCCACACACCATTTTGAAGACCACACAGATGTGGGTTCCTTGAAAGCAGCAAGTGCTCTTTCTGGCCAAATCAGAGGGGTTACAGAGCACATCTGATCAGTTGGCAGTTCCTGAGGATGGTTTGTGTGGGAGGAGAATCTTTTAAAAATATAGTTCTACAGAATTTAGTAGAGAAAATGGAGTAAATGGCATTACATGCTACTCACCTGCAACCCCTGCAGAGACAATGAGTTTACACTTAAATTTACAGCTTTCAAGGATAATGAGGAGCAGTAACTACATGACTGTGCCCTGGAGAAAGAAAGAAAACCAAAGATAATGTACTACTTACTAGCTAGCCTAATGATGGCTATGAGACAGTACACTATTAGTCCTACCATGTGCAACAGTTTATTGAGAGAGAGAGGCTCTCTGCTTCTCTTCCTCTCACTCTCACTGGAGTCAGAGTTACATTTTCTCATTACCTAAACCAGGATAGATAGTATATAGATACTTCCTTGGGCTATGGTGGGGGGGTTTTTGTTGTCCAGCAAATATCACGGTTATGTTTCAGGGAATAAATAGAGTGAGAGTAAATCTCAACTGAATTTATTTAGCTGGAGAAGTTTTCACTAGCAACATGGGAACACAATGTCAGACTGTAAAAAATAAGCAAATAAATAAAAATAATGCAGCTATTCTAGTTCAATAATCACACTTAAAAAGTGGTGGCTTTGTTTAAACTTCAAATATTTTATTGACTTCTTTCCGACTGAAAATTTTCTGGTATAAAAAGATTAATAGGAAACTGTTATTTAAATAACTGGGACAACTTTCTAGTGTTCCAAAAGATTATTGACAGAATATTATTTACTGTATTTCGTAGTTTGCACTTCTTACTTGGTTTTAATATCTTGATCCAAAGAATCTTTAATGCACTTAACTGTATTAGTAGTAGAAGTAACAACAATGATAAAATATTTATTTGAATTGCAGTAATTACTTTAAGTCATTGTCTCTTATTAATAGAAGTCCAAAGACTTTTAACATCAATGGGATTCTTTTCATCAACTTCAAAGATTTGGACCCTTCCCTATGAGAATATTCAGATATATTCGTAATGCTGTTGGTTATGCTACTGTTCACTCTGATAATCATCATAATTTATAGATTCATCACACTTGCCTATAATTAAACTTTATTTTCAGAAGTATGATGATAATTGAATTTCTCAGTCAAGACAACTGCTGACATCAGTGTAAGAGTAACAGCACAGAGTGAGGATCCTTGAAGTCAGATAACACATAAGTACAAGGTAGGAGCTAAATTTCAAAAAGATCTGAAATGTGGCAAGCATAGCTTTACCCAGAACCCCGTGGAAAATGTGAAGGGAATGGATCGCCTTAGAGGCCCTGCAAGAGAGACCTGCTATGCTGGGAGCAGGCTGCAGGGAATTAATGCTGAAGCGTGTTACTGCCCCTAGTTTGGTGCTGTTCTCTTTTATATGGGGCAGGGAGAAAGCTATGATTCCCTCTGATAGAAAGAAAAGTACAAAACAGTGCTAGAGTTTAATGGGAATAGTGGTATTTCAAGGATGGTGTGCTAGGTAGTGTTTTTCTTTCCTAAATTAGAGGTTAAGCACCCAAAGGACAACTAAGTATGTGTGCAAGTACCTGGGTACTGGGGGGTCATTGCTTCTTGCTGAAGCCAGATGCAGTTCAGTAGCTGCTTAGTGGTGCTTTGTTTCTTGTGTGAAGGTGGCTTGCACTGGGTCATGTCTCTGTGGCTCCCGGCAGGAGGAAGCCCAGTGGCCTCTGGTGCCTGAGTCTTTAGACAACTGTTCAAAGGGGTTTAGGTGGGTTTGCTAAAGGATGCCAGTATTTTGCAAATATTTTTCAGTCACTTGCAAAGGTAGCTTAGGGTTTGGTTGTTGTACTGTTGCTTGTTCTGGTCCTCTTCCCTTTTTGTGAGCGACCCAGATTGCTTGCATGAGTGGACTGTGGGTAGAATTATGGCTTTGATGCTGTTTGCTGCTGCTTTTGTGAGGAAACAGGTGGCACCAAATCTTCCTTTTCCTCCTGGAACCATCAAATTTAGGGGACAGTAAATTGCATTTGCTCAGAGCTGCAGTAACTGTCTTCCTCAGCAAGGGGTGAAAAAACAGAGAAGACCTCAATATATGCGAATCGGAATTTCTCTTTCTTGGGTTCGCTGGGGTGAGGCAGTTTGTGAACCCATCAAGTCTAAAAATTCAGTATAAAGGCACTGGTAGATGCAGAGGTACTCTCTACTTACCAGTCCACTGGGAACAAGTAGAGTGACTGAATTATTTTATATTGATTAGAGGAAATATATTGAAACTAATGCTGTAATAACTGCTTAACAAATACTATTTTAAATAGTGATTTCATTACTAAGGGGTAAAATACAGTCGTCATCTTTTCTGTACTGTATACATACACAAAGAAATTGGTGTGTCCTGTACCAGTTTTATCATTGGCAAAATAAGCACCTCAGGCTGTGTGATATTTATGATGTTGCCACATCAACCAAAGTCTAGTTGAACACTTGGCACATTTCCTATTTTATAATAATAAGCAAGACTTTTCCCAGCCCATTTTGATATATGTGTAAATATAAAACACTTTAATAAAATGAGGTTCGTGTAGACAAATACTGTATTTTTAGGGATAGGCCAGATTAAAAGAGGATTAAACATTCACATATATCATGTTAGATACAGATTTATGAGGTGTGTTTCATGGCATACACCAGCCACTAAGTGCCTGCAGTAGGGAAGAAGTTTCCTCTGTGAAAGGCTGTGACATGACTGGTGTACCCAGTACTGTACATTTCTGAGCTGTTGGGTTCTGGCTGCTGTTAGGATACTGACTGGGAGCTACTCTGTCTAGTGAGCATGCCACATCTTGTTTTTTCCTTTAAGTTCCTCAGTAATGATATTGTTTCACGAGTTCAGATGCATATGTTTAGTAGTGTTAGTTACTAAGGGTGTAATGGCATTATTATCACTAGATTTTTTTAAATCCTGATTTTCTTTTTGTTTGTTGCTGCATCCATTTGCTCCCGCTTGTCCTAAAATGCAAACAATGACAGTGTCCAGTCCTTGCCTGTATGAATGTGCAAGTATGTACTGAGGAGCAGTGCTTGTGCACGTGCTTTTCTTGTATCATCTCACTAGGTAGCATCTGGGATGACATGAACTTTCTTTCAGTCTCCAGACACTAATCACTTGCTTTTAAAAGAAGGATGAATATTACAGACTGAGAAAGTAGAAGCTGTCCTGAGAGGCAGTGGCACCTAGGCATGCTAAGTCTGACAGTAAGTATCTAATCTGAGCTCCTAGTTCTCTCTGGCTCTTTTTTGGAAATTGTACCACTAACTCTCTATAAAAATACAAAGCTTTCAAAGGTAGGTGTGTAATAGCAGTGGTTGTTCAGCTTCCAGATAGTAGCCTCCTACAGTTTGCAAGCAGTCCTCAGGATGCCCTTGCCTTCTGATTATGTGCACCATTAAGTGTACAGAGGTACCAGCTAGGCTGCGTTTCTGGCTATTTTCGGGGCAGGCTGTCAGCTATGTGTGTTAATGCCAAATAATGTGGTAGGGAACAGACAGAGAAATATCTTTGCTAAGAATGCTGAGGGGACAGTTCTGTGTATTGGGGTGCAGTCAATAGAGAAGTGATAGCCTGACCCCAGGTCCTCATCCTAGCTACTTGCCTCTCTAAACTTGACTCTTGTGCATTGCCATTTGCCCTGTTTCTTGGGAAGAACATAAACATTTGGTTTGGTTCTAGATGATGCACATGCTCCCATTGCAATAGTTTGCATTCACTGGTAAGAGTACGTATTTCTCCACTAAAGAGAAGTATGGTGTAAAACCAGAAGTGGTTAAACTTGTTTGGTTAAACAAGCATCTTGGATCTTCATGATGTGGTCAAAATATACATGAGGTTAAGAGCAAAACTCAGAGCTTTTCACCTATACGTACACTGCTCCATTTGGAGCTATTCAGGAACAGGAGAAAAAGTGCCAATGTTAAAACTGATTAATACATTAACTAGTATAGCCTGGGGGCAAGTGTATGTTGTAAGGCCCACCCTCTGTGCTGATCAGGGAAGATATGAGTTGTTACAACCTCCAAACAAGGGAGTCTGTGCTCTTTGTTCTATGCTGGAGCTGCTCATGCTTTCAGTTTGAGATCTCTGGTCCAGTCCCCAGCGTGTTGGCCAAGAGAGCAGCTGTCATACTAACATGAGGCAGGAACAGCCTCACTTGCAATGTTTCTGCCCTGGAAATGGAGAGAGAATATTTAAAAATCTCATGAGAGAGTGCTTGTCCTGGTAAGCTCTCCTCTGTTAGGAAGATGTGATGGTCGAGTGAGCTGTGGGAATGGACGGGCAGCTTTCCGCAGGAAGTCTTGGACCAGAAAAAGACCCATGCTCAGCAGTGAATCTGGGTTTCTAAGCAAAGTGGTGCTTGTGTAAGGCCCAGATTTCTCAGGAGAACAGAACCAGGCCTTTTAACAGCACTGAGATTGTGTAATGAGAAAATACCAGGAAATACAGTGGAGCTAAATATCTTTCTGAGTACAGCCACTAGTAATCAGGAGGTATGCTGCCGTTAAGAGCCCAGAGAGTTTTTTTTTTCCCAGCTGATGTTGCTGCCAAACCACTGCTTCTCTGGAAACACAGGAGAACCAGCTTTCTGAAGTGCCAGTCTGGTCCTGATGATTAGATCAGTGCCATTGAGGGCTGAGTTCCAATAGCTTGTATTTGGACCAAATGATGAGGAATTTTGTTGTTTGGTTGGGTTTTTTAAAACAAGCTTTATATTACAGCTGTGTGTTAAAGTGGAGACGAGTTGGTGGCTTCTGGATGCCTTGCTGGGGAATAGGAGTGGAGGCAGAAAATCTGTATGAGTTTGGTAAAAGCAAAAGCTGGTAGCTGCATCCAGGTACTCCAGGCAGCATGGAGACAAACTGTGTGCTTGGGTATGCAGTCATCTAACTACTCATTTCCCAAGACGTTTTTTTTTGTTCTCCCAAGCTGTTAATCCAGGGTGACAGTTAAGAACAAGTACATGTTCTTCACCACTGACCTACCTTTCCTGTTAGTAGAGCAGAAGACTGTCAAGAAGTTGTGTGCCACAGGATTCTCCCTAGCATGGGATATTTCCCTCACTATTAGTTTTTCTGTAATAAAATATAATATTAAAAATTATAATGTTCCTGGATAGGTGTCATGCTTTTGGTTTAATTTAAGAAGATATTTTCATTACAAGGAAAGATTAAATTTCTTAAAGATTTGCTTCAGACAACAGTATCCCACAACAGTAAATACCTAAATTCAGAGGAGCCTTCTATTGTGATTGCTTTTCCTTTAAAAGTATGTTAAGCTCAGCATGACAAATATTGTGGGAAAGTTGGTTTTCATCCATTGACACTGTTTAATGTTCAGGATTTATAATAGTTTCTTGTCTGTAAACACAACATGCATTTTATAAATTAGATTGTTCATAGAGTAATACGAGATGTAAATTATATTTTTCCTAGTGGTTACATTAGATGAAATATATAACCAGCCGCTCATTTTGTAGCGGGGAGGCCTATCATACTATCTCTTTTATATACTGTGGGCTAGGTGCAGCACTTGCCTAACTTCATTTGCTCCGACAGCATACCCTTTGAAATATTATCTACAGTGGCTATGAAAAGGAGTACCTACATTTGCCTGTACCAGATTTGTGTTTGTAGTACCAAAGGCTCTAATGGCAATATTCCAGAAGCCTTGAGATCTGCATGTGATTTGCATAAAATACAGCGTGTTTGCATGGGATTTTATCTGAAATAAATGTATGGTAATAAGGTGTGTATTAACTAGATGGACGTATATTAATATTATGTTTCATCAATACTCATTCTGGGACTTGTGTTTACTATCTAGTGTGTTAGTAATGATCATGTAATGCTTAATTCAGAATTATTTGGGGGGAGGGGAAAGAGGGTGGTGGTGTTACTTTTTAAAATACCTGAGCAAAACATAAAGTAGCAAATACATATTTTCCCAAGATAAATCTCATCCGCAGCATTCCACGGTGCGTGAGGAGCACATTAGTAAAAAGATGATGAGGATGTAGCTGACAGCAGTTGTGTGTGAGAGAATCTTTTTCCTGTAGTACAAACCAGAAATGGCATTATCTGGCCTTTCTAAAAGGGCATTTTAGCACTATCCCTGTGTTTCAAATCCTGGCTGAAGACTGGATCAGCAAACAGTAATCAGCAGACGTGGATTCCAGGGAATGGGCAAAGTGTCTAATGACTAAATGCAATGATTAGTGAAGGTAGGATCAAGACAGGACTGTAATCCCCAGAACAACCAATATAACTTTTTTCTTTCCAAAGCTAGTTAATACCTTGCCCTTTTAATTATCCTAGCATCAGAGGGAAGTGCCATCTTCTACCTAGTTCTCATTACTCCATCAGGCACATTAATTTAAATACTTCTGAACATATAAAACAGCCTTCTGAGCAAGAGGCTTCTTTATTCTTTTTATACACATTTTTATACCTCTCTGGGTTTTTATATATTTTATGTCAAGTTCTAAAGCATTCAGCTCCCTTCAGCTGTGTAGCATGCAGAGCTGTGGTGTGCTCAGGATGCCCAGGGTGGATTTGGCAGCTCCTGTGACACTGGGCCTAACAGCCCTGCCCCAGATAGCAGATCCCTAGAGACTACTGACCTGCAAGCAGATACTCATCGCTGGCTGCTGTGATCTCCAAGGTCTGGCAGAGAACTCTAATGTTTCACCTCTGAGAAGATTTGTGTCTTCCCTCCATCCAAAACTGTTATCATATGAAGGAAGTAGGAAGTAGGAAGGAGCTGACTGGTTCTACCTTACTTTTTCCAATTCTAACCAGCAATTTGAGCAGCCTTGGGATAAAAAGAAGCAGAAGGAAAAGAAGAGTGGAGAAGCAGCAGGGGTAAGCTGTGGAAAGAGGGAGTAAAAGCAGTTGAGAGAAGTCCTAGGAAATAAGTGAAGGAAATATATATGCTTGTTAAGCTCCTGCAGTTTCAGAGACTTTGTCATATAAGACTGATCTTACCTTTGAGCACTGATTTAATTTTACTTTTTTTTCATTCCACATACCCTTCCCCCAACTTATGGGTTTTGTCCTCCTAGGTCTTTTGGGGATGCTGGTACTTGTGATTAATACTGTGAATTGCTGGTGTTTGCAGAAAATAATGTTGGTTTCCATGTGGATTTTAAAGCCCTGTTTCATTTCACTTACTGTTTTGATTTTCAAAATTCACTTGGCATTGATAATGTGAGCAGAGCATTTTTTTTTGCATAAGTGAGAGAATACTGACTTTTTTTTGCATTACTGGCTGTGAGGAATGGTTTGTTCTTAATTTAATATATGATTTGTATAAATGACTTGTCACTTAAGTTTATTCGTAGCTTTTCCTATTCAAATCTTAAATGGATAATTTCAAAGGTTTTAAGTAAATTTGATGACCTGCCTTTTGTTTTATTGATGTAAAGGTAAAACTGGAAAAGAAAAGGAGCTGGAACTCTCCTAAAAACTATGGACAATACAGTTAATTGAAGCTTAAGATTTTGATGTCTTATAGAAGGTGTAGCCTGTGTAGGGATCCCAACCCCTGAAGAAAATGGAAGGTGTGAGGCACACAAATGACAGCTTTCCAGAAGACACTATGTAGAAGTGTTTTCAAGTTTATATTTCTTTGGTTTTCTTCTTGGGGGATGGGAAAGGCAATGATTTGTGTAAAGAATCCCTTATTTCTAGCATACAGGGAAGTAGATTAACAACGTTCCTCATAACGTCCTTCCATAAATAGTAGAACTTCCTTTGCAAGCGATGGGGGCTGGTACCCTCAGTGAGGAGTCACACCACTTCATGTTGATCTTGAGTGATGGAAGCTAGCTGTTAACCACAACATGTTTTAGGTTAAAAGGAAGATATTGGTATAAAGCTATAAAGCTGATCTTTGTATGGAATAAAAGATAATTGCTTTTTAATAAATGCCCTTTATGATAAAGTTTCTTTTTTTTGGATGGTAGTTATATAACAGTTCACTTATGTAGGGAATGTAGTAAGCTGACAACCAGTAAATGGTCTCACCCATTCTACATATATGTTTTTTTGTCATCTTCTGCATAACAAGACAGGTGTAGTCTGAAAATGCTTCCATGGCCACAAGTTCAAATGGGGAGAGGTCAATTTTAGGCTTTTTCCAAACACGTGCTATGAATGTGGGGTGTTTAAGGAAACAACTCCACAAGGGCTTTTGATGGGCAGTGCCAGTCTGGTGGTACAGAATTATGGTGATAAGTGACCTTGTGGAGGATCACTTATGGTGAGCTGTAGTCCTCCTCCTACTCATGACATTGTGCTGAACCATAGTCTACTCTCCTGATGGAAAGAGCTCCCTGCTGCTTTCTACCTTCTTGCGCTCACCTGTGTTTTATGTTTCTGCATTGCCTTTGAAACACAGGGACAGCAATTGTTTGTCACTGAGCTCAGGTTCATTAATTTGCAGGTGACAGAAGAGCTGCTATATCTGATTTGTTTGCCTTTGAAGATACTTTCCTAAAATAGGAATGTGAAAAGCATGTATCTTTTGTGGTTACCCAGTGTCTGGTATTTTTCTTCAATCTCATATTTTTCACTGTTTACTTCTTAATATTTCCTTGCATTTCCACTTAAGAAAATTGTATGTTGATACATACTATGTAAATTGAATTTGAACAGTGGAGGGCTTGGTATCATTTTAGAAGCCGTCTGTGCACCTCACACTCTGACTTTCAAAGTTTTTATACCAGTGGGTATGACACTTGAGAAACGTTGGGCAAAAAATTAATGTCAGGCTAAAATCTAACGTCAGCAATTTTGTGGTGTCCTGCAGAAGCATGTAAGAATGTAAAATATATTTTTTTAAATAATTCTTGCTACAAGGAGGTGGAAGAATCCTGATAACTATAATCAGATGCAGTACATAGTATGAAGGTTGCAACTTGCAACTCCTTTAACATGCTGACAGCCAACTATATTTCTAAGTGACAAGCCCACGTGCACAGCAGTTTTCACACAAACCTTGGAGAGGGAATTCTGTCTTACGAAGATAAATGTTTTTAATATCCCCAAAGAGCAAGAAAGTTGCGCAGGGGTCCTGCAGGAGACCCTCCTTGCAGTGTATGTACAGGCCATGTTTTCTATATGGTGAAGGGAGTACTGTCCTGGAAGTGTGGTGAAGATTGAGGATGGCAGCAAGTCATGTAATCTGCAGAACTCTAACTCTAGCTTCAGGCTCAATCTGCAGCAGGTTTGCTGGTCAAACTGCTTTCCGCTCCAGAACTTAGCAATGGTTGACATTTATTTCTGGAGCCTTACAGCACTGTGGACCTTTCTCATTAGCAGAATAGTCACATTTGTTAGGAGGAAGGGGGCATGAGGTATGTGCAGATGAATAGCGAGCTGCAGGGCACCCCTGTGAGTGCTGCCTCACCTACGATGTAAATGGACTGCTTGGGTAAGGTAGATAATAGTTCTTTAAAAGCTCAGGATTTTCTCCTGTGGATGCTAGTTAGATGACTGTGATAACCACACATTTGTAGCTTCCAGCTTAGGCAAAAGTCCATGGTTTCAAACGAATGCTGTCCTGTAGTATAGAGGTTTTAAAGCAGAAGTGTTTTCTAGGTTCAGTGGCAGTAGCAGGCTTTCTTTTTCTAACTAGAATGCAAAGCAAATCTTTGGTGGACAATGACAAATTAGTTCAGGAAAATGAAATAATAATAGTCTCCTACTATTCCCCAATATAAGAAAAAAAACTACTCTGAGGAAGAATTATCAGTGGTAGATGTTCCTATAAATACTGTGGAAGGAAATGTAACTCCTTTACCAACACCTCAATGTTGGGGTTTTTTTTTCCACTTCTTATATGTTATTTCTTTTTATTTTGATTTTAATGTAATGGATTTCATTTGTGGGTTATCTTCATGTTTTCATTTTAAAAGTTTTCCTTAGCGAGAGTAAGAAGAGACCATGTGATGAAAAAAGAGAATAAAGTGATTATTCAGAAAAATAAAAATTGAATACTTTGTGAAAAATTGAAAAAAAGATGTAGAAATACTTCATACAATCTGAAAAACTACACATGCAAAAGCAATCTTGTTTTACCCTTTTTTCCACCCCTTACTCTGATTCTTTTTTTGTCTAGGAGTAAACAGGAGTGGAAGACCACTGATAGAGTAAGCCTGTGCTAAGAACTGTGGGATGGTGATGATTATCACAGAATCAGATAATTGTAGGGGTTGGAAGGGACCTCCAGAGATCATTGGGTCCGACACCCCTGCCAGAGCAGGTTCCCTAGGACATATCACACAGGTAGGCATCCAGACAGGTCTTGAATATCTCCAGAGAAGGAGACTCCACAACCCCCTGAGCAGCCTGTCCCAGGGCTCTGTCACCCTCACTGTGTGCAAGTTCTTCTGCATGTTGGTGTGGAACTTCCTATTATGTCTGTGGAATGCCACAGGTTTCAGAGTAGTAGCTAGGTGAGAGTTCATCAATACGCAATAATCGATAGCTGATACACTTTAAAAATATCATGGGATTTGCATCGATCTGAAGTGCGTGGGATCTCTTCTCCAACAGTATGAAATAGCAGTGGAGGAAATAGATGGGTGCCCTCTCACAGCATCCTGGCCGCTCTTAAAACTTCCCAAAGTCCGTCTTGAAAACTTTTAGGAAGTTCTGTACATACTATCAGTTAAGAGTTAACAGTAGTTTTTGGTTGACTGCCTCTCTTACATGCTTGTGCGGAGGAAGTAGTAAGGAACTTGTGTTTCCTCTTGCTTTATTGATGTTTTCTTTCATTTTCATTCATGAAATTCAAAACCTCAGTTAAATAGCAGTGCGTAACAGGCTGCTCCTTTTGTTAATGCGTCTTTGGAGGATAACGAAAGGAATGGGTATAACCAGTTGAAATACTGCTCTTGGACAGCCAATATTGGAAGGCAGTAGCAAAGCAAATGGATTACTTTTCCACTCAGGCTCCGCTAGCTCTTTATGGTGATTGAATTTGAATCTTTGCTGCTGCTTAATCGAAACTTACAAACAGGGGAAATGTTTAGAGGGAGAGTGAAACCTCAACAACATAATTTATACAGACTTGTGGATGTTTTGCTTGGTTCTGGTTTCTTCATCCTACCACTAATTAAATCTATGTGCCAGTGGAATTACACAGTTACTTCAAAGACTGTTTCTTTGGGTCATGATTAGAGATACCCGAAATAATGAGAAAGTGGGAGGCAAGGAAGAATAACTTCTGCAAGGATTTTAACACTGAAGTCTAAAGAGAGTTGGTTCTTCATTTGTTTCAAAGGTCCAAAGTGTGCTATCTACTTCTGCAATGTCTCCACCTGCTAGCTGAAATCTGAGCAAAGCTTCATCAGCTGGGAAAAACTGACAGTATATCCCAGGCTACTGATATGGTTTTTTGTTTGTTATACTCAAAACTTTTCAAGAGAATGTCATGAATCTGGGATTTCAGCGCCCTGCTTGTCACAACCCCTCAGTTGTTTTGGTGAAGATGTAAGGTCGTTGTGCTGTGTGGTGGATATTGGCTGTCAGGCATCCCTGAGAGGCTGCTGCCACGCTACTGCGCATAGACCTCGGGAGCTACTGAAGTTACAAGAAGATGACTTGACTCTGTTGCAGCCTTATGTCAGCACAGAGGACAAAGCACAAAACGCTTGTGTACCACGTACAAACACAGCAGTGTAAGACAGTTGTGAATAGCAAAGTACAATTACTTAGTTTTTAGGAAGCTTTTGTTTGTTTCTGGCTGTATGGATCAGGCAAACTTTCTGGATGTGGAACATGTTTATCAGCTGCTTCTGTAATACTTGTTTACTTTTTTCTTTCTTTTTTTCCTCTTTTCCCTTCATTTTTCCCATAGGCTTGTTCACAGCAACACCCACTGGAGGTAATGAGCAGTGACAGTATCACTGCAGCTTTCCCCCAGGGAGCCAAGCAACATTGGCTCCTGTAAGCCAATGCTGTAAGCAGTGTTTTTTATATAAAGGGTGGGATGCCTCTAGTCTCCAGCAGCATGTTTTCTGTCAACCAGGAGAAAGTGCTTAAGTAAAAAAGTCTAATAAACCTGGTCAAAGCAAAGCTGGGGCTTGGTTTACTCAGCTGCTGTAGTGGGTTATGAGTATGATACAGAGTTTAATGCAATCTATTTTACTCCTGAAGTAGTTTTTTCATAATCCAAGCAAGAAGAGAAGCTGTCATGGTAATGTGAGTATGTTCAGTAGAAGCAGCATGAGAGTCTGTTTTTATCAGAAATTCGACTCTAGGTGTATGAAAATGTGGTATTATGAGTATAAATACAAGAAGCTCCTGCTAAAGACATGGAAATGGCCCTTGTGTTGGCCTCCTGATAGGAAGACAGATCAAGTGAACATACAAGACCTGAGAGTTTTGTTGCTGTGAGAGCTGGGCTATAATTTAGCAAGCTGACAGGAGGAGTGAAGTATCTCCTCAATATCTGTGTTTGGCAGAGGAGATGAATGCATACATCAGGAAACAATGTTTAAGTGTTTTATTTCCTTATTTCAGCCTGTCAAACTGTCAGCGTAGTTAATGGCCACCAAGAGAGAGTGAGGGGAAGGGAGGGAGGGGAGGAGGAGAATAAATGAAAGGAAACAAAGGTGCTGTGGAGCCTGGAAGAAAGGGAAACTGGGAAGGATTAGCAGGGTGCTTGAGGCATAATGGTCCCCTGGACACAAATGTCCAGAGTCCCTCCATAGGCTTGAACCTCCTCTCTCCTCCAGCCGTCCAAGGAAACAGGTAGAGAGAACAAATGTCCTGACATGCCACACACTTTATTTTACTATATTCATTTTGCTATGGACATAGTTAGGCCCACAGTCCACAAGGCACTTAAATATGATACAAAGTCCTAATGAAGTCCAGGGGTTTGCTGAAGCAGGCTCCAAACTGGACAAAATAGAGTTGGCTTGTCTAGGTTTTGAAATCTTGGGATTCAGGCAGTTTCTCTGTATTGTTTTACAAATTGCCTGTAGCTGGACTTTTTCTTTGCAACAAAGATGATGTGAATTGTTACTTTATGTATACAAGGAGAGATAAATGTCTTGGGACTTAATTCTTTTTCTGACACACCCATGCACCTTCCACTAAAGTCAGCACAAATGGAATGCTTTTCATAAGAGAAGTATTTTTAAGGCGAAGCCAGTATTATGTATTATTTTCATTGCATGGAAACAGAGGAAGAGTAAAAATTTTTAGATCAAGGACTTATGAGGAGTGACTGAGGGAGCTGGGATTGTTTAGTCTAGAGAAAAGGAAACTGAGTGGAGACCTCATTGCTCTCTACAACTACCTAAAAGGTGGTTGTAGTGAGGTGGGGGTCGGTCTATTCTTCCTAGTAGCTAGTGACAGGACAAGGTGAAACATTAAATTGCATCAGGGGAAGTTTAGATTGGATATTAGGAAAAAATTTCTTTAATGAAAGGGTTGTCAGATATTGGAACAGGCTGCCCAGGGAGGTGGCTGAGTCACCATCCCTGGAGGTCTTTAAAAAAAGAGTAGATGTTGTACTTGGTGACATGGTCTAGTGTTGGACCCAGTAGGGCTGGATAGATGATCCTATGACTGTCTCAGTAACTGCAGAGAAGAGGGTAATGCAAGCTATTCCTGTACTCTAGTCAAAGATCACAGAATCACAGAATTGTAGGGGTTGGAAGGGACCTCGAGAGATCATCGGGTCCAACCCCCCTGCCAAAGCAGGCTCCCTAGCTCATATTGCTCAGATAGGCGTCCAGGCGGGTCTTGAATATCTCCAGAGAAGGAGACTCCACCACCCCCCTGGGCAGCCTATTCCAGTGCTCAGTCACCCTCACTGTGAAAAAGTTCTTCCGCATGTTGGTGCGGAACTTCCTGTGCTCCAATTTGCAGCCATTGCCCCTTGTCCTATCCCCACAGACCACTGAAAAGGGGCTGGCTGATTCCCCCTGCATCCCCTGCTTCAGATAATTATAAACTTTGATTAGGTCCCCCCTTAGTCTTCTCTTCTCAAGGCTGAACAGTCCCAGCTTACTCAGCCTTTCCTCATAGGGGAGATGCTCTAGGCCCTTAATCATCTTCGTAGCCCTTCTTTGGACTCTTTCCAGGAGATCCCTGTCCTTTTTATACCAAGGAGCCCAGAACTGGACACAATACTCCAGGTGGGGCCTGACCAGGGCAGAGTAGAGAGGGAGGATCACCTCCTTTGACCTGCTGGCTACACTCCTCCTGATGCATCCCAGGATCCCATTGGCTCTCTTGGCCACCGAGGCACACTGCTGGCTCATGGCCAACCTGTCATCTACCAGGACCCCCAGGTCCTTCTCCACTGAGCTCTTCTCCAGCAGGTCATCCCCCAGCCTGTACTGATACAAACAGTTGTTCCTTCCCAGGTGCAAGACTTTATACTTGCTTTTGTTGAACTTCATCTGGTTTCTCACTGCCCAGCTCTCCAGCCTGTCCAGGTCTCTCTGGATGGCAGCGCAGTGCTCCTGCGTGTCAGCCACTCCTCCCAGCTTTGTATCATCGGCGTACTTGCTGAGGGTGGATGTTATTCCCTCATCAAGACCGTCAATGAAGATATTAAACAGGACTGGACCCAACACTGAGCCCTGGGGAACACCGCTGGTAACAGGCCTCCAGTCAGATTCTACTCCACGAATCACAACCCTCTGGGTTTGGTCCGACAGCCAATTCTCAACCCACCTCACTGTCCACTCATCTATCCCATGCTTTCTCAGCTTTGCTATCAGGATGTCATGGGAGACAGTATCAAAGGCCTTGCTGAAGTCAAGGTAGATGACATCCACTGCTCTCCCTCCATCTACCCAGCCTGTCATGAGATCGTAGAAGGCTATGAGGTTGGTCGAGCACGATTTCCCCTTAGTCAATCCATGCTGACTACTCCTCATGACCTTCTTCTCTTCCAATTGCTTGGAGATGGCATCCAGAACAAGCTGTTCCATTACCTTTCCAGGGGCAGAGGTGAGGCTGACTGGCCTATAGTTACTAGGTTCCTCCTTCTTGCCCTTTTTAAAGACTGGAGTGACACTGGCTATCCTCCAGTCTTCAGGCACTTCTCCTGTCCTCCAAGACCTGTCGAAGATGATAGAGAGCGGCTCAGCAATCACCTCCGCCAGCTCCCTCAGCACACGTGGATGTAACCCATCTGGGCCCATGGATTTGTGTGCATTAATCCCTTTGAGCCGCTCCTGGACCTCCCCTACTTGAACCAGAGGGAAATTCTTCATTTCCCAATCAGTCCTACTCTCATCCAGTGTCTGTGGGTCCCGGGGGGCCTTTGAAGTGAAGACCGAAGCAAAGGCGGCATTCAATATCTCCACTTTCTCAGCATCCCCCGTAACCAGGACACCCTCCTTATTCAGCAAGGGACCTACATTATCCCTGGACATCCTCTTACTGTTCACGTGTCTAAAAAACCCCTTTTTATTATCCTTTATGTCCCTTGCCAGCTTAATTTCCAAGAGGGCTTTAGCCTTCCTAGTTGCATCCCTACAGGCCCTGTCCACATTCCTGTATTCTTCCCAGGTGCTCAGACCCTTTTTCCACGATTCATAGATCTTCTGCTTCTCTTTGAGTTTGCTCAATAGCTCCCTGTTCATCCATGCAGGTCTTCTGCCTCTCTTTCCCCATTTCCTCCTCAAAGGGATGCATCGTTCCTGTGCTTGGAAGAAGTGCTGTTTGAATGCTAGCCAGCTCTCGCAGGCTCCCATTCCTTCAAACAGCGTAGCCCACGGGATAGCCCCCATTAAGTGGCGGAGGAGATCAAAGTTAGCTCTACCAAAATTCAGGGTAGCTATCCTACTTTTTGGCTTGCTTCTTCCACCCAGGATCATGAACTGAACCATTTCATGGTCGCTTTGCCCTAAGCTGCCCCCGACCTTCACTTCCCTAACAAGTCCATCCTTGTTAGTGAAAACAAGGTCCAGCAGCCGCCCTCCCCTTGTGGGCTCCTGCACCATCTGTAGCAGGAAATTGTCTTCAACACACTGCAGAAATTGTCTGGACTGCATACGACTGGCCGTATTGCTTGCCCAGCAAATATCTGGGTAGTTGAAGTCCCCCATAAGGATCAGTGCCCGGGAACTTGAGGCTACTTCTAACTGTTTATGGAATGCGTTATCTACCTGCTCCTCTTGATCAGGGGGCCTATAGCACACTCCCACAACAATGTCCCCCATACCGGTTTGCCCCTTGATTTTAACCCACAAACACTCGACAGAAGGTTCATCCTTCCCCAGGTGGAGCTCAACACATTCTAGGTGCTCTCTCACATAAAGAGCAACTCCTCCACCTCGCTTCCCTAGCCTGTCTTTCCTAAAAAGCACATAGCCATCCATGACAGTGTGCCAGTCATCCAGGTTGTCCCACCACGTCTCTGTGATTGCGATGAGATCATGGCCCTGCGACCGCACAAAGATCTCTAGTTCTTCTTGTTTGTTCCCCATGCTACGTGCATTTGTGTAAAGACAGTTCAGTGGTGAAGCAGATGTAGGTATCCTCAACGGCCCACAGCGAGATTTCTGACAGGGGACTGGCAAAAGTGGCTCCACGGAGGAGTACTCAGGGCAGTCCACAGAATTTTCCCTACTCTCACGTGGAAAAACGTCCCCAAGTCCACGACTGTGCTGTTGGTATTTACCTCTTCCCACCGTCAACTCCCGTTGTGTCTCCCGAAGCCTAACCCTGGCAGCCGCCTTAATATCCCCTTCCCCCTTCCTAACTAGTTTAAAGCACGATCGATGAGCCCTGCTATCTCCTGGGCGAGGATCCGCTTTCCTTTATAGGACAGGTGAGCCCCATTAGCAGTACTCATGCCAGGAGCAGAGTACACCATCCCTTGGTTAAAGAATCCAAAGTTCTTGCGCCGGCACCAGCCTTTTAACCACACATTCATCAAAGTGATGACACTTTGTCTTCACTGCCTTGTTAATCATGGTGGTTGGCAGCAAAAGGACTTAATGGTTCTGCCATGGGAGGTGAAGTTGGCTTGCACACATACAGATGAAGCACCTTCTGAGCTGTGTTCGGGAGGTGTGGAGCCCAGATAGCATGTGTCTCAAAAAGAATGATGCAGAAGCTTTCAAGGTTTTCCAGGTCTGTGGGGAATATTTGGCTCAGTTTTGGCTTGACTCATGTAACAAAAGGCCTTCTCCTTGTACATCAAAGGCAGAGAGCAGAGCCTTTGTGGGGAAAGAGGAGCAACTGTTAGGATTAAACTTCAGGATGTATAGTATTGATTCCAAGGAAGGCTTTGGGCATTTCCTGTTCATCCATTATGGGGCCACAACCTTTTCCACTTGAAGCCACTATCATATTGTGTAACATCATAAGGTATGAGTTTGAACTGGGCATGGTAAAAATCAGTTTTCCTTTGGCACAGCATTGCTAGTATTTTGTGTGTTCTCCTACTAATTATTCCAGTGAAAGCTTCTTTACTCCAGTAGTTGTTGGGTTTGCCCACTGGTTATTTAAAA
Source organism: Porphyrio hochstetteri (assembly GCA_020800305.1). NCBI lineage: Eukaryota > Metazoa > Chordata > Aves > Gruiformes > Rallidae > Porphyrio > Porphyrio hochstetteri. Next base: position 79,384,675 of record CM036905.1, on the reverse strand, counting down.
ATTTCTTTAAGAAGACTGATGTAATGGTATTCAGCATGCTTCAGTGTTTTTGTTACACTAACAGTCAAAAAGTTGTCAGTTTCTGAGTGGAGAGTTTTAGGAGGAGTTTTGAAAGAGTAAATCACTAGCTTTTTAAAGTCTTACAGGACTTTTGGTTATGAGAGGATCTATGAAGAATATCTGGTGCACATTTTCAAAAGTGTGATTAATGGGTGCTGGAGGGTGGTGCTGCCAGCTGCTTTGAGAGATGATTCCACCTGGCTGTGCAGAATTGAAGAGAATAAAGATGGCATTAGGCTGGGAGGAGCCTGGAAAGTCAAGACAGGAACAGATACTTGCTATGGTGAAGAGAAGCCAAAGGGAAATTGCAAAGATGGGTATGTAATGAGGAAAGCAAGGGATGAGAAGACGACTTTTGCTGTGGTAAGAGGGGAACGAGACTGATTTCATTAACACTGAAGCAGTCGTGTCCTTAGAACAAGTTTTTAGTGGCTTTATAGCAGCCCTTAGGCTGAACTCTTCATGGTGTTGGAAGTGCTCATGTTTAGCACCCTTAGAAGGAGGTGTTACTTATTTGTCTCTGTCATCACATGGGTAACTGAAAGGATAAAGCCTGAATACAATCCACAAACATCAGAAACTTTGTCAGTAGAGTACAGTTAATGCAAATTTGATCAAACTCATTGACCCTGCTGGGTGGATGTACAATCATGTTCCCAGAGGTGCAGCAGGTTAAGAGAACACTATCTGCTCAAAATCCCTGAAAGGGATTTCCAGTGACTCAGGGCAGGCAAAGCTGGTGACTGAGTGATATGTGAACTGAACAGGTCAGCCATTGCTTTGCTGGGGAGAACTGAGCTGCCAGTGAGCCATTGTTTCCAGTAAGATGTGAAATCCATGGTTCATTGAAAAAGCACATGCTTCATTTCAGACCCGTAGCAGCATTACTAATGTCTCTCTGAATGTAGAGACAAGTAGCTGTATCTGCATATTTAAATTTTACATGTGATTCTGATGCAGATTTGAGTTACCTTACTAAGCTCAGCTATGGTTAAGAGCTCAATATTAAATGATAACTGTATTTCACCCCTGAATTCAGGCTCTTTGCTAGAGTGGACAAATGAGCCCAATGTGCAAGTTTGCATGGCTGGAAGGATTGGAGAGCCGAAGCAGAACTCTAAAAGGAAGTGACTTTGTTAGTCAGCCAGTTTTTCAAAAGGAAAAAGAGTTTGCTTGAATCACTGGAAACTACTTCACATTGTTCTCATTCAGGAATATACATAGGAGACACGTTTTGCCAATAAAAGCATTAATTCACGGGTAATGAGGAGTCTTTGCCATTCCCATGTGAAAGCTCTGCCAGATTGGGTCAGATGACTCCACCTACTAAAACTATGTATGCTTATGACATGCACTGCTCTAAGCCATAAATATATCTGTGGCATTGTGCCTGTAATAATCTTTCTGCTGAGCTGTACAGCCTACTACCCATTAGCTGATGTATTTATCATGCTTACTGTTCTTTTCCATTATTTCTGTAGTATGAGTGTGATGGTATCTGGTAAAGTAATTTTAAAAGTATTGTTAAAAGTACAAAATACAGATCATACGAAGTACCCCTGAAGGTAATGGAGCTTTGTGTGGGCACAGAAGTGATTACCAGCTTGTTGCTCATATAACTGAAGTTCTCCATCCATATGGACACATAGACACACTGTGTGTGTGTGTTTATATATGTATGCATGGATACATTTACTTGTGATATATTTAAATTCTCATGCTTGTGCACACTTGAGTATTACAAAAGCAAAGTAAATTTCAATATGAGTCTACATGTGGAGATGTTCCTAGGGAGATGCTGTTTTGGTATGTAGAAGGAGGTGATCATGTAATTAAAAGGCTGTTACAGTTTTCAGAAAGGGGCAGATGTAATTTTTATACCTACATAATGGTAGACATTCAGAAATAAAGAAATACCAACTGTGCAAGACTGACGTTCCACTGTTCTTAACTTTTTGCTTTTTATAGAAGTAAAAGACTAAGTCTTCCATAAAAGTCGTTTGTCATTTTAATATGAAAATCTTAATGTTTACCAGTTACTTGGAAAAAAGAGGGGGTTCCTCATACAAGTGGCTGCCATCAGTGCAAGACAGATATCACAAACACCAATGTTCTTAACTGTGGCTGTTTACAGGTTTTCTTTTGCATTTCTGCTGGCCACTAGGATTAAAAAAAGGAGTTCTAGCAGCTAACTCTCCCTTCAAATTAAAAATTATGTTGAAGCCTTACAAGTTTACAAAACCTATTAGTTCTGATTTTTAATTGGCAGCTGGAATCTTCTGTGTCACTTTCATGGTGGCATATCCTGCTAAGGCAGAATTTTTTTTTTTCAGTTTTAAGCCAGTGATTTGTGTGATGATATCACTCCAAAAGCAAATATTCTACAAATTGTGATTAAAATTGCAGATTGTCTCAGTAGACATTGTGAGTACATATCACCATGACTGGGGTGGGAAATGCAGGGTGAATATTTTGTTTCTCATTCAATTAAATTAACTGAGGAGTTTGTTTTATGGGTGGAGACACATGTGGAAAAAACCTACAGGATTTTTTTTCAAGTGTTCATGAAAAGGCAGCAAATGAAGAGCTGTGAGGTAAGGATGTAACGTTAACCTGCACTGCGTGTCTGTAACTCTGAGATATCATAAACAATTGCTGGGCTTCTGAAAGGCTCCACAGCCTTCCTAGAAGTAGGCGTTGGCCTGTGTAGTAGTAATTATATGGTCTCAAACCAGAACAAACAAGCATTGCTATATGTAATTACTTGGAGTGTCCATGTAGAACATGGCATTTTGGTGTTTTCCTTTTGTTAGCAGTTGAGTACTACTAATTCCAAAATAGAGAAGGGTTTTAGAGCTCATATGGGACTTTCCTGGTGGCGGAGCAGTTTCTATCAGTGAGGTAAGGAAATTCTGGGGCACTTTGGAGAAGCCTACTGTCAACTGCCGAATACTGCTCCCCAGTCTGGAACTTCTGGACAAATAGTGTCATGCTGTTGTAGAAAAGAAGTTGCTGATGTAGAAGATTTGCAGGTCTGTCAAGAAAACAACTTTTGTTATTCTGAGATGTGTTTGTATGGATTTAAGAAAAAGGCATAGTTGAGGGAAACATTTTAGCATTTCTGATACAGATATTTCTGGACATAATTTTGTGCAATAGGAAAATACTATGGTATCAGCCTTCTAGGAAATTTTGATGTCTGTACATTTAGATTAAGTCCTAGGTGTTCTCTAAGTACTTTGCAGTTAAGAAAATGTCTTACATTTGCATGATAAGAAGCCAGTGGCTCTTTCAAAGTACTTCCTTTCTCCTGAAATGCCAAGCAAGAGAACAACAGGCAGATTAGAGCAGGTTTTCTGCAGTGAGTTTCCATCCTGGAATTTATTTCTTCATGCTCCATGCAGAAAGCCAGTCCTCATCTTCCCTGTTCTTTTTGTTGACTGTTGCAGTTGCTAGGGCATACATTGTCTCCTGGCCCTGGTAGTGCCAAATATTTTGCCACTTGGACTAAAAATGCACATGCCGGGTTCTCTGGAAATCTCCAGCACAAGAAGTGGGAACTGGCAGGAGCTGAGACTTTTTGGGGATGTCTCAGAAATCTGGGGCTGCTATCAGTGGCAGGTTTTTGCATATGCAGCAGAGCAGCTCAGACTAGAACAAAAATTTTAAGAGGCCTGTGAGATTATATATAGAGCCATGGGTAAATATATATGTATACGCACACACATATATATAGCATATATACATACACATCTATGTACACATGCACAAATGACACCTATATATATAGGTGCTTTGATCTGGTTTTTACTGTAACTTGAATTAGTGATTGGCTCAGTGTTGAAAGCAGCATAACAAGTGTCAGGTGATGAAATTCATCACAGGATGACGCAAACAAATTTTTGGGGTAATTTGGGAATTGAAGTTTTATCTTGTGTGTATTTTTGTCTGTAAGAGATTGATCACATCAGGTAATAAATTCAGTAGGGGTGATGCTTTCTGTTGGATCCCAAGTATGAAAAAATCACACTCAAACTAAAGGCTAGCTTTTCTTTCACCAAAAGCACTCATTCCTCTGGACTTGAAGAAGGACTATATGCTTTATGCTATAGTGGCTATCCTGCAGGTGTGTTAGAATTGTAGAATCATTTAGGTTGAAGGAGACCTTTAATATCATTGAGACCAGAAATAAACCTGCCAAGTCCGCCACTAAACTATGTCCCTAAGTGCCATATCAGGGTAAGAAATGGCTATCTGTAAAACTTGCTAAATAGGCAACGGGGGTACCAATGCAAGAATCTAAAAGAATTTCAAACACACTTAACCCTTATTTCTTTTCATTTGGATTTTCAGGTTTTGTTTTTTGCCTCAGACATTAACTTTGCCAGTTGTGCTTCAGTGGTTTAGATCCAAAAAGGAAGCATATAATGTACAGGAAAACAAATGCTCTCTCTTATTCTTGCACTTGCTAAAACATGCCTTATTTCTTGGGAACTTTTTATGTTCATTGTCTGTCATTCTGAGACCTTAACACCATTTTGCTTTTGTAGCTCACCATATTACTTTTTCTTTTATAGGTCAAAATTCAGGAGGGGCAGTGGGGATGTGTGTGTGGAATTATCAGAATATATTCCAAGAAGAATAACTCTTACAGTTATCATCCTTTCTGGAATTGTGAGGTTATGTTTCAAATACAAGCATGGGGTTTTTGGCCAGTTCTGTACTCTCCCTCTTCTCTCAGGGTAATTGCTGGACAAGTAAGTTAACCAGAAGCTGCAAGATCTCTTCCAGTCAAGTAGAAGTCGAGGAGTCCAGAGTCCTGGCTTCTAGTGCTGATTCTGCTGTAGTATCACCATGTTATTAGTTGTCCCTTGATCTACCTATCTGTAAAATGGTAATGGTGATATTCTTACATTGAAACTTGCTTGAGACTTACAGACGGATTCGAACTCTACTCAAGTCAAGGGGAGCTTTCCATCTCCATGTACATTTCTGAACCAGACCTTTAATTCACTGGTGTTTGAGTCCTATGAGATTCTTAGGTGAAACTAGCTATGAAATGTGAAAAATTACTGCTATTTATACAGTGTTAGGGTGATAAGATAAATGCAAATGAAGCGTCCTTGACCTTGGCTGTGAACAATCTAAATCAGACATAACACAGCAAGAATATGGTTTTATGTTGGGGTTTTTTTTGAAGTGTGCATGGTGAATCATAAAATATATGCATTGTTTCTTATGTTTTCTAAAAATGCAGCGATAGGATGCTTCTCAGTCTCTACTTTATTCATGGTTTTAGGTCATTTCTGAGACTGAAAAAAGCCCCAAAGATCAGAAGATCTCTTGGTATGTCTGGTGCTCTGGTTTGTTGGAACAACTGTGAGCGCTGATTGGATTTCTGGACCGGAGGCTGGGTACTATGACCTTGCTGCTGGTATTTGTCCGGTAAAAATCTCAGTAGCACAAGAGTTCCCACTCACTAGCTTTGGATTTGCCTTAAAATTAAAAGAAAAGAGGAAGAAAAAAAAAGTAAGAAAAAGAAAAAGAACTGCTAGGAGGAGCTTCCTTTTTGATCATCATGACAACAACAACAACAAATTATCCTTGTTCAGTATATGCTTTGAGATGGCTTTGGTGCCAGGAGTTCTGCCACCTGTTCCCAGCAGGACAATGTGGAGATAAGAAAACTGGTAATCTTTGAGAAACAAAATATATATGTGCACTTAAAAAGTGAACTTTGATAAACTTTTTGACGAAGGAGATGAATCTTTTCAGCATTACACATCACTCCGAGGATGAGCTACTTTAGTGCAGTTCAGACAGCCAGGGACTGTTTGTTTTAATTTATTTAAAGGAAATTCAGTAAGCAGTTTTGAACAAAGTCTGAAGGTTTGGTTTTGTTTTAAGAAGAAAAAAAAAAAGGCAAAGAAAAATGTTTCATGATAATAGGTCTGTATAATATTCTCTCCTGCTGCATTTTTTTGTATTCTGCTTTTCCTAAGGCTTACAAATGGGATGGTAAAATTAATTCTAAACCAGGAGTGATGTTGTTTGGTGTAAAACAAGATGGTTAGAGTAGAAGTCACACAGGTTGTATGCTCATGCAAATCAGCATAACTCCTTGTACTTCAGTGGCCTGGAGGATCTGACCTGTTAGGTGGTATGGCAGCAGAGCCAAATATTTATAACCATTAATAAATTAGAAGGTGCCCTAAGCAAAATCGAGTGCAAGAAAAAAATACCTTTGCAAGCTGGGGTTGGACTGGGTCCTCAGCAGGAAGGCCTACTTTCCCAAAGGCATTTTCTCATCCTTGCTTCCCCCAGCAGCTGTTCAGACCCTCTCTCCAGCAAGAGAAGGGACAAGGAGCAGCAAGGAGTTAACCCTTTGCTTACAGGAGACTAGGCTCTTTCTTGTGTTTGGCAAATCATAATCAGAAGATACTACCTCAAAAAAAACCAAACCCAACCCAACTTTTGAGGTAATTTTGAGGGGTCAGGGTAACAGGGAAGAACATCTTGCTGTTGAAAAGAGATACTTTAAAATATCTCCCACTAGGTGGACACTGCTAAAGAGATGACAGTGGGGTCTTGGATTCTGATAGCAATGAAGGGGTTAAATAATTTTTGGCAGCCCGTTGATTGTGTAAAACCATAAAGCAGCTCCAGTAGAAAGAGATGTGTAGAGGTAGAAAATATCGGACGGAGTGCATGCTCTCTGTGGATAATAAAAATTACCCACTTTCTCACAGATGTCGCATCTGGCAGTTTTCCACTAAAAATTTGGATTGCATATCAACTATCCAAATTATTTTAGTGTCTGTTGAAGAGTGTGTTTGGCAGGATTTCCAGTAGGAAAATAGGAAGTCGATTTGAAAACATTAATACTATTTGAATACAACTGCTTAAGCTGATTGTTCCTTAGATGAACTCCAGTGGAAACACATTCTGACCTGCAAGTCTCCAGGTGGTGAAAGTGGAGATGTGAAATTGCTGCTTGAGAGGGCAGGGAGAGGTCTACCCCAGGGTTTTTATCTCCCCCTCTTCTTTTTCTTTTCCCAATTATATATAGCCTAGTTAAAGGAGAAGGGGATATAACAGAATGTAATAACAAACAAAGGACAAGCAAAAGGAAGGACATCGTCATTGAAGAGAGCAAATATGCAAAGTGCCTATATAGCTTCTAAGGTTCTGAATGTAGATCACTGATTTTGGAAAGGGAGGTGAAATCACTGAGGTCTCAGCTAAGATGCATGTGCAATGGAAGATGCCATCATAAGAGCAACTGATTGGATGCACCAAACTTGGGAAAAGAGGACAGCGTAGCAAGCAGTCTAAAGGTGTGTCCTTATTTTAAATATTACATATGGCACTAGTCTGCTCATCCCAGAATAACGTGGGATTTTTGGACCTTGTAAAGAGGATGGACAAACACTCAGGTCTTTAGCATGGGGCTCCTTGCATCCTTCTCTGAAGCAGTCTCAGGATAATAAATCAGGGGAGTGGCAATACTGCTATTCTTAGGCTATAATTGAAACACAGTAGAACAAAGTCAAGAGAGAAAAGTATCAGAAGAATAAACTGAAAAATTCCTGATGCTGAGTTTGGCTAGAAATGAACTTATAGGTCATGGATACCATAAACCACTTGAAAACTAAATAACAGGACACTGCTGCACTTCTGAAAGGAAGTGATGGAAGTGATGTTCTGGCAGACACTTCCATTGGCTTTGATAGACTATTTTAATGCCAGCAGAAGTTAGTGTTTTTAACTAGGGATGCAATCAGAGTAATGTTTTACTGAGTTTTTCACAGAACAAAAATTAATATGGAAAGAAATGCACGCTGATTGTCCTGGTGTTCTAGACACGTTCTGTCAGATCTTGAAGATGTCTTGTTCCGCATCCTTCGTGGTGCTCAGTGGGTTTGGTGGCTTGGGCCAGGAGAAGTGCTAGAATAGAGCTGTTGCACTAATGTGATGTTCAGTAAAGCTGCATTGTTTTAAGGCTAGTTAATAGGGCTGCAGACAGTGTAGCAGAGTGTTTCTCCTGATAAAGCCTGTGGCTCTTCTGTTTTACTTTCCTACCTTTGTTCCCTTACTAGACTCAAATATGTTTTGGCAGAAAAGCTCGGTCCTGCCTCCCTATTTACTGTTGTTACTCCACTGCCAGAAAGATTGGCGTATTGCTGTAGTATGAAGTGTGCACATGAGAGAGGGAGTTTCTGCTCCAGAGAGCTTGTGCTCTGTGGAGGTCAGTCAAGTGCTTCTCCTGTCTCTGATCTGTCAGTATGCTGATACACTTCTAAAAACACTCTTCATAAAAATTCTCAGCTTTACCACATTTAGTCTTTTGATCTGGTGCTTGGAGAATTATTGTCAAGCCCTACTGGGTATCTGAAGGATAACAATGAAATTTATTGGTCTAGTGAAATTCTTGACATAGTAAAATTGTTAGAAATTTATTGCTTGGATTTCAGAGAGGAAAACAGAAATTTCATCTTTCAGAGGACTTTCAGGACAATTCCATTAGGTGGTTTGATCCGGTTTTCCTGTTTGCCTCGTGTCAAATCAGGATCTCAGAGGGGGTGTCCAACTGATGTATTGTCTCCTGGGCAGCATTATGCATGGTGGGAGATTAGGTCTGCTGGCACTTACTCTGGGGGTGGAGAACATGGCAGGGTCCTTCCACTGGAGTGGAACATAGGGCAAGTTGTAGAGGATAGTAAATGCACTTGAACTATTATTCTGGAACATCAAAGAGAAGAAAAAGAGGTACTTGAAAAAGTTACTTGGTATTATTTGAAGGGAAAAGTGAACCTATCAGGTCATGATTAGGTTTTTAAATATCTTTTGTTCATACTTAATCTTTTGTGTCAGGAAGTGTGTTCACAGATACTTCAGTTCAGCCCTTCCAGTAGGACATTTATATGTGGCGTACTTGAAAGATTTTTAAAATGACTGCTGTACCTTTTATAAATAGCTAATTTATGGTATATAAGTGTTAGAGAATTGCCTATCTTCAGCCCTTGTAGTGGCACGTGAAATATTTATTGTAGGAACCCTCCATGCACAACTGTGTCAAGAAGTGCTCAGTTTTACTGAGCTGCCCCTGGTAAGGAATGCCATCAGCCAAAACTTTAGGTTCAAGTTGAGGAATTTTCCCTTCTTTTTGCCAGAGCATAATGCAGAGAGAATAGGTGAGAGAATTCAGTATGTGTATGTGAGACTTGTCAACTTGCTGAAACACTAAACACTGTCTTACCAGCTTTGATACTTTAATAAGACTTAAGAGAAATTTAGGTCAAAGCTATGCTTGACCATCCAATCATCAGACAGGAAAAGATTTATTTTTATCATCAAGGAAGGCATCTAACAAAATAACTTTTGGGTCTCCTAATCAGTGTCCGCGGTCTCAAACCATCACAAATCTCAGTTCTGCCTTATGTAATAAAGCTTAGTTCATGCCTAAATTCAGACTTGTATGTATCCTATGTTGTTTGTCCATCTTATTTGAATAAAACAATTCTTTATATTTTTTCCCAATCTTTAGTGTCAAACTAGGATGTCAACTCTGCAGTAGGTCTCTTTATCTAGATGGTTTGCTTGGATCTGCACCCATGATTGGATTTATAAGTTAAAGGCCTGTGTATTAACTTTTTTTTTAGTTAGGTTTGTGAGAAGGCTTTCAATATTTCACAGCTTTCTAAGCTGTCTCCAAGTAGAAATTGAAAAAGTAAGAAAGGGAGTCCAATCCTGATGCTGTGGTAAAGTCTAGGTCCAAATCTAATCTTCATAGCTTCATCCCAACTCTCCCCCAAAGTTTATATGGGAAGCTGTTTTTGTCATTCCTGTCACACAAAACCAGGAAGTTCTAGGAGTTTCATGAGAGAGTCAGGCTGTGTAATATTTCTACCCATTTACAGGAATTGTTTCTAATAGTTTACTTAATATTATAGCAAGACTTTGATTTTTTTTTTTTTTTTAAATTTTATTTTACTTTCCCAGTGATTTAACAGAACCAGATTTAGTGCTTTGCTCATACCGCCAACTCTCCAGTGCTCAAATTTATACAGCCTGTTAACTTTTGGGCATACTTTTATATGTAAAATAGGATGATTTGAGTACAGAGGTTTCCCTGAAGCCAGAGGCACTTTCTCTTCCTGTTCTTTGGACGTGTATATTTCTTCTGGTACGATAGGTATAAATGTCCTTGATCTTCACAAACATATAGCTGGTGGGCGTTATAACAAGTCCCAGCTTGCTGGGAGAAGTCTGTAAAACTAAGAATGTTTTCCGATGTGGATAATAAAATACTTTCCTGCTCCTTTATATAGTTTTAACAGACATTCAGGGTTCCAGTTCCTCTCAACCTGCTTTCCAGACTTCTTTGGAAATCAAACTTAAAGTTGTGAGAGCACAGCTGGCTTCAGGGAGTCCAGATTCCACAGGTTGTAAGCGATCAAAGCTGGGGAGTACTTGTAGTTTTTCGCAGAGTTAAAGTATATGGAAGCCTATTATTTGAGATACTTTTGCCATCAAAGCTTGGATTCATCTCTCTAGGACTAGTAATAGAAATTTCATGAAATCTTCCCTTTTGATCTCTCTCTAAGATCTGTGGCTCGGCCAGAGATCCAGTTGTCAGGATTTTCAGTTTGTTTCATTTTTCATTTTAAAATGGGTTGGTGGGGTTTTTTTAGTTTGTTTTTTTTGTGTTGCCCCCAGTTGGAAACCTTGCTAGCCGATAAAGTTAACACTGGTCAGTCCTGACATAAGAAAATAACATGACCTTAAGTGAAGCATTGACAAGTGTATAAAGATAATATGTAATTTTCTGATTCTTCCTCCTCTCATTCCCCATCCTTCATCCAGCTGTAGGTGAAGGTGATAATAAGACATGGACTTACCTGTAGCTAAGGCTTCCTGTCTTGTTAAGTCTTCCTATCTTGCAAAGGCTTCCTGTAGTTAGTTATTTTTTCTGTATTGGATAGATTCTAGTCTTGGCTAGAGTGTTTAGAGTGTTTGTCTTGGTGACTGATGATTTAGCAGGAATTTCTGCTTGCTTTTGTCACTTAAGCATTATTTGAAATACTTCCATGGGTCAATGTGTTTTCAGGTTTTTCCTAGTTTTTGGAGGATTAAAAAATGTCAATCACGCAATTCTACCTTGAATTGTAACTTGTAGGATCACAAGGTACCAGTTTTACACGTATCTTTAGTGACTATGAGATGAAGCCTGCCCCATAATTCATTAGGAGTGGCTTTCCACCTCTTCATTTGCAACTTGGAATCTGAAAAGCTCACATCTCTAACCATTCTGCATCTGAAAATTACTTAAAAATTACAGTGTTGATGAAATCAATCAGTTTGGTATCCTTAATGCAGGAAAGGGGTATGTAGGAGTCAAAAAAATAAAATGCAGGAAAATATTTGGGGTCCTTGAGTCTGAAAACTGGAACACGCAGGATCATGCTGAACCTCGGAGCACCGGCGTGAAGGGGTTGGTGAAGGGATGAGCATCGCTCTGATTGTGGGTAGGCTTGCAGCTTGAGCTCAGTCGGGCAATCTGATGGAGATGGATGGATGGATGATTGCATCTGCATGGAGACATGTAAAGACAAACCTGCTTTGCCTTTCAGAGCTGTCCATGCAGTTAGGTGGTGAAACAAGATCTGTGTCAGCTGGCCAGCTCTGTGGGGCTTTCTGGAGCCTGTTGCTTGACTTAGGGTATCATTTCTACATACGTACTTCTAAAAGCTAAACTTTTTTTAAAGACAGTATCCCACTTAAGTAAAATCAACATAAGGATGATTGTTACAACTCCCCAGCTACCTTTAAAAGAAAGAGAAATGTTTGCCAGCTCCTTTGTCAGTTGTTCCTTGTAAATGAAAATTCCATTATACTTTCCAGTTACGACTTTTCCCTTTTTTGCAGGTGATTTTTAGGAGTTTACTTAAATACCTATTGGAAAATGAGCTTTATCCTTTTAGACCTTTCTTGGGCAGGGTTATCCCTACTAGCTTTTGAACAAGATTTGTCCAAGAAAATGAAGGAACTTAGCAAAAGCAAATAAATAAAGCAGCACACTTTAAATGAACTACATCCTAAAAGAAAATGTTTTTTTACCCTCACCACCCACATGTATGTTAACATACAGAATTAGTCCTAACCTGCCAAAAGAAGAAAATATACAACACCTTTCAAAGATGCAAATTGACAATTAACAAAACAATAGAGTTCTAGCCTTCCTTTGCTGAGGTGCAAATTGATAATCAGATTGCAATGAAAAGCTGGTGGCTTCTATTTAAAATTTAGTTTGAGATGAAGGCTCCCTACTGAAGAAGTAATGCAACCAGTTCTACACTGGGAAAAACCTGCGGAAGGAGCTCTGGGACACCAGGCTGATGTCAACTGTGTAGTTTGCTTGTCATTAATTGTGACAACAATAGTAATGAGAAGGGAATGGTAAAATTTGGTTATGCTACAGAATTGCGGCGGGCAGAATTTGAGGTGTAGCCTCTTTTTTCTTCCTGTACATATCCTATGCCCTACAGTGATGTTGATGAGAGAAACTGCAAAGCCTGTGTGATAATTTTTTTCACTTATCTTTGGCAGTTTCACCCTCACTCTGCCCATTAAACTCCATCTCTTGTATTTATCCTAATGTTTCACATACCCCTGAGCTGCTGCAGGTAACTACCAGTTTATTTTATCCTGACTTGCCTCAGATCACTTTTATTCTTTCCAAATACGAAGTTTTACGTACGGATTTCTACTTGAGTTTAACACCAAATAAATAATGAGAACCACCATCAGCTTTTTGAATAAAAAGTTTTAGTCCCTGGTGTATGGAAAATGGGAAGACAGGCTTTTGTACTGCTGGAAGCTTCTGTGTTATGAATTAGAGAGGTCGTGAGGAATTGGAGATTTGTTTGCAAGTGGTAACGGGGTGCAAATTTTGAAGAAATGGTTGTAAGCTTTGTTTTGTTTTTTCCAACCATCTGACATGTGTGTGTTGTGTGCTTTTGGCCTGTTCCAATGAAACTGGTGCTTTCAGTCACGTCCCTTTGGCCTGTAATGTTTCTGCTGTTACGTGCTTATGAGTGGTGCTGGATTTTAATGGGGTTTTTGCTTATTTTGATTTGCCAGTGACTGTTTTGCAATGCTATTAACTTTTTAACATCTAATCTTTCATGAAAAATCTGCATTGTAGGATGTGTATGTTGACTTTATTTTTGTTCCGGATTCTTGCACTGCAAGTTTTGCTACTATGGGAGCTGAATTTTAAAAGTAGAAGAGTAATTTAAGGATAAGACCTTTTTAATAATCTGGATACTTGGTGGCATTTGACAAATATATAGATGTGTAGTCTAGGATTTTTAAGACTGGTTGGAGTATTTGAGACTTTGTTAATTGGAATCCAAGCCGTATGATTAAATGTCCTAGATATCTTGGAAAGTTTCAGCCATAATTATACAATTTTAATGAATTTTGTTGCTCTTGAAAATGTTGAGCTGACAGCTGCTTAGGATGAAGTCCTAGTTCATAGTTGCAGCACATGATAGGTAGGGGACTGCAGAGCTCTGAGTGTGCTCTATGTTACTCATCTCTCTCAAAATGAAGTTGAAGATCACTCTGAGTGGCTAAGCCTTTCCTTCCCATCAACAGAGCAACTAAATTTTACTTTGTGGGCAGCTAGCTGGTGGCAAATACTTGGCATCTTCCTCTTATTTGTGGTCAGTGCATGTCAGTCCATCAGGATGGTTGTCACAGCCTTCGTCATGTAAGGAGGTACGGAGATATTTTGGATATTGGCAGTGACAGCGCTCTTGAGCCTGTATTCAGGTATTGTATTAATCCCTCTTTCAAGTGTCAAGATTTAGCACCTCTTGCGTATTTTGATTAGCAGGAGATTTTTATACTTACTGGTGTAGTGGCTTGTTGCATTTAGATAGCACTTATTATGAACTAGATCCTGACGTTGAACATTATCTGCCTTCTCTGGAAGCCAACCCCTCTTGAGTGAATGTGGTGGTTGACAAGTAAATAATAGCGTGTGGTGCCCTACGAACGTGTTTTAACCTGCTCCGCGTAAGCTTTCTTGATGCATGTATTTAAAGACTCTAGTGTGCAAGAAATGTTAGGATGGAAAAGTTTGTTTATGCATTCAGTGATTTCTTCTTGGGCAAGATTCATGTTGATACTCACTCTGTGCAGCACTTTATTATCCTGCCTCTGGTACAAAGGGGTATGTAATCTGAAGTTTGGGAGGTGGACTTATTTTTTGAATAAAAGCCACTAAGGCCAGCACTTTTGTCCCCTTTCATGTCTTGTGAAGTCTGTGTGATTTCTAACCCTTTATTTCTTTTTTTCCCAGGCTATTCATATTTGCTGTCGGGCAGGGCAAATCAATCTTTTCTAAGTACTCTTTAATCATAAATCTAGATGTATTAAGCTTGTTATTACCCAGCCAGTGGTAGTCAGAAACAGAAATAGGCAGGGGGGAATATCTAGTCAGTATGGCTGAACTGTGATTGAGATCACGGGGCTACTTGCTCTGTGTGTACTTTGACTCTTGACTGCAGTGATGCTTTTGGTTTTGTTGGTGAGCTGTCTTTTTTTAATTATTTTTATTTTATTTTTTAATAGAGCCTACTTTAGTATCCCGTCTAATTAATGTGCTTTGCAATGTCTGTTTTGTGTGCTCTGAATGTTCATTTCCCTTGGCTTACATTTCCCCTCTGGTTTTCAATAAATCTTGGTGCACCTTTGTATCCTGCCGTCTTCTCTGCTCTTTTTCCCTAGAGTGTTAATTCCCACCCTCAGAATATCTGTAAAATCAGCATTTTACTTTTTCCCTCCTGAGCAGCTATTGCCATCAGCCGTTATAAAATAATGGCTTTAGATGTGTCCCTTGTAGTACATTGACCCCTCAGTCTGATTTATCATTAATTTCCAGAGATTTGTTCCAGGCTTGAACTAATTCCTTCCCCCCAGGGTCTTGAGTTAAAAACCACCCTGAAACCCACTTCTTTGTTCTTTTGTACCTCGGCTATTAATCATATTGCCACCAGCACCCCTGGCACATGGATGCATCCCACCATGGTTAAAGATATTCTAAATGTCCCCCATTGGCTTCTGTTACAGTGTTCAAGCTTCTTAAACTTACTTGAGAGTTTGTATCATATCTTGCTACTGTTTATATCTTGCATATTCCCCCAACTCCTACAGTCTGTCTTAGTGAAAAAGTCGTATTTGTCTCTCCCAGTTTCCTGCCTGATTACTTCTTTTGTACTGCTGCTGTGGGCAGCTAAAAGGGGCTGCGCTGACAGTCTGGGCAGAGGATATGGCCATATGCAGTAGAAACTGGCCTTTTCCAAACAGCGTGGGAATATCTGTAGGTTATGGTTTGTAAGAGTGTCTGCATGTAATTAAGAACAGCAAAGGAGGATAATATTAAGCAGAAAGTATTGTGTTTTGAGTTCTTAGTTTTCTTCATTTGAATGTATTGGTCTTTATGGGATGTTCTTGGGAACTAGCAGGAAGAGGACTTGTCCCCAGGAAAGCAGAGGACAGTATCTGCTTGGCCCTACTGAACATAGGACACACAAATACTGGTGTGTTCACAGCAGGATGGTTGGGAATGGAGGTAAAAAAACCAAACCCTTAAGCCTTGTAACTGATCACAGTGGCATCTTCTCCTAACTTACCCTTTCCAGGCACTGTGAAAGTGATGTTGCCTCTTGAAACTTAAAATCAAAAATATCAGCTGATCCTTTGGAGATGACTCCCATGCCAGGGTGTGCTTATTAATGTCCTGTTCTTTCTTAAAGTAGCAACTGCCTCTTTCTAGGAAAGGGACGGAAAAGGTTGCTGTGCAGGAACCTGTTTCTTCATAGCTAGTGCTCATTCCTGCCTTGTGTTCTAGCGCCTTGTTCCTGCAGTGCAGGCTGGTGAGCCGTTACAAACTGCTGCTTAGGATATGATTGCCCCCATGGTGTAGCCATGTATCTCCCTCTCAAGGCAATAGGAGCTGTTAGTTCTTTCTACTCCAGAAAATTAACACTGCAGAAAACTAAATCCAACCTGATCTGTTAAGAATTTTAGTTCTCCTGATGTTAAAAAAAAAAACCAACCAATTTTGACAACACAAATATATTAATACTGAATTGCTTGGTTCGGGATTGCTTTCTACAGGTACTGGAGTGGTTTAGTAACTTTTGATCATATAAATAAAGTATGTAAACATCTATCTATGTACATGAAGCAAAAAGTAACAAAATGCATGCTCTATGTGCTTCTTGCTTGCAAACCTGATGCTAACTAAATTCAGTTGTAATCTATGAGGATCCACAGGCACATTAGTGGGCAGACCTAATATGTAACAACAATACAGACAAATAAACATTTTGAAGGGAAAACATCCAGTCCTTACTCATTGCAATGTTTATTGAATTAGAGACTTCAAACACTGGGGCTGTAGCACAGTGTACAGCTTGTTCCCTGCTTCTGCCTGGTGTCAGAAAGACATGCTGCTTCTGATGCCTGGAGTAAATTTGCCCAAGACCAAAATATGTCCCGAAAATTTTGTTTCTTGAAGGAATCTGTGCATAAAGACTCCATTTATGAGGCAGAAGAAGCTACAAATAGGATGTTGTATGGCTAACAAATGATATCAAGAGCTGTGGAAAAGCTGTACTACCACATTTTTAGGTCTGCTTGCCAGATTGGGGGCATATGTGGGGAGAAGACATTGCTAATCATACCTCTGTGTACTTGTGCCTAGTATCCTGGGGTGTTTATGCCTGAAATCTCAAATACCTGCAGACATTTTTCAGTAATATTAGGACAAATTTGGTTTTTTAAGTACCGAGTCTAAAATAATTCTAAGATTGGTTTATGAATGTTAGGATGAAAAACAAAGTACATCCTGATGTTTTCATTTTACTTCAGGCCTTAAGTCAGAAGTAGTATTTATATGACCTTTCCCCAAAACATGAGGGATAGAGATCTAATAAAAATGTTATGCTGGATGAATTGTCATCTAATCATAGATGTCTGGGAGATGGAGCTTCAAGAGAGATACAGATGCAATAGCTTGTGTGTTAACAGTGTCAACAGCAGTCTTTGTGGTATACAGTGTAACCAGGAACTGCTGTGTGATAAAGCTGGCAGAGTGGCAGCAGCCAGGTAGCTGTACACTAGCAGCCCTGAAATATCACTAATTGCTTGGCTGTTCCTGCTTGGGCTAACTTGCCCAGCTAACATTGCTGAGCTCTATGTTGTGGAGCATCTGTTTCCTACAGGGTAGATGGACCTGTTCTGGTATCTCTGTGGCTTTTTGAAGTTGTGGGGTTTTTTGTTTTTTAACCATATCTGGTGGGTTTTTGTGTCACTTAACCACTATGGGCTCCAGATGGCTTGTGGCTGATGGTACCAAGCAGGTGATGTGCTGAAAGCAGTGTATTGTGCCCTTGTCTCTGCAGGCCAGGAGGGTCACCACTGGTGGTGAAGTGTGGTTGCTGTGGGTCAACTCAGGTTTTACCAGTGACATCTTGCCTTCAGCTCCCTGATTAGGGTTCACTGCATTGAAGCCATGGTAAGGTGTGCCATGGTAGAATGTAAACCAGATGGTGCAGTGACAGTGTTCCTGACAAAGGGTCAGCTTTCAGTTGATGTTAGTAGGGGGAATAATGGACAACGGCCGTATAGTGATGGAACAGCACAGAATGTTTCTACTAAAGGATAATACTAAAAGTGCTCTATTATTACCAAATCTTTCAGACAAAAGTAATTTGGAGTTTTGGAGGTCTGGACAGCTGTTTTGTCTCTTCCTCTGTGTATAACTACTTCTCGTTTGATCTGAATTTGTGGGAGCACCCATGGTCAGGCATCAGAGCTTTTGTGTTTTCTTCTTCCTCATCATGGTTGCCCATTTTCTCTCTTGGAAACCTCACCCATGACACTTCTGTTTGGAAGGGGTTTTCCCCTGGGAAGATGGAGTGCGTGCTGCTGGCTTGCTCACTGCCCCTCCAGCCCATCCATGCTGTTCCAGAGGGAAGAGGTATGGGTGACACAGTGCTGGGCAAGCTCTGAGGTTGGGTGCCTGAACCAGGACTGGACTGTGAATCAGGACTGTGAGGAGCAGAATGGCTCAGGGCTTGATGTAGAAATAGTGTTTTGGATCCTGTGGTGGTACCTAATGATTTTGTCATTGTTTCAGACTGTGTACATTTAGAATCAGTCTTACTGCAGGGTGCGTGCTGCAAAGAGGAATTTACAAATAACATTGAGGGGGGAGAAGTCTACTGGAAAGCTGCAGTTTCTGCCTATTTTGGTTAACTGATTCAGCCTTTCGAGGTCATTTAGGGTGGATTGATATGTTCTCATTCTCCGTATGTGCGGCAGTGCAAGGATCCTGCAGACTGCAATAAACAGGGAAAGGGAAGGAGCAGATTGTCCTACCAGAAAGTAAAAGACTCTTTCAGGATTGTGTAGGTTGTGTAATTTGAAGATCAACATTGCTTATGGTGAACAGATGGAGAGGATGATTAGAAGCTACAAGTGCCCTCCTGTGCTATAGGCCCAATGTCAGATAAACTACCTCTACAGAAAATTATCACTTTCTGAAATTCTAGGACAACTGTAGGTTGCATTCTATGAAATTGAGAGAGAAAACTGGTGTGAGGAGGAGGAAAGGATCTAGACTGTTAACTGTGTGAGACTGCAAACTGCCTCTTGGGAAGCTCAGATTCAAGGTGGGTTTAGTGTCTGTGAGTGCTCAGCATTGCTTTTATGAAACTGTGCAAGAGGAAATTCCCATTATTTCAGTCTTGGAGTTCACTGTAGCTATCATTAGTACAAACCAGGGTGATTGATTTTTTTTTTTTCCTCCCTCAGTGAGGGCATGCTCACCTGCCTTTGAGGTCTAACAGTGCAGTATTTATTGTGTGCCAGAGCACACATGCTGAAATCTGACCAAACCATGCATCTTGCCTCATACAGCTATAGTGAAAGCTGTAGGCCAGTGCATGTCTATTGTAACATAGTAATTAAGGTTGCTTAAGTGGTTTTTTTTCTTTTGTTTTGGAAGACGTATTTAAGCTATCTAGTGAATGCCAGTGTTATAAAGCCAGTGGGCAGTGATTGGGGCATAAATGGTGGGTATGAACTGAATTGATATATCTTTTCCTGGCTGGGAATGAAGCATCTGACCAAACTACCTGTGTATAATAAGGATCCCAGTTAGAATTGATACTGTGAGATCTGGGAGAGCATACAGTGACAGGCTAGAATTTCCCATAATCGGGTAAGTACATGCCAGTGTCTGACCAGAGCTTGGCAGGTGATAAAAGTCTGTGCCAGAGCAAGAAAGCGCATAGCAAAGTGTCTTAATGGAGCTTTTCTGCCAGTTCTATTAGGGCTGGGAAAAAAGTTCTGCTCAGAAAGTAGAAAAAGCACTGAAATCTGAAGAGAGGGAGGAAAAAAGTGAACTACAATGTGTAAAAAGGAAGAATTTGATCATGCTCATGGTTAAATCAATGGGAGTTGTGCCAGTGAGTTAGGAGGAAAGATGGTCAAGTTGTTCACCTCTCTAGCACTGATGGAGAGCAGACCTTTCTCCAGGTTTAGGAGCACCCACAGCAGGCTGAAGAGCCATTCGTAGCATAGGGCCAACAGCAATGTCTGCCCTAAGCCTACCTTCTTAAAATGCCAAGGAGTGGTCACCTCCACAGGTGGTGCTTAACAGGAGACCCTCTGTTCAGGGCCCAGGGCGAGAACTCCACATATTTGTGCACGTGTGTGCGCTGATCCACAAATGGCTCATACACAGGAGGTGCTATGTGAAACATTTTTTAGCAGTGCATAAGAAGCTGGGGTGTTGACACTTATTCCATGTACTTGAAAGTCAAAGGTAAAAATGTTTTTAACTGCTGTCACCCCTGAGCAGCTTATTCTTGATGGTGGCAAATATAACAGGAGAATATGCTATGTAAGGGAGAAAGGGCATCGGCCAGGATAGGGCTCTGTGTTCTGCTTTTGGGGTTTGGGTATGCGTGTTCATGTGTGTGAATGTCCCTCACTGCATCAGAATATGCAGCAATGTGGAAGATGTTACTGGCATGCGTATATAATGTATGGTATTACATACAGAAACTGTTTGTTAAATGAACACTAAGATTGTGAAGTCAGGCACTCAAAGCATAGGAAATGCCAGAATTAGATTTGTCTGCACAACCTTAATTCAGCCCCTTTGTGCATATGCATTATGATACAGTCTTTAATTACATGATGACATATCAGACCACTGAAATGGTGGTGCTGACAGAATGAGAAGGTACTCAATATTTTTTTTTAATCCTTATTGTTTGTGTGGCTCTGTGGCAGGCATATTCTGAACGCATTCAAACCTCCTCTTAAAAACAGCAATCCCATAAAATTATCAGTGTATAATACACAGATGAAAACTAACAACTTCCTATGAACTTCTTTTGTGATGTTTATCAGAGTTATCTCTTTTTATAAAGATGTCAGTTGATTCTTACAACACCCCTCTTGTAATTGTATTCACTTTACAGATGTGAGGGGAAAGTTTTTGAAGGGAAAGAAAAGGGTCCAGTTCATTGTGTAGCTACAGTCAACCTAAATCCTGGCAGCAATCCAGTTTATCTATCTAAGTTGGTCTAACTTTGTATACTTTTTGTTGGGGGGGGGGGGTGGGGGGGGGGGTGGGGAGGGGAGAGAGAGGAGGAACCCTGAAGAAGAGCATTTTCTCCCCTTCTTCCAAAGCAAAGCTGCCAGGTGCCAAGCTGACCTAGCCACAGGCTAGTAGAGGGTCCAGGCTTTCAGTGGAGTGGTTGATCCTGAAGGGAAGGTATCTAGTTTAAGTAGAAATAATCCTCTCTGAAGGCCTCTCCTCAGTGAGTGGAGAGAGCTCTGTTGGACTAGACTTCTCCCTGCAATTCTTCAGAGGTACCCTGTCTCCATTTGATGTGTAAGGAAGCCAAGTGCTGTGATAAGCTTCTAAATCCATCTGGGTCAGATCTGCTTTTTCCAAGTGTTATCTTCACTGTATTATAACTGTTTGTATCTTTAAAATATAGCATCAGTTGACTGCAAAATATGGCATCAACAAGTATATGTTCAGGTGTATTGGGTCAGAAAGTGGGGCATGTACAACTAAGGGCTTCTGGCAATGGTTTTTTGATTCATGAAAAACTGTCCTCCTTTTTTTGGCTTGCAGGTCTCTGCTGCCTTCAATTCTCATGTTCCAGTACCTAAAACAAATGAGTTGATGGTCTGGCAGGCACCTTTAAGTATGCTACTCATGTTCATTCCCAGAGCTTGGCTGTTCTTGGGTGATATCCTTCTAGAAAAAATTGGAAAGTGATCATGTAATTAGAGAGTATCACAATGCATATGCACAAAGACAGCATCTTAGCTTATGCTTTCAATGGCTAAATTAGGAATGACTGTACAGTCTTAAGTATAGTATTTTGTTGAATGCTCACTTTTTTATTCAGCCTTTTTTAAACCAGATAATTTTTATAATGTAAAACAAAAATAGGAATATATTGTGGAGCTCCACTGCCCTTTCCCTCTCACTTAAGTCATCAGAGAGCTGTTACAGGTGTTCAGTAGAGTAGTGCCACCTGAGCTGGTGCAGTGATTGCTGGTAGAAGGCCATTACTGCTGCACACACTGGCCACTAAAAGGTGTTTCTGCTAGTGGTTGTGGACAGCAGAAGATGCTTCAGCTGGTCAGAAGCCCAACAGTTACTCCAGGTTACAGGGGTTGAGTTCTCTGGCAGTGCTGATGCATTCTGCTGTGCACTCACTTATTTTCACCCCGTTCACCTTCTCTCATGCTTCATGCTCCTCTGCTCCTGCCAGCCCCCGTTGCTTCTTTTCTCTAAGTACTGTTTTCTGTGCTTTGAGTCAGGTTGCTTGGTCTGTCTTCACCATTTTGGAAGCAAGCAAAGGGTCATGAGGTTCCACTGTCTTGCTAATGAGCTCCCAGGTGTTCACATGGGAAAATTCTGATGACTCAAAAGAGCTGCTGGAGGAGAGTGAAGCAGGCTAGCAGGATAGGGGTGGCATGCAGAGCTGTGTCAGATGGCACACGTGGATTTTCAGCACATCTGTTCTGTGTATGTGCAAACTGAGAGCCCGCTCTTCCCCAGGCTTGGACTGCATTCAGGGGGATGGTAGCAAAGGGAAAGTCACAATGGTCATGTTCCCCAGCGCCATCCAGGCATGGTTTAAGCTCAGTCATTTGACAGCCGGTGTGACCTAAGCAAAGACATGTGGCTCAAGACATGAATGGTAACACATTGAGCCACAGCAGTTCAGTTTTTAGCTCTTACACTCATGGGTTTGGTGGTATTTGCTGCTGCATTTACTTTTTTATCGATGATGTATATTATAGGAATATTAGGCAAACACAATTAAGCACGGGGCACTTCTGATGAGGTTTGACCAGCAGTGGTGCACTTCCTGAGGATACATAGAGCAGAAATGCAAACTATGTTATAGAGGTTCGACAGCATAGCTTGGTAAGAATTCCGTCCTCTGAAGTGGACTAGTGTAAAGATTTATTGAATTACTCTAAATTTTACTCTGGGGTTGCTTATGCTGACTGGTTGCACGTTCCACAGTTGCCAAAGTAAGAAATGCTGCTCTGCATTCAAGGAAGCAGGTTTTCATGGTTGCATCTGAAAAAATTTGTCATAGTTGAAATAAGCAACGGTATCGGCAATATCAATTTTTCAAAAATAGTCTGTATTAAATGATTACAACTCAGTTTGGGATATGTAAGAAGCAGCCATATTTGGAGGTTCTAGTCAGTTGTATTGGTTATTATATACTGCAAGGAAGGATGAGGATTTGCTGCTTTGCCACTTTTAATAGAGGCGAAGTAACTAATTCGATTCTGGATACTCTCATCATGAGTTGCTTGAAGGTGTTCAAATTTGCTTATGAAATAGTCCCTTCTGAGCTAAGGAGATGGAAATGAGACACTAAAAGGCTTTCTTGAAGTGCTTCCATGTTTCTCAGCTCAGAACATCGCATTTGATATTAAGATTAGGTACTGAGGCAAAGTCATCAGGTAGAAAGGGGAGGAAATGTAGAAATAGTCATTTTCTTGTGTGTTTCCTCAGGATGCTATTTTGAGGCTTTAAAAAAAATTCATGCTTTGCTGATGAGGCTGCTGTAAACCGGGGAAGTGGCAGATGTAATTTAAGTCCCAGGGCCCTGCCCTAGAAGAGGTCCAATACTGGCAGCATACATATTGCTTATATGAAAGCGAACAGATGGATACATTTGGTCAATTCTGCCGGGTTCATATGGAAACCTTCAGAATCTTTCTTACTATTTTTGAGTGGAATACTTAAATCTGTTATCTGCTGGGAGTCTGTACTTGCCTGGGATGGGTGCTTTTGTAGCTTTGAGCAGGGAGTATTGCCTTACTGTGGATGTCTTCTGATCAGAAATGCTTATATGACTGATGGAAGTCTTCCCCCATCCCCCTTGTGCTCCAGCACCAATTCAGCTACTGGAGGAGTGAGCTGGATTTCTTTTTTTTTTTTTCAGCTTCTGTGGCAGGAGAACTGTCAGCTGAGTCTTAATCATGGAGTTATTACCAGTAATGAAAATGCAGGAGGACAGATATCCAACTTGCTTTTCAGATGCTAGATTGATTGCAGAGGCATGTTTTGGTTATTGTTGGGGTGGGGAGGGGAGAGGAAGGAGGAGATGGGGAGAACAAAACTGTCGTATTTTCTTTAATTAAGAAAAACACTAATTTCCTGATACTAATTCATGCTAAATTCTTGCTGACAGTTTTTATATTTCCCAGTTCAAAACAATTGAAAGCAATCAAGTGAAGGGAGAAGAATGGAGAAGCAAAGAGAGGGGGCTTAGCTGCATTGGAGGAAAATAGCTTGAAGTGTTAATATTTAGACTGGGGAGGGGGAAGTGAGATTAATCTGTAATACCTGAAATTAGTCTGTTTTGAGTGTCCTCATAGGTTAGTGTGTGTGTAACAATCTGATAAGGTACGTTACCTATTGCATCAAGGAAAGAATTGGCATATGACTAAATCATTCTGAAAGCCCATCATATAGATGTGCCAGCTTCTGTGTTTTCATCTAGCTATCTTTTTTCAAGAATATAGCGCATAAAAATATATACATCAAGTATTTAGACACTATCAATGACAGCTCTGTTCAGTACTAAAGTTCTTAAACTTGCTGCTGCATTTGGATTCATGTAAGAAATAGGATACTTTTAGAAAGTTTTAGCTTTAAAACTTTCCACAGGAAAGGTACACAAATCAGAAAGAAAAATGAAAACTAATGTAAAAGGCATGTTTCTAAGACTGCAGTTACGTGAGTGCTGATTTCTTTCTTTTTTAAAGAAAAAAGATTTCTTTGAACCATTGGCAACAATGACTTTTGTCAATAATGGGGGTTAGAAGAGTACAAGCTAAGCTCATTGAAGAGAGGGGGCTGGAATGTGACAAAATTTCTTCCCTATTCTCATCTCATCCTCTTGAACTGCCTACCTCTCTCAAAACCAACTCCACTGTGGAAAGATACCACTCTTGGTATCTCTTCTTGAGATTTTGTTTTGATAGTGCTAGTTTTGGGGATTAACATGAATAGCCCCACTGAAGCTTAAGACATGGTACCAGTACAGAAAGATCCACGTATACTGCTTGAGATACGCTTGTTAACAGGGATTTAACAGTCATCTCATTCTCCACCGTTCATCACATTCACACATGTGGGATGGGCATTAACAGATTGAGCTACATCTTTTCATTTCAATTCTGCAGCAGCCTCTCTTTGCAGGAATATTTTATGTAGTAATAATTTTCTTCCTATTACAGATTTTCTAACTATGTTAATGGCAGTAGGCTGGCGACAGGCATTCGTGAGAACTACCTTTGCAGTGACATTTAAACAATTTATTTGATCTTGCTTTAGCATACCTGCTCATGCTTTTTTTATGCTGTTGCCGACCTTAGGAGAACTTTGTGTATAATCATGGGTCTTTCAATCATGTTTAACTTAACAAAATGGAATGCAAATTTCTGTGACACGTTGTTTCTGAACTCTTTGGGATTTGCAGCATGTGTGCTGTCAGGTGGGTACCCTTTGACTGTATGGGCATGTTTGAGTAGCAGCTGCCCAGCTGAGGATAGTTGCAGAAGGCAGTGTGTCTTAGCTGAGGATGCTCTCTTATGGGCATGCAGTTGTTGGATATCCTTCACTTACCCAAATAAGGAGGTGCTCTCAATATCCTTTTTTAAGTATGATAATGGAAAAAGAGCAAAGATATAGGCTGACGGCAAGGGGGTAGTTCTGTACACATCTTACACTTACCATGTATTGGTTATCTTTTCATCAACTAGAAAAATATCAAGTTGTGGATTTGTGGCTGAAATGGGTTACTGGTGTGGGGGTGCTCTTGGCCAAATGCCTAAAATGAGGCTTTGTGATGAGGGCACATCTTGAGCTATGCTTGATGTATCTTCTCCCATAGTGGAACATGTGTAAGAGTGCTCTTACAATGGGAGTGGTCTGACACTATAGATGTTAACACTTGAATCAGTTTCTATCAGAGCTCCTAGTGTAAAACACTGTTATAAAGTGATACAAGCCAAACCCAGGGAAACGGAAAGGCAAGAAATTGAGAAAAGATATATCAACTTGTTGATTATTTTTTAGTATACTTCATGGAAACGAATTCTGTGAAGTTTTCATTCTGTGACAGCCGATTGGATGGGAAAAATGTTGGATCACTGCTGAATGTTTACATTGACAGGAACATTCCTATTTGTTAAAAATAACCTTTGAGACTAACATCATAGGAATGTGTGTGTGTGGGTTACCTGCCGTATTAAGTCCCCTCTCCAGGCAACATTTGATGTGCATGATTAATCTCTTCAATTTCTGTCGAAATAATTATTTTTTAAGCCAAAAGATAAGCCTGCATGTTTTAAGTTTGGCTTTCATAAACATTTGTAGAGTGAGGTGCAGCTTACTCTGCTGGCTATATTTAACACCTTTCCTTTTCCTAATTCTGGTTAGGAAAACAGAGTTACTGCCTCAAAGTTATGTGAAAAGAAAGCTGGTTGCTTTGATGGGTCATAAAGCTGGCCTTAGCATGTATTTGTGCACAATGTGTTGTTACTGCGTTACTGAACTGGACTCTTTGTCCACACGTAATAGCCTTCCTACAAATGATAATCACAGTACGTGTCATGCTCGGTTCTCTACCGCACTGAAGCCTCCTCTGTTGAAGGGGAAAATTCAAAGCAATCATCAGTTCTCCTAAAATTGTCAGTTTTGGTTTCCATGTTCATACCAATTTAGTGTCTGGGTCTGATTTTTCCATTATCCTGCATCTTGTAAACAACTATGGTTTGCTGTCGGAAATGAGTAGTCCAAGGATAAGACAAGGGAAAATCAAGCTTTCTGTCCCTGGGGTAAAGGAAATTATATGTAGTTCAAGTTTCTCAAGTGACAACATTCATTAGGCTGTTACCACAGACATCTGTATGTAGGCACAGATAAGTTGGTATTTTCTGGGCACTTCCAGTAATAAAATCCTTAATCAATGTTTACAGAAGATGTTTAAGCTTTTTTCAGCAATTCCTTCATGTGTAGCTTTTCTTTAAAAATCTTTGACAGAAATGTGCAATCACAGAAAACCGAAACAAGGGTCCACTATGAATTTCCTCAGACATCTTTCTTTTGGCTCCTTTGGATGTGGGTGTGGATCCTGCTCATTGTGTGCTCAACCCATGTGCACATTCTGAGTACCACTGTCTGGATCAGTAGTACTACCACCTCCACGTTGCTGTGTGAAGAGCACCTTAGCTGTCTCTCTACTAAAAGGAGTAAAACCCAGAGTTGGAAGATACGGGTGTGGGGACGGAAGAGAGAGTCCTTTCCATTTGATTATTTATTTCCTTGTATGATTTTTGGTTTGCCTTTTTGGTTTGGTTTTATTTGTTTGGGCGAGTTGCTTGCCATTTACCTTTGCATTTGCATTTCCTATTGATTGGCAATTTTTAAACTGTTTATTGTGCTCTTTTGTTTAGCTGTTCAAGAGCTAAAACAAAAGCCACCAGGCCCTGTGAGGGACACATTTGCATGCGGCGAGCGTTGCCCGAGGAAAAAGTAATTGCTAATGCATATTTATGTGGCACAAATTTGCCATTTGTTTATGCATAAAATTATCAATAGTGCAGGGCGGCCCAGCCGTAGAAAATGGTGACCTTTTTAGCTTAATAAATAGAAATCAGCTGTTATTGTGAAGAGATCAGCCATTTATTCTGTGTTGAGGGACACTGTCGGGAAAATGCAGATTCGTGCCGGCAATATCATTAAATGGAAGGCCAGTGACCCTTTCGGTATAGTCTATTATACTTTATCTAATACGGGATAAATGACTCTGGCAAATAGATTAAACACACCAAAAAAAAAAAAAAAAAAGAGAAAAGGGGGGAAAAAAAATCCTGAACCAACAAACACCCACGAAACCAAAAACCACCCCTCTAGATGCCTCTCTTATTCTTCAGCCATGTGAACAGGTAGATACTGAGAAGGTAAGCTTGTACGAGCCAGTTGGTATTTTTCTAGCAGTAAAGTGACTTTAAGAGCAAACAACAAACTCCAACCTCAAACCCCAAGTCCACTGCATTTAGACTAATTTTGACTGGTTTGGAATGGGAAAAACAACCAGAGCCAGCCTGTGATTCTTTAGTTCATACCCTCAAATGCATTGATCTGAAAGGTCCCATACATAGACTGGATTTTGGATTGTGAAATGAGAGCTCATAGTTTGAAAGCAAGAGCTAGGGTCTTTTTAAGACAACAGGTTTTCAAAGACACTTGTGTTTTTTCTTACGCATTCAGTTTTTTAAGAGTGAATAAGAATTTGTTGGGTTATACCCCAAAACACTAAAGACCTTGTCTAAAGAAGATGTAGCAACATGCTTTGCACTGCTCCACTAACTCACCTCTTCTTTAATGGGTAGGCTTAAGACTTGAAGAGTTAAAACCTAATAGCCGTAAGCCTCAGGAAGTTCTTGTGAAAATGAAAGTTCGCACAGAAAACCTCATGTTTCTGTGTTTCTCTCATTCTGTTCTCTATAGTGCCCTATACTGTGCATAACTGGAAGCAGCTTTAACTACCCCACAGGTGAAATACGAAAAGTTGTGAGTCACAGTGACCGTAAATGTTTGCATTTTCTGTAAGAAAAATCCAGCAGATCTTTGATAGCAGTATTTTACTTCACAAAGACCATGTTAGATGATTTAGATAACCGGGCTGGGTATGCAGATAAGGTTAGGTCAGACGAGATCCCAGGAGTAAATACTGTGGAACTGCCCACCTTCAGCAGATGGAGGCTGGCCACTGCCCAGCCTTACTTACCTCTTGTGCCTTCAGAAAGTGCTGCTGGTGTTTGGTGCTGGAGAAGGGCTGACTAGTCGTTTTGAGACTTTGCTAAAAGCCCTATCACAAGCTACCATCATCATCACAGAAAAACCACCACATTTGTTACCAAGTAGTATCTTCCTGGTGGCTTTGGTTAAGAGGCAAAGGATTGAACACAAAGGAGGAACTTGCAGACTACGTCAGTAGAAGACTCTTTGAGGCACAGTTGTCTGAGGATGCTGATGTGGAGTTTGTGGTCAGAGGCAAGACTTTTACTTTGAAGTCTGTTGATCTGTTGTTTTCACAACTATTCAGGGAAGTTAATCAAAATCATCTTAGTAAAATATAATACAGTACATGAAACAGTATAGGATGTATGATGTAGTATATGATATAGAGCTCTATAATAATATTGTAGCAGTCTTTGTAAAAATGTGTGCTACAGTTTGAGGCTTCTTCATACCTACATTTTTCTCTCTTATTGGGACTTTTCTTGGAAGAGGGCTTCCTGGGTCTCCTATTTGTGCTTTTCCATGCATTTAACTCCTATGCACAGAGCTCTTGCCTTCTGGAATGCTGCCCTTTTAGTTCTCCCAAATAATGGTCCTCAAACCATATTGCTGTAGAAACAAATACATTGTAGGACATGTTATACAGAAATAAGAGAGAAAGACAGAGAGCTGCTGGAGAGTGTTCAGAGAAGGGCAGTGAAGTTGGTGAAAGGTCTGGAGCACAAATCTTATAAGGAGCAGCTGGGGGGAGCTGGCATAGTTTATTCTGGGTAAGAGAAGGCTGAGGGGAGACCTTATCACACTCTACAGCTACCTCAAAGGAAATTGTGGTAAGTGGGTGTTGGTCTCTTCTTCGGAGTAACAAGCAATAGGGCAAGAGGAAAAATGCCTTCACCAGAAGGGTTGTCAAGCATTGGAACAGGTTGCCCAGAGAGGTGGTGGGGTCACCATCCCTGGAGGTGTTCAAAAAAACCATCTAGATGTGGCACTTTGGGACATGGTTTAGTAGATATGGTGGTGTTGGGTTGACGATTGGACTTGATGATCTTAGAGGTATTTTCCACTCTTAAAGATTCTATGATTCTATGAAATAGTTAAGAGTGTAGATTTGCTGTGATCCATCCTATGGAAACCACAGGCAGGGAAGGTGAAATTGAATTTAATTGCAGAGCAGGATCTAGGTTTCTTCACATGGCAACAGATCCTTATTTGCTGGTTCTGTCACTCCATTCAGGACCATAGCCAAGAACAACAATTTCTGAAGTCTCTATTTAAAAATCAGTTGTAATTAGGTGGCATTTTATACTTATAAACGCACTGTTACTTTTACTCCAACAAATTAATTAAAGCTTTGGTTATTCCATATAGATTTGATGTTTCCAAAGGGTCCTTTCCCGTCTAGATATTCCTGTGTATGCTCATGGGGCGGGGTGGGGGGGCAAGAAATCCTTCTCTACGTGTTAAAGCTCACAGCTGGTCATTATCCTCAAGTTTGCTTTTTCTAGGGGTCATAAAACAGCCCTTTTGACATAGGATGTTTGATGCAAACTGGAAAGTTTTATGTAGACAAAACTAGCACTTAAGAAATGATTAAGAATGTGGGATCTCTGGAGACATTCAAAACCCACCTGGATGATTTCTTGTGTGACCTACTCTAGGTGATTCTGCTCTGGCAGGGGGGTTGCACTAGATGATCTTTCAAGATCCCTTCCAACCCTTAACATACTACGAATAAACTGGGGGCCACAATTGTAAACTAACCTGGATCCAGATGAGATTTTTTTCTTATTAAGATAAAATTATTATTTTTATGGGTACTGTTGTTCTGTTGTTGTTTTGTTTTCTTGTTGTGTCTGTTCCTGTTGATGCCCAGGCCTGGTTGTGAAAGACCTTGTGCTAAGTACAGAGAAACAGAAAATGAGGATTCTTGGGAAAAAAAAACCCAAAACCCAGAAATATCTAGATTTATGGCAAAATCACAAATTTTTTGTAAAGAAGAGATGGGAAAGGTAGGAGATAAGTTGGAAATAAAGCGAGGATAAGCGAGTATTACTGATCAAAGTTTGTAGTAGAAAACACAAGAATGAGTGAAACGAGTGCTACTTTTCTTTTGTATTCTGCTTAATGAAGAAGGGTAGGGTACCACCCTGCCTTGGTTCCAGGTTGCTGGGGAAGATGAAAACGTGGTGGTGTATTTGTTTACTGTAAACAAGCGTTACTGGTCTGACTTATCCTGGGACCTGTCTTTACAGGCCTGAGGTCTCATCCTTAGCAGGAGTGAGTGGACTGAAGCTTGTTCTTTCCTCAGCTTCTGGCGCATGTCTGCTGTATTAATAACGTTGTTGGTTAGGGAAGAAACATAAAGGACACATTTTATATTGTGCTAATTAGTTGATTAATGTTTAATAAGATGACTCGTCTGACACAAGCAATTTATATTTTCTGGGACTTTGAGATGGTGTAACCAGGTAAACTGATAGGTCTTGCAGAGCTTGACTTTTTCTTTACAGAAATTTTGATGAGTTATTGTCACTGAAGACTGACTTCCCTACCTCTAAAAATAGATTAATTTGAAAAGTCCACAGAGATATTAATCTTGCTAAGAGCAAAATCCCACTTTTGAAGAACTGTCTAGAAATTTCTAGAAACTTCTTTAGAGACAACACATTTCTTTTTGCACATCTGATCAAAAACAATAAAAGAAAAGCTTGCCTGCATGTAGATCTCAGTACAAACAGGGGTGGTTGTCTCTTGAAACTTTATGCACCAACTTGCTTGTAGTCTTATGTGCTGCTGCTTTTCATGGAGCACTCTAAGACCTTGTAAGCCTGGCAAAGTAATTGCATCAAGTTAAACCAGTAAGAGCGCCTGGTTTTATATACTGAAGTTACTGATTTTTGGAGTCTGTGTGTGTGTGTTGTAGTTTAAAAATAAAGTAAATT
Source organism: Porphyrio hochstetteri (assembly GCA_020800305.1). Taxonomy (NCBI): domain Eukaryota; kingdom Metazoa; phylum Chordata; class Aves; order Gruiformes; family Rallidae; genus Porphyrio; species Porphyrio hochstetteri. The sequence goes on along the minus strand of CM036905.1, from coordinate 79,353,214 downwards.
CCTATTTATTTTTTGCTCATACATAAATTTTATGCTATGAATGATTTTATTTTGGTTCAACTAGATTAATATTAATAGATTGTAACACAAGTTAGGGATGCAAAAGCTGGCTTACAGGGCAGTGGCTTTACCGGAGATGATGTGGACTTTGGTTTGTGTGAACTCTGCTATTTCACAAGTGTGATGTCAGACTTCCTGATGCAACTGTATGTATGTGATCCACCTATACAACTATTTCATGTTTCCAAGTTAACTACTCTGATGTGCACTTGGTAGTCACAGAAAACTTATTTTCCCAATTTTGTAACCAGGTAAACAGAGGCACAAAGGTTATAATGGGGTCAAACATCCCACTTGGACTCTTCCATGCAACAATGTCATGGCCCTCTGCAGAGAGGTCCTACCTCCTGCCTCACGTGTCCATCACATTGCCACCTTGTGTCACAAAACAGTTCTTCCCCCACTGCCAGCAGGCTGAAGGCTTTGGGATAAAGCACCATCAGCCACAGCTCTTGAACTGTGTGGGACGAGATGGGGTTTAGGAAGTCACAGAGGCAAATGTTAGTCAGTGAAGTTTTGAGTTTTGTCATACCTGGGGAAGATGCCACTCAAGTCAGCTGTGCAGGAAGCTCAGGTCCAGCTTGGAGATACTCAAGGCAGGGGTCTAAGTCACGGAGTAAGCATGTGAGTAACCCTCCTCCTTGCAGGGTGACAACTGAGAGCAGAGGGAAATGCAGATGACTTCTTGCTCCCAGAACCATGTTTGCACCGCGAACCGTACTAAACAGGCTAATCATGCAAGCATGTTAGGCTGGGGATATAAAAGCAGATTTGGTGAGTGTAGGCTAGCTGTCTAAATGCAGGAATATATAGTTGTATCCTTCTAGTTCGATCCTTGTATTGATTTATCATAAGAGGTGCCACTTTAGCTCTAATAATGTCTATTTTTATTTTCTTTCCATCCTTTTTATTTTTTATTTTTCCCCTCTCTATTACATATCTCTGTGGCAGCTTTTCCATGTGATATGTTTTGGGTCACACATTAATTTACACCAGCCTCTGTTCTGCAAAAAAGAGTTCATGAGCTAAATGAAAAGGAATGGGGAGGGGGATGTCTAGCAGAGCCCAGGCTTTTGTTTCATGTTTTGGATGTATTTTCTTTTTAAAATAAAATTGTTGATATGCTTTTGCTTTTATTTTTCTAGCCTTCCTCTTGCTGATGACCGGGTTCCTGTTTGATCCTGTTTACAAGCTTACGAAGATTGAAAATAATCCCAACTCCTCTGCACTGGGTAGGAAAACAAAACCATATAAAGACATACTGCAATTACTCTGGAGGGCTAGCAATATGGAAGAGTGTGGTATGAAGGAAGAGCTCGTGGAGGAAAAGAAGGTTACTAGGTTACCACAAAAGACATTAGTGTACACAGTTTTTCTCACCCACTCTTTTGGACTGGGGAGGAGGGGGAGGAGTGGGCATATCAGCAAGTAAATAAGGATTTTCTTCAGCATGTGTATTCCCAGGGTAAATGTTTTAAATTTATCTATACTTTGTTACTCATTCAAGCTGCTTTGCAGTTCTATTTCAATCTATTCAAAACTCCCAAAAAGAGAATTTTAAAAGATTTTTGGGTTTGGTTTTTTTCTTTAAAATTTACTGGCAAGATGAGTAATTTTCCCTAAATTACTATAAACTTGTTGAATATATGTGTAATTCTTCAGCAGTATTGATGTGTAAGTATATATACCCCGAGTACTTCATAAAATGATGCTTTGCTGTTAGGGAGAATGGAATGGGACCATTCTGGCTAATTGTTTTTGTTGGCCTGATAGGACACTCAGATACAGGTAATCCCACAGTTAATGTGTCTGCTGGATCCTGTAGTAGTCTTTGTGCTTGGCTTGACTTGTCGGGACACAATTTCTTATTAAGTTTGAATGCATTGATCATATTTTGGTGTAAATCAGTGCTTTTCTGCTTCGTAGTGACATCTTAGACATGCATATGAGCTGACAGTGTAAGTCATGCTATTTTAAAATGATTGATTCAGATATGAAAGGTTTTATGATTCACTTTTCTAACTGCCATAAGTCAGTTGTGAGATTCTTGGTTGGTTTTTTTCCTCTTCTAAGTAAGCTTATCAAAGAAGAAATCACTAATTTACCAACCAGTGCTTAATAATCAAGGAAGTGAAACTTCAGAGAGAAGAAATCCTTTGCTGAGTTGCTGAATGAGTCTTTAAATAATAAAAAGCATATCATCTGATTATTTTTTAAAAATTATTATTATTTTTTAAGGCTTTCATTCTGAGAGGGGTCGCTAGCCTTTGAGAATTGAGCCACTTTGTTGACAAATCTGTCCTCTAAATTGAACAGCAATAATTAGAACTTTATGCTGCAGATTCTTACTTTTTTTAATGTGGGTGGTAGTATCCACAAAAACGTCTAATGAATTTGATTGAAGATGATTTTAAAAGGTCTGCCACCTGTAGATAAAAATGTGCATTACTACACATGGTAATTATCAAGACTGAAGGCCATGACATGATCTGTTGACCCTTTGAAATCAAAACACTTACTGTAAAGAAAAAAGGCACCGATTTCTCCATGTATGTTAACATAGGACATGTCTGCATATTCAACTATATCAATAGAGTGGAATATCTAGGGGGGAAAAAGATACCTTAGATTATGTTAGACCCCAAGTTTCGCGTCTCCTCCTCTACAGGCTTGTAAAGCTCATGCTATTTTTGTATGTGTTGAGGGTTCTTTTTATGATCTAATGAAATAGATTGCTAAAAATATTCAGGTATCTGAGACAGCAGCAAACATCTCTGACCAACCCTACAAAAATAAAGTAGTTTTGTGCATGCAGGATGAAAAAGAAAGTGTACAGGAACAGATTTCAGCTTCAGGCTTTCTAAAGGGGCATTTGCAATAAGGGAGGGGAGCAATAACCCAGCAACTATCATTGTAAAAATTATGAAAAGCACTTTGATGGTCCTTTTTAAAGTCAGCTCACTAAGCAGAGGCCAAAGCAAAAGCCTGAAAGGCAACTTGTACTACGCCATTAACAACCTCAGCCCCTTGCTGCTATTTGCAGTTGAGAACGAGTGCTTCTGCATACAGTAATGGTGAGAAAAACTAAAGGGAAATAAAGGATGCGAATAAAAGACTTTCTGTTTTCATATGAGTACTTGGAACACCAAGCAAGCAAAGAAGCAGCAATTTTAGCTAAGCTAATGTAATAGAAGACCATTGCACCCAAACTGTCTCAGCAGAACTTCCTGCATAATTAGATTGTAAATCTTCTCAACTGAGGAAGTTTTGCCCAAGGTCAGATTGTCTAAGTAATAATCCATTCTACATAAATTAGAAGATTTGAACTGCTGGGATACATTATTACATTAGTTTTGTTTTTTATTCCTAATATAACTAAGGAGAACAAATGCAACAATTCTTTTTCTTTTCTTCTTTTTAATTACGTTATGTCTCTTTAGCTTTCGATTACCTCAGAAGGCCTTTCCTGTAGGTTTTTGGGTTTTTCTTGAGCAATGATGATGAAGTTGCCATCTAGGCAAATTAATACATTTTTAATATACTTTAGAAAGTGATACCACAGAATTCTTTGGCCACCGGATTCTGTGATATCACTTCCTCAGTGAAGCATTTAGTCAGAGATGCTGCTGCTCTTTCTTTGTGCAGCAGTTTTTTGTGATGCTGAAGTTTTACCTCCCATTGACACCCCTGTTCTGCAAAGAACAGAACTGCCATCTTCAGGGTAAGAATTGATGGACAAAAACTTACTAATTAGTTTATAGCAAGCGGGCTTCTGAGTTTTTGATTCAGGTTGGGTTTATTGAGAAAAAGACGACTGTGGATACTGTACAGCTATATGTAAAAGTGACAGGGTAAATCGTGAGGTGGTTGTTTGGGCAAAAATTACCATTGAAATTTCAGTATTTGATCTGCTCAAAGGAAGCAAAGCTTGCAATGTAGCACAGATGAATTTGTATGGACTTGTCAGTGATAGGTTGTGGTTTTTTTCTCTATGTTTGACTTTCACTATGAAATGAGTAGACGACGATTTTTTGGGAGAACTGTTTGGACTTGCATCTTTTGTACTGGACTCTTGGATTGTGTCTGTATATTCCACCAGAGAGGAGATGTGGAGGGTCTTGTGGAAGTGCTCGTGATGCTGCAGGCTCCCAGTTCCTGGGGCGTGACCCAAATCCTCAGTCTCCATTAGATGCACGCGTTAGAGATTTAGACGTGCACAGCAGTAGTAACTGGTGGCAGGACTGCAAAACAAATTTGATCTGGTTCCATGATGGGTTATCTTTTTATTGTTGTATGTGCAAGCATTAAGAAAAATGAAACATGAGGAGAAAGTTGGGTTCTGTGATAAATGATGTTTTTTATTATCTATCTATTACTGAAAATTCATGTGATGCATAATGGTAATTGTTTTGGAAAGAGGAAACTATCTGGGGTGGGTGAGAGACTGAACTTCCTATTTCCCATCTACTTCCTGTGAGCAAGGGCAGAAAATTAAAAACTTGAATAGATAATTCTGTATTTTTAAATACAGGAGTATTTTGATTACCTGAAGCCGGTCCTTTGATCTCAGCTGACTGGTGGGTCAACCCACTCTGCAGAGCACTGGCAGCTGAAGGCAAAGCATACGTTTTGGTGGAAATGGCAAGTGCTCTTAAAAGTCCTGGAAATGAGGATACTCCCAGACTCAAGGATTTGTGGTCACCCTTCTCTCAACTACTGCGCAAGGAGCAGACTACAAGATCACCTTTTTTTTTTTCTCTATTGCTGTGAGACACCAATGGATGTGGAAAAGGAATAACGCTTTAGAAGACATGAGGGGCAGGAGGAAGATTTATGAAAGCCTCTGAAACTGATATTTTGGGGAATCACTGAAGTGTTCAGATGCCCTTGGAAACATACATAACACTAGATATCAGGAGATGAAATATTATTTTTTAATTCCACTTAAAATCCAAACTTGCTGTTATTACTACCATTATAATCCTTAAAAAAATGTATTTAAACTTCTTATTGTGATTAATTATTTATTTAACAGCAAGTAGCTATGTCTTTTCTCAGGAACTCCAGAGATAAAGAAAATCAGAAATCAGACCTTAAGACTACTTTTGAGGCAGAAATAATCCAACCATTATTTCTGGTGTAAAAGGTTTGTGAATAGCATCATTTGCCTAGAAGCTGTTTTCCAACCTAATAACTCCCAGAATAATGACCTAAAACTGTTTCCAAGAGGATTAAGGCCCATATAACTATTAGGAAGTATAAGTTCTTGTAAAAAGTTCTTTCTGATTGGCAGAGAGGTGAGTTCTGATTTAGGTTAAAGCTGCTTGCTTAGGAGAATCAGTTTCAATCTCTCTGAAGTCAAAAGCATTGAAGTAATCCTCTGGAGAAGGATTCTCTGTGGGTTTCTTCTTGCTTTATATGTAAATATATAATATATATGTGTATATATAGATATTACTTATTGCTGTAATGACCTTAAAGATGGTCATTTAACTGGGTTTTTAATCCGTTTGGGAGGGGTTTTTTTAATCTGCTGCTTCAGTTTGCCGTGGGCAAAACCCATTCAAAATGGGCTGAGATTGCAGCTGAACACTTAGCTCGTTGGTTAATCATCACTTGAACACTCTTCATTGGAGAGACTGCGGAACAGAGAATTTATTATCTCTAATGATATCGGTGTGTTTTTAAGGTTGTGTACACGTTGTACATGCTTTAGTCTTGTTAATTGCTTTAACTAGTGTCATCGGGGGGGGGGGGGAGAGAGAAGAAAAGTGGGCTTGGGATGACTCTAGAATATCCGTTTACAGGGGTCAGGCATTAAGGGTCAGAGGAATGCATGGATTTGCAGCTGAATCCGTTTGATAAAGAGCCCTTCTGAGTTGCACTTTTAAATTGGCAGAACTTCCCAACCGTGCATCAAAATACTGGTGACAGAAGTTCACTGCAGAAAGCGTGTGAATTCACACCGAAATGGCTGTTAACCACCTATTGTTTTTCACCTTCTTGAAATAACCTGATCCAATGCTGTGGCTTCTGGCTGAATCCCAGAAATGTCTCAGCATATCACGCTGAAGACCTGAAATCATCAGTGAGTTCAGCCAGCTTTATCCTAGGGTGCTTTCATTGACAGCGATCGGGATTGGTTTGTATCTGTCCCGAGAGCATACTCATGTGAGAAGGCGAGTTCAACATCTGGTGTTAACAAAGGATAACCAAATTATATTTATTTATTTACCTGAGGAACTAGTATCACCAGCCATTTGGGAACTTGTAATAATATGTGTCTACTATATTAAAGCTGGCGTTTAGGTAAAGTTTTGCTTTGTGTGCAATTTAAAGGTGGTTTAACAGACCTTCTCACTAATAAGGCAACAGTAAGATTTGGCTGCCAACAGACTTGCTATAAAAGACGGAGCCAGTTTGGTGGAACGCTGAAATCCATCTTTAAAAAATGCAGAAGGGATTTAATCAGTGATGATACTTAATGTGCAGCTGAGCTGGGCCCTGTTTTGGGAAAAAAAAAGCAGCACTCTAATTTTTGCATTGGTTGACTGTAGCCACAATAGAGAAAGGCGAAGGAGGGTTTGCTGATCAGATCTATGGCCAAATTCTTATTTCTGATGCAGGGTGTACAGTGCCAAAAATCTGATGCATATGCTTATGAAAGATTTTTCTGGTTCTATATGTACTATAAATATCTTCCACATGCCTCTATACAAAGCTTTCTGTTATTTCAGTAAATCACAAGCTACTTAGCCAGATCCAAAGAAGGTGAAGCTCTGAGTAAAATTCTTCAACATTTTATGACTTTGAAGCCCTGATTCAGAGTATATTTGCTTCATTAACTTTTAGCTTTGATGGTCTCAGTGGGGTAAGCATTGAAAAGGCAAAATTTAATGGGGGGGGGGAATTTTCACAGTCTTCTCTTGTTGCAGTTCAACTAGCAGGCAGAAGAAAATTTCTTTTTATTTTCAGTATTCTAGGCTTCAATTTTAAACCAGAATATGTAGCTTTATTTAAAATAAATCATTTGAGGAATACTGTTGCTGAAGATGTTAGTTGATGTGACCAGGTTTGGCAAAACTGCTTGCCTAATGTGAATAAGAGCATTTTCTGAGATTTTTAGAAGGGAAAAAAAAATAAAAATTGTGCCTTCTCCACTCCCAGCTGTGGCACTGAGAAGGTGCTTGTGTAGGTTTTTTATTCCCAAGGCCCCAGACAAGTCTTGGAGCTTCTTGGAGTGTCCTCAGGCAGCAGTAAAACAGTCTGACTATTGCCTGCCTAGTTGGTTTCCTTTTTTTATATAAGAACTTTGAATTTCAGTGTTACAACTAAAAAGATGAGTGAGTGGATTAGCTGCAGAGGTAAACCTAAGCACTAAACAAAGTAGAACTGCAGAGATGCTTTCCCTGTTGCAGCAACAGGTTGCTCTAGCTCCTCCTTGGTTTTTAAAACCATTACTATGTAGTCAAGCGCCAGAGTGAAATGAAGTTGAGTGACACTTCCCTGTCCCTGCTCCCCAGCAGCAGCTTACTGTTTCCAGTGGAAAGTGCAGTTTTGTTCTCAAGACTGGTGATAGAAATACAGTCTTGTCCTGCTTGGTTGCTTTGTCCCTTGCTCACAGACCCATAGTTATGCCTTCTTACTGTACCTTTTCCACACAGGTGAGCTGTCGTGCTTTCTAGCCTTCCGAATTAGGCAGAGCCTTACTCCCTGCCACACGTCATCTGTGCAGCCGCCAAGTAAATGCCAAGTGTAAGGCAGGCTGTGGTTGTCACTCGTACCTGTGCAAGTGGTGGAGATGGCTGGGCTTGAACCGAGAGTTTCAGTACGGCTGTAGTGTGTAATATGGTCAGGGGAAGTGTATTGGGGGGGTGTCTCATGGGGGGCTAGGATGGGTGTGGTGATAGCAAAGCTGGGCTTTGGGGTCTCGCACCAGGTTCTCGGCAGTCACAGTCAGAACAAGAGCTCTGCATCCCTTTTCTTAAGTATGGGGGGTGGGGGGGGAGTGAGCATCAAATGCTGACATCCTGCAGCTGCTGTTTTGCTGAACCTCCATAAACTGAAATGAAAAAATAAAATGCAAAGGCTTTAATTTTGTCAGCAGTCCAGTGTTTTGTGCTGCCTTCTTCAGAGTTGGGCACAAGAGAATGTATTGACTGACAGCTGGGGATTGCTGTGGAAAATTAGGCCTCCTTGCAGCAGCAACTCAGGTGGGGTGCCCCAGGCCGAAGCACCTGAAGCCTACATCTGTACCTCAGTCATGGGATGGGAGCCCTCATAAGGAACAGGGAAATGGGGGTCCAGCCACTGGAACCTTGTGAGCCAGGAGAGAGTTGATGATTTCTGATATCTGCACCTTGAAAGGGTTAATGCCGAGGTGCTCTATTGTATTAATGATGGTTGTCTCTTCACAGAGCCCGTTGGGCTCTTTCAGGGGCCTCTCAAAACAATGAGTGCAGTGAGGCTGTTCTGTCTAATTACTCCAAGACAGGGATGCTAAAGAGGAATTAATGACAGTTGACAAGTGCAATTAATAATTATAGCAAAGCTGGGAGTCATGCAGCAGGCAGATGACAATAACAGGGTAACTGTACATGACAGCTTTCATCCGTTCCTCCCCCCCCGCTTCTTCTTTCTTTTACCCTTTAATATGAGCTGCTGCACGCAGCCGGGCCGTACCGTGTGCGGAGAGGAATGAGGAGGTGCTGAAATCTAGTCGTGTAGGTTTGGCTGGTTTCTAACCTGCCCTCTCCTGTTTTATGCTCCCCCCATCCACCCCTCCAAAAAAAAAAAAAAAAAAATAGCAACAGCCCTAACTTAGCAGCACAGGCTTCTGTTAGCTTTCACGGTCAGGTGTTGACAAGACTACTTAAAATTCATGTTGGGAGATTGGAAGGAGAAGGGGACAGGGAAAGGCAGCAGCAAGCTGGAGTTGAAGTGGGATTTCCATATCAAAGGCCAGGCCTTTGGCTCTGAATGGTAATTAAAGTACCCAGATTTCATCTCCTTGGTCAGCTCATGAAAAGGAAAAAAAAATTAGAGAGAGGATTTTTTCACTCCCTTTAGACTACAGTACAGCAAGCAGTAAATTAAATGAAAGTTGAGCTAAAAGGTGCCTAACGCTTCAATCTTTTGCATCTAATAGAATCTATGATGTTTTTAAAGCATTTATTCAGTTCACATCTTCATCTTGCTGTGATTATAAAGGATATCATGTCTGCTTACATTTATTGGGCACACATCTTGGCCTTCCCAGGGTTGTAAAAGGATTTCACTTTGCATTATGTTGCTGTTGTGTTACAGCCTTTTGGTTTAAAAAAAAAAAGGGGGGTGGGGAAAGGGGGAGAATGTGAAAAGGAAGAAAAAAGGCACATTTCTGTGTAATTTCTAGCTGGTCATTGTAGGAACCATGAATAGTGCAAACCAAATAAATGCAAATTTAATGAGGCATGGGGAACTCGTAATGAGATACAACAGCTCCTCACCTTGAGGTTGCTGGTTCAAACATAGACCGTGGCACTGCTGAAAGTGGCCACAAGCCAGTGGTCACATGGCAGTAAATGTGCAATGTTTTGTCACCTTGGTCCAGTTCCTGGTGGATGAGTAGTGAGGAAAGGAAAGTCCTGGTTGCATTTGCTGCTAGTCCCTCTTCAGGGACAAGGCCTGCATGCGCTCTGGCCTTCCTGCCCTTGGCGTGGGCTATCCTCAAGTCAGAGTTACGCTGTGATGTATGGTGTGTTGCCCCAAGCTCCTTGGTTGTCCTGGTTTCATGTCTCCTGAAGACATGCTGAGGTTGCTGGAGCTCTTGGCCTGACTTGTTGCTGACAGTGGGTGACTACCTAAAGTCTGAGCCTTTCACCAATGCTATTGATGTCCTGATGTGCCTTGTACTTTCTCTTTAGATCTGGGCTTGCCAAGCAGTTTCTTGACACCTTGGGCTGCTGCCTTTGGGCCTGCGCCTCAGTAAATCCATGGCTACACCCTTTTTGGCTGAATGCCCTGAGGGAAGAAGGTTTGCTCTGTTCATTTCTGCTGCATAAATAGGGAAGACTGAGATGTTAAGTTTGAGGCACGTGTGTCTAATTAAAGGCAACCAGGCTGGGTCTTGTTTACTTTGGAGCTGAGCTGGAACCTGCTACAGGTTGCTGAAAATATGTCTGCTGACCCCACTGGATGCTGGATTAGTTCCCTGAGCTGAAACCCTCAAGTTTTAGATGTAATTGTAAGAAAATGCAGCAAAACATCACTGTCTGCCTTTTGACACAACCGTTTTGGTACAAGACCTTACAGATACGGGCAGTGCTGGTGGTGCCCTGTTTGTATGAGTACAGCTGCTGTGACTGATGGGGTGAGAAGAGCTCCTTGAAGCAAAACATAGGATAGTTAGTATCAAAATTTAACAAGAGAAGTGGGTGGGTGGGTGGGGGGGGGGTGTGTGTGTGTGCTGTGGGGCGCGAATTTTTGTTGCTGTAACAAATAGTAGGAACTTAGAAATGAGTCAAACTAAGTGCTCACTGGACACAAAGCCAGCATGAAGTTAAGACATTTTAAAATCTAGAGTTGTGTTCTGAATGCTGAGGTTATTTTTCTTCCCCCCTCCCCTTCTTTCTTCTCTTCCTTTCTTGCTCTTTTCCTTCTTTCTTCCTGTCGAAGGCACACTCTCCTTTTTCTCCCCTCAGCTCAAGTGCATCATTTTCTGCTATTGTGTTTAAAAAACTCTGCTGCAGGGGCTCTGAAATGAATAAAAATGTAATCCTCAATGTGCCCATTGTGTGCTCTCATTTGTTTTTGCTGTATCGATTTATCAGCAGAGGGAAATTACTCGCTGGAAGAGAGGATGCCAGTCAGAATGACATTTATTTCATAGTACAAGGAGGCTCTCCAGCGTGTTTCCATGTAACCCAGATATTGGAGCTGTAAAAGGGCTTGTAACAAGGTTTAGTGCTATGATTAGATCGTGTGGAGCACCTTGCTTTCATAACAACAGGCACTTGGCTGGAGCCAAGGCCTCAGGTTATGGTCAACTTTTTTTTTTAATTCCTTTTCTTTCCTTGACCCAGAGTGTTTGGCTTCTACCCCAAAATACTTCTCTGCTCAAAGCTCAACCATGCAAGCTTGTGAAATCTAATTTGGTATTTATAAAGGTCTTGAGCTTTCATGTCACTGAGTTAAAAAGAGAAAATATTTACTTGGCAATCTTTTTAGCTTTGTGCTTCTTTGCGTTTCTAGTGAAATAACCCCATGATTTTAATTCGCCAAAGAAAATCTTTTCCTCCAGTGATTGTAAGCTACACTTGCTCAAGGCGAACTATTACTTGTAAAAACGAAACACAGTCTTTACCCAACACCTGTAATAGGTGTATATATGTGTTGCAAATAAAGGTGGGATTTGGGAGGCAGAAGCCTAGCCCTGGGGTTCACATTTGGCTGCTGTTGCTGGGTAGTTTGTGCTGAGGGCTACACTATACTAACTTGTGTCTGATATAAATTCAGCAGCCCCTTTTTGACAGTGTCTGAGGTCAGGTAGTTTGAAGAAAGATCACCAAGCCCCAGAATTGGTCTTCCTTCACAGGACTCCTCTTTACCAGATGGATGGTGGCTTATTCTCTGCAGCGGTTTATGTAACTTTGTAAATGTTCTGTTAAAAGGTATTCTAAAACTCTTTACGTATTCGTGGCTATTCAAGAACTTGTGCCTGGCAATAACCTAATATGGATATTAATAGCATATGACCTTCATTAATTTCCTGTAATTTTATTTATTGTCATAGATGTGAAGTTGTTGCTGACTTCTGTACATCCCTTTGACTTACAATGCCAGTGAAGCTCATGACCAGATATAGGAGGGAGCTCTGGGGGTGAAACCTGCCCCATAAGCTGGGAACTGCTTCTGCCCTGTGCAGGAGCACAAGTGCTGATGGGGAGACCACTGCTCTTGACCATTGCAGGAACATGGGGAATTAAGCAGTAGGAGGTATGGGAAGTTATGTCTGTGTTAAAGATTGCTTGATGCTTTCCATCCTGAAACTCTTTTCAGCTGTTTATATCTTGCCAAATGATTTCAGCTTTGGCTGATATTTTCCATTTTGGGTGTTTGCCTCAGACATTTAAAAAAAAATAAATTTAAAAGAATTTTTCAGCCAAAACGGCTCAGCTGTCCCCAAGCTGAGAGAAAAAAATAAGTTGTTTTGCTTTCATTAAAAATATTCTTCCCACTGTCTTGATGGAAAGCTCAGCTTTCAGGTTATAAGAAATTTGGTATTTCAGAGGTTTGTATCCGGTAGTAACTTTGACAAAATTAACCAGGTTTAACTAACCCATGGAGTTCTTTGCTAGGCTGAACACACTGGCTCATGTGTCTCTGCTATGTTTCTCTCTCTGGTGGTGGCTGGAGAGTAATGGTTTGGGTGACCTTAGCTAGAACTAGTTGGTGCATCTGCCTGCATCACTCTTCTGGGTTTTAAGCAGAATAATGCTGCTGCTGCAGCCATATCCAGCTGGGCTACAGCTCGGACTGCATTTGAGCCACAGAGTTAGCTGAGGCTCTTGCTGGCTAAGCTTGACCTAAACTGAACTGTTCTTTTCTAGTCTAGATGAGATATGTTATTTTCCTCCTAAAGTTCAGGTCAGAGATGCAGAGAGTGCAAAAAGGAAAGAATAGTATTGAACTCTGGAAGAGAAATAAAATTGAATAAGTGCCTGGCAGAAGCAGAGGACAACACTGTTGCTTTTGGTAAAGTTGGGAGCATGAATACAAATAGGTCTGATGGAACTTGTTGCAGCAGCGGGAGCATGGCTCTTCCCTGCGGTGACAGGTGCCTGTTACTTGCTTCAGACATCCCCTTCTGTGGGCAGGCATTGAACCTTTCAGGGGAGAATAAATTACAGATTTCCTTTTTCTGTTTTACTGAGGTAATAAATGGCCAGTGTGAGGAACCAGGAATGCTCTTTTGGGGAGTAAGAAATAGAGTCTGAATATGTGGACTTGAGGAAAGCCGGTCTCTGCACCCTAAAGACTGTGAGGAAGAAGTGAGGTGGGATGGAGTAGCCAGAATATCATCTGGGCAGTTATGATGGCCTGCATTCTTGAAGTCTTGAATGTTTTAGAAATTATCTGTTTTGCCAATACATTATGCTGGATGATGGGTAGGTTGATTGACTTATTTTTTTCCTCTTTGTTTTCTTCATACCCAACCAGCTATATCTGGAATGAAATATGGATCCTGATAACAAGAAGATAAATGAGAAAAAACTAAGTTTAAATGGTGTTGTTATCCTAAAATAAATGCTTCACTAACATACAGTCTAAAGCTATTTAAGCATATGGAAATGTATGTAAAATCAATATACTACTATGTCATTTTTTGCGTCAGAATCAGCGTGTGTCTGTGCTGACAAAATGGCATGCATTACCTTTCCCCATCTGTTCAAAGCACATTTAGTAGTGCCTTGAAAAGCTTTTGCAAGTCATGACATAAATACACAACTGGATGGTGTAGTGTAGATAGAGCAGCAGTCTAGTGAAACCTCCTTTAAAGGGAAATTATTTTAATCCTTTTCAGGCAAGAAATTAATTTTCAACAAAAAAAAGTTTTAGTATAGAAGTGTAGTAGCATTTACCAGTCATACCCATGTTAAACATTTCTCCCTACCACTATATCAGAAAATAGATTCCAATGTGGATAAAATCCAAAATCAATTAGTTCAGTTTAAGTTATTTCAAATTTCATTGTTAGTTTTAAAGAACATCTTCCAGATTGTCTCTAAACTTTGCATGAAAATTAATTTAGTTAAAAGCTTCTTCCTAGTTGCATATTTCAGCCTAGAGGAGCTGAAGTTTTGCAGAGATCACCAGTAAAAATAGTACCATTAACTCCTACACAGTAGTACCTGAGTAGTTCTTCAAATGTCACTTTCTTTGTAATTGTTGACTTTTCTTGGCTCTTTAACAAAGCTTCTTGTACTATGATGAACAAAATGTAGCAAAACCACATGACTCTCCTTTACCTGATTAATAAGGCCCACCTGATGGTGGCCATCTACATGCCTTTATTGATGATTTTACACTTATGTTAAAAAAAAAAAAAACACTTTTTTTTTTTTCCAAATAAGCTTCATTTGCTCATATATAGGCTGAGGGCTGAGAGGTGACATGCTGTCTGTATGTTATCCTAAAATATAGGACACTCCTTACATGCCCCAGGTGATCTGCGTAGGCAGAGTAACCTCAATCTTTCAGGCAACCTGCAGGACCAAGCAATGTTGAGCTTCTTATCTATGGTTTCCTCCACTTCTTTGTAACCAGAATGTAAGTCCATCCATCAACTAATAGTTTTTTCTCCAGGAAAAACTCCTGCTAAATCCCAACGCTGGTGGTATGCGCTAGTCATGTCCATCTATGTAGTTGAAAGGACCCTACAGATAGACAGAAGTGAGTGCCTGAAGTGAGAGCTGGTCAGAGACTTTAAAGTAGCTGTTCGTTTCTGGGTTGGATGGGTTCTTTTGATAGACTACAAGGCTGTAGTAGTATTGTGGAGCAAAAGCCTCGGGTGCTACATTGATAAATGTGTGTTGAATAACTGTTTCTGTGGCACCTGGTGAAGGACTAGGAGGAGGTGATGGAAGCATTAAGAAGTACCTTATTTTGGAAGGTATCTCTTTTTAAAATCACAACATAGTTTGACAGCCTCCAAATTATTGACAGTCTGGGCCAAGAGAATCAGAGGAGTGTGTATCTGTCTGGTTCCTCCTATAGCCATAGAACAGGCCTCGCTAATTTTCTACATCACAGAATCACAGAATTATCAAGGTTGGAAAAGACCTAGAAGATCATGCAGTCCAACCATTCACCTATTACTACTAGCTCCCACTAAACCATATCCCTCAATACAACATCCAGTCTTTCCTTGAACACCCCCAGGGTTGGTGACTCCACCACCTCCCTGGGCAGTGCATTCCAGTGCCTGACTACCCTTTCTGAGAAGTAGTGCTTCCTAATGTCGAGCCTGAATCTCCCCTGGCGCAGCTTGCTACCATTCCCTCTAGTTCTGTCACTGCCTACACGGGAGAAGAGGCCGACCCCCAGCTCACTACAACCTCCCTTCAGGAAGTTATAGAGAGCTATAAGGTCTCCCCTAAGCCTCCTCTTCTCCAGGCTGAACAATCCCAGCTTCCTCAGACGCTCCTCGTAAGGCCTGTGTTGCAGACCCCTCACCAGCTTAGTAGCCCTCCTCTGAACGCGTTCCAGAGCCTCAATGTCTTTCCTGTAGTGAGGGGCCCAAAACTGAACACAGTACTCGAGATGCGGCCTCACAAGTGCTGAGTACAGGGGGACAATTACCTCCCTGCTCCTACTAGTAACACTATTTTTGATGCAAGCCAGGATGCCGTTGGCATCAAAACTAATGAAATTAGAAGTTTTCTGCAGGTGCAAATAGGCGGCAGCTATTAGTGTGACTTCTATATTCCTATTTTTTTAATTATTATTATGTTATCTTTGGAAAGTATTTGCCACAAGCGATGGAAATACCTTCCTTTTGAAGCAAAATTAGAACCATTAGTTGGAAAATCTCGCGCTGTGATGTTTGTTCATCTCTTCGCCATCACTGAATTTTGCTTTCACTTGCAAGTGTGAACCAGCAGATTAGACACTTCCAAGGGCTCATTCACTGTGAGGTTTTGCAGGTGATTTCAGTTTAATGCAACCAGATAATTGTAGCCCTGGGGCTTGGCTAGGTTATAAAGCTGCTAATCCAGACAATATTATCCGATCACATGTTGTGCTTATATGAGAGACCTCTGCCTTTAATAGTCTCTCCCCGTGCTTGTAAGTGTTTCTTTGGTGGGGTTTTTTTTTAAGTTTCAGCAGCCCTATAAAAACGAGACACAGGCTAAGATTAAGCTCCTGAACAAGTCACTGGAGTTATGCAGTACTCTACGTACCCCATACATTTAAGACATAAACAGCATATATTAGGTGGCTCATGGTGCTAACGTGTATGTTCAGCCCTGCATGCAAGAGGGCAAGGTGGTGGTGGGCACTGATAGCTCCAGAAACTGAAGACTGCACTTAGGTCTAGGCCCATATGTAGCTGAGGGAAGCGTATGGCAGTGCTTCATAAGCAGAACTGTCAAGAAATAAGTATTTTTGTTAAAAAGTATATTTGTCAAAACAAACTTTTTAATGGCAATGTGCTGGTTTGAAATCAGTTTTTTGAGGGAGAGAAAGGAAGGTGAAAGCATGTGTCAGCCTGAAATCTGTACCTCTCTCATTTGGCAATGGCATTTGCTCATCTCTAGTGCAACTTGCATTATTTTTTCAAGAGGGATAGTTCTTGCAAATTTGTCATCCAGCTCTTTGAAACCCAAGAGGTTGATATGGGCAATATGAAACCATAGATGAAACTCGGGTCTGTCTGTGCTGTGGGAGAATGCAGCACACTGTCCTGATATCAATACCTTTACAGTGTTACTCTGGCTCATCTATAAAGAGGAAGGAGGAGCTGTCTTCTGAACCAGCCGGTTTGGGTGAACTGTTGTGGCTAGAGTAAGAAATCATTTGGAAACAGAGGAGCATTGGCCAGACTTGCATTTTAGTGAGTTGGCCTGTTACATAGGGCAACAGATCTCTATACTGTTAATTTTATAGTGTGATTGCTTACAGTTAGTCCTTCTGCGCGTCGCTCATTTGTCTCTATGTTGCTTGAGTGAACATGTAGCCTGGCTGCACAGGTCTGTATGCTGAGGAACAAGGCAGAGTCCTCAGCTTCGTGGAGGGTGTCACCTGGATGAAGTGTATGGATGGAAGGAGTGCTGGACTTTTCCCTGGAAAAATTAGTTGCATCAGTTTTCTGTCTTGTTTCACTGTTACTAGGCACTACATGCTTATATAGCTAGTTTCACCTCTTTATCAATAAGTGTTTGTAAGAGGCAAACTACCAGAGTAAAAGGAATTGATCAGGATTAATCCATTTATACTAGTTCTTCTTGGGGGGAAACAAATAGCTGTCACTTAGAGCGGTGCCTCTTGATTGAACCTGCTCTGGTGCTTCTTTAACCATGCTCTGAGCACACTCAACTTGCTGACCTCCAGCTCTTGACCTAGTGTTGAGCATTGTTCTCTCTCCTCCTGCTTCCAGAATAAACTGGAGCAGAGAGTGTCTGTTTCAAAATGTGTGGTATTAAGATGCTGTTGTCTCAAGAAATTATGATGGCACCAGAGAGTTATTGGAGTGAGGAGTGTCAAGCTACACCCCTTTATTTTGGAATATTTCTAGGCTTGAACTAACTTGAAGGATATACATAAAACTTGATCGGTTGTGCTGTACACTTGATCGGTTGTCCTTGGATATCTGTTTGGATAATCTTGTAGAGAAGATGAGAGAGCCAATGATTTCCCCATAAAATTTGTGTTAAATTTGTTTTTACAGCAATATATTTAATTTAAGCAGTTGTGACAAGCTCTACAGTGTTTGCTCAGATACAGACTGTGCCTCTGACTTTGACAAAAGCTCAGCAAGTTCACA
This sequence comes from Porphyrio hochstetteri, assembly GCA_020800305.1. Taxonomy (NCBI): domain Eukaryota; kingdom Metazoa; phylum Chordata; class Aves; order Gruiformes; family Rallidae; genus Porphyrio; species Porphyrio hochstetteri. The sequence goes on along the minus strand of CM036905.1, from coordinate 79,335,627 downwards.
TGTTGGTTTATGTATCTGAATAGTCCCTTTAACTTCAGGAACGTTATTGATGTAGGCAGAGCTACATGCTCACTGAAGCCTCTGTAAGATGCAAACCTACCAAATAACGCAGTTTTACACTGGGGAACACTAATGTCAATTGTGTAATTAAAAATCTTCAGGACAGGCAAATTTCTGAGCATGTGCAGTATCCTTTTTGTGAACCTCGGGATCTCAGCTGGTTTTGGTGAAAAACACAGAAAGCAATTAGCTTGCATCTTAGAGGCAATAATAACTGAACCTTTTGGCAGATTTTGTGATGGGATGATTTCCTCTCAGTGCTATAAGCCAAATGAATTAATAAAACAGATTTTTTAAAAAACCACTTATTCCAACACAGTCATTTTGCTGTCAGAGGTGCATAAAAGTGAAGAATTTGAAGCCTGGGCTCTCCTACTTTGCACTTCAGACCTTTTTGTAAGGTTCAGTCTCATGTATTTGCTCCGTGTTAAAGGTATTTTCCCTCTGGAGCTGCAATCTTGTGCATTCTGCTTGAGATTTGAACAGATTTTGAAAACTGAGCCCCCTTTATTTTCTTTCTTGTTGGAAAATTTGAAGACATTTCTTTCATTTCAAAAGTAAACAGGTCTGCTTGGATAAACAAGATGAGGAAGATTTGGTTCTAAATTGGGGGTGTGGTGGTGTGGTGGTGATTGCTCTTGAAATCAGTTATGTCCATTTTCTCCAAAAAGAGAGTGGTTGTAAGCAGGTTTATTGCTGACTGTCACCTTAATGTGCTTCAGCTCTGACCCAAAGTGACCTCCTCACTGCTGCACCAGCTTGTTCAACCCTTATGATCGCTTGGTCTTTGTCATCTCTGAGCACTGCCAGAGACTTCAGCTGTGCAGTGAGAATGGAGAAAATGATGCATGCATGCACACAAATGTCACAGTCACCTCCATGAGTGATGCTACTGGATGAATCCAGTAGTTTTAAACGCCAGTTGCTAAAATCTAGGCACGGGAACCCTGTGTGTGAAGAGGAATACAGATGCCCCAGTAATACTAATCTTTAGCTAAGGCTTGGTTCCCAGGTTTGCCACAAGCTTTCCCAGCTGACCAAGGGCAAGGCAGATCATCTGTGTGTCTTAACTGCCACAGAGAAGTAGCAGTGTTAAAGGGAGAGCAGTGAGGATGGGTGTGCTTATGCGGTGATGCACCGCTTGAGTGCTCCAGTGACGTGGGCCACACTAGGGCATGAGGCAAATAGAATCATAGAATCACAGAATGGTTTAGGTTGGAAGCGACCTTAAAGATCATCAAGTTCCACCCCCCTGCCATGGGCAGGGACACCTCTCACTAGACCAGGCTGCTCAAGGCCGCATCCAACCTGGCCTTGGACACTTCCAGGGAGGGGGCAGCCACCACTTCCCTGGGTAACTTGTTCCAGTGCCCTACCACCCTTGTAGTGAAGAATTTCTTCCTAATATCCAATGTAAATCTATACCCTTCCAATTTAAAACCATTCCCCCTCATTCCATTGCTCCATGCCCTTCTAAAAAGTCCCTCCCAGCTATCTTATAGGCCCCCTTTAGGTACTGGAAGGCTGCAATAAGATCTCCCCAGAGCCTTCTCTTCTCCAGGCTGGATCACCCCAACTCTCTCAGCCTGCCTTTATAGGAGAGGTGCTCCAGCCCTCTAATCATCTTCATGGCCCTCCTCTGGACCTGTTCCAACAGTTCCATGTCTTTCTTATGTTGGGGACTCCAGAACTGGACAATAGTACTCCAGGTAGGGTCTCACAAGTGCAGAGTAGAGGGGCAGAATCACCTCCCTTGACCTGCTGGCCACGCTCCTTTTGATGCAGCCCAGGATATGACTGGCCTTCTGGGATGCGAGTGCGCATTGTTGGCTCATGTCCAGCTTCTCATCCACCAGCACCCCTAAGTCCTTCTCTGCAAGGCTGTTCTCTACCACATCATCTGTCAGCCTGTACTGATGATGAGGATTTCCCTGACCCAGGTGCAGGACTTTGCACTTGTTCTTGTTGAACCTCATAAGGTTCACATGGCCCTGCTTTTCTCCATGTCCCTCTGGATGACATCCCATCCCTCCAGTTTGTCATCTGCACCACTCAGCTTTGTGTCATCTGCAGACTTGCTGAGGGTGCACTCAACCTCATTGTCAGTGTAGCTGATGAAGATATTAAATAATACTGGTCCCAGTATGGACCTCTGAGGGACACCACTTGTCGCAGATCTCCATCTGGACGTCGAGCCATCGATGACTACTCTCTGGACGCAACCATCCAATTTCTTATCCACAGAACAGTCCACTCATCAAATCTATATCTCTTCAGTTTAGAGAAGGATGTCCTGGGGGACTCTGTCAAAGGCTTTACAGAAGTCCAGATAGATTTCATCCATTGCTTTTCCTGTGTCCACTGATGAAGTTACCCCATCATAGAAAGCCATGAGATTGGTCAGGCAGGACCTTAATATGGTCATCTCTGGGGTGCCAGGTGGGTATCTGGACCTCACTGGTAAAAGACAATGTAATCACAAGTCATGCGAGAGAATGGTGCCCCATTACGTGAAAGCTCAAGTATCAGGCACTGGAATTAGACACTTCTGGAAAAGAAGGCCTTGCTTTCACCATTGAAAGTGTATTTGGCTTTATAACATATACATTTGAAAAAGACCCCACCACTGTTCTTTTGAGGAACCAGTGAATACTGTAAATGCTTCATCTTCACTTGCAGCTCATGTCTGGCTTTAAGACTTCATAGTCTCTGCTGCTGTTCCCATTCCCTATCAAAAGTGGTGATGTGCAAATAGGGGCTGAAACTGTTGCCTCCTGAGGCCACTGTCTCAGAGTGAGAATGTACTTGATCAGCTGTGGACTTGTATTTTTCAGTGGAGCCTCTGTTTATTCCTTTTCCAAGGGAGAGGAAGGCCCAAGAAAATGGGGAATTACTTTGTTCCCTTCCGCTTTTCATGCTGCACCCATCACTGTGCTCTCTGAGGTCTGGTGGTTTTGTAGGTGGAGCTGTGGAGCTTTATTTAATGCAGAGCTCTGCTCAAATGGCTTGACTTCTCTGTGCCATTTCCTCTAGGATTTCAATGGAAGTGCAGTGCTGCTTTGCATCCTGGGGTTTAGGCTTCATGAAAATAGTTACTTGGCAAAGGCTTTTTTTAGATGAAAGGTACAATGAAACTAATCATTTGGTGCTCCAATCAGTGTCTTGAACATAGGCTTATAACTCCAGCTTTGGTGTTTTAGGGTATCCTGTCTTGCATCCAGTTCCCTTTCCAATAAGGTCTTAGTCTGGTACTGTGCCCCTGTGTCCAAGGGTTGGCACAGTTTGGCTGGATTTTCAGCTCAGTGAGGTTGAAGGCAGTATTTATCTATGGAGCTGGTGAAGGAGGTAGTTACTAGTGGCATCATGGCAGTGTAGCGGTCTGTCTGGCCCAATTAGCCTTGCTGCAAGGCCAACCTTATTAGCTCAGAGCAAGTGCTTCAGAAATGGTGACATGTGGCTGGGTGTCTCCATGCAGGGCTGTGTTGGCTGTCAGTCTCTACCCTGAGGTCTCTTCCCTTGGTCTGAGGGCACTGGAGAAGCCCTGTTGAACCTGGCCCTTTGTGTTTTGTTGAGATGTTGGTGCAGCGCTCACTCTCCCCTCACCTGGGTGTCCTTTTCCTAGTACCATCCTCTTTCATTTTAGTACCTGGTGCAAGTCTTGCCCACAGTGAGGTACCCTACCTGGGGCTCTTTTAAAGAAGAATAATAGTTGGCGTGGAAGCGGGTTCATAGAAGTTAGAGCCCAGTATAACCTTTTGCTCCTCTCTGCCCATCTCTTTCAAGCAACTGGGAAGAGGGAAGATCACCTCTCCTTCTTCCCCACTGCCCCTCTGCCCTAGCTCCTTCTCCTTCCTTCCTGGGAGTAAACAGTAGATGTTACATGTATTAACACCACGCTCCAACACAATGCTTCTGGGCGTGCTCTGTGTGCAAGTCCCTGGCAGCCGTAAATTAATTAAAAGTAGACAGAAACCCTAGAAAAAAAAAGCAAGTTCCCTTCCCCCTTTCCCCCACCCCCTTTTCCCTTTCTCTCTCTGTGGGTAAATAGCTAATTCCTTTGTTCCTTGCTGCACTATTTCATTTCTGCCATCATTGTCCTCATTGTTCTCCAAAACAGGAGGGGTCTGGGCCAGGAGCAGCCAAGGTCTTGGCTAATGACGGGAAGTCTTTAAAGTTTGCGCTGCATTTCATCTTCTCTGTGGGAGTTTTAGGACGCATCCAGTGTTTGATCCCCACCGTGCAACTTTGCTTCTAGTTAATTAACAGATCCCCATTACACTCTCTCATCTGCAAGCACATGGGAGGCCTATCAGGAGGTAATTCAAGGCCAATCTGAGTGATGGTAGAAATTAGAGAAAGCGGTTGTTTTAGGGTTCTAACGTTCAGGAATAAAGCTCTTCCCTTGCAGAGGTGCCCTGTAAATTTTGGCTTGTTTCGTTGTATCATTTTAAGTTTTTTAATTGATCTCCTTTGCAGTCAGGTCTCTTTTGGGGGTTCAGTTTTTTAGGAAGCATAGATAGAAAGGCAGTTTATTTGTTTTGCTGCTGCTTTGCCGTGCTGGCAGCCTGCATGGTGTACGGTTTTGAAGGCCAGTTGAAATGAAACCGCAGTGTTATTAGCAAGATGTTTTCACCTTCTTTTCATTCCCAGCTTCCCCGTTCCCACCAAGCCTATTAAACAGGTTACAAGTGTCTTATGGCAACTTTTTTAGTGTCGAGTAAAACCACCACAGGCCTCCCAGCTGCAGAGCTTTGTCAAGCTTTCAGCTAAATACTGCATCTCTCAGGAGTGCAACCTTCTGTCGACTTTGAATGTTTAGAGTTGTCTGATATTCCCCCCCACTTCTTTCCTCTTCCCCTCCCTCTTCCCCACCCTATGAGCAATGACCCCCTTTAACTAATGAATTAGGAACTGCTCCTGCAGTTGCAATTCTCAGTTCAGCACTTGGCAATGAGAATCAAACCAGGGCTATTTAGTGCAGCGTTAAATGGCCCACCACATTAGCCCCCTGGCATGCTAAGCTATTAGGTTGTTTTACTGTTGTTAAAGTTACATTTGTTAGGTGGAGTTGCTGCTCCAACAGAAACTTGCAATGCGGGAAGAGGCAGACAGCCCGGTGTCTTGTGGATGTATTGTGTGGCTACAAGAGACCAAAGTTTCCCCTTCTCTCCATGAGGCAATTAACAGAGGAAAGTTTTTTAGCTTTGTTGCCATAGAGTGGTCTCGATTGACCATTACGCTGTGGCAGGGAGTAATTAAATCATTAGTTGTTGCTTACCTGTTCCTCGGTCAGCTCTTGGCTGGGCCGCAGCAAGGTGGTGTGCACTCTGGCAGGGAGCCTCCAGCGCCTTGGAAGCTCCACGTAGTATCAAACTTTGCATGCCATCTCCTCAGCGTGACTACTGCTGGCACGCTCAGCTGGTCGTCCTCTGCCTCCTCGAAGCATCTCAGGGGAAGACCAGCACATGGGCTCCTTCTCTGTGGAAGCTGGGCTGCTGTGAGGACCTCCAAATAATGGTGGCCACACAGTGTCCTCTCAGATGTTCCTCAAGCCTGTACATGGAAATACAGTGCAGCCCAAGAAATGGCTCTTTTTCAGAAGGGCTCTAAAACTTGCTTGAAAGAGGATTTCACAGAGAAGACATTCACCACTTTTTTGCTATGAGGGGTATTATTTTGATCTTGCACTCAATGCTGTCTCGAAGGTCCTGGCCACAGTTCTTGTAGCTGCAGGGGATTCATGTTGCACTGGGAGGTGGGATTCACTCCTGGCCCATGGACCTAATGTACAATTGTGCAAAATTAACTCGATGGTATTATGAACCCTGGGTTCAGTACAGCTTGCTTGACTTTCCAATGCTCATTCTGGGTCTTTGTCTAAAAATAGTGTTACTTGCCGGCTTATTTAAGGAGCCTGCTGTCTTATACTCTGAATGAATATCTAACTAAGATCTTCAAATATATATATATAGGAAAAAAAAAAAGTGCAGTGGGTTAGAGTGATGTGTGTAAGAAAAAAAAAATACCCCCTCAACAAAACCCAACCCAGCAAGCACAACGGGAAGGGCAGCAAAGTAAAAGATTCGGAACATGAGCCTCGCTTACCAGTTTGAATCCTGACTGGGTCAGCAAAGATATCTATGTTCCTGGTTTCTCTCCCGCTCACTGAAGGTTTTATGGACAAGAGGTGAAGGAGTGATGTCCTTTTGTTCCACTTAGGCATCTATATTCTGTGGAGCCAACTGTTGGTGCAGGAGTTTGCTCGGCTCACTAGTGATATCTTCCCCCCCCCACACCTCTCCCCTCCAACCTCCACCCCAGCTTCTTACTAATGTTGCAGCAATTTGCATCCTCTCTTTCCACAGCAGCGATACTTCTCCGTTGCTGGATACTGAGATATTATCGAGCACTGACTGATTCTTTGGGGTGGGAGGGGGAATCAATACACCAGTGCAAAGTGTCATCATTTTACTTGATTTAAGCATAATGAAATGGGCAGCACGCTCCCGGTCGAGGCACCCTGTTGCTGACGTGACTGGGATAGACAGGGTCCTCAGCTGCTACGCAGGGATGCTTGGATGTGCCACAGGGTTTCAGAGAGAATCCCCCTGCAAAAGGAAGTGTGTGCCAGTATTGTAGAGTGCTTGTGCCAGCCAGCTTGCAGGGTTGATTTGGCATTTGGCATATTGGTAGCGGCTGCCAGTGCGTGTGGTGGAAGAGAAGGGAATAGACAAGAAAAACACATAGGGGTTTAAAATAAAAATGTAAAATTATTTGCTTTGTGCCATATGGACTCCAATATTTTGACAAAACTAAGGCCAAAATTAATCATGCCAGGTTAGAGTTTTAGTTCAAAAACATATGTATAACTGTCCCCCTGAGTGTGTATTTGAGTTTCCATTTTCATACAGAAAATCCTTAACCTTTTACAGTTTCTTCTTTTCCGCTCCATTAGTGATTGCTCCACCCAGATGAACTTTTTCTATTGTGTGAAAGTTTAAAATAGCTTTTGGGTAGTTTCTTTGTTAAATATCAAAGATGTTATTGACATATTTTTTAAAATTTGTTTGTAGGAGCTTACTTTCTTTTTTTTTTCGTGGAACTAAATGGCTTTTAGCAAGAGTTGTCTTGTGTCCAGGCTGGACTGTTTCCTCAAAAAGAAAGGGGGAAGGGATAAGAGTAGAGGGAGAAAGAGTAACCAGGAGTGCTGGTTATGTTTGGAGAGCTATTATATAAAAAGTGGAAGTCCGTCAGGCCAATTTTGCTTGTCCTAAAATGCTGTCCCAATTGCACCTGCAGCATAGGGTTTTTTAGATCTGAGATTTAACTCTAAAAATAAACAACATGGCCAGTCCATGGATTTCAATTTATAAAGGGGCCATTTTGAATATCTACCATAACGTGACCTTCTGCACAATGTAAACCATTGAATTTTTCACTATAATTTTTTTCATCACCCAGCATCTTGTTATACCTGAGCATATTATTCAGGCCCACACTCTATTAGGTCACTATGGAACAAGCTTAGCTACATATTGAAGCACAATGCTATTCTGTACTAGTTCCTGTTGTGGGCACTTTGCTTCACCACTAAAAATGCCATATGGAGTCTAGATTAATCCGCTTCAAAAGGAAAACTAAATCATACAAAAGCACTCCTGAAAAGGAATGACTGTGGAGTGGAGCTGTTCTGTATTAGTTTTTTTCAGGGCTGGTTTGTTATGTACACAAGTCCACAGGATGACATCAAGTCTTGAAAGATCTGGTTTTTATAGAGTTCAGGCGTGATTGAATTGGGTATTTTTGTTCATCCCACTATAGCGATATGAGATAGATATGAAATTCAAATATAGATCTCTATCTTTTTAAAGTTTGGAAATGTTCAGAGGCAGGATTTAGGCAATCTTTAATTCATGTGAATGTAAGTAATACTATGACTATCTGAGGACAGTAAATACATCTCTCTCTCTGATTGATCTGAAGATCAGCCTATCTATTATCATAAAGCCCCTCCTTTGAGTGTGAGAGGAAGTGGGTGGAAATCTGAAAGAGCAAATTTAAGCAACTGGTTTCCTTTCACTTTTAAAACCAAATCGTGAGAGGCGCGTAAACGAGCCCCAGTTTGGATGATAATGGAACGCTGCTTTGAAGTTCTAACTAAATTGTTATTCTTGTTCTCTGCTGTTGCCTGTAAGACTCAGAAAATAAAAAAAAAGGGACAAGCAATGATTAGTATATAATAATGTATGTTCAAATAGCTTATGGTATTATGAAAACAAAAATTCAAAAGGCCAATATACTGACAGTTAAAATCTGTCTAAGGGGCAATAGGGGGGAACCTTCACAAAAACAATATGCTGATTGCATGCAGCAACCCTGCCGAGTCAAATCTTAAATAAATTATACATACATAGCTGTACTGGAGCTGAGAAATGAAGCAGTTTAAAATGTTCCTGGTTCTGTGCTTTAGGCAAAGCCTATATCCGCTCTGTGTCCTTAATGCATCAGACATTTGGTCTGCTGGTTTGAGTAGCCTGCCACAGTAACTGGGCAGTACCTGGTGCTTCAGAGGGCAGTGGAAAAATCCAGCTTTGTGCTAGATCAGATATGGGGAGAAGTGTGGGTGATAAACAAAATCTCTCTTGATTCTTTGATAAGGAATCCCTTTCTTTAAACTGCACACACACACACACCACCGCCACCACCTCCACCCCCCTCGAATCTCCTCCACCCACTTGTAAGAAATCCTGATGAGGTACTGAAATGTCACTTATTTGGGTAGAGCTTTTTCCCACAGGAACAAATTTATGCATCAAAAAATTCAGTTTCTAAGCAGCTGAAGTACTTCAGAAATTTGGGTCGAATCAGATAAGTACTTTCAGCCAAAATAAAGATGAAAATAAAATTCTGAACATCAAAATGATTCACTTCAGTACATACAAAACCAAGTGTTTTGATTTCTCGGGATTTCCAAGAAGACTCTAACGTCAAGTGATGAGGACTGCTCACAGGCACATAGAAGATCCATGTTCTTATCCTCTTTCTTCCTAAATTGAAGAAAGGTCTTGAATACATTTTTTCGCTCTTCTCACATTCCACCCTTAGTCTATATATACCTACATTTATGCCTATATGTTTGTGGAGGGAGAAACAATAATTCTTTAGGTTTGTGAGCAGGCTGATCCCTGTGAAAACAGGTAACGGGGCTCTGCTCCCTGTGCCAAGGAGTGTGTAAGTGCTTATGCAGGGTTTCCACTAAAATGACTGATAAGTACATCTTGATGTACCACTGGTTAGGGCAGGTATTAGGATAAGGTGTGCACACAGAGTCTTTGCTCCACAGCATGTTTAATTTGAATGCAGGTACTCCTAATCTTGGTGAATACTTCAATCCCTAAAACACAATGGTAAGAGTTTGGCTGCAGCATCTTGTTCACAGAATCTACTTTTGCTCAGCAGAAGTATCCTTTAACCACAAGTATTGGGACAACTCCACTTTGAAGTGTGGAGACTAAGGTTTGGACCTAAGATAGCAGAGGTAACTCAGAAACAGTTGAAGATTAGCACTTTGCTTAGGTTTTTTTGAGTTTCTTGGGATCAAATCAAACTTCCTGAACAGAAACCATCAAAAACCTGCCTTAAATGAATAAAGCAAGCTTTACATGCTAGTAATGCAGGAGGTAATACAGTTTTGGTCTTTGGCTAACGATCAATCAAATCACTAACTGCAAACTTAGTACAAGAGGACATGAGCAAAGCACACTGCTGCTCTAAGTCTAAGAGTACTGTCACAAAATGCTTGCCGTTCCACCAAAATCCCCTTCCAAAGTTTCAGAGTTAAATCACAGCTAATACGAGCAAAATTTAACCCTCGCTTTTGTCATGGCATTGATTGCTTGCTATCTTTTTATTGGTTTTATTTGATAGAATTGATACTATTTGAACTTATTTTAAAAAGTATATTTCAATATTACTTAGGCACAAACAGAGGCTAATGTGTCTAGCTTTCAGATAGCTTATTACCATTCGAATACTCTGTAGATAAATTGTATTAAAAGAAAAAAAAAAAAACCTGTTTCAGCTTCTGACTCATTCTAAATGGAGACTTAGCTCTAAGTAATCAAAATTGCTTTGGTTGTGCATAGCAGCATTAAAAGCCTTGTCCACTAATTGAGTGAAGCGGCTCCAGTGAAGCAGCCTTGCCCCCTCATTATGTGATCTTGCAAGTGCTGTTTGTCATCGTTGCTTGCCGGTCTCAATCTAACTGTACTGCTGGTGCAAATTAACGGTAATTCGTTATGACATGCTGTGTCCTTCCAGTGAAACAACAATATGGATCTTGTACCACCCCCGCCCTTATCTCCTTTCCTCCCCACACCTCCCAGATCCTTTTCCCACCTCAAGGTATCACCCCTGACTTCGCCTTCCAACTCCTCCCGACTAACCAGTGTGTCAGGGTATATTGTGGCTTGACTGTTGACAGCACCCTGTGCTTCTCTGCGCACACGTTATGGAGAGACATGCGTCAAACAAACAAAAGGCAGCGCTTTCTGGTGGCTCAGACAATGTCAGTGCTGATGGAGGATTTGTACTTCAGGGGGAAGCTGTGTGTGCACATGGGTATGATCTCCCACCACCTTCTGCAGCTGGAGAACCTTACCAACAGCATGCTCCAGCAAGTGGGAAAGACCAGTGGATAACACTTTAAAATCAAAGTTAGCTAGTATATATGAAGTTTTGATGTGTGACTACTGTAGTTAAACACTATTGGTTATTATTAATTTATTAAATTTTCACTTCTCTCCTGTGATTCTGTGATAAATGGCATTAAGAAAGGAAGCGTTACTTGGGAGCTCAGTATTCAAGAAATCTGTGCCTTGCTTTTCTCCAGATTTCTTTATCACTCTCCTTATCCTCCATTAATAATAATCTCTACTCATCTTTAGGTTATACTGTCCTTTTAAATTGCCAACTGTATTAAGAGCGCTCGCTTGCTTTGTGTGTATAGAGAGGTTTCTACAAGGGAGCTGTGATTTCAGCTGGGGCTTCTGTCCCAGATTCTCAGCTGGTAGAAGCTGGCTGAGTGCCACTGAAGTCCTTACATGTATGTGACAGGTCTATGGCACGTCGTTGTTGTCATTGTTTGCGTTGCTGGAGACAGGGATCTTCAACTAGTATGATCTTAGCTCATGTCTTAGAGAACTGATGCCCAGTTCTCAGATATGCAGTCTTTTCTCACTCCTGTTATTTTAATTTAAAATGAAAATAGTTCATTTTTAGATGAAAGCTGTAAATTTTTGTTTTGAAATATCATCTGTGAAACAAAACATTTATACTGCTGGTGGGGGACATGTTGAAGTTATTTTCTGAAGGTAATGTGTTTTAGTAGATTTTTCACATAAAAATCAACCCACCGTAATTTTTCCATTTAAAAAAAAATAATATATATATATATGGGAGAGGAAGCAAGAAAAGGAAAGGAGTTCATATCAAAACTTAATTTTTTTTTTATTTGTCCAAATAAAATTTCAGAAGTATCCAGAACTGATTAAAATCAAGGTTGTGTCTCCAGGTTCATCCTTACTAAAATTAGGCACTAATATGAGGTCTGAGGTTTTGAACATTGTCTTCGGAGCCTGTCTTTTTAGTCAGTACAGAGAGATGCTTTTCAGCAAAAACATTTCAGCTCCCATTAGGCCTTTACGACCCGTAGGGCAGTCTGTCCATCTCTGCTGGAGGGATCCTGGGCTGACTGTGTTCTTAACCCGTGCAGTTGAATTTAAGTTGGGTTAGTCATCACTTGCCAACAGGTCATTGACTCTGGAATGAATATTTTTTTTATTGATACTAAAAGGTCCACAAGATGATCTATTATCACTGAAATATAATGTAGAACTGTCTACAGTGCTATTCATCAGTAGCGAGGTTAATGCCATTACCCCCATTCCACAGATGAAAAACCTGAAGCAAGGGAAATGACTTGGCAGAGGTCAGCCAGAAAAGACATGTTTCCATCCGCACCTCACCCACCCCCCCTTCTCCCCTGACTCATGGTATTTATTAAGAGAGAGCAAAAGCAAGGTTTGCTCTAGCCTTAAGTCCTGGACTCGTGTTTTCATATGTTAAACTTTCAGCTAAATTATTTCTTTCTCTAGTGGGTTCAGAGCTTGAAGATGTGATTTCTAACAGTCCAAAGACAAGTAAATATCCTGCAGGAGTTCATGTACAAAATATCTCTCATCATTGCTGATTGCATGATTTTGGGGTTTTGAAGCATGCCTGACCACAGCGCTTCCAGAATCTATACTGCATCCTAAAATATCTCTTGTGGTCGCATGGCCTATTCATGCACAAGACTGAGGGGTAAATATTTTGGAGTCTGAATCCCTGTGGATATATCACAGAAGAACAGGAGGTTGGGACTTCTGACTACAGAGAGGAAGTTGCCTTCATGTTCCACACTGAGCCTGACTGGCAGCAGCAGCACCAAGTTAACTGATTTAGTAGTGTAAGCTCAGGGTTCCTTATGCTATGTTGAAATAATTTCTCAGACATACAGCCTGTATATGTAACTGATGATACAGCCAAAATGACTGGTTTAGATGCATCAGGATCAATACTAGAGATAAGGATGAATGATCTGTGAAATTATTTTGGGAAACAAAATAATTCTTAATTTTACTGCTTCATAAAGGTAGAATTGTCAGGATCTTTAACATTTTGAGCATCTTATTGCTTCTCCATAGAAAGCAACAGCAAAAGTCCTAACTGATTTCAGTACTGCAGGATCAAGCTCCAGGTGTTGCAGAGCACTTGCATGCTCAATGCAAAGAACTTTGGGTTCTTTGAACTGGGGAAAAATATCTTTAATTTAGAATATATATAATCATTTTTTATTAGAGCTTTAACTTGGTTAAGTATAATCAGGTAGCTATTGTGTAATTTAAATGGCCGGTGATTGTTATTTGATAATAACAACTTACATTTATATAGTGCTGTATATCCCAAAGGGATGCCAGAGGACTTTAAAGACTCAACAGTAAAATACGCAACAACGTAAACATTAATTACAATTACACCATTACTAGAAAATATGAGGATATTAAAAACCTGGCAGTCTGTGGCTTGCTTCTGCTCTCATTTGAATTCATTAGCCAAGATCACCCAGAGTGCAAATGGATTATTAGTGGTTCTGCCATATCTGATTTAAGAAATTTTCTGTACAAGTGTTGCACTGAGAGCAGAGGAGGGTAGAAGAGGGTGTAAATACCCTTCTGTGGTCGCCTACAAATTCAGCTCTACTTGTTCAGTTCACTTAAGTGGGATGTTATTTTTGAACTCTGAGCCACTTGAATTTATCCCTCTCTAGTTTACGTGGTGGTTGTTCTGTGTTACAGTCTGTGAGTCTGGTTCCCTGTTAGATGGGAAGAGGCTAAAGAGGTTCTCTCTGAAATGCCACATGCCCACAACATCAGAGTGGGAAGTCACATAGCACTTTATGCATCCTGTTCTTTTTTTTTATATATAAGCCTTGAAATCGTTTAAACTATTGATCCTTTTATTGTCATTCTTGGCTGATCAGTGTTAAAACCTCAGTGAGGTGAACAGAGTAGTTTATTCCTTTCCAGCTGCTCTTCTTGTCTTTTGTAGGTTCAAGTTAATTTTTTTTCACTGAAAGGGTTGCCAAGCACTGGGACAGGCTGCTCGGGGAAGTGTTTGAGTCTCCATCCCTGGAGCTATTTAAAAGACACATACATATATGTATATATATAGGCAGGACACTTAGGGACATGGTTTAGTGGTGGACTTGGTAGTATTAGATCATTGAGTCCAAGCATTAACCTTAAGGGACTTTTCTGACCTAAGTGATTCTATGATTCGAAGTGTCCAGCTTTGTACTTTCTTTCCTTAAATACCTGTTGTCGGCACTGAAGGAAAAGATGGAAGCCCAAGGGATGTTAATGTGTTCTACTGTAGCATCTCAAATAACAGTACCCTAAAACTGCAGGTGGGAACTGGAAACTCCACTGCAGCAAGCACTTCATGGACAAGTTGTGTGAGGATAGTCCCTGCCTTTGAGAGGTCACTACCTAGGACTTGAAAACATAAAACCAAGAATCCCAGAACTGTTTGAGAGGGAAACTTGTTGAAATGATGGGAACTGCTTGTAGAGTAAATTCAGAAAAGTAGAGCCAGGAGGCCAGTTGCTATTTTTGTGGGTGGTTAAAACAGGTGGTTTGCTTGGTGTCATTTCTTGTCTGATGTACAATAGATTCTAGCCTAATTCTGAAAGATTTCCAGAGCCCCCTGAAATCCTCATGTATTATGAAGTTTTTTTAACTGTTGAAGCAAGTTGTTTGCACCTGAAGATAAAGATACACTGTTAGCAAACATAATTTTGGGGATGTCAGAGACGATATGCAAATGACTTTTTTACTGGTTTGCAAGAGTTCTTGCCCATCAAGATGGCTTTCAGTTTCTGAAAATACTTATTTTCCCTGGTTTTTGGCCACGCCATATGAAAACACTACTTGAAATAACTTCTTTAAATCCTAGTACTTTCTCAATCTCAGATTTTTTCTGCAGTTTCTGTTTTAACACTCTTAATCATTGTGTGAAAGTTGTTTGCTTGATTCTGTCTTGTTTTTCAGATTTGTAATGAAGCATGAGGGATTTTTACATTTTGTGGTGAAAGTTTTGCATGGGTCTTACTGTAAACCTTTCACAATGTCTTTAATTTGTTTATTTTTGGAAGATGGAAGAAAGGGAAATTGTGACTTACAGACAGATTTTCTGCTCCATTTCCTCCATACAGCAGATGATAACTCAAGTATAGTGCTGTTACACTCAAGACACTGAGCTCTAAATTTTGGTCATAGGTACATGTACTGGTGGCCTGTTTACTAACTTGTAATCTGTAATAAATTTGTTATAATATAGTTAATAGCCTAATCTCTTAATAAAGTTGTGCAAACATGCTCAAGCATCCATGTGGAGCATTCAGAAGTTCCTTCTGTGTTTTGGAATCTATCTTTTTGATCGTGATGGTTTTGATTTTTGGCAGCAAAATGCATGTAACTCCCATGGAAATGCTGTAAAAAACCCCACATCGTTTCTTTCTGAAACTGTATTTAAGAATAAGCTGACACATAATAGTAATAACAGCACATGCCTTTCCACCTGTCAGCAATATGCAAAGTAATAGAAGAATGTTGTTTAGTGCTTTGTGTGTCATGCTGTGTTTGACACAACCGTGTTATAAATACACATGTATGAAACACAGAGTCACCTTCCATGTGAGAAGGTGTAACTTCCTGCTTACTGCTCCGCAGCATTGTAGGAAAGGACCCTTCTTGTTCTGGTTAAAGTTGCCTTGTGTTTTTGAAAAGTCCAGATGAATCCTGTGAGAAAATAATCTAGCTGAGGACATCATGTTCTCTGAAGGGAAATCAGTATTCTCCCTTTAAAGGCGTTTGTAATTTTATTTTTTCTAATAAACTTACTTATTTGAAAATTAAACCTGTGATTTTCTTTAAATGGTCTGATTACAAGTTGGAATACAGGGACTGAACTTGCAATTATTAATCAAAGTCTACCTGTGGGAGCAGGAACTAGATAGAACCTCTTGTTTCACTTACTTAAACATAAATCTCTACAATTTGAGATTAAAAAGATTTCCCTGGGTTACTAGTATTAGCCCTCGTGTGTGTGTGTGTGCGTGCCTGCAGGCCAGCTACTAAAGAGGGAAAAAATGTAGGCATGTGTGGGTGACAGATGTCACAAAGTGCACCTTTGTTGCAGGTATCCATTAGAAATGACAGCATTAAGTGGAAATTAAAGGGAAACTAGATAGGATATTTTTTATTTGCAATAAACCCAGATAACACTGAAGTCATTTGTAATCCTAGCAGTAAAGACTTAGGTACAATGTGATAATTGCAGTTATTTTAGAAGGAAATAAGAAGTAAATAAAATGTAAGGAAGAGCTTTACTTTTTATTAAGGTTTGTGTTTTTTAGAACAGAGGCAGTGTATACATGACACAAGTCATGGCAATGCATTAGTGAAAGTAGATGTCTGAAAGAAACTAGTCTGTGTTTGTGGGAGCGTGAAACTTGAAAAGAAACTGCTACTTTCACACTGTTGTATACAAAACTCAGGATGACCCTAGCAAAACAATGTAGAGTAAGTTGTTCATCCAAGAAAAATAATGGGTGTCTACTAGCATAAATGGCTCTGGGTTTAGTTTTGGCAGCCTTCAGTATCGGTCTGTAAGACTCAAAGAAGGAGAGATGATCTAAATGAGAACATGAAAGTCCTGGGATTTTGTTGTGAAACTTTTTTTCAGAACACCTTTAAAATGTTGAAGAAACATGCTAGAACTATTCTCAGGAGTGGGAAATAACTGGGAATTATTACTACTGCAAATTCTACAAGGCACCTCCTTTGCATGTTTATAGTGTATAGAAAATATAAATAACAGCTGATTAGTAGTCTTGACTTAAAGCTCTCTGCCTCCTCCCCATATTGGATAAATCTCCTACTGATGGATCAATCATTTAATCAATCTAGTAATGTGGCCTTCAGCACTATAGTATCTGAGTGCCTCCCAGTGTTGGAACGCTCAATAATGCTTGGTTTTTCTCCAGTTACTCTGTAGTCCTTAATTTGATTTTGTTCTTAGTTACACTGATGTAAATCTAAAACTGCTCCATTGATTTTGATGGAGGAAGCCAGGGTTTATCAGCCTTAAGAGCAGGATCTAACCCTATTCTTGAAATTCCCCAGCTATTCTTAAGTTGTACTAATAATATTTCTTGGAGTTATTAATCTGCTTTCTCACTTATTCTCCCTGTTTCTGCTGCATTTTTTTTCTGCTGCTTCTTTGGGTATGATCCAAAGTCCATTGAAATTACTGTCAGTCTTCCTATCGATTTCAGCTGACTGCAGCTCGGTTTTCCACTTGTCCCTCTTCTCTCTCCTTCAACCCCCCTTTCCCCGCCCCTCAGACCCTGAAGGTTCCTGTGTGAGTTTGTGTCCATCTGAGTAGAGACTTGTAATTAATTCAAGTTACATGTATTCCTGCAGTTCTGTGAATAAGCACCTCGCTGCCCTGGGATCCTAATCCCCACCTCTTCCTTAATACCCATTGCTTCCCTCCTTTAACGAGATCCCACTCTTCTCCTGGTGCCGCAGGTCTTGCTTTCGGGTTCAGCATCTCCTCTTTTAGGGAAAGCTTGGTGAAGGGCCTGAGTTCTGTGGAAAATGAATGGAGAAGCCACACTTACTTCCTTGAGATTTTTGCTTAGGATAAAACAACGGAATGAATATGAAAAAGGTTTTGAATGAGGTAGTTGTGGTTCTTCCTTTGATATATTGTTTTCTTTTTTTTTTCCCTCTCTGCCTTCAGTGTTGGAAGCAGAAGAAAATAGAAGGAAGAGGAGTTGAGAATTTAAGCTGGGAGACTTGGCAGGTAAGAGGTGTGTTTTCTTACTTGCCGGCGGCATCTCTGGAAATGCTGATGTGACTTGGCAGAGGGTTGTCTCAGCTCTGGGAGATGAGGCTGGCCCGGGCCCTGCACAGTCGGGTTGAGTTCTCTGTTCCTTCGCAACCTTTCTGCATTAGTGCAGGGAAATGCTTCCCTTTGCTGGTTCCTCACCTGCCATGGGGCAGAAACTGATCCCCTGCTGTGGGAGGGCGGCTGGAGGAGAAATGCAATAAAGGCTGGGGAATAATGAGCTGATGTAATAGGTGGCAGTGTGTGAAAGCTGCTTGGATGAGGTTGCGTGGTTCGAAGGTGACAGCTGTGTTGTGTGGACAGCTGGGCTGGTGTTGGCGTTACTTCAGGAAATGTTTTACTAAGGTGTTTGTGTGATAGCTGTAACTGCACCATGTTTTCTTCTTTGAAGACTCATTTGATTACTTTATTCTCATTCCCTGTTCCTTGTGGTTTTTAAATGGGGTGAAGGTGAAACAGTATAATCAAGATGCAGCAGTGCTTGCTTTCATATAAAAACCGTGTTGATGAAAGCACAGTAACAACTCTGGAACACCAAGCACTCATCCTTAGGAACTGTCTTTGTGAAGTGCAGTTCTCTGAGGGCTTACTTGGGGCACATCCGAGGACAAAAGGCTTTTCTCAGGGACAAAAGCCACAGCTAGGCTGCCAGATTTCAAACCTTCCTCTGAAGCTTGAAGCAATGGAGTTCTTTTCAGAGGGAGAGCTCGAGGAATTTTAAACCTAATATTCCTTAACCTTGCTCTTGGAAAAAGTTGTACCGTTTCCAAAATGCTCAGCCTGAGGCAGTCACACATCATAGATAAATCAGCTGAAACGGCAAAATATTGGTGGGGTATGAACAACTGCAGGTAGTTGTTTAATTGCTTGTGTCAAGTAATCTTAATAACAGGTGTAGCTACTGATCCAGTCAATTATATAAATTGTCCTGCAGTCTTTCTTGGCTTCTCACTGAGGCAAAGCTATTGACGCGTAAGATGTGCCTGAGTGAATGTGCAGTACTTGGCCCTGTGATTCTGTTTTAAAAGGTAGAGCTTACCCAAACCAGGAGTAATTGATGTATTTCTGCTTCTCTGCCTTTTCTTCATAGCATGCTGTAGCAAGAATCCTTGATTTTCCTTCCCCTCCTACAAATTTCAGAGAATACTTTTAAATTTTAATATTCAGAGCTCCAGAAGATGTAAATAACACCAAAATTGTTCTGTTTGAGATTCCCTGCTGGGTCCACCTGTCGTGCTTTGTCTGACATAGGGATGATAAGCTCCGTGGGGCAGCAAGTGCCTCCCTTGCTCATCCACACAGCCGTCAGTGTAGTGGCACTGTGCTGCGTTTTGGAGAGGACTTCTAGCAACACATAGCATGAGACTAAGAGGTTTACAGGGATGCAGAGCAAGCTTGACTTAAGCTCTGAGGTCAAAAGAAGTTCGTAGTTAATAAAATAATAAATCATTTTCTAAACTGTAATAATTTGGTCCCTAGCACTTACAAGAATTCATCAATACAAACTAAACGGCAGCATTGTAAAAACAGATTTTCAGTTGCAAAATGTTTCTGAGAATGAAGAATTTGTGTTTTCACTTTGTATGTCACTAATAGAGCTCTAACAAGCTGTACATGAGGATGATTAGGGATGTGTTGCTTGGTTTGGAAGAACTTATCTTCTGGGTTTGTTTGGGGTTTTTGTAATTTGCAAATGCTTTCTTGAAATTTTTGAAACCATACATTGGCATCTGTTTGTTGCTGTCAAGTTACATTATCTCCGAGTAAACCAGTGTAATGCATCAGGCCGTCTCCCTATGTGAGTTGGGTCATATGCTTAGCATTAAAGCTCAGTTTCTGTGCTTTCTCATAACAGTTTAGTTGACTGCTAGGAACTGGTAGTTAAAGTATGGCAGACTTAGGATGATTCTTCAGGCTCAGCCTCCGTTTCCACTGCCTTTGATTGGGATATGTTCAACTCTTAAATATTTATAAATTATCTTTCCACATGGTCCTTTTGATTTTCATAGATGTGCCCTTCCACACAATAGGAATAGCAAGTTGTTTCTTATTGTGGTTCCTTAGCATATAAGCATTATGTTACTATAAACTCAAATCAAATTTGGACTGTGAGTGTGAGTAAGACTAGAAAGAATCAGTTACAAAGAGTTTACAGTTAAAGTGGAAGCAAGTGAAATGGAAAGCCTGGAGAAGACAGTTGTCAAACACATGTATACAAATGTATGTATAGACATATATACCTTTTGTTTATCCCTACAGTTTAATATATCTTTTTAAAAATATAGTAGAAAGATTAATCTATAAAAAAATTTGAACCATGTGGCAGAACTTGTCTTCCTGATGAAAATGAAAAGCAGCCAGAGATTAAAAGCGGGGGAGAGGGAGGGTATAGGGATTTTTGTCTGGATAGGTTGTCTTAGTCATTAAAAACAAATTATTTGACCTTTTCCCAAATAAAATATAAATTTTTATGACTTTTCCCTCTGTATAATTTTTTATGAGAAAGTGTGTGTACTGGTGCAGTTGCAGAAACTTTGTTCATGCAGATGTGGTAAAGCATGTTAAATCTGCAGTCTGCAATTTGGACACCCGTAGCTCTGTGAAACAATGAAAACGAGTTTGAGGTTGTATGTTCGCCTTAGATTTTGCTTCTGGTTTGGTAAATAATATCAATTTTCTCAGGCAAGCTCTCATTATAATCCCATTTTCTGTTACAGATATGGTTTTGGTCAACCTGAAAATTTGAGTCTGTGTGGTGATGGTGGGAAGTGGGTTGGGAGGAATTGCTGTTACTGTATTACTTCCCCTCCAAAAAGGTCTCAAAATGAAACCCAACTGCTAAATTGGTAATCTGAAAGCTCTCAACATTTGCATGTGTTTCTGAGCGTGGCTGGGAAGGGAGGAAACCTCTGTGCCTGCACACCATTTGTTTTCTGTGTCATCCTGAACTTTGAGATCTGAATCTTCTATTTGTGTGGATGGCTTTCGTTTCAGTTTGGTTTGTGCTGGTTTTTGTAAAAAGCCATGACTGAGGGTTGTTTGCAAGAGAGGCTTGTGAGCGGGTGCCTCTGCGTGATTGATCTGTAGACCCAACAGGTCTGAAGGCTATCACAGTTCTGTCAGACCATCAAGTCCAAATCATATTGGAATGTTTTATTGGAGTGTTCATATGCAAGAGTGCTTGCTGTTATGACTCTCTGGATTTCAACTGCCTGAACTGTCACTTAAGAAGGAATTAGGGTGATTTTCTAGCGCTGAAGAAACTTAGGATAAAGTTCTTGTCCCTTCAGTTGCTCAGGTAACTAAGAATCAGTGAATGGCTATTCCTAGATGACACAAGTTAAAATCATGTATGTCCTCCACTGGTATGTCCATGAGAATGGGATCAGAGGGGAAATGGTAACTGAAAAAGCTGAGTGCACTAGAAAACAGGTGTGAAATGTCCTTTCCCATGTCCCATTCTTACAAGCAGAAGCTATTGATTTGTCTCTTAAAAAAAAAAAAATTTCAGTGAATGAAGACCAGATTTTTTAAAGTAATCTTGATGGGTTTGGGTATCACATTTGTGCTGTGGATTAACCCCAGCCAGCAGCTCAGCCCCACACAGACGCTTGCTCCCCTCCCTGGCAGGATGGAGGAGAGAGTCAAAAAGGTAAAAGTGAGAAAACTTCTGGGTTGAGAAGAAAACAGTTTAATAGCTAAAACAAAAGCTGCACATGAAAGCAAAGCAAAACAGGGAATTCCATCACCACTTCCCATGGGCAGGCAGGTCTTCAGCCATTTCCAGGAAAGCAGGGCTCCATCATGTGCAACAGTAATGTGGGAAGACAAATGCTATCATGTGCAACATGTCCCTCTTCCTCCTTCTTCCCTCAACTTTATAAGCTGAGCATGATGCCCTATGGTATGGAACATCCCTTTGGTCAGTGGGTGTCAGCTGTCCTGCCTATGTCCCCTCCTACCTCCTTGTGCATCCCCCAGCCTGCCCACTGGTGGGTTGGGGTGAGAAACAGAAAAGGCCTTGTCTCTGTGCAAGGGCTGCTCAGCAGTAACGAAACCATCCCTGTGTTAACAACGCTGTTTCCAGCACAAATACAAACCACGGCTTCATACCAGCTGCTGGGAGGAAAATTAACTCTGTCACAGGCAAAAGCAGCACAATTAAGATAGGTGGTGATCTCTTGCCTAAATATGGTAAGCAATGAAAATTTTGTGGCTCTAAGGAACAGCAGAGTAGGTGACTGGTCAAATGTCACCTCTTCTGAAAGCAGAGTTGCTAAGGCAGCTGAGATGAGATAGGGAGTGAGAAGGTAGCACTAGAGTCTTGGATAAATGTCATCAATCTAGAAATGCCTTGGATCAATCTGGGATATGAACTTGTGATCTGGTGGGTTATATGCTTGTTTCTGATATCTTTTTACTAGGGGGCTAATTTTACATGTGCATAGCTAGATTCTTTTTACCTCTACGGGTCAGAGTGCCCCTTGTCATTTTTCTGCTATTGATTTTGCTTGCTTTTCAGAAACGCTATTCTAAAACAGAAAATCCCCACAATTAAGGAGCATTGCTAAGTGTCCTCTGAAGATAAGAGATTCCTTTGCCTTCCTCCTTCTTAACAAGTTGGTTTATGTGTGTCCTGCACATGGGTACACTTTGTGATAGGTGCATGATTTTCTTTCTGAAAACCCAGATGATGGGAATAAGTGAATCAGTAGTCAAAAGTTCAAATATTTCATTCATGCTTCCCTCTGGGAAGTCCTCTTGCTTTTTCCAGTCCCTGGGATCTAACCGGCCCTGGTGCAGCTGGGCCAGATGAGGGGCAATGTTTCTGAAAGGTTTTGCCCTTTTTTTGACTTTGTGGCTTATGTGTGGGTGTTAGCTTATTGCCCATTTTTTCTGAAAGTGGAAGTGATCTTTATTTAGGAAAAAAAATATAGTCAAGAGCTTTATCTTTTCTGCTTTCTGTGTGTCTTTAGAAGTGCTGCTTTCAACTGGGAGGCATTGGTCCGGTTTATCTGGAAGCAGTGGGCACCTGGGCAGTCTTTCAGACATGATGAGAAAGTCTCCTTCTGAAGCTGATGTGGTGTGTGTGTACTTCTGAACCTGTGAAAATCAGCTAGAGAATGTTTTTTGTGCTTTTCCTTAAGTGTCACTTAAAAGTTAGTTAAAATTTCAGCAAATGTTAGCTCTCTGGAGTTGTTAAGCTTCACTGAAATACAGAGTCACTGCAATGGACAAATCCTGCTTTCTCTCTTTGGCCAATATTGTGATAATTTACAAAACTTCAGGAGGTTTTTGTTGTCTTTTTCGCTTATAGTCAGATATCTGCTGATACGAGACCACCTAATTTACCAAATTCAGTTTTGAAGTGTAAGTAGCAGTTTGCTCGTGTGAAAAATCATGGGGTTTGATTTCTAGAGCTTTAAATTACTTAAAAGATGCCAAACAGATAAATTTAACTGTGAGAATAAGTAATCACATATAGATGATGATGATTTAACTGGCTCAATGTAAGCATGTGAGAATATAGATGCGTATGCTTTTCCTATGAAAGGCATGGTGGTGATGGAGTGATCAAACTGAGCTGGGAGCTCTCCTGTTCCTGTGGGGCAGGTAAGACCCATGCCCAGGGTACATAGCTGCAGCCCCGAGTGCAGATGTGTATTTGTTCCGTGGCTCCTCCGGAAGGAGGTCTTCAGGTTTCAGTGCCCATGCTTCATGGATCAAAGTGCACTTTGACTGTGGCTTCCTCTGAGAGGAAACAAGATCTACAAGAAAGTTATCTGCCACATAAACTCACCACAGAGTAGCTCACTTGTTCTATCACTTCCTGACACGGCACAGGGAACATCCAAGGTTCAGCGTGAGAGAAAGAGGATGGAGAAATAATGGGCAAGAGCTCACAAAATAATTTCCAGTCAGGAGACTTGATACCAAGTGAAACGTCAGTAAAAGGGATTTCAGAATTGTGTTTTGTTGTTGCTGTAAGCACAATTATAAGCTTTCCAGTTTGTCTGACCCATCATCCTGAAACGCTGTTGCCAGTATCGTTAGCAAGCCAAGTGCTGCTAACTTAAATGCACAGCGGAGTGCTGGCTCTTCAGTGCCTGGACCGACTCCCAATATTAGGAACAGAAGTCAAACGGCCGTCCTTTCTCCTCTGCTAACACACACCCTGCCATTAGTAGTCTGAAGGCAATTTTAATAAAATACATAGCCCTGCTGAGCTGGTCTCAGAAGATAAATAAGTGATGTAGAAAAGAAGCTTTTGTTTAAAAGTAATTATTTAAACTATGCATTACAGGTAATTTTCCTTTACCAGTAAAGCAAGTGCTATCAGAATTTCAATAATAGCTTTGTGTTACTTATCTAGATAACATGATATTGTCATTTCCAGGAGCTTAAAATGCTGTTTTATTTTCATTTGTGTCAAATATAAGGGTAAATGAGACCTGAAGTTCCATCTAAAAAAAACCCATGGGTTTTGTATAATTTTCTCAGAGCGGTATTTTGTTTTCCAGCCTCTTATAGTAATATAAAAATCTAATGATAGTTTCATAAAGTGTGGACTTAAAACGGTAGGGTGAGGAGCATCATCTTATTTTCTGTGTTGCGTAAACATGCTGCATTTCACAGTTGACAAAAAACCTCTCCTTTGAGGAGGTTTGTCAATAATAACCATAACAGCATGGTAACTTCATAATGTACATGCAGACGTAGCCAAACACTAAGTACTTTAACCAATAGGCAGCTCAAAAAAACCAGAGGTGTCGCTTTTACCCAAGAGACTTTTCACTTTCAAAAATTAAATTAAGAACTTAGCCTCTATGTTTCTTCCTCTTGACATTATTTCTACAATGTAAACCTCTCTAATAATCACAGAATAGCTTATTACAAGGAATATGAAGCAACTAAGGGAGGAAAGCACTTTTTTTTTCCTTCCTTGAAGGAGTAGCTTCTCTGCTATCAGGTCTTTATCTGAGAATATGGGTGTTTTATTTTAATGAAAACTTTTTTATTATTCCTCTTTCAGCTTTGGGTGAAGGAAGGTTGCTGCTTTGAGAGCTGACAGCCTGAAGCCTCGGCTATGCAGCTGAGTCCGTGTGGGGTTGTGCCCCGTGCTGCTCGGCTGCAGCCTCTGCTTCTTGCTGGCGGCCCTGAGGCGTGCTTTTGAGTATCTTTCCTGCAATACCACCTTGCAGATGAGGGCATTAATGGCAGTTTTCAACCCAAATTCAGGCCTAAATTCTGCCTAATCCCCAACCTAGTCTTTTCTTGCTGGATGTCTTGCTGGCCTTTGGAAGTGCCTAGCCAGTCAGAAGTGGAGGCCCAAGGATTAGGTGGATTTTTAGATCGTTTACATCTGGCCATAGTCTGTCTGCACCGGAGTTTCCAATTACCCAAAATGGAGAAAATAGTATTTCTCTACTTCAGAGAAGATTTGTGAGGATCAATGTGTTTGAGATTGTGACAGTAGGATATATCTGTAACTTACATCGGTAATAGATCAACTTAAATACTTTTAATAAAAGTGGGCACAATAATTCATTGCTCTGTCACAGGAAGATTGTGACGCTTGGTGTTTGTGATCTATGTGAAAGAGGTTGAGATCTTTTGATTAAAAAGTGATATTGATATAACTCTGTGAATTATGAGCGCGACTGCTTTCATGCTGAATTTGCCTGTTGAGCTAGCCAGGCCGGAGTCGTAATATGTGCTGTGTGAGAACTGTTGTTCCCCCTCCGGAAAGTTTTTTGCCTGTTTTGAGCTGTGCCACCCCTTACTCGGCTTTCTCCCATTTCTGCTGTTTGGGGAGAAGGATGGTGCCAAGGTGAAGGACAGAGCAGGAGGCCAATGCCAGGTGGGGGTCGTGCTGTTGAAGAGCCCGGCCGATAGCAAGGTAGCACCATGACTTGGAGCTGGCAGGCAGAAATCAAAATGCCACCCCTTGGCTGTGGAAAGAGCTAAAGATTTGTCTCCAGCAAGTGACAGGCGCCAAGGTACTGTCGCCCGTTTTCTAATTTTAGCGGGAAGGCTGGCAGGAATCTTACCTAGACAGACAAGCGTTGTTTCTGCCCAGGCCGATCTGCTGCCGTGGGTCCTGTTCCAAGCTGCTTGGCTCGGTGCCTCCCCGGCTTTCGGGAGGTGGTGTGCCGGCGGGAGGGAGAGGGGAAACCCCTACCCTTTTCTCAGAAGGCTTGTGAAACTTCTGAGCCTGTTTCAAGACAGTAAAGCTCATTCCTTATACTCTCTGTCTGAAAGGAGGTGTTTGTAGGAATGTTATTGGTAAGGCAGCGATTGATTTTAGGCAGCCTGTTTGAAGTGCCTGTGAGGGTATGTGTGGTTGCACGCATATGAGAAGTTCCTGCGTGTCCTCTTGCCTGGTGACTTGGGTGCGGTTCCAGTACAGAAGCAGAAGTGGTTAGAGGAGTCCACTGAAGGGTAAAGAGAGTGGGTCTTCCCCCCTCCAAAGTGGCTGGGGCTTGTGTGATCGTTACACAGCAATTTCTGTCAAATTGCTCTGGTTTTTACTTTTGGGTTTTGGAAATGAGCATCCAGGGAGTTGTTTAAAGGAGAAGTAGTATGAAGGAATAGTTTAAAGTGTGAAGGAAATAGTTTTCTATCTCCTCCTTTCCCTTGATTCACAAGTCCTCTTCGGTGCTTGAAGTCTGTGCTTTGTGAAGCATCCACCTAGGCGTCCATCCACCTTTCACAGTGTGGCCTGACATTCAAGGTGTTGCTACCAATGTCTGCAGTAAGAAGTTGGTCAAGCCAGTTCCAGGATGGGCTTTACTGGTACTTTAACTAGTTTTTTTAAAGGTCTCGGAGCATTTTAGAAAGGTAAGTGTGGTTCAATATACCTATTTCGCCCTCAGAGAGATCAAGGCATGCAGGAGATACTGCAGGTTTCAGCAGCAGAGCCAGAAGTCACTCAAAGTCCCCTTCTGGGATGCAGTTTGATGACATGCTTGCCCACACCTACTGCTGGAGGTCATGGGAAAGAGACGCTCCTGCTCCACCAGCTTTCTGCCCTGGCCATGTGCTCCTGCAGCTCCCCTTCATCCAGAACTGGGCTTTTCTGCCCCATTGCCAGCAACTTTGGGAAAGAGTGAAGCATTTGCTGCTGGTTTAGCTCATCGAACTGGTTCCTTGTGAGCTCAGACAAATGCCAGCAAGCTGCTGTTTCTGTTAAAAGTGATCTGTCACATTTTGAAAGTATCTGTAAAGACACTGCAGCTAATGGTGTAGCTGTACTTTTCCTCAAATAGCCCATATTCAGATATAATCTTAAATTGAAGAGAGTCTATTGGCAGACATTATTACAGTACTATTATCAGTAGCTTTTATTAATGTGTCTTTCGTTCCTGTAATAATGACATGGCCAATATTTAGCTATTCTGAGCATTATGTAAATAATAATTGGGAGCATCCTTTTGTCAAATGTGGCTGGAGATGGACAACATGGAAAGCTTGATATTTATTCCGTATTTCAAAGGTCATTTTCACCATCCATGTGCTCCAAGCACATCTTACTTGATGGAGGATAAGTTCTGCCATTTTGAGAGGGGCAGTTCCTATTTATAATTGTGAATGTGTTTAGCCACATGAGGCTGTCAGTCAGAGAGACGAGAGCCCAGTAGGATTACTTCTGTAAGTGGCCAATTTCCCCCACCCTTTCCTTCCAAATCAAGGACAGATGAAAGGTCATGATTAAAACAGTGATTTTTTTCTTAAATTCTAAGTAACAGTTTGCAACTGTTTTTTACCAAGATGTCAAAACTGTATTTTATCTTGGGGAAAGCGGGGAGGAAGAAAATTATAAGTTCTTGAAAATGTTGGCAATTTTCCAAATGGTTCTGTTGAGATGTATTTTAATTATTGTACTTGTGTCAGTTCCTAGCAGGGGTAAAGGGGAGGGGGCTGGTGGGAAATAATTCAGTACAGTATTATGCAGCTATGGATTAAACAATTAATGGTGAACCTCTGTATCCTATTAGTATATTTGAATTCATTATTTCAACAAATTGTTTTATGAGCCAGTGACTAGTGGATTTAACCATTTATTTTGTAGTCAAAACAGAACAGAAGAGTAATTGTCTTGCTGGAGCACATCTTCATGTGTATGAATCTATCCAAGGAATTAACCTGAGACAGTCAAATAGTGCAGAATGCCATAAGGAAGTTATTTTGTCCAAGAGTTTGGTTTTCTTATGTGTGGTCAAGGAACGTGCTGCCTGGGAAAGTTTTGGCAGTTGTCTGGGGATCATTGCAACAGCTACTGTAATCAGCATGTTCCTGGAAAATATTTTAGTCAGCATTGTATGTGGTCATCATCTTCTGAATATTTGCTAACCACTCGTGAGTCAGAAATAACACTTCTTGACTGATCATGATGTATAGATCATCACTAAATCACCATCATCTCTGAGCAATCTGTGGGCTTGATTTTGTGAGTAAGATCTACTAACAATGACCAAGACGTTCTCAAGATGTACCACAGGGCAAGTTAAGCACGTGAGGACACGTGTTTCTCTTTGCAGTTCACATTAGAAGTACAATAACCCTCATGGAATTTAGGCCAAATCTATCTTCATGAGTATTATTTATGTTAAATATTTTCTTCTCAAATTAGACGTGAAAGCAAGATGCTGTCTTTCTGTGTTGTTAGGTAACATTTATCTCGATGCAGAAGGTAAAATGGGTAATATTCTGATCTCAGTAGCTTCTGGGTTTTCCATTTAGTGTTTTTTCTGCACTGATATGATTTCATTTACGCCTTGAAGAATCCTGTGCCTTTGAAATGTGTGAAAAAATGTGTGTCATCTTCCATCACCACAAGGGATGTGAAATCAGATACTTTATCACTGATTATGTGAGTGGCACAAGTAGTACTGCGTGTTTTCAGTTTGCACTACTATGCAGTTAATCCACATATTTGATAATGCACAGGGCCTATGAGTCAGGTAGAGTTGACTATTTAAAGGAGAAGCGAGTGATTTATGGTCATACTGTATAACTTCCAAAGTTTTCTCAAAAAAAAAGGTTCTGTGTTTGCTATGGATGTAGCTTTTTATGACCAGGTTTTGTGGCTTTTTTATTCTTCTGTGCTGAGCTATTGTGAGCTTTGAATTTAAGGGAAGAGCTTTGTTCTTCCCGTGAGCAGATGAGCAGAAGATATGACGGTGCTACCCTCCTTACAAGTGTTTAGGTTGGCTAAGAAAATTGCCTATTCTTTTTTGGTTGTGGTTTGGCTTTTTTGTTTGTTGTTTTTTTTTTTTTTTTAAGTATGCAAATACTTCTTTGGTACTCAGTTTAAATTATAAGCAGGATGCTGAAGCAACCTCCTAAGTGGTTCGTGGAACTGCCAGTGTATTCTGCTGCGCTTCTGCTGTATACTGTTGTTCACTTACTTTCCGCTTTCGGGTGAGTCACATAAACGCCTGGTGCCAAGCTGTAGGACTAAGAGTGTAGCGTGAGAGAACTATTCTCAGGATTTCTCCAAAACATCAAGGGTGTTGACGTTGCATCGATGTGTTGCTGTGAGCTCTTTATCACTGGGTGCATTGCTGGGGAGGAGAGGTAGAAGCAGAGGTGTTGCCTAGGCTGGTTATGAAGAAAGGCGCTCTGACGTTTTCTTCTCCTGCTTTGGTAGCCTGGATTCACTAGAAATAAGGAGTTTAGTGACTTAAATCTTTTGAACTTGTTCTATTTGTTGATGTTTTGGGTTTTTTTTCAGTGGCAAGATGAAATTAAGGGGATGTGGAAAGGGAGAAGGTTTGGGTGCCAGCTGAGAAGAATATTTCAGGGGTCCTAATTTCCCATTGTACACAGATAGTGCAAGCTAAAGGTCAGCAGGACAACTGATGTGAAGAAAAACATGTGAATTTGGCATTGGGAACACTTGCAGTGTGTGGCAGTATAAAAATATAAACAGTAGTCCATTTAAAGGGATGAAAAGAAGTGGGGGGAAAGTAAATTTTTGCATGTACAACCCTTTCCTTCCTTTTAGCTACAGGACAGGAAAAAAAAAGATGATTTGTTTCAGAACCCTTTCTGGTTAATTTTGTGAGATGATTTATAGGCGAGGTGTGCTGTATGCAAGAGCTTTTACTGGCTGCCTTGCCAATGAATTAGGGCCCTATTCTACCAAAAAAAAAAAATTAAAAATAATGTTAGCACTTTCTTTGCAGCCATCCTAGGCTTCCGTGGTGCGGAAGTCAAATGTAAATTCTGGCTGAATTGGACCCTTATGAAGGTGGTGTTCAAACAGCCTGTGAGGAGAAGAGAAACCATTCAGGTCATGGGCCTCTGCGTGCTTCAGAGTCCTTCGATCATTGCTATAATTCTCTGAAAGCAAACTAATAAAACTTCCTATTGACTTGCACTTGTGTGTGCTTTGAGCAATTATTTACAGTCTACCATCAGCAGATTAAAAATCAATTAAAATCCATAGAAACAGCCAAAGTTACATACTCCTCTTTGCTGGTAAAGATTTTTTTAAAAGATTTTACATTAATACTCGCTGCTTGGTATTACTGAAGATAATGAATCAGATTTTGGCAAAGTCTGTGCGTCTTTAACTCTACAGATCTGTGCATCTTTAAAGAAGCCCTGCTAAGATCCTCTCATCCTCTGTGCCTCTCGTCCCCTGTAGAAATAGGGGAATTTATGCAATTCATTTAACTGAAATGGAGATGTTGAAAGCTCTCCAATACTATCATGATGGATGCTATTGCAAATGTGTAGGGAAAACAATAATCCTAATGATAAAATGATAAGTTTAATACCAGTACATTAGAATGGAAAGTGAATTTTAGTACTGCTAATACATTAAAATAAAGGAGACTTTGATTTGTGTTCCTGGTTTTCCATGGAAGCCCTGCATATTAATTTGGTTCCATCCTGTGATTCGGGCAGGGAGGCTGTGTGGGCTCGGTGGAGGGGGATGGGGGCGGTGCTGGGCTGGGACTGCAGAGACCTGGTTCTGTCAGTGACCTGCTCAGGGGGATTTTGGATTGTGCAGGGTTGGTTTTTTTCTTGAGTTACCTCTCTGTCTGGTAGCTTCCCATTCTTTGTGAGTCTAACCTGTTTATACCATTAAACTCTCAAACATAGGGCTGCTTTTTCATTTCTTTATAGGTGTGTGCTCCAGAGACTATTATACCATTGAATAGTCATGATACTTGTTCTATTATGTTATTCATGTGTAGATTGGAAGGATATAATCTACATTTCTAATTACTGTTTTTGTTCATCCTTTCTGTTTCATATCCTCATGCAACTTTTATCTTAAACTAAATTTACATTAACTAAAGAAGCCATGACTTAAATTTGTTGCAGTGATACTTAAGGTATCGACCACAAAACCTAATGCTGATTACAGTAGTAAAACAGAAAACCCAAGCGCTGAGAAAATCGGAGGGGGAGGGGACAGGCATAATTAAGGTAACTTACACAAGCTTAATTTAGTCCTCTTGTGGGTATGCATGTTGGTAGACTGCTTTATTTGATATAGCGTAGCGATTCTGTTATGGGAGACTGCAGAAAAGCCAGAAAGGAGTTGCTTTATCAGAGAGGAGTCTGACCAACATAGAGTAAATAAGGCCAGGCTTTTACAAGAAATGCTGAAAATAAACAAAATATGAAATGACTGTTTGTTAAGCGAGCATAATCTATCCTGTGGGTGACATTTTACATAAAAAAGGCCGGCGTGATGTATTTATGTGATACATATACACAAGACAACCAAATTAAGATTGCACAGTCAAATCCTGCAGTTCTCTCTTAATTCTTTACTGTGCAGCCTGAATGGTGTCTATGTACATGTGGGGGGAAGAAAACCAGAAATGTCACCCATCCATCATGCTGATGTCTTCTTGTTGTCCTTGTGAGAACCCCACATCCAGCTGCACTGATTTCTGCCCCTCTATGCCCATAGCAGCATAGCTGTAGGTTGCTCCCATCTCATCACCCTGGAGAGAGGGAGAATTGTCAGGGTGCTGGGGAGGGAGCGCAGTATTTTTTGTAAGCTGATTTCCCTATTTACCCTTCTCCACCAGTCAGTTTGCAGCTTGTCTGTAGTGTCAATGGTCTTCTTACCTTAGTGCCCATTTTTACTAGCACATTGGGTCTGGTTTCCACTCTTCAGTGGATGCTGGCACTCTCTCTGCTTGTCTTCGCCTTGCTTTGCCAGACTACCAGTTTAAGTCTTTCATAAGCTCTTGTTTGTCCTGCAACAGCCCCCCAGGTTACCTTCTCACATTACTCGTTCCAGACGTTAGAAATCCTTCTCTCTTGGTTCTCATGGGTGCCTGGGGCTCAGGGATGCTCAGAGCTCTCTCCAAGCACAGCCTGGTCAGCCTCGGGCATCAGGAGGGGTAGGCATCTCCCCACTGAAGGTGGGATTGTAAAATTAAGTGATTTTTTTTTTTCATCTGAGGGTATTTTTGAGTCTTGCCTGAGTCTGTAGATTCAGACATTTTCTGATATGCTTGCCTAACTCCCTCTCCAGGTTTGTATTGTTAGCACTAACAAATTAATTTGCTAAAGTTATTATATTAAGATACTGAAGTTCTTCTGCTTTCCTTTTTGTTACTATCTATACCTCCTAAAATCTGTCAAAAAATATGTCTTTTTGAAGTGTACAAAAATACCATTGCTTTCAATAGTGTTACCATTTCATTCTTGGAACATCAAACCGCTTTACTGCTTTCAGGATTGATTTGGTTACCTTTGTTGACACTGAGCCCTGACTCATAACAATTAACCTTGTATATGTGCTGACTTGATTTCTCAAACAGAGATACTTTCTTGAGAGGGCTTTTAGTTCCCAAGCGCTCTTGCCAACTGAGATAGCTCATGTGCTGGGGTATTTGATAACGGAGGGGCAGAGTCTGTCCTCCAGTCTAATCCCATTCAAAAAGAAACAAAACCATTCCGATGAGTTTTTTCAGTATTTTGCTTGAATCCAAGGAGTTGTATTTCTAGAAAAAGTTAGGGTTCCTATGTTTCTGAGTTATTGTAACATAAAATATTAACTGCCTTCCTAGAGCTATACACTCTTTCAGTTCTTTCTCAGCATATCATTTCTCTTTTTAGTTATCTGACCTTTCTGTAGTCCTTCTAATCTTTGGAATAGTGCAATTTATCTTTTCTTTATGCATCATCGTACTTAGGGTGGCTGACTGGAGGGATGGAGAGGATGCATATATCTTTTTGCTACTTTTTTCTGACTCTGTGTTTAGTCATTATTTTCAGTATCATTTAATCTGTGGAAAGTTTCCCCATATGTCAGGCCTATTTTAAACATGCAGTTGAGATCTATACTACAGTAAGCCCTTTTCAGATACAATGCTTAGCAAAGGGCATAGTTCAATCTATAGCATTTATGGAAGTGAAACTTTTCCAAATGCTGTTATTTAAACAAATACCAAAACTGTTTCCCAGTGTACCAATTTCCTTTAGAAGTCCACTTCTTGTGTTGTCTAAAGAAACACCTCAGAGTACTAGGTGAGCATACCTAAACTGTGGAACCCATTGTTACAAGGTACTGTAAGTATTAAAAGCTCTTGCAAGAATCCATTAAGTACGATTAAGCATGGAGATACAGCCTGAGGTAGGGGAAGTTCCCATCTCACTTGCCTCCCCAAGCTTGTTGGTGGCATATTGAGTATTTGTCCTCTCTGACCATCCCTACCTAACACTGTTTGGGGTAAGCTGCTGGACTAGGCAGGCCTTTGAGCTCACCCAGTAGGCTTCTTGTGACATCATTATAGTTAGAGAAGTTTACGGTTATCGGGTGGTTGTAAATCAGTACTGTAGTTCTGTTAGCCACCTCTTCTGATGTATTTGAAATAAATACTTTGTCAGGTCTATCGCCAGGTCTATAGATTCCGTGTATGCATAGAGGCAAGAATACCTGAGAGCTGCCATGAAAGTCTAATACATTGCAAGCCTGTGAGGTCCAGGGCAATTCACAGTGGTATTCCCCTAGATGTTGAATCTCAGATTTATCAATAATTGTCTTAAAGATGTGACTTCAATATCAAAGAGTCTACAGGAGGAGGATACAAAACAAGCAGCAAGCAACTGTAAGAATAATCTCAAAAAGATGCTACAGAATCTCTGATTATTAAGTTGGCTTCCTGCAGAAGTTTTCCATTAGTTTGCAAGAATGTTGGACCTAAGAGTATTTAGTATCCTTGAGCAAATATGTTTGGATGCTTAATTGTATGTAGTGGGGTTAGTATATTAATAGGATGGTCATGATGGGAAAATAGATATTCCTTAACCTCCTCTTTGCTGTAATTACAGAATAATGCTATTTATGGTGAGATTGTGTATACATGCATGTCTTGGGAGAAGGATATCGGATTACTTTATAACAAAGAAACGGAATTTCTTTTCACAGGGAATTAGAATTGTGACTCTAGCCTTGCTAATTTAAATAACTTGTGACTAAACAGACTTTTATAAAGCATTTAATGCTGTTATGTTTTGTGAACATAAAACACATTTTCTGAGAATATTAATTTCCCATTGGTTTTCTTGCATCCTTGCTTTTGTTTGAGAATGGGTGATATTCCATCCTTCACACACCAGAGGCTGGGGATTCCTGAGGCTGTTCTGCTGCCTGGTTTTAGCAGTACTGTTCCTCTCTCCTACAGCTCTTACCTCGGTTCTCATGAACAGTAGATGTTCACCATGTGGACTAACTCAGGTTGAGGGAGCCAATTTGCTAACGAATTTGCAGCAACCTGATATCCTTGGTGATAATGTGAACCCCAAGTGTGATACCCTAGCAGCTGTGAGCCTAGGTCTTCCAGAATTACAGAAAAACTGAAGAACCTGGTAGCTAGTTCTTTCTAAACTCTGAAGACCAGTGCAGAACATGTAATCTTGGATTTTTAGGGGAAAATAACTATGAAATATTCAGCTCCAGAAACTGATACACCCATCAGTCTGACTTGTATTTTCTAGACTAGCTGCCCAGAGAAGGTGTTGACCCTGTTTTATAAGTATCTGGTGGAGGGGGGAGGGCATAAGGGAATTTCAACTTATTCTAACCCATTTTATAACTATGTCTTCAACACCTATAAGCTTGAAAAGTTTGATTCTGATCTTAACTGTTATTTTATGGAGAGGTTTGATGACTTAACATTTTTCATGGATTCACAGAACAGCCTAAATTAGAAAGGACCAAGAAAAATCACCTGGTCCAGCCTTTCTCATTAGAGAGTTTTAAGCCAAGACATTTCTTGGACAATCCAGCATGGAAAGCAGTTTTGTGTATAAAGAAAAATACCCTTTGAAATGGAACACTACAGCTAGTGCTTATCTTTAAGTCAAACAGTACTGTAGTCCATGCTCTGTCCTGGCAGGTTGTAGGATGTTTGAGTGAAATATTAATGTAATCTTGGACATTAGTTATATAGCTCCTGTTAACTTGTGTTGGCTACTGATTATGCAGTTTCTGTACTGGTCACTTTGATTAGCCTTGATCATTTGGGAAAAAAAAAAAACCAATTCACTCTCCTACTTTTAATTTTGATAATTCAAATTCACCGTGTTCTTCATCTGCTTTGTTTGATGTTATATATAAATCAAGGTTATAGACAAAACCAATTCGTGAATGAAAAGTTTCAATTTTCTTTTCTTTTTGGCTACAACTACGCAAAGAAATCATCATTTGGGCAACTAATATGCCTAAGTATCCTTCAAAAGGAACTGTGATATATTAGAGCTGTTCAAATGTCCTCACAAATCATTTTGCCTTACAGCTTTGATCCTGAAATATGTGAAATGATGTCTGATTTATGCCACTGATCCTTCTTTTAGATAGTTAAGTGTTCTTGCTTAATGTTATTAAATAAGTTCAAAGCAGCAAATAGGCCATCCTGGGCTGAGGACATTTGAAAAATAGCATTCTCAGCAGGCTGCATATACAATGTATGTTCTTTAGTTATTTCCTTTGCTTTTTTTGTGTACTGCAAGCTAGTGGAATGTTCTTCTGCTGACATACTCGGTTATAATGGCTTTGGTGTTGGCTTTGGATTTGTGGTGGTTTTCTTGGTGGCAGTGTGCTGATTTCTTCATTTTGTTTTTTCTCTCCCCCCTCTTGATGGCTTTCTCCTGGGCTTTGTTTTCACTGGGGTATTTTGGGGGCAGGGAGTGAAGAGAAACAATCTCAGGAGGACACAGGAAAATGGGAAAGTTAACACAGTCTCTCCTGAGAGTCTGGTAACATGGTAGCAATGATACAAAACAAGCTGTGTGACCCAGCTGAAGCAATATTGGGGGGGGGGGGGGGGGGGGAGAAAACCCACAACAAACCTCAAAGGGTGTAAATAAGTTGGTCAAATTCACATTTTAAAAAGCAGAATAAGTTTGATTACTTTTAATGAAAACCTATCAATATGCTGTGATTTCTGTTTTAACAGGCCAAAGGAGAGAGAGAGATGAGAGAACTCTTGATTCTAAAATATTTATCAGTGGAACTATTCTGAACTTGCATCAGAATATCAAAGTGCAAATATCTCCAGGCATAAGGGTTGTGTTGGAATCACATCAGCTCTAAATGTAGTAAACCTTTTAATGGAAATGTCACACAGTTCAGACACAAGATCTAGGGCTTTCAATATGTTATATGAGCTTTATAACCAATATTATTCTTGTGAAATTTCACTAGGAAATATTAAACCAGCATTTCCAGTCTAGTATGATACTTGTTGAAGTAATGAGAGCCATCTCAATCACCTGCTGCTGGAGAGGGGCTAATGCTAGAGAGAACTTTCTCCCAATGCTATGTCTTAAGCAATACCAGCCCCTAAACATCAGTCTTTCAGATATAAGACTGAAAACAAAGATTAAATTTGAATATGAGACACCATCCCAGTACCTCTAGTTGTGTTCACTTCCATGTCTAGATATCGGAGTTGAAAGTTGACAACATGATCTTGTCTTTGCTTTCATGCCTCCCTGGCTTCTGAGATGGTTTTATGTCTTGTTCTCCTCACTTAAATATTCTTGGAGTACAAATGTAAATTCATACATTGGCTTTTCTGGAGCAAACCCTCTTTGATAAGTAGTGGTGGGGTTTATTGTTCACAACTTGTTGTGGATGGTGTTAAACAATAGAAGCTGTTTCTGGAGTTGGCTCCATTGGACACACGATTATTTCTCTTATGACAGTAGCAGACTTGTGACTGTTCTCATCCTAAATTGCTTTCCAGAGGTTTTTGTAAAGTATTATTCTGGGTGCTGGTTAGCAATATGTTTAAGCTTGTGGTTCCAGTTATCCTGCAAGCTTTTCACAGAGATCACTGATGGCAAGTCAGTACTACAAATGAGAGAGTTCTAGGCTTCACGAAACTTGCTATCAACAGCTACTGCTGGTGGCATAGATAAAAATACACAAACACTTCTTGGCAAGGTTAGCCACTGCTGAGTTCTGGTTCTCCAGCTGGTCTGTTTATGCCTACTTGGGCCATCTCTGTGGAACGCTACTACATTCTTCAGTGTGAACGACCCTGTGTTGCTTGGCAGTAGCTGTTGGGTCCATTTCATTTTTTTGGGGAAACTGGGGCTTCCCAAAGTTTGTTGTCAATATCTGTTTTGAGATTTTTCTTTGTTTTACCAGGTTACAGTGCTAGCCCTTTCCTTGTCAAGACAGCTGTGAAAAACAGGGTGACAGAAATCTCTAAGAATGCTTTTTTTCTGTGCTAGATGGGTTGCTACTAGGTGTGGTGTTAAAGCCACTGTTTCTTAATGCTGAGCTAAACCAAGTTTTGTCAGCTACCCAGATGTGATAATATTCCACTAGTGAATAAGAGCTAGGTTTCATGTAAATGAGAGAAACTGGCTGAATTTTATCAGTATAATATTTTGAATTCCCAACTTTTCTTTGTGTTAGTTTTTCTGCCATGATTACTGCTCATAAAGTTCTCAGCCTTCATGTTATTTGTCTAGTAAGCTTCCCATGCCCCGCACCCCCCACACAAAAAAAAGTGTGGGACAATGGGGAAAAAAGTTAATATGCAAGTACTTAAATGTTCCAAGCACAAAAATATTTTTAATGAATAAATATCTATATTTCTACTTGCTCTTTCTATAATTTTTATATTGCAGCCTGAAGAAACCTGTATGTACAGGATAGCAGGCAGAGGCTCACCTATTGGTGGTTGCATCTGCTCTTCTTCATGCAGCCATTTCATGCTGACCATTTAATTTTCCTTTCACCCATTTCAAAGTGGCAATTACCCAAGGATTTAGGATGTCTGGATTGATAGGCATCCTCTGCTGTGAAAAAGCATAATCATTATTGAATCATTTGATGTCTTTGTCACTTGGGGTGTTTGTGTGCCAAAATCACTTCAGACTTCAGTGCTTGCACCCCATTAAAGCGTAGGAGAGGTTCAGGTACTTCTGTGGCTTTAAAGAGCAATGGGAGGTAGAGATGCTTCAGAGGGATTAAAACAAATGCTCCTATCTCTGGCTCTGTGCAAAATCCTACAGTGTTCTGGTTATGTTCCTAAAGGGTGCAATTTGCAATCGTGTTTTCACAAGGTTTTAGACCATTATGTTTGTGGGGAGATGGGCTGTATTGTTTTTCATGTTTGCTTTTTATTTCTTTTAAAGGAAGACATTGTTAAATAATAAATGAAAACACAAAAGACAGAGAAGTGGTGGGGGTTGGGGTTTTTTTATGTTGCAGGGAAGCTGCATTTCTGACACCCAAATGACTCTGAGCGTTGGACTTTTGCTGTATATGGACAGACAGATCTAATCATTAGTGAACACCAGAAAGCAGGAGAGCCGGGGAGAGAGAGAGTGTGCGAGAGGGAGCTTAGTTTATTTCTGCGGTGTCACATCAATCTGCCCGGTTAAGTGATTGAAGGGGAGAAACGCAGGCTGCAAAAGAAACTGGGCCCTGATTTGTTCAGGGTCACCAGCAGTGGTTTGAAACCATCTTGTTTGCAGATACCTCTTTCATGTTATTAGGCTGTCAGTTGAGTGACTTTGTAAGATTTATGGCTCGAAGCTGGAGCGCGTGCGTGTGTGGCGATGGCAGTGATGGGCAGCGGGCAGGGGGGGAGCAGAGATGTTATTGAGAAGACAGTGATCCATGCGTGCCTTGATTGAGCTCTGCAGCCTTTTGTCTAGTCCTAGTTAACCTCTTTACGCGGGTGTTTTTTTTCACGTGCTGCGTAAGTAGCTCAAGCAGAAGGTGGAGCAACAAGTGGGAAAAGGTTGCTCCTAACGACATAGCACCGCAATGGACTTGGTGTGGGCTTATTGACTGTGTAATGATGGAATAAAGCTGTTTATTGGGCAGGTCCCAGGTTTAACTTGCTAAAGTCTTTCAAATAGTTTTTATTTACTGTAATGTCAAAGCCGTTGGCTTAGTGTTCCCTTGTCACTGGTAACCTCCTAGGGAAACGTTATCTCTGAGAGAGAATTGAGAGACAACACTGGCTTATACTGAGAGTGAAAACATTTATTATAAACAACAAAAAACCCCAAACCCAAACCAAAACAGATTAAAAAGGAGGTTGGATGACTTGATCAAAGCAACATAAAATTTAATTATGTCTGTGTTTTTCTAATAGATTTTATTTCACATAAATTTGAATCTTAAAATACTGAATTTTAAGAACCTTGAATTTTTTTTTTTGCAGAAGTTGGCTATAATTCAGAAAATAATGTTTTCTGCTCTTCTGTTTATGCAGTTCTTATGTCAAGATCAAGGGATGTATTTTAAAATATGAGTAAGAAAATTTTCAGTATCAACTAGATTCAGTTTCAGTTTCAGTTGTGGTGATTTAAGGTTAACAAAATACAGTCCATCAGTGTAAGAGCTTGAGAACCTTCTTGACAAAAATGGTCATGGGGTTCTGCCATTTGAGGTTTACAACAGAAAATTTGTTTGTAATTAGTTATCCATAGTCTAATGGAGTAAATAGAAATTGCCGTTTTGTAGTCGTTCACTTAAAAAGCAAGCTAGATTACTGATCTGGCATAATTTGTATGTTGGCTTCCTGTCTTCAGCCTAGCCAAGTTAATTAACTTAGAGAAATAGACTCAGTCATAAATGCTTCGTAAGGATCTGCCAGTGCCTTTCGTACCATTGGTAGGTGTCATGTGCCTGACCACGAAAGGCGAGTGCTCCTTCATGAAGGTGTTCTACCACACTGTTGTTTGATAATTGATACAGTGTGAAAATAGTTCTGCAGAGTTGAAAAGGGAGCTAATATTTGTGAGATTGTTTCTTCCCTCCCAAGTTTGAAAATGAGACCTGTAGCGACACATCCTTCCTAGGCAGATGCAGTTCACATATTGAAACGGCCAGCAGGAAGGGTGGGGTGTGAGTCTTGTGAGGGAAAAAGGGAGAGCTGCCCAATTTCCCCCTCCATATTACAGGAAGAATTGCTCACTGCCTTGCTTTTACAGCCTTGCAAAATTTTGAATTACGTATTGTCTTATTTTCAGTTTGTATATTAAAATTTCTCAGAAATCAAGTTCTGGGGTTTTGTTTAAAAACAAACCCTAAATTCTGTACCTAGTTCCATTTTTTTTAAGTCCCCAAGAAAACACCTGTTCTCATCTGTGATAACTGTGCATGTTTTCACCTTATAGCAACCTGATACATTTTAGTATAAATGGGATCTTGGTAGTACAGACACAAAGATGACATTCTTGATTTATGGAAGGATATTGATGAGAATCTGAGGTTATTAAGCCAAATAAAATCCTGCTTTCAGTAGAAAATTCTATAACAAATCCTGCCATAATTTCTGGAAAAAAAAAAAAAAGATGTGACTATCTTTAAGTCACAATACTGGGTCTTGGCAGACCATCACCTTGCCCCGTGCCTGGCATAGCTACAGCCGTGCTGTGTGACCTTGCACCAGACCTATGTTCCCATCTGCTCTCCGTACTCCTGCAGCATAATGCATGATGTGTTGGATGAATGTGCCCGAGATACTTGAATGGAAAACAATCTGTAGTATAAATGCACTACGAATTACACTGTAAAGTTAGTAGATAATTTGATTGATAGAATATTTTGCTCATAAAAACTCAGATTCTACCCACTCTTCATTTTTAGTCAACAGGTAGATGAGATTTTGGGGAGGTTTTGACAAAAATAATAACATTTATCATTTTCAGTCAATCCTGAATTCTAGCAAAAAGAATACTTTGACTTCATTCTTTTAAAAGTAGCTATTGTGATTGACTGTAGTTAAAAAAGATTTTGAGAATTACAAAGGAGGAGCTTGAGACATGGCCTGAACACACAGGGGTGCTGTCAGGAATGCCATAGCTCAGCCAGCATCAAAACTTGCATGGAGCATCAAAGGTGGCAGGGGGAGCCTGGTGGGCATCAAGCTGGGTGTGAGCCAGGAAGGCTGGCAGCCTCCTGGACTGTATCAACAGGAACATGACCATTAGCTTGTGGGAAACAAGGGATCATTCCCTCTACTCAGCACTAGTTAAATATTGCCCAGAACTTCATATCCAGTTTTGGCCCTCTGGTACAAGTCATTGATGAACTGGTATGAGTTTCAGCAGAGGGTCACGATGGTTGTTGGGTGCTACAACACCTGCCCTGTGAGGAGCATCTAAGGGAACTGGGCTGGTTCATCTTGGAGAGGAGATGACTTCAGGGGTCCTAACAGCAGCCTACCTGGTCCTGTGGGGTGGGGATGGAGAAGACAGTCAGGGTCTCCGGGTGGTGTGTGTCAGAGGAAAAAAGGTAATAGACGCATGGAAAACAGAGGGTTTCAC
Organism: Porphyrio hochstetteri; assembly: GCA_020800305.1. NCBI lineage: Eukaryota > Metazoa > Chordata > Aves > Gruiformes > Rallidae > Porphyrio > Porphyrio hochstetteri. The sequence goes on along the minus strand of CM036905.1, from coordinate 79,294,263 downwards.
ACTGCACATGAGAAAAACCTCTTCATACAGGATGATGAGGTGGTGGGGCAGGTTGCCCAGAGAGGCTGTTCAGTCTCTATCCATGGGGGCTTTCAGGATCTGACAGGATGAAGCTGAGCAGCCTGGTCTGAGATGACCCTGTTCTGTAAAAGAGGCTGGACTAGAGACCACCTGGGGTCCCTTCCAGACCAAATTACTTAAAGAGGAATATGTGATCTCTTCAGAGGAGTTGGTACAGATTTGTTATTCTGAATCTCACATCTCTAATGTTAAGAAATTGTTCAGAGAAATTTACTGATGTAGTTGTTTGTGCTGACTAGAAAATGTAATTCCTGGAATAAATAATATTCTGCCTGTTAAGAAACATTCCATGTGGGGTTTGGTGGTGTTTGGGAATATTCACTGTGTTTCTTAAACAGTGAGAACTATTTTAAAGGCAAAGTGTTTGGCAAAGGAGCTGTATACTGTGTGGTTATTTTGGGCGTTCTTGTTTTGCTTTTTCACTTGGTCCAGTCAACTCTTGAAAGCTGTCTTGTCTTCTTTAAATCCATGGTGGCAGCTACAGTATTGCTTCGTTCCTCAGTTTAAATGCTTTGTGCCTCTACTTTTCAGTTGCTCACACTTAGGTGAAATTAAGAAATCTAACTGTTGGGTATTACCTTTTAGACCTGCTGAAATAGCTCTTCCTGCTTGCATCCTTATGGTCTCATTAAGACGATGCTCACAGCATGCCTGACTCTAGTGAATATTTGCAAACCTCATTTGCCTACATTAGAGACAAAAAGCTTTAAAAAAAATCCTTCTTGAGCAATAAACGGTCGAGTTTGTTAGTATCTGTGATCACAGAGCCGGTGTCACCCAAGGCAAGGGCTGAACACTGTCCTTGTAGTTGAGTAAACTGTTAAAATGCTTCATCCAAGCCCTTTCTGCTGCTGTGATAATATGCTTGGTCCATGGCTTTAAGTAGTGATTTTAAAGTTTGAGGGCTACTAAAATCAGTGAGAAGGTACATGCTACTGGTATAGCAAGCCCTGCATGTCAAGGACTTGTGTAGACAATATTATCAGGCTCACTCCTTCTTTTTTATTGCAATTATAGAGTTAAGGGATTTTTTTTATTATGTAAATGAGTTTCATTTTGTTGAGTAAAATTATTGTAGCTCACCATAAAGCAGGATCTAAGGTCTTTAGAGCAAACCCCAGATTCCAACAACTGTGAGTCATCTTTGCGGTTTACTTTTACACTTGTGACTCAGCTGTTGCGTTTTCTCTGTGCTCAGGCTTTCAGGCTGAGTCTTCAGTTCTCTGGGGATTTAAAAAATCCTTGACCTGTTCTGTAAGACTGAGGTCATGCTTTAATACCATCCAAAATCTCCATTATCTCCCCACTTCATTTATGCATTGTGCTGTGCTTCAGCTGTTCACCTGCCCACCACAGGTGGCTCATTCGATTGTGGAGTTGGTAACCATATATAATGGATATGTATTTTTTTAAGCATGTTAGAATCGCTTTGCGATGAAAGATGCCATATAAGTCTAAAGCAATACTGGTGTTACATCTTTATTCAACAAAGTGAAACTAGAATTAATTGCAAAAGTATTAATCACAGGTGATGTGACTGCCATGTTAATGAGAAGTGCTCTATTGTAAATAGATAGCAATCTTATAAATAATCTCTTATTTACTCTATTTAAATCTCATTGTCCTGAAGAATTGGACCAGAAAACTTGAGGTGGGAGGTTTTCTCTTGGAGCTATTGAATTTTCCTGACAAAACAGTTTTGAGAGAATTTTCTCAGTTTACCATCAAACCTTTTCATTGTATGTGAATTGTTTTGTTACTCTTGTGAATATAAAAATGAGAAGCCATTAAAAATGGCAGAGGGATAGTATTCTTGTTGCAATATCAAAATGGAATCATCAAATTTTAGAGAAAATTTGGATTAGTTATTTTGATGGCATCACCAATGAAGTAAGAAAGGAAGGTTAAAAGGATTTTCTTCATCTAAAGATGGGTAAAGTGTCTCTTTTTTAGCTCTCCATATTATAAAGCTCTGAATGGTAGGAATCAAAATAATTTCAAAATAAGTGCAAAGCTTTTACTTCTCTACCTCAATCTTGGTTTAGTTTTGGATTTTTTTCTTTTTAGAAGTTCATCCCAGACATCATGCAGAGGAGGGCTACAGAAAAATAACTTGGTTGTCTATGTTAAGTTTTGGAAATTTTCTGTTTCTTTAGATAATTGTTAACCTTACCTTTTTGAATCAGTAACCTGAAATGTAATAGTTGTAGGTCTTCAAGTGGCTGTGTGGCTTCTATGTCAGGAATGTTCCTTCTTCTGTTCCTATGACCATATAATTTATTTTTAACCCATACTTAATCCATCTATAAAAAAAAATTTGCAAATGTTCATTAGAGTTGTCCAGATTTTTGCAGATGGACCTCCTGTGCATCCACTCTTACAGAGCTTGCTGAAGGCTTGCACAGGGCACAGCAGTGCTACTATCTCATCAGTCTCCCAGGGCGATAGGTCATAACCTATTTCACTCTTAGTTTGAGTAGGTAACTAAACCTCAGACACGTCGTTCCCAGGTGGCAGTAGTTAAACACACTCAGATTGCTTACAGTTCCCAGTCCTTCCTGGACCAGATAGGCACCATCCATACAGTATGGAATGCAATTGGACAGAGAACTGTGTTTCCTATTCTTTGAGAGGTTGACTTTGCAATTCTCATCATTAACTTTTCTGTTGCTGTCTTCAGTTTTAGCCTTTAGTTTTTATGTGCAACAGATGTCACTGAAGCAATTCCTTTTTTTCTTATTTCCATTAGCTGGAAAAGTTACTGAAGATAGTTGCATGATGACGTGCTTCTCTTCAGTTATCCTTTTAGACAGTGGACTAATGTCCAATGTTTGTGTGACAAACCTCTTCCACTTTTCATCAGAGTGCCTTGTTCAGAGAACATGGCTCTGATACTGCCTGGCTCATGAAGGGACCAAATGAGAGAGCACTGGCCAAGATTTTTTGTGTTTTGTTGCTTGAATTGCTAGTAATGCCATAAGCATTGACAGCATTCAGATTAGGACAGTAGCTTAGGACATCTTTATGCTACTCACAGGTGTTGCAAGACAAATTAGAGAAAGCTTTACCTGGAATGTCCTCCTAATTGGGGGGGGGGGAGGGTGGGAAGAGGGGAGGGGGTTTCTCAAAGCTGTCCACTTATGATAGAAGAGCTGTTATTAGATGTGTTGTTCCTGAAGACATCAGTGAGCATTGCAAAAGTTTTTACTCTGTAGCAGGGGAAGCCAGGCTATAGTCCATGGGGCACAGGCAGCCTGCTGGGGCAATTCATCTGACCTATGGTCTTCTGTTGCATCTGCGGAGCTCGTTTCAGAGATGGGCTGCACACTGGGTGACTATTGTGCTGGTGGTAGATGTCATGCAGCAGAAGATGTTTTTGCATGTGGCCCCACTACCTTTACTAGAAAAGGGCCAGTTGCTTATACAGCTGCAAGATTTGGCTGCGCTGTTTTCAAAGATAGTGTGTTGGGCAGAAGATTTCCTAGCTGGCCATTGTCATAAGATTCATTCTCTTTTCGGGTATCATCTCCCTGGTATAGAAAAGACAGGGATCTCCTGGAAAGAGTCCAGCGGAGGGCCACAGAGATGATTAAGGGCCTGGAGCATCTTCCCTACAAGGAAAGGCTGAATGAACTGGGGCTGTTCAGCCTTGAGAAAAGAAGACTGAGAGGGGATCGGATTAATGTTTATAAATATCTCAAGTGTGGGAGACAGAGGGAAATAGCCAGCCTCTTTTCAGTGGTCTGTGGAGACAGGACAAGGGGCAATGGCCTCAAGTTGGAGCATAGGAAGTGTTCTGCACCTATATGCAGAAGAAATTTTTCACAGTGAGGAATTTGAAGCTTGTGTCATGGGGTGAATGCTCTAACTACCGGTGTCAATATAGCTGATTTATCTGCTTGCTCAGATATGTCAATACTGTTAATGGTGCTGGCACTGTCCCATTTTGGGACTTGAAAATAGTTTGAAATTGCATAATTTTCCTCAAGAATGGGAAAATTATTCCCGGCTTGGATAAATTTGTGAATTTTGAGGAAAAATTGTGGGCAGGTCTCTTATGCACTACAGTAGTAAATTTACTTCCTAAACAAGAGAAATTAGTTTTTACATTTGATGCCAGCATAAACAGATGTTTTGTCCATGGAGAATTGCAATAAGAGCGTTGACTGCTCTAAAGCTTTCAGATTTTGCTATTTTATATGCAGTCAGCAAAGGTCTTTTCTTTTAGGATTTTTTTGTAACAGTAGTAGTGAGCAAGTCATATAAAGGTCTCCAGTTCTGTCCCAAGAGTTGAAAGTTCAGAAATGTTATAAATCCTAACGTATTTCTTTTGGATGTGTTAGTGGTTTTATAATAATAATATCAAGTCTTTATATATGGTACCTTTCATTCTATAGGACTCCAAAGTACTATATAGTATTATTGGAGAGAACAAGACTTGTTCCTCCTCCCTTCCTCCACAGTCCCTCAAAAAAGGGAGTTAAATCCCAAAACTTTGGGCAGTGATTGTTTCCTTCAGTGAATTTATTCCATTTGTTTCAGTTCCCATCTGTCAGAGTTCCTGGAAGGTAGCAAGGAGGAGGAAGGGCTCAGAAGTCCCATGAAGGAAGCAGAATTAATGTAGTGGACTCCCATGTGCTCTCAGTTTCCAGACACCTTCCTATCCCATTTGCATAAAGCTTTGTGTATCTGCAGGGACCATGAAGGTCCTGAAAGCCAGAAACACCCCAGAAATATGCTTCTCAAAACCATCCATGTATCTAAACAGGATTTAATGCTTGTAAAAAGCAGAATTCTCTCCTATGAGCTTAACGGCTTTCAGAAAAGGAGGTGTGTTGGGGGAGGGGTGGGTGGGGACGCTTTGGTGAGCTGATGATTTTTAGGCACAGACTCCTAAAGACAGTTACTTGCTATGTAACCTGCATGGCCAACACATGGATGAAAGGCAAGCAAGAGTAAATTAGTTTGAAGTACTGGGATAGTATAAAGCTCATGATAGTCTATTTTCAACACTGTTTGGTGTATAGCACCATTATAAGGCATGTAGCAAATCAGTAAATAATTAGATGGTATAACCTTTATTAGAAATAGAAGTAAAGACACACCAAGTAAATCACTCAGTGTTGGAGCTATTAGAAATTGTGCAAAGAACCCAAACCAGTTAACAATAGGATATTTCTGTGTGGTCTTTCAGTGGCATGAGACCAATCTGATTCACATTTCATGGAACTGTAAAATTACAGAATAATTTGGGTTGGAAGGGACCTTTGGAGGTGTTGTCCAGGTCTGTGTCCAGTTGGGTTTTGAATGTTTGCAAGAGTGGAGACTCCTCAACCTCTCTGGTCAGATGCTGGCACAGGTGACCATCCTCCTGATAAAATCTTTCTCATACCCAACTGGCGTTCCCATTGCCTCCTGTCCTATTGCTTTGTGGCTCTGAGAAAACTCTGGCTGTGTTCTCTCTCCCCTCACTCTGGGTAGTTTTAAGCAGCAACTCTGCCTCCATGCTTCCCTTTGCTTTCTCCTCTTAATGCTTAAAGAGACCCTGTTTACCCGAGCCTCTCCTCTCATGCTGTGTGCCCCAGTGCCCAACCATCTTGGCAGCTCTTCACTGGACTTGCACGAGTGTACCAGTGTTTTGTGCTGGGAAGCCTGAGGCTGTACATGATGCTTCAGGTTGGGTCCCCATAAGTGCCTGCTGGCAACACTCCTGTTTGCACAGCCCAGGAGGGTGTTGGCTGGCTTTGCTCTCAGGGCCGTGTTGGCTCGCACTCAATTTGCCATTTATGTTCCCCAGTTGCCATGATCCTTCAGAGATGGTACAGTGGGACCTTGCTGTAATATCACCCATCTCCCTCAGATGGAGATTGTCTAGTCCAACTATACATGTCCTGTTCGCTGAAGTGAACCCAAACTTTGCTTTTGTCTGCTGTGGGTGCTGCTTTGTGCTCACAGACTGCAAGTAGCTTGGAGACCTGGGAGGTCTAAGGGCAAACCTTACTACTGAAAACGAGTCAAAAAATAGGTTGAATGCCTCAGTCTGTTCTGTGCCCTGTGGCACTAGCTCCTCTTACCCCTCTGAGCAGTGGGACCATACTTTCCTTACCCTTCCTCTTGCTGTTAAGCTACTTACAGAAGCTGCTCTTACTGCTTTTTGCATCCTTTGCTAGTTCCACCTCCAGCTGAGCTTTCAAATTTCCAACTCCCTCCCTGCATGCTCAGGCACATCTCTATTTGTCCTGTGCATCTTCTTGATGATCTGCAGATAACTACTTATGCTTGAGCTAGCTGAGGAGTTCTCTGTTTACCTGCGGTGGCCTCCTGCCACCCTTGCTTGACTGTCTGCACATAGGAATAGACTGGTGGCTTGGAAACCAAGCAGTTCTTCTTGAGCCCCTTTGCCTTCCAAAGCAGTCTCCTTGGGATCCTGACAAGCAAATCCCAAAACAAACTGAAGTCTGCTCTCCTGAGGTCAAAAGCAGTGGTTCTACTATGTTTTCCTTACTCCTATTTGAAGCTTAAAATCCTGAATGTCAGGTTGGCCAAGGTTCCCCTAGACTTTCACATCCCTGAGCGTTTCTTGCTGCTTCTTGAGTGACAGGCCCAGCAGAGCATCTTCCTTAGTTGGTTGGCTTGTCCGTTTCTTAATTAGTTCCTCCGATGTTTGCAGAAAGTTTGAAAATGCATCTCTCATGGTATATACATCCCCGAGAGAATCAAGGACTTCAGTTCTGTTTAAATGATTTAATATTTATATTATGTTAGTTGTAAAGCGAGTCAATAAAATAATGCACAACCTCCATGCATGGCAGTGTTAGAATGACCTACGGATTAATTAAGTTTAGCAGAGCAATGTGAAAGGTTTTGGTTATCGGAATGGGTTGGAGAGTTTTGCTTGTTTTGTTTTCTCTTACAGGGAAAAAAAGTGACCTTGGTAGGCAGACCCTTTTTGTCTTTCTTTGACAAGTGTTCTCATGAGAGTTTTCAAACCTATCTGTTTAAGCATATAAAAGTAAAATAATACCAAATATATATTATGTACACATAGACATAAATGCAAAAAGCGTCCTTTGTCGTGTGGGAGTCAGCACCTTGGTATCCTACAAAAGCCGACATACAATAGCCACATGTTTAGACCCTCTACTAGTAATTCTGCCTTTGCAGATTATCTTCTCCAGAGCATAGCTGCTTTTCATGGAATGTCTTTGATGCACTGTGCTCTGTTGGTCAACCACCTTATCTGTATGGTGTGTGGGAGCCTTAACATTATTGAATGTGCCAAGGTTTTAGATCACTGCTATTGTGCTACTGTTTATTTCGGGGGGGTTCTATATTATCTTTTTTTTTTGCCTCCATTGCCCACCGCTCTGGTAACACCTGTGTGCTAATAGAATTACAGAGTTAGTGATTAGCAAAGGTGTCTGGTTTACACCTTCTTCTTTCTTTATGCTTTAGTAAAGAGGATTTTAGTACAGATGCTGTGACTGTTTTTCTTCAGCTTCCTCCTACACCATAATAGAGTTTCAGCCTATCAAGTCTTGCTTTGTTATTACATGAATATGGACAAGGGCATTCCTCCTCTAGACATTAAATGAAAAAATAAACATGTAAGTAATCATCTTTCTCCCAGAAGTTTAGCTGAGAGTATGTACTTCCAAGGATACGAACTCAGGCTTTGAAAATAGTTAAAGGTTCTCAATTCAGGTATAGTTGAAGGAAGCATTCAAGATTTTTTTATTCAGCTCCTTAAAGTTTGAAGTATTCTGATTGAAATCTTATGCCAACATTTTCTGTCACGGGAAATTTTCTTATTCCAGTTTCTGGAAATTGAAACAAAAAAATTCCTTTAACAAAACATTTCAGGGCTTAAAAACTGATTGTAGAAAGTTATTAACTTACTTTGCCAATCTTAAATCAACTAACACATCTTCGCTGTCAGTGTTCCTGAGCAGAAGTAATATTTAACCCGGTCCTTATGCAGCTGAAATTCCATGTTGCGTGAGGAACTTGTACTTGTTTCTAGCTTGCTGGGCAAGGCTCGCTCTGGTTATGCGTTTCTGGTGCTTCTGACCCAGCGTGTTAATGAGGGGTTAAACTAGCAGCAAATTTCCCATCATCTGGCCATCCCTGTTGTTAAAGGGATGCAAACTGTATTGTGAAGTAAACCTGTCTACAATTGGCACGCAGCAAGAGAATAACACTGCTTGTAAGACAAAGCGCTGGTACACCACAACGTTTGAACAGGAACTGGGAAGAAATAGTGAAGTTTTAGATATTTTAACATTTCGACCTTTTTCAGAAAATGAACATATTCTCCAAAGCACAGAATATGTTGAATCAGCAGCAGGCGATGTGAAACCAGATTGTGATGTAATCTTCAAGAAAACCATATTTGTAATAAGGTTAATTAAATTTGCTGCAAGCTTGTGACAAGCATGCTGTAAGTTTGCCAGTAAATCTGGTCTTGCTTTATCAAACTGAAGGGCAAGAAATAAAAAAATAAAGAGAAAGAGATGGAAAAAGAGGGGGGAAAAAAGAAAGAGCTTCCCTCCTCCAGAACAAGTAGTGTGTTGCCAGAGGACATGCAGACTGGCAACAATAACTAATACGTTATGAGAGGTTGAACAAGTTTAAATGGGATTTGTCTCTGAACTGAAAGGCATATTGTAAGAAATTTCTTTGTCTCCTCGTGATGCTGTTAAATTGAAAGCACGATGGGAGGCTTCAGTAGAGGCAACAAAGGTTGAAATGATAGCCTGCTGTTTGCAGCAAGCATCATGGTTCCACTGATGGTCCAGACATCTGGTAACAACAGCCACTCCTTGTCAGGTTTTGCCCCACACTGGGCGCCTGAGCACTTTGCACTGTTTAACTCATCAGACTCTTCTAGCTCAGTATGCTCTGCATCAAGAATGTTTATGTAATAAAACAGAGCTAATTAAACATTTCAAAGGGAAACATTATTTTAACTCTAATTAGATATGATTACGGTTTCCTTATGCCTGCACTGGATTGGTACTGAAGCTCTCTTGTTTCAATCTCCTTACTGAATTCTGCAGCATTGTTGTTCCCAAGTAATGTTTGCATCTGTTCAGATAGGCTTTGTGTTCATTCCCTTTGCCTGGAAATGAACTCAAAATCTTTGTTCCAAGATCCATGTGTTTAAAGTAACAGTATATAATTCTGAGACACGTGGGCTAAATTGATACCCTGGGCAGACAGGGAAATAGGAAAAAGCCCCCCCTCACTTGAGGAGGTTGTCTGTATTCCAGACAACCAGGAGTGCTGGCAGGTGGGTGTAAGCAATGCACACAATGTCTACTTCCTGGCTATTTGTGCTGTGGTTCAAACTTTTAATAATTATTAAGTCTAGCGCAAGCGTAGACAGTCGGGTACCACAGAGCTGCCGTTGCATGCACAGATGGACGCAGGTTCTGTGACCTTCCTGGAAGTCCATCGTTAAAGAAGTCACTTGTCACAGGCAAATATAAAGCATATCCTTCTGTATGTATTTAATCTAGAAAGATAGCATCTGACAAAGCTTTGGAGACACATCATGTCAGGATACTAAACATCCAAATACTGAGAAACAAATACATAGGGAAATCAAAAAGAACAGGCTAATGGCAGTAATAATCAGTGAATATTTTGTCAGTTAAGCAAATGCTGTATAACTTGTTTAGTGTTTTCTAGCTTTCATGACAGAGCCAGTCTGCAGATCATATGGGAGAAGCAGACTGAATATAAGAACCCATCCTTTCTTTGTCATCCCTAAATCCAAGTTTTTATGGGGAATTTCTTCAGCTAAAGGACCTTCAAATGCAAGTTTACTTCAGCTTTTCACTTGGTTTTCACCCCATCCAAGAATTTTTTACACTCTAGCTTAGATTTCAAAAAGAAAAAAAAAGGGGGGGTGGGGACGGGTAAGGCAGGCTTTCATTCAAACTGGTTCTCTGCAGTCCTAATTAAAATAGACTTCAATGAGAAGTTTTCTTTTCCTCTTCCAACTGAAGCTTAAGGGCATAGTTCTAGCTGGAGAGTATATTGTGTTCATTTTACTGTTTGAGTGGTTTGGTAGAGAAGCTGTCTTTCAAACGCAGAGCGACTACTACGATGCCTCAGGACTCAGCTGTCACATCAAGGCTGTTTTCCACATGTATGTATTATATAATGTGCATATATCATCACAGTCAGGTAGCTGAAGTCTGTACATCTTACATGGAAGCAACTTTTTCTCACCTTTTAGAAGTTCTCTCTACAGTGTGATTAGAAGTAAACGTATCATGTATCTTAAAGTGAATAACGGCATGGGTTGTCCCTTTAAAAAGAAAAGAATTATGCAAATTGAAAGACATGTATAAATCTTTTTCTCTACATAAATTGAGCTGTGATACTGGTGCAGCGTTCTTTCCTTTGTGCTAGAAAAACCGAAGGGGGGGAATTATTTCCTTTAAATGTTACAGTCAACTTAAGTGACTGCAAGAGTTAGTAGACTGAGAGCAGCACTGGAAAAAGAAACCTCCCATTTAGCCACAGAGGAAATCTTCCATTTAGCCATTTAATTAAATAGGAAATGGCAGTGCATAGCCCAGTCATTGTCTCAGCCCTCGTGGAGAGGATCAGAAGAAGGTCAGGAGCTTGTTCATTTTCCGTGCCCACGGCCTCTGTCCTGAGACCACCAGCAAGGATGGCCAATTAATACCGAGTGCTTCAGGGGGTTTTGGGTTGTGTGGCATGGGTTTTTTTGTCTACTAGGATCTAGACTGAGGTTGCAAATTCATTTCAGAGAAGCTGCTACACAGTCGGTGACAAGGATTTCAATCACTGCATCTGTAAGAATGAGATTAGTCAATGAAAAGTGAAAAATCTGTGCCTCTCCCTTTTTTTGCAGCTAGCACAGCCACACCACCGAAAGACAGAGCTTTCTTGAAAGCTCCTGCAAAGTTTTGGTTTCAGAATTCATTCTCCTGCCCAATGCGCTGAAAATACAGATGTTGTCAGAATGCAACACAGAAAACACCTAAATTTTCTCAGCTTCAAACAGCTATTTTTAAACTTTATTGTCATACTCGTTTTCTGAATTATCTCTGAGGAACCTGTATAAAGTTATCGCTACTTGCTGGTGAACTTTTTCAACCTTACCAGAACAGAATTACTGCTGCTGGGTTCTCCTTTGCTCTATCCCATTATCTCTATGACTATTAAATAATCAACTTGGTGCAGTGAAATTCTGACAAATTTGAGCCCTGGGAGCATTTGCAAGCCAGGCAGTGCACCGTTGACAGCGTGAACATCACCTGTAGCAGTTTGTTTGAGGAGTATTTATGATGATATCTCCTAGAAATTAGACTGACAACACCAGACAACACCCGTTTCTGTTGCATGCTGTAAATCACCTAGTAGATTTCAGAATGCAATTTTTATTTACTTTTTTTTTTTTCTTATGGTTGACCACAGATGGATTCACTCTCTCCAAGAAGTCGAAGTCTGATGTCTGTGTTTAGCTGGCTGTTGGCCTCTTCTTGCCTGACCCAGGCAGGAGTGCTAGTGCTTGTGTGTCCTCCCTGCTGTGGCCATGGCAGCCAGGTCTACTGCTGCAATCCAGGGTTGTCTCGTCCCAGATTGCGTAGACTTAAATATTCTGGGCTGGAGGCCTGGAAACCAGTGAAGTATTGGGAAGATAGTGAATTTAGGAACCCATACAATACCTATGGCAGCCACTGAGAGTCTTCTGTTTCTTCTGGTGACTTCAGCAGTAGATGGGTTTCCAAAATGTTATATGGTTTCATTTGGTAAATTCTTGGCTATCTGTGGCTGTGTGTTTTGCTGTGCATAAAGATCTGGGTGCTGCTTACCTAATATACCTATTTGGAAGAAACATGTGATTGTAGAGATAATACTGACTTTGGTATATGTTGTCTATCCTGGTAGGAGGGAAAATATTGTGAAGACTTGTCATGCACACGTGGCTTTTTGAGGAGCTGGATTCCCTTCCATCCCGCAGTCTGATTCACTGGTGGTGTGCAACTGTGCACATACATGTGCTGCACGCACTATGCATACATATATTCCCAGTTTTGGCAGTGGTCAGCAGAGGTTTGGAGATAAGTGGGATTTATATATTTTTTTTAAAGTAATTAAGGTTTCAAAGAACTATCTGACAGTACTTGCAAGAAAGGCAGAGCCCGTGTGTGGTAGTTTAATCTGAGCAGACCATAAGCTTAACTGTTATCTTTCATTGCCTGTATTTAAAAACTGGTTCCAGGGCCCCATCTTTGCAGCCAACCTTTACATTGCATTTAAATTCCCCATTGGGAAACTCAGATTCACTTATGAATGTATCTAAATGATAAATCAGTAGAAATATGGGAAGAAGGAAGCATCATGGAGACACCCTTCTCGCTTGTGTAACTCAAAGGCAGTCTTGGCCTGGAGAGAGCAAGTTACATATGTTGGTTTTCTACAGGTCGAGCCTGCAGTGGGGTCCGGTGTAGTCGGTGGGCTTACACTGGGACTGTCTTAGTGAGATGAGAGGAGATGGAGAGCCATGACTTGCTGCTTCGCTGGTCCTCAGGGTTGCCAGGCGCTGCCCTGCATCCCAAAGGGTGTGCAACCGACTGCCATCCACCCTACCCACGTGCTTTATTTTGGTATCTCCTGGCATTGGCCAAAAGCAGTTCGCAGCTGTGTGGCTCAGATCTGGGGAGGGGCATGGACATGCCCAGGCCATTTGCATCCCTCTGCAACAATGTCTGAGGTGCCGTGCCGCTGGCCAGCGGGCACTGGGGGAGAGGACACCAGGACAAGCTTACTTCTGTCTGTGTGCTTGCAGAATGGAAATGCAGCCTGATAAGTCTGAAGTTGTATATATAAAGAGATAGATAAACTCTGTTAACCACAGAAGCAGGTTTTAAATACATTAAAATATTTTATCCCATTATTTGTTTTGACCAATTGACCACAATATTAAAAATTCAATCATGGAGCAGCTGACAAGTGCAGTTGCCTAATTTTATTTAAGGGTTCTTCCCCCCCCTTCCATTTTTCCATCCTGTTAACGCTGCTGCCTGTGCCCAGACAGTAATGGGCTTCTTGTATGCCCACGACTGTTATGATCATGTAAATTTATTGGTGCTTAGAAGAAGCGAGCTATTAAAACATTACAACAACCATTACAGCCAGGCTCGTGTTGGCTTTCGCTCCCAATGAACATATGCTTCCGAGTGAATGCCTAAACTCTTATTTATGGATTTAATTTAATATGCGGAAAGAATTCAAAATTAAATTTTGTGTCTGCCTCCAGAGAGTGTCAGTGTATAATAACATGGTAATTTTTACACATCTTTATGAGAAATGGGAAAATTAATTCTTTCTGACAAGTTGTAATTATTCGACTTGGAACAGTTGCAGCTGAGCAGTTTGCATGCCTGTTGTCTGTTGTTGCACAGTGTAAGGGGAAAACGTGGGGATGGAGATATATTGTGTGTCTGAGAGTTTCTAATAGCTTCTGACATTTTAGCCCTGCATATTATCAGGGTGCTCTTTAAAGGAGTGGGGAGAGTAATCTGCTGCCTAGCCAGGGACACACATGCAGCAGCAGACCCAGGGTCGGGAAACGGGATGGGAATTCTTTTGGTCAGTCTGAGGATGAGGAATGGGGTGCTCTCTATGACTTTGCAAATGGTTGAACCTGAAAGTGAGGTAATGTTATTTGGACTTTCCAGCCTTGTTTCTTTTTGCCCTTTAGAACCACAGGTGGAGGAAAAGTGTTGACTTTAGCTACACACAAGGAGAGTTATCCTGTTTAAGTGTGTTTTCTTTCTCACCAAAACGAATGACAGTTGGAGGCACTTAGCACCTCTCAACCGCTAGGGACTGAGTCCCCAAAAAGTTAGTGGTCTTCTACAATGAGAATATTTAGAAATACACCTCTTGTTGAAACATGAGCTTTCATGACAAATATTTCCAGGAGAGTTACTTTGTTCTTAGCTAACTTAACTTCTGTTTTGGAGTTTCTGCTGAAAGGTAGGACATGTTCGTCAAGCACAAGCCTGAAGCATCACTGGATGTATTAGATAAAAAAGAAATTTATTCAAGTGAATGAAGTATGTATTCATGGCTTTGAAGGCAAACCTGGCAGTAGTGGGTACTCATTTTTTTGTCCTCCTGGAATGGTCCCTTTGGGATAAACACATACTAAAGGCAATGCTTAGAAAACATTTTATCAGACACACATTAAAGGAAATAGAAGTGCCACAAATAAAACAGCACTGTGCTGACTTTTATTCCCAGTGACTTATCATAGTTGCACTAGCTTGAAGGGTGCTAATGGTTTAGAAGGTGCTACTCTTTTCCAGTAAGACACCAAAGAGGTTTTGTTGATGTGGGTGCTTGGCATATGAAGATACCACAGTTTAGGAATATTTATTTTGCCAGAATATAGCGTGCTAGCTCTGAGATATGACCTGGTTACAAATCTGGGTTATTGCTGAAGCTAGCTACGGCATGCGAAGCCCTGTGAGTTCACAACTGCTTGGGTTTTGTAGGTGTTGACCTTGAACCAAACAATAACTTGACTTCCAAGGTCTCAGGAGTCCCTTTTTGTCTAGTGGACACTTTGGCCTGGTAAAATCCCAGCAGCTCTGTGGGAGGATGTGAATGGCCACTGCAGGTTCAGTGGGGCTCAGCGGGGCTCAGCTGGGTCATGGAACCTGCTGGGAGAGTGTGAAAAATACTGCTGGTGTCATCCCAGCAAATGCCTTTATGGAGTCTAGAGCTTCAAGGTATTGTATGGATGAGTGTGAGTCCAGGGAGTTCTTGAGCAGGTAATACACTTGTCAGAGGACTGGTGTAACTCAGATTTCATTGGGAACAGTTCATGTCCAGGGATCCCAAACGCTTTGGCTTATCAGTTATTTCATTTAGTCCTGAGCAGTGAGCTCATCAGCAAACCTTAAAGTTAGGGATGGTAGTGAAGCAAACACTTCCCTCCTAGTGCAGTGAGAGCACAGAGTGCTTCCCCAGCAAGCCACCGCTCCCTGCCGGACTCACCCATGAACCTGGGAGAACAGACTTGGCAACACACCCCAGCCTCACCTGCCCTGGACTCCTGGTGCCTTTCTTCCAAACTCGCCAGCATGAACATCTACTTTGAGATGTTTTTCAGGACACCTGATTAATCAGTGGGGTGAACAAGCAGTTTGCAAGTTCATCTTATCAACATTAGATGCTGAAAAAGCCCAGGTGAATCATACCCAAAATAGCTTATTCCGTGGCAAGAACACTTGCAACTCTTAGGGTATGCCTTCAGGTCTTCATTTTTATTTCCTTCCAGGAAAGGCTGAATTTTATTCCTGCTTTGGAGAAACCTCTTCTAACTTCTGTCACCTGGCACCCTGAGCCCTTTGATTCACCCTTTGCTGCTTTTAAGCAAACACTGCTCAGACCTCTTTCTTCCTGAGAACGTGTTCTTTTCAAACCATACCGAGCTACCATTCAGAAGACGGGAGTACAGAGAGACTGTCAGTTCTCTTTCAGTTTGTTTTGAACCACAACAGGAGACAAATTTCATGGTAGAGGCAAAGTCTGGGGTTATTTATCAGACTTGTAATTACAAATTTGAAACAGAAAATCATTGGAAAAAAGCAAATAAATGTTGCAATTCTGTCTTAACAGCTGGATGGGTTTATATGTTGGCAAGGTAGAATATATACAGCATATATATAGTACATTTCTGTAGGTGGTTAACTTCTTGCCTTGCCTAAAATTGCCGAGAGGTCCCAAGTTGGTGAGAACTCAAGCTTCAGTAATATTCCATGACCTGTGATGTTTCCTTCAGGTTTTTCTGCCCTCATCTTTTATTTTCTCCTTCTCTTCTTTGGAACTAAATGTTTGCTACTACTTTTGGAGCCTGTGCTGCTTAACATTCCACAGTATCTAATGCAGATTTCCCCTGGTTCACAGGGACTAGCCAAGGATACCTGTGAGCTATGTGCTTGCAAAAACACTTTGACCACATTTTACCTTGGAGCTAACCAACTGCTTTCCACCTATTGCCCTTATAGGTGTATAAATATATTCACATTAAGGATGAGCCTAACAAAATATTCTGCCAACACGCTTTACAGTTTTTGTCACTGAGATGAAACTGCTGGTTAGTGAGCCCTCCAGCCAGTCATGTCTGCAATGGGTGTGCAGTCGTGCTGCACTGTTGTGGTATCTCAGCCCTGTTTCTAGCTGTCTTCCCACATTTTTGCTGCAAATGAGAGGCTGGGGTTGAGGCCTGTGAGTACCCCTTGGCTAGTGATTGTGTTGGCTGTGCTGCCCAGGGTGCCAAAGGAGGATGGTTGGGACATGCCCTCGTTTCTTGGGAGGCGTTGGGAGCCTAAGGAGTGATTGTTATGCTGTCCTGTTGACTGGCATTCATAGGTGATGGTAGTCATGTCCTATGGATAGTAGAGTAGGAATGACTTTTGGAAGGAATTGGCAAAAGAGGGGTCTGTCTCATGGACATCCAATTTAGGAGGATACACTTTGTACTGGTTTTGGTCTTGCATTGCACTGAGTTGTATCTAGAAGTGTATGGAGAAATCTACCTCAGAGCATCGTGATTTTTTTGTCAAATGCCTTTACCTGATAAAACTTGATAAGCATAGATTTCAACTTATTACCACTACTCTCGTGGGGCTTGTGCTGGATGATATTTCCATTCAAACCTTTCCTCACAATCCCCTAAAATACTAAAAAAAACTCACAAAAAACCCTGACCAGGAAAAAAATTCTACGCAAAACCCAAAAACCCCATAACATCTTTCAGTAGTGAACTCCTGTTAGATGCCAGCTTGAATGATGACCTTGTTTCATTAAGACAAATGCAACTTCTGGGGAGGTTGCTGCTCATTAAATAACATCCATTTTTCTCAAAGTAGGGGAGCTTGCCCTTCCCATCTGAGCATGGGTGAAGAGGAACACTTGGAGAGAGGTCTTCAGGCTGTTCTGCAAAGCTTGTTCTAGAAAATACTCCCACATTTGTAATCCACAGACTGGGTGTAAATGATGGAGAAGTAAGTAAAGGCAAACCACCAAATGTGCTTAATTTTATTTATTTCTTCATCTAATTCACAACTATCACCAAGCCCATTTTGAAATTTATTTTCATACATGATGCCCAATGTACCCATTTTCTAGTTATAAAAACAAAAAAAAATGGTTTGTGTTGTTTCTTAAAGGAAAAAAGAAGGAGAGGGATTATTTTTCTTTTATTCTCATAGTGTGGTAACCTATCAGCCACACGGGACAATTACCTTGTTCCTGATATTAACATGGTGCTGTTTGGTGTGTAGTGTCCAGAGAGTTTTCAAATGTTATTTGTCTTATCCAGAACGGTATCTCACGAGCAAGTTTTGTAAAATGGTCCTGGTTGCAGTCTTTCTTCTTTTAATTTGTTTAAATTATTTAGGGAACAGACGGTGGTTTAGAATGAGATGTGGGGGCTTCATAACTTCCCATAGTTCATGAAACATAGAAATTGCTATTTAAACATAAGTGAGCTTTTATCTGTAATAATGCCTCCCTTCTGTGGGGCATTTTCCACAAACCCAGTTTCTCCGCACCACTTCTCTCTTTTACAGATGGCAAAATGAGACTCAGAGAGCTTAATTACTCCAGGACTCAGAGAAAGATAGCAGCAGATTAAGGAATAAATCATGTTTCTTAAATTGCAGTCCAGTGTTTGAAAATAACAGCATCTTTCTTTACTGTGCTGGATCAAGCTTAGTGATGAGTGAATCAAATAATCACCAATACAATAAATGGATCTGATTCCAATATACATTCAGAAACTAGGATTAATTTTTAAGTCCATGCTTATCTGAGATTCTTACACCTCCAAACCCCAGGCTTGTGCTTTTCTGGCATCATCCCCTTCGGAAACTTTCCTCTACTAGTGACATCCAATAAAATATTATTCATACTGCAAGACCTGCCTGTCTTCTGGTGGTCTTTGCTGACTGAAGAGCAAACTTGCTGAAGAAGTTGGGTACACGGACAATTGTTGCTACTAATCGTTCTGTGGCTTATGGCTGCTAAATTAATCTCTCTATTGGTTTGCCTTCTGTAAAACAGAAATAACGCCCACTTCTTTGGTGTGTGAGGTTTAATGAGTTGTATTGTGTTTGATGAGGTAGAGCACTGTAAAAGTTTTATCACGGTGCATCTGCTTTCAGTTTTGGCACAATTCAGGCATGCTATGGAGGAGCTTCGCTGTGCAATAGCAGTTATGGGAAGGGATCGAGACACTTTTGAGGACACTGCTAATATTTGGTGCAAATTTAGAGATCTGTATATCCTCACGTATTTATACATGGGATCAAACACCATCCTGGCTCCTTCCTAATTTGAAGCTAATGAATTGGCCAGAATTTTATCCAGCCACTGTCATTTGGGCCTGCTTAAGATTTCGGTGCACCCAGCCCACCCTGCTCTTCCTTGGCAGATAGGTAGCATTTCCGCCAGCCTCCCAGCACTGCCCGGATCGTCTTTCCCTTCTCTATCTTTTTTGGCTCTGCATACCAGAACGTGATTAAAATCATTATATCCCTATCTATATCTTGCTGTCTGTTTTCCTTTTAATTAGGTTGTAAAACAATTAGTTACCACCGTGTCTCTCTCTTCCCCTCTCTTTTTTTTTTTTGTGGGGTTTTTTGGTGATTTTTTGTGGTGACTCCCCCAGTGTGCCCAGAGCTGTTTGTTCTCCCCGGGCGGGGAGGAGGGGGCCCTACCGTCTTGCTTTATTTACAGCAGGGTGAAGGTCAGATATAAACAGTTTTTGTTCTTGTGCTGTTGCTTTCTTTTGTGACCTATCCTGCATTGTTTGGCTTTTTTCCTCCCCCATGCTTTGAAGTGCCGCACACCAGGTGTTCCTGTTCTGAATTACACATGAAAGGACCACATCCCTGGACTAATTAACTAGTAAACTGCACCCCCCTCCCCTGGGTTTAATTGATGCTGCTCTTAAAAGGGGAAGCCAGTTTCTTATTCCTCCTGATTTCACACCGTAGTCATCTCCTCTTTATCTCCCTAAATACAGGAGATACTCTTGAATTTCTCACTCCTGGCCACGCGGTGCTTAATATGTCTTCTCATTTCACAATTAATAAAACAATTATCTGGTACAAAATTTTTGAAAGAAATCCTCCACCGTGGTTTGTGTGTGGGTTTTTTCTTTTTTTCCTTGGCTCCTATTTTCTTTGTGCCTGATGATTGCAGCCCCTCTGGGGAGCACAACGCGTAGAACCACACCGCTTCCCCAGAGCTGGAAGATCCAGTATCTTGCTGCTAATTATTTTACTTGATTGTCTTGACCCAACAAAAGCATTGGTGTATACCGACATCTTCCATGGCTCACAGTTTCTTTCCTGGGGCAACATTTCTTGCGGTGTAATGAGCAGGAGCTTTCGTGATTTCTTTGTTAGGCCCAGTGGTAGCACACCGGTACGCATCTAGCTGTGCTTTGTGGTGGGGTGGGCCCTGTCGATGGCACAAAACTCTCTGAAGTGATCAAAACCGGTTTGAATCACTTGATTCAAGCCCGAATCAAATGCATCTCCTTTCTGTGGGGCATCTCAAAACTGCTCAGTGCAGATTTATCTTAACTTGGTAAAGACCTGTCTTCGGCTAAATTTGGGGTGAAAGCTGGGGAAATGGAGAAGGCTGTCACACAGTAGTCACAGTGGTGTTTATCTGATGTTTAACTGATGTATGTATATTGGCGTTATACTTCCCGTGCTCCAGCTGTCCCTGCACTGGCTAAAGGACACTTTGTGTCCACCAGGCAGCCCCTGGTGTGTTTGGTGGGTGCTCCCTGCATGCACAGAGTTCTGATCGACATCCCTGCGCTGGGCAGAAATGCAGCAGGAGCTGTAGTGGTCCCTGGGGCAGCAGCCCAGCCAGTAACTCAGCACGTTGCAAATGGTGTGTTGGATTGCAGAGCTGTGCACGAACAAGTGTTGCATTCAGGCTCAAAGACCTGGAGTGCTGTTGGGGCTGCGTGGGCACTGGGGTGCAGGCAGCTCCCAGCCTGGTGGTGGTGGTAGCTGGGGAACCACCACACGTGACCAGCCTTTCGTTCATGTTGGACTTTCTTGCCCTTGACTGTGGTGTTTGTGTCTTGCTAGAGCTTTGACTTAGAAGTGTTGGGGATGATTATTCTCAGACTTTCCTTACCCCAAATAGGTAATTTCTCCAAAGGGTGCTGGTTTGGGTTTATGGTCAGGTCATGCTTGTCTGTCTTACCTTACGTACTTACTCACTCACCATCAGCATCCTCTTTTAATTGAAGTCCTTTTTAAGTCTGGTGAAGTCTTTCTGCTAACTCCAGTGGGGTCAGTCCCTATTCACATGGTTCAAGTTGTTTTCAGCCTGAAATGGAATTTCAAACATAACATCTCAGAAATTAGAGGGGTAGAGTTCAGGATATTACCAGAAAGTGAGTGGGATGCAGCAACATTTTTTCTTACTGAAAAGACATTTTCCTCTCTCCGTAGATGCCACAGCGTAGGTATTAGTGTATCACATACCTGCCTCTTCTTGGATACCTGGCAGAGGGAAAACTGAAACACTTTGCTGTATGAGAGCGTTTGGTTTCAGGGGTAGGACCTGAATATTAATCAGCTGTGTATATCTTGAAGGCAGAAGATATTTCTTGAAGACGATGTTTACTTAGTAACAGCTTGGGGCCAGATTCAGGGTGGCCAAGAGAAATGAGAGCTTTGCTGTTAATGCCACAGCGTTTTGGATTAGGGATTTGGCGGTGTTGACATAAAATGTAGAAAGGAGAACATGCTGCTTTCCTTCGAAACCCTGGCAGTTCAGCGCTGATGTGAATTAGGACTGCGGTGGGGCTGCCATTGTTTTTTGCTGTTGAAGATCCAGCAAGATTCCCCACTCTTCCTTCCCACCATGCAGAAGTTCCTTACTCTTGGAAGAAAAAAAATAAAAGGATAAATTTTTTTTGGCTGGCAACAGCCAGCAAAATCATCACTCCGTTCTCCCTGAAGAGAGTAATTTTTGCACTTTCGTAGGGTGCAAAGTGACTTTTGTGGATCATGCCACTTTACAGAGCACGATGGGACCTTAGGCTTTGGAGTAAGCCAGCTAGCTGACACTGGAGAGCAGACCTCAGAGCAATTAATCGTAAGCTGACTGAAGCTTATATGTCAAAGACAGACTGAACGTTAATTAACATGCAGCTTAAGACAGGCATTTTTGTACTCTAAAGCAGCTATTTTAAAACACACACAAAAAAGCAGTGAACTCACTGAATTTTAGCAGAAGGTAAAGGTAGAACTTTGGCCTTTGTAAGCTTCATAGTTCTATTGAAATCCATGCCTCACTGTCTTGATTTAAATAGCTTAAAATCTGGAGCCTCTTTTGCATTATATTTGATTGTTTAGATTTAGTATTTCCTGAATTCTTAAATTTATTTTAACCAATTTTTGCTAACATTTGCAATAAATTCCTTTTTAGGGAAATTTCACTTTAAAAATACCTTCAACCTGGTTTTACTTATTTCCTATCTTATTTTCTAGCAAAGATGTTTTCAGCTTAGGGCAGATACAAATGAAAACTCGAAAAAAAGACATTTTATTGCCAAAAAGCACTGGTATAATTCAAAAGCACCTCTTGCTAAATCATTTGTGAGTGTCTCATCAAAAGCATAGGATATGGTTTTGTTAGCACACATCAGGTCTTTGAGAATGGTTGTCATGCACTTTCTTAATCTTAGTCATTTTAACCCTTTTACAATTCTTTCCACCCTTCCCTCCAAGCTCTGATGTTTCATAATTTTTTGCTGCCTTCCCCTTCAAAGGCAAGTTTGCCAGTGTTTTTGTGATTAACTTTTATATGTCGGAGTTTTTCAAAACACTATCAGGTTATAACATACTGTTTAAAAGCCCATACACATCTTTTTTTATTAATCCTACCTTTCTCTATCAAAACTGAAAGTCTTGTCATATCCTGTTTATGTTTCAGCTTTTATTTTATTTCATCCTCCAGAAAAAGGAGAAAGATACTGGGGCAGAATCTGAAATGTAAGAGAAAATTTGCAGGGGCCCCAGTTGTTCTTGAAGGCTGGCAACTAGCAGGGTTACCCCACTTCATTTCAAAGAAATAGCAGCCATGACTAACTTGTTTTTCCAACTGTTTTACACTTCCTCATCACTCAATTATAATAGCTAGAAATACGACATGATAGCATTAAAAACTTTAAGGAAAGGATATATGGATTTTTCTGTACATGTAAAGAAGAACCTGGCAATGTTTCCACTCATAAAGCACGTGTAAGATTTTATTTTAAAAGCTTCTCTCTATCCATAGGTTTACATGTTTGGCTTAATGTTGGGCATTACCCTTTTTATGATGGTTGCAGAACAGGAAAAGGCTAGTGTAAAAGAGCAAGGCATAGTTACTGTTGCGCTGGTCGACTCATATGAATAAGAGTTAATATTTTATATGTAACTGTATTTCAGCACTCCACTCTTTCCAGCTGGCCCTTCTCCCTAAATGTATCCTATGTCCTGCTCGCCTTCACCCTCTCCCAGTGCTTGCCCTCCAAATCTCCAGGCTGTGGGATATCACAGGGAGAGCGCGCTGAGCTCTCACTTGCAACTGAGTGAAAGAACTGATTTGTTAATTTGATCTCTCTTTAAAAAGAAGACCTAAATTAAGTATTATCTTAATCAGCAATAAAATACATTCTTTCAATTACTTGTTTCTCTGACTTATTAGGAGAACTCTAAATAGTTTCAGCGAGTATTGTTGTAATTGTTTCCTCCTTTGATTTTCATTTCCTTAGTTGTCATCATCTCCTGGCAGCGGCAGCAGCTGTAAAGCAGATCTTTCAACAGCCTTGTTAATTGTGTAGAAATTAATCTGATTTTAAAAACCTTATTGATATACGGATTCATGTGCCTTAATGTGCATGTGCATATGCCTGCTCACCTCTTTTATCTGGCGTATTCTTCTGCGTCTCACCTCGACCTAATGTGCAGGGTCATTATCTCGCATGAGGACTCATGTTTTCCTGGGGGGTCAGATTTCATTTTGGTGTTCCTGTCAAGTGCACTGGATACCTCCATGGAAATACAGGAGCTTACTTGAAATACACTCATGGCTTTTATGTCTGTAAGAAATGCTGGGTTTCAGCCAATCTGTCTTCCTTTTATTTACTCCCATTCCATGCATGTAAGAGGAAAAAATGTAAGTTATGTATGTACAACTTCATCAAAGTGTGTTGCTATTGTCTTGTCCAGTTACCTATTGCCATAAATCAGGAGATATACTGTGAAGGAACTAGGAACCCCGCACCCACATCCCCTGAAATACCAGTCAGAGGCCAAAGAATGTTACCAAGTAGACGTGAGATTTCTTGGGAGGCTTTCAGATGAGCTCAAGGTCCAAAAATGCCCAAAATCCGTGTCATGCAGGCAGCCATCTATGTTTTCCCAAGAGGAAAGATAAGGCTTCTTTACGGAATGAAAAATTATTAAAATAAATTAATATATTAAACAACCTTTTATAAGAAAGAAAAAAAGTTATTTCCAACAGCTCCACAAAGAATACCGAAAAAAGTTTTTCTGCAGCTTGTACTTAGTGTCATATGTCGCGAAGCAAATGAGAAGGTTCTTATTAAATAAGTATTAATATAAGTTGTATGTAATTGAAAAGTAGATTCTCTTCATGATCCTACTTGTGGTCATTACAGCTTTTATGGTACCAATTACTAATTTTAGCATTCTGTCTTAATTTCCAGATTGTAATCTGTATACTTTAATTGTGCTGTCTTCAGTAAAAGGTTACCTCTCTCTTCCTGTCTTGTATATCAGTGCTCTGGTAAAGAGCAGCATCCTCTCGGCATGTTGGTGAAATGATAACTTATACATCATTACATAAAGTGCTGCAAAGTGCTTTGTGTTTCTTTTGGATAAGCAGTGACACAGAAGGGTAAAATGTTATCGTTTTAAAGATGGTAAAACAACAGGTTCTCTATGCCGATATATGTGGTGGAAGCAGGCGTAGAGCTTTTTCAACTTCAGTGAGATTTGGGTCAAGTTCTTAAAAGAAATTCAAATTGAAGCTGTCCTTTCTACACATGTATCTGTCAATAAAGCGAGCAGCAATTCTGTTGTGTAGAGGAACTTTAGGTGAGGAGCCCCTGCACTCACTGCCTGATGACTAGAGCTAGATTAGTGGTTTTGTTCTTTAAAGCCACTACTCAGTGGCTGTTAGCCCAATGGGAAATGAAGGCTGAGTGTTTTCTTCCTCTTGTGCTGTCACCTAGAGTCAGGAATCTGGGGAAGAAACTTCACATGCATTTCAGGCTTGTGAATACTTAAAAAGAAGTTATAACAATGGCTTTCTTTGTAGAGTTGCTCTTTATTGCATTGCAAGCAATGTCAAACAACAAAATAAGAAAAAAATCTACAAAAAATGTAGTGAAAATGCTATCTGGGAGTCGTAAATAAACTCTCCATGAAAATCTCAGGCTCAAATCCCAGCAGAATAGGCTTGGCCTTTTATCCTTTAGAGATGTATAAATTGAGTATCATGCAGTTTACAACTAGCATTTCTTCTGGATGACAGTTATAAAATCAGTGTCCCATCTTTGATGTATTGACACTGGACTGCTTGATATTATTTTAAGAGTGATGATTTTTATTTGGGAGGCTAACAGTTCTTCCTTACGCTAGCTGAGAGTTTTATTTCAGTGGCTGTATATATGTTGTATGTATTTGTTCAGATGAAAGATTTGCTGTAGTATTAAATTACATATATAAAACATGAGACCAATTGAAAACCATAGAATCATAGAATGGTATGAGTTGGAAGGGACCCCAAGGATCATAGAGCTCCAACCCCCCTGCCACAGGCAGGGCCACCAACCTCAGGCCTGGATCTACACTAGGTTGCCCAGGGCCCCATCCAACCTGGCCTTGAACACTTCCAGGGATGGGGCATCCACTACCTCTCTGGGCAGCCTGTTCCAGCACCTCACCACTCTTTCTGTAAAAAACTTCCCCCTAATATCTAATCTAAACCTTCTTTCCTTTAGTTTTAATCCATTCCCCCTTGTCCTGTCATTGTTTATCCTTTTAAAAAGTTGAATCCCCTCCTGCTTATAAGCTCCCTTCAGGTACTGGAAGGCTGCAATGAGGTCCCCCCACAGCCTTCTCTTCTCCAGACTGAACAAGCCCAGCTCCCTCAGCCTCTCTTTGTAGGGCAGGTGCTCCAGGCCTCTAATCATCTTCGTGGCCCTCCTCTGAACCCTCTCCAACAGTTCCACATCCTTCTGGTATTGGGGGCCCCAGATCTGGACACAGTACTCCAGATGGGGCCTCACGAGGGCAGAGTAGAGAGGGACAATCACCTCCCTGTCCCTGCTGGCCACCCCTCTTCTAATGGAGTCCTTCCTATTGTGAAATGCAGTCTTGTGCCAGCGACTAGTCATTTAAGCTCTGCACGTCTAACTTGAACAGAGACTCAGAAGCGGAGAACAACCCTGTGCTAAGGCATGTTTCCAGTCAGTGTGCTGAAGTAGCGTACATATTCAAGCAAGCCTTGAGTTCATTAGTTCAGCACTGGTAGCGATGTAGGTGTGGAGGCAGGTGGATGCATACAGAGACAACTTCCTTTTAGAAGTGATAAAGGAATAAAGGACAATCCTGGAGTATTAAACTTGCAGCCATGGGTGAGACTACATACGTACACATGTGTGTACACATGGGCTTAAGGTTGTTTTCTATCGAGAACTTGAGTTGGGCTGCAGGATTTTTTTTCCTTAAAGTGTTTGGGGTAGATGAAAATGCTACAAGGTAGTCTTGCTCTTCCTCACCTTCCAGGGACTGCAGTCTCCTGTATGAACAGAAAATATTATCGGTCACGTGCTTATAGTGCTGTAAGGTAACAGAAATATGGAGATGTCCTAAGGTGGCATCTACACATTGGTCATTGCTTGTCAAGTAGGATTTATCACTGATCCAGCAATTTCTCTTTTAGGGCGCTTTGAGCTCAGCTAATCATTTAAATTTCTTATGTTCTGAATAGATGAAATAGGTATGTGAACAGTTTTTCCCACCTTGGATGCCGATTATCTTGGTGGTGCTCGCTCTCTCTTCATTGAAGAGGTAATTGATCAAAACTAGGCATGACTTGCAGATTGTCAGTTGGGTAAAACCAGAGAACTCCTTCAAATTCTTTATCTTGAGTTTTCAGATATGTATTTATACTAACTCATAGCTGCAACTAAAGTATTACATGGAAGAGTCTAAAACTGGTTTTAAATTGGTTTTGGTTTTCAGATAGGAAAGCGTGTATTTTATTTTGGCCATTTTTTGTGAAAGTGGAGTTGACAACCACATGTGGCAGGTCTGCTCAGGCAATATCCTTGTGGAAAGGCAAGGTGCTGAGACTAACCCATACTCTGTAGGGTTTGGGAAAAACTGAGTGTCCAAATCCTCAGATATTTTGAAGCTCCTTCAAGATATGAATAGTTTGAAACACTTCTGTGAGATGGGTTTATCCATGATGGGTTATGTTAATACATTGCCTCTTCCTCGCTGCTTAGTGTCTCTGTGGAACACTTGGAAAATACAGAATATCTTTGAAGGGATCGTGAGGGTTGCCAGATGATATCAGATGAGTCAGAGGTCTGTTACTTAAAAGGAATCCTGCAGGACTCTTGTTTCACTGGTTTCCATTCTCCTCTGGTCTCCACTGGAGACTAATGGACTAATTGGGCTAAAATATTACTCAAATGAAGCTGCTGCCCTTTCCTAAACTAAAAGGGGTTACTGAGCCACTGTTGTAATTTAGTTATTCAACACAGAAGAAATGAAGAATAAATTAGTTATAAATATGCGTGGGATGGCTTTTTAATATACAGTCTGCTCAGTGTTATTTTGCAGTAGGTGCTCTGTTGAAAAAGGAGGAACTTTGTGAAATAGAGCTGGTGCAAAGTACTGAGCTGGGATCTGCATGGCAAAAGCTTCAAGGTTTTAAGCTTTCCCCACCAGCATTGGTATCTTGCATCCAGATTGCCTGGCTTGTAAAGGACAGGAGTAATTTTCAGATTAGAATTGTACAGGTAGGCTTAGATTTTTGAGCACCTAGATTTGGTTTTGTCTGTATTGGGGAGGTTCTTGTATGTTTATCTAACTGTGTGTGGGATACACCAAATGAGACTATACAGAATGATCATATGAACGCAAATCTGCTTGTACTGCTGACAGAAAATACTCTGGGTGTCATCTGCCAGAACCCTTCTTTACTGGGAAAATGAGGGATGAAGGCGTGTGCCACGGGATCTTCCAGTGTCAGTAAGAAAGGACAGAAGAAATCGACAAAATGTGGAGCATCACATTGCCAGACCAGACATTATTCTAGAGGATTTCACATGGGAAAGACACTATAGCAGACCATTTGGAAGAAACAGCAGCGAAGAACAGGGTTTAGTAAACACAGAGATAAATGTTATATTGTAGAAAAGTTAATGTGGTTTCTGTTATCAGAAGTTGTGTTTCACATATTACTGCAGTTCTGCAGAGAAGGCAGGGAGTGATCCTGGTGTTATCATCTACTTTGACTTGAAAAGGCATTCAACAGGTCCCTCCCCGAAGGCTCCTGGAAAAACTTAGCTGTCATGAGATAAGGAGTAGGAGTCTCTATGGATAAATAATTGGCTAAAGGGTAGGAAACAAAGGGCAGGAATAAACAGACAGTTTTGACAGTGTAAGGAAGCCAGTGGTGTGGTCTCATAGGAAGTCTGTGTTGTTTAGGGTATCTGTTGGTCAACATATAGTAAATGATCTGGGAAAGAAAATTGAAATAAAGATATTACAGCTGCTAATAGGTTATTCAGAGAGTTGAAAACAAAACAGATTGCAGAGAAGGATCTTGTTTTCATGAGTAGTTAGTAAAGTTAATGGCAGGCAAAAATCCATGTATATAGATTATGAAGTAGTGCATATAACAAAAATAATTCCAATTCTGTGTACAAAATGGTGAATTGTAAATGAGCTTAGCACTCCAGAGCATCAGCCATTGGTTAACAACAATAAATAAAACAAGTAGTATGCTAAGAGTCATTAGGGAAGGAACAGAGAACTATGCCGCTGTATTTATATTATTATCATGATGCAAGTGTTGTATCCGTGGTTCAACTGCATATAGAACACTGTTGTGGTGGTTCTCTGTCCTCCCCTTCTCTCCAAAGTAGAGAAGATGTAAAAAAGGGTAGCAACTAAAATCAAGAAAGTGATTTCCACATGATGAAGTGTGCTGGGTACTTGTTCTTCTCCCAAGTAACAAGCAATAGGACAAGAGGAAATGGGCTCTAGTTACACCAGGGGAGGTTTAGATTGGATATTAGTGAAAATTTCTTCACTGAAAGGGTTGTCAAGCACTGGAACAGGCTGCCCTGGGTAATGGTTTAATCACCACCCCTGGAGATATTTAACAGACATGCAGATGTGGTGTTTAGGGACCTGGCTTGGTGGTGGACTTGGCAGTGCTAGGATAATGACTGGATTGGATCTTAAAGATCTTTTCCAATGCAAACTATTCTATGGTTCTGTGAAGAGTAGATTGAGATCCTTAAGCCTGGAGGGGAGAAACAATAGCAGTCTGTAAAATGGTTAGTGGCTCCAGGGAAAGTGACTAGGAAATGCTTGTTCATGCTTTCTTCTCGAACAGAACTAGATGACAGCAAAAGGATCCAGCATATCACGGACTCAGAAGTGCTTTTATTTGCAGTGTGTAGTTAAACTGTTGATCTGATTGTTGTGAGATGTCATGGGCACCAAGCACTAGCAGGGGTCAAAAAGAGATTAGACAAATTCATGGAAGAGAAATCCATCGAGGACACCAGCATATCACCAGCACGCTGCTGGTGGGTAGGAGAACATACTGGGGAAATGCTGCCTGTGACAGCCCTATTTTTGTATTCTCCCCTACCATCTTCCTGTGATGCTGTGTAAGACAGAAGACAGAGCTGAACTGAGCAGATCTGTGGTCTGGCCTGCTACGGTAAATCCTGAGTTAAAATTTTATGTAAGGTGTCAGTGGTTTAGGCTGTGTGTGTGAATTCAAAGCCCTTTAGTTTACCAGTTTGTAGATGGGAAAGTATTAATGGTTTGTAGTTTTGGGGGCTTGACAGGAATGGAACTGCAAAAAACACAGAAATGTGTGACTAGGTATGAGACTTCATTGGTGTCCTCCTGATAACAGAACTCTTTTGTGATCATCCTGAAGTTGTCTGCTCAATAGTTTCAAGCAGTGCTTATGAGGGAGATCAAACTGCTCTAATCTGTGGTACATCTTGTCTTTTTTCCATCAACTTTATTGCTTGTACTGTCCCAGCAGCTGGATGGCCATAGGGGCAGGTCATTATGTTATCAAGAGAATCAACCATACCAATATATAATGCCAGAGCTGCTGACAGACTCTGTGAATTTCCATTTACCATGCTCTAGATAATTTCTCAGTGGAAATACTAGACTCCTGGTCTTTCTGAAAGCTGTGACCTTTTTCAAGTTGGTGTCAATGGAGCTAGATTCTCTTTCATCTTTCTTCCTGCCTGAGTGTGATCTAATTTGTTCAAATAAAAGTTGTGGTTTATATTTCCCCTATGCTTCCTCCTGTTTCCATAAGCAATGGCTAAGACTCTTGAAGGACCGGAAGCATGAGAGTGATCTGTTTCAGTGGGACTTTGCTAAGTCCTTGCCAATGGATTACAATCATCAGATTGCCTAGCTTAGTTTTATTAAAGTACCTGCCTGTGTGTAGTCAAAAAAGTACCTATAGTTTATATCTAGCACAGTTCTTTAGACAAAAATAGATCTGTTTGACTAAATTATGTTTCAGCTGTTGGTGCACCTTGTCTGGAAGGTTAGGTACTTCAAGTCTAATGTGACAGATGCAGACTAAAAGTTAAATGATATATTTTGGTGGCTGGATGTGTTATAATAACCACAGCCAAGAAATGTGAACTAATCAAGGATTAGATCGAAGAGGTTGTTAAAACATCAGAGATAAATGACCAGGAGATCTAAGAGAAATCTAAGCTGAGGGAGGCCAGGTACAAGTTAAAATAGCTCATTAAAAGCATCTATGTTAATAGGACATTTCATTGCCTAACTGAAAATTTCTCTTATATTTTACATGGTCATTAACTCAATTGTTCATGATTCTGCTCCTCGTGTAATGGGGGTTCTTAACGGGTCCTCTTTTTTTTGTAGGGAATATAATTTGTGCTTTGTTCACATAATATAGGATAATATATGCACCCGTAGTCTTGTTAATATATTGTCATACTTAAAAGACAAGATGTTGAAACTGTGTATGAAAATGCAAAAATGGAAGGATCTTTGCTATGTTGGTGTACAGTGAATCTTACTTTCTCTTCCTTGAGTACCTCGACTAAATGGTGAGGGCTCCAAGGACCTTTGGATACATCTGTGCAGCATAGCTTATTCTAGTACGGACAGGTCTTACACTGAGAGAAGAAATGATGTTCAGAAATAGCTTTCAAGGAATAAAATACCCAGACACTTAATTCTAAGGTAAAATATATGATGGGGTCTCAACTGCAGGACTGTATGTTAATTTGCAAAATGTAGTCCAGTTGTACTGATATTGTATTATTTTTGACTGGTATCATTTGCATGTTATTATTTTAGTACCACAGTTTGAAGATGATGGAAACAGTCATACAAATAATTACTGAAACCGGTAGATAGACCTGGATATCTGTGGACAAACCTCTTATCAGGGCTGACAGTGCAAGGAGTACTTGCAAGAAGTACTGCAACAGGCTGTCCAGAGAGGTGGTAGTCTCCTCTGGAGGCATTCAAAACCTGCCCAGGTGCTTTCCTGCGTCTAAGTGATCCTGCTCTGGTACGGGGATTTGGACTAGATGATCTTTCAAGATCCCTTCCAACTCTACCGTTCTGTGATTCTGTGATACTTCAAGAAGGGAAAGCAGGGAGTGCAGCTGTCTGTAATTAATTGAAGGAATAATATAATAACTATTATTAGAACAAACCAAACAATAGTTTTGGCAAATATTTTTGTAGTGACTTAAATCAGTGATTGAAGTTAAGCAACCAGCACAGGGACAGCATTAGCGTATTATGTGGGGTGCATAACACAGAAGGGACTCACAAGGATCATCAAGTCCAACTCTGCACCTGTACAGATGTGCTCAACTGAGCCACCTCAGCCAGCTGAGAAGCACTCCAGGGTCTTGGAGAGTAGCCTCCAAGGGGCTTCGCCTGCCCTTTGGTGGACCCATACCTGTTCTGCTCTCGGGTGATCCGGCTCCGCAGTCAGCGGGCAGCCTGTTCCAGCTGCGTGGCATTTAAATGTTACCATAGTGATGAGTAGTGGACACTGCCACCTTTCTCTCTTTAATTAAAGAGGCGATGCAAGGAAAGCTGATCTCTTGGTGACCCTCTTTAAGCTGACATCAACACGCTAATTGTTTTCAATTCTTTTCTTCCCTCAGCAGTGGTAGTTCTGTCCTTTGTTCCTATCAAGGTCTTGCCTCCGGTTCAGTTAAAGAAGCGGTAACTCTTCTCAGAGGCTCCCTTCGGGGACTGGTTCAAGCAGTGCCTGCCTCGGAGCAACTAAACTCTCTCCTCTCCATTAGTGATGTGGGTACAGAGGAACAAACGCTCCTGCCAGCGATGGGAAACTCCTGACTTTCCTCTGCTAAAAACAATCCTAGCAACGGCGCTAAGAGGGGATTCACTTGGGGTATCCGGAAAAGTTTATGATGAGAAACCGTAGGCGTCCATCCTTCTGACCTCCCTTCACCTGGCATCATTTCAGTACCACGGAATCCTTGCTGAAAAAATAGGGGAGTTGTGGCTGGAGTGAACTTTGGCAGGGGGAGAATTCTCCTGCCTTTTAATACCACTTGAGCCCTTGACTTGCAAAGCAGCCTTGGATTCCTGCCTTAGTTTCCCCCCTTACATGACAGTGGTAGAATTGCCGTTCACCTGTTGTGGAAAATGCACCTCTACCCAGGTGTTTTAACACATGAGATATTTTATAAAGAAGAACTGCTGCTGGAGCAGTCGGTCTTCATCAGCAATTGCTGTATGCCGATGTCAGAGATTGTTACAGCTTTTCTTTCGGGATTGAAATTGCGCACGGTATTCATGTTAATGATAGGCAAAAAATACATTATTTAATGGCTTCCGCTGTATTATCTGCCCTTTTTTGCTTAGCTTCAGGCTAGAGTCAATAGGCAATTTAGCTGGAGAAAAACAGTCACCAAACAAGAAAAGGGATAGTATTCATCCTGTGCAGGTGTAAGTAAAACGAAAATAGTCTCAGATATCAAATTGAGACTTGCAGAAAGAGCTCGTATCACGTAAGTTAACTGGTGATTGCCACTGGATGTCCTCATTGCTGAAGTGTAGAGTTCGGCTACAAGATCCTAAAGATCATCA
This sequence comes from Porphyrio hochstetteri, assembly GCA_020800305.1. Taxonomy (NCBI): domain Eukaryota; kingdom Metazoa; phylum Chordata; class Aves; order Gruiformes; family Rallidae; genus Porphyrio; species Porphyrio hochstetteri. Next base: position 79,261,669 of record CM036905.1, on the reverse strand, counting down.
GTGACAAGAATCCTTGAAATGCAGGAGGCTATTCAAACTGTTTACACAGCGAGATGGAAGGGCTGATATTCTTTTTTGTTGTTGTCTCCTTTATCTCTGGACTTGCTTGTGTTGGAGCGAGATCTCATTTTTCTGATAACCTTACAAGGCAGGAGGTAATTTGTACATATGAAATACATCATTCTAACACATTCACAGCACTCAAAAAAATAATTATTTAACTGTAGAGCCAAGCTATCTGATGAAGCAAGATTTACATTTGGGGTCATGAATTGCTTTGTATGTAGTGCACATGGCTTCTTTCCTTAGCATTTTGCCTATTGAAATGTAAAACAGAAACACAGAATTTGTCAGTTGGTCCGTGAAGTTCAGATCACTTTGTCCGCCATGTAAATACTCTTTCTCTGGCAGTTCTTGGTGTTTGCTGTCTAAGGGGAAGACAAAACCATCTAAAATGCTGCTAAGTATTTTGTTGTTTCTGGAAGGAAAGACGGAAATTTTCTTTCTGCTATCCTGAACCTCAACTGGGAGTTGAGAGCTGAAGAATAAAAGACCGACTGACCCTCTCATAATCCACCTAGCCACTGTTCTGTTACAGATACGGTCCTTTTTAAAACATGCCAGCAGTGTGGCCTCAGGAAGCGTTTAAAACAACTGCTGCTCTGCACGCAGACTTCCTTCGCGTGAAGTAGGCAGAAATTACATAGCAGAGTTGAGCTGCACAGTACAAGCCCTAGTGAGCTTCCCCGGAGTTTGCTGAGTTTTAGGACGTAGGACTGTATTTTTGCTGCGTCGTGAGGATAAAGTGAAGGTGTGAAGTTCATATCTGAATGTCAACATCCCACAAGTAATCTTTTAATGCATTATGCTCCCACTTTAATTTGTCTGTAGGCATTTGAATTTTCTGTATCAAGTCAGGGAAAACTGACAAGCGCAGCCAAAAATGCATGTTGGCCTTCTATTCAAGTGAGACAGTGTGGGGTTTCCTTTCCCAGCAGAATGTGGAGTCTCATTTATTTGACTGTAGCAGAAAAATGGCAGACTATTCATTTAAACCAAAATGCTAATAATAATACCAGTGCAGAAAGACCTTTAATAATTTTAAACAATGGTGATTTGTGACTTCACTTATGCCAAGAACATGACCACAGAGAGAAGTGCTGTGTGCTGTAATCAAGTGTAGAATGTAAGACCTGGCTTAAGGTAGGACTAAATGCTCAGTAGGTTGGTACAGTCTGTCTCAATTTGAACTCATCCACAGTAGGCCTGTTTTGCAGGATATGTAACAGGAAGGGCAAGGCTTCTCACTCTTCTTCTAGGGAGAGTATCTTTGTGCCTCTGGGGCATTATTGGAAGTTATTTGATTGTAGATGTTTACTCCATTATGACAGAGATTTTAACGATATTTTGGAATTTAAATTATTTGAGCAAAGTAATAATTGGACCACACATTTCCACAAAATCAGGAGGCCAGTTTCCCTTTGAGAGTTGTCAACTGTGAAGCCACAATGTTTGAAAACTTAGGATAAGTTACATCTTTGGTTGTATTTATTTCCTTTGCCTCCAAACACTGGTTTGATATTCCCTTTGTTGTTGAGTTGTTGCCAAGGAAATAGGGCTGCAGCTTGTACAAGGGCCCCAGGTTTTTTTACGTTTTCTCTAAGGTCATTCCTGTTAAGCATCTGATATTTGTCACAAAGGTCCTGAAGTCAGATTCTTTAATATAATGCACTCCTACAAAGACCACAAAGAGTCTGCTTGGCACCTTAGCAGTGATTCAAAAGGGGTCTTACTGGTGGATTTCAGAGGTTGTTTGCCACACTGTAGTTAATACAGACTCTTTATGTAAGTGACTTATTTAATACTCTGTATTTAAGCGACTCTGTATTTAAGCAGAAAATTCTTGTGAACACAATATACATTTTAAACACTTGAAATTGAATTTGGTTTTCTATAACTCTTGCATCATATAACATGGATTTCTAATGACAGTACTTAGAGCAAAAACTCTACATCCAGTTTTTGTCATGCATTTAGCATCAGGTCTGTAAGCAGCTCCTACCTCATGCTCACCCACAGCCACAGTTCTGTTTTGAGCTGATTTGCCATGTATCTGTATGGCCAGTAGACCACACAGGGTCAACGGAGCAGCTGCATCCACTGTTTGTACTCCTGGTCCTGTGGTCCTGCCCCATCTTACCACCAATGTAGCTAGCTTTATTTCCTGGCACACCTTCAATGCACATGATGTACATCCATAATGGTACATTGATACTCAAGAGGCCCTTCATGTTGGGTGCAAGGTTTCATCCAGACAGAGGAAGGAAATTTGGAAAATGTGCTTTTGCTTTTCTCAACTGAGGATGTTTGGGTTTTTTTTTTTTAATTGCTGGACAAGTAGATCCTCAAATCCACATACAGCTATTCCAATCAATGTTCTGTCTTCCTAGGAAGTTATCAGACACTTTGGAGTCCTGAGAATTACATTGAAGCATGGGGCTGGGAACCCGACTTGGTGTCTGTTGTTCCTTTGCAAAGGCTGCACCGATGTGTAGTCGTCCAGCTCACTTCTGTGGTCTGGAAGGGAGTCCACAACGTGGAGCAGCAGGAACTTACTCTCTTTGTCTATCATAAAGTGTTACCCTGTTCCTCGTCAGCATGGGAGCAGGTCTATACAGATCCTCTGCCAAAAATAGGGTAGGTTGGCATGATGGAAGGAATAACTGATGGAGATTGTCTGCATAAGGTTGACTTGCTGCAAGATGTGTAGAGGGATTTACTGTCATCCACGGCTATCTGGAATAGGAATCCCAGTTAGGAAGCCAGCATTACACAAGTATGTGGTGAAAAGATGGAAACTCATAAAGCTGCAAGGGTCCTTTTGTAAAATGCGTGTGTGTAGCCAAGTGGGACAATAGTAACACTGCTAATTCATTTAATTAATATGTAATTTACTTGGAGTAGTGTTCATTCTAGTCTGTCTTTCTTCAGAAAGATGTTTTCTGCTGTGGTGAAGCTGTGATTCATTTCCATTTCACTATTTTCATTTTCATGGTCTCTTTGTTAATTGTCACAGGCCTGTTTGATGATTACAGTGGCTAGTAAATGCAGTGCTAAATTATGGTCATAAACAACATGGGGAAAAAAGGCCCATTCATTTAGTTGTGTTTGGTTGGGTTGGTTTTTTTTTTTCTTTTCATTGTCCCAAGCAAAAGACGGTGTTCTGGACTCTAGCAAAAACAAACTGTAGTATTTCTCCCATCCTGTTCTCTTTGTGGTTTCTTTGTTGTTTTCACTTTCACATGCTTTTCAATGGGGTTTAGGTATATTTGCTGCATGACAACCTGGCGTGTGCAATACGCAGTAGATCAGGAATTCTGAGTACATTGAGAGTCTGAGGATGCGTATGGCTATCTTGGCACCCCTCAGAGGGAACTGCAAATCCCTGAAGCTTCCCATCACTCCTGGTGCGTGCTCCTGAGGAGGGTTTCCAGCTAGGCTTGGAAGATGCCAGCGGATTAGCAGAAAGGAAGGATGTTGCTGGGCCAGAAGTTAGGGCACAAAAATTTTGGGGGAAATGCAACCCCCATCCTTTTCCTGTTTGCGCTCCAAGTGCACGTGTGGTTGTATTAAATTAAACTGTGCAGAAGGAAATGCAGCGTGAGACTTTTGCCAAGCTGGTGTCAAAACTAGGCATCACCACAGGCATGTTAGTGAAAACTCTCCACAGAGGATGATATTTGTATGCAAGCCTTTAAATTTTTTCCTTGGTTTTGCTTTTGATGTTTTGCTCCTGCTCAACAACAGCAAGTATGAAAATAGCTCACTTCAGTCTGGCTCTTATTTCAGTCCTCCTCCTTTTTCTGCAGAATTTGTGGCATTTTGAGCTTAAAACTATCTTCACTTCAGAATATATGAAAACTTTTTGCCTAGCCAAAGATGAAAGATTATTTTTTGGCACGCAGTCAGAATATGGCTCGATCTTGTCTAACCCATGAGATGAGTTTGATCAGTTTAACTGTTATGTAGGTAGCTTTCCCAGCACCATAGCTTTTCCTCTTACAGATAGAATCTGAATTGGTTTCAGTGTAATGGAATATTTATTTTGCCCGTTTTAGAACTGTTGTCATTTGAGAATGTATGTCTTTGTAGCAGGGCTTATATAATTTATTTTTTTTAAAGCAGCACATTGTTGGATAAATTTTAGATGTTACAGTTAAGGAGTCGAGTTTGTAAATGAAATCTTTTGTGCTTTCTATTAACTGCAGTTCTGATTGACTCAACCAAAGTGATTAGTGCCCAACCTGTGTTATCCAGACGTTTGTCAGATATTTTATTTCATTTCATTTCATACATCTCGAACTACCAAGGCAACCTTGTCATTGCAATTTTCACACCCTTTCTTTTTCTTTGTTCTATATGTCAGTGAAATCTTATCTCTGCAGTCTTCTGTCATAGGTTAATAGCCTGGAACAAACTTCATTTAAGACTATTACATAGGAAAAACGGGAAGAGATTATAGAGAAGAAAGTTGGTGGCCACAACCGCTGTTAGATAGATGGTATCTCTCCAAAAGATTGACTCGCTTGGTTCAGGTGCCTGACTGAACCTCTGGCACCTCGTTTCATGTCACAAAGTTGAGTTTTTGTATGGGCAAAAGTGGAAGTTGTTCAGGTCTTGCATGGCTTTGTTTTTAAGGACAGCACAAAACCTCGGAGGTTAGGTCTGGATTCGTATTTCTTCAGTGCTGTTGTTACTGTACCTGTGCATCTACAGAAGTATGTGTAGACCCCTGGGAGATCTGTGAGGTAAAGTTTTCTTATTTCAGTCTTAGGAAAAGACCTACACTTGTTTTCCTTCAGTACATCCTTCATTGACATGTCCAGGTACCTCTTTTAAACAGGGAACTGTCTTGTTTACATGTTCTATTTCTCACGTTTCCAAGTGCAGTTTCTGCTTAAAGTGCCTCAGAACAGTTTTAAAAAGCAAAGCATTACTTCTGCACAGAAAGGTAAACCACAAGCAGTCAAAAATATTAAAACAAAAAGGGAAGGTCTGGGATAACCCCCCCATCAGCTTAGAATCTCTGCTTTTTGTCTGAGAGGAGCAGAGAACCCCTGAGAAGCATTTTCCTCCATCCCCTTCTAAAATTTGCTCAACTGCCCTCTCTGTTAAGGCTGTGGACTTCTGCTATCCCCTTTGATCCTGTGTTCACTCCTGGAAAGAATAAACATTGTCATCCTGGAGTCAGGCAGTGAAGAGGCATTCTCCAATTAATAACCCTTCTACTGTTTCCTCCAGGACATCATTATTGTTTTTAACGAATAATCTTTACTCTCGCTTCGTTTCACGTTTGTCTCCCTGCCTATCCCCTTTGGTTTAATTGTTTACAGTTAGTTATCATCATCGTTATCATCATAATGACACTGTGATTGATGTCAGGTTTGTAAAATGCAACATGAACTTTTTTGCTTTTTCATAAGATGCATCGCAGACCACAGCCTCAAAACTAGAGTCCCTAGAGCCCCTCATTCAGATTCTGGTCAGAGTCTTACATTGTGCCTGCTCTGGGGAAAAAAAACCCAAAAAAAACCCCAAAAGAAGGCACCACAAGTTGCTATTGAGACTTTGTATGGATAAGACCTTATGAAACAGAGCCTCTCAGCTGCACACATGGGGGGATGTTTACAGATACAGTTTGATAAGGAAGTCCGTAGTGTTATGCTGGTGGCAGTATTGGCTTCCTGAAATGAGGGCCAGCATTTCCCAACGCACAGAGAACAACTTGGGTACTTGTGGCACACTCAAAGCCCACATCTCTGAGGTGCCCTTCACTTGCTAATCCTTGTAATTGTCCTTAATCTGGATCCACAGCAGTCCTTGGCTGGGTGGCTAGCTGTGGTGTGACACAAAGGAAGAACTGTGGGTCAGGCGACCACACCCTGAGCGTCCAAACCCTGTGAAAAGCAAAACCCCAGGGCTTCATACCAGCAGGCCCCTGGGTGAGATCTGGTTGGGGGGGGAAGCATACTTCTGCTTTTCCATGGGATGTTTCTCAGCTTTTTTATAAGGCTGGCCACAGTCTTCATAGAACACTGAGTCAACAGTGAAAGACGCTCTGGGAGGCTCACTTGCCTTTCACACATTTGCTCATCCCCCTGCTCAGCCTTTCCTCATCTCCCTCCAAAATGTTTCTAACCCAACTCTCCTTTGAAGATACAGAACAGCATGGTGCTGCTGGCCAGCACGGTATCAAACACCGGCCTGCTGCCGCTGTGACACATCTCGCAAAGGTCAGGCGCTTTATGTCAGTGGCTGTGGAGGAGCAGCTGAGCAGCTACTGGGGAATGAGCCCACAGTGCTGCTGAGACTTCAAGTGCTTTATTTTTCTTCTGACCACTCTGGTTTTATTTTATATATAGTGTTGTGTCATGTGTCATGTCGTTGTCGTACCCTGTCACACCCGTCCCCCCACTCCTTTTTACTCCATTTCCCCCCATTTCTTAGGTCTCTTAGTTTGATTTATTTTAAAGATGATTTGGTAGTTTGTAGGGTTTGGTGGGCAGGCCAGGGTCAGTCAGAAATCACTCTAAGTAAACTGAGAACCTGGTGCCTTTGGGAACCACCTAATAGCAACTGTGGCTCAACTTTGCAATTACAACACTTTAATTTTGAGGGGGAGTTTGCATCTTCAACATAGGAACATGTACTACAGACCACAAGAAGGCCTCTTTCTTTGACAAGCAGGCCTTTTTCTTTAAAACCAGGTCTACATGAATTGCATGGGAATAGAAAGATGAGGTGGAAGATAGGAGAATATAAGTTTTCATAAAAGTGAACTTTTTACCAGCAACTTTTGCACAAATGGAAAAAATAACAGCCTAGAAAGGTGGATGAGGTACTAGAAGCATTATTGTTCATATTCCTTGAGGAACTGTCTGTTTTGTCCTATTACATGTCATTATCTGGTCTCGGCAATTAGGATCTCTCCAGTGGAATTTTGTGAATAACTAAGATTTATAGGGTGCTACAGAAGAGAAATATTTCTGAAGTTGTCAAACACTTCCTGTTATACAACTGTAAAGTGTTGAATATCTGCCTCAGGCAGGTTTATTGATTTATTTAAATTTGCTGTTCCCTAGACATCTGCTTTGGTCACTCTTCATAGAGAAGATGCTGGGCAAGATGAGCTTTTGGTCTGACCTTATGGTCTTATTCTTGTTTGTTTACTGTTCTTATACTGAATGATATGAGAGAAAATTCTCGGTTCCCCCATTTTAAAAAAAAAAAAAAAGAAAGAAAAAAAAGAGGGTAGGCTTTTATTTCAATAGTCTTAATACTCCACAGGAATGAAGCCAAGACAGAATTTCCCAAGTGGTCGTCTCTGATTCAGGGACATGCCTTTGCTGTGCCCTTGAGTATGTGCCCCGTATATGTCTACTTTATGTGCTTTGGAGATAGTCTGAGGTGGAGAGGTGGAGTAAAGAGAAATATACGTGGTCTGGACAGTGAAAATTCCGAGTTTATACTGACAGGCAAAACAACTGAATGAGCAACGGGAGAAAAAGATAGCATTAGATAAGGAAGATTTAGGGAAAAGGGCAGAACAGGAACCCTTTACCAAGAACCTGAAACGGATCCCCTTCTTTTGCTAACATCACGGTCTCTGAAACTTATTGGAAGAGTCACTCTAAGAGCTACGCAAATACAAGTTTATTTTTACTCTGCCATTAGCAGAAGATCAGAGGTGCAAAAGGTGGAGCTGGAGTTCCCAAGCCAGGCAACTGTGTCATTGACAGCATGATAAATATGGAGAAACCGCCGTGTTTCTCTGTTTGCCTTTTTTTAAAAATGTAGGAAATTCCGCACACAAAAGCTGTGTTAAAATAACATTGCTTGCAAAGTCAAGCACTCTAATTATATTGCTCAACACTGTGTTGTCTGTGTAATTTCATTTCAGGATTCTTCTGTCTGTATGTACGATACAGTCTACAATTATATGATCATGTACCATTTTTCTTCTACACAGAGCCTCATTGACCACGCAGAATGAAGATGGTCAATTAATGAGCAACTGTTCAATCTTGCATTATTCCTTATTGTATGGTGTGTAGCACTATCCCTACCGTTCAATCACATATCATTCTGGCTCTGAAGGCAGAATTATTTATTTTTTCACAGCCTTTTGTATGGCACTGTTCAAGAGAATATCTAAGTACACAAATTTCTAATTTATCTTCACAATACATGTGTTAGAAACCTGGGGGGGAGCGAAGAGGGGGCAGTGGTATCTCCATTTTACAGATGGAGAAACTAGGTAGCAGAAGTTTTCCTAATGCAGTGCTTCCAAGCCAATTTAAGATACTAAAAATCATCTGGTTTTGTGTGTTCCTTTTCAGTAGTAAACCTGATTTAGCACTTGTGTTCGGAGTAATGCATCAAATGGCTCAGGTTGCAGCTGTCAATGCTCAGTGGTTCTGCCTATCGGTTTCGAGTCCCACACCTGGAAAATGAGGAGGACAGAGTTAGGGATACCTGGGAAAGTTCAGTTACATAGGTGACCTCACATAGGCTGTGGCAAGGAGGATCCGGCCCTCCTAAGCAGGATCCACCTGTCTGATAACGTGAGCTTTTTTTCCTTCCTTCCATCCCTCACCTCATAGAATCATAGAATGGTCTGGGTTGGAAGGGACCCCAAGGATCATAGAATTCCAATCCCCCTGTCACAGGCAGGGCCACCAACCTCAGGCCTGGATCTACACAAGTTTGCCCAGGGCCCTATCCATCTTGGACTTGAACACCTCCAGTGCAGTGATGGGGCATCCGCCACCTCTCTGTGCAGCCTGTTCCAGCACCCTACCACTCTCTCTGTACAAAGACTTCCCCCCTAATATCTAATCTAAACCTTCCCTCCTTTAGCTTTAATCGATTCCCCCTTATCCTGACATTGTCTACTTTTTTAAAAAGCTGATTCCCCTCCTGTTTGTGTGCTCCTTTCAGGTACTGGAAGGCTGCAATGAGGTCCCCCCACAGCCTTCTCTAGCCTGAACAAGCCCAGCTCCCTCATTCACAATCCACCCTCACAATCTGCAGCGAATGAACCAGACCCCAAAAACCTAGTCCTTACTTGGAACCCATGCTTGATTTATTCTGCAAGGAGATTTGTTCTACGCGGTGGTGCAGGGATCTTGCAGAAAAATAATCTGTGATCGTGCAATTATTGTATAGCAGTTCATCAGCATGATGGGTCTAAGCAAAGCCTGTATAGCCAGCTATTATTCTGCATGTCCTAACTTTCAAGCTCCAGATTTTGATGCCTTCGTAGTGTTTTGCATGTATATTATTTTCAGACTAGGTATGTTCTGTAAGAAAAAACTTTCTTCTCCCTTTCATCATCATCTTCCCCTTTCTTGCCTCCCACAATATATCAGGTGATTTTTTTTTACTTTGTTTTTTTGCTACTTTTTACAGCTCTGGTACGGATATTTCAATGTCCTGTAATTTATTCTCTCTCTAAATGTCAATTTCCTCGCTGCTGCTGATTTGCTTTCAGATATAATGCCTAAAGCAGGCTGTCAGCCATTCCAAAAGTATATGATTCTTCTCTCAATATCACACAAGCCAAGTCTGGCTGGAAGGATAGGGGAAAACTAAATTGTTCTCATAAAAAAGAAAACATAGCACTAATATATCTTTATACTTATGTTCAGGTATCCCTTTTGTGTTATTAAGGGGACTCATGATCTTGTGTGTTTTCTCTACAGGGGATCACATTAATTTATATTTATAAGGTCTCCTGTAATAGATGCTTTCCAGAAACATAAAAGTGAGTCCAAAAGTTCTTTGGATGCTATCAAATGAGAAATGAGCACTGCATTGTATTATCCAGCAGCACAAAAAAAAAAAAAAAAAAAAAAAAAGAGAGCTCCTCAGGATTAAAAAGCAAAACAAAACCCAAAATAAAAGAAGAAAACCCAACCTGATAAAGTTGTTATGTATATTAACTAAAGGCTGATCCTGCCACCCTTCTGGAGCTCTAATGATCTCAGCACAAGGGAGCACTGAAATTGAGTATCTTTGTGAAAGTTTGGCTCTCCCCACAATAGAAAGGCTCAAAGACATCAGGTGCGTGGATATATTTGTGTATATGCAAATATTTAAGTCCACAGATGCAAATAATTTGCTGCAACTTGAGAGGCTGCGGGTCGAGCTAATGCCTGGGGAAGGTGGTTAGTCCCTGCCTGGGTGCGGTAGCCTGTCCCAACCACAAGGTAATGAAACTTAGTGGAATAAAAGCAGTTTGAACTAAATTTTGTTACCTTCTGAATGTGGAGGTTTGCAGGTCATCTCGTTCTAACTTTGAAGGTAGACTTTGCATACCCAGAAGCCCTTCGAATTTTGCACTCTAACACCAATAATTTCTCTCCAGAAAACATGATACTCTTTTTTAAAATTTGGAGTATACCTGTCCTCATTTATCACTCTGCATTGTGCAAGTGTGATTTTAAAGGTGTCTCTGTTCCATACTATTCTAAAGTCGTGGGTGTAGACAGTTTGAAAAAAAAATCATCAATCATTTTATCTGCCTATCTATCTTTGGTGGTGGTGCTTGACATCCTTTTAGATTTTGCTGACTCTGTTTTAAGAAAAACAGTGGGTTTTTTTACTTTGGTTTTGGTTTGTTTTTTTCCTCCATAAAGAGTATATCAGAAAGATAGGTGCCTGGATCCTGTAACAATAAAGATGTAACTCTCGAGTCTAATCCAAGTTTAAAAGGGCAATAAAAATTGCCTGAATTTCATTGTTTTCCGAAGTGTCTCTAAATAGATTATTATGAAAAGCTTCAAGGAAAATATCTTTTCAGTCCTTATTATCCTGCCCTACTGTTCATACCTCTGGAACAGACAACATTTTTCAAGTGTTATTTTGGCTGTTCTCCTATTGAGGCATCATGCTTTTACCTTCCTAGGCGTGATCCCTACTGCGAACCCAACAACTAGCCTACCCTGGCTTCAAGCAATGTTTCAATACTAAATAGCTTGCGCTCCAATGCTATCACAGATCTAACAGGTACCTGTGTGTTTCACCTGGTAGAAATCAGAGTTCACTTCTGTTGATGGCTGCTGACAAGTCCATAATGCTCCCACGTTGACCTGGTCTGCTGGGACACAAGTTGTCACTGCTGTGACAAGAGAGCAACCGTGTTGTCACAGAGCCCTCTCGTTGCAGTTCCCAGTCTTGCCTGGCATCCATCCTCTCATGGGACTGTGACTCAGCTGGAGTTTGGCAGAGGACTTTATTTAAGTGAGCTTTCCAGAGGGATAGAAAAGGTTTTAAATTCTGCATCCAGTTTTTTTCATGAAGAAACAAAGAATTTTATGTACCTGTATTCAAGAAGGAAAAGAGAAAGAAAAAAAAAAAAGGAGACTAATATATCTCCCCTGTGTAAGGGCTACTTGTGGTTTAGGCTTTTTCAATCACCCCAGGGATTTACTTAGGTTGAGCATCATCCCTGTGCTCAACCAGGGTGCTGCCTTTGATTGAGAATCCCCTGGAGCTGCACAGGCACACTCAGTGCAGACTCCTCTCTCGCCCCCTCTTGCCTGCCCGCCTGCAGTGTGCCCTTAGAAAGAGGGTACTTGTTTCCTTCAGGACACAGATAGGACAGAAAAAAACTTCCTTGCTGCCACCTGGCCTCAGCCTTTTCAAAGAAACCTAACTGCACAAGCACCCGGCCTGCGTTCCTTCAGATACCTGTAGGATAGGAGCTGTAAAGGATGGAGGGATTTTTTCCAGCGATGCTCTAATTAGCCTGCATATGTGCAGCTACAGAAGCGCATCATAAATTTTGGCCTAAAATCATCAGTGCCCTGTGTCCTCACATCAGACATTCATTCAAGCGGCCGGTTGTGTTGCTAAGTTAATGATGTGCACTTCAGGTGGTGAAAAAAACTTGAGGATAAAGGGAGATCTCCTACCAGAAGGCAAAGCTGGACTTCTTACTCTCGCCACCTCCCCCTTGTTAAGTGCTGTCATATAATGGAAAGAAGGGCTGGGTCTGGAACAAGAGAATTTAAATCTGAGATCTAAAAACAGTTACAGCCTTGATGAGGGGCTGTATACTTTATTTAGTTCACTTATAATTGGTTTTAATTTGTTGCATCTTTTTTTAAAACACGTGTGATTTGAATACGAATGTGGTTCACATTAGCTTTTGATTATAAAAATAAATAATATCAGATTCAGTAGATTCAGCAGTTTCTTTGAGAGTGGTACTTCCTCAGCCCACCCAACAGTGTCAGTTCTCAGAACGGGGCATTTCAGCTTGTCAAGCCATAACCAGGAGGACATCATCTGGAAGGCTACAGTCATCATCTTCATGGCCAAGAATGCACAGCACCAGCAGTGGCTAAGAAAATAAGCATCTCTTCTCTGGGGTGCCAGCTTATCTTCCACTCGATCAGTGCTAGTAACAAGGAGGGGCAGATTCATTTCCGAGCCAGGGCTCAGTGTAAAAGGACTGGCTGCATATTTTTAATAAATATTTTCAGATTCCTCCTGTGATATCTTAAATCAGCGTCTGAAAAATAATCCCAAACAGTGAAAAAACCCACATTTAGAGGGGGTGCTCAGAGTTGTGCTTTCATCTATTTGTGCATTTTCCTTCCTTTGCACTTGTGTTTTTTGACTGCTAGATGGGCTGTGAGCTGCAGAAGTTTCTTCTAGGACTCAGGTTAACCTACAGATATTTTTCCATGAATATGTTAGATTTATTAAAAGCACAGATCATAGAGTATGGCTAAGTAATTACGTTTTTTCCATGTGTTCGGGGTAGTCAGTAGAGATTTCAAAGTCAACTTATCCATGAAGTAGTGAACAAAAGCCCTTAATGTAGCTTCAAAGAAGACCTAATATAGAAGCTCCAGTAATGAAGTTTCTGAAGAGTATATGGGCTGTCTCTTGAAGATATTGTCTTATTTTTTGTCAGGAAAAGTGAGCAATCTCAAGTAAAACTTGTTAAGAAAACACCTAAAGATATATTTACTTAGCTGAGCAATTTTAAAGGCAGCTTCACTACAGTACATGCGTGTTAAATGATGTATTATCACATATTTTTGAAGTAAATTTTTTTTGATTCTTGTATTCTTTCATTAGTCTTTTTTAAAATGTGCTTCCTTATTTTTTTAGTTTTGCAGAATGCAGAAACAAATGCTGTTGACCAGCAAACTTTCAAGAAGTCTTTTTCCTGGCTGCTTAATTTCTTTCTGAAGTTTGACATAGGCTACCATTTGTAGGCAGAAATCCTTGGCTAACAGCCTATGAATGATGCTCACATGTACGGTCAGATAGTTAAGTTTTACACTATCAAGTAAGAATGTGCTAATGGTACTGACTCACTCATTTCTGGGTCTGCGTACAATCAAAATGTGGGGAGCAAGTTTGGAAGTAACTTACTGGTATTAAAAAATTGGCTGTCTTTTCCACGTCTGGAACCCATGAGTCAGTACTCCAACACATACATTTTGCTGTTTAAATAGAATATGCTATAGTTATTTTTTTATATGTATGTTAACAATATGGTTTATCATTCTATAGAACTTTCCACCCGTAGGCTTCATGGAGGTTTACCGGTTAAGTAACTCATTCCTGATGGACCCCAAGATCCTCCTAGACATGAATACACCATTGGTTTCAGCCTGAATTAGATGTTTAGCCTCTGATTCAGATGAACATTCATACTGGGGACTGTTCCTAAAATTATCCCCGTACTTACGGGATTTCCTAAAGTGGTTTGGCATTAATTGGAGGTTTGTTTTCCTTGGGAGTGAAAGCAGAACTTGGTCCCTCACATCATGCTAGTTCCTGCAGATAACTGTTTCAGGGAGGCTTAGTATTATAATTCAGTTAAAGTATATTTGATCCTGGTGGAAAAAGCACGTTGCCATCTAGTTGAAGTTTTGTAAATCTTTGCTGTCCCAAGTGGTTGTATATTGTGGGTATGGCTGATGGTGCCCTGTGCATGCTGGACCTTTGGAGAATGGGTAGATGCAGCTTTCAGGTTTGCTCCCATAGCTGTCCCCTTCCAGCGGTGTCAGAGGTAGAAGCAAAGTGCTTTTGGTGCAGGAGCAGCTCCCAACTCTAGGAGGAATTGTGTTGTGGGTCTGGGGGACTTTTTTGGGGAAGGGGTGCGCAACAGTTTAATGCTGCAAAACCAGCGTGCTGTGAAATGGATGGAGGAATTTGCTGTAAGGGTCAGAAATAGAAATGAAGAAAACCCTTGTCTCATCATAGGGAGAATACTCTGAAATTATTCTCTTAACGATGAGTTTAATGGCATTTGACTGTCTGCGGGTTAGGTTGCCGTGCTCCCTGTTGTCAGGCGGGGGGGCGGAGGGGGTTTCATGATTTCTGATTAACTAAAAAAAGATGTGTGTGTTTTGGAGGTGCGTGGGTGAGGCAGTGCAAATGTCAAGTTAAGTACTGGTTATAAACAGCCTTTTTAAACAGCAGCGCATTTTCATTCAGATCTTTTTAGGTTGTGAAGAATACTGTATCTCTAGCGCATGTTTAAAATAAAAAATCTTTCTGGCAGTGAGCTCGCCGTATCTAGTGCAACGTTCTCACTCTGTCTCTCCCTCATCCTCATCTGCTGAAGGAGTAAAACTTTGGAGGTACGTCTTCAGAAATAGCAGCAGTAGCCAGCGCAAATGCGCAGTAATTGATTTGCCACTGTTGTTGCTTGCAATTGAAGCAGTTAAACCTTTCCAAGGAAAACCAAATCGTGCATGCAAGCTTCTGCATTGTTATTCAAACAGTGAGTTTTCTAACAGGGGGAATGGCAAACGAGGCAATGAAAAATAATATCTCCTGGTTTATCCTTCATTTCCAGTTTGCATTAAACTGTATACTCAGCCGCGCATATGCGGTCTGTAATGCAGCATATTTAATCTTCCACTTCGTGTCTGCAGCTTCTCCCTATATACCAAAATAGCAAGGACTGGAGTAGCTACTCTCTCAAACAGCACTTACTGTTCTTAGACGGGCTTTTTGTTGTTCTTAGAGTTTTCTTTTTTTAATCTGAGCTAAGTTTGAACAACTGTAATGGTGGGAAAATCTATCCAGGGTTCATTCTTTTTTACCGCAGAATTGGCAAACCAGGAAGAATAGACTTTGTCATGTGCAAATATGGTGACCATAAATGGTGCTGGAGGCTTTCTCCATTGTCCTGTGACTTTGCCACGAGAGAAAGCGCGCGCGAGAAAGAAAGACACGTTTGATAGAGTTGTGAAGAACGCCTGAATGGCTATTGGGTGTTGGGCATTGTCTGGCGGTGACCTCAATTCGGTACAGTAGAGACCCTTGAAAGCACTGTCTGAAGTCACAATACCACTATTCTCCTCTGCTCCCCAAAAGGGATTAGTTAAAAGGGTGACGTTCCGTGCAGAGAGTTCCAAGTATTCCCTGAAACAAAGGGCCCTGAAATGTTTTTGAAGTTATTTTTAATTGAGTTGAACTAATTTAATAAAGGTCCTAAGAAGGAGGGGGGAAGAAAAAAAAAATATAAAGGAATGTGATTGTTTTATGATTCCTCGCAGATGGAATGGACATTTATAGCATACTTCTTCTTTAGTCTTCCAGAGAACAGTAGCCCCATTTACAGCTACTGTTAGCAATTTAAAACTGCTCCAAAATGAAGTCTTTCAAGAAGTTGACAGCTTATAAATAAATCTGTCTGATAAAATTGAACATAAACTGCATCTGTGGTTAGTTTGCCAAAATTAATTCTACATTTAATTAGAGATAGCAGTCAAACATATTTAATAAAAAACAGTCTTGGAGAGTAAATCAAATGAAGTCAGATTTTAGCAGACGCTTTGCTTTATTTTCCCCCTTTTTTCTTTTCTTTCTCCCCCCCGCCTCCCCGCCCCCCCACCCCTTTCGTCCCCAGGAGTGATGAAATGACCTCACCTCTATGATGCTCACATATTTAGAAGAGGAGGCTGAGGGGAGACCTGGGCAACTCAATGAGATTATGTAGGACAAGCCATGAATGACTTGGCTCACACAGAGGGGGACAATTATTCTGCTGCAGTTTTTATCGATTCTATAATTAGGATTTTTAGCAGCGCTGCTGTGTTTGCTGTAAATGTTAAAATGAATTAATATGCTAATAATTAACCAAACGGCAAAATTTGGCTTCAGTCTGGATTTAAACCTTCTGTGGCACCAGAGTTGAGGTGCGTTGGCTCAGGTACACTGGAAGCTACCTCCACTGTAATTGTTAATCGTGGGCATTGTGAGTAAAGTTTTGTTGTTAATGTCTTCAAACCAAGGAACTGGGCCCCCGCATGCAAAATTCATATTCACTGCTTTGCATTCTATTTCATGTTCAGCTCATTCATGTCTCTTCAGAAATGTTATTAGAGAGACTCCTTAGCTGGTGTAAATAGGTACAGCTCCCGCTGTGTGAAGGGAGTCTGGCTCTTGACAACAATTTAAAAAAATACAGGATAATTGAATAATTCCGTGTCCCAGTTCACCCAAATCAAGTCAGCTGAGCTGTATAAAAACCACTCCATCCATGACATTTTACAATTAAGCAGAATGCTTTTCTTTTTATAACCCTCCCTCTTAATCCAGCTACATCGCTACCACCAAAACCAAACTAAACTGTATTTAAAGCTCAGACCTTGTACGGGAGATTTAAGCCCACGCTGTAAAGACATTCAAAACTTGTTAGGGTTACTAGAGAAATCCTGTCTGGTTGGCTTTTTTTAATGATGTAGAAAGCAGCATGATTTTTAGGCGTAAGGTTGAGTGCATGAGCTGATAACAGACCATCCTTTCAGTGGTTTAGATTGCTTTTGTATATTTTGCATCCCAAAATAAATATTGTAGCCACTGACTGTTTCCCGTGTGGAAGGTATTGATTAACCATAACTACAGCATTATTCTTCTTCCTCTTTCTTTCTTTCTTTCTTTTCTTTTAAATAGTCATTATTTTCAGAACAGTTTTAAAGAAAAAAATTAAATAAATTTTAAAAAACCCCCAAAACACATACAGGAAACCCTGATAGGTACCATGGCTTAGACGTTCCTGGAGGTCATGATTAAAACCTTATTTAGTTAACCCTGTTAAAGTTCTACTGTTACCAAAACCCCACACGACCCAACTATATGTAGGGCCCTCTAACTGAAGAAATGTGGAACCTTTTTTTTTTGTTACACATTTTTTTTGTCATGTGCTGTTGTGGCAGCACAGTAGCTTGTGGACTGAAATAAATATTTGTTTCTGCTTTGAGCTGCAACAGAAAAGGGATCTCGTTGCTTTCCTTTTCACCCTTAAATTATGAATGGTAATGTTGTTCAGCAGGGACTGGTTTTTAATGCAGTTTATGAGGATATCATGCATGTGCATCTCATTTCAGGGAGGCTGCAACTTGGAAGTCTAACAAATCACAGTGCGCCCAGTGCCTTAAAATAAACCGTAGCAGTGCTGACTTGAACTTTCTAGGAACTGTGGCTGAAATTTCCAGTGTCACCTAAAGAATTTTAAGTCATTGTCCTTATTTAAATTATCTAGGAATTAAGATACAGAATTCTACAGGCAGCTCTGAAATCCTCAGCTCCTCATATCCAGTCAGCAAAGAACTATTTTCTTATTTCCAAGATGCTTTGTATTAACCAGCTCCTCAATCCTTAGACCTAACATGTCAAAACTTCAATATGATTTAAAAGAAAAGGGATTTGACCCTGCTGACACATGTTGATCGCATATGTGTAGTTATTTTTGAGAGTGCTCCTTGAGCGAGCCAGTTGACTTGAGCAGGGCTTGATATGGTTAATTATGCTGAAACAAAAGTGCTTTGCTGAATCAGAGGCTTTAACACCACTGTTTTGTGAACGCTCTGCTTACAGCAGTTTTGGGATTGAAACACATGCACAGGCTCATTACCTGCAGCACACGTTCATATGAATACGGGTCTTTTTAAGAACAACTGATTCTCTAAGATCTCATGTATTTCTCTGAATGTGGCCTAGTGATGATATATATCATTCTTCTCTTTAACCTTCATAATTACTTATTCAAATATTTCCTACTTACCCACATTTTAAAGTTTTTAAAGGCTTATCTTTTTAATGTGATGTTCAAAAGTGTGATGTGAAGGTCATTAAGACTTAAAATTGCCATTTTGAAGCCAAGCAGAGATTTTTACTCTTCACTTAACACACAGTTACGGTTTGAATTTGGGGGGGGGGAAAAACCCTGCTTACATAAGGATGTCTTTAAAAGTAGAGGACTCCTTACAGAAATTAGCTCTTTCTTTTAATTGCATATCAGCGCTTGAATCTGGTGTGGATTTCTGAAGTAACAGGAGACTTTGATGTTTTATTAAATATTTCTTTAAAAGGTGGGACTTTCTGAGTATTAACCATGCTAGTTGTATTTTGTGTACCAGGAACATGATAATTCCTTTCCTGTTGTCAGGACTCAAGGAAGCTAATTTGGGACTGTTTTTCTAATTGCCATTGTTTTAGTTCTAACGCTTGATGTGGAATAGCTCTTTTTACTTAATGTAAGTAAAAGGTAGGTAGATTCTTTATGTAAAAGAGAGCAAGGATATATTTTCCCTTCTCCCCCCAAAGCCAGAATATCCATCCTACAGCGAAGAACGCTTTCTGTGCAGGTTGCAGTTTTAGGCAGAATGGGAAACAAAATATAATTCAAATTTTCAGTTATTTTCTGTGCAAAGGAGTACACAAAATCAGTAAAAAAAATCTGTCAGCATCTCAGCATCTTCTGATCCTCTATGTTTGAATAGGATGGAAAACTTCAGGAGGGTTTGGCTTATTGGGGTTCTGCTTGTTTGTTTTCTTGAGGGGTTTTGTTGCTTGTTTTAAATAATTTGGTGCTTGTTAAATGCATCCAGTATTAAAAAAAAATAGAGATAATTTAGGATTTCCATTGTAAGAAGAAGGCTGAGGATTATGAACAGCCACTTTCCCACCCTATACTTGTCTTGTGACACCTTTGGAGGATGTGCTCCATTACTCCATCTCCATCTGCTTCATTCTCAGTTTTTATGCAGTGGGAATAACTGTTGGGTGTCTGAAAGTAGAGAGATATTTTCTCCTGTTTTCTTTTCATCACAAAAAGAGGAAGAGGTTCTCCGTTATGCTGTTCATGGTAGATACAGTTTGGAGTAGCAATAGGAATCCTTCCAAAGATTGGGATTCAATCTTTGGATGAATCTTTAATCTTTGGGTTAAATGTGTCTGCATCTTCAAATACATGAGTGAGGGGGCTATTACACTGAGAAACTAAACTGAGTTGGAAGTATGTGAGGCTGTCTGTAAAATTGTTCCCTGAGTAGTTTACTGTGATAAAGGCAAAGTAGGGCAATCACTTGTTGTGTGAGAAGCAAACAAAATGTGAGTAAAAGCAGGAGGTATTATCACTCTGCCTTGAGTCTGGTTTGGATATGTTGGTAATAGCATGAGTGGAGTTCGTAAAATTGTTTTAGGAGCAGATGATGCTGAGCTGGAAAACAAGGGTCTCTAATCTGCCAAGCTTTTCAGTTAGCTGCACTTCAAGAAAACGTGCCTGCAGGTGCAGCAGAACTTGAACCTGATTCTGTGTTATTCTCTCCAAAAAACTGCTTTGACTGTTTTCACCGTCTTATTAGCTTTCCTTCCTTATTGGCATGATCTAAGTAAGTAGCCAGAAAGGTAAGAGGAGGTTTTGGGGGGGAAAAAGGAGGAAAGCATGCTCTCATGCTGTTTTAGCTGCCCCACCAATATTTATCACACTGTAAGTACTTCCAACTTAAAACCAACACCAAAACAACCCACTAACAACAACAACAACAACAAAAAAAGCAAGGGTTGAGTGGTTTGAGTGAAGTCTCAAGGAACATCAGCAAACAGATTGACTCAGATGTGTTTGCTCCTCCTACCAGAAGCTAAGGGTTTTCATGAACAGAGAGGAATTACAGGAGGAGTAAAATATATATGAGCTGTGCATGTGCTGCTTATGCTTGGTTTTTTGTCATTTATTTTACGATGCAGAAAAATCAATGCTTTGAGGGGTGGATGGTATTCTTCTACTCTTTCTAACTTCCTCACTAGTCAGAGTTCCCCAGGCTGAGAAAGAAACCCTGCAGGCATCAAAATGAAGTGGTCCCACCACATAAACGCAGCTGGAGAGCTGCAGAGTGATGCCCAGACACTCGATCCGATATTCAGCAAGGCATGATTTGTACCTCTCGAGGGCAGGGAAGGGCCCATCTGTGCCCCATGGGGTCTGCACCCCACAGGGTCTGCGCAGGTGTAATTAGAGAGGCAGAAAGCACAGTTTGTTACTGAGGAACTGGAGGCCACCTCTAACTGAGAATTATTTTTTCTCTCTCTCTGTCATCTCTGACTTTCAAAGATGATTCAAAATTGGAAGGGAAATAAAAAGTCTTGAAAGCTTTACAGATTTTTGTTGAAAATTTTGTCGTGTTTAGAATTGTTGGAACATTTCTGTTCCTGTATGTGGGACACAAAAAATCCCAAGCAAAAATATTTTCCTCTGTAGCCCCGTTGGAGGGAATACGATGTTTACCACCCCTGGCGATGGCCGCTTAGCTTGGATGAAAGGGAAGGCAAAAAAGCAGTGGCTGCAGAGTTCTGCTGCACGCTCTATCTTCTTGTCATTATAGACAGGTCACTAGTGGCAAGTATTCGTGGGATATTATTGCCTAACGCCTCTAAATCAAACAAGACTGTGTCACAGAAATGAGCTAAGAGGACAATTTCAAATCTGAGTAAGGTTGGAGGTTTGGTTTAGATAAGAGGCCAATACTGCCACAACCCCAGAACTGCTTTGGAGCTGAAAAAAGCAGAATTTTTTGTCTCAGACTGAAGGTTTTCAGGACTAACAAGTTTAATTGAATTTCTGCTGTTTTCAGGAAGAGGTTTAATGGTAGGAACTTTTTTTTCTTCCCTTCAGTGATACCAGTGCTGGAAAATGAATCTGTTCTGGTCTCAGATATAATCTGCATTTGGAAGGCTAATAAGGTGTTTATATTATGGGACCTTAGTTTAAGCCCACAATTTAATTCTGTGTAATCCTGCGGGGTCTGGGCCGTGGGAGGTATAACAGTTTTCAGCAGATTTGTTTCAGAAACTTGTCAGGCACCACTTCACGTACAATGTCCCATGTACCACTGGGTTTGATTTGTCTATAGAGTCATCAGAGATGCCTCTAAAATTGAAACCAACCAGCAGCCACTTTTTGTCAAATCCCAGGAGGTTTATTCTGTGTTGCAGGTTTAAGCCGTAGGGCAGAGACAGCGCCACTCCCAATGCAAGTGTCCACAGCCAAAATGAACATCGGTTCAGCCACTAAAATCCCTTTTTGGGCTAGTACCCCACAGAAAAAAACCCACATTTTTGTTATCATGGCAAGCTTAACTGTGGTATTGCCAATCTGGCCACAGTGGAAAATGCCAAAGAAGTTTTGGGATTTCTTGGGTTTGGTTTTGGGTGTTCTTTTGGTTGATTGGGGTTTTATTGTTTGCTTTTTTTTTTTTTTTTTTTTTAATAAAGGCCCTCTATCCCTGAAGAAAAGCTTGCTTCCAAGTGATCCCCAGGTCTGAATCTTTTTGAAGATTCAAAAGGCTTATACGGTTTGACTAATGTTCACCGAAGAACCCACATTTTGGGGTTCCTTCTTTGAACTGATGAGAGCCTTCTGAGGATTGCTCATTGCACCTGGAAACCAGACAAATTTCCCTTCTCTGCGCTGGAAACTCCTACCCTTTTGGCTTCTCTCCCATTCTGCATTTAATTATTTTGAATTCCAGCATGCTAAGCCAAGTTTTAGCTGCTACTTTCCTGCAAGTGGGCTTTATTCTCCAGCTCTCGTGCTGCCTAGCCTGTCATGGTCTGCAAGTGAACAGCAGCAGTGTGACAGGGAAGAAGGTTTGTTAAATTAAGACCCTCTCAGTCCCAAAGGAAAAGGGTTACTCACTCTTCCATAGATGAAAAATGACCTCTTCCTCTCCCCTTGCCCCTGAGGGATATTTTCCTGATATAACAACATGAAAACTTGGCAGGCTCCATGTGTTAGATGACACTGTATGTTGATGAAGAACATTTCTGCGATATCTCAGCAGGGGCAGACAAGATGGTATTTGGAGAGCAAGAAGAAAAGAAATCGGATGGGGGTTAGAAGTGGGTTTGCACGGGTCACGCAGGCTGCTGGTTGTAACTTGTAACCTGCCAAGACCCACATGCGTGACACAGGCCTTTAAAAATGTGTGACAAATACCTCAGATGAGGGACAGGACACCAAAGCACAGGGGAGGCAAAAGGCTTAGGATGAATGTGGCATTTACGCCCTTAGTATATACAAGAATTGCAACCTCGGCCTGAAAAATTTGTTCCTTCTGATGTCCTTAAGCTTACAGGATTAAAAAGTGAGAGTGCCAGCTTGAGGGGGACGGAGGCAAGTTGTTATTCTGAATTATTTATTTGTTAGGAAATGACGCTTGGGTACAATCAAGGATCAAATCCATTTGCGTGGAGCAATATACATTCACAGGCAAAGGGAAGAAAAACCCACAGCGGTCGCTGCTGCAGGGACATGGTAATCAAAACACAGCTAAACAGAATTGGATATAAAGTTAGGGGTATACTTCATAGTGAAGGAGTAGAGAGCTGTGTGGCTCTCCTACTAGTAGAGAATAATGCTGCTGACAGCAAATACTATTGAGATAATGGAATTTCTTCTTCCTTTTTTGTGGAGGGATGAATGAGAGATTGAAAGAGATATTCAGATTTTAATACATATTTAACCAGCTAGATTCATTCCTGCCACAAGCCCATTTATGTCAAATTTTTACCCAGCAATTCTTCTCTTCTTTTATTTCCCCCCTCCCCAATCCCCTTCACCCCTCCCCCCAAGTTTGTAGCTCTGCACATCTTTCTGTCAGTCGGGTCTGATATACTGCATCAGTCCGATCACAAAATGTGCCGTTATGTACGTGGGGAGAAAACATTCATTCCCCAAGATGTGGAGCACAGGTGGATAGATAGCCATCCAACTGCAACTTTGGGTTACGCATCCCTTTTAACTCACTCACATTGTATTTTTAAAGAGAATTGTCAGGGCAAACAGCAACGAAATAGGCTGATGGTTCTGCTGTCAACATGGCACCCACCATCAGTGTTAGTTGGTTGGGCTGGGGAGGTGCTGCCCTCTGACCCGCAGGCTTGTTCCCTGGCGTGGGCAGAGTGGCAGCTGGAGGTGGCACCGCTGAAAGGTGAGCTTGTGCTAATGCTCACTTTATGTACACAAATACCCTTCTGTGGTTGTTATAAAGCCATCAGCACAAAATGGTACCAACTCAGCTCCAGGACCTGCCTCGCTTGTGGTTGTGCAGGGGTACGCCCCTGGCAAGAGCGGCTCACAGTAGCGGGTTGGATGAGTCCAAGGGCTGAAGGAAGGAGGGGGGGAATCACAGATGTAGTTCATCTGCAGTGAATTTCATGAGTTGAGGAAGCCACTTTTTGCTAATAATTGCTTGTAGAGATGTTGATAAAGGATTTTGTCCTGTGAGGCCCCTTCTAACCTGGGTAAGCAATTGGAAGTCGAGGTTTAGACATAAGGATTTCCCCAAAATTCCTGACATTTATCAAGTGCTTTTGACATGATAATGGCAAATTGAGTTTTATTTCAAGTGCAGTTGAAAAGCAGATGAACTCTTGCTATCCAACTTACATCTGTTGTTTGCTCCTTCCAAAATAAATATTGCAGTTCCTGATGCCGAAGCAGCTGGAAATCTTGCATTCATTTGTCTTCCTCAAGATGAAGTGTGTCCTGTGGGTTTACCTGGTGACACTGCTTTATGTCCCATTTATTTAAGATGGCTAGCTGTGAAGAAGGGATACTTGGTCCAAGACTTCTAATGCTACTATTTGCTAGCCTGAACATCTAGAGTAACGTACCTTGATTACTTTTACCTGTGTGTGTTCAGGCAGATTAAATTTTTGGAGATGGCAAATATTTCTAATGCCAGTGGCTTTCTATGGGACACAAATGAGAACTCTTTAACCAAATCAGCTCATCCCACCACGACGTAACGAAATGGGAGCTTGATCTAGGTGCTACTTCAGAGTAAGTAACTGAAACCATTGGCAGCTGAGGGAAAGTAAAATCCTCTCTGTATTTCAACCCCAAACCTATGACACTTCTGTTTGGTAATGTAATTTTAGGTGATTTGAGGGTTTTTCCTCCCCATCTGACATAGCAAACACCG
Source organism: Porphyrio hochstetteri (assembly GCA_020800305.1). Classification (NCBI taxonomy): domain Eukaryota; kingdom Metazoa; phylum Chordata; class Aves; order Gruiformes; family Rallidae; genus Porphyrio; species Porphyrio hochstetteri. Next base: position 79,237,361 of record CM036905.1, on the reverse strand, counting down.
GCATAACTCGCTGTTGCAAATAATATAATCTGTCCATTCCAGTTGCTCAGTGGGGGGAACAGAGGTGGAGCGGCATAAACATTTAACCAGTACACAGCAGTGAAGAAAGGCATCTTTTGTCTGCCTGGTTCCAGCAGAAGTTCTTGCTTGTGCTGCTGAAGATAGCCTGAGAAGATTAGAGGAGGCTCAGCTGGGGCAAGACAAAGGGAGACTGTGTAAAGCAGGATCAAGCCTGTTTGCTTAGCTGAGCGCTCCGTCTTCTTGTTGACAGATGTAGCTGGTGCAGTATCAGACCTCGCAGGCTCCTCCTCTGGATTGTCAAATGACAATCGTTGGGGTAGTGAATGACAGTGTAAAGTACTCCATGAATCCTTTATTTGTTTGGCAGTTGTAGCCTGGGATGGGAGATTTAATATTGAATGGACTCCAGATTGTCTAAATTGCAGTCGCGGTGTTTGTTTAAGCAGTCTGCGGGGACTAAAGGCATGCTAACTTTTGCTTCCATCCTTTTCATGTTGCAAAGTATTGAGGTAGGAAAAAAGGCTGGAGGGGACTGGAAGGGAAAAGTTAACGCTGTAAAAACAGGGGGATGCTAGCAGTTCTCCTTAGCTGCTAAGGAGAATCATCAAGAGTTTCAAGTCACCCAATTAACACATAATATGATGGACAAAAGCCTGCCGTGTTACCTAAGTAAGAGCTTTTCCTTTTGCCAGTGCAATAATCTGTCACAGAGTACATGCCTCTACCTTGGCTAGGTTAAATTGCTTTCAATGCCAGAGCGCAGCCTGTAATGTCAGCAAATAGCATGTACAGCAATTTGTACTTTGATAGCATTGTGGCACCTAAAAAAACCCCCATAAAAAAAAACCCACACCAAAACAGACCGAGTCCACACAGCGAAGCAAGGGACTGTGTACTGAAGTCATCAAAAATTGCCAAAAATAATCAGCTTTCACTTGATTCCTATTTCAAAATATAAAGGAAAACTTGATCCCCTTTAGGAGCCAAAAGTACCCTGAATGTAGCCTTGCAGCAAAGTGAGCCAGAAAGGTTGGGGAAAAAACAGCCAGATGTAATGAATCCTAACTATAGAAAAAAAGTGTTATTACAAATTCTGGGACAGAGAGGGGTTTTCTTTAGCAGAAAGGGCCTTTTATTTCATATCATGGCTCAAGACACACAATCACGTTGGAAGTGCTAACAAACACATTCAGTAACAGGTCGCCGCTTGTTCAGTCAATAAAGACCCTTTCTTGCTCCGTGTTTTGCAGGATCCTAAGCCTCAGGTATCTTGGACAGAGCTGTAAACAATTATATGTGGCTATGTGTTTGCACAGTCTGATAAAGAGGACTTTAATAACCTTGATGCCACATCTGGAGAACAATCCATCTTTACTGCATCGGGATCCTCTGCAGCTTGTCTCTAACCTTTCCATCCAATTCAGCTGCTTTTCCACAGCTACACGCTAATTTAGAGCTTCTGTCTCCAAAAAACCCCCTTCCAATTCACTACACGGGGCACAATTCCTTATCTGACCCATCTGGGGCAGGTCAAAGGTGTGAAAATCACTTTTTTTTTTTCTTCTTTTTCCCCCATATATATGTGGTTGTTGAGATTTTATCCCTGCCAACAAAGAGCATGTGTGCAGCTTGTCTGATGACAGTTGTGCAAGTCTCCTCCAGTGAGCTGTGGGTTTTGTGGGAGCATCCTCTTGCTTGCAGAGGTGCGGGTGTGTAGCACTGGTCTGTATTCACTGCCACCAAGGAGAGAATGCTCTCATTTTCAGGAGGGTTTCTTCTCCAAGCACACTGTTTTCCCTTAAAGCAATCATCCTTTTCAAAGCTAATGGAGTTTTTCAGTGGGGGAAGAGGTTAGTAGTAATGACTTGATGTCTCAAGTGGGATAAGGACCTTAATGTTTTCCAAGGAAATCTTGGCTGTACGAGTTTTGCTGATCCTATGCACTCTGTGTGGAACACGTAAAAGTACCCAGAGATGACTTTGTTGTAGAGTACTCTCTTTTATTTAAAAGCAAGGAATGCTTTGACTCATAGTTTCATAATGGATTTTTTTTTTAATTTACTATGCACAAATTTAAAGTCTCTGTTACTGTACTTCTCTGTGTATGTAAATATATAGTAAAAAAACCAGTCAGGTGACAATGTTTTTAAACGTTTGGTACTCATAAATCACCAGTCATGTCATCCAGGCTTGTACTGGAAACTCAGGCTATGGTAACATTGGCTCCGAGAAACTGAGACCCCAGTTCAGTGAGACACCCCTTTGTGCCACTATGCATTGAAGTATTTTCCTAGATACAGATATATTTAAGCAAGTCCTGAAGTACCCTCTCCATTCAGGGACTAAGAGGAGGTAATCAGTCTTAGTAGGTGGATGTAACATCTTGAAATACAACGCAGGCTCTGCTTGAAGTTTGGTGGCTGATGTTACTGCAACAGCATCGGTACTGTTAATTCCTGAGTTGATCTTTTAGTCTTAAAATTCTGAAAAAGCTCAATTTCATGACAAACCATGCCTTTTATTTATAATCCCATTGTATATGCTTTCAGAGTTACAAGTCTCCAGTACTTTAGCAAGGATTAAGTCAACTCTAATGTCTGATTATTTGTTTTTATAATTACTATTGCCATTGTTTATATGAAAAGCTGACAAGCAGTATGAAGTATTTTTGAGGTCTGCGCCCTCCCTGCTCTGACATTCAAATTGGTCCTTTTTTTAACGCGCACACACATGAAGAACAAATCCTCCTATCCTCTAGAAGAGATCTTCTTTATCCTCAGACACATGGTATTCAAGGCTACAAACAGTAAGCCCTCGCCATTCATTCCTTCAACCCCACGGCAACTCTTGCGAGCAAGGAAAAAAACCCCCTCCCTACTCACCCTAGCAGTAGTTTTTCATCCGCAAATATAACTGATGTAAATGTGCTTGATCACGGTGGAAGAGGTCCCTTCTGTGTGCGGTTGTCACTGTGCAGTGTTCGCGCTCGGGTGGGGGCTCTCTGCTTCCAGGTCCTTCCCAGTGGCTGCGGGGCCCCAAGCCATCCCTCATCCAGCAGCTGGGCAGCAACGGCTGCAAAGCCATCAGAGAAAGGAGCAGCGTATGGAGCAGCAGCTATGGACCTGACAGTCCAGCTGTGGGGTTTGTCTAGACTGTGGGAATTGTATGATTGACGCCTCAGTTCTGCTCAAGAGTCCAGTTGTGCCCAGTGGGGTCATGCTGGCTGGATGGGCTGCCCCTTGGTCTGTGATTTGCTAGCAGCTGTTATCACAAAGGTGAGGAACAACTGCATTTAGGGTGTGTGTATATAACAAGTTACCCAGGGTTCTCTCTGAAAAAGGTATGCCATTGGAATATATGAAACTGCATCTTGCTCAGTATGTGGGGATGATATTACTCCATTATTGCAGGCAGTGGGATATGTGGTATGATATCAATTTTAGATTAAGAATGTGCCTCGTGTTCAGCAGCAGAGCAATTTTAGGTAATTTTTGGTGCCAAGATCCTGACTCAGCAAAAGATGTAAGCCCTGTCTTCACTTGCGCTCGAGTCAAGCTAAGCATGTATTTATGCGCTTTGCTGGTCACAAGTAACTAAATTACTCTGTGACTTTCGTGTGGCTTTGGTGTGTTCCTTTTATTTTTCCTTTTTAACTGATATTCTTTAAGTGTTGTGCCAGAGATAGTAGTGCCAGCTATGACTTCTTAATGTACAGATGATTGACTCAGTAAGACCACAAATGCTTCTTTGGAGCTGTTACAATCCAGTGCATTAAAGCCTGCTCAGGGATGGAGGGATGCTATATTTCCCACATTTCTGATACAGTGGCTCTATTGTGTTGGAGTGGCTGTTGCGCATGTGTATCGTTTCCATCTGTCTGCTGAAACTCCTTAGGAAACTTGTGATGAGAACTAGTTACTGGGCTTGTGCAGCAGCCGGATCTGAGATACTGGCTTCAGAAAACCGTGGAAGAGCATCAATCACAAGACTGTGAAAAAGAGCATCTCTAATACACAAGTCAGCCTTATCCCACCCCTTCACACACACACACACACACACACACATTGTTTTATTGAAATATCAGTAAAAATGCATCTGATTCATTTTTAAAATAGCCCAACACTCAGAACATTTTAAATAATGGTAGTAGTGTTTCAAATATTGTTTAATCTGGCTTGGATAATGAATTTGTCCTTGTAATAATCAGTGAATGTGAGGAGCTGTACAGCGCAGAGCCAGAAAGAACCATCATCTGGGCTGTACATTCTTCCTGCCTGATCTCCTTACAACAGGCCATAAAATTTCAGATTATAATTTTATCATCAAACCTAGAACCATTCTGTCAGTTCCAGTATATACTTGAGGAGTCTATTACATCGAAAAGAGTGTGTTTTATAGCACTACGAAAAGCAGTGGCATAGTAGAACATGAATAGTATCTTGCATGTTATTTAGAGACAGCTTTAATGCTGTGCACCCCAGTACAGAGTTGACCTTTGGCCAACTCCACTGGGGAGTGCAGTTTTCAGGGTTTGTTGGGGTTTTTTTTTTTTTTTTGGGGGGGGGGGGGGGGGCGGGGGCGCTGTTGAGGTGGTTTTTTTCCTCTCTTGCAGTGTTTGTGTTGACAATGTTCAATCAGTATAAACGTGTAACAGGGGGGTTAAAAAGAGTAAAGAACCTAGCAGTCTTTCAGCAGTGAGAGGATTGGGTCATGACAGTTATAAGAATTAATGAGTCAAAACTTCATATGGTTGACTTCTGTTTAAAAAAAAAATTAAAATTATGATTTACAACATGATTTTCATGGTCTATATAACTAAATAAAAGGAAAAAGACAGCAAAGAAAGAAATTTAAGTGCTCTTACAATTGTGTCTTAAACAGAAACCAACCATAGACATTTCAGAGATGCTATTTTTAGGGGAGGATCAGAATGCCATAATGGAAAATTAGGTAATTTTGAGGAACAGGGGTTTGACAGTCAGATAAACTTTACATCATAAACAACAAGGTCATTTGGTTAAGGACTAATGACAAGAATATTTGCTATACCTTGTCATCCCCTCCCTTCCTCAGAGTAAGGGGGGGAAAGCCTGGGCATTTAGTTGCTCATAGGATAGCTGTGAAACGTTAAAAGTGACAACGTGAAAAAGGGCAATATCAGTGTAGGATCTATCAGGCTTGGAATTTCCAGCAAGAGAGGGAAGAAAGCCATTGTAGAAAGCACACAGAATGTTGCATACAGCTCAGTTTATGTGTGTTTAAAGAGACTAAAATGGAACTCACTGAAGAATAGCTACAGAAACTGTGCGAGGAACAGAGAGTCTGAGTAATGAAAAAGAATAAGGGACTTATTTCTTCAACCTAGCAAGTTCAAGTAGTTACATGTTTTTATCTGGTATTAATACACCAAGAAAAAGAAGAACAATTTAAGGGGTAAGAAAAAAAGATGCTCATATATACAGTGGTCATTAAATTTAAGGTGGAAGTTAGAAATCATCTACAGGTAAACGACTTCTCTTTTCAAGAGAGGTGCCCCAAAATAGTTCCTACAGAGGTCTTACCAGTGATGAATAGAGTAAAAGATGTTCTTTGGGTACCTTCATGTATCATACGATGATGCGTATCCCAGCGTGATGCTGGCCTTTTTCACAGCATCGTCATGGTGTTGACTTGCAGTTAACTGTAATATCCAGAACCTTTCCCAAAGAAATGCTCCATAATCAGTTGCTCTCTATCCTGCTTTTATGCAGCTATTGCTTCTACCTAATTATAGTTACATCTTCCTGCCCCAACTGCATCCTTTTCAGGCTGCTCCTCCAATATTCAAGATCGTTTTGAATTCCCATCCTGTCTTCCTACTTGCCGTCTTTGTCAGTTTGATGTTATCTGCGTGTTTCATAAGTACACTCTTTATTCCATCACCCAAGATATTAGTTAAGTATTGAGTAGCACCAGATTTAGGGCAGATCCTTGCAGAGTACTGCTCTATGAGTTCTTACATTTTACTAATGAACCATTAATAATATTTTCTTTGTAAAGTGTTTCGTTCTCCTGTCTGCCCATTTCCAGCAAGACCATCTCTCTTGAAGATCGTGTAGTTTACTTACCTGAAGGTAGCGTCAGACAGTTTCAAAAACCAATTCACAATCCACGTATGGCAACTACTACTTCTGCACAGAAACATAAGTAACAGAAAGAAATTGGCTTGATTTAACAAATTCTTTCTGGATAGATCAGTACTGATCTGTGTTACTTAACTCCTTGTTACCACTCATGTCCTTGCAAAAAGTTTAAATCAGATTTTGTGGGAATTGAAGGTAAACTGCAGTTTGTAATCCCCCCCCCATTTGACTATCTCTTAAGCCAGGTACTGTTTTGTGTTTTTCTACCCAGATTTCCCCTGTCCTTCATATGTTTTATGCTAACTGCTCCAGAATTGCTTCAACTGCTTACACAAATGCCTTAGGATAAATGCCATCAGGTATAGGTGTTTGCAGGTAGCTGAAATATATTAGAATTATTTAAATTGCATTGATCTTGCCCCAAAATATTTAATTTCATTAGAGTATTTTGGCACAGTCACAATTTTCTTGAAGAAAAGTTTGATTTAGTGAAGATTTTTTTTTCTGTCAATAAAGCATAACAGACAGCTTCTGAACATTCCTAACTAACATGGAGCCTATGGTAATTTCTGCTTCCAAGCTACTAATATTTTAGCTTGATTAAAAATTGTTTCTGATTATTATTGCAAGTTCTAAACTCTCCTAGTGAAGCATATTTGGTAAAGATATTCTGGAACATTCAACAATCCACTGTTCTGCCTCAGGGTCTTTTCTTTGCATCTTCCTAACAGTGCTGCCTTAACTGGTGCTGCCGTAAACCTGATCTGGTGAAACACCTTCGAGGCATAAGTTCATTTTTGGTTTCTAAGCTGAGACTTTCAGAGTTGGGGTCAACTAATATTAATTGTGAAGGTGACTTTCACAGCGTTAGTTCAGTTATGAATGGTTTCGTGTTACGATCAGCAGCTCCTATCCTATTATTTGGTCTGTTTTGACCTTTAGCATCATCAAAGGGATGGCCAAAGTAATGCACCATCCTATAATCACTCCTCATAGACACTCATCCTCAATCTTCAGAGTTAAAAGTAAGTAGATAAAATTTTTTAAAAAGTAGATAAAAGAATGGCTTCCTCTAGAATGGTTTTGAGGCATTTTAATTGCTGCTGCTGTTCTTACCAGACCATGAACTCCCGGCAAAGGAGACTAGAGCTGTTCCTTGAAATCTTAGAGCCGAGGTGATGGAGGTTTTGGATTGGAGACCTCATGGAGGCTGACTTTCGTCCTGCCTGGCAGTTGCGAGGTGATAGTATTGATTTCTGCGCGAAGTACACATGGGATGCCTACAGATGTATTCTGTGTCCATTAGGTTCTGAATGTGGAGCTCTTAATTCGTGGTGAGCAGCAGCACGGTGCGTAGGCAGGCTTTGCCCTGGTTTGTTTTAAGTGTAAGGAGGAATAATACTCTGCACATCCATTTAAATGAGTCGACCTTTTGTTAGAGAGAGGGGGTTGTGGGCTACTTGTTACAGAGTGACTCCATTTGTCCATGCAAATAGGTGCAAAACAAGGATTATATCAGACTACTGCCACACTGTGAGAGGCAGGTCGGATTTAATGGGAACATCAGTCGTTAACCCTTTTACAGCGGCTACCTAGGGAAATCCTCATAGATGGGAGTGGTGTTGGGTTACTTTACCTAGTTGTGCTGAGCCACGGAAAAACAGGGAGCCTAATGCACCTACTCTGTCCAGCAGAGTTTAGTCAGGAGCTCTGCAAGGAGACAAACATGGACCTTTCCTTTTTCTTTTCACAGAATATTAATCAATTAAGGCTGCTAAGTTCCAGGCTTTTACCATTACTCACCATCCTGCTGCTTTTCCATTGCCCTGCCTAGGCAGTGGGGATTAGGTGGGCAAAGGCAAGGCGCAGAACAGGAATCGCAATGTTAAAGTACATAGCCTTTCCTGAATATAAAAATGAAGAGTTTCTTGCAGTTCAGGAAGGGACCACATAGTTTTGCAAGCTGTTGGGATTTCCATGCTTCTGTCTGATTTGCGCACCAGCGCTAATAAATCTGTGTGGTTATGAGGACATGAATAAGATTAGTTTAAAAACCAAAATGATTGTTCATTTCAAAATGATGATAGCTCTTAAAGACAGATAGTTGCAAATAAATATTAGCTAAAGTGAATGAATGCTATCTGCATGATGTTTTTCAACAGTACGGAAGCAAGCATGATCTCTGTCCCAAAATGCCAGTGTATTTTACACAAGAGAATTAAATGGTGTCTTAGGTATAGGTCAGAACTGAGGGCTTGACTGAGGAAGACTTTTAAGATGCTAAAATTAGAAGCCTGAACTATGTCCTTTGTCGAGTGGGATAGCGTGTCCTGTTCAGTCCCCAAATTTTGGCGCAAAGTTGGTTTCAGGTTTCTTTGTTCTGCTGCGCTTGTCGTGTTAAGTGGCAACGTTACAATACATGGAAGCTAAAAGCATTGATTGTAAGTTGTAGGAAAATAGAGGGTTTTTGTAAGCACTCCCACCCATCTGGAACTTGCTGCTCCCTTATAATCAGTCACAGATTGTTAAATAAAGTAGACTTTACTTCACCCTGAACTCTTGCTTTATTCTTCTGTGAGTAGTCCAAAATAAGTATTGGATCCCTTAATTAGAACTGAATAACCAATTGGCTTGCATTACCTGCTGGCCTTCAGAGGTCTGTAGCCACTTTTCTATTTCCTTCTGATCATACTGTATTTAATGAAGGGGTTTGCTGGCCAGCTTCCACAGAGGGTGCTTACATTCTTGGTGACTGCAGTTAGTGTTTTTATTTATAATTTGTGCAGTGCTGCTTTAAATATTTTATTATCCAAAATGCAAATGATCTCCTTTAGCTTCCCTTTGTGGACGAACCTGTTTGCTTGACTTTCTGTATGTGTGTCATCTTTCCAACTGACATGTAGCAGTGTGGGATCTCACATTTGGATACTTCTCACTTGGCGCCGTGCTCATCCTTCCACTTACATTTTGAAGAGTAATTTCATATTTTCTTTTCTATCATTTTGTTTGCCAGCATGGATGAGAGCCATTCCTGGAAGGGGGTGTGCATCGGAGCTGGCACCGAGCGCACCACTGGCATAGGGAAGAGAAGCTGTTCCCGTGTCAAGAAGGCTTGGGCATGTCTAGGTTGTGCCGCCTATTCCACTCTCAGCTCGTTGCCAAAATTCTGTGTGCTCCCTTATGCCAAGACCTATTGAGAGAGAGAGAGAGACTGTCTGTGAGTGTGTGAGTTTATAGATATTTAATTAATAATCGAGCAGATAATTTCCATAGTAATTGCCTTACCTGGGGTGAGGGAAGAAAGGGAAGGTAAGCGTGCGTGTCGCATGCTTTACCCTCAGCTAGAACCATGAGTTGATTTCCAGCCTGAGCATGACAGGTGAGGTGGTTTTGTTTGCACTCCGGTTTTTGTTTGGGGGAAAATTGTTGAGGAGTGGCTTGTTTTGCTTAATTGATGCAACACAGGGTTCTTCCAAACCGGCCCCCTCATCAGAAATCTTTGTGATGAGAAGCTTACTGTAATCAGGGTTTATTGCACACAGCTCTGTTAATATAACACGTTGGTGAGAGTGTGCCACAGATACTCCTCTATGTTTGAGCCGAATGTGGATCTTTCAGTCCTAGCTGGTGAGCCATGACTGTTTGGTTCGAGCTAAAGCAGCTTGTGTTTTTTGCTGTAGCTCTTTGTTAGTCATTAGAAATGTTAGTCATTTCTGTGGCTAAAACAAGGCTCTCTGTTTTGACCCCACTATGAGAAGGTGAGTTGGGCCAAGATGTTTGGTGTAGGTATGCACCGAGTGTGACAGATAAATATTTACTGCAGGGTTACTGAAATAGTTATACCAGCGTTTGTTCAGTTTGTTGGCTGGAGCTGCTGATTTTCTTCTACAGTGTCGACAGGAGATAGCGTTGGCTACAGCCCTAGTGAGCTGGGCAGGTGCTGCACAGCCTCCTCGTAGCTGAGACCTGCAGCAGTGAGCAGTGCCCCCCACTAAGGAGATCCAGAGACGTGAGATCCTGGAAGGAAGGTGGAGAAGGATCACGTGGCTGACACTTGAGAGTGCTCCAGATAAAGTTAGCTTACTGTCTAGATCACTTGAGCAGGGATTTGTTGGCTGTGGTGTCCACTGTCCTCAGTTGTCCTTTCACCATTCAGAAGTTGTGTTTTCGTGTGGGATTCTTAGCTAAACTTCAAAATCATTTCAGTTTTTATGTCATCATTATCCTCTCGGTTATTTAGGCATTTATTGTCTGGGAGACTCGATCTCCATCTTGTCATGACAATTTTTGCCATTTTAGCAGCCCTAAAGTCCAGGGAGATGAGGAGAGACCCCACTCTTACTCTTGGCACAAAGCTGCTGTAACTCCAGTGTCTCTGTGCAAGGAATAGCTGCTGTGCTAACACCATGTCAGCTGCCTGTTATTACTGGTGAGGCAGCATATGACTGTCACCCCAGATCTCACCAGAGCTACAGGGCCAAGGCAGAGGAGCAAGTGTGGCCATTTTGGAGAGTCCTGTGTACACATTCAGCAGCGTGCCCACCTGTCAACCTGGGGCACGGGGCACAGCACTGGAAAAGGAGGACTCCCAAAAAACTCATCCAGGCCTTAAGGCCAAGTGAACAAACAGCAGATAAGAGGTGGACTGTGAAACAACTGTGCTTTGCAGAACTTCAAAGTAATTTTTGAACAGTTGTAGTCTAGTCACTGACTCATCCCCTCCTCCCCCTTTTCACTTTTCCTGCCACTCCATGAACAGCATGTGAAAGCACTGAAAGAAAATAAGAATCTTAAACTCATAAACATACCTGCCTCCCATCTGGCACTCATCCCAGCAGCCTGGTGATCTCCTTAGTTGTCCAGCAGATAGTTGAAAAACAAGAGTCCTGTGAAGATTCGCATGTCACCATATCCCTGCCAGATGGCGGTTAGTAAAACATGGGCAAATTGCATTGGCTCTGCTTCCATCATGACAATCACAACAGAAACACTACAGTGTTGCAACATCGCTATTTTTTAAGCTAGGAAAAGGAAGGGACTGTAAAGTAGGGCAATCGTGGAATGCTAAACACCACTTAAACCTAATTGCGGTGAAGTAAGTAGACTCTGAAGGGTACAAAGCACCGCTGAAGGCGACCCACAGGTTTTAGCCTCTCGCTCTAGGAGTACAGGGTTGAGCTTCAGGAAGATGGCGGTGGATATATTTGCCTTATTACTCTTGGAAAGCTTTTGCCAACTTTAATTCCATCTTTAATCCCATTTTTACTAAATGACCATTCTTAATTTGATAAGATTTTCAGTCTTCAGACCCTATCAAAAGGGGAATAGAGCTGGACCATAACTCCTGAACAATTGTTTCCATACCAGGACACCAAGAAACTCCCTATTTCATAAAGATAAGCAATTTAGGGTAATAATGGCAAAGAAAGAAATTTGAGGATGCAGTAGGAAGTCAGGCTGCTGCTAGTGTCATATGCTGCAGTAAAACCAATGCCTTGACTCCTCAGCTAGAGATTTGTACCCTATGTAATTAACCATTCCCAAAATGCAAAGGAGACAATCTCTGCTCTACCTACCTCGCTGTGGAGTAGTACAATTCAGCATGCAGCTGAGCCAGTGTAACAGCATCCTGAGGCTGAAAGGGGAGGCACTGCTCCTCCCTGCTTGCAGCCCATGCTCTTCAAGAAGTGGTTGGGGTTTTTTTAGGGTACTTCAGTCAGTGTGTACACAGTCCTTGTGTTTCTGGGACAAGGAGCAAGAACCATCTCCCCAGACACCGACTGTTATGGACAACAATTTTCCCTTAGGTGGGAGGAAGCTGGCTGCTGAATGTTGGGAGCATAATGCGATGCTCAGGAAGCAGAGGTCCAAGATGTTGCTCAGGATCTCATCTGTGCAGATCAGGCATCATGTGGCAGAGGGCTGGCTTTCTGCACCACAGAGATACAGCCAGCACTTGGTGTAGGGGTGGGGTACAGAGCCGGTAATGTTCCTTAGTGTCTGAGGTAGCCAAAGACCTACTGTGAGGGAGCGCAGAGAGTTTTTGCTATTGATTTGCAGTCCTGTTAATGTCCATTCAAATTCTTTGAAGAGCCACCCTTCCCTTCTCCTCCCAGGTCCCTGTCCCCATCCCAAACAATTTGTTTTGGCTGGTATCGGAAAAAAAACCACATCACAAAACCACCAGAACTTTCCAAGTTATCCAAAGACCTTTGAGCCTCCATAGTCTTGCTGGTTAGTAGCGAAGTTCCAACTGCAGGTTTTCAGCAGGTATTTGAGTTCCTTCTGAACCATCATGGGTAAAAACGCTGTGGGGGATGGCTGTGGCAGAAGTGTCTTACAACCCAAAATTTGAGACCAGCCTAAGATAAAGAATTCAGTCTGACAAAGGTACTTATTCTAGTGTTCGAGTCTGTTTTAGGCAAAAGTTCTCATTACCTCTGTGAAAAACTTCAATCCAATTCCAAGGATAAAAGCAAATAAGTGGGCAGGCTGAAGCTGCGTTCCCCACTCAGAGTAAAGGCACAGCAGGCTGGGATGCTGGCAAGGTACATGGCACTGCTGGCTGTGGAATTAGCTTTGTCACTTGGGGTTCATTTTAGGTCAGGTATATGGGGAGAGGGTTGGGTTTTTCAGACCTTTGATGGGTCAAAAAGAAGTGAGGCAGCTGCAAAGCTGTTCTGCTGTCAGGTAGCTTGAGTGCCATGGGCTTCAGCAGAGCTGCGATGCCCAGCACTGACCCTGCCCCAACTTTTACAAGTTATAACCTTGGTGACACCAGCCAAAGATTTGCAGAGCCTTCAGTGATGACCAGAGGAAGTCAGAGGTAATTAATTTAAAAACTGATGTTTGGTTTTCAGTGTTTATGTGTTTGCTTGTATTCAGCTGGCTGTCCTCTGAATCGCGGATGTATTTCACATTTCTGCACTGCTTGTTCTGCTGAGCAATCAGTGAAAGGCCGAAAATCTTCAGCAAAGCTTTAAAAATTAATTGTATCAATTTGGGAATTGTTTGTTGTCTTGAATTTATGACGTAAACTACCTGGCACTGTCCCACTTCAGTTGATAACAGCGCGAGTAGCTTGGCTTGAATCGGTATCCTGGAGTTACTATGTACTGGCGGTCCAGTTTATTGCTGGCTGGAGGAAAACAGGGGATCTCCTCCAAAACCAAACTTTTTACATCACATCCTAATCTCTTTCCATTTCTTCCCCTCTGCCTGTTACGCTCTTTTCTTGCCCTCAAGCCCTATCCCCTTCTCTCACCGTAGCTCTTAAATACGCCTGCTCCCCTCTGGTTTTGACCTTGCGCAGGCAGTAAGCGCAAAGCCCTGCTATTTGGAGTGAAGTAACACCAGTAGTCAGGAAGGAACAATGTAGTTCAGGCCAGATAAAATAAATCTCGCATTTCCTGTCAAGAAACTGGGCCAAAAGCAATGATGAGAGACAGAGGGGGCAAACCACGCGGCTCAAAACTAGAGACATATGGGATAGAAACAACCGCAACCCTCGCGTAAAAACACAAAACAAAAAGCAAAGGCATTGGATGAAAGAGAAATAATACCAGCTCCTCGGCAATAAAAACCACACGACATGGGGTCTAGCCAGCTTCCAAACCCATCGCATGTGCGGCACAAGCGGGGTCTAAATTTCCTGCTACTGTACAAGATATTAATTGTCCTTTGATTAATTTATTTAATTGATGCTTTGTGTTGTAAATTAGAGAGCTGATCTTGCTCTGCCTGACTTGTTTCTTCACCAAACTCCCTTCCAGACCCAGGGAGGCACACTGATTAGAAGTTGTTGCTACTTTTGTTGTGTTTTAGTAACTCTCCAGCTGGTTTGTATAGCAGTGAAAAATTACAAAAATCATGTGGGTTCTGTACTGTGAGTCCCTTATGCCAGCAGTCAGCTGGTCCTCCAGCACTGCCGGTGCAAGTGAATATCAATGAGCAAATTGGTAAAGGGTTCAGGATCCGTCCCCACACTGGTGAGAGTTTTGAGCATGTCTGTATAAAAAAAGGTCTGTACAATGCTGCCAAACTACAGAGTTAAGATTTGGAGGGATTTTTTTTTTTTTAATTTTCTTTCTGGGAAAGATATTGATGTATGTGTGGAGAGGGATGTCATCTGAGGAGCATCCTGACCCCAGAAAACAAGGGTGGTGTCTGCATCCCTTTGGGATGGTTCCTGTGGGGGCCGGCATTGGATCCTGGATCAGTTTGGGAGACTGAAGCGAAAGCAACACACCAGGTGGTGTAAGAATGTTTAAATAGGCATAGCACTTCTCATCTTCAAAGTACTGTGCAAAGATGAACTAATTAGGTTGGTTTTCCTCCTTCTCAGGAAAAGCTGGCAAAATAGTGGTCTGGGAACAACTGGGGATCTGATTTATTTAAGTGTTGAAATACTTTGTGTAATACAAAGTCCTTCGCAGGAGGCCATTAGGAAGACGCAGTTACTTTTTTAGGACCTGATGAAAAGTCCTTTGTGGTGAAGAGGTGGGGAGCAAAGAGCAGTCGGTTTTATTAAGAGCAAAGGTAACATTTGAGCGCCTTGGTTATGAGAGTTCAGAATGGGTCTTGACAAGGTATTGGAGAGGCAAAATTTTCTACCATGAAACATGTTTGAACGAATTACGTACAGAAATGGGAGATTTGTGAAGCGCTCTGGGAGAATTCGTCCACTTTCAGACATCGAGTGCAGAAGAGATTGGAAGGATGGAGTTCCATCTCCTGTCCTCCTAGAAGGTTAGTCATTGACTTGAGGGGGGCATATTATGCACCTGTTTTCTGACTTTAAAAAATAAAATAAATTAAAGCTTCCAGAAGGAGGCATGGACAAACACACAAGGAAGGGGCTGTGAGAAGTCAGAAATAAGCACAGAATCACAGAATTATAATGTTGGAAAAGACCTTGAAGATCATCAAGTCCAACCATTCCTGTCCTATGCTAAACAATATCCTTAAGTACCTCATCTACCCTTTTTTTAAACACATCGAGGGAAGGTGACTCAACCACCTCCCTGGGCAGCCTGTTCCAGGCCCTGACAACGCTTTTGGTAAAAAATTTTTTCCTAACATCTAATCTGAACCTGCCCTGGTGCAGCTTTTTACCATTTTCCCTTGTCCTATCATCTGTCACCTGGCTGAAGAGACCATTGCCCACCTCTCTACAATCTCCTTTCAGGTAATTATAGGCAGTGATAAGGTCTCCCCTCAACCTCCTCTTCTCCAGGCTAAACAACCCCAGCTCCCTCAGCCACTCCTTGTATGATTTGCTCTCCAGCCCCTTCACCAGCCTGGTTGCCCTTCTCTGGACTTGCTCAAGGACCACAATGTCCTTCTTATGGTGAGGACCCCAGAAGTGGATACAGTACTCAATGTGTGGCCTCATCAATGCCGAGTACAGGGGCACAATCACCTCCCTGTAGCACCCATCTGCTGCATGATCGGCAAGCAGATGAGTCTCTGTGCTCCATTCTCCTCTGCACCCCTGGGTGCATGCTGCGGGAGCTGCCCCTTGCCCAGGCAGCCCTGGAGGGGTGAACGCAGCAGGGCTTGTGCGCAGTGCAGTCCCACCGCAGCCTGTTGTGTGGGCTTGCCTGTGCTGGCAAGCCCAGGGTTTGATCATCAGCAAAGTGAACATCCTGACGGAAAACTTGGCTGAACTGACACACAACTCCAGCCACAGAGTCGTCTAGCAGGATATCAAATAGCAATACATTCAACCAGTGAACCCCTGTGTTAGAACAACACATCTTCAAAACAGAGCACACCCTGCAGGTATCCTTGTTTCCAGGTATTTCTGAAAGCTCTTCTCACTCTCTCTTAACCCTTCCAGGTGCTGTGCATCCAGCACAGAGGGAGAATTTACACTGAGGCCTGCCCTTAGCTCAAGGTGGTAACTGCATGGTGCTGGTAGGATTTTCCTTGCAGTTGTTAATGGGACATGGTTTCCCACTGCTGTGTGTTGTGAGCTGGAGTATGGGGAGAAGGACGGGGTGGCAACACTTTAATGGGGAATGACGTGCAAATACCAGGTGGGGTGTTTGTACCTCTCTAAAGTTCTCTGCCACTGATGAAATACAATGTAAAAACTGTTCAGTAACAATAACTGAAAGCACAAAGATCAGGATGTTAGCGTTACTATATCATTGGAATAAAATAAATAAGGAAACTTTGGACAATGGGTTTATTATAGCTTCTTTTAGGAAAAGAATAATCTCAAATTTCCATCTGAAGCTATAGGTAGGTCAGAGAAATTTGCATCCAGAATAGGATCTTAGATTCTTAGAGCTTGAGGGCACCTAGATCCTGAATTTAAATCAGACTCATTTGGAACTGAGTTAGCTTGTGGCTGACTAGCATGTATATGTGTGTGCTACAGTAGGGCTTGAGGACAAAAATTATTACACACTGTTAACCTCATCTAAATTAGGTGCCCAAATTGGGAGTCAAAACCACCTGTACAGTCAATAGAGAGAGACAGACAGGCTCATCTGAAGTGGGCTTCGGAGCAGCCACACAAGGAACCTCTGTTAACTTGGAATGGTTAGGTGCCTGAAATTAGGCAGCATAATTGCCCCCATGGGTGTCTGGTGAGTGAGTTTTGTCTTTCGAGTTCAGTTTTCAGAGGACCAAAACAATACAAGAAACTCTAGCTTGCACTGGAACCAGGAATTGAAGGACCCAAAGCTCAGTATTTCCTCTGATTTAAAGAAGAAATATCTTGGATAATGATTTTGAATTGCAGTGTTGCCTATAGCAGGGTTCAACGTGCCTTCCTGATCAAATTCAGGATTAAGTTCTCATTTTGAATGTGCACATCTGTTAAAATATTAACTCATTATATATTAGAATTTTCCAGGTTTCCTGGCAAGTCATGCTCAGTCTTTCCAACTGTGTGCATTCAAGGATGTGTTTATATATACATGGGTTTATACAAACACACGCACTCTAGACGGTGTGTAGGTGAGAATGTTTTTACAAAGAAAGATTCTTCCAAATTATTTATGGCAAGAAACAGTAGTAGTCCCCTGCATTGAGATTGCCTCAGTGAATTTTAAAAGATCCCGGTGATCCAGAAAACGTTAATGTTTCCCCTGTCTTTGGCATTCTTTAAAATTTATTAGAAAAAAAAAAATAATCAGGTTTCAGAAGTAGAATTCTGTCATGCTGCAAGGCTCTGTTCAAGCCTGGTAGTGATACAAGCCTATGAAAGTCACCAGTTCACTTTCACTGCCATTGCCTAGACAGTGTGTGGCAGTGTCACAGTTTAAACTGAACAGGGGGTGTTGAGAGGACCTGAGCGCAGCAGGTACCACACCACCTCCACTCCTGCAGTGTGTACGGAGCTAGGACCTGCCAGAGCAGCTGCAGCAGGACGGGCAGCACGTGCTCTGCCATCCTCCTCCCTGGACACCCCTTCCCTCCCTGTCCCTCCCTAGGCTGGAGTTTCCCCAGGCAATGTAGCTGGGAAATGGGCAAAAGTGGTGAGGTCTGCTGGCTACAGACCAGACCGTACCTTATTTTCTACAGACTCCAGCTTTACCTTTTGAGCTTTGGGGTACGACTTCTGGGCAGAGGGGCAGAGGGTAAAGCTTGCCAGGGAGGTGTGATTTGGAAAGCTTCAGCAGCTATGTGTAATGTGTTTAGCTTTTATCTTTTTTTCCCCTCTTTAGAAAAGGAGGAAAGTTCATGTGAAAACAATGTTTAAAGCAAATTGCAAAGCCAAACATTGACAATTAAGGCCAAATTCAGGTTGCCCCTCCAATCACACTTCTGCACTCTTGTGTGAATGCCCTGTGATACACTTTGGAACTGCAAGAGCATGGGCTAGCTTTCCCTTTTCAGTGCAAAAGATGGACACACAAGAGGACAGAATTAATGGGCAAGTTGAATACCAGTATTTCCTAACTTTGAAATGCTTGATTTTAACCTTTTCTTTCCAACGGTTTTTGAATGTATGCTCTGTTGTTATTGATTTCAGAATAAACACTTCACTAGATCTGAAGAGCGATATTTGCCTCTTACAGCTCTGACGTTACAGGTTTCATCTGGGCTGAATACAGCCCGTTACATCTAATGAATTGTATATTCCCAAATCAATATTAATAACGTCGGGTGCTCTTTTTAAATAGATTGTAGACATTCATATAGTCTGTGCAAAGTTCATATGAAATGATACTTGCCTATTCTTTATTCATCCTTTTGGTTAATAAATAATCCTTTAGCTTTTCAGTAGTTGGTTTCTGGGATCCTGTTGGACATCTGTATTTATCATTTAGGAAGCCATCACCAGTAAATCTTTCTCTCGTCAGTTTTTTGACAGCAAGCCCAGGGTTCTCAGGATTATTGGCTACTTCTCATTGTGTTTGGGGTTTGTTTTGTTTTTAAAAATATATTTATAACCTACTCTATTGGTGAGTTGCAGTTTCTCAATTGAGAAGTTGTTTAGCAAAACTTATGGCATCGGTGGGGCACCGAGAAGGAAAATCAACCATCCACTTGCTGAATCTCGGCGTTTGCTGTGAGGCACCATTTCATCTGGGGATACGAGTGACTCACAGAGGTTGGAGGGACTCATAATTTCCATACTACAGCACCGTTCACTAGGATTTTCTGACTTTTGTATTTATCATTAGAGACGACGTTACACAATGTCAAAGGAAAAAAAGAGGTAGCCTTCGTAATGCGCTTTCCCGATTGTAAACGGGGCTGGATATCCTGCGCTGAAATGTCAGGTTAGATCCTTTGTAAACTCTGAAGCCTGCTCTCAGAATAGAACACTTCTGGAGTGTATTAAATTGGTGTTAATTGAGAAACACATATGCCAATGACATTTTAAGCTACGCTAAATAAAACCAAACCTTTAGCAGGTCCCTATCACAGAGAGATCCTGAGATTTCACTGAACCTGCTGCTGCCGTCATCTTTTTTCCATTTATGCATATGTTGCTTGCAATGATATATGGTAACTCCTGATGCAAATACCACTCATGCTGTTACAGCTTAAAAGGCCCAGAAATAGAATGCAAACACAATGTCTCGTTTTTTCTGCTCCACGTTATAAAATCCTATGACCAACAGCCTAAAGTTTGATTCCTTTTCCCTGCAGTTTTCACACCAGCTGACTTCAAAAACATAACATTTAGCGCTGCAAGCCATAAAAACCAACTTCATCGTCTCTTTCTTTTTTTAGGGGGACTGACCCTGCAAGTGTCTCAGGGTTCTCTGGCTCCTGTTGCAGCTGAGCCACAGGTCAGCACCTCAGGAGGGGCCCCATCCTCAGGCGACCCAGTGCCCAGTATATTCACTGACTCTACTTCCCCAACATGGCCAGTCCCTGGATCAGGCCCTAAGCATATTGGTAAAGTACATGCGCTTTATCTTAAGATAAATAAAGCCATTTGAAAAATGCAAAGTAAAATTGGGGTTGAAGTCCCAATTGTGTCAATATACTCATGGGATGTGGCAATATTTTGTTGCACGTTTGATTTGTTACAGAAAAGAAAGGGCAGCCTGGAAGTTACCTAGGGCTGGGTCTTGGCAGTGCTGGCCATGCAGCAGCTGAGAAGTGTGACAGTGAAATCCTGCTCTGCTGCAGCCATACAAACCCTCCCAAGCTGGGTTTGCAGGGCATCTGTCTTCTGCTGTGAGATGGGGCAAGAGATCAAGAGCTGTTTACGGAGAGTCTAGTACCATTAAGCTGGCATGATACAGCTACAAGTGAAATTCTTATTTGGCAGCTCCTTGATTTCCAAGTGACAAAACCCACTACTGCCTTGCCCCTTCCTAACTTTTTGCCTTTGAACAACAAAAAAAAAACCCACCCAGAATTTTTCCTCAAATAGCTCATGCTATTTATTTTTTTTTTTTTTTTTTTTTTTTGGACAAGCAAAAGTTCTTTTGAAGGTCTGTTGTAGCACCACTGTGCAGTGCACTGTAGGACCTCTCTTGGTGAGCAGATGATTTGTGGCCATCTCCTGACCATGTCTTGAAGGTGCTTAGTTTTATTTCTGACTCGCTGCCTTTATGACCATAACTTAATAGACACTAAATCATTTAAAGGAATTTGGTTTCTATAAAACCCAGACTTGGAGGTGCCTGGCTCCTAAGTGAAAGGGAACAGGGGGTCTTTTCCCCAATTGCTGTCCCCAGGTGTAGTCTCAGAGGGGACCCAGTGCATGCCTGATGCTTGAAGGGGAAGCAAGAGAGCTGGTCCCCTCAGGATGGGTGCAAGAACTGCTATGCTGTTGTGAAGTCTTCCTCATCTTCCCGTGGCCCCCAGTAAAACTTGGCTTCTTTACTCTTCAGTTTCAGAAGTTTGTCATGACTCCTCGCAATATTCTCCCCTATGTACACTTATTTCTGGTGTTTCAGATAGGGGTCTTGGGTTGTGGGATGTCTTCCGGTGGAACTGCAGCAGTGGTAAGGTGTCATCACCAATATGGTCAACCAATAGCTACGCTCCAGGCCCCAGTTAGCTGGATGTTGGCCTGTGGTTTCTGTCAGGAGGAAGGGCTGGGGTTTACATCAGATAAATCAGGTTTTCTCTGTGTGTTTGTTACACACAGTACAACACATGGGTATAAAGTGTGCACGTGTCTGCAGCATCCTGCAGAGATGGTACCGGCTGCCTTTACAACTCACCAATGAGCACACAGAGCAATCGAGCGCTTTGCGAAGGGCAGATAGGAAGAGGGGGCAGGAGGAGGGAGGATTCTCCTACTGCCCATTGTGGGCATCGTCTGTCCAACCTATCTCTCTGTCCTTCCCCCTCATGGCATGGCGTGTCACCACTGTCCCTTGGAGCAGCTCCAGGGCACGGGAGACCTGTGTGCTGTAGTGGGTAGCCAGCTGTTTGCCACGCAACCCTTCATAGGGAAGATGCGTGTAGAATTTAATTATAACTCCCTTAATTGTCCGCTCCCTTGTAATTGTTCTTGCTGCCACCTCTCCTGTTGATGCCACCCTCTCATTGGCAGGACCGGGACAGCTGTGCTGTCCTATCCCAGAGGATCCCTCTGCAGAGGGTGTGTGACTATGGCGTTATGTGCTCAAACGTGCTCTCGTTAACCCCAGACTGGGGACTCCCTCGGGGATAAGGCCATAGATGCAGTACTCGGACTGGTGCAGATTTTAACACAAAATATTATGATCTGTCTGTCTGCTCGCTCATCTGTCTCTCTGTCCATCTATCTAATGAACCTATGCGTGTGCTGGAATAGCTTTGGGAAGGCCAGGGGGAGTTCAGGGTAACAGAAAAAAAGGTCAATTTTTGTGTGTGGGCATGTGTTGCTCCGGCTAACTGATGAGGCGTCTTGGCAGGGAGCTTCAACTTAGAGACAGCCCTGTTCATTCAGAGGACACAAACGCTCTTCTCGGGAAACACGGTTGAGAGTTGTTCACCAGAGGTGACGTTTTTACAGCTTTCCTGATGATTTGCCTTGCAAATATCTCCAGAGATTCTGCTGGACTTGTTGGAGATAAGCGTGGTGTGTGCGGCGGGGCCGAGATTTGGTTTGTGTTTTGTTGGGACATGCATGGTGTAAAACAGAGAAGCTGACTGTTTGCAGTGGGGAGCTACAGGGGCTTGAGTGTTTTGGGGTGGATGCACACATGATGAGGGGTCACTTAGATGTACAGGGGGATGAAACAGCTTGGAGATGTTTCACCCAGCGATTTTTTTCTTTCTTTCTTTTTTGTGCCAAGTGCTCCTTTATGATTTCAAGCAAGTTTTTGTAGGTGAGCTGGAGATTAATTACCCCAGCTCTAGCCACTAAGATGAGGATTTGGTGGCTGGTGTGGCGCTGGCGTCCTACGCTTGGAGCCACCAGTGTGGAGGGAACAGCCTGGCTTCCAGCAGCAACTCCAGCTCACAGAGCAACCATTAGTTGGGTGGAAGCCCCTGATGGGGTTACGGGCCAGACAGTCTATACCAGGGCAGGTCAAAGGGCGAGGTTACTGTTTACTGAATCCGTAAATAGCTAATTATTCAGCCCAGCAACAGGGTGAAACCCCACATGGGATGTAAATCCTCAGCAATTCAGTGTTATCTAGTGGGGAACGGATTTGAGATCCGAGGATGCCTTGTGGTAGCACAGGGGAGCTCTCTGCCCTTTAAAACCTTTTAGGGTCATTGTAGGATACCGCGGAGCCATTAAGGAGCCCTCACGTGCCAGAAACAGTTTAACAGGCCCAGTGTTGGCACTTAATTGTGTCAATAATTATTCACGCATTAGCACCAGCTCCTCCTTAAAGTGTGTACTGCAGTGACTCATTAAGTTATTACTGGTATTCATTACCAGTAAAATTAGCCTTTTTTTTTTTAAAGTGTAAAATTTATGTTTTATAGAAAAATATTGCTAGGAGTGCAACAGCTTTGCTCTACTCCCTGCTTGGTGAGGAGGAAAACAAGGCTATGTGGAGATGAAGCAACGTTGTTATTTTTTTGGGGGGGTCCGAAAAGAGTCCCTAAAATTAGAAAGAATCTGGTGTGCTGTTTTTCCTTTTCTTTTTTCCTCCCCCCCCCCCTTTTTTTCTTTTTTTCCCCTTTCCTTCTTTTTTTTTTCTTTTTTCTTTTTTCTTTAGTGGGTTTTTATGTACTTAAAATTGGGGTAGGGGCGAAACTACATTCCTGCCTGGCTTTGACTGTCTGTGGTGTGTACATCTCATTTTCTGGCATATCGTGAGTGAGAAAGATGCCCAGTGTCTTTTGATTAATAAAGTGTTAATGTATATGCAGCTGTCTTTATGTTAAATGCTTCCTGGTGCACTTTGTTTCTTTAAATGCTGATCATTTACAGTGAGTGTGTACAGTATATATGCCTGGAGGGAGAGCAATTGTTATACAACTCTTTAATCCGAACCATGATTAAACCCCCTTTTGTTCCTCCCTCCCTGCATTACTCCAGCCTATCATCTTCTCTGAGAAATCATTTGGCAAGTAGATACGTGTGTATTTTAAGAGAATAACTCTTTTTAAAGAATCCGGTTTGCTTTTGTTCTGCTTTTAGAACTTAGTTTTTTGCATTTCAATATACAGCGCTGTTCAAAAGGCGTGGGAGGGTCATGGCCATTTTTTTGCATGAATAAGGTATAATTGAAATATGATGTATGCAGATATCACGACTTCCACAGCAATTATCCGGATTGTTTGTTTAGTGGGAACATACTTTCAAGTAGGGGTTGGTCAGCGGCAATCACGTTGCACGACACAGCCAAGGGAAACGACAAAGAGTCTGTGAAGTCTCACACTGAGAAATGTTACGTTGCGCCGAGCGTGTCTGCTAGGGAGAATCATTAGGAATTTCGAAGGTGAGGGCCACGGCGCTTTCAGAGAGAAACGTAAAGGGGGACGGGGAGGCTGGCGCTTAGATCTTGGGGAGAGGCTGGGGTTTGGCATTCTGTTTCATGTGGAGACCAGCAGCTAATGTGGTCCTTGTTGAAACTTGAAACAGCTCTATTAGCAGCTTGATTGGGGAGAGGAGAAGAGACCAAGAGTAAACAAAAAATGTGCGGTCTGAAGATGGGCTTAATTGTGCACAATGCCTCTTGCCTCTGTGCGGCTTATTCTAATCACTCCAAATGGCAACGCACACGCTCCCGCGCACACACGCACGCACACACACGAGTTTGATCTGCTCAAGCAGATAAAACTGCTATGTGTATAATATTGCCAGGCTAGAAGGGGGAAGGAATAAAAAAAAAAAAAAAAAGAATGGACATCTGTTTAACAATTCTGTATTGTAGACAAGATCATAGAAACGCTGTTCCCTGCCTGTCGTGTTCAATCAAAATGAATAAAATGCTGATATATATATTAAAAAAAAAAATCAGATGGAAGAGAGCCTTAAAGTATTTGCTTACACTCTTTTTTTTGTTGTTGTTTTTGTTGTTTTCATTTCAGCAGCGTGATGAGGAGAGGGAATCCCAGGGGCAGGAGGAGGTTACAGGAACAGTGAAGGGAAGGTTTTGTTTTGGTTTGTGTTGGTTTTTTATCCTCGGTACAGCCCAGAGAGGAGAACAGCAGTCGGAACTAATTGTAGCTCGCT